>OY292472.1:8812500-10062500 GCA_958496255.1 Camptogramma bilineatum
GATTCAACCTCTAAACGACATAAAATTTTGACATTTTTTTTTCACTAAAATGTGCGCAAAGACTTTATCTTCAAGTTGTACTTGCGATTTTGTGCTGCGACGGTTTTTCTCGTGGCAATTAATTATTTTCCATTTTTCCGAATAATTAGTGGGCGTTACGGTCGCAGGGGCGACGGGCGGCAGAGTAATGCTGACTGTCGTACGGGATGGTTGTGTTCGTCTGCCTCGCACTCACCTTTTTTGCTTGTCGACTTATTGGTATTTTATGTTATTTGCACACAGACGATTTATTTAGTAATCTAAGTTATCCGCGCATGAACGTTTTATTTAGTGTTACGAAATTAAATGTTATTAGCGCATGGACGCTTTATTTAGTGTTAGATAATAATTTGTTGTTAATACTTACCTACCTATTAGAAATATTAAGTACCTATGTAGATTTTCATGATTTTAAGTATGTTTGTTATTTTAAAAGGTCGTGCAAAAGACAACTTCCCGATAAAGAAAATAGGTAGGTAAGTAGGTAGGTATTATACCAATTCCAAAAGAAAATGATATCGTGTAACCTACCTATACCTACTACCACTAGGTAGGTTTTGGTTATTTTTTTATAGCACGCGTTTCACACACCCACGCAGAAAGGACTTTCTCAAAGAAAAAATAGTAGGTTTTGGTTATTTTTTATAGCACACGTTTCACACACCCACGCAAAGACTTGCTCACAGAAAAAACTAGTAGGATTTGGTTATTTTTTTTTTAGCACGCGTTTCACACACCCACGCAGAAAGGACTTGCTCACAGAAAAAAATCACACACCCACGTAGAATGGACTTGCTCTCAGAAAAAAATAATCTGGCTAGGATACATTTTATCCTAGCCGGGTAAGCTATAATAATAATAATAATAAAACTTTATTTCAGGCAACATTAGGATAAGTTACAAGATGTTATTTTACTTAGTCTACGGCCCATAGCAATAAATACCTTACAACTAACATACATATTTTATAAATAACACTACACTAAATTGTCACGTATTATCTGTACGCACTAACGGGGTGTCTCGCAGGCGTCCACGGAACCGCCTGTATAAAACACCCTTCGGCCAAAACGCTGCATCCATAAAGGTTGAAAGACGAGCAGTCGGCACTCTCACCATAAATGAGTTGAAGCTCACATTACGATTCTATGTGATTCTCGAATAAAACCGTAGTCGTCACATAATTATATCGTTATACTGCTTGAATTCAAGCAGGGATAGGCATACATACAGTGCAGGAAGTAGTTTGGGACGCAACAGGACACAAAAATATTTTATGATTTTCAATGAATATGACTTATGACATTAAAAACTTTTGTTTATCGAAGTAGTATGGTTTGATACTATTATGACGATGAATATTATGCGTACTAAATTGTATGTCAAGTTATAAATATGGCTAAATATTTTAAGATTATCAATGAATAGGACTTAAAAAATTATGACATTTATATTAGGTCTTTACCTATGAAATTGCCTTTTTTTATGAAAAATTTTAACGTCATTTTTTTTCTATATTTTTTATTTCTATTAATCAAAGTAATCACCCATGCAATCGATAGATCTTTGCCAATGCCGTGGCAGTTTATTATGCCCTTCTTGAAGAAATCAGCTGGGCAGGAGGCAACAAATTCTTCAAAGGCATTTTGTACTGCCTCTCGGGAATTCAATTTTTTTACCACCAAGAAGTTATCCAAATTCTGGAAAAAGTGGAAGTCTATAGGCGCAAGGTCTGGTGAGTACGGTAGATGACAGAGAGCTTCCAACCCTAGCTCTTGTAACTTGGAGACCGTTTACTATGCAGTATGAGGTCGCGCGTTGTCGCGCAGGAGCATCGGTGACGAGCGATTGATCAAAGATGATTGGAGATTGCAAGCTTCTCCATCATTGTGTTCAGTTATTCAAATTACACATTTGCAGTAATGCTTACCCCGTTTGTTAAGAAGCTGTGATGAACTCCACAATCGCCTTTAATTCGTCATTGTCAACCAAAGTTTTCGGATGAATACGGGGTTCATTTTCAGGTCGAAATTTCCAGAATGGAAGCTGGCAAACCAATAACAGGTGGTTCGTTCGTTTGTACTGTTCGCTCCGTAAACGTCGTTGATGTTGCGTGCCGCTTGTGGCGCGTTGCTGCCACGACGGGACTCATATTCCATAATTACTCGAATTTTTAACGTATCCACGATGACGAAAAAGATTCAAATGCGATGAAAACATAACGCTAATCAATAAACAAATAACTAATTTTGAAAAAAGAATCCCATATTTTTAATATAACATTAATTTGAAATTTTAATTCGTAGCCAAAATATTTTTATTTGAAATGACCAGTACCGAAAAACAGCAATTTCATAGGTAAAGACCTATTATTTTATTACTAGTTGAATTATTACAAGTGATGGTAGGAGTAGTGATGTTATTATTCAAATGCTTATGAATAACAAATATTAGGACGTTAAACGTTATGGCTTTTAAAACTATGACTAAAAAAATTATGCCACAACTACATAAAAAATTATGTAATAATAACAACGCTACTCCTACCATCACTTGAAATAATTCAACTAGTAATAAAATATAAATGTCATAATTTTTTAATTCCTATTCATTGATAATCCTAAAATATTTAGCCATATTAGAGGAGCCAGTTTCTGAGAGCAAGTCCTTTCTACGTGGGTGTGTGATTTATTTCTGTGAGCAAGTCCTTTCTGCGTGGGTGTTGAAACGCGTGCTATAAAAAAAATAACCAAAACCTACTAGTTTTTTCTGTGAGCAAGTCTTTTCTGTATGGGTGTGTGAAACGCGTGCTATAAAAAAAAATAACCAAAACCTACTGTTTTTTCCCTGAGCAAGTCCTTTCTGCGTGGGTGTGTGAAACGCGTGCTATAAAAAAATTTACCAAAACCTACTATTTTTTTCTGTGAGAAAGTCCTTTCTGCGTAGGTGTGTGAAAGGCGTGCTATAAAAAAAAATAACCAAAACCTACTATTTTTTTTCTGTGAGCAAGTCTTTTCTGCGTGGGTGTGTAAAACGCGTGCTATAAAAAAATAATCAAAACCTACTAGTTTTTCCTGTGAGCAAGTCTTTTCTGCGTGGGTGTGTGAAACGCGTGCTATAAAAAAAAATAACCAAAACCTACTATTTTTTTCTGTGAAAAAGTTCTTTCTGCGTAGGTGTGTGAAACGCGTGCTATAAAAAAAACCTAAAACTACTTATTCTTTCTGTGAGCAAGTCCTATCTGCGTGGGTGTATGAAACATTTTATAAACCTGACCTGTTTTGCCTACTTATGATAAAACAGTAAATTAGGACTACTAAAAACTAGTATCAAAATGTAGTATGACAAAAAGTTTTAGGAGTGGTAACCATTATGCTCATTATCATTACCTATGTTTAAAAAATATTAGGACATCAGAAATGTATGCCTGTAAATAATTACGCGAATGTAATAATATGACTACAAAATTTTATGACTAGATACGTATGTCGTATGATTTTATGACAAATAACATTATGCGAATGAATAGGTCACCATGCTAAAAATTTTATTCAAGGTGAAAGTTCTCAAAATACAGTTTTTTTTTTGAATTTTTCAGCCAAACGGTTAAAACACCACCTATAACCGTAATTTTGTCTGTAGGTCCAGTATTCCCTTTCTCCTTTAGCTTAGAGGTTTTGTTTCGAAATCATTCCACCCGTATCTTATTTACGTACCTACTCGATACAATAACATAAAACCTCCACTAGGTAGTCCCTACACTAGGAATCCGTCATGGGTATCAAGAATTTCGATTAGGTAGGTTACTCACATCATGCTAGGAAGTTAGGTACCTAGGTAGGTACCTACTTACCACAAAACACAGACCAGGAACAAATAGGTACTTGGAGATCTAGTAAAAATGTATCCCGTAATGGGAATCGAACCCGCATCTCTCGCGTCTCAGCATTCGTTTACCATTCCACGGATGTCTTCAATTGCGGTTTAGGTTACGCGCGAAAACTATTTCGCGGCCGGCGCGGAACCGCGCGGAAGGTGCGGGTGGTGCGGGGCCGAAATAGTAGCCACACCCATTCGCTCAAGGTCATCGGCTGGTATAAGCACCTTAAGCTGAGACTCAACCAAAGCGGAGATGGTGAGATGTGTTTTAAACAACCAATAGAACTTCGTTATTCACACATCTCGTGACGACATTGTCTGAATAACGAAATTCTATTGGTTGTATAAAACACATCTCACACATCTCCGCTTTGGTGGAGTCTCAGCCTTATCAATATTGTTTTTATCTCGCTGTAATTCAGTCGAACCGAAAATAACCCTGACTAAAATGACCTAGCAATTCTTTTGCGAATTGCCCAGCTATGCTATGCAGGAGATACAGTTCGGCCGACGGATCTAGGCGTACGTGAAGTCAGGCTCTTCGCTGCGCAGTAGAAAATTTTGTATGGAAAAGTTGCACTGCGCATCGAAACGGCCAACTTCACGAACGCCGAGATCCGTTGGCCCTACTGTAACGCCGGCTCCATACGTTGGGACCAACGTTGGTCCCAACGTTGGGGCCAAGATTTCGTGAACCATCCACACGTTGGCGATACACCAGTCTTGTTCCGTCAGAGCCAACGTGCAGACGTCCGATGTCTGCGCGTCCGATACAGAAATATAAATTTCTCTAAGTGATTTTACACTACTGAATACCAATTTTATCACAATCACATCAAATCATGTCACTATCACACTTCACACAACACACTATATTATAAATGCGAAAGTTTGGATGTTTGGATGTATGTTTGTTCCTCTATAGCACGACAACCACTTAACCGATATGGGTGAAATTTAAAATATAGATAGATAATAACCGGAAATAGGACATAGGCTACTTTTTATCCCAAAAAATTGCACGGTTCTCGTAACATTAAAAAAAAATAGTAGACTCCATCATCAGATCAGCTCGCTGTCACCATATTATTACATTGTAGTCAGAACTTGACAAATATGCCGAGTTTCAACTCAATCGGCTTATTTACTGAGGAGTTCTGTTGAACAGCTCTTGACTCCATCATCAGATCAGCTTGTTGATACCATAATATTTCATTGTCACCGAGAACCTATAAGTGTGCAAAATTTCAGCCCGATAGTTCTACAAACACAATAAATAAGGAATACGATGACATTCTCGCTCGTCAGTCGACACGTGCGCTCACGATGCGCGTCGAAACGGGACTGAGCATAGCGCCAACGTGTGGACGGATCCCCAACGTTGGCGCGCCAACTTCCTTTGATAAAACCGACACGGCACGGCCAAGCCCCAACGTTGGCCCCAACGTTGGCGCCAAGCTATTTTGTCAGCACCACACGTTGGTGAGAGGCATTGGGACCAACGTTGGCCCCAACGTGTGGATGCGGGGTAACGCCGGCTCCATACGTTGGCCCCAACGTTGGTCCCAACGTTGGCGCCAAGATTTCGTGAACCATCCACACGTTGGCGATACACCAGTCTTGTTCCGTCAGAGCCAACGTGCAGACGTCCAATGTCTGCGCGTCCGATACAGAAATTGAAATTTCTGTATCGTAATGTATACCTACAGTCATGTTTATAGATTGCGGGTTAATTCAATTTAATTTAGGTACATAGGTTTTGATTCTTTGGAGTTGGGTTTAATTAATGTAGGTAAGATTAATTGATTTTTGAAGACTTCTATCTTCAAATTACAATTTGAATACTTGGCTATAATTTACTTTGGTGCTGCGCTGATTTGGGGAATTTGTTTTCTAAAATGACCGGCGAACATACCTACGTACCTAGGAACGTAATACCAAAATAATTTAAAATTTGAGCATATTTTATCACTTTATATCATTATTTGGATAAAGGCAGTATTTATCTAGGTTCCTGTTAAACTTTTGTTCCAAAAAACTTACTATAAAACAAATGAAAAGAAAAAATGCATTTTTTGGTGTAGGTACCTACAAAGATTTCAATTCAATTTGCCTACATTTCTTTTTAGGTAAGTTTTTCGGATCAAAAGTGTAACAGGAACCTAAATAATACATGAATATAATAATAATACAATAAATAAATACATGCTCTCTTAATCTAACAACATAAACTGATAAAAATACGCTTAAATTTTAAATGATTTCGGTAGGTACCGTTTTTTATGGAAATTCGCCTGTCGCATTTCTAATAGCAAATCGCAACAAGGTATTTCTGTTACCTACGTAAAAATAGCTTAGGCGTGCTATCTAGTTACTACCCATTTTACCTATTTACAACTATCTACTTGGGGTTTGGGTGTTTTAATTTCTAATCTATCGTGGTAAATACTTTTTAAATAAATACATAGATATTTAACATAATAAATACACGGATAGAAAATTTGAATACTTAGATACCTATAATTTACTTTTGCGCTGCGCTGATTTGGGGAATTTGTTTTCTAAAATATTGAATTCATTTAAAGCTCTGATTTTTATATTTTCGACAATTTAAGGAAGATTAATATTCAATTGAGGTTTTAATTATATAACATTTACAGATTTGAGTCTATTGCGCTGAAACAACATACGGTTTTGAAACGCTAAAATTTGTATATTCCTGCTTGTTTTCTAATAGCAAATCGCAACAAGGTATTCCGTAAAAATAGCTCAGGCGTGCTATCTAGTTCCCGAGTTTACCTATTTACAACTATCTACTTGGGGTTTGGGTGTTTTAATTTCTAATCTATCGTGATAAATACTTTTTAAATAAATACATAGGTATTTAACATAATAAATACACGGATAGAAAATTTGAATACTTGGATATAATTTACTTTGGCGCTGCGCTGATTTGGGGAATTTGTTTTCTAAAATATTGAATTCATTTAAAGCTCTGATTTTTATATTTTCAACAATTTAAGGAAGATTAATATTCAATTGAGGTTTTAAATATATAACATTTACAGATTTGAGTCTATTGCGCTGAAACAACATACGGTTTTGAAACGCTAAAATTTGTATATTCCTGCTTGTTTTCTAATAGCAAATCGCAACAAGGTATTCCGTAAAAATAGCTCAGGCGTGCTATCTAGTTCCCGAGTTTACCTAGCTATTTACAACTATCTACTTGGGGTTTCGGTGTTTTAATTTTTAATCTATCGAGATAAATACTTTTGAAATAAATAAGTAGGTACCTGTTTAACATATTAAATAGGTACACAGATAGACAAATATAAAATGTCGGGGAGCCATCATGTGAAAGTGATTTTACATTACTGAATGCCAATTTTATCACAATCACATCACACTATGTCACTATCACACTTCACACAACACACTGCGATTAGAAACTAGGTACCTATTGAAAATGCGAAAGTTTGGATGTTTGTTTGTTCCTCTATAACTCGACAACCACTTAACCGATTTAGTTGAAATTTAAAATATAGATAGATAATAACCGGGAATAGGACATAGGCTGCTTTTTATTCCGAAAAATTGCACGGTTCCAGTAACATAAAAAAAAAATAGTAGACTCCATCATCAGATCAGCTTGTTGTCACCATATTATTACATTGTAGTCAGAATTTGACAAATATGCCGAGTTTCAACTCAATCGGCCTATTTACTGAGGAGTTCTGTTGAACAGCTCTTGACTCCATCATCAGATCAGCTTGTTGATACCATAATATTTCATTGTCACCGAGAATCTATATGTGTGCAAAATTTCAGCCCGCTAGTTCTACAAACACAATAAATAAGGAATACGATAACATTCTCGCTCGTCAGTCGACACGTGCGCTCACGATGCGCGTCGAAACGGGACTGAGCATAGCGCCAACGTGTGGACGGATCCCCAACGTTGGCGCACCAACTTCCTTTGATAAAACCGACACGGCACGGCCAAGCCCCAACGTTGGCCCCAACGTTGGCGCCAAGCTATTTTGTCAGCACCACACGTTGGTGAGAGGCATTGGCCCCAACGTTGGCCCCAACGTGTGGATGCGGGGTAACCCCGCATCCACACGTTGGGGCTTGGCCGTGCCGTGTCGGTTTTATCAAAGGAAGTTGGCGCGCCAACGTTGGGGATCCGTCCACACGTTGGCGCTATGCTCAGTCGCGTTTCGACGCGCATCGTGAGCGCACGTGTCGACTGACGAGCGAGAATGTCATCGTATTCCTTATTTATTGTGTTTGTAGAACTATCGGGCTGAAATTTTGCACACTTATAGATTCTCGGTGACAATTAAATATTATGGTATCAACAAGCTGATCTGACGATGGAGTCAAGAGCTGTTCAACAGAACTCCTCAGTAAATAAGCCGATTGAGTTGAAACTCGGCATATTTGTCAAGTTCTGACTACAATGTAATAATATGGTGACAGCGAGCTGATCTGATGATGGAGTCTACTATTTTTTTTTATGTTACGGGAACCGTGCAATTTTTTGGGATAAAAAGTAGCCTATGTCCTATTTCCGGTTATTATCTATCTATATTTTAAATATCACCCATATCGGTTAAGTGGTTGTCGAGTTATAGAGGAACAAAGATACATCCAAACATCCAAACTTTCGCTTTTATAATATAGTGTGTTTTGTGAAGTGTGATAGTGACATGATGTGATGTGATTGTGATAAAATTGGTATTCAGTAATGTAAAATCACTTAGAGAAATTTCAATTTCAATTTCGGACGCGCAGACATCGGACGTCTGCACGTTGGCTCTGACGGAACAAGACTGGTGTATCGCCAACGTGTGGATGGTTCACGAAATCTTGGCCCCAACGTTGGGACCAACGTTGGTCCCAACGTATGGAGCCGGCGTAATGATTTTTAAGATTTGAACTGATTTGCTTGACAAAGGTTTTAGTAATCCTACGACAAACTTTAGAAATGTTAAAAGACATTACCTACTTGATGCGTAATAAAAATAAAATGCCAAAAAAAATTAAACGATTGTTTATTTGTATCATTTTGTAATAGAATCATGCCGCAGTGATAGCGCTAGTGTTGATCTTGACGTTGATGTTGACGCAGGCTAGTTGCGTGACGAACAGTTTGAAGACGTAGGGCACGGCGACGGAGGCCACCTCGCCGGCGCCGCACAGACGGCACGCCGTGTCCGTGGCGTTCATGGCGGCCGGCCCGAGGAGAGTGCCACATTTCGTACATAGCAGCGCCTGGATAAATCCTATTCTTTAAACGAGCAAATTTGTTTGATGTTTGAAGTTTGTTTGTATGTACTGAGGTTCTCGAAAACGGCTCTAACGATTTCGATGGCAGTACGGGTGTTTACGGGGGCGAAAAATCGATCTAGCTAGGTCTCGTATCTGGGAAAAACCGTTTCCTCGGCATTTTCACACAAAAAGGTTTGATGTAGTGCAATGTGGTTCGTAATTTAACCACTAGATGACGTTATGCACCCGAGCAGAGCTCGGTCGCCCGGATATTAAAAATAAAATGCCAAAAAACTTATTTAAGTACTTTAATTGTAATAGAATCATGCCGCAGTGATAGCGCTAGTGTTAATCTTGACGTTGATGTTGACGCAGGCTAGTTGCGTGACGAACAGTTTGAAGACGTAGGGCACGGCGACGGAGGCCACCTCGCCGGCGCCGCACAGACGGCACGCCGTGTCCGTGGCGTTCATGGCGGCCGGACCGAGGAGAGTGCCGCATTTCGTGCATAGCAGCGCCTGGGGAAATATTATTATAGAGCTGGGGGTCTAAAGTAAACTTTTGATGAAACATCCGATTTTTCATCTAATAAAACATCTGATAATACATCTAATTTTTCATCAAATATTTCATAGATGCTTCATAATATGTTTTATTAGATGAAAAATCGGATGTTTCATCAAAAGTGGCCACTTTAGCTCCGCTGAGCTTTATTAGGGACTTTAGTTTTGGTCTTCGTGCCGTGTTATTTGAATATACTTAGAGTGTTATGTGGAATAACGAGCTATAATCCTACTATATTATTAAACGAGTGATGCCAAGCACTTATTTGTTTGTTGTATTCACTTCTTGTATTCTTTGTTGTATTCTCGAAAACGGCTCTAAAGATTTCGATGAAATTTGCAATGTAGGGGTTTACGGAGGTGAAAATAGATCTAGCCAGGTCTCATTATCTGTAAAAATTCGTTTTCTCGGCATTTTCACACAAAAAGATTTACCCGTGCAATATGGTTCGTAATTTCACGGTTTTTGTTGAGACCAGAGTGGCTAAGTGGTTAGGTGTTCGCCTTCCAGCCGAAGGCTGCGGGTTCGAATCACAGCCAGTGAAAGTTTTCTTTTTCTTTTTTTAATTTTTCACTCGAGCAGAGCTCGGTCGCCCAGATATTTTATAATATAAAGCTAGTAAGTAATAAATAAATAAGTTTGGTGTACTGACCTCAGTCTTATCGGAGCAGTGGAACAGTCTATCCTGCAGCAGGAATGACGCTCCGTGCGCCAGTAACGCGTCTCGTTCCATCTCTCCGAGCCTGACTCCGCCGCCGCGCCTCCGTCCCTTGACTGGTTGACGTGTTAATGCGTCTACCACGCCTGTTGTACGCACCTGGGGAGAGAAAATCATGTAGGTATATTATACTAGCTTCCGCCCAGCGGGCTTAAAAAGGTCGCTTTTGCAGAATCGCAAAGGAATTGAATTGCCATCTCTTTTCATTGAGTGAAACGAGACGGCATTATAGTTCATTTCATATTGTGATTCTGCTGTAACGACCTTTTTGAGCTCGCAGATCTATGTCCTATTCCCGGTCATTATCTATCTATATTTTACAGCTAAATCGGTTCAGGGGTTGTCGAGTTATAGAGGAACAAACATACATCCATCCAAACATCCAAACCTTAGCATTTATAATATTAAGATGGATGACTGCAAGTGGCATTATGAGCGCTACAGTCCTTCGGAGGGCACGTAAAATAGGCAATATGCGTCTGATTCAAAAGCGGGTTAAATGTATTTTATTATGAACATTGTTGCTTTAGAGGTATGTGTGTGTAATTATTTTTTAATATTAAACCATTTTCGATTAGAAAATAAATTTTAAAAATTGCAAAAAATAGTAGGAATTTCAAAATACTTGAAAAGGATGTGAAAGGATGTGACGTCACGAGTTCATAAGAAAAGTCAAGGACGAGTCAGATATGACGATCCATAGCTAAGTTTTTTTTTTAATTTTCACAATTCCTAAACTCGAACTTATTATTGTCACAGATTACTGTTGTACTTAGTATCAATTTGTGAACTTTGACGCGTGACGTCACAATTCAAAAATTGTTACTACAACAGTAATCTGTGACAACAATAATAAACGTGTTTCAGATGCCTGAAAATGTTGGTAAATTTAAAAAAATATTTTTGTTATAAAATTTTAGTATTTCGGCGCTGGAATTTTTATTACGGTTATTTGACGATATAACCTATCGTATAAAATCATAAAAAAAATTGTGGGAGTTCCCTATTGTCGGTCTAAAAACGGCCTTAAACTCCGTCACCAGAGTTGGCCACTCATATGAGCTTACTTTTTTAGTTGGCCGTCAAGTCATAATTACCTGCCACTTATCAGACACCATGTGTCTCAGCCGCTGGTAATGAATGACTCCTTAGAATATGTCGGCCGTCATCTCGCGTCAGACGACCGAAGTAGTTGATCGCTTTCAAGTGAAAACGCGACTAGTTGCCACTTATGTGCCTAAGCCGCTTTGGGGAACATGGTGGAATCGTTCCCCAAAGGCAGAGTAGGTTCTCTGCAACGGGCCGGCCCATCTGGCCCACTTGCCCGTGGTCTGACCGACAGTTGTTGTTGGTCGGTCGGATATATGTCTATTGCTGTAGAAATTACCGCTTGCGCGAACTAGACATTCTGATGTTGTGTGGCGCCATCTTCACTGAAAGTCATAGTGCGTAGCATGTGTATGTAGTTCATCTAGCGACAGGTAGATGTCGCTACAGCCGCTAAGAGAGAGAAGTGAAGTGAAGAGACTTTGTATATTGTCAGGCTTTTTGGCGGGAATTTGAGAAGTCGTGTTTCGTTTTTGTTTTATTTTCCAAAACTTGTGTTTCTTCGAATGTTAATGTGTAATAATGGTGGATTATTAACCGTTAAGTGTTCGTGAATGTGCATACGTGCGAACGTGCTTTTCGAGTTCTCCCAAAAAGTCCGTGTTGATGTTTCAGTAAAGCCCCACATCTTTACTGAGGCACATGGGGAGGGGTGGGATATTATATTTATGTATTGTAATATGTATCTATCTAGCTTATTTATCCATAAACTTGAAATTTATTAATTACTTGACACTGGCTGAATGCACAAGACGTGCGAAGCCATAATAAAGAAGAAAAAAAAAAAGAGACTTTGTAGAATGACGGCCGTCATAATTACCTGCCACTTATCAGACACCATATGCCTCAGCCGCTGGTAATGAATGACTCCGTAGAATATGTCGGCCGTCATCTCGCGTCCGTCCACTCCGCTGTACATCCGCTCCGTTCCGTAGTAGTTGTAACCGCCGGCTTCTAGCAGACGACCGAAGTAGTTGATAGCTGAGTCTTTCTCGTTGAAGCGGAATGGTGATGCGTCGTATACCTGGGAAAGAAATATCATCATGTACTCAGGAAAATCATTACACACGAGCTGTTTTGGTCAAACAGTCATATATTTATAATATATAATCATCATCATCTCCTTGCCCTTATCCCACTAGGTGGGGTCGGCACAACATGTTCTCTTCCATTCCCTCCTATCACTCGTCATCTCAGTAAAGAAAGAAATAGAAAGAAATCATTTATTTGACACACATTACACAGAGAACACAAAACACTTAACATAGGTAGTAAAAAATAACAATAGAGAAAGAAAAAGCAAAAATAAAAACAGAAACACAGAAACAACATAGTTAAATCAGTAAGGTGTGCGTGTGCTAATTAGTCTCCTCTGTGTCGTGTGAGACAAATAGGTCCGGTCTCAGCATATTGCTGCTCCACACATTCGTGAGAAGCAGCGCTGGTTTTCAGACAGGGCCTAGTAAGGATGACCCCACAAACGCAAAACAATTCGAAGATTTTATAAATAGAATTAAAACAATTTTAAAGAAGTCGAGTACGAAAAGGAAGTAGGTAGACAAGAATAAACAAATCAATAAGTAAATTAAATAGTATCAAATTAGATAGTTGTCTATAAAAATAAATTAAATACTAGTCAGTAGTCACTCCTTCACACGCATGTCCTTTCTCACACAATCCATCCATCTTTTCTTTGGCCGTCCTCTACCTATGTATCCTTCCATATTCATATCCAACACTTTCCTTGTAATATGACTTTCTTCCCTCCGCATAACATACCCATACCACGCTAACCTATTACTCCTCATTTTTTCTGTCACCGGCGCTACTTTAAAACTTCCTCTGATGTACTCATTCCTAATCTTATCCATTCTTGTCACTCCCCACATCCACGAAAGAAAGAAAACACAGTGTGGCCACTCCCTAAGCCGCGTTTAAAAGCTGTCAGTCAGTATCTAAATGTTATGAAGAATTGAAACTAAATTAATTCATCGCTATCATTTGGTGAAATTGGCACTAAGGGTGACAAATCTATAAGTCGTATTGCTCATTATACGGACTAAAAGTGAAGGAAAAAATGTCATTTTTCCTTCAATTTTGACATAAAACGTATCAAAACTAATCAAAATTGAAGGAAAAATTACATTTTTTCCTTCAATTTTAGTCCGTATAATGAGCAATACGACTATACATCGAGCTATGCTGCGCTGTACTGCGCTGTGCTATGGTTGGTCAACTCGCTCGTCTAATATTTCAATGACGTTACAAACAAACCATGCTGTGCTGCGCTGTGTGAGGCTACGCTCTGTTTACGACGTTTTGTTTGACGAGCGAATAGCACAGCGCAGTATAGCGCAGCATAGCTCGATGTTGATTTGTCACCCTAAGGGTGACAAATCAACATCGAGCTGTCAAACTTCAAAGCGCCATATCTCGGAAACTACTCGTCCTAGACTCCCCGTTCTCAGTTCAAATGAAAGCTATGACCAAGATCTTCATTTAAAGTGACAGCTGTCAAACTTCAAATGGCCATATCTCGGGAACTAGTCGTCCTAGATTCCCCGTTCTCAGTTCAAATGAAAGCTATGACCAAGATCTTCATTTCAAATGACAGATGTCATTTTGACAGCTGTTATTGAAAATGTAGATCTTGGTCATAGCTTTCATTTGAGCTAAAAAGGAAGAGTATAGGATGAGTAGATTTCGAGATATGGCTGATTGAAGTTTGACAGCTGTCACTTTAAATGAAGATCTTGGTCATAGCTTTCATTTGAACTGAGAACGGGGAGTCTAGGACGAGTAGTTTCCGAGATATGGCGCTTTGAAGTTTGACAGCTGTCACTTCAAATGAAGATCTTGGTCATAGCTTTCATTTGAACTTTAAACGAGGAGTCTAGGATGAGTAGTTTCCAAGATATGGCCGTTTGAAGTTTGACAGCTGTCACTTCAAATGAAGATCTTGGTCTTAGCTTTCATTTGAACTGAGAACGGGGAGTCTAGGACGAGTAGTTCCCGAGATATGGCGGTTTTAAGTTTTACAGCTGTCACTTCAAAGATTCAAGATTTCAGTTTTCAGATTCAAGAATCAAGATTCAAGAATCAAGATTCAAGAATCAAGATTCAAGAATCAAGATTCAAGATTCAAGAATCAAGGATCGAAATCAAGGATCGAAATCAATAATCGAAATCAAGGATCGACACAAAGGATCGAAATCAAGGATCGAATTCAAGGATCGAAACCAAGGATCGAAATCAAAATCAAGGATCAAAATTGTATAGTATTTTAATTGAAATATCATGCCCTGAAACATCACGTACAAAAAAAAAATTCAAACATTGTACTGTGTGAATGACGTGGCTCAGCACGGCGGCGGGTAGCGCGCCTCGCTCGAGACTGCTGCGTTTTTAAACAGAGCGTAGCCTCACACAGCACAGCACAGCATGGTTTGTTTGTATCCTCATTAAAATATTAGACGAGCGAGTTGACCAACCATAGCACAGCGCAGTACAGCGCAGCATAGCTCGATGTTGATTTGTCACCCTTATACTTACATAATTTTTAATTTTTATAGTGTTAAACCACACTTTAGTATTATTTCATTAGAAATGAAAAATCTTATCAAAATTTTCAATTCCGACGGGATTCAAACCCGCAATGATACAAGCGATCCTCCCTAAGCCGGAGTGCCTTACCAATTCGGCCACGGAATCCTTATTGAATATTCCGTCGGAATTGAATGATAAGATTTTTCATTTATACTACGTAGTACCACAGAATACTAGTACTACGTACAGAAGGGTCACTTCGCGAGTAAATTTGTTTAAATAGAGACTCTCGCGGCGAAGCTTTAAAGTGCAATTCAACTCGCCTATGGGCCTATTACCTATCGAGATATTTGCCTAAACATTCCCATCCTGCTCTAACGCGTAACTGTGTCACTGTCTGGCGCGGTGTGACGCGACTCGTAAAGGTTGTCGACTTTTCGCTTGCGACAACACAAATAAATTCATTTATTTTATCTGTCACAAATACCTACCTACTTAAGTTTTGAAATAAGTAGGCCTAAATATAATTTAATCTACCGTTACCACAGAATAAATAATAGTAAGCAGGTACTACGTATTGTACGTAGGTAGGTACATTATTATCTCGTTCGTTTTGTAAACAATTGCATTTCAAAATATCTATACCTTCATACCTACCTAGATATCGATCAGACACACACAATCATCATCACTCAACTAGACCGGAAGCCGATTATTAGCCGATTATAATTGTAGAAAAGCTTAGTAGGTACCAACCTTTCAATATCTTCCGGAATTTTGTGGAATGTTAATGTCCATTCATTGTTTTTCCTTTTGTTTAGACACCCGTAGACACAGCAGTATCTTTTATAAGGACTAGATCGTTTAGACATCGTGCATAAATCACAAGAAACGATGTATACGAGATCACGATAATTACGCACAATGCGTCTAGTCCGCAAGCCGAGCGAGCGGCAAGTGGCAACCTAGGGCGATTCATACCTAAAGTGACAAGTGAGACAGGCCTGGTAGTACTAGTATTTTGTGTTTATACTCACATGTCCGTGTAAACTAGCGGACTTGCCCGCCATACACTCTATCATCATCGCTATAGTCATTCTGGAGGGGAAGCCGTGCGGGTTGAACAGTATATCCGGGATGAGACCCGACTCCGTGAAGGGCAGGTCCTCGGCCGCCCACCGCTGGGAACAGATGCCCTTCTGACCGGCGCGAGAGGCGAACTTGTCGCCCACTGTTGGGTTGCGCTGTGGGCAAATACATAAGAAAAGTTTAAACTTCTCACATTTCCTTTTTCTCCTAACATTATTGACTGGCCTCTTAGCTCAGTTGTAGCGCTGTAGGTCGTGATTTCGATTCCCACCCAGGACAAACATTTGTGTGATGAACATAGATGTTTTTTCTGTCAGTTATCAGTTTCCAATAGTACAAGCTTCGCTTAATTTGGAGCTAGATGGCGATCTGTGAAAACTGTGTCTGGGTGTTATAAGTATATTAGGTATGTATTTACAAAAAATATAAGTATCATCAGTTATCTGGTTCCCATAGTACAAGCTTTGCTTAGTTTGGGCCTTAGGCGCTGTGTGAAACATGTCCACAAATATTTATCAAACAAGTGGCTAAATTAAAAATTTGAAAACACCGACTTGAAAGTTATAAGCTGTGTAATTTTCTGCACTCTCGAGGTGCATTTCATAACTCTGAAGATCCTCGACAGATCCTCACCAAATTTATGTAATACCAATAGGAACGTTTTGGAAATTATTTTTTGTTTGATAGGGTATCAAAGAAAAAAACTACTTTCCAAATCGGTCCAGGCATCTTCGATTAATTAAAAGATTCCGAGGAATTGCGTACCTCTTTTTTTTTTTAAGTCGGCTAAAAATCTTAAATACCCTAAAAGGTCTGCGAGATTGTTAATCGCCTTAGGCCACAGTCCTGTTGCGTTTCGTTTGTCCTTAACTTGTAACTTCATAGACATAGAGTCCACAATCACCTGTATCCTCAGCACGATGCAAGCCTTCTTGAGTGTCGGTGTGAAGTCCCCACATTGTCGCACGGTGTCGACAAACACCTCCTCCTTGCCCTTGTAACGTTGGACTACGTAGTTATTCTTTTCGCCGTCAAAGTAACTGAAATAGAGAAATAAGATAAGTTAAGGTCGCTGCATACGTAACGTGATTTTTCTCGTCCCGGACGGAACATGACGATTTCTTGACATCGTTTCTTATAAAAATATAGTAACAAAATACACGTAACGAGAAATCGGACGGGACGGGACGGCAGGTGAAAAAACATCGTTATGGACCTTAGTGTTCTGTGTTAAGGACGATGTTATGTCACGTCTCCGTCCCGTCCGAGGTTTTATCCCGTTACATATGCAGCGACCTTTAAACGTTTACACACGCACACACACTCCCCTACTTTACTACATGTATAACGTTTTATTGGCTTTGTATAAAGTTATGGAACTTGTATTTTCTCGGAGGAAGGCGTTAATGTCTGCGTCACAGTTTTTATAATTCTGCACATGTAATCGACTTTCATAGTTAAGGTTCATTTTGTAATTTGTTCCAAATAAAGTTTTTATAATTATTTTATTATTAGACTAGCTGACGCCCGCGCGGACTACTTTTTTATCCCACGGGAAACATGCATTTTTTCGGGATAAAAATTGCCTATGTCACTCTCCAGCCCTCCAACACGAAAAATCACATCAATCCGTCGCTCTGTTTTAAGGTGAAAGCAGGACAAACAAACAAACACTTATAATATGGGTATGGATTGTCTCACCAGCAGTAAGGATCGTCCAAGTTAATCCTAGCTCCGACGGGCGGCAATCCGTCCTCGTCGATATAATCCCTCAGCTCGGGCCGAGTCTCGTCGCGACCGAAGTAAGATAGCTGGTGGTTCAGTTCTACGAACTCTGTCTTATATAGATATAGATATTGTAGCGACATCTACCTGCCGCTAGATGAACTACATAGACTACGCACTACGAGCTTCAGCGAAGATGGCGCCACACAACATCAGAATGTCTAGATCGCGCAAGCGGTAATTTCAGCAATAGACATATATCCGACCAAAAAACAACTGTCGGTCGAAAGACCACGGGCAAGTGGGTTGGGCCGGCCCGTTGCAGAGAACCACCTACTCTGCCTTTGGAGACCGATTCACGTTCCCCATAGATAGTATCGATATAGATTATATAGAAAGCGGACCCCGGGCTCCGAAAGGACGTAACTGGGAAGGCGCTAGGATGATGATGATGATGATTCATTCATTCGTCGTGTCAATATGCTCATACTTATGCGGTGTTTTAATTCGCTTGCTCCGATATGACGCCACCTCTATGGCCCTATCTGAAGCCGCAACAAGGTCTTCGCGGGTGCAGTTGTTTGGGCACAGAGATGATGATGATGATGGAGATATAGATAGTCTCACCAGCAGTAAGGATCGTCCAAGTTGATCCTTGCTCCGACGGGCGGCAATCCATCCTCGTCGATATAATCCCTCAGCTCGGGCCGAGTCTCGTCGCGACCGAAGTAAGATAGCTGGTGGTTCAGTTCTACGAACTCTGTCTTGTATACCGTGCCCGCGGCGAAACCTCGCTCGTAGGCGGATTTGTTGATTATCATGGCGTCTTCCATATCGTAGCCCTGAGAAAGATATGATTATTTCTTTGTTGAGTATTTTTCATTAATCAATGTAATTGCATATGTAGCGACCTCTACCTGTCGCTAGATGAACTACATAGACATGCTACGCACTACAGATGGCGCCACGCAACATCAGAATTCCTAGATCGCGCAAGTGAACTACTCAACGCCGATCGGGTTATATACAACCAACCGACAACAACTGTCGGTCGAAAGACCACGGGCAAGTGGGCCAGATGGGCCGGCCCGTTGCAGAGGAACCACCTACTCTGCCTTTGGGGAACGATTCTACCCTGTTTGTTTCCCAAAGCATACTTTGATTCATCTAACTAACCCTATCGGGGACAAGCAGGGAATTTTTATTCCTGTTTGTCTCCTCTCGGGGTCGAACAGGAATAACACATCTGAATGATAGTGAGGTGACCGCAAGTGGAATTACGAGCTGAGCGCTTCCGTGCTTCGGAGGGCACGTTAAATTGTCGATCCCGGCTTTTAACACTTTCATTGCCACCATGATTTTCTAGTAGTTCCCAGCGATGCCGCCCTATAAAAGAACGCGATAACGCCAGGCGCGCTCTCGGCACTGCAAGATGAAATTGCATGATTGACAGCAATTTTCGTAAATTGATCAGAGAATCTCAACCTTTTGTTAGGTAGGAACTTTTTCTCAAACATGCTACGTTATACGACCGTAATATCTTACACATCCTTCTTTGGGATAAATCGTTCTTGCACTAGTGGGTCCAAAAGTGTCCAGCAATTTCTTATCTGGTGTGCTCGACTGCCGCTCGAGCAGACCAGATAAGAAATTGCTGGACACTCTCTTGAATGTTGGTTTTTTGTTTTCTTGTTGTTTTTGCTGTTTGTTTTTTGTTGTTGTATTTCCTATTTTTTTTATTTGGTTTTTTGTTTGATATTGTAAGCGACGCTACAACTACGTTATTTTTTTTTAGTTGGTTTTGTTTTTTTGTTTTTATTGTTAGTTTTTCTTTTTTAATTGCATGTTTGAGACTTTTAAAACCGAACATGTATTTATTGTCGTTGTCGTTGTTTTTGTTTTTTGTAGTTTTTTGTTTCCGAGGTATTTATTGTTTTTGTTTGGGTTTTTTTGGATTTTTGTTCTTTTTTGTGGTTTTAGTTTTTTGCAAGTTCTTTTTTTATGTAGTTTATGGTTTTAGTTGTTTTTTTTTGTAGTTTTTGGTTTTTATGGATTTTTTTTGTTTTTGTTTTTTTTATTTGCTTATTTTGTTGTTTTTTGTTTTTAAGGTAGTTTTTAAATGAGTTATTTTGGTTTTTTGTTTTTTTTTGTGTGGTTTTAGTCTGTTTGTTAGTTTTTTTTGTTTTTTCATGTAGTTTTTTAGTTTTTGGATTTTAGTTGTTCTCTTTGTTTTTTTTGTGTAGTTTTTGGTTTTTATGGTATTTTTTTAGTTTGTTTTTGTTATTTTGATAATTTTTTTTTTGGTATTTTTTGGTTTTATTTTTTGTCTTTTTGTTTTTTTTTATGTAGGTTTTGGTTGTTAGTTGTTTTTGGTTTTTATGATAGTTTTTTGTTTTTGTCTTTTTTTTTTTGTTTTTTTTTATTTCTTTCTTTTTTTTTTTTTTGTTGTTTTGGTTTTTTAGTTTCTTTGTTGTTTTTGTGGTTTTGTTTTTTGTAGTTTTATTTTTTTTTGTTTTTTGTGTCATTTTTTTGTTTTTTTTGTTGTTTAGGTTTTTGTTTTTTTTGTGGTTGTTAGTCCTTTTTGTTATTTTTTAATGAAGTTTTTGGTTTTTAGTTGTTTTTATTGTAATTTTTGGTTTAAATTGTATTTTTTTTGTTTTTGTTTTTTATTAGTTTTTGTATTTTGTTTTCGAGGTGTTTTGTTTGTGTTTTTTTGATTTTTGTTTTTTTTTCGTGGTTTTAGTTTTTTGTTGGTTAGTTTTAGTTTTTTTTTTTTGTTTTTGTTGTTTTTTTTTGTTTTAAAGGTATTTTCTGGTTTTTTGGTTATTATGGTATTTGTTTTGGTAATTTTTTTTTTATTTTTTTTGAAGTTTTTTTGTAGTTTTTGTTTTTTCGTAGTTTTAGTTTTTTGTTAGGTTTGTTTTGTTTTCTGTTTTTGAGGTCGTATTTTGATTTGTGTTTTTTTTTTATTTTTTTGACGTTTTAGTATTTTGTAAGTCCTTTTTCGTTTTTTTTTTGGTTTATTTTTTTGTTTTTGAGGTATTTGTTGTTTCAGTTGTTTTTTTTTATGGTATTTTTTTTTGTTTTTTTGGTTATTGTTTTATTTGCGTTGTTTAAGTTTTTTGTTGGTTCTTTTTAGTTTTTGTTTTGGAGGTTTTTTTTTGTTATAATGGTATTTTGTTTTGTTTTTTTTTCGTATTTTGTTTTTGTTTTTTTAGTAGTTTTAGTTTTTTTTGTTTTTGTTTTTTGTTAGGTTTGTTTTTGTTTTCGGTTTTTGAGGTCGTTTTTTGATTTTGTGTTTTTTTTTAGGTATTTCTTTGTTTCGTGTTTTTGTTTTTTTTGTGGTTTTAGTAATTTTGTTAATTCTTTTTCGTTTTTTTATTGTGTTTTTTGTTTTTTGAGGTTTTTTTTTGTTTTAAGTTTTTTTTTGTTTTTATGGTTTTTTTTTGTTTCATTAGTTATTGTTTTTTTATTCATTTTTTTCTTTTTTTTTGTAAGTTTTTGTTTATTTAGTGGTTTAAGTTTTTTTTTGTTTTTTCATGTAGTTTTTAGTTGTTTTTTGTATTAAGAAAACAAAACACCTCAAAAACAAAAAACAAAAAACTAATAAAAAATAAGAACAAAAAAATACAATTAAAACCAAACATCACAAAAAAAAAACAACTAAAAACCAAAAACTACATAAAAAACTAACAAAAAAACTAAAGCCACAAAAAAAAAACAAAAAACCAAAACAACAAACAAAACCAAAAACGACACAAAAAACAAAAATACTTACAACAAAAACAAATACAAACAAAAACACCAAAAAAAACAAAAACAAAAAAATATAACAAATCAAACACAAAACCAAATAAAAAAATAGAAAAAATACAAAAAAACGAAACCTACAAAAATAAACAAACAATAAAAACAAAAAACCTAAAAACAACAAAAAAAAAAACTACAAAAAAAAAAACGACACGACAACAACAAAAAACAACATATTCGGGTTTGAAAGGTTCGTTTCATTTCTAAATTCATTGCGGTAGGTATTCATTTTGGTAGGTACGGAACCCTCGGCGCACGAGTTCGACTCGCACTTAACGTCTTACTCGCACGTAACTTTTTTTTTACGTCTCGTGTCATTTTGGACATCTGCTGTCATTCTTCATCATTGAACTTAAATATTTTATGAAGTTTGTAATTTTTTCGTACTGTATGTTCTTGCCATTGACCGTACCTACCCTACCCACCTATAACAAAAAAAAAACATTTTGTGTATGTTTGGCCGGCACGCTCCCTGGGAATCTACTAGGTACTCCATAAATGTTGAGAACCCCTGGTAGTTGAACTCGCCTGGCATGTTCGCGGCATTACATAATTACTTTTTTTTGATAACATAAAAAAATTGTTAGAACTTGCGGGCCACTTCAAAACTCATTAGCTTAGGGCATGAGGATTATGCTCTCCGCTTTCTGATAGAAAATATACCCAAATCTTTGAATTATTCATGAAAAACCGAGAACGCGCCTGGCGAGTTCGCGGCATGGCGATATGGAATCGTGAGAACGCGCCCGGCGAGTCGTCGGCAACGAAAGTGTTAAGATGTTAAGCCATGACAGAGGCCTTTAGGCGGCCTAAGAACTCCGTCACCGGAGTTGGCCACTTGCTCATACGAACTTAATTTTTTACTAGCACTTAGATTTTGATAATATAATGGGCACTTTAGTGTCAGCGTTCAATAGCTAATACTTTAGAGTTGGCCACTTGCTCATACGAAAGAAGAAGAAGCTAATACTAGAAAATACGGTGAAAAACACTTTTTTGGGAACAAAAATACTTACGGTATAAGATATAACAGCGACAATAGCGTTGGTGCCCATAGGGAAGTCGTCCATACCGAGGCGGTCGTAGTGAGGCTATTATTATTATTAGTGTATCTACTATTGGCTAGAAAATACAGTACAAAACACTTCTTTGGGGATAGAAACACTCACGGTATAGGATATAACAGCGACAATAGCGTTGGTGCCCATAGGGAAGTCGTCCATACCGAGGCGGTCGTAGTGAGGCTATTATTATTATTAGTGTATCTACTATTGGCTAGAAAATACAGTACAAAACACTTCTTTGGGGATAGAAACACTCACGGTATAGGATATAACAGCGACAATAGCGTTGGTGCCCATAGGGAAGTCGTCCATACCGAGGCGGTCGTAGTGAGGCTATTATTATTATTAGTGTATCTACTATTGGCTAGAAAATACAGTACAAAACACTTCTTTGGGGATAGAAACACTCACGGTATAGGATATAACAGCGACAATAGCGTTGGTGCCCATAGGGAAGTCGTCCATACCGAGGCGGTTGTAGTGAGGCTATTATTATTATTAGTATATCTACTTTTGGCTAGAAAATACGTTACAGAACACATTTCTGGGAACAAAAATACTTACGGTATAAGATATAACAGCGACAATAGCGTTGGTGCCCATAGGGAAGTCGTCCATACCGAGGCGGTCGTAGTGCGCGGGCCGCATGAGCGGCGTGGCGGGCGTCTGCAGCCGGTACAGCTTGGTGTCGGCGTTCACACGCCACGTGTGGATGGGCGTGCCCATCGTTTGCTTGCCCATCTGACACTGGTACATGTTACTGTAACAACATAATATTTTTTGAAAATTCCAAAATATCTAGTACTCCTCCGCCAATCTATAACAAAAAGGTTTCATTTCCCTCAACCAGCCACTTTCCACAGCCTAGCCTTACTATGCTAGGCTAGTCAGGGCAAATCCGGGAGCAGCACCAGCGCAAAATCATAATCACAACTGTGGCTGTGTCTCCAAGGTGCGGTGGACATTCAAGATCCCTTGAAGATGTCTAAGGGCAAGTCAGGGCGAATCTTGAGCATTGTTTAAAGTTGAGAGGCGTTTATAAGTAAGGCCCATTAACTCCAGATATTATAAAGTGTTCTGCAACGTCTGCTAAAAGTAAAATGAATAAGTAAGAAAAATGGAGATCTGTGATCTCTGCCTACCCCTATGGTGAGAAACAGGCGTGATGTTATGGGTATTATCCCATATATTGTAATGGGCTGTTATGTATGTATGTATGTGTAATAGGTCTCACCGTGGCGATTGGTTGCAGTCCGGCATAGGCACTAGCTGAGCCAAATTGCTCATGAACGCTGATTTAGATAACTCCAGATGTGTGGTCTTCCCTGTAACAAATGTTGGTTTGGCTCAGTCACATAATAAAGTAAGTAAGTAACCATCCGCCAGTCAAGTTATTAACACGAAAGTTAGACACGAACATTTACGTTAAATCATAGGTTAGGAATTTAACCAAGCTCACATAGTTATACTTAGTATAAAGTTTGCATACTGGACATGTAATGTGATAAATGAAATACAAGTGTTCTGGAACTGTGAATCTTTAATTTGAACATCCACCTAAAGACTTACAGATAGGACAGTTGAATACCAATTTCAACCATCTCCAACCAAACTAAATCATATACTTAATATTAATAGAAAGAAACCAGTCTCTGAGGTCACCATAGCGCCAAAGAGACAATAGGGAACTCCCACAATTTTTTTTATGATTTTATACGATAGGTTATATCGTCAAATAACCGTAATAAAAATTCCAGCGCCGAAAAACTAAAATTTTATAACAAAAATATTTTTTAAAATTTACCAACATTCTATTGCACTTGAAACGGTCGTGACGTCACAATCCACGGCAATTACACGCGCTTGTAGGTAGAAAAAAAAACTTTCTGTCATTTATCATAGAGTTTGAAGGAGTGTGACGTCACAAGACATCTGACAAATAGCGTTGCGTTTCAAGTTTTATGAAATTCCCAATATATTTTTGCACTTTTTAATTATTAATTTCTAAGCGAAAATGTGACATAATATTAAAAAATAATTACACACACATAATTCTAAAGCAATAATGTTCATAGAAAAATACGTTTAACCCGCTTTTGAATCAGACGCAAGTTCCCTATTACTTTCTATAGTCGTATTGCTCATATACGGACTACAAATATATGAAAAATGACATTTGTTCCTTCAATTTTAGTCCGATTTTAGTCCGTATAATGAGCAATACGACTATACATTGATGTTACCTTTAATGATCTCGTTCTGTGCTACGGCGATGTCCAGGTAGAGTTGCTCCAACGTCCCTATGAGCTCCAGTTGTCCCGTGGCCAGGTGCAGCACGGGACGCATCATACGCGCCTCGTGACTTATCAAGAATATGCCAGCGTATTGCGCGCAAATCTGGAATAAACATATAGAAATTAAATTTATTAATAGATAGATAGATAGATAGACATTTATTTTCAGCACACACGGTATAAAAAAAAACAGAAAGTACAGAAGAAGAAGAAGCAAGGGCGGGGATAGACTAAAAGTAAAAACACAGGTAGGCCTACATAAGTAGGAACAAATAAGAAAAACACAAACACTGAAAAAATAAATGGACAGTAGGTACCTACCTAGATACTTACAAATACCTACAGAACAGTAGCGGTAGTACCTACTTTTATTCTAAGGTAATAGCCCCCCCCTCCCCCCCCCCCCATGGAACACAAAGCATCAAGATGGATATTGTGTGGCTAAAAAAAGGTCCAATCTCAGCGTAGTTTACTTCCGAACACAGTGTAATTAATGTATCCTATTAATGCACACTAATATCATAAATGCGAAAGTTTGTTTGGATGTATTTTTGTTCCTCTATAACTCGACAACCACTGAACCACTGGCTGAAATTTAAAATATAAATAGATAATGACCTGGACTTCGGCCACTTTTATCCGGGTACAAAGCGAACGTAACCGACCAGCCGGCCGTCTAGGAATACGGGGTACTAGGATAGGCTAGTAGGATAGGATAGGATAGTAGGATAAGATAGTAGGATATGATAGTACGATTAGATAGTAGGGTAGCATTTGAAAATGAAATGAAATGATTTATTTGCGTGAAGTGTGGTGCACAAAGAACTTACACCTCTCCTATCTAAATTAGATCCACACATTTCGCTAGGATACCCAGAATGCAAAAATGCATAAAAAATAGCAGGGTAAGATAGGATAATGGGGTAACTTTGATGAGTTATAAATTAATATTATGTGTTCCGTTTGACGTCTGAAGTCCATTATGAGAGAGTACTTGTCTTCGTTCCACGCCAATCCGTCAGATGTCGCTGTTTCCGCTACGTGTACCGCGCCCCTAGCGCCACGGTGTCCGTTTCTGGAACTAACTTACTTCTACAAGCCACCTAGAACTTTTCCTCATTTAAATTTTTATTTTACGTTGCTTTCGAGTTTAAAGTAGAAAGTTTCAGTAAATTTTTTGCAAAAAATTCCGTTACGTGTTGGTTAGTGCCGGTGTTTTTAAATTCGTTACGATGAGTAACGAGCGTGACATCGCACAACCGGATCATCGAACAACCAACCGCGCCCGCGCCCGCGCCTGCCACCACACCCGCGTCTGCTGCGGCTGACCCATTTTTACGTCCACCGCCACTACCTAAAACGGATTTAGAGAATATCGCGGAGTTGAGCGTGTCGATTAAAGAACCGGCTGTAGCGAAGGCAAATCCAGATCGCGTGGCTAGAATAAGTGAGATGCAAAGATTTGACTCATCCGACTGGAATTGTGTTCGTTATACGGACATCCAGAAAAAATATGCTGCTTTTCCTGCTTTCTCAGAATTGAAAGTTAACGAGGAACTGAGACAGTTTGAGGATCAGTTTGCTCCGATTAGATGGTTTCAAATGGAGCGGAGCTTTGCAGCGTTATCGAATGCATTTCTAGATCAGAATGATTCCGTAAATTCAGCCTTACAAAACCTAGTTGATTGGTCTGCCACACCTGGTCTTCAACTTTCTCCAACTACCCTCTACGAAAAATTAAAAGAACTTTTCAGCAATGATTCGAGATATAAAACTGTTTCTCACGACATTTTTCAAATAATTTGCGGAAAACGAGCTGAAGTACTTGAACTGCGACGGCGATCGATTTTAAAAAATTTGAAAAGCAAGTATGTGAAGGAAGACTTGGAAAAAATACCGCCTTCAGCCGAGTATATGTTTAATCCGCAGTCTTTATCTGCCTACATACAAAAGATCGGTGGTATAGAAAAATTAGAGAAACTACCCACGATTCCTAAGTACCCTCGCTCAAAATCGCCTGTAGCTTCGACTTCGCGTCAAGATAAGCCCTTTCGCTCAACCGCCGTTGCCGCTAGTAAACCGCGTCGCGACAAAAAGGAATCTAGCAACAGAAGATATTTCGGAGATTCTGCCGCTTCAAAAAAGAAAGGGGGGCGAAATGACAGAAACGGGAAGGGATATAGAAATAAGAGCAGGTGACTATCCAACTTTTTCGGGCGGTTGCATAAGTCGTTACATAAATGTTTGGACTCTTTTAGATCCTCCCAAATCAATTCTCAAAATGATTCATGGTATTCGAATTCCATTCAACCAACAACCGCCGTTAGTTCTTCCGTCGTTAGAAATTTTAAATCAGTTTCGAACTCCAATCTCACTGGCGATGACGAAAGAAATTCAAAATATGATTCACTGCCGAGTATTAGAGCCAGCGCCACCAACTCCGTCTTTTATTTCGCCTCTGTTTCTGATAACCAAGAAGAACGGAAAAAATCGAGTGATTTTCAATTTGAAGGCTTTAAATCGGTTCATGAACCCCAGGCATTTTCATCTTTTTCATCTTCACAATGTTCCTCATTTCCTACAACCCGGAGATTGGATGGTGAAGCTGGACCTCAGCCAGGCGTATTATCATCTTGCCATTCGCCAGGAGCACAGGCGCTATCTTCGTATCAGTTACAACGGGAACTTACTCCAGATGACGTGCCTTCCGTTCGGTTTAGCAGCAGCGCCTCGCATCTTTGCAACAGTTACAAATTGGACAGCGGAAGTGCTTCGAATGAAAGGTCTGCGCATAGCCGTATATTTGGACGATTTTCTAATTGTTCATCAGAAAAGAGAAGTACTAAAGATACACGTCTCGATGGCTATAAAATTCCTGAGCGGCCTCGGATGGTGCGTCAATCACGAAAAATCGATTACGACTCCAACACAGCTGATCGATTTTTTAGGTGTAGATTGGGACACACGACACAACACCAAGTCATTGCCCACAGACAAACTAGCCAGGATCCGCCAGAGCTTGTCGTCTCTTCTCGCTGCGGGCAGTTGGACCCTCAAGCAGGCGCAACGCCTCTTAGGGTTTCTCAACTTTGCGACCTTCATCACCCACCGGGGAAGGTTGCATTGCCGAACAATGCAGCGTCACAGCAACTTACTTCGAAAAAATCCTCAAAGAGCGATTCGGTATCCAGAAGAAGTAAAGAGAGAAATTCTTTGGTGGCTCGAAAATGCCAGTCAAACGAGTCCAATTCATCCAAAGATGCGTCCAACGAACTATATAATCACGGACGCCTCGGACATTCAGTGGGGAGCTGTAGTCAACGACAAAAGACTTTACGGGACTTGGGATCGGCACCAGACAGATTGGCACTGCAATCTGAAGGAGATGTTTGCAGTGATAGCGGCAATATCCAGCTCAGCGGCCAGCCTGAAAGGTTCCAATGTGATTCTACAGACAGACAGCAAAACAGTTGTAGCGTATATAAAGAACGAAGGCGGAACGAAATCTCGCTTACTTCTAGAATTAACAAAAGAACTCTTAGCTCTGGCGGATCACCACGAGTTGGTACTACTCCCTCATCACCTGCCGGGAGTGTACAACACCGAAGCCGATCAACTCTCGCGCAATCGCGCCGGCTCGGAGTGGCATCTATTGGACGCAGCAACGTCAAGAATATTCCGCCTGTGGGGAACTCCGACCATCGATCTGTTTGCCTCAAAAACCGCGTATGTCGTACCGAATTATGTTTCTCTAGACTTATCAGACTCCAGCGCTTACTTTCACGACGCGTTCAGCAGATATTGGAATTTCGACCTAGCGTGGGTCTTCCCGCCGCCGAATCTCCTTCCGCGGGTTCTGTGCCACCTCAACACTGCAACAGGACGGTTCATAATAGTAGCACCCAAGTGGAAGAAACCCTTCTGGCGCCCAGACTTGAAGAGCCGCGCCCTTGCTCGTCCAATCAAGATACAGAACCTGGAAACCACGTTAGTAGACACGTCGACGAGTCGGCCTCCAGCTCATGTCAACAGTCTACAGCTGGAAGCCTGGCTCATTTCGGGTGGGACTCATTAACACAAGACTGGTCTACTCAGGAAAGGGAACTTTTGTCTTCATGTTGGCGAGCTTCTACCGTTAGAACATATATTCCTATTTGGACTAGGTGGTCTACGTGGTGTCGTCGTAATAATATAAATCCTTGTTTACCACAACCTAAAGATGTAGCCAGATATCTAGCATTTCTTCACGTGTCTGATCATTTAGCTTACCGTACTATCTTGGTCCATAAATCGGTAATATCTTCAATTTGTGAAACAAGCTCAAACATAAAGTTGTCATCCAGTCATATCATAAAACATATTCTTAAAGCAGTGTCCCTGGCTAAACCTGTACCACCCAAAGCTCCAATTTGGGATGCACGAGTAGTTATTAAATATTTAAAAGAAACTACTCCAAATTTAAATAGTATATTTGATATTTCTAGTCGAGTTGCTGTAGTACTATTGTTAACATCCGGACGTAGAGTCCATGACTTAACTCTCTTACATTGTGATAGTGATCATTTTATTGATAGTGGTGAAGGCGTTATCCTTCATCCTGTTTTTGGGTCAAAGACTGACTGCGCTTCACATAAACAGTCGAGTTGGATCTTATCACAGGCCCCAGACCGTAATATTGACCCAGTATTCTGGCTCAGGACTTTAAAGAACTTTGCTAAAGATCGTAGAGAACCATTAACTAATTTATTCATTACAACTAAATGCCCTACTAAGCCAGCGACTCCGGCTATCATTGGAGGCTGGATAAAACGTTTGTTGTCAGATGCGGGTATACAAGCTTCGCCAGGTAGTTTTAGATCTGCTGTCGCTTCTCTAAATTGGATAGAACATTATCCCATCGATGAAATTTTGTCAAAAGCTAATTGGCAGCATGAATGTACTTTTAAAAAATTCTATAAGAAATCTGTAAATGTCTCAAATGATAATAATGTTACCTCACAAAAATCTTTATCTCAATATTTTTCTACAGTTTGATTTCTATGAGTTTCTCAAATCGTTGTGATTTTCTAGACTTTTTAATCATAGATAATAATAATAATCATAGATGATTTGTAAGCAAATTGCAGTCCGTTTATATTCCATCAAACAGTGACATGTAAAAGTGATCTACATGTTTTTATTGTTTAAAAAACTTTTGAGTTTGAATTATACTTAGTGATTTTCTTATCACATTGTTGCGTTTCTTTTCTACAAGCCACCAGGAGATAACAAACACATCTCTCATAATGGACTTCAGACGTCAAACGGAACACATAATATTAAAATTTTACCTTCCAATAAAATTTGTATTATGTTTCCTAAGACGTCTGAAGTCCACACAATGTCTTCCTGGTGGTCACCAATCCAACATCCTTATGAGCCGAACAATGAGGAAAAGTTCTAGGTGGCTTGTAGAAGCACAGAGTAACCAGAGAGACAAACTCAAACAACACGCGAAAGTAGGTACTTCACTACATGCGCAACGTTGTGTGCGTGCGCGTTCACCGACAGGTTCACTTACGAGCGGCGGGCGGCCGCTTCGTGAGCTCTCGGCTAGTCTCGGCAAACTCCGGCGGCCGACCGGCGGCTATGCGCTAAGGGGCGCTCGGAGGCCGCGAATGCTACGAGTATGCGGCGGCCGCGCGGGTTACGTAGTAACTATTAATGAATCTGTGGCGCGATCTTTTTCTGGTTCATTTTCATTCAGTCAGTAGGTAAGGTAAGTAGGTACTTACATCTAGCTAGGCAAAGTCATGCAGAGAAAAATAAAAACTTATCATTTTTCACATACCTACTCAAAAGAACGTGACAGGTTAGTTTATGTAGGGGAACCTGTTGAACCTCGGCCACACGATCTTATTTAATTTTTTTTGTCTATAAAGATTGGAATTAGGTTTACCAAATATGGACACATGTAAAGATACACTATTTGACTACATATTTGTGAAATAAATTTTGTATTTTTAATGATACTTTAGAAGATAAAGAGGTTTGAACAAAAAATGGGATTTTGTCGAAGGTACAACACACCAGATATACCTTGGTCACTGCAAGATGTACCTTGACCTTACCAGTCTTTTTTCATGAAAATATCATGTTATCGAATCAATTATCACTTTATTTTTAAATTAAAGGAAAGAACATTTATAAGGTATATACTTTAGATAAAAAATAATAATAATTTACATTTTTATCTTAAGTTATGCTAAGATAATAAAAATAACAATAAGTTCTAAAAAATTCTGTGATCTTAAGATCATTATCGCGTCCTATTATAATAATTTATCAACAAAAATCCAAATACTTAACAGCTTTTAGGACAAGATAGACTTCTCTCGTTATATGAACCTTCTTCGGTGTTTTTTTTTTCTGTTTGATATCTTGATACAAATTTGTACGTGAGGCCCTGTCCAAAGTACAAAGCAAATATGGTGGCAAAGGTACAACATTGCCTCATTTTAAATTAACGAATTTTTAAAATGCACTTTGAGTTCGATTTGGGTCGATATTTCTATGCCTATCTAAAGTCCATTTCACCTATATTTGATTGCATGAAATGGTTATCTTGTAAGTATGTACTGTTATATATAAATTAACTTAAAGTAAAGTTAAAAATACCCTCTTTTTGAGCACTTTTTTATATTTTTAATTCGCACGCCTCACTCACTCCACGCTGGTTTTTCGATTCTAGCTTCATGTTGGTGTTGACCAATGACGATTATAATGCCACAGACAAAAACGAAAAAACTCGCACAGATTACGAGATAAGCCTTGGTGGCCGAGGGATATCAATGGACGAGGTTCAACAGGTTCCCCTACCTACTACCATATTATTGAAATATTTTTGAAGAAATTTTCTGTAAGTACCTACCTATTATGTAGGTATGTATTAATCTGTATTTATTAATAATATTTGAAGTAAGTTTTAATCTACTTTCCAGTGTCGTATCGATTTGAAAATTTGCATTTGTATGTACCTAATTTGGATAAACTTACAATAATTCGGTATTGTCGAGCTGATCTGATGATAGAGTCAGGAGCTGTTTAACAGAACTCCTCAGTAAATAAACCGATGGAGTTAAAACTCGACATGTCTGTCAAGTCCCGACTACACTGTAAGAATAAGGAGCTGATTTGATGATGGAGTCAGGAGTAGGCCATTTGTAATTTAAATAAATTAAAAATACGATTTTACTTACGTGTTTATATTAACTAAATTAAGTTAACGTACCTATTTATTCTAGCAAATACCATCCGTCCGTCAGCAGTACCAGCTGTCCGTTTATTATTTTAACACTACGCGAGTGACACCGCGCGGCGCAGTTAGTTTATTTCCTTATGTGACAGCCCTACAAGAATAGGCTATTATAAAAGTCGATGTTAGACCGCTGTTTCTCTGTAGTTCATTTCTCCGTGGTAGAAGTAAGTTAGTTCCAGAAACGGACACCGTGGCGCTAGGGGCGCGGTACACGTAGCGGAAACAGCGACATCTGACGGATTGGCGTGGAACGAAGACAAGTACTCTCTCATAATGGACTTCAGACGTCTTAGGAAACATAATACAAATTTTATTGGAAGGTAAAATTTTAATATTATTGAAAAATCACCTGTTTCCTCGGCACAACGACAATCTCCGTAGTAATCGGTATCTCCTCTCCCTTGATTTTGAGCGTGCGTATATGTGCCGCGGCTTTGTGCGCCGTTTCCTCCGCGAAGTAACCGACCAACCGCCCGTCTAGGAATACGGGGTACTTGAACTCGTCCTGGGAGAGAGGTGTTGACCCGATTGATGATACGGGCTCCATACCTGATATGGAATTTTTATAATAAAAACTACAAAGAAAGAATTTTTCAAATCCGACTACTAGTTCTTGAGATAAGCGCGTTCAAAAAAACAATCAAATAAACTCTTCCGCTTTTTATTATTGATAAAAAACTTCGGCGTTTACATCTTTACTAGATGATTTTTACAGTGTCAGGAGGCAATCTTTGCCTACACTTATCGGGACACTGTAGTGCCTGGGACATTGTTGACATGGAAAAGGCTTGCCCAGCACCTACACCATCCTCTCAGCTTAACCGGCCATATCCACAGGAAAGACATGCTTAATACGTGTGGGGCTGACTAAGCCGAAAACATCGTGATAGTTTCATATAAATAAATAATATTCCGAAGATTTCAGAAGCAGTTTTATGAAGTCAAGTTTATCTTACCCCATTTCTCCAACACTGACGGTATACGGCCGACTAGTACTTGATCAGCGTGTTGTGTTATCTGAAAGTTTAATTATTTATATTCTTTTGTAATTTAAGAGAACAGTTGCGTTGTCAATAGCTCACGACTATAGACGAGTGATCTTTATTACATTGAAACAAGGATACTGATTGTTTAGCAAAAATGGCAACGCTGATTGCTCTCGTCAGTGCTGAACAATCAGTTATTCTAGTGTGGGCGCCACTCATGATTTCTAAGCACAGCACAGTCACAGAGAAATGAACAGAGAAACAGCGGTCTAACATTGACTTTTATAATAGCCTATTCTTGTAGGGCTGTCACTTATGGAAATAAACTAACTGCGCCGCGCGGTGTCACTCGCGTAGTGTTAAAATAATAAACGGACAGCTGGTACTGCTGACGGACGGATGGTATTTGCTCTGTAGGTACTCTGACAGACATGTCGAGTTTCAATTCAATCGGCTAATTTACGGAGGAGTTCTTTTGAACAGCTCCTGACTCCATCATCAAACCAGCTCGTTGTCACCATGTAGGTACCTAATTACAGTGTAGTCGGGACTTGACAGACATGTCGAGTTTTAACTCCATCGGTTTATTTACTGAGGAGTTCATGATCAGCTCGAAAATACCAAATTATTATAAGTTTAGGTATCCGAATTACATACAAATGCAAATTTTAAAATCGATACGACAATGAAAAGTACCTACTTACCTAGATTAAAATCGACTTTAAATACTAGTAAATAGGTACCATTACCTACTTATTAGGTAGGTACTTACAGAAAATTACTTCAATAATATTTCAATAAAATGGTAGTAGGTAGGTACGTAAACTTACCGGTCACGTTTTTTTGAGTAGGTAAGTAGGTAGGTATGTGAAAAATGATAACTTATTATTTTTCTCTGCATGACTTTGCCTAGCTAGATGTAAGTACCTACTCACCTTACCTACTGGCTGAATGAAAATGAACTCGAAAAAGACCGCGCCACAGATTCATTAATAGTTACTACGTAACCCGCGCGGCCGCCGCATAGGTACTCGTAGCATTCGCGGCCTCCGAGCGTCCCTTACCGCATAGCCGCCGGTCGGCCGCCGGAGTTTGCCGAGACTAGCCGAGAGCTCACGAAGCGGCCGCCCGCCGCTCGTAAGTGAGCCTGTCGGTGAACGCGCACGCACACAACGCTGCGCATGTAGTGAAGTACCTATTATCGCGCGTTGTTTGAGTTTGTCTCTCTGGTTACTCGGTGGCACAGTAAAATTGAAGCAAAGTACCTACCTATTGATAAAATTGATGACTGTATTAGTATTAATATTAATGTTTAAATGTTTATAAGTATAGATACTTTTATGATAATTTTAAATGTAAATCTTTGTTCTTACTGTAAAATAAATAATTTTTCATTTCAATTTTTTCATTTATTGAATACTAATTATTAGGCAGTGTTGGCTATATGGTAAGGGTTTCAAATCTCGGGAGTGCATCAATGGAATACCAGCTGAGTGAGTTTAAAAGGCCGTTATAGCAGAATCATAATATGAATTGAACTCTATGCCGTCTCTTTTCAAAGACTGAGAGTGACAAGAACGGCATATATCACCGTATGGGTATTCGGTTTAGAAATTCAAAAACGCAACAACATTTTTTTTTTCCCGTTTTCATCTGCGATCGGTCCTTGGACCATAAGCGGATTCGTTGAGTGATTTTGTGGGATTAAGAGCGAAGAGGCCAGTGCCGTTTCTGCTCCTTCATAGAACATCTTTCTGAAGTAAAACGCGTCGGTTATCCAGTGCAGACTAACTTTTATTTTTTATACCCTCACATACATGCATTCCTACCTACATTATTACATTTGTATGACACAATAGGATGTTACAGATTCCTTATCGATAGGTGGCGCTACTATAGGTCTACCAGAATCTCATGGCATAAAAAAAAAATAAAAAATTGTGATTTTCATATGGCAATGTCAATCATTACCTGTCTAATCAAATTACGAGATCTGTCAACCGCTGCTGAGATTTTGCTAGTGCTGGTGATTTCTTCTTGTTATTTTGTTGTTTTTGGGACAATGTCGAAAAAGCCACTTCGATCTCAAGCGAGAAATATTGTTTTCAATGTGTATCGTAAAATAAGCGAAGAAGAAGGCGAAAATCAAACTCAATCTTTGATTTTAAAGCGTGTCGTTGAGTCGACCGGTAAGTTGGACTGAGTTGGTTTGATACTTAAGTTTATTTTATATTTTTCTTATTTAATTGTACCTTCTTTATAGGTGTTTCCAGTACTACTATACGACGAATTGTAGGTGAGGGCACATCGAATAATGGTGTATTTTCCACGCCTGGTAAAAAGCGGAGAGGGGGGAAGAAGAAAATCAGCTTGGACAGCTTCGATTTAGAGTTGATTAGGAATAAAGTAAAAGAATTATATACAGTTCGGAAGGAAATTCCAACAGTAATGAAACTGTTACAAATTCTTCGACAAGATATTGATTTCGACGGAGGCAGAGAATAGTTTATTATTTAGTTACTCACTCGTAAGAGTAGGCCTGCGCCCTGCAGTGCGACGTATTTAGACTGATGATGATAATGATGAATGACTAAGCTATCAATTGAGTAACATGATAAATGCACAGAAGTAGGAATAAACCAGAACAGCTGTTCGCTTCTCAACTCACACCGCAAAAACTATGCCGAATCGGCATAGTATTGGTCAGTCGCTTTGCGGGCCACGTACCGTCGTGACGTGCGTGTCAAGTGCATATTTCAAGATAATTATGCCGAGTTGTGTTGTTCCTACGTGTAACAATGCCTCTGGACTTAAGAAGAAACAGGAGGGGATCACATTTCATGTGTAAGTAACACTTTCAGCTATCATTTCACTTGATAATTGAATTTATTTTACTTATTGCAATTGTCTTAGAAACGGGCGAGTCCATTTTGTTAGTGTTGCCAATTTTTGTCGAAGTGTTTTACCAATTTTTAATAATCTCTTTAGGGTACTAATCTATAGGTAGGTAGGTACCCAAATATAAAGTGGAAAAGTTGTTTGTTTGTTTAAACGAGCGCCGCGCGGTGTCACTCGCCACCGCGACAGACAGTGGTACCTACTGCTGATGGACGGATGGTAGGTATTTGCTAAAATAAATACTTACGTTAGCCTTATTTAGTTAAAATAAACATGTAAGGTAGTAAATCGTATTTTTGTAATTAGGTACTAATGGCTTACTCCTGACTTTCAACTCAATCGGCCTATTTATTGAGGAGTTCTGTTGAACAGCTCCTGACTCCATCATCAGATCAGCTCCACAATACCAAATTATTGTAATTTTAACCGAATTACATACAAATGCAAATTTTCAAATCGATGCGACAATGGGAAGTAGGTTAAAATCGATTTCAAATTTTAATAAATACAGATTAATACATACTTAGTACGTACAGAAAATTACTTCAATAGGTACCTAATCTATATTTACACTAATTATATAAAGCGGAAGGGTTTGTTTGTTTGAACGCACTAATCTCAGGAACTAAACGAACTTTTGGGTGAGTAAGTACCTGTGTGAAAAATGATAAGTCTATGTCTATAAGTTTTTATTTTTAACCGACTTCAAAAAAAAGGAGGTTCTTAGTTTGTCGAAATGTTTTTTGTGCTTTTTTTTACGTAGGTAAGTATGTTCACCGATTACTCTGTGAAAAATGATAAGTTTTTATTTTTAACCGACTTAAAAAAAAAGGAGGTTCTTAGTTTGTTGAAATGTTTTTTTGTGCTTTTTTTTATGTAGGTAAGTATGTTCACCGATTACTCTGTGAAAAATGATAAGTTATTTTTTTACCGACTTCAAAAAAAAAGGAGGTTCTTAGTTTGTTGAATTGTTTTTTTGTGCTTTTTTAGGGTTCCGTACCTTAAAAGGTAAAAAAAGGAACCCTTATAAGATCACTTTCTTGTCCGTCTGTCTGTCTGTCTGTCCGTCTGTCCGTCTGTCCGTGTGTCACCATCGATTATCTCAGGAATGGGTAGAGCTAGCAAGTTGAAAAAAGAACGAACATTTTGGCATAGGTACCTACTCTTCCGCCATTTTGAAAAAATCTCGATCTTGTAGCCAGTGATGAAACATGTGTCAATCGATAGGGGAAGTGATTACAAACAAAATATATTCAGTAATAAAATCTCGTAATCTTTATACTTTCCGAGATATTTGAGTTTGAAAATGTAAAAATTAAAACTTGAAAATGCTAATTATGCTGCCAATAATAATCGGTAGGTATTTGAATATGTCTACTGAGACTGGGGATAAAATCGTGAGTAGAATATAAATATTGTAAAATACTCAATAGTCATGGTAATTATCCCGTTGATAACAATATTTATAATAATAGAATTAATAACAGTAAAACAATAAAGTTTATTCGACACACTCATCAATCAAACAAACAATCAAACTCTTCCGCTATATTTATTGGTATAGATTAGTGTTAGGATAAGATATATCTTATCTATGATGTTGCAAGTTTACCCCAAAAAGTGGGAAATTACTCCCGAACTAGCAACATTACGCGGGTGGGAAGTAGGGTGGGTGCGGGGCGTTCGTGACGATTTTGGACTCAGTGCCGTGCGTGAAAAAGAAGCGGATCGCGTATTCTGTCTTAATTCTGTGGATAAATGTTATTATTTTTACAGACTAATACTTAAGGAGATTGGTTTTGAATATGTGAAATGCCAATCAAAAAGGACCATTTTGATGGAGAGACATTACATAAAACTACATAGATTCAAGTTTTTGGAGCGTATGAAGGAAAACCGAGAAGCTGAAGAGCATAAAATTGGATGTGATTTATTTAGATGAGACTTACATTCACGGTTCATGTTCTGTAAACAAGTGCTGGCAAAGCAAAGATATTGCAGGTCCATCTAAAAGTATTTCACTTGGAGCGAGGTGGATCATTGTAAACGCTGGTGGCGAAAATGGCTTTGTACCAAATTGTTGTCTGGTGTACAGGTCAACAGTGTCTCTGCTGATTACCACCACGACATGAATAAGGACAATTTTACAAAATGGGTGACAGAAAAGCTAATTCCAAATCTGACAAGACCTTCACTAATTGTTATGAATAATGCTAGTTATCATTCCGTACGGGTGAACAAACCACCCACACAAGCCAATCGTATCGCTGATATAAAGGAATGGCTTCGTGCAAATGATATACATTATGATAATCTTTGGCGTAAATGTCAATTACTTGAAGTAGTGAAACAAAACATGTCTGCGCCCTTATATGAGATAGATGAAGTATTAAAATCGCACGGTCACGAAGTTTTAAGGCTCCCGCCTTATCATTGCACCTTAAATCCCATAGAAATGATTTGGGGTATAATGAAGCAAAAAGTTGCTGATAAAAATGCAAATAGGCCTGCAAGTGACATAAAATTATTAACAGAAGAAGCGTTCTCTCAAATTGGTGGAGAGGAATGGCGAAAATGTTGTGAACATGTAAAGAAAATTGAAAACGATTTCATCAAGCAAGATAGAGTAATTGAGAGGCTGGAAGAGTGATTTATAATAAATACCTCTTTATCTTCATCATCTGATGAAGAACAAGAAATGCAAGAGGAGTTCTTGGAATCGTTTTCTAGTTCTGAATGAGGTGTTAAGTTTTAGTATGATTTAAATTATATATAATAAATTAGTACATAAAGTAATGTACGATTGATTTATTTTTCATGACTTATTTTCCTATGAAGAACCCGATGTATAACAATATTCTTCATACACATACCTTATATACTTCATGTTCATTAATCTTTAGCATAAAAATTTTAAATTTTAAAGTATCAAGATCGTTTAATCCAATTTCCCCAGTATTGCACGCAACAAATTTTTATTTCCTCATTTGCCATGAGATTCCGGTAGACCTATAGTCATATTTTGATACCAAATCAACTATAAATTACAACACCCCCACTTATCAAAATAAACTAAGTGTCACACAACAAAGAATAAACTTTACATTACAATTCAACAATACCTAAATTTTTCATAAACTTGTAATGTTTGACACTACCGAGACCTTTGGTTAGCAAATCTGCTGGCATTTCATTTGTAGGTAAATAACTGATGTTTACCTTTCCACTTTTGATCGTCTCTCTTACAAAATGATGTTTAACATCAATGTGCTTTGACCTATTATGGCATTGATGATTTGTGGCCATCTTCAAAGCACTTTGATTGTCACAATTCAAACTAATTGCAATCAAAGATCCGGTCAGCTCATACAATAGTTCTCTTAGATATATTGCTTCCCTACAAGCTTCAGAGAGCGCAACATACTCAGCCTCTGTGCTCGAGAGGGCTGTAACTCTCTGCTTTCTACTTTGCCATGAAATGGCTGAGCCTGACATTACAAAACAAAATCCAGTGTATGATTTTCTGTCTAAACTATCACTGGCCCAGTCAGCATCTACAAAACCTAGCAAGTTCTCTTCTATACTACTAAATTTTAAACAATACATCTTGGTTTTCTTTAAGTATTTCAAAACCCTTTTAGCATAGTTCCAATGTTCAATATTGTAGCATGTATTAAACTGACTTAAATAACTAACCGAGTAAGCTATATCAGGTCTTGTCATGACTGCAAGATACATGAGACAACCAATGAGTTTTTGATAACTAATTCCTGCTGTACATTTTTCTGCTTTAGTTACATTCAATTTGTTCTCTATAGGTGTGTCAGATATTTTACAATCAGTCATATTAAATTTCTGTAACAACTCTTCTATGTACTGTTGTTGATCAACAGTTATCTCATACTTATTACAACTTTTTTGTACATTAATATTCATTCCTAGATATTGCTTAACCTCTCCTAAATCTTTAATTTCAAATTCAGAACTTAAAATACATTTTAACTTCTCAGTTTCATTCTCATTGTTAGAAAAGATTAAAAAATCATCTACATACAATGCTATTATGATTTTTACATCTTTACTCATCTTTGTAAACAAACATGGCTCTTGTGTGCAATTTTTAAAATTATTTTTACACAATATATCTCTAACTCTTTCATACCAAGCTAAGGCTGATTGTTTCAAGCCATACACTGCTTTCTTGAGTTTGAAGACTTTACCATCCATTTTGGATGAAAAACCTTCAGGCACACACATGTAAATGTCCTCTTTCAAGTAACCATTTAGATATGCTGTTTTTACATCTAATTGAGTAATGTCCAGTCCTAGTTTTACACTTAGCGCAAACAATAGTCTCAGTGTGGAATGCCGCACAACCGGTGAAAAAGTCTCATCATAGTCTATTCCACGTTTTTGAGTAAAACCTTTCGCAACTTATCTAGCACGATATTGCACTTCACTATCACTTTTGTACTTTTTCTTAAAGACCCACCGACATTGCACTATTGTAGCTCCTTTTGGGGCATCCACAAGCTCGAACACCTCATTCTTCCGGAATGAGTCCAACTCCTCGTCCATCGCCTGCCTCCATTGTACACTCTCGGGGCTGCTCAAGGCTTCTTTCACGGACATCTCAGAGTCTGTAGTGGCCAACAAGCCTGTCGGATTATACCTGTCAGGCTTCCGCCGTACCCTCTTCGGTATATTGTAGATCTCAATGTCTGGCTCTGACAATCTGACTGGACTACTGCTTGGTGATGGAGTTTCAGGAACATAGGTCTCATCCGCTTCAGCCTCAAAGAATGTTTGCTGTGATGATTCACTGTCAGAGCTGTCCTGTGATTGTTCATCACTGCTGTGTTCCCCCACTGAACAATCATTTTCTTCGGGAACAGGACACGCTTCATCCACACACCATGTTGCTTCACTGGCTGCAGACGTTCCTCCCGACACAGCTCCTTCCATCACCACTACATCTCGGCTGGTTGTGACCTGGTTTTTGATAGGATCATAAACCCTGTAGCCCTTTACATGCTCCGAGTAACCGACAAGAATATGTTGCCGAGCTTTCTTGTCCCACTTGGTCCTCTTCTCTTTGGGAACATGCACCATCACTGGACTCCCGAAAATTCTAATATGGCTCATTTTCGGTTTCTTTCCGTGCCACATCTCATACGGTGTTTTGTCATTCAGACCTGATGCTATAGAACGGTTTTTCAAGTAGACAGCTGTAGACACCGCTTCGGCCCAAAACTCTTTCTTTAACTTAGCATCGAACAACAAACATCTTGCTCTCTCGACGATTGTTCTATTGTTTCGTTCCGACATACCATTCTGTTCAGGCGTGTATGGGTTCGTCTTTTGGTGTAAAATGCCGGATGATTTCAAAACCTCTTCCATCGCTTTCGAACAAAATTCTCCACCGTTATCTGTCCGCAAGACTTTCATGTTGGCATTCGTCTGTTTCTCCACCATCGATTTAAATTCTTTGAAGTTTTTAAACACCTCACTCTTTTCTTTCATAAAATACACGAATGACATGCGGCTATAGTCATCCACAAAGAGTAAGAAATACCTTGCCAATCCAATAGATCTGGTTTCCATTGGACCACACACGTCAGCATGCACAATTTCCAGCACTTTTGTTGCTCTTGTGCCTGTGGAGAACGGCAGACGTGCCTGTTTGCCCTCACAGCAAACCACACAGTTAGATTTTGTCACTTCATAACTGCCTTCATAGCTAACACCTTCCACGGCGCCATTCTTCATTTTGTTCAAGTCGTTCGTGTTTATGTGTCCCAACCTCCTGTGCCACAATAAAGCTTTATCACTGGCAAGTAAACATCTTGTCACTGGTGTTGTACATATATCTAATTTGTACACACCGTCAGTTAGGTTCGCAACAGCTACCAGTTCTTTCTTCGCATTGTATATGCAACACTGACTGTCTGAGAAAGAAACACTGTTGTTGTTCTTGATAAGTTGACTCACTGACAATAAGTTCGTCGTCAATTTTGGAACACATAAAACATCCTTAATTGTAATATCATAGCCTTGCTGCGTTGATATTCTAACATTTCCTTTGCACGAGACTTGAAGTTTTTCTTGATTGGCCACCATAATCTCGGATAATGTTTGTGTACTCGAAACTTCTTGCAACCAATTTTCGTTAGCCGTCATGTGGGCACTGGCTCCTGAATCCACGTACCACTCGTCTTTGCCATATTTGGCACTCAGGAAAACTGCACTAAATGCATTGGAAAACTTATTTTTGCTTGATTTTTCAACCATTGGACATTGATTCTTGTAATGACCCGGTGTTTTGCATTTGTAACAGGTTATATTTTTATTTCCTCCTGTCACTTTGGCATTTGACATTGACGTCCCGCTCTGATTAGTGTTGCCATGTTTGGGTGTTTGTTTTGCCCATTTCGAAGCAAACGCCGATTCAGAATTCTGCGTTTCGTTCGATGTCATTCCCGCCAATTCCAACGGTTCCGAATCCATCAACTTTGTCTTGATAACGTCCGCTGTGATTGGAATGCCAGAGTGTTCAATCGCCATTATCATTGGCGAAAATCGATCTGGTAATCCCGCCAGCATCAATGATCCAATCCACTGATCTGTTATTTCAAAACCAGTTCCACTCAATCTTTGCGATGTCTCCACAATTTGAGTCACGTAGGTTGTCATATTATCACAATTTTCTCGTCTTATTGAAATCAAGTGACGTAATAACGAAATCTTCCTCGAAAAACCTGAGTCGTCGAACAGGGATTTGAGCTTATCCCACAACTCTTTCGAAGTCGTTGTCCTCTTGATATGCACGTACAATGATGGATCGATGGTTAGGGATAATTTAGCCCGCGCCTTCGCATCATCTTCGGGTTTAATTTGCTTTCCTTCCACCGGCTTCGCACAATGTAACATGCCCTCCAACACGAGTAAATTTTCAACAGCAAAAGTCCACTCATCGTAGTTTTCCCTGCCCTTTAACTTAGGCACACTGGTTAAATAGTTCGTTGACATCTTGCACAACACGACCGTATAACAAAATAACTTCTTTAACTTGGAAAATCTGGTAATAGCCCATAACCTGAAGTAAAACGCGTCGGTTATCCAGTGCAGACTAACTTTTATTTTTTATACCCTCACATACATGCATTCCTACCTACATTATTACATTTGTATGACACAATAGGATGTTACAGATTCCTTATCGATAGGTGGCGCTACTAGTCATATTTTGATACCAAATCAACTATAAATTACAACACTTTCCTCTTCAACCGCCGTACTGCGCGGGAAGTGTCCAGTAGTTGAGTTGCGAGTTGGTTCGGGTGGAGGGCTAAGCGTTCGATATACTGCTTCTTGATTTTCTCTATCTCAGAAGCTACAGTCGGCATGTTGAGGTAGTTGTGTATTTCATCGTTCTTTGTGAACCAGGGTGCATTGGCGATCGCAGGATGTGGTTTTGAACTCTTTGAAGACAGAGAATGTTGCTTTTGCTAGCTGTGCCCCACTTGGGCAACTACATTTGGGCAAATTTTGTGTTACAGGGGTTTTCATGTAGTGGTAATGTTGTTATAGTTTAACGTCAGGCATGTTTGCCGACGCCCATGTGAACGACTTCCACGCTATAATGCGAAATAAAATAGCATCCATTAAACGCAGAATACTAGGTAGTTCCAACAATATACTTGGGGCGCTGGCCGGCAGGTTTGACAGTCTGCTGCAGAAACACTGGGTGTCGGCCCTGATAAACCCAAAGGCTGAACAAGTCTATTTGATTAATTGATTCTATGTAGGTGTACTACCTACATAGAATTAATTAATACTTAATACTATTTATTGTTTATTTTTAATTATTATGTGTTTTATGTAGGTACTGTATTATGTGCATGAAATGTTTTGTAACATATGGACCAAGTTGTCCGAAATAAAATATATTATTATTATTTTGTTTGTCAATTTGAGCATCTCGGGACTATGGAGTCCCGGACCTTTGACAGGCATGCATGGGGCCGAAGCCAACACACAGAGGCCCTTTTGACAATTTTGATCTTTTGTGATGGACACACATTCCGGTGACTACCCTGTATGACACTATAAAAATGCTTTTATTATTATTATTTTATTTATTATTATTATTATTATTTTATTTATTATTATTATTATTATTATTATTATTATTATTATTATTATTAACACCTGTGCCTGTGTTGTGAGATGGTTGAGCAGTCCGCAGGGCGCCCCGTCCGGCGTGTGTACCGGACACACGAACCCCCACGCGTCCGGTAACAACTGACGCGCCTCCGTTGTACGCATCTCCATGAAGAATGAGCCGCGGTGGATGGACCTGCATCCATATAATAATAGGGTAAGTCAGGTAACATAATGAACCGAGTGAAGTTACATGTTACATGAGCCAAGTGAAGGAGAAGATTGCTGTCATGTCGTATAAGGCTTGTTTCACTCTTCAGCGTGTCTCGCAGACGCGACCGGCGATACGCTGAAGAGTGAAACAAGCCTAAGGAGGCTGCCCTGAAAAGAGCTTCGTGAGAATGAGACATCAGTTATGCCGACAAAGGGCAACCCCTTAAATTGAAGAGATATAGAAAACATAAAAAAATACGTATTTAAGTTAGCTTTTTGTAAAAATTAAACGAGAAATGTTGATATTTATTCATAAAATGTATTAAAAGTCTTATGATTCAATTTCAAGAATGTGTTTTTTGTTGTCTAAAACGCTGTTCGCCATATTAATGCCGTCGTGATCATGACGTCACACGGTGTAAGGCTTCTGTCGGCCAGTTAGTGGAGTAGTCGAGTTCGTCCCGCCATCTCCGCTTGGGCCGACCACGAGGCCGCTTAACGCCTTGTGGGACCCACTCAGTGGTAACCTTAGCCCACAATTCCTCCGGCATGCGGCACACGTGACCTGCCCAGTCCCACTTCAACTTGGCAACTTTTTGGTTGACATCGGCGATTTTTGTTCGATCGGTGTTCCTGATTCGGTCTGTCAGTTTTACCCCCAAAATGCTACGCTCCATCGCTCTCTGGCAAACCCCGAGTTTGGACCTCTGAAGAGCCGTCAAAGACCAGGTTTGGGCACCATAAGTAAAATAGATGTATATTTCTCTAAAACTCACTTGAAATGCGACATGTACCGCATCCTGTTGATATTCTCGGCGACTATAGTAAGTCCTTTGTACTGTGGCAACGTCAGGTTTTGTGACGGCGCGTTGCCGGTCGCGAGGAAAGTCTCCATCTTAGACTCGAAGCCGCCCGTCATACGGAGCAGCTGGTTCAACTCTCTCTGAAATATACATTTATATAAGAAACATTTCAGCTCTGTCTATATTTTTAACAGCAGCAAGAAAGTTTTTAAGCATGAAGTGGGTAGTATTATGTCAAAAGATGTTAAATAGTGTCAACTTATATATATTAGGTTCATAAGTTTTATATAAGTATAATTTTATGTAATTTTTATTATAAACTTATTAAAAGTAGGTACATAATAGTATTTAATCATAACATTTATTATTTTTAAATAACAGTAGGTATTTTAATTATATTATTATATATTGAAGGTATTTATTTAAATATGCATTTACCACACACACACACATACACACACACACATACACACGGACACTCACACCTCGATCACTGTCGGTTTACCTGTTAATATAATGTAAATCCGTTATTGGCTGTCAGTAATACATTTAAGTTTTTATGCACTCATTTGCTGTGGATTTTGTTTAAGAAATAAATAAAATAAAATAAATAAACTAGCTGACCCGGCAAACTTCGTATTGCTTCAAGGATATGTAGAGAATGGAAGGAGGGAAGCATGGAAGAGAGAAAACCCATATCCATTATCACTAAAAAGTTCCATGGAAGTCCTGACTCAATCATCAGATCAGCATTGTTTTTCGCCCATCAAGGCATTTCATTTGACACCCATTTCTCGAGACAGTACATACATAAAATCACGCCTCTTTCCCACAGGGTAGGCAGAGACCACGGATTTCCACTTACTACGATCCTGACACACCACTTTTGCCTCATTCACTCTCATCACATTTCTCATACAAGCTCGCCGGTTTAGGGTACTTTTGACCTAGTCTTTCTCCAAAACATCACCAATCTGATCCAGGTATGTTCGAGACAGGACGTTATTTAAGCAGTGTTTAACTTTAAACATCTTTCACACTGACTTTTAAACCTATCAATAAACAAACTAGGCGGTTTTCTGTAAAGCGACACGCACAATAAAATATAAATATTGGTACGTAAGTTCGTATGAGCAAGTGGCCAACTCTGGTGACGGAGTTTTTAGGCCGCCTAAAGGCCTCCGTCGTGGCTTAACGACTTAAAAGCCGGTACCGGCTCTTGTTATTATGTTCTCATCTCACCTCTCCAATATTAATGTTGGGGTTGACCCGTGCCTTCTTGATAATCTGTACTCTCATGACCGACATGACGGTCTGCAAGCGTTCCTTCAACACCTGTAGATACAGATGTCCGCCTGTCAGCACCTCTTGACACATCACACCATCGCTGCCTTCCATCTGACGAACAAAAAAAACTTTGCCATACATCCTACTCTATAATACACGTAGTACCTACTATTATTCTGTGATAATACTAGCAATCGCCTGCGTGAACTAACATTTTTAATCCCACGGGAGCCGTGCATTTTTTCGGTAAGTATAAAAAAAGTCCTATTCCCGCTGATTATACAATTTATAATACATTACATTTATTTCAGCACAATAATTCGCAGTTTATACAGATTACAGCCATATTACAAGATAAAAATACAATAATAAAACATAATTATTATCTATCTATATTTCAAATTTCAGCCAAATTGGTTCAGTAGTTGTCGAGTTATAGAGGAAGAAACATACATCCAAACAGTGTTATGTGATAATGACCGAGAATAGGACATAGGCTATTTTTCATCCAAAAAACTCACGGTTCCCATGGGACAAAAAAATAGTAGACCACGCGGGTGAAGCCGCGGGCGTCCGCCAGTTTATAATATTGTGATTATAAATGCGAAAGTTTGTGAGGATGTCAGAATCTAGAGATGTATAGATGTGTGTTACTCTTTCACGCAAAAAGTACTTGAACTTTCTCAGTTAGTACAGTAGGTTAAGATTTGAACGAGCTAACTTAAACTTAAGTAAACTAATAATAATTACTATTACTATAGTTATTATTTATTAGTTTTTCAGTTAGTAAAGTAGTAGGATAACATTTGAACGAGCTAACTAACTTAAACTTAACTTAACTAACTAAACTTAACTAACTAAACTTAACTAAACTTAACTAAACTTACCTAAACTTACCTCAACTTAACTAAACTTAACTAAACTCACCTTACACTTATTCTGCACAGTATCAAACATCTTCTGGCACATATAAACCAGGCCATGGAACTTATCCTTGTGCTCCTTCAGATGTATCATCACGCATCTGTCTATGAGGAACTGGGCGGCCTCGAAGTCAGTCTTCCACGGAGGCAGGTCTAGCTTGGGTCGGAACATGCGGCCTAGGTAGTGTAGACACTCTTTAGACGAGTGGAGGCCTTCTTCGTGAAGCTCGCGAAGCATGTTTTGGATGCAGCTGAAATTATACAAGTTTTGAAAAAAAAACACCGACTTCAATGATATAAGATGAGCAATTTTCTGCGCCTTAGGTGCATTTCTGTTCATAACTCCGAAGATCCTCACTAAATTTTTATGGCCTTAATCGGAAAGTATACTTACCCTTTCAAACGAAAGATAATTTTCCAAATCGGTCGGCTCCTTATTTTGAAGTTGGTTAAAAATATGAAACTAATCCCTCCTGATCAGTAGGCGCATTCTGTAAACTTACTTCGAACGTTGAAGAGCTGAATCCGCTGTGAGATTCCAAATTTCGTATTCGAAATTTGAATCTTACTACCAACACTTACAATACATTCTTGCGTATTTAGTAAGCTCGGTCACTTGAGTGAATTCGAAGTGAGTCTAGTACAGAATGCCTCTGCTGGTCTAATAGCTAATTTTATCGCGAAAAGTCTAATGTGCAGTAAGCCTTATTTGCAAAATGTCCATGTAGGAAAAAGTCCAACTATCAGATGGTCTGTAGCAGAAGTTCTATGTAGCAAAAAGTCATTTTTAAAATGTGTACATACATACACTCATGAAGTCATGATAGAAAGTAATAATTACTCTATGTGGGAAATGCTAGTCTATACTATATAGATACTAATATAATAAAGCGAAAGATTTTGTTTGTTTGTTTGAACGAGATAATCTCAGGAACTACCAGTCCGATTGGAAAAAATATTTCTGAATTTGATAGCTGAACTCTTGAGGAAGGTTATAGGCTACTACTTTTCATCATCATCATCATCTACAATCACTACGGGGGCAAAGCCGAAGGTTATATTATAAGCTACTTTTAATCATCATCATCATCTACCATCATTACGGGGGCAACGCAAGGGCTCAGCTAATACATACTTGACATAGTACAAATCATTCTTCTTCCCATGTAACATCAGTCTGTATATGTAGTGATCGGGCCACTCCACCAGACACTTCAGTATCAGTAGCAGCGGCGCGTAGTACATTGTCTTGCGGTATGAAAACATCAGCTTAGCTGTACCGTTTGTTAAGAAATGTACTACGTTGTTCTGGAAAGATACAGTTTTCACAATGAATTAGGTTGGGCTTCTCGCTGCGCAGTAGAAAATTTTGTATAAAAAGTTTCACTGTGAATTAAAACGGCTAACTTCACGTTACGAATGCCAAGATCCGTTGGAGGAACTGTAGAGTCGGCGTCAGCACTGAAGTCCGATAGACGCAGCGCTGCTATCGCAGAACTAGGTTAGGTAAAAAATTACTAATTGTCCAAATAAGGCATGAGCAATAATATTTATGCTAGTTTGTATGTTCTTTAATTCTACACACCAGAATAACTGAACGACCGTGACTGAAAGAGCATATTAAAGTAAATAAAACTATTAGTTCCCGCTTTTGCCGTAGGACTTGAGTGCTGATTCCGACTCTAGTTTTAAAGATCTAAGGACACATAGAGACAGACAGTGAGAAGCGACTTTGTTTTATACTATGTAGTAATAGTGAAGTGACGACGAATAATGCATACTCACAGTGCTAGTCTGATCAGGTGTGACACAGCGGATCAGTACTCCGTAGTCGGAGAAAAGGTTTCCTCTCATCCTCCAGTTTGAGCGCTTGATGGCCACGGGGAAGTTCCGCCTCGTTACCAACAGCATTCGGGCCAAGCGCTCGTGACCCTAGATATCAGGAAATTAGTTTATGATAAGTAATCCCATCATCATCATAACTAGCAGCGCCCTTGGGGCATTGCCTCCGTAGTGATGGTATAAGTCGCTCATGGCGTAGCTTGCTTAGACGTTCTTGATTGATCGTTGAAGTTAAGCAGCGTTGTGCGCGGTCACTCTTGGGATGGGTGACCGCAAGTGGCATTACGAGCTGAGCGCTTCCGTGTTTCGGAGGGCACGTTAAATGTCGGTCCCGGCTTTTAAGTCGTTAAGCCATGACGGAAGCCTTTAGGCGGCCTAAAAACTCCGTCATCAGAGTTGGCCACTTGCTCATACGAACTCACTTACTTTAGTCGCGTCGCATAAAAAATACGCTGGAAGAAAGTGGATGGGGTGTGTTTTGTCTGTTTGCGCATGGGTGATCTGATCTATTCGCAAACATAAGACAAAACACATCCCTCCACGCTCCGCTAAAAGTATATAGAATATAGTGATGATGGTGATGATGAAAAGTAGCCTATAACCTTCCTCAAGAGTTTAGCTATTAAATGCAGAAATATTTTTTCAAATCTGATTGGTAGTTCCTGAGATTGTGACAGCTAAACTCTTGTGGAAGGTAGGCTACTTCTCATCATCAACAAATCAATACCATCACTACGGAGGCAACGCCGCGAGGCCGCTGCTAGTTTGGTATAACTCATATAAAACAAAACATACTAAGTATTTCATTGTAACAATTTATTTCTATAAGTAATTAAATAACCTAAGACAAATGTTTGACATGAAATTACCTTGACAATAAAGTATCCACCCCACTCGTCAGCGTGCTCATTATGTTCCACCAACTCCTCGGGGGACAGGTCGTGCAAGTGGCACATTTTTGACTGAAATAATATAGTTGAGTGAATAAAATTGTCATACAGCACTAGATTTTAACTAAAATACCTTTATGTCACTAAATTTAAATATGGATCTAGATTTAAACTAAAATACCTATTTGGTACTAAACATAAATATGGTTATGTAACAAATATTTTAAAATTTTTGAATAGTGTTATAATTTCAAAAATTTTAAAATATTTGAAGTGTTGTTTAAAAACCACACTTTGGCAGCACATTTCATCGAAAATCAGAATAATTTTCGAAGCACTGCTTTAGGAGGATTGGTTTGAAATATTCATTTTCGATAAATAAGTACTTGATTGGCATAAATAGGTAGAAATGTGCAAAGGCTCAGCTTGATTATAAATAGACAAGAGTTTTGGTTACTTCCATTTCCATTAAATAAATAAAATAAAAAATAAATAATTATAATACATTTTAACTTAGCTTATTATTATTGATAGCTTGCTATGTATTTTTCAGGAATTAGCACACATGATTTTAGAATAATATAATCTATTGTGTATAATTATCCCAATTGAATATTTTATTTGTGTAGTTCTTATTGCAAATAAGTGTTTCAGTTTGAGAACGCAAGTTTAATTCTTGAGCTAACATCCACACTAACAGAATTTCAAAAAGAATGAGCTTGTGGGTTTATAAAACTGATGAAAGGTATCTTAAATAAAATATTATTTATTAAAATAAGTTACTAACCTTCACCATGATCGGTATACATCCAACAGATCTATCCACGGTCACCACTTTATCATTCACAGACAAAGATATTCTAACTTTGAAATCGGCTTTGTAAGTAGCTGCCCTCTGCCTACATTCTGTCGGCAGGACTTTCATATTTCGAACACCGACCATTTCCAACGGAACTGAAGGTTTCGTGAACAACGCATCTTCAATACAAATTTTTATTCGATCTCCATTGGTTAGTTGAAACTCCACTGGAACAAGGTCTTCTACAGCGGTTTTCAGCCCCTCCGTGATCATATAGTTGAAAGAATCTATATGAGGAGCTCCCAGGCTTTGCAAATACTGTAAAATAATAACAAAACATAACACAGTCAGTACAGAAATACGAAAAATAAGTCCTCAAGAGGTTACGTACCGGGTTGGCGATCTTAGGCGGTTTTCGATAGTCTGGGCTACTAGTATATGCCAGGGTTGGCGTTTGATCAGTGATTTTCTTCACGTCCATTGTTATATCCAATAATTTGTTCACATTTGAAGATAAATTGCGACAAAAACACGTGCAAACAGAAACAATACAAACAACAGCGGTGCGGAAATCAGCTGAAATGAAAGTTCTGACAGTTCTGTCGGTCATGTCAAGTGTCAAGTTAACCGAACTGCCACAGTCACTTAGTTTACTGAAATAAATTAATGTCACTGTCACAATTAGTGGCGGCCAAGGAATTTTTATACTAACGTAACTGGAACGCGCACTGATACAGAAAACGCGGTCCGCTTGAAATAAAACTTGGGCGCTGTGTCTCTTTCTTTTTGCAACTGTGTGAAAGAGACAAAGCACCCAAGAAAGCCTGTCAACAAGACCAACAATCCTTATAACCAAGATTAAATGATAATAGATCGTTGTGTAGTCGTGATAAGGTTCAAAATCCTTTGTACATTAAATGTCAGTCAGCATTCTACTATGTATGAAATTTCTTTGGTGGCGGCTTTCGTAGGTATAAAACTTCCTTGGTGGCGGCGTATAGGAGGGGCGGACGGGGTGCCAAGCACCAGAGGGGGGTGACATCCCCCTGGTGCTTGGCAGAAAAAAACCAAACAAAAAATTCTAAAATCTACCTTTCAATCAAAGGGAGCGCCAGGTTAATGCAGCCTTTAATTCACATTATTTTCTATACCATAATTAAGTAATTAATGATCCTAGCTTATAGAACTCTTGATTTTGGGATTTGAATGCTGATTGAAACTTTTCTTTAGCTTAAAAAAACTACCTGTTCGAAAAAAAAAAAGCAGTTGTGTACTTAACATTTAATACCAAAATATAATAAGTGGTCTTTGTAAACAAAACAATTAATACCTAACTGTTCAACATAGAAAAAAGCATTATTGCTGTAATAATCACGTCAATATGGACATTTTCCGTTTTCTATTTTGAACAGTATACGCACGTATACGGTAATCAACCTTGTAGTCCTTGGATGTTTTACTATCACTAGCATAAAGGCGGCGACCGACATGAATGTTCGCTCGATGTGAGCACGTTACAACTCCATTATTTAGCATGTCTAAGCCGAGCAGCTCGCTAACGAGCGCCGAGCACCCGAGCGCGCTACACACAGCTCTACGTTTTTTAGCGAATCACTTTCAATGTTACATTACATTACAAGTCAGTGTGTAACAGCAAGTACCGTCCGCCATTTTAACTACAATTGCTGGGGATTTATTCGTCGCGAATTCACATCGAACAAATGCTCATGTCGCCATCTTTACATCCATAGATATTTCACATTATATACTTAGGTCTAACTACTAGTCTAAATCCATAGCGATTTCCTTCTTGTCCTTCTTCTTCTTCTTTTTCTTAGCACTGGCAGTTCCATCGACCATGTCCACGGACAGACCAATCTCCTCGATTGCTTCCTTCATGACTTCGATGTTCTTCTTGGGAATGTCACCGGTCTCGTAGAACTTGAGGCGGTCTTCTACTTGCTGGCGGAGCTTCTCTCCGAAGACTGTGGTTTGGTTTTCTGGAAGTAAATTATTAATTAATCAAATGACAAACAAACGCAAGCAGGCTGATTGTCTAACTTGTCTCGAACCTCAATTGGTCTTAAACTGTCAAAACGACAGCGCAACGACCGCGTTGTTTGCGCATGGGTTACCTATTCGCAAACGTGAGACAAAACACACCCCTCCACTTTTTTCCAGCGTTCTTTTTACATGACGCGAACTGTACTTATTTCTTGCTTGAGAGTAAAATGTAGCAATATCTATTGAGCACACACCCGCAAGGGCGCATGTGTGAGGATAAGCTTGCGTTGTTCTAGCACAGCTGTTATTACCGAGGGCGATGACGCCAACGATAGATCAATGTGTGCGTTACCTATTTAGATTCGGTGTATATTCGAAGTTAACACGAGCATTAACGAGCACGAGCATTAACACGAGCTCTAAACGGTGAAGAAAAACATCGTGAGGAAACCCGCGGCTTAGCCAGCCCCACACGTATTGAACATGTCTTTCCTGTGGATATGGCCGGTTAAGCTGAGAGGATGGTGTAGGTGCTGGGCAAGCCTACTCCATCTCAACATTGTCCCAGGCACTACAATGTAAAATTGTGTAAAAAAATAGCCTAACTTGCCACTAAGATCTTAGCTCGCTTCGCTCGCTCGATCGATCATCTACTAAAGATGTAAAGGCCTAAGTATATTCGAAGTTGATACAAATTTAACAATATTTGACAAATCACTTTTGAAAAACCAAAATTGCCAAATTGTCTTAAATGCGTAGTATACAAATTCTTTAAGTGAGAGGGACAGAGCTACTTCGTGCTCGCTTTAATAATTAATATCTCTGTCTCATTGAATGTCTGTTTGCTCGCGAGCGTGTGAACGCCGCATTACAGTAAAGTAAATAAAAGAAAACTGGCCGCAAATGGTCCTATTAAAAAAAAAATATTAATATAAAATTAATATTAATATTAACTTACCAGAGAAGCAGTCGATCCTTGAAGCGATGGAGCACTTATTAGCGAGGTATCTGCTGATTCTGCCCTTGTTCTTGAGGCCGGCGCGGCCGATGAAGGTCGAGTGGTACAGAAGTCCGTACTTCGGCGTGTTGGAGCGGGTTTTAAGCGCGCGGAACAGCGCTTTCTCGGCACCTGTGGGAAACATTTTCTTAAATGGATGTAGCGTTTTGGCAAAGGTTCACTTCGCTAAGAATAAAAATTTTATAAATAGCGGCTCTTGCTGCGACGCAATAAAGTGCAATTCAGCTCGCATAAGCGCTTAGTGTCTAGCGCTATATTCACCTAAGCATTGCCTCCCTTTCTAACGCATAACTCTGTTGCTGTCTGGCGCAGAGTGACGCGAAAGGGTTGTCGACTTCGCGACCGAACATACCTAAACTGCGGATTGAGACCCTCCTGGTTTTGGCCTGGTGTTTAAAGATGAATGCACATTTGCACGCGTCGATTGGCAAGTATGCGAGGTTTCATACGATTTCATATAAAGAATTTTAAAATTCGCTTCGGTCGATTCGTCGACGCGGATAAGGGTGCGGCCACCTTAAATAGGAATCCCGCGACTAGCCCAACGCGCGCGATTAGCCGCCTAGTAGAAAAAGGGTTAATAAGGAGATGCTAAACTCACCCAAGATCTGCAGCGTGGAGGCGGGATACTTGGCGAGGCTGGTGAGAGAGCCGGCCTTGGAGATGAGACGAGCGCCCACCTGGTCACCCACCAGCACCGTCAGGTTCGGAGCCACCGAGTTCATCTTGGTGTGGAGGTACTCCGCCATTTGTTTCCTGAAGAACAACAAAACTTAGACCTTTAGAGCGTTTTCACATTATCCGATCCGATATCGGTATCGGACGCCGACACGATATCGGGGCAAGCAAAATGTATGAAAGATGTCCGCTCCGATATCCGATATCGGGTCGGACAATGTGAAAGGCAGGTACATATTTTATACATTTTACTTGCCCCGACATCGTGTCAGCGTCCAATACCGATATCGGATCGGATAATGTGAAAACGCTCTTACAATCACATCTTTACTAGATGATTTATACGACATGACAGCTTCATAAGGAACATCATAGAAGGAAAAGTAGAAGACGAGGAAGGGGAAGACCAAGAATTAATTACATGAGTCAGATTAAGAAGGTCGCTGTCATGTCGTAAAAAGAAACAAAAGAACTGGCATTGGAAAGAGATAGATGGAGAGAATGTTATGTAATAGATTAAGATCAGTTCAAACACAATTGTATTGTTAATGAATAAATGAAATGAAATGAAATGGCATTGTTGCACCGACAAGAGCTGAGCTCTTAAATTTATATATGGATGATTTATAGTGATTTAATATAAATAGTAGTAGGGGTATAGTACCTCGACTTTCTATTCGAAGGTCGTGCATCAATGGATTTTTCGTTTCGAAAAATTTATATTTGCATTAACACGAGCTCTAAACGGTGAAGGAAAACATCGTGAGTAAACCCGCGGCTTAGTCAGCCCCACACGTATTGACCATGTCTTTCCTGTGGATATGGCCGGTTAAGCTGAGAGGATGGTGCAGGTGCTGGGCAAGTCAGTCCATCTCAACAATGTAGACATGAGTGTAGGCAAAGATTGCCTCCTGACACTGTATAAATCATCTAGTAAAGATGTAAAGGCCTAAGTTTTTTTATAAGTAGTGATTTATAGTATCTTTTGCCTACACTTATCGGGACACAGTAGTGCCTGGGACAATGTTAAGATGGAGTAGGCTTGTCCAGCACCTACACCATCCTACAACCTACAAGGTGTCTTCTTACCTGTAGTTATGCAATGCTACAACTCTGCCAGCAAACATCTGGATGTTGATAAGGTCCACCGGAGATATGTCCATGCCCATCGACATCTTAGAGGCGTCTATGATGGCCTGGGCCTTCTCAGAGTCTCCCAGGATCTCTGTGGAATAACAATTAATATGCAAATAGTACATGCCTGTGCGATCGAGCTCTGGTTTGCTAAAATAGCCGCTATAGTAGAATCAATAGGAATTGCAATAAATGCTGTTCTTGTCACTCTCAGTCTATGAAAAAAGACGGCATATAGTTCAATTACTATTGTGATTCTGCAATAACGGCCTTTTTAACCTCGCTGCTCTAGTGAAAAAAGAGGAAACGATTTTTTTATAGAAGAAATCAATAAAAAATTATTCACCAAAAAAAAAAGAACAAAAAGACTGACAAAACGAAAACAACAAAACCTTGTCCATAGCTGGGATTCGAACCTTCGGCGTAGTAGGCTATTTAGGCGATGCGGGCGGCAAAATTACGAACCATAGAGGGGTCATCTCCATAATCTTAAATACACTTGTTCAAACTAAATTACTGCTTTTGAAAATAAAGTGTGGTTTAACACTATGACAAATAAAATTATAAATTACTGCCGCATTCATTAATTTTCAATACAAATGGTGATGCAGTGACAAGTTTATTTCTTTATTTTCCTATTTTTTGAGAACCTGACTGGTATATCTTTTCATATACAAAACTCCAACCTGTGAGAGGCTCCACTGACTCTTCGCTGAGTGTCTTCCGATCTTTGATGAGCTCCGCGCATTTAGTGTACAGATGGTTCTCCGGCACTATGTTGATCAGCTCTGGGAAGTGGTACGAATACCATTCTCTAGAAAAGGTTTTTATGTGACAAGACTTATGTGACAAAAAAAAAAAAATGTGACAAGACTTAAAACACAAAGCACGAAAAACTCGCCCTAAGGCTTGTTCCACTCTTCAGCGTGTCACCGGTCGCGTCCGCGAGTTGACCATTCACAGCACATTTCTCTGTGCTGTGAATGGTCAAAATTAATTTCTCTGTACTGTGAATAGTCAACTCGCGGACGCGACCGGCGACAAGCTGAAGAGTGAAACAAGCCTTAGTCCTATAACTACACGTACAACAGTGCCGGCCAGTTCTACTGCCATAGAATAAATACGTACAGAAGGCTCACTTCCCGAAAAAAATTATATAAATAGCCACTCTTGCTGCGACGTAACAAAGTGCAATGGGCATCAAAAAAAGTTTTTGTGTAAATTGCCCATTTTCTCGCTGACTGTACATTTTTTTCAAAATCTGTGAATGCAGGTCGAAATATCTTCAAAAGTTAAGGATAGTCTTCTAAGAACGTGTCCTCTAGCTATAACGGTTAAGGTAGCTGCCCTTACTGCCCCATCTCAAAAATTAACCCTGCATATTTCTAATTATTTTTCATACTGAAAATATAGCAAAACACATAGGTATTGTAACTACCTGATCCGCATAGAAAATGTGTTAACATCCTTGTCCAGCTGATCCAGTAGTGCTATTGACTGGATGATCATGTTGTCCACTCGGTGCACGTTGAACTTCACCCGAGCTCGGGAGTATGAGTGTCCGAGACCGAGCTGGGCGACGCTGCATGCTTTGAGGGTCAGCCCTTTGATGAGTGAGTGGAAGTGGTGTCGGATTCCTGTAAGGAGTTGATGGTTATCTATACCAAAATAGAAAAGTGGAAGAGTTTGTTTGATATGCTAATCTCAGGAACTAAAAGTTGGATTTGAAAAATTCTTCCTGCATTTGATAGCTAAACTCTTGAGGAAAGTTATAGGCTACTTTTCATAATCATCATCATCATCACCATATACCATCATTATGGGGCAACGCCGCTAGAAGTATGTCATATTAACTTGTGCAAAATTAGTACCTAAGTTTTGCTTGTTACAGATGGCTTTGAATTTTTGTAAAGTTTTAGATTTCAATAGAAGATTAGGTAACCCCATATTTAGATTTTCCTCTGACAACTTATATAAACAATTTTAAAATTCAAAATAATATAGCTTTACAATAATCATCCTGATAGATTTCAAATTATCCATACATATCATCATTTGGGGCAGAGATTTAATCTGGAAATCTGAGAAAGTTTCAGTATTTATTTTACTTATTTTGTACACTGTGGGGCGAATGACAGAAATGAAGAGAGGCCTATACCCAGCAGTGGGATGAGAAATGCTGATGATGATGATTTTGTACACTCGAAATCAGCACATTGACTAGTCTAATTGACTTTAAAATCTATACAATAGACAAGATTCAAAATCCTCACCTCTCAGGATCTCGGGCACCGCTCCAGTGTGGGTGCATGGTATCTCCAAGGCCTCGCTGATGGCGGCTCCGAGCTTGGGGTCTAATACTCCCAGAGTGCACTTGCTTCGCTTCTTACGCTTCGGCAGCGCACCCTCGAGGAATAGGTTCAAGTCTTCTGGGACTATACCTGTTGGTAAAATTGTGATTACTTGGCTGGATTAAGAATGTAGAGTTCCAGATAATCTCATTTCTTTAGATAGATAGTATTTATAGACTTGCTATTAATTAAGCCTATTTTCTTTTAACTCTATAACATTTTCTAGATTTCTAAGGGAGTATTCAGAGGCAAGTACTATGTTACATTCATATTTGGTACATGCCCACCATTTACAGAAAAAGAAAATTAGCATTCCAACTCAAGTAGGTGTTTCATTTTATTTTACCTACTGTGAGTACCTACCTACCTATAATGTTGTTATAATGAATGATTTTTGAACAATATTCAAGAACTAAAAAAGTATGTTTGGATGAGCAAGTGGCCAACTCTGGTGACGAACATGTAGTACCTAATAGAAATTATCTAAGGCTTTTAATTCATATTTGTTCTATTTTTAGTGAAAAACATAGAAGCTTACCTATAAATAGAATTTGAGGTTGTTTCTTTTCTATGTTTACAAAACACAGCAAATGCAAGCCACAACAATTCTATTTAGGTGCTGTACTGTTGACATAGCTCGATACAAAAACTAAATTCTAAAAACGTGGCGTGGATACCAACGAAACTAACCTTCAGAAATAGCATTGATGTTCTCCAACGCAACCACAGCAGATTTGAACGGCTGGAAGGCTATGAGAGTCACCACAGAGTTGAACTTCTGCAAATCAGTCACAGACTCCTCAACTTGAGGCAGGAATGCGGCAAGCTCCTCGAATTCTGCCACTCGGAACAGCGCGAACCCCGCGCTGTGTTCATAAAGAACATGCATCTTACTCTGAAAAACGATACACTGATGCTATAACACTGTAATCATTACAAAAGCAAGATAACAAAGAGCATATTTCACACACCATTTTGCTGTTTTTACAAGTTTACTGTCATATTTCTAAATAATTTTGAGGAGAAACAAACACGTGTGTTTTGTTTGCTCCTCGCGAGGATATTTTTTTTGATTAAAATAATTTGAGGTTAGATTACGTTCCTTGCTCTGTAAACAACTTCAAACTAAACTGTCAATTCAATTGTCAAGATCGCACACAAAATGTGATTGTACAGTGCTACTTTTATTAATAGACATAAATGGGGGCGCCACTGTGCAAGCTATATGGTAACCCCAAAATATGCAGCTAAACGATTTTGATACTTGATCATTTTATTTATTTTTTACTCGGATTTTTTATTTCTCATAATTGATACCTACCTAACACAAGTTAAATGCGTACAACCTACCTGTGTGTAACAGCTTTATGTTACACCTTTTGACTATTATATAAAACAATTGTTTTTGTAAAAAAATATATTTATATTGTATTACTAGCGACCCGCCCCGGCTTCGCAGGGGTCACATCACATTAGAAACCTATAAAATTATCAGTGTTTCTCTACTATAATATCGACGGTTAATAATCAATACCATCTATCTCAATTTAGCCAACTTTACAGGAGACGAAAAAAACGTTTAAAAATTTTATTCAAAGCCTTTCTAATAAGGTTTTTTTATAAAAAGTTAACTTAAATTTATCCATTTATTATACAATAAGTACCATTAGCATACTACTATCCTACACAGAAATAATGTAAGTTAGGTGGTATTGATGCATAATGGTTTGAATATTTTTTGTAAATCAGGAAGATAGTCGTTTTTTAATTGAAACAGCAACATAAAAAATCAACTTTTTTATTAGTAAACCAATATTTTTATGGTTAGTTTAGTTAAGTAACGTAATGTAAGTAATTGTTATAAAATCAGCAACAAAAATTGTAGGTATATATTTTAATTTTATGATAATCAGTCAGATGCAAGCAGCCGTGTAGGAATGAGGACGTCAACAAGTGAGTGTCTATCTTGATTGAAGGCCCAATTTTTAAACCTTTTTTTATCTAAATTTTGACGTATCGTCCTCTTCTCTAAGTGAAATACTTTAAGAGAAAATCCATTTTAAAAACTTCAATTAAACGTAAGGATTGAGGGCCCAAGTCTTTTGGTCATAACTTTATCATTTCAAGTTACAGAAGTTTATGGATCATTGTATCAAGTTTTACTAATTTTTAACTAATTTCCCTGAAAGTTTCAGCTTCATCAGCACTAGTTTAAAAATTGGGCCCTGAAACAACAAGTGAGATAGGTTATATTGGCAGAAAAAAATACGCATGGAAACGATAGGTGGTATTTCTAATAGGCTATAACTCTTTCAATTTCTGCAATTTAAAAGATATTGAATTGGTAGGCGACGCACAATTTTTTTTAGAATTTAACTGCATTTAAAAGTGAAAACCACCAAAACTTGAGATAGATGGTATTGATTATTAACCGTCGATATGGCATGTATTATACATCTAAACCTTCCTCTTGAATGACTCTAGCTACTAAAAAAACCGCATCAAAATCCATTGCGTAGTTTTAAAGATCTAAGCAAACATACGGACAGACAGCGGGAAGCGACTTTGTCTTATATTATGTAGTGAAGTGATAGTGATACCTCCACATAGGATAAACAAAACGAAATAACAACAAAAAAACCATTACAATAAAAATTTAATAATTGGAAACAAATTACAATTGTATGAGCTATTAGCAGCATACAATAATGTGACCTACAAAACGTTTAGGCTATGCGTAAGCGATTTGTCTTCGGTCAATGCTCGACATTACTTCTACTTTTTACTTAACCTACTTTATAATTTTACGTGTAATTAAAATATTATTAAATCAGTTGCAAACTAGCACTCATTGGGTTTGGTTATTTTCTCCACCCTTTTACTTTACTTTACTTAACTTTACTTAACTTAGGGTAGAATCCCTTACATTCTTCGAGCCGGATCGGTTATCCAGGCTTCGCGAGGATTTTATCTACTACTCTACTTCTATCGAAGGACACTTATCTAACTTCAGCGAACTTTTGTGAACATTATAACGTACGTCATACTACGTTATCCTACTACGTAACTCGTAATTTACCTACGTAGCAGTGTTTTGTGAACTTTTGTGATAGTGCGGCCTCTATTGGATTGCAAGGATTTGGATTCAACAACTTGAGGACCCGGACTACACTCCCTTACGTCGTCGGCCACAAGGATCAACTAAGTATCCCGACACCAAGTAAGGTCTTTTTACTTACCTTCTATTACTTACCTACTTCAACATGGAGGATCTGATGAAAACATTGGAGGGAATTCTCGCTGGCATCAAGCAAGTTGAGGTCAACTTCTCCAAGGACTCCGCTAGCCGTAAAACTCGTGAGTACATAGAGAAACGTTTGGATAGACTAGATAAACTTTGGGCGGATTTTAAGATAGTTAATGATAAGCTGACTGTTTACGAACATACTGATGACCCCTACTTTACGGAAGGTCAGTTCGTAAGGGCCAGGACTTACTATGAGTCCGTCAGACAGAAAATAGCATCCTTTCCAATGCACTTTGTTACTGAGAAAGCACATGAGATCAACCCACCAAGTACGCCTACTGCGACACCTGGTCAGATGAAATTTAGCACCCCTGGCACGTCAGCACCACCACTGGTGCAGGTAACTTCACCGACTGCTGCGCCTAGACGCACAGAGCAAGCAGCCGAACTACTCAGCATGCAACGTACTAACTTCAGAGCTTTCGATCGCACAACTAGGAATATAAAGGTAGAGGAAATTAAGGTCAAGTGGGAGTTAGAAGATGAGCTGAAAAACATCCAAAATAAATGGAAGACCATCGACGAGCTGCACCTGCAAATCGACAATATTTTGCAAGGATCGGAACCCAGCTACGACGAGGAGTTTTTTCACTACGAGGACTTATACAAGGCCATCAAAAGGGCCCTGAATGAAAAGTTAGCATCGACAGCGCATCTACAAAACGCTACTCCAAAGCTTGACGTACCTGTGTTTAGCGGTATGTATACTAAGTGGCCTACATTCCTAGACTTATACTCGGAAAGTATCCATAACAATCACCTGCTAACCAACTGCCAAAAAATGCAGCACTTAAAGAGTAAGTTGAAAGGCGAACCGGAACGTTTAATACAACATCTACATGTTTCATCTGAGAATTACGAGACTGCCTGGGAGCTCCTAAACCACAGGTACAATAATCCGCAAGTACTCTTCACTAAGCATATTGAGCTATTTCTAAATCAATCTGCTATGTCAAAACAAACGGCTAACGAAATTAAAAGAATTTACGACACCTCCATGGAAAATATACACGCCATAGAAAACTTAGGAATCGATATTTCAACCTGGGACCCTATACTGGTCCACCTAATAAGTAAGAAGCTCGATTCAGAAACTTATGGCGACTACAAAGAAGCGCGAAAATCTCCACGAGACATACCTAAACTTAAAGAGCTCTTAGATTTTTTGGAGAGTAAGTTTATAGCTCTGGAGCCCATAAATAAAAAGGAAAGAGATCCTGCCTCCTATCAGCCAAATCTCCCATCTCACCAACAGCAGAGGACAGTCGACAATAAATATAATCCACGGTATCAAGGTCAAGGACGGTATCGTCAGAACTTTGAAAAATCAGCAGATCAGGAATACCGCTCCAATGCCTGTACTAATTCCTGTCCCCATTGCAACGGTAACCACGCTTTATACCGGTGCCTCACTTTTAGAAAACTGAAACCTGAAAACCTATTGAAGGCGTTCAAGAAAATAGGTGTATGCAGAAATTGTCTTACTAAGCACGATGTCGGAAAGTGTTACAATAATCGCACGTGTAGAATTTGCTCAGGCGACCATAATTCTCTATTGCATGACGCATTCACTTTACCAATAACATCGACTTTACACCCGACTTCGGCTGGAAATGACAGTGATGAAAAAATGCAACAGGAAAAACAGTCATCATTGCCGCTGCCATCTACGTCTAGAGATCACAGAGTCAATCATGTCGCCAGTGAGGATGAAGAAATTTTACTACCTACTATGTCAATCAAAATAAAGTCAGTAGACGGCACCTTCACTACACTCACTGCACTACTGGACCAAGGATCTCAGATTTCGTTAATTTCTGAAAAGGCAGTGCAACTTTTAGGACTTCCAAGAGAAAATTTCAATGCATCTGTATGGGGAATCGGAGATGGATCGAAGCAAGGCCGAGGAATCGTCTCGTTAGACATAGAATCAATTTATGGAAACTTCAACTTTACTACTCAAGCGCTGGTGATTCCACGGGTCATCAAAAACTTACCTAACTCTACTTTTAAAAGACAACATTGGGCACATCTGGACTTTATTCAGATGGCCGACCCTGACTACAACCTTTCGAAGCCCATTGATCTATTACTTGACGCTAGTGTCTACTCTAAAATTATTATGGACGGGCTCATTAAAGGCCCAGACAGGGCACCTATAGCTCAGCAAACTAAGATGGGCTGGATTCTATCAGGCAATGTGAAAACTTTCAACTGCAATGTAGTTATAAATAATATTGAAGAACTCTCCAAATATTGGGAATTAGAAGAGATTTCGGATAGCCGAACTTCGGATACAGAATTAACTACTGAAGAAAAATACTGTGAAGAGCTTTATCAAAGGACAACTCGACGCCTGGAGGATGGTAGTTACGAAGTTGCGTTACCGATGAAGCCATACTTTGAAAAAAATCTGGGCACCTCTAAAAGTAAAGCGATTGCTCAATTCTACAATCTAGAAAATAAAATGTCAGCTAACATTGAGTTCTCGGAAAGTTACAAAAAATTCATGTCCGACTACGAAAAACTGGGGCATATGAAACGCGTACAAAGCATAAACAATGTATCTTGCTATCTCCCTCATCACGGCGTTTTAAAGGCTGATTCAACAACAACTAAACTACGGACAGTTTTTAATGCGTCATCTAAAACTTCGACAGGGAAAAGCTTAAACGATTTGATGGAACGTGGGCCCAATCTACAAAAGGACCTGCAGAGCCTCATCCTTATCTGGCGCCATCATAAATACGTGATAACAGCTGATATTGAGAAGATGTTTCGGACCATTTATATAAGAGAACAAGACCAGCCTCTACACACTATTATCTGGAGACCCTCACCACAACAATCGTTGGGCGAATTTACCCTATCCACCCTTACGTACGGGACCAAGTCCGCTCCTTACTTGGCCATGCGAACCCTAAAACAGATTGCTATTGATAACGAGAAGCTGCGCAAGTACCCGTTAGCAGTAAAGGCTCTGAAAAATTCGTTTTATATGGACGATCTCCTGGAGGGTGGCGATACTATAGAGGGAACCCGAGAATTACAACAGCAGGTACTGTGCGCCTTGGCTGAGGCTGGAATGAACATCAGGAAGTGGTCGAGCAACACGCCAGAACTCACTAAATATCTTCCCGAAGGAAGTGTTGATGAGCCACTTAACTTCAAATGCGGAGATTCAAGAAAAACGCTCGGACTTAGCTGGAAGTCGGGCTCAGATACATTCGCCTTTCAAAATAAATTCGATGACGTGACAAATACCGACAAACTCACTAAGCGGCAGTTACTGTCATTCATCTCAAAGATTTTCGACCCCCTGGGATGGTTATCCCCACTTACGGTGAGAGCCAAACTTCTGTTCCAGAGAACATGGGTCGAAGCAAATGATGCCTGGGACGCTCAATTACCTTGCGAGATAATCCAAGAATGGCATCAGCTAAAAATAGATTTTCAAAACTTAGAAAAATTTCAAATACCAAGATACTTAGGTGATAAACAATATAAATACGAGATTCATGGTTTTTGCGACGCTTCAGAAAAAGCATACGCGTGCGCTATTTATATTGTAACAATTAATTGTAAGGGCGAGTACACATCAAGATTGATATCTGCAAAAACTAAACTCGCACCTGTGAAAAATAAATTGACTCTGCCACGACTAGAATTGTGTGGAGCTCTTCTACTATCTAGACTTATGGAAAAAGTCTTGGAAACTTTTACTGAAAAGGATGTCACTATGTATGCCTGGACGGACTCAATGATTGTACTGGGATGGATTTACGGAGGAGTAAACAAATGGAAGGAATTTGTAGCAAATAGAATACTCTCCATTCTGAAGATCATTCCTGCATCGAGTTGGCATCATGTGCGCTCTGAAGACAACGCAGCTGACTGCGCCACAAGGGGAATGAGCGGCACGCAGCTGTTGGAGAATCTCTTGTGGTGGGAAGGCCCAAAATGGCTACATAACTTTGATCCTACAATGATTAAAAACAAAATTTATAAACCTCCTTCCGTTGAAGCAAAGAAGCTCGATGTGAACGTAGCCTTTTGTGAGAATAAAAATGATAACATAATAATAAAGCTATTAAATAAATGTAACTCGATACAGCGCGTGGCAACAATGACCGGCTGGCTATTACGCTACATTAAATGGTTGCGCGGTAAACAATGCACATCTAAGCAAAATTACCTATCAGTACATGAAATGAGTCATGCTTATAATTTAATTATCAGAACTGTACAACAGTTTGAATTTTCTGATGAGATAGCGCAACTAAAAAGGAAGGAATGTTTAAAGAAAATTAGCAAACTCTTATGCTTGAACCCGATCTTGGATGAACAGACCGGATTACTAAAAGTTGGAGGTCGACTAAATAACTCTTCTCTTCAACAATCTACTAAGCACCCTGTAATCTTGCCGAGCCATAACCGACTTACGGAACTAATGATCGATCAAGCGCACAAGATTACGCTTCACGGTGGACCCAGTCTTACTCTGACATATCTAAGAGAAAAGTATTGGATATTATCTGGACTACGCACAGTTAAACATCAACTACGTAAGTGCGTGAAGTGCCGAAGACACACGGATCAAACCAGACCACAGATTATGGGAGATCTGCCTGAACCCAGAGTTACCCCTTCACGGCCGTTTACTCACACCGGTGTCGAGGAGCATCCAAATTATCAAGCTACTGCGAACGATTCCAAGGCCAACGAGCACGAGCCTCGTTTCGAACCACTTAAACCAAGAAGGGGAGCTAGGCAGAGCCGGGGATTTTGTCATGTCGTCACTATGACACTTCTTCTCTTCTCGGCAATACTTTCACCTGCTCAATGCACATATAATGTCACGTCTCTTGACCAAAACCAAAGCATCTACTTTGACAAAATGTACGACATGAATATTATAAGAGACGAATGGAAACTTATTGTGTACTATAATATGTCCGCATACTGGACAGGATTATATAACATCAACAATTACGTTCAATACTTAAATCACTATCTAATTACTACTACGACTCCATTACCAATCCAATACAAAGGCATTATTTATCAACTGCAACAAGAGATATCTGAAATCGAACACTACAACAGCATTTTAAGGAATAAAAATAGAAGAAAGAAGAGAGGATTAATTAATGGAGTGGGTTATTTGGCTAACACGCTATTCGGTGTTCTGGACGATTCATTCGCTAAACGCTATGAGAAGGACATTGAAAAAATAGCGCTAAATGAAAATCACTTAAAACTACTTTTGAAAAATCAGACCAGCGTATTAGAAGCTCAGTACAACATTATGCAAAGAAATGAAGCTGTAATGAACCAACAATTTAACCTCATCGGAAAACAGCTGCAAGATATTCAGTTCCGAATGCGGGAAGTACAAAAGGAACAATGGGACGAACTTAACATTCTATCCTTATCATTCTCTGCGAATTCAATCATCACAAGCTTGCGACGTATTCAAGACAACTTGATTGATACAATTACAGATCTCTCACATGGGCATATAGATGCACACTTGCTGCCACCTGAGCAGCTAGAAGAACAAGCCAATGTTATATCGGGTCACTTACGGGGTGATCTGACATTAGCGTGTGACAAGCACAACATTCGAGAAATCTATAAATTAATGAAGATTAATGTGAAAGTCGGAGAAAAATACTTGATAATCGAAATTAAGATCCCACTTATAAACAAAGATACGTTGGAAATTGACCACTTGATAAGCCTACCTCATTCAAACTATATTGTGCGATTCGCAACACCCTATATTGCGTTTAATCTTCAAAAGAATCTTCTATTACTAATGACTGAAACTGATATACAAGCTTGTGTTCATACTACTGATAACCGGCTACTATGTCCTATAGACAAACCTATTTACGAGTTGCCGATTACACACTCAATCTGCGACATAAATATAAACAATCACACCGAACTATGTATTACTGATAAGTTACCTTGTAAAGAGCGGTGGATTAAATTACAATACAATAACAGGTGGTTTTTCTCATGTTGCGCTAAGTGCACCGTACGCATATTTTGCGCAGACGACATGCACATAGAAACATTGACCGGTAATGGAATCCTTGACATAGGTCAGGGTTGCCTTGTAAAAAGTAAAAGCATCACTTTATACGGCCACAACAACTACTTGACCAAAATGAAAATAGAGGGAGAATTGCCAGTCATACCAGAATACTCTATTCTCAATGTTATCGTAAACTCTTCAACGATTCCAGCTTATGTTCCTGAAAATCACACGCACGAATGGACTCAACTGAAAACTCAAATAGAAAACTTAAAAGCCCAATCCGACGTTTCTCTAACTGTACACGACGTTCACCAATACACGGTGATGTACATCATACTAGCGATGTTTATCTTGGCGGTTCCGGTGATCATCATCATCATTCGGCGGCTAAAGGCGAGCGTAGCGGCTGGCCCCTTTACTGCAGTATTCAGGGCGGCCCCGGAAGAGGACCCCAAGGGTCCAAGGCAGCTACAAGCGTCTAGTGTCGAAATGTGCTCCAGTTTTGATAAAGCAACTTCTATTAGCCCAAAGGCGACTCCGCGAGTGCGTACCGTAAAACTAAACATACCTATCGCGGACAATTTAGACGCTATCGCGACCGCGAGTGAAGAGTGATTTCCTTAGGTACCTACCTACCTACTTGAATAAAAGACATTCTTGGACAATATTTTAAGACATTTTATACAAACTTTATTAGTGCATTTTACATTACTTATTTTATGCATTTTATGTGTTTTTACCTTTTTACGTTACCTTTTATTTAAATATAATTTTGTAACTTTCTTTGTTGAGTGGCCAGGATGTATGAGCTATTAGCAGCATACAATAATGTGACCTACAAAACGTTTAGGCTATGCGTAAGCGATTTGTCTTCGGTCAATGCTCGACATTACTTCTACTTTTTACTTAACCTACTTTATAATTTTACGTGTAATTAAAATATTATTAAATCAGTTGCAAACTAGCACTCATTGGGTTTGGTTATTTTCTCCACCCTTTTACTTTACTTTACTTAACTTTACTTAACTTAGGGTAGAACCCCTTACAACAATAGTACAAATCTAGACACAAAACTAGATGACACTTATTTATTTAAGTAGGTACCTACCTACACACATGTCTAATTTATTTTAACACTGAATAAAATAGAAAAACATACCTACAATAAAGAAATAAAATAAGATGAAATGATGATCTTAGCGTACAGAATAACAAAAATAATCTTATAAATTAAAACATTTATAACTATAGTCGTATTGCATTATAAGGACTAAAAACATATCAAAATTGAAGGAAAAAATTTCATTTTTTCCTTCAATTTTAGTCCTTATAATGAGCAATCCGACTATAGGTTAAATATATATATTTATTTATTTATTTTCTCTCAAAAAAAAAATAGGTTGGCTCTAAAGGTAGTTTTTGGACGACTGGGTCTGTTTCCCGGGCGAAGAGAACTTTCCGTTATCTTATATGCTTTCATTCACAATTCTTCTGACTGTGCTTAAAGATTTCCCTGCAAATATAAATGAGACCATAAGGCTACGTTCAGATGACAAGCGTTCAACGCGCGCTAAATTTTTGTATAGTGTTCACATGACACGCGCTTGTCAGGCGTTGAACGCACGTTGTCGCGGCCATTTCGGACGATTTCTGAACGAACTGGTCCCTAAAATGTGTATATCCGCGTCGAAAGCGCGCGCTCAATAGCGATGAGTAGGTCCGGATGGATACCGGACCGCGGACCGGAATCCCTCGCGGTAATGATGGATGTACATCGCGCGTCAACTCGGATACCGGTCCGCCGGTCCGGACGGCGGACGGCGGACGGCGCGGACTGGTAACCCGGAGTGGTAACGCGGAGCTGCAATCCGGAGCGGTAACGCGGAGCTGCAATCCGGAGCGGTAACGCGGAGCTGCAACGCGGAGCGGGCGGACGGCGGAGTGCGGACGGAGTGGGGTACTGCATAGGTCCAGGAACTGCAGGAAGGGTGCAGGTGCGAGACCTCAAGCGAAGTTTGCGTGTGCAACACCGAGCTGGTTCATTTTTGTTTGTGTTTTCGTGTGTCAAGTCAGGTCAGTGTAAATAAATGAAGCGTGTCACATCATCAAGATGTAAGTAGTAGGCCATATTTAATTTTATACCTACCTACCTACGCGATTGCATACGCATAGGTACCTAATTTTTTCTCTCTCTTTTGTGTGTACCTTGCAAGTTTTATTTGTACCTACCGACCGTTGTGTTTGTCTAAGACTAATTACTTACCTACTTAATAGGTAGTAGTAGGTACATACCTAAATTGTGTAGGTAGTGTATTAGGTAACATTTATAGACTTAGTTCAAATAAGTAGGTACAATTGGAGTTACAAGTAGGTACCTACACAATGTAGATAGATACCTACCTACCTACTGTCTTTCATCCCTCGCCACTGGTATCTATCTAGGGTTGGGTGCAACGGACACGGAACCTATGTAGGTCATTAGGCGGAGTGTGGATGGAAAGGATAGGTACTGCATAGATGCGAGTGCGAGCTGGACCTATATGAGTGCAACGGACACGGGACCTGTGTGTAGGTTTTTAGACGGGGCGGCGGAACGGCATCGCGCGCGACGGAACCGAAACCTATGCTCCCGCAGTACCGAACCCATATGGGTCCGACGGACACGGGACCTGGATGTAGCTCTTTGGAGCTGGATGTACATCAAGATGTAGCTCCGAATTATCGTCGGACCTACCCATCTTTAGCGCTCAACTGAACGGAAACATAGAAAACCAATGATCTCAAAGCGCGCGTTGACGCGCGTTGACAACAGTCGAGCGCTAGCGCAGCGTCAACGCGCGCGTTATTAAAACGCGCGCTAGCATGTGTACGGCCTGAATAAAAAGTATGTAGTTGTAAACGCGCGTTATCGAAACGCGCGTTGAACGCTTGTCATCTGAACGTAGCCTTAACATTTGCGACCAAATGGGAACTTTTGTTTGAAATCGTAAAAAAGTATCAAAATTGCCTTGTTGCTCTATAATACAATGTAAACATAACCAACAAATCGTCGTTTTATAATTTCTCAATTTAGGGCCAAATAAAGGTAAATAACCAGTATTATGTAATAAGAGTAGTCAAATGTTACTGATAAAATAATTGGATCTAATCAAATACCTCTTAATTCGACGGTACGACGAAAAACTTGTGTGTCTCTGATGAATTTTTTCCGGCTTCTAATTCCAACGAGCATCGCTTAAAAACATTGAAAATCACTTCTCTGGTGCCACACCGTAATGTTTCACGTTGGTTATTGTCACTTTTACTCGCACTAAATACGCGAAATAGATAAATTCTCTTTTAAAAGGAAATTATTACTTCTGACTGACGTCTTCGGTACTTGTACCATAGACAAGAAACCTGTACTTTAGAGTTGCCGTTGTAATAAATGAATGAATGAAATTTTAGTTCCCTTTCTATTAATAAAAGTAGCACTGTACGTGATTGTACAACGGAACGTATTTTTGGGTTCGGTTCGCGGGTGCAGCCACAGAATAAATAAACCGGCGGCTCCACACCCACACCACACTCAAACTTTTTTCGGAAAGTTTGTCTATGGTCAATCAAACAAAACAAATAAACGAAGCAAGCAAACAAGTGACCAAGGAATTTCTATACTACGTACCTGGAATGCTGACTGAGACAGAAAACAAGGTCCGCTTGAGAGTTAAAACTTGGGCGGCGTGTCTCTTTCTAAAGGGTGACCATAAACTAAACATTCCTAGTCCTTATGGGGCCTTTTCCATCATTTTCTGATTTACGTGATGTTTCAGGGCATGATTTTTGAATTAAAATACTGATACAATTTTGATCCTTCATTTTGATTCTTGAATCTTGAATCTTGAATCTGAAAACTGAAATCTTGAATCTTGAATCTTTAAAGTGACAGCTGTCAAACTTCAAATGACCATATCTCGGGAACTACTCGTCCTAGACTCCCCGTTCCCAGTTCAAATGAAAGCTAAGACCAAGATCTTCATTTGAAGTGACAGCTGTCAAACTTCAAACGGCCATATCTTGGAAACTACTCGTCCTAGACTCCCCGTTCCCAGTTCAAATGAAAGCTATGACCAAGATCTTCATTTGAAGTGACAGCTGTCAAACTTCAAATGGCCATATCTTGGGAACTACTCGTCCTAGACTCCCCGTTCTCAGTTCAAATGAAAGCTATGACCAAGATCTTCATTTGAAGTGACAGCTGTCAAACTTCAAACCGCCATATCTCGAAAACTACTTGTCCTAGACTCCCCGTTCTCAGTTCAAATGAAAGCTATGACCAAGATCTACATTTAAAGTGACAGCTGTCAAAATGACATCTGTCATCTGAAATGTAGATCTTAGTCATAGCTTTCATTTGAACTAAGAACGGGGAGTCTAGGACGAATAGTTTCCAAGATATGGCCGTTTGAAGTTTGACAGCTGTCACTTCAAATGAAGATCTTGGTCATAGCTTTCATTTGAACTGAGAACGGGGAGTCTAGGACAAGTAGTTTTCGAGATATGGCGGTTTGAAGTTTGACAGCTGTCACTTCAAATGAAGATCTTGGTCATAGCTTTCATTTGAACTGGGAACGGGGAGTCTAGGACGAGTAGTTTCCAAGATATGGCCGTTTGAAGTTTGACAGCTGTCACTTCAAATGAAGATCTTGGTCATAGCTTTCATTTGAACTGAGAACGGGGAGTCTAGGACAAGTAGTTTTCGAGATATGGCGGTTTGAAGTTTGACAGCTGTCACTTCAAATGAAGATCTTGGTCATAGCTTTCATTTGAACTGGGAACGGGGAGTCTAGGACGAGTAGTTTCCAAGATATGGCCGTTTGAAGTTTGACAGCTGTCACTTCAAATGAAGATCTTGGTCATAGCTTTCATTTGAACTGAGAACGGGGAGTCTAGGACGAGTAGTTCCCAAGATATGGCGGTTTGAAGTTTGACAGCTGTCACTTCAAATGAAGATCTTGGTCATAGCTTTCATTTGAACTGGGAACGGGGAGTCTAGGACGAGTAGTTTCCGAGATATGGCCGTTTGAAGTTTGACAGCTGTCACTTCAAATGAAGATCTTGGTCTTAGCTTTCATTTGAACTGGGAACGGGGAGTCTAGGACGAGTAGTTCCCGAGATATGGTCAGTTGAAGTTTGACAGCTGTCACTTCAAAGATTCAAGATTTCAGATTCAAGGTTCAAAATTCAAGAATCAAGGATCGAAATCCAGGATCGAAATCCAAGATCGAAACCAAGGATCGAAATCAAGGATCGAAATCAAAATCAAGGATCAAAATCAAGGATCTAATTCAAGGATCTAATTCAAGGATCGAAACCATGGATCGAAATCAAGCGCTGATTTTATCGAGCGCGATAAGGTAAAAATATCCTGAAATTTAAATGACATGGGCACACTACTAATCCAACAACGAGTGTGAAAGAGACAAAGCACCCAAGAAAGCCTCTCAACAAGACCAACAATCCTTATAACCAAGATTAAATGATAATAGATCGTTGTACAGTCGTGATAAGGTTCAAAATCCTTTGTACATTAAATGTCAGTAAGAACTCCAGTTACGTAGTTTAGAATCTTCTTGCAAGTGACGCAGGTGGATGACCGCGCGCGGCTGCCATTTTTCGACATCAATCATTGATTTGATTCGAAATTCTCTTCGCTGTGAATTCGCTCGCTGTCTGTACGTACTAGCCAGTTTTATTTATCCGTGAATCCGAATCTGGACTTAGTGCAAAGCGTTTTACTTGGATTACATCACTTCTACCGTGAAATGTGAGTATCAATGTAGCTTTACATCACAACTACACTTATTTGTGGATGCTAACGACCGGTGCAGTACGACGCAGCTATACTTCGATCGATATTCTATTGCCTTGCTATTACGTACGCACGGCCAACCTTAATTCGACGTTACTTTTATATAATAACTCGTATCTGCCGTGCAATAAAGTTGACCGTGGTTATTTCGCATAGATGGCGAACCGAAGACCCCAAATGGGTGGCAATGGCGGTCGACGCATGGATTTCCAGCGGAATGACCAGCGCAAGAACTTCGGCAGGGCTAACGTGTCGCCGTGGCAGGGCGGCGGGCCCGGCGGCGGCATGCCCAACCTGCTGCCGCTGGCCGGCAACGGCGGCTCCACCGAGGCGACGCTGGCGCTCGCCAGCAACATCCTGAACCTCCTCCAACCTCGGCAGGCCCCCGTCCCCTCCCTCCTCGACATGCCCATTAGACGCGACTTTGTCCCCAACATGGGGCGGTTTGACCGTAGTTTCCCACCGCAGCGGGTAAGTGTTCCTCCCTGTGATGTTAAATTATTTAGTTTCTTCTACGGTACTTGTACTGAATCTTGGAAGTGAAGTTTTTCACAGATTTCAAATGTGACTTTCAATAAAATTCTAGATCAAGAATTCCTCTAATATCCAGACCGTAGTTACGATGATGTCATGCATGTATGATACATTTTACGGCAGTTTTCTCCCTCTGCCTGACACCTGTAGAAATATTTATGCTTGAAGTTTCATTATCGGTTGCTCTGTACCACAATTTACTGTATTCTTGCTTCTAAATATTACAGCGACTTCGGGGCTTTTAGAGCCAGTTTTACTAACTCTGTATTCTGATCAATTCCCTTTAGATGGGCAATCAGGGTAATTTCCGGCGTACGGGGAATTACAATCGCGCCGGTGAGCGTATCAACAGCAATCGTAAACAGTTCAAGCCCAATGATGGGCCGCGGCAACAAAACAAGAGCTCCCCGAAAAAGGAGGCCGATTCCAAGGCTAAACCTAAGGAGAGGTAAGGAACCCTGTTCGTCTCCTTCCGGTGTCACACCGCACTTCTGACGCCTGTCTTATTCTCGGGGACGAGACTTGCTGGTGGATTGCCATGCTTTGTTCCCCCGCTGAACCTAGCCCAGGTGGCCTGGCTTGAGCTGGTCCTTGGCACATTCTAAGGCCTATGCTGAGGCCTACACTACGTTCACCGGCTCTTTAGCCTACTCGGCACTTACATTTCTGCCTGTCAACACATGAAGTCAGTATTCAGACAACTTTCTACACCAATCTTCTCTTTGGACAAAACCGTCCATGATTTTTGTTGCTCTGATATGGAGCGGGAGTAGCCTGTGGGATACACTGCCTTCGTTTTGTGATGTCTAGTTGGTTGAAATAAGGTATTAAAGAATATTATGTAAACAGCCTGATTTAGTTTTAGTTCTTGTTGTAGCTTGAATTTCATAGAAAAAAATCTTGATGCTTCAGGCTCTAATTAAAATCTTAGAGTGAAACTTATTTAATTAATTTCTTTTCAACTCTACAATGTCAGAATTTTTTTTTATTGGTAATTATATTAAAAATAGCTAAAACTGACCAGGCTGTGCCTAACATCATCTCCGCCGATCTAACCATTCTAGTCTCAACAGCGAATCCGAGGAGAAAACTGAAGTCAAGTCGGAGATAAAGACGGAAGATGGCAAGAAGGAGCCTCCGAAGACCCGCTATGATGACGTGCATCCGGCCCTGCTGAAGTGTCATATCTGTAACAAAAGCATGTGGGACGGGAGGTCCTTTGAGAACCATCTGAGCGGCCGGGCTCATGCGATTATGATGCAGAAGACTGCTGAGAGCTATGCTTTGACTGCTGATACTATGAGGCAGGAGTTCAAGGTATGTTCTTAGATTTTTTTTTATTTTTTTACAGCAATTAAGTCACTAAAGTTAAGCTGCAAAGCTTAGCTGGGATGCAGAGAAAAATATGTTAGTTAGATTTTTATCTACCGTAAATTATACCAACAATTTCATAATGTATCTTTTGTTGAAAAAATATTTGTCTTTTCATAAACAGTTACATTACAAGGCAAAAGTAAAACAGTAAGTTTTTAGGGGTACCAAAACTTTTGTTATCTATTAGAAGGTGCCATTCTAAAATTTTCTAAGATATATTTTTACAGGAAATAGAATTACTTCATTTTTGCTCATTAAAATTAAAAATGTTTATTCTAATAACTTGTACATAATACACATAACGAAGTTACAACGATACTATCCACAAAACAGATTCGCGAGATGAAACGTACCCGGAAATCCGGCCAACAACCCGCCCGTGACTTCTACTGCGCTATGTGTGATATGTACGCAGCAGACGGTGGTGTCCACCGCACCACTGTCGGTCACCGCAAGTTGAAGAAATATCTCCATCCTACCTGCACGTCGTGCCATAAGGAGATGCCGACCAGGATCGAGCTGGATGAGCATCGGCTGACGGCCGAGCATCTTAAGAATATGCAGGATAAACAGGAAGACATCACCAAGCCCAAACCTGAAGGTAACTATCCAGTGTTTTTCAGCTTTGAAATACTTTAGCTCAAGAATAACTTGTTGATCCTGCCAAAATCGGTGTCAAACTCTCAAATATGAGATCAGTGACCACGCAAGTAGCTCTGTCGCTCATCTAAACGAGACCGAACGCGACAAAAGATACCTACGCGATCGTTTTGACAGTTTGAGACAAGTAGACAATCTGACCACTGATAAGAGCTGGAAGCATCTATGGAACGTCCAGGACAACCAAAAAAACATTACCAAACTGAAGTCTGAAGGTAACTATATGGTCTACTAGACCAAACACTAGTCTCTAGTGTCTTTAGCTTAGGAGGATGTTAGTAAGCTTAAGAAATACCTCCATCCTACCTGCACGTCGTGCCATAAGGAGATGCCGACCAGGATCGAGCTGGATGAGCATCGGCTGACGGCCGAGCATCTTAAGAATATGCAGGACAAGCAGGAAGACATCACCAAGCCCAAACCTGAAGGTAACTATCCAGTGTTTTTCAGCTTTGAAGAACTGCACAAGAAGAACTTGTTCATCCTGCCCTAAAGCAAAGTCTCCACTGGCAATAAATCTTGCACAAGTGGACTTCTACACGTTTTATTGACTTGCCGAAGTCCTGCAAGTCCCACGTGTATGCAAATAGAAAAATTGCTGTTAGTGGAAACTAGTCGTCAATTGACTTCTGCAAGAAATTGTGGAAGCTACTTGCCAGTGGACTCTTTGCTTTAGATCTGCCCCATGATTGTCTATCTGATATCCCGTAATCCCGCTGGACTTAAACAAGTAAGATTTTACGTAAGTTTAACTCACTTAAAACTTACGTAAGTGACAATGCAAAGGAAAAGCTACCTACTTACAGGGAGTGTTTACACATCGTAAGTTAGCAAAACTTACAACTTATGAGTAAAACTTATTAGTGTAAGGGTGGCCTAATGTATAAATTCTAATCAGTTTGGCTTTAACCTATAATTGTTCACAGTGATGGTGATCTCCACCATAACTATGGAGCAGACGTTCCTGCGAGAAGACAGGCAACGCAAGCGACGCGATAACAAGGAGAAGACTGTGGTCGCCAACACTGAGGATAACGCTGTGAGTATCAAAACCAATGTCATTGAATAGAATCTATTCAATAGATAATAATACTACGTATAGAATGGCCACTGTCCCCCTCCCGCCAATCGGGGCTTCCTCACCGCGCGACCGAATTTGGGCTGGCGAGGGGCTGACTTTGAGCTAGGGACGCGCCCCGCATAGACGAGACCGAGACCACAGTGTAGAGTATTATTCATACGGTGACAACCTTACTTCACGCACACAAACGCGCGTGTACAAAAATGACATTGTATAGTGTCTGTGTAAATAGGTAGTTAGACGCCGCTTTTGCATAGAGATTTCGTCAAGTGTCCAGGATGTGCCTGTACTAAAAATAACAAAAAGTTTACCATAGTAAAAAAAATAATTAGATTAAAAAGTTGATTAATTTTCAGGAGAGCGAGATTAAGAAAGAACCTGGTACGGAGGAGTCTCGCAAGTCCTGGGACACTGACCGCACCATTATCGACTACAAGCCCGGAGACGATCTCTCACATGTCACTTCGGACATGTTCCCCACATACAGGTAAGCTCGTATGAGCTAGTGGCCAACTCTGGTGACGGACATTATTTAACACACGGGAATTACTCACGTAAAAATATCGTCGATTTAGATACCGACAATGTTTCGATTCATCCGGATAATCTTCATCTGGGTAAGGAGGAGTTGCGGCAAGGTTACTCCTCGCGGTCAAAAGTTACTCCCTCCTTACCCAGATGAAGATTCTCCGGATGAATCGAAACATTGTCGGTATCTAAATCGACGATATTTTTATGAGAGTAATTCCCGTGTGTTAAATAATGTCTGGTGACGGAGTTTTTAGGCCGCCTAAAGGCCTCCTTGCTTGACGACTTAGAAGCCGGGACCGACAATTTAACGTGCCCTCCGAAGCACGGAAGCAGTCAGGTTGTAGCACTTGCGGTCACCCATCCAAATGTGACCGCGCACAACGCTGCGCAAACTTCAACGATCAATCAAGAACGTCTAAGCAAGCTACGCCACGAGCGCTTCAGGTGAAATAGGGGTGAAAACATTACATCATTAGCCCTTCTCATCCCACTGCTGGGCATAGGCCTTGCTGAGTTTCTGCCATTCTTGCCTGTCTGTGTTTAATGCTCTCTGGCGTAGCTTGCTTAGACATTCTTGATTGATCGTGAAGTTAAGCAGCGTTGTGCGCGGTCACAATTTGGATGGGACCCACGGGAGCCGTGCATTTTTTCGGGATAGAAAGTATGGTCATTATCTGTCTAAATTTTTAATTTCAGGCAAATCAGTTCAGTGGTTGTCAAGTTATAGAGGAACAAACATAAACATACATCCATCCAAACATCCAAATTTTCGCATTTGTAATATTGAATGATAGTGTGATGATTATTAGTGTGATTGTGAATACACATATTTTTACTTCCAAGAGTTGTTCCAATATTAGGGTTATATTTTTTTAAAAAACGCACATGCGTTATCAGGATGTTCTGCGGTGCTCACCTACAGACTTAGCAGGGAATGTGTTAACCAGACTTAGCAGGGAATGTGTTAACCTTTAACATTATTTCCAGCACGGAGCGCGGTGTCGGCTCCTCTTTCCTCTCCGAGTTCAAATGCGTCCAGTGTACTCTGTGCAACAAGCTGTTAGACAACGAGGAGACGGCGGCGGTGCACCTGCGCACCTGGAAACATCACCAGCTGTTCGTGAGGTCGCTGCAACCACCGCCTACCAAGGAAGAGGTACCTACCTTGCTACAATGGTCTAGCGCTGCCTTTTTCAGTCCACGGACCCCTAGGACATCAAACACAAAAAACTAGGCCTTTACATCTTTACCTACACTTATCGGAACTGTAGTGCCTGGGACAATGTTGAGATGGAGTATGTTGAGTTGAGTGTAGGCTTGCCCAGCACCTACACCATCCTCTCAGCTTAACCGGCCATATCCACAGGAAAGACATGATCGATACGTGTGGGGCTGACTAAGCCGCGGGTTCCTTACCATTATTTCCTTCACCGTTAAGAGCTCGTGTTAGCGCATAAAAATATACAAAAATATACAGTACTACTAATTTGTTTTTCTTAAAAATGACATTGAAATTTATTTGTTTGCGATAAAGTTGAAATTATGAGTAATTTTTATTTCCAAATGACTTTTCGTCAATCATTAACATAATTTATTTATTTAACATAATTTCAATCATTTTTGTAATTTACGAAGTTTTACTTCAACAATGAGGAAGGTTAATCAAAAGTCAAAAGTCAAAAGTCAAATTCGTTTATTCAATAAGATCACAAGTGTACCACTTTGAAACGTCTTAAGAGCTAGGTGATTCTACTCCTGTTCCTTCGCGACCAAGACCGTGAAGAACCAGGGCAACAAACACGGTTTGGGGCCTAACACTTTTCGGTGACACACTTTTTGTTTGTAATTTTTTTTTGTATATTTTTTTTTATGTAGGTAAGCAATTATTACAAATGTTATCTAATTTTTACAAGTATTCTTTATGTATATAATTATAATAATAATTAAATAATGTTGTGTTAGCAGCCCGAGACTGGTTCGAAGCGTCCTCACGGCTCTTCCGACGACGGCAACTGGAAGCGTCGTCGCGCTGACAACGCTGACAACGACGCTGACGCAGACAACGACGCCGACAACGACGCCGACGCTGACGACACCGCGCACGATGACGTCATCATCAAGAGTAAGATAAACTTCATCACACTCATCAAATCACACTAATCACACTATCACACTAATATTATAAATGCGAAAGTTTGGATGTTTGGATGTATGTTTGTTCCTCTATAACTCGACAACCACTGAATCGATTTGTCTGAAATTTAAGAGCCTACTGAAGTGAATTTGTCAAAATAGAGGTTTACCGTTTTAAAGATTTTCTTAAAGCAAATCGTATTAAGATAGTGAAAAACATACTCTAAGTACTGCCAATGAACTGATCTACACTGTGGGCTATTTCATATTTCAATATTTTATGTATTTTTTTAGTAAATTACTGGACAAAGTACACAAAATATGAGCGCGGGGTTTTAAGCCTGACCGAACACTAAATTACTCAATTGAATTAAAAAATACGAAAACAACAACTTCAATATTTTATCTATCCTGTGCTCTATTTTTTTTTTCGTAGGTGTAGCTATATTCAACACATTATAGGCAAGAAAGTTGAAGATAAAACTCTCCATACATTTTTTCTATGGAGTAGCTACTATGAATAAAAGGACGATTCATTGCCAAAAATCGTCAGACGGCCGCGGCCATTGGAGCTGGGAGCACGTCACATTGCGTAAATACTATTAGCTAAACTGTGGCAGAGCCAGTGACGTCACGTGGCTGTGTTCTTACATGAGAAGCGGTCGCGTAAACGTGCTATGTCATATTTTCGATAAAATCAGATTACAGTATGTAAGGCATCTTTTGATAAAGATTTTGCCTGGCGTAAAAATGGACTATTTTCTAACAGCATAGGTAAGAATTAAGTACCTAGGTGCCTATAGGTAAAGTATACGTACAGAAGCATGCACATCCACATAGAAAGCTTTACAATCATTTTATGTTTTTATCATCTGGATTAGGTGATGATGATGCTGAGGGGAGGGGGAGGGTGGGGAGGGGGGGGAGGGAGAGGGGGGGGAGGGAAAGAGGGAGGGGATAGGGAGGGGGAGGGGAGGGGAGGGGGAGGCGGAGAGGGAGGGGGAGGGGGAGGGAATTGATTTTCTCATACATTTTGTATTGAACTGCTATTTTAATAATTTCTCGAACTAAGAGGCCTTCCCTGAGGCGCGGTACGAAGTTCGCGGGGTCAACTATTGAATATAAACACGACACGACTTAATGTATTGCATGCATGCCTATAATCTTTACCATACTTAGGTAGCGCATTAGATATCATTGTGTGGTAAACACTAGAAGGAGCACTTAACGTAGGTATTGGGGTAGTCAGAAACAAGTCCAAGTCTAGGCTATCAACACAACGGTGCGCGAGATCTCAGTTCGGGGCGAACTACTAGTTATTGATATGGGTATCAAATGAAAGATTTTGATGAGCGAAACACAATCATCATCGTCATCGTCATATCTTTATCTTTTCATATCGTCATGACTTCATAACTTCGTGACTTCGTATCTTCGTAACTTCGTAACTTCGTGACTTCGTAACTTCGTTTCTTCGTGACTTCGTATCTTCGTAACTTCGCATCTTCGTATCTTCGTATCTTCGTATCTTCGCAACTTCGTATCTTCGTATCTTCGTATCTTCGTAACTTCGCATCTTCGTAACTTCGTAACTTCGTAACTTCGCAACTTCGTATCTTGGTAACTTCGCAACTTCATATCTTCGTATCTTTGTATCTTCGTATCTTCGCAACTTCGCAACTTCGTATCTTCATAACTTCGCAACTTCACAACTTCGTATCTTCGTAACTTCGCATCTTCGTAACTTCGTATTTTCGTAACTTCGCAACTTCTTACCTTCATATCTTCGCAACTTCGGAACTTCGTATCTTCGTAACTTCGTATCTTCAAAACTTCGTAACTTCGTATCTTTGTAACTTCGCAACTTCGTAACTTCGCAACTTCGCAACTTCGCAACTTCGTATCTTCGTAACTTCACAACTTCGTATCTTTGTATCTTCGTATCTTCGCAACTTCGTATCTTCGTATCTTCGTAACTTCACAACTTCGCATCTTCGCATCTTCGCAACTTCGTATCTTCGTAACATTGCAACTTTGCAACTTCGTATCTTCGTAACTTCGCAACTTCATATCTTCGTATCTTTGTATCTTAGTATCTTCGCAACTACGCATCTTCGGAACTTCGTATCTTCGTATCTTCATAACTTCGTATCTTCGAATCTTCGTATCTTCGTAACTTCGCATCTTCGTATCTTCGTATCTTCGTAACTTCGCAACTTCGCATCTTCGCATCTTCGCAACTTCGTATCTTCGTAACTTCGTAACTTCGTAACTTTGCAACTTTGCAACTTCGTATCTTCGTAACTTCGCAACTTCATATCTTCGTATCTTCGTATCTTTGTATCTTCGTATCTTCGCAACTTCGCAACTTCGTATCTTCATAACTTCGCAACTTCGCAACTTCGTATCTTCGTAACTTCGCAACTTCATATCTTCGTATCTTCGTATCTTTGTATCTTCGCAACTTCGTATCTTCATAACTTCGCAACTTCGCAACTTCACAACTTCGTATCTTCGTAACTTCGCATCTTCGTAACTTCGTAACTTCGTATCTTCGCAACTTCGTATCTTCACAACTTCGCAACTTCGCAACTTCACAACTTCGTATCTTCGTAACTTCGCATCTTCGTAACTTCGTAACTTCGTAACTTCATAACTTCGTAACTTCACAACTTAGTATCTTCGTAACTTCGCATCTTCGTAACTTCGTAACTTCGTAACTTCACAACTTCGTAACTTCGTAACTTCGTATCTTCGTAACTTCGCAACTTCGCACCTTCGTATCTAGAAGTTACGAAGTTGCGAAGCTACGAAGATACGAAGATACGAATTTACGAAGATGTGAAGATACGAAGTTGCAAAGTTACGAAGATACGAAGATACGAAGATACGAAGTTACAAAAATACGAATTTGCGAAGTTGCGAAGTTACGAAGTTGCGAAGGTGTGAAGTTACGAAGTTACGAAGATACGAAGTTGCGAAGATGCGAAGTTGATAAGTTACGAAGATACGTAGATATGAAGATACGAAGTTGCGAAGATATGAAGATACGAAGTTGCGAAGTTACGAAGTTACGAAGATACGAAGTTACGAAGATACGAATTTGCGAAGTTGCGAAGTTACGAAGTTGCGAAGGTGTGAAGTTACGAAGTTACGAAGATACGAAGTTGCGAAGATGCGAAGTTGATAAGTTACGAAGATACGAAGATATGAAGATATGAAGTTGCGAAGTTACGAAGATAGGAAGATAGGAAGATAGGAAGATAGGAAGATAGGAAGATAGGAAGATAGGAAGATACGAAGTTGCGAAGTTACGAAGTTACGAAGTTACGAAGTTGCGAAGTTACGAAGATACGAAGATACGAAGATACGAAGTTATGAAGTTGCGAAGTTACGAAGTTACGAAGATACGAAGATGCGAAGATGCAAAGTTACGAAGATACACACACACACACACACACACGCTGCACACACACACCACGAAAGTGCTTGGTTGTAACTATTTTTATTCTTATTGTTATTTACTTTTCTCTAAAACCTATACTACCTACTTAGTGACTGTCGTAATATATGTTTTACTCTAAAAAATGTAAATCCGTCATTGGCTGTAAGAAACATAAATAAGTCGATTTATTACTACATACTAAGAACTGTGCATTTTGTTTAATAAATAAATAAGATGCGAAGTTTTTTCAAATCCGACTTGTAGAATATCGCGTTCAAACAAACAAACAAAGTCTTCCGCTTCACAGAATTGGTATTAGATTGGTATAGATGTCAATACAAAATCGTTTCGAAGTTATAAATTTTAAAACGTAAAAAATGTTTGCCGAAACTTTGACTGCTTTGTGTCAGAGCGGCCCGCACTGCGTGGCGCTTTCAATGTGTGCGTTCTACGCACACAAGCTTGAGCGCTACGTTTCCCGCCCGTCAATACCTAAAACTGACGAGCGGCATAGCAGCGGAGCAGCCTTAAAATATAGATAGATAATGACCAGGTGTAGGACACATAATATATTTGTATTCGCGTTCTCGGAAAAGGCTCTAACGATTTCGATGAAATTTGCAATATAGAGCTTTATTGTAGCGAAAAATCGATCTACATAGATCTAGATATCTAGGAAAATTCGTTTTCTCGGTATTTTAATCCGAGCTTTGCTCGCCCAAATATTATACTAATGTAGTAAGCTTAGACGGGGTTTCAGACGAGCCGTCGGAGTCGGCGGAGCCCGAAGCGGAGCCCGAGGCGGAGGCGGAGGCAGAGGGAGCCTCTACGTCGATGCCGCACCAGGACGAACTGGAAGACTGGGAGCAATCCGTGGACGAGATACTGGACGATGAGAAAAACAATCGGGATGACTCAGGTTATTGACCATATCTATCTAGAATTTTATACCAATCTATAAAGAGCAAGATCTTGTTTGTTTGTTTGAACGCGCTTATCTCGGTACAGTTGGGCCGACGAATCTAGGCGTTCGTGAAGTCAGAGGCCCTAGCCATATTACACTATCTATCGTCGCTGTAGAATAGAAACACTTCAAAATGTATAGGATTTGACGTTTCAAGTAGATGAGTCACGTGGTCAGAACGTCAATTCCTATACATTTTAAAGTGTTCTATTCTATCGACGATAGATCGTGTAATATGGCTAGGGGGGCAGGTTTTTCGCTGCGCAGTAGAAAATTTTGTATGAAAAAGTTGCACTGCGCATCGAAACGGCTAACTTCACGAACGCCGAGATCCGTTGGCCCAACTGTAACTACTAGTCAGATTTGAAAAATTATTTCTGCATTTGATAGCTAAACTCTTGAGGAAGGCTACTTTTCATCATTATCACCATAAGGTACACCATCTTTAGGTGCTTCGATTTTTATAGTAAATGGTATTACACAATCACTAACAGTGGATGTGTCTGAAATCGCCGACATGAAAATTGAAACACCTAAAGAGAATCATAATCATCATTCCTATTTATTGAGGAACAGATAGGCCTGGTCCATAGTGCGGGCCTAGCGCGGCGGCGACGACGGGCGCGAATTATCAAACATATGAAAACGCCATTAGTGTCCATAGTAAAGTGACTAAGGCGGGCGCCTAGCGCGACCGGCTTGCGCGAGATAGCACGCGTATTTATTAAACGTTCCTATCTGCGCGTTCTGGCCACACTACGGGCCTAGCCAACAAGCGACCTAATGAGCGGGTGACGGGGGTATCAAACCAGTTGGGTCTTGTCGCTCGGTCTAACGCGTTTTGAATTTTTTTTTTTTTTTTTTTGCAAAATGGCGATAAATAGTTAAGTGTGTTGGGTGATATTTTACCCGAGATGTAGTCAAATGTTGACAAGGGCATTCGAGTGTAATCAAAGAATTTTGTGGGTTACAATTAAATTTTTTCAAACAAAGTAAAACATGTACCATGTATTTTTTTTTTTTTTTTATTTTTTCGTGCACACCTACTCTTGCGTTCAACACCTCCCATCTCAGGATCGATCAGTTAATTAAAAATATAATCCTCGTCCATGGTTTGCAACACCTGCAATACGCCTAAACGCTACAACAGCCCGCACGTTAACTGTGGCCACCGAGCGCGCCCGCCGCCGCGCCCGCCATAAGCCTAGGCCACCGCGCATTCAGTGTGGACTTCGGCATACAGTGGCTTACAATACTATTGAAAGTGTAAAAAAGTTTGAAGTTTGTAAAAACTGTGTCGCAGGCACCAACGCCCTCCTCCATACTTTTAGTTTAGTTCCAACCAATTAAAGTTACAAAAAAAGATAATTATGAAACTAAAAAAGTATAAATTAGAGAAAAACATAAAATCGAGTTACAGGAAGAATAACCAAATGTATTTTTCACCTCAGCAGCTCGAAATGGCATCCTTTGCTGCGAGAAACCAGTGTGCAAAATCGCATTTTGCACACTGGTTTCAGTGAGGAAAAGTGATTTGAAATTCGAATGTCGTTGATTGACACGTGATAGTACATGGCGGTCAATCGCTAGCCTGTCTATGAAAAAAAAAACAAATAACGCACCTTTTAAAAATTAAATAGCGGGAATTTGTTTCTGTTACGCTAGTTATTTGTTGAAAATTCATAAAACAATAAAGATGAGTGAAACCAGTGGCGAATACACTAATTTATCTCCAGAGAGAAGAGTTGAGACAAAAAGTGATTGTGATGAACAAAGTTCCCTTCCTGAGAAGCACGTAGGTAAGTTCTGAACAAAACAGAAACTTTTAATTTACAAAACTACAATAACTGTTATATGTTCTTTTAATTTCTGAAAAAAATGCGTTATTTTTAAATAGATTTAAATGAATACCTATTATGGATTAGTTGCTTCATTATGTACAAAGTTGTATCTTTTATTTGTTGTAATGTTCTCGCTGCTGAGGTGAAAAATTTTGTGTGCTACACGAGACCAAAGTTTTTCACATCTCGTGCCTTTGAATTCCTCGCTAGACTCGTGATTCTAACGTAGAATCACTCGCTACGCTCGTGATTCAATTCTTAGAATCCCTCGTTCGCTCGGGATTCAAAATCAGCACTCGAGGGAAACATCAACTTTGCCCTCTTGTTGCACAAATAACTATTTCCTCACAAGTAATGTTATTTCAGTGGAGGAAGATACCGAGCCGCAGTCTGAGCCGCCGGCCTCCGAGCCGGCCCCGGAGCCCGAGGCCCCCGCCCCCGCCCCCGCGCCCCCCGCGGCGACCCCCGCGCTCGACGACAAGCCGCGCAGCTCGCCGCGACGCGGACGCGGCCGCGGCAGAGGACGGAACTAAAACACTGCACTAAAGGGACCTCTATTAATATACTCCGCTCAACTTGTGTCTAAGTTGCACCACGGATTTAACTATTGCTTTGGGAAACAGGGTGGAATCGTTCCCCAAAGGCAGAGTAGGTGGTTCTCTGCAACGGGCCGGCCCATCTCGCCCACTTGCCCGTGGTCTTTCGACCGACAGGATTTGTCGGATAGTTCTATAAAAGTCTAAATTCGTTGGAAACTTTGCTTGCGAGTTTTAGACATTCTGATGTTGAGTGGCGCCATCTTCGCTGAAGCTCATAGTGCGCAGCATTTTTATGTAGTTCATCTAGCGACAGGTAGATGTCGCTACAATTGCCATCCTTATTTGTCACTGTCTCACAAAAAAGGATGGCAATAGTTAAATCCGTGGTGCAACTTTGACATTAGTTGAGCCGAGTTTATTAATAGAGTCCTCTGTGCCTACCTAAGGATTTTTTATACTAACGTAACTGGATGGTTCACTCGACTTTAATGTAAAACGGATTTTGAACCTTATCACGACTGTACAACGTTCTATTATAATTCAATCTTGGTTATAAGGATTGTCGGTCTTGTTGAGAGGCCTACGTGGTAGCTTTGTCCCTTTCACACTCGTTGGATTAGTAGTGTGCCCATGTCGTTTAAATTTCAGGATATTCACTAAGGATTAGGAATGTTTAGTTCATAAATTTTGGTCGCCCTTTAGAAAGAGACACACCGCCCAAGTTTTATCTCTCAAGCGGACCGCGTTTTCTGTATAAGTGCGCGTTCCAGTTACGTTAGTATAAAAATTCCTTGTGGACACAAGACCACAGAACTTTTAAGCGCATCACACACACAGAGCAGATAATCTCATGAAATAAATCTCGAGATCGCGCCCATACAAATTCTATGGAGAACCACACACAGCGAATATAAATTAAAAAATATATTTGGTGCGATCTGTCAATATTTCATAAGATAATATCTGCTGTGTGTGTGGTGCGCTTGACGAGATAGAAGCAAAAAAGTTCGTTGATTTGTATGGAAACCGATATGATGCTATCTCGATATAATCATATTAATGATTCTGCTTTTAACGGCCCTTTTAGCCCTGTTGTATTCTAAAATTGATTGATCAATTTCGTAGATTTAACTTCTATTATGAATAATCATAGTAATAATAAGACTAGGTAACTTTCCTGGCTTACCATATGAACCAAATATATGGGGCCTTATTTAAATAATAAATTGTATCAATAACTTTTTAATATAATTACATGTTTGCTTAAAATACACCATGCTAGGTTATGCGTTTAGGATATAGTTTTGTACACTACACAGGTTGTCCCTAAGGGTCTTACTTATGAAAGATGCTTAAAGTTGAACACTGGCTAAGCAACATTATGTCTTTATTTGTGGATAGTGACAAATAGAGACAGGACGTTGTTTAACCAGTGTTCAACTTTAAACATCTTTCATAAGTAAGGGGGTAAGTGTCTAAGCACACTATGCCGAAGGTACGCGAAGTTCCGCGGCTGATTTTACGTTCCGACATATCGGGCCTGATATTTGTATAACACCCGTAATTTCGCGTAATTTTCATGGTGTGACACCCTATGCGCCGAAATTACGCTACAGAAATTCGGTTGCGCAACGTTCCAACTTTCGTTCATTCAAATGTTCGTCGTCGAACGATTGAACTTCTGTCGCGTATAATGTGTTGCTATAGTTTGGTGGTACGCCAAAACGTGACGTAATTTCGGCAAATGTGTTTCTAGTAATTGAAAAAGCATAGCAGGCGCAATTATCGCAATTATCGCATAGCAGGCGTGTCTTCGGCATAATGTGCTTACGCTTAGGCACGGGTCTATTCACTTCTGACGAAGCTTCTGACGGAAGATCCGTCGTGCGTGCTGTGTCTTGTATGGGCGGGCGCTGTCATCGGTCGAATGAGACGTTGAATGTTTTATTATGTACTTGTCTGTTCTGGCGTTATGCGGCCGACGATACTTGACGCATCTTCAGTCTTTCGAATTGACCCGAAGAACCGGGATAGGAGTGGGCACACTGCGTTTTTTGAAGCGCGTTTTTGAGCAGCGTGTTGGCATCTTCAAAAAACACAGTGTGCCCTCTCCTTATGATCTACTGGACTAACAAAAATATTGATAATTTGATACCTTATAGGACAACATATTTAGATAATTAAGAGATTTATTACCCATTCTAGTGTAAGTGTTACATCATAATTAAACACGCTCAGGATTCGGCATTGCTTTTTGATAAGAATTTATGACCAAGATGGAAGATGTTTATCTTGAATTACAAAGATTTTTGCTTTCCTTAGGATGTAGTAAGGTATTATCGCTTTGTTTTATTACAATTTAAAAGCTTGTATTTTTTGTCAAAATTAACTTCTAGTTTTCTAGATGAATTCATTTTACTTTTAATTCTCGAAATATTTGAAATGTTGAATAATGTAGTTTTACATTAAACTTTATGTAGGTAATTAGTTATTGTATGTACTAAGGTACTACAAAAATAATTTTAGAGATTTTGCATGCTTATTCATGTTTGATAATACCTAATCTAGTTTAGAATTGTTTCTAAATACCTAGATATTATTAATTTTCTAACACTTCTTCAATAAATATAAGATTCAATTTGATTTGTTGTTTTATTTTATTATAAATAACAGATATTTCTGTTAGTCTGTTTATATCAAAATGTAAACATGAATAATGTCCCCATAGGTAGGTAGACATTATAATATTTATCTTGATTAGTGCAAGAGGGCAATAAAAAAATTTGAAATACTATTTTATTTTTTAGTGGTGTGAAAAAGCCTGATGTCAGTCTTGCCATATCTATTAGCAGTTAGGTCCCCGTTTGCTACGTTTACGTTTGCACCATTGATTTGGCCCATTAATGGTACAAATGTAACTGGTTAGTTATGTTTGCACCGTTAATGGGGCAAATGTAACTGGTTAGTCAAGGTTATATCTAGTTCTAGATGCTTGGTAATCAAATGCTATGAGAACACATCACAACTTTTCAAAGAACTTTGTCAGAATATAAAATTAAATTCATGAAAGCATTCTGAAATACTGTTCAGGCACAACCTCATTTCGTTTTGCAAATAAAACTGCCTTTAAACTTAAACCTTATATTTACACTTAATCTAGTCTAGCATTATAATAGGTGCTATTATGGTACACTGCCTCCAACAAATGTTTGCATTTGAGAAGTTAGCCGCAGTGCAACTTTTTCATACAAAATTTTCTACTGCGCAGCGAAAAGCCTAACTTCACGAATGCCTGGATCCATTGTGACAACTGTACCTACTATTATTTCTTCCTCATAAGATTTAGTAACATCTTTGTGTCGTTGATTTGAGTTTTTTGTCGTTTCTTTTTCTTTTCAACTGGCTTTATTTTCTTTGGCTGTGTTGTGTTTTCTGTTGGTTTGATTTTTTTAACTGTTTTCTTTGATAGCTCATTCAACAGGATCTCTTCAGCTGAAATCTTCTTCACTAGCGGGCTTTCGGCAGCTTTTCGCAACAAAACTTCCTTTTGAAATGTTACTTTCTTGCCCGCGTTCAACTTTTTCTTGATAACTTTATTCGTAACTAAACTGTTGTTGGCCACATTTTGTTTTTTGGCTAGTTTGTTCAATGCTTTCAGTTTGTTTTTGCCGAATTTCACCATTTTTACGATGAAAACGAAAAAAATATTTCATGTACTTATACAAAATAATTACATGTGCCGCTGCAGACAACAGTTTTGCTGGCTGACTGTCTACTTTTTTCTACTGTCACTGTCACGTCAGTCACGTCATTTCTTGTCAAATTTCCATTGCCAGCTCTGCCAGGCTGTCCCAAGAATTTGGTAAAAATATTTTTTTTAGTTAATAGTTTGGTATGTCTCTTAGTCCTTGCCCAATCCCTACCATAATTTATTTCTATTTACTTGTTATGCTGAGGTGTACGTAGTTTTTAAAAAAAATGATATCTGACCCGACGACCCGACAGACGTTCAGACCTGTTCAAATCAAGCTCACATAAAAAAACTATTTAATGTAGGTACTTACCAAGGAATTTCTATACTACGGTACTTACCGACCTAGGTACCTACTTCTTTGCCTTTAAGAGTTTATTTTGCTGGTTAAACCTTGGCTGATTCAAAAAATATAGTCGTATTGCTCATTATTATACGGACTAAAAACGTATCAAAATTGAAGGAAAAATGTCATTTTTTCCTTCAATTTTAGTCCGTATAATGAGCAATCCGACTATAGATAGAATTTTGTACCTAGGTAGTAAAATCGGATTATCTAACCGTTCACATTATAGGCGCTTACCTACAAACAAACCAGCCTTAAAATTTCATTTTGATGAACCTACATTTTCCTTTGGACGTGAAAATAGAAAGAAAAGATAAATGTTGAATGCTAAGATTATGTTTACCTACAGGTAAAAAACTAAACTACTCAATGAATTCCAATAAGTTATTTATTGTCATTTAATCTCCTCTATATGACATCGCAGCACGCTTAACAGAAACATCGACATTCAGGTCAATAACATTGTTGTTTGGTACCTATATTAATATTTGCCCCATTGCAAAATAATATGTTGTAAAGTAATTTACCTACAATACTAATTGTTCACAACGATGTAGTTATTTCCCTATCCACTTAACATAATATTTTTTATCAAAACACTTCAAATAAATGCAACAAAATATTGAACGGCTTTTACACTAAAAAATAGGCTATAGTACTAATATCCATAACATCCCATAAATCTTGTGGTAATGTTTTGATAGCGTCTCAATTTGGAATGATAATAAATAATACATCATACCTAATTACCTAGGTAAGTACCCTACTTTAAGGGTTCTACCTACTGTTAGTAAAGAGTAGAAAAGTAGATGCAAACTAACAGTAGGTAGGTAGGTACCTAGGTACCTATTACAATTATTGGAAATAATATCATAATGCCTAAGTTTATTCGAAAAAGCTGAAAAATTACATAACGTTATGTTGTAGGTACCTTGTAAAAATATAAAACATGTAAACAAGAATGAAAATGTCTTTGGAAATGTTATTTAAAAGCACAGCCTTTATTGGATTTGAAATAAAATATACATAATGGCGAAAATAAGCTGTCTTAATTTTATGTTTTCGTTCTGTGCAAACACTCTATAACCATATGTCACAAACACCAAAGTCTCTACTCAACAATGTCATCAAAAACATGGACTATACTTACAGAATATTTTTATTCATTCATTTGCATGCATTCAACATTATTTATAAACTACTACAGAATAGATATACTTAATTACAAAAGCTACATGCATGTAGATATAGCTAGCACGGTCGGTATTTTTCCTAATATTTATATAAAATATTCATAGTATTGTCCATTTTAAGTAAAAGTCTACCTAAAATGAATAATTAAGCATAAAATAAATATATACGAAGATAAAAATAAATATAAAATCTAATAACAGATAACTTTCTTTCTACACAGATGAAAGAAGTCTCAGATCATTGATAGACAATATAAAATAAAACCTAATTTTGTTGGTAGTATCAAACAATATTTTGTCAGATCTTTTTAGTAATAATATATTATAATTTAATTAATTTGTAAAAAGCAAATTAAAACGAATAAAGCTGGGAACAAATTATCAGACGCGGCTGACGGACGCGGCTGACAGCCGCGACTGAATAGGTATCTGGATATAGAACAAACATAGAACTGTGCACATTATCTGACGAAAGTCGCGGACGCGTCCTTGGACCTTCAGACGTCCGAAGGCAATCTGGCCCGCTGGGTGTTCGGACGGTGTGCACACTTATCAGTCGCGGCTGTCAGTCGCGTCCGTCAGCCGCGTCCGATAATTTGTTCCCAGCTTAACTGTCCTTAATGTAAGTTTTTACTAATATTAAATTAAAATTGTATTCACATTGAGCGCGCACTTATAAGCGTTGTCCTAAATTTTTGGTAACTGAACTTTCTACTTATTTTAATTGTACAAATACACTTCCAAAATTTGAACATGTACACTAACAAGATACACATTTTTTTATTACTTTTTTACACAAACAGCATCAAACAGCTAGATATTTCTAGATTTTTAGATTTTTTTCACAATTGTGAAACCAAATTCGACATTGGGACAATAGCGTCCCTCTTAACCAAGTCATCTTTTCGCAATCCACTTTGACCAGCGACTGTCATTTTGTATGGAATAAACTAAGTGGTCTTTTGTAGGATAATGTTTGATATAAAAATGCTAAATGTATTTTTTCATGATCGAAATAGCTCGATATGTTGTCGCTTTATAAATTAATAGGTAGTCATTTCCCGATTTCGTTGTCTTCACTTCACTTTCGGTCTCGTAGCTAACGTTAATTTTTGTACTAAATGCGTGGCGGACCCTGGAAATAGAGAAAAAAAATTAAGGTGGGCAGAAGGATCTTCACAACGATACAACTATCATTTTTGTAACTTTTAAACTTTAGACGATCAATGCTCTCAAAAGTACACTTTTTTCGTATCATCTTTGACGTTTATTTTTGTGAAATGCAGGCTGGACTGGATTACGAGGAAGACGTTCATTGAATTCACGTCAAAAGTAAAACTTACCTACGTAGGTAATTATCTATAACTTTTGTAGATGGCCCTAATCGGTCCTAAATGGTATGATCTTATCAAGATTTTCGAGCTGACAGACGTCATAACCGGTTAAGTGGCTGAGCCCTCCATCCGGCTTGAGTCTTCATTTGAATCAATGCGGGTTCGAATCCCGTCGGAATCGAAAATTTTAAAGACTTTCGAATTTTCACTGAAATATAGGTTAAGTTTTTCTTACGTGTGATAGATTGCAGCCACGGCATCTGTTTCTTAGGATACAACAGGATCATATAGACCGGCACCGCAGTTAGGATCATCAGGCAGCCGACGCCCGTCTCCGCGGGAGACGCGAAAGCCGGGAACGCTACCACGAGGATGGTGCAGATTATGTAGATAACTGGAACAGAAAATGATGGTAGGAATTTACAGCGCCATCTAGTTCCGAATCCATACTCACAGTGGCGGCCTTTGGGGGTGGCGAGCAGGGCACTCGCCCGGGGCCTCGCGCTTGTAGGGGCCTCGCGCAGCAAACCGACTAGAGAAAATCTTTTATAGGCATTAGTAAACCTATCCGTAAAATATAGACAAATTCCATTGTGGACTTTTCTGTCTACTTACTTACCTATAAAATAAGAACAATGCCTTCCTAAATTACTTATAAGTAATCCCAAAAGGATTAGGCAGCTTTTTCTATGAAAACTCCCAGTCGGCTACTTATATTTTTTCGACATTTTCAACAATCTTCGTCTTAATTCAACCAATTTATACAAAAACTTAACGAATTATACACCTAAACCTTCCTCATGAATCACTCTGTCTATTGGTGAAACTAAACCAAATGAAAATCCGTTCAGTAGTTTTTGAGTTTATCGCGAACAGACAAACAGAGACAGACGCTGAGCTGGGGGCGAATTACTTTGTTTTATAATATGTGCGCGGCTCAGACTTTTCTTCATCAAAATTTCAATAGCTTTAGGTAGTTTGGTAGGGCCTCGCAATGACTAGGCAGCTCGATCCCAGTGCCATGACCCCCCCCTCCCCAAATCTTTGACATACCTCTAACATCCAGCATAATCCTACTAATATTATAAAGGCGAAAGTCCGTGTGTGTGTGTGTATGTGTGTGTGTGTGTGTGTGTATGAATGTTTGTTACCACGTATCTCCAAAACTACTAAACCGATGTTGATGAAATTTGGAATGTAGATAGTTTAGGTTCTGGAATAACACATAGGCTAATTTTTATCCCGGAAAATGCATGGTTCCCGTGAGATAAAAATAGAGTCCACGCGGACGAAGCCGCGGGCGTTCGCTAGTATATTATAATGTGTTAAATGCTTAAACGCTAATTCTAAATTGTTCATACAAACTTTTTTAGCCCTTTTCATCCCCGGCCATATCAACGTGTCATTTGTTTTAAAAAAATCAGCTCGCTCCGCTCGCATTTTAGCTATGAAGCTAAAATGCGAGCGAAGCGAGCTGATTTTTTTAACCATAACTCATTTTAGCCATAACTCACTTTGTTTGCAAAATACATATGAATGTATTTTGCAAACGAAGTAAGTTATGGCTGACCGCAGAATAGAAACCGACAAGCAGCCAGCCTTTTCTTTGAGCACCGTAAGCAAAATCAAGTGTCATTCATTATGTTGCATTTATCTTTCAAAATTCGGCTCGCTTCGCTCGCATTTTAGTTTCATGCGTATTCTGCGAATAGAGTGATTTTATATCTGATCGCAGAATAGAAACCGACATGCAGCCAGCCTTTTCTTTGAGCACCACCGTAAGCAAAATCAAGTGTCACATTTTACAATTTTCTTTAAAAAATTCGGCTCGCTTGGCTCGCATTTTGATTCATGGGTGTTTCGCTAGTGTAGAGAGCTCGCTTTGCTCGCATATTAGCCTCGTTATTTTGCTAGCAAAGTGAGTTATGTTGCATTAATCGTAAAAAAAAATCGGCTCGCTTCGCTCGCATATTAGCTTCATGAGTAGGTATTTTGCCCTCCCCCTCCTCCCTCAACATAATATCGTGTGACCCCCCCCCCAAAAGTCCAGGGGCCCTAGCCATATTACACGATCTATCGTCGCTGTAGAATAGAACACTTCAAAATGTATAGGAATTGACGATCTGACCACGTGACTCATCTACTTGAAACGTCAAATCCTATACATTTTGAAGTGTTTCTATTCTACAGCGACGATAGATAGTGTAATATGGCTAGGGGGGCAGATCCCGCGCCCGTCATCAGGGGCCTCGCAAAGATCTACCGCCCGGGGCCTCGCGATAGCTAAGGCCGCCCCTGCGTACTCATATTATAAATGTGAAAGTGTGTTTATTTCTTTGTTTATTTGTCCTGCTTTCACGTCAAAACAGAGCGACGGACTGACGTGATTTTTTGGTGGAGATAGTTGGAGGGCTGGAGAGTAACATAGGCTACTTTTATCCGGGTACCACGCGAGCGAAGCCGCGGGCAGCAGCTAGTTAAGTAATTAAAGTAGCATAGCAATATGTCTAGTGTTGCCAGAAGTAAAGTTAAAAATACCCAAGAAATAATTAAAAAATGGTTCAGTGCCGGCTAGCTCGCTTTTTTGGTTAAATAATAAAACTTACTTGGGAAGAACAAGTGTACTTTGATGGGCCTCTCCATGTCAGGTTTGGTATACCGCAGCACTGGAAGGCAGAGGACCGCTGCGCCGATACTTAGCTGTAATAAAACACAATGTTACAATAAAAAAAACGAATATTTCGCAAAAACTCACTCACTAGCGGTGCTCGCGGGTGTGTTAGAGAGAAAGAAAGAGAGAGAGACAAAGAAAGAGAGAGAGAGACTCTCTTCATTGCTATGGATAGGCTAAATAGGTACCTTCTTCTAGTAAGGTGGATGTGCCACGGTAGCCCGCGAAAATCAAATTTTCATGCGTTTTTTGTAACTGTGCCAGGTGGTATCATAATCAAAATATGATTTACACTGTCAAATATGGTGAAGTGCCTATTCCTTTATCAGACTAAATCTTAGATAAAGGGTCTTTACTTACGAAAGCCTCTCAACTGGTTAAACAACATCCTCTCTATTTGTTAGTGACAAATTATAGAGACAGGACGTTGTTTAACCAGTGTTCAAAGTTGAGAGGCTTGTATAAGGCCCAAAATATCTAAAGTATCTCACCCAAGTAGCGAATCCGACGTAGTTGATAAGCGCGTATATATCGGAGACGGTGAGGTAGAGTAGACTGAGGCCGGCGACGGCTAGCACGGCGGGCGCGGGCGTGGCGCGGGAAGACACCATTGTCAACATGCCTGGGAGCTGGCCTTGAGCCGCGCCCGCGTAGAATAACCTTTAAAGAATAGAATAGGAATAGAATATAGTTTATTGAGACAACACACACAGTAGACCAGTGATTCCCAAAGTGGTCCAGGTGGACCCCCAGGGGTCCACGGGAGACTCGAAAGGGGTCCACGTTGGTGAGAAATTTTGGGAATATGGTAGAAATGTAGCAGCAGGGGGTCCACCGAAACCAGTAACATTTTGAAAGGGGTCCATGAGAAAAAAAAGTTTGGGAACTACTGCAGTAGACAGAGGACAGGGGCCTTACTATGAACTCTTAGAGCAATTTCAAAGTAAGATTACTCTGATTCCGTACTTAGATAAGTAAGGCTAAGGTAAGGTTAAAGTTAAGCCTAACGCAGGAATGTTTTGGTAACGTCTCATCGTGGAGTGTCAAGTCATTGACTCGATACAGGACTGTTTTCACCTTGTTTTGACATTGCTCTAAGAGTTGGTGGTAACAACAACAATTAGTAGGTACCTATATGAAATTATATAAAAATTGTGAGAAACGATTTTGATAGTACCAAAGTAGGTACCTACTTACCTACTTTAATAAGTACCTACCCATCTAGGTACATAGGCACAGAATAGGCATAGGTCTGTAGCACAGCGGGTAATTTTGGATTAATCAAGTCGGATTTCAACAAACCGTTCGATTGCAGTACTCCACAAATCTAAACTTTACAAAGCTACGTAATACAGGATAACACTTTTGAATGTTGGAACAATGTTTTAAGAGTACCTACCTACCTTTCAATTGATAAAAGCCTGAACAAACATTACAGCACACTATAATAATGGTTCAAATAACTGGTGTTCTGCAAGGACCTACTCTCGGGCCCGTTCTGTTCATAAAACATACCGAGATGACGTCAGTAGAACTCCGTTGACAGCTCCGAAGGTTGATGCAGCAACGAAGAGAGGGATGCAGAGAGCGAAGTATCCGAATAGACGCTCGGCAAATGTTACTGCCACTGCAGCTGAACCAAGAACCTGGAATTGACGAGGTTTATGGTAAAAATGAAATATATAACGAAAACCTTCATAAATCACTATCTATAAAACTAAGTATAAAACCAAGTCGCTTCTCGCTGTCTGTCCCTATATAGATCTTTAGAACCACGCAACAGATTTTGATGTGGTTTTAATAGATAGAGTGATTCAAGAGGAAGGTTTATATGTAGGTACCTATAGGTAATACATGCATAAAATAGTAGAAAAACACTGATAATTTTAGAGGTTTCTAATGTGATGTGTGATGTGATCCGTGCGAAGCCGGGGTCGCTAGTAGGTAGGTACTACATAATATCTTAAATTGGGTACCTACCTAAGTTAAACAACTAAAATATGAATACTAACCTCAGCAGGAGAGAGAGTGGTGTAGAAGGCCACATTGGTACAGGTGTAGACGACGGTTACAAGGGTGCAGGAGATGGCGATGGCGAGAGGAAGATTCCGCACCGGGTCTTTCAGTTCTTCTATTATGAAGTTAAGGTAGTTCCTGGAATACATTCAGATCTCTTCACAAACTCATAATCAGATGTCATTTTAGCATGACTCGGGAGTGTTTTTTTCTTGTTACTCTCATTTCATTGGAAAGATATGGACAAACATATGGACTTAGAGGCTTGTTAAAGCTGAGGTGGCCGCTAGGCCTTGCGGGCTGATTGTCTAACTTGTCTCAAACCTCAAATTGGTCTCAAACTGTCAAAACGATCGCGTAGGTATCTTTTGTCGCGTTCGGCCTCGTTGAGATGATAGGTAAAGGGCTACTTGCTTCATCACTGAACTGTCTTAATTGAGAATTTGAGATCGATTTTGGTCGCTAAGAAAATTTGAACAACTAGAGCAATGGATGAAAATGTTACAGCTATTATTAAAGTTTTTAGAGAAAATAAAGTTTCTATGTGGAGAAGCATTGTTAGATTTGTACGAGAAGAAAAATTAGACAGATTTGGTAGTTATTGAGATGACGAATGCGCTGAGTGGAATCTGACAATGAAGAAGAGAAAATGATAATAACTTACCATCCGTTGTAGGCGAATAACCCTGAGTAAAAGGAGAGAGCTATTGAAGTGACGTCACTAGTTGTACCTTCGAACGTAAAGTGTTCCACTTTGCCTGAAATTAGGAAAGCACTAGATTTAAAAAAACATCCTCGACTAGCTTCCGCCCTTTGTAGCTTCAGCGGCGTTGCCCGCGAAGTAGGTAGGTACCTACATAACATATAGCCTATGTTCATCCTGAAAGTTCATTCTAAATACGGTGAAAGAGTTTTTGAAATGGAATGAGAAGTTTCCTCCTACATTACAAATAAACTCTACCTCTTTAAAGTCTAGAAGTATAGATTAGCACATAGGCTTTTTTTCGCGTTAATTTTCTTCTAGAATGATAGAAAGATACTACCCACCTATAAGACTCTTCGCACACTGCAAACTTTTCTGTCGGCCGATACTTTAGTCGGGATGGTATGCTAGTAGATATTAAACATGGCCTTTAAAGCCCCCCTAGCCATATTACACTATCTATCGTCACGATCGCTGTAGAAAACTTCAAAATGTATAGGAATTGACGTTTAGGTAATGGTGATGAGTCACGTGGTCAGAACGTCAATTCCTATACATTTTGAAGTGTTCTACAGCGATCGCGACGGTAGATAGTGTGCTAGGGCGCCTGAATCGTTGTAGGTACTTAGTGTGCGAACTTGCATACAATATCTTCAGACTGGTTGAGAGCCCGACCAAACTATAGACCTATAGAAAAGTTTGTAAGTGCAGTCTGCGAGATGCCGTAGGTAATGAGAATTAAAAAGAATAACCACGACATCGCAGACCTAGTATATGACAGGAATTTTTCGAGACCTGACCTACCTATCTATGCATGAACTAACAATGATCGTCGGAAGGCGTAGGAGGACGTTATTACATGATTGTTACAATCCGGACCCGCGTCTATTCTTTGTAGTGTCGAGACGAAGAAATTGTATAACAACACAAATGTGTCAGTCTGGATAAATTGTTATTTTAGACTATTTAAGATACAAGACAAAGCAGAGAATGATGGCAGATGAGATGATGTTGATGATGAACTAGATTACATAGTGTTTATGATGAATCAATTTGTAGGAATAAAATCCGAGTTAGCGACTTTACGCGTGAGTCAAAATAGCCCTGCTGATCAGCAGTGTGATTCAGACCTTCTCGAAATGTATTCCAAATTCCAAAAGTGACGTTTTCTCGCTGAAAAACCGTCAACTTTCCGACTGAAATCATCGAATCGGATGCTATCGGAAGTCTGAATCAGCATAAAGGTAAAGGGTCATATTTTCTCAAAGACTGAGTCAATGTCTTTAGTTGGTGGGGGTACCTACAGTCGTGAACAATTTTAAGATTTTTTATGGATTAAAAAAGATTAGGTACCTACCTATGGTTAGGCACCAAAGGCGTGGATGCCATTAAAAATGGTGTCAGACGCAATAACTTGAAGGAAAGTGGAGTTGAAGGAAAACTCAATTTGCTAAGCTAAATTGATTCTATTCAACGTGGATCACGCGATTGGATTGGTATTCGGAGGAGTCCTTTTATAGGGCAAAAATAAATTCTTGCCGTGACCTCGTAGTTGGGTCGCCAAAGATACGAAATGTAATAACCATAGTCGACTCAAATTATATCTAGGTACCTACTTCAAAAAAAAAAGGTTCTCCATTCGTCGGAATCGGAACCTTTTTTTTATGAATGTTCACCGATTACTCGAAGACGCCTAGTTAGACCAATTTAGAAAAATTTTTTTTTGTTTGAAAGGATATTTATAAGTACTTACTTACCTACTTTCCGATTGGTGCCACAAAAATTTGGTAAGGATCTGTTGAACAGAAATGCACCTCGAGTGTACCTACAAAATTGCTCAGCTTAACATTGAAATCGGTTTTTTTTATTAAGCCCCTTGTTCATCTAATGAAACCATAACTATGAAAACTGGTATGGTTGAGAACCTCAACTTGAGGTTTATTTTTAGGCACAAGATCTCTGTTGCACAACATAAGAAATGGCGCAATGGTGCAACTTCCTCATGAATACAGATTCTGCGAATCATAAGGTCAAGCTGCGACCATCAGAAAACTAGTTCACCAATTTAATTATGCAAAGTTGTTGTGATAATAACTGTTTAAAAATAACCTACGTGCTTAGGTACAAGTACAATATAAGTAGATACCTACTACATAGGTAACACAGAACTAAGTAGGTATATCGATAACCAACCAAAGAAGACTCATACTAAAATGTTGTAACTGTAGGTAAATATAATTATTGTTTCCCTGTGCTCGTTCTTCGCTGGTACCTAGATACCTATTTCATTGAAAATAAAAAGTCTTATATCAAAATTTTCAATTCCGACGGGATTCGAACCCGCAATGATACTTTTCATTTTCAATGAAACCTAGGTGTGGTTTAAAACTATAAAAAAATTAAAAAAATACCTAGGTGTTAATTAAAAAGTAAGTTTGTCGTATGAGCTAGAGTTTTTACTATAGTTTGACCGAAACCGCTGTACCGCGCCTTAGGTATGCGCGCGGCGAGACGGGGGGGAAATATCGGCCGCTCCGATCCATCAGTAGTACCTACTATATATTATCTATTCTATGCCATCAGTCTGCTGTCAACGCTTACTTTTCCTCACTTTTCCTCGGCCCCCACCTCGCCGCACTTCACAAGGAGCGGTACAGTGGTTTCGGCCAAACTATAAAACACTGTACTATCACTTACCCAAACACAGCTGGTAGGCCCCGGCGGCTATGATGATGAAGAGTGCAAGTAGCTTAGCGTACGTGAACCAGTCCTGAACGCGAGTAGCCGCGCGGACAGACCAGCAGTTCACGAAGGTGAGCAATACTGGAGACAAAAAGACAAAATAGAAAAACACTTCATTGAAAATGAAAAGTCTTACCAAAATTTTCGATTCCGACGGGATTCGAACCCGCAATGATACAAGTTCCCCTATAGTTTCCCTGTAGATGGCGCTAATCGATGCTTTAATCGATAAATGAGCTTATCAAGATTTTCAACCCGACGAATATGGATTCCGTGGCCGAGTTGGTAAAGGCACTCCGGCATCGCTTGTATCATTGCGGGTTCGCATCCCGTCGGAATTGAAAATTTCGGACTTTTCTGAAAGACTTCATTTTCAATGAAATAATACATATGTGTAGTTTAACACTATAAAAATTAAATTTAAAAAATCATTTATTCAGTAGAACCATTGGGATCATAATGAAACGTCTAGCTAGGTGATTCTACTCCTGTTCTTTCGCGACCAAAACCATGAAGAATCAGGGCAACAAACACGGTTTGGGAATTGGGGTGTTAATATTATGGTTAAATTACTGATGAGATGTATTAGATGAGATATAAATTTAAATATTGTAAATAATATGTAGGTACCTACTTATCTCAACTCATCATTAGATACTACACTTGGGTGGGCCAACGGATCTCAGCATTCGTGAAGTTGGCCGTTTCGATGCGCAGTGAAACGTTTTCATGCAAAATTTTCTATTGCGCAGCGTAAAGCCTAACTTCACGAATACCTAGATAGATCCGTTAGCCCTACTGTACGTACATACCTAATGTAAAAAAAAAAACCGGTCAAGTGCGAGTCGAACTCGTACGCCAAGGGTTCCGTACCTAGCCATGGTGCCAATTAAGCTAGTCCGCTTAATTGTATGAGCGCCCATACAACTCGGAGGACTTTTAATAGGCGTCAACTATGTATGTATGGGAACACCCTTTAATTTTCAACTTTTTTAATTTTTTGGAATTTTTCCTTTATTTGTGCTATAAGACCTTGCTTTTTGCCAAATTTCGTTATTCTAGGTCAACGGGAACTACCATTTAGGTTTTCGACCCAAAACCTCTAGGGTACTTCCGGTTGACCTAGAATTGTCAACTTTGGTTACAAGCAAGGTCTTACAGCACAAGTAAAGGAAAAATTCCGAAAAATAAAAAAAGTTGATAATTAAGGTAAGTTTTGGTACGCACAAGTTTTCACGAAAACCTAAATTTGCCTATATCTTTTTATAGTGTTGACTCAGGACCTTGATTTTTATACTCACAATAGGGACTATAGACCTTAGTATATGGTATAAATTTCAACTTGCTAGCTCTACCCGTTCCTGAGATAATCGATGGTGACACACGGACAGACAGACGGACAGACGGACAGACGGACAGACGGACAAGAAAGTGATCTTATAAGGGTTCCTTGTTTTACCTTTTAAGGTATGGAACCCTAAAAATTGGTAAGAATCTATCGAGGATCTTCGGAGTTATAAAAATGAACCTCGAGAGAGCAGAAGAGCTCAGCTTATTGACATTGAAGTCGGTTTTTTTAATTATATCGGTCGGTATTCATTATGTATTCTGAAATAAACGTTATTATTATTAATTATGATTATTTTTTTAAATAGTCGACATTGATAAAACTGCTGTTTTATTCAATAGGGTCGTTGACCTCATGAAGGAACTATAGGCAGTATAGTACCTATCTACACGATGACCTCGACTAAAATACTCTAATTATAACTCAACTTGGTAGAGCCTTTTCCGTCAATGATTTTTAAAACCATTCACTCAAGTCAGCCTTTTTATGCGTATCACACACAAGCAGATAATATACCTATCTTATGTAAATCTTGACAGATCACACCAAATATGTTTTGTAATTTATATTCGCTGTGTGTGGTCCTCTATAGAATTTGTATGGGCGCGATCTCAAGATTTATATTTCATAAGATATACTAGTAGTTCGCCCCGAACTGAGATCTCGCGCACCGTAGATGGCCAACATTTGGACTTTCTTCTGACTACCCCTATAATTTCAAGTGCTACTACTGCCGGGTATGCCTATTGCGCTAGCTCTTCATGGTAAAAAATACTAGCATGCATGCAATACATAATGTCGTGTCTAATTTTTCATTTATTTCATATTTATGAATTCTCGTCGTATTTTTAAAAGTATACGTCCTAGAATAAAAATAATAACTATTTTAGAATGTACAAATAAAGACCTTTCATTTGACACCGCACTCAATATATTTGTTTACTTAACTTTTTTTACCCCAATTATTTTCATTTTTTATCAAAATTTTTTTTTATCATGAAAATAAATCAAGTAGCATCTAAAATCATTGCAAACCAAACCGCAACGATGCCACTCTCTTTTTAAGACCGACCAGTCAATGAGCTACGAAGACATCGAAACTCTATGAAACGGGAGCTCTTGCAGCTCTGGTTTCGTAGTTTTTGGTCTTTGGTCGTATTTCAAAAACTATACATCCTAGATTAAAAATAAAAACCATTTTGGAATGTACAAAATAAGCCCTTTCGTATGACACCCCACTCAATATATTTGTGTAACTTTCATGATTTTTTACCCCCTTGGGAACCCAATATCTTCACAACCCCTTCATCGATTAAGCTCATATGCTCCACCGTAAATTTCCTTACCACAACCTATTGACCTACCAAGTTTCATGCAGATTGGATGAACGGTTCGACAGTTATGCTCGAACAACAATTCGTGAAACATACAAACATACAAACATACAAACATACAAACATACAAAGCAAAATCGCCCAACTTACCACTAAGATCTTCGCTCGCTTCGCTCGCTCGATCGATTATCTGCTGTGTGTTTGATGCGCCTGACTGACACCCGAAAATGAAACGCTACTTAGTATAAGTGGTGCTTATCATTGACATAAATGTCATTATCTGTCATTTTTGTACAAGATTCTGAAGAGTAAGAACGTCTCAAATAGAAAGTACGTCTCAAACTGAAACGCTACGTAAATATGTAGCGTTTCAGTAGGTATTCGGGCATGAAAGTACTTATAGTTTGTTGTCGTTTTAACCTGCATGTCATTAAAAGTTCTGTGACGGCTAAGAACGGCGAAGTCATACCCGGGGACTACTTCGCAATAAGTTGATAGGAAATTATTAACATACTTTCACGTCCTTATGAATTGTGACCTCGACCGGCCTCCGGAAATTGGAGCAAAAACGCTTAAAGGAAATTGGATGCCAAATATCTGGTTTTTTCGAAATACTATGACTCAAACACAAAATCCTTTCCAGCAGATGTTTGTAGCAGGTATGCTGTGTAACACTATTTAGGACGAACCATGGGCGTAGCTATAGCTTTTTTAAGGGGGGGGGTCCAAAGGTTCCAAAATACAAAGATCTTTGTTAAGTTAAGGGGGGGGGGGGGTCCAAGGGTTCCAAAATACAAAAAATTAATAGGTTTCCTCCGAACTTAATGAGCTAAGGGGGGTTCGGACCCCCTAAACCCCCCCCCCCCCCCCTTATATACGTCCTTGAGAAGAACCTAATCAATGGAAATTTGAAAATGAAAAACTTATCAAAATTTTCAATTCTGACGGGATTCGAACCCGCAATGATACGAGCGATCCTTTAGCCGGAGTGCCTTTAACAATTCGGCTACGAAATCATTAGTTGTCAGGGTTGAAAATCTTGATAGGACCATATCTATCGATTAAAGCATCGATGAGCGCCATCTACAGGATAACTACTAAGCTAACTCACTGCTCAATGGTAATTTATTTCAGACTAGCTTCCGCCCGCGGCATTACCCGCGAGGTACCTACATAACATTATAGCCTATGTCTATCCTGAAAGTTCATTCTGAATACTGGTGAAAAGAATTTTCAAATCGGATGAGTAGTTTTGGAGATTACCTCATACATACAACAAACTTTACCTCTTTGTAATCCGTACCCATATTATAAATGTTTGTGAAATGAAAATGAAAGTGTATTTATTTATTTGTCCTGCTTTCACGTCAAAACAGAGCGACGGATTGACTTGATTTTTTGTGTGGAGATAGTTGGAGGGCTGGAAAGTAACATAGGCTACTTTTTATCCGGGTACCACGCGAGCGAAGCTGCGGGCAGCAGCTAGTATTAGTATAGAAGTATAGATGGTGCATAACGACTCGGTAAATAAATAGTAGATTGTTGCACGAGGGTTGAAAGTAACCTATTGCGGCACGAGATGGTTTGGCGCCTGAGCGTAGCGAGGGCGCTAATAGTTCGAGTGCCGTAATAGGTAGAATGTTGCCCCTCCCTCTCATGCCCGTGGATGCAGTAAGAGCCTGCTAAGGGATACCTCCGGAAGATGGGCAGCAGCATCTTTCCGTGTCTCAACAACTTATACTGCGCTCGCCAACCCGCCTGCCAAGCGTGGCGAGTATGGCAACAACCCCTCAAGAATGAGTACAATAGAAAGAACCAGGCCCCGAGTCCCCGGCGGCCCCGCTAGTCCTGGCTACGGTAGCAGCTACGGTAACGGCGGGGCCAGGGGTGCTAAGAATCCCCGGCAGATGGTCGGCTACCAACCCCAACGACGACAACTGGCCCTGGTAACACACAACATCCGCACTTTGAGGACAGACGACAGTATTGTTCAGCTGGAAGAAGAAATGAGTAGGTTACGCTGGGATATTTTGGGATTATCCGAAGTCCGTAGAGAGGGTGAGGATACGATAACCCTCAAGTCAGGTAACCTGCTCTACTACCGGGAGGGCGACCAACAGTCCCAAGGTGGGGTCGGGTTTCTCATCCACAAATCTCTCATCAACAACATTATTACCATCGACAGTGTGTCGAGCAGGGTCGCATACCTAACACTCAGAATATCTAAAAGATATTCGTTGAAGGTCGTTCAGGTCTATGCGCCGACCTCGACACACCCGGATGAAGAAGTAGAGTCTATGTATGAGGACGTCAGTAGAGCCATACATATGAACAACACTCACTTCACTGTTGTCATGGGGGATTTCAATGCGAGGCTAGGCAAGAGAAGCGATGATGAGTTGAGAGTGGGGCAATTTGGATATGGACAACGGAACCACAGGGGACAGAGGCTGGCCGATTTTCTGGAGAAAGAAGGACTCTTTATGATGAATTCTTTCTTCCAGAAGCCGCCTCACAGGAAATGGACCTGGATGAGCCCCGATGGTTTCACGAGAAATGAGATTGACTTCATCTTGACCAACAAGAAACGGATATTCAATGATGTCTCCGTGATTCACAGGGTGAAAACCGGTAGTGATCATCGAATCGTTAGAGGCACATTGAATATAAACGTTAAACTTGAAAGGTCTCGTTTGATGAAGTCTACGCTCCGACCGACTCACGCGCATATCCAAAACCTCGAGAGCTTTCAGCTCGAGCTGTCAAATCGCTTCGACTGCCTAGAAGAGCATGCATCGGTGGATGAGATCAATAACAGGTTCGTAGAAACTGTCCATACGGTGGGGTCCCAGTTCTTTAAGACGCCCCGTACAAATAGAACACAGAAACTCTCTGATGACACCCTTAACCTCATGGCTGAACGACGCTCGTTGCGACTGCAGTTTCCCGATGATGCTAAGTCACATAGGCAGCTCAATAGACAAATTTGGAAATCCTTGCGGCATGATATTCGCACCTTCAATACCGCTCGTATTAAAGATGCGATTGAGCGGAATAAAGGCTCCAAAGTGTTCACAAGAGATATGTCTATTGGGCAGAGCCAGATGACGAAGCTGAAAAGAGAAGATGGCAGTGTAGCGTCAAGTAAAGCAGAAGTGTTAAGGGAAGTCGAAACGTTCTATGGACGGCTCTATGATTCGGTCACTAAACCTGTTTGCAGTGCGGCTAAAGAAGACCCGAGAGCCAAACTGACCCGACACTATACCGAAGACATCCCGGACATCAGCCTGTACGAGATCAGGATGGCCTTGAAGCAGCTCAAGAACAACAAGGCGCCGGGTGAAGACGGAATAACGTCAGAGCTTTTGAAAGTGGGTGGATCACCGGTACTTAAAGTCCTTCAGAAGCTCTTCAACTCCGTCTTGCTCGAAGGTACTACGCCAGAAGCATGGAACAAGAGCGTGGTGGTGCTGTTCTTTAAGAAAGGTGACAACACCTTATTGAAGAACTACAGACCCATCTCGCTGTTGAGCCATGTTTATAAGCTGTTTTCAAGGATCATCACAAATCGTCTCGATCGCAGGTTTGATGACTTCCAGCCTCCCGAACAAGCCGGGTTCCGAAAAGGCTACAGTACCATAGACCACATACATACGCTGCGGCAGGTCATACAGAAGACCGAAGAGTATAACCTGCCGCTTTGTCTCGCGTTTGTGGACTATGAGAAAGCCTTCGATTCGGTCGAAACATGGGCGGTGCTTGAATCTCTCCAGCGATGCCGAATTGACTATCGGTACATCGAAGTGTTGAAGTGTTTGTATAAAAACGCCACTATGTCAGTCCGAGTACAGGAACAGAGTTCGAAGGCGATTCCCTTAAAAAGAGGCTTAAGACAGGGAGATGTTATCTCTCCGAAACTGTTTACGACCACTCTGGAAGATGCCTTCAAGCTCCTGGAATGGAAAGGACAAGGCATCAATATTAACGGCGAATACATCACTCACCTTCGATTCGCCGACGATATCGTGGTCATGGCAAAGTCAATGGAAGAACTCAGCACGATGCTCGAAGGCCTCAATCGAGTCTCCCAAAGGGTAGGCCTCAAAATGAACATGGACAAGACAAAGGTTATGTCGAATACCCATGTTGTGCCTACCCCTGTTATGGTTGAGAACTCGGCTCTTGAAGTTGTCGACGCGTATGTATACCTGGGACAAACCGTCCAACTAGGTAAGTCCAACTTCAAGAAAGAGGTCAATCGTCGAATCCAACTCGGATGGGCAGCGTTCGGGAAACTTCGCAACATCTTCTCGTCCAAAATACCTCAGTGCCTGAAGACAAAAGTCTTCAACCAATGTGTGTTACCAGTGATGACATATGGAACAGAGACGTGGTCCTTCACTATTGGCCTCATGAATAAGCTCAGAGTCGCTCAACGAGCTATGGAGAGGGCTATGCTCGGGGTTTCTCTACGGGATCGAATCAGAAATGAGGAGATACGTAGAAGAACTCGGGTCACCGACATAGTCAAACGGATTAGCACGTTGAAGTGGCAATGGGCAGGCCATATAGCACGCAGAACAGATGGCCGATGGGGCCGAAAAGTTCTCGAGTGGAGGCCACGGACCGGCAAGCGTAGTGTTGGACGTCCACCGACAAGATGGACAGACGACCTTGTAAAAACTGCAGGTCGGCGGTGGATGCAGGCCGCTTCCAACCGCAATACATGGAAATTTTTGAGGGAGGCCTATGTCCAACAGTGGACGTCCAACGGTTGAGATGATGATGATGATGAATAGGTATTTCACCCGAGGTAAACACTCTGCTTTTCATTTCGAATATTAGGAAAGTAAATAAAAACCTGATTAGCTCATTTTATAAAAATCTCTGCTCTCGATCGACAAAACAGATAAAAATCGAATTGGTGCTTTAAAAAAAATACTGGCTGGTAGCTTGCCACTGAAAAAAAAAACAAAAAAGGCGCCCACCTTTTTTTTTCAGCCAGTCTTTTTTGTCATTGAAGATGGTAAATATTTCAAGCTCAAAATCTTGTTTAAATAATAATAATTTAGTGAAAAGTAATTATTAATAACAATACTCATGTAATAAATTGTTGAAAATATTTTTACAGCAATTCTCAATAAAAAGGTAAAATAGAAATGTCAAATATTATTTTTGCTGTGTAAAAAGTTTCAACATGACTCAATAGAAATGTCAAAATAGAATGATTTTTTTTTAATTTGACAGCAGGGAAAATTGCTTCCCAGGGCGGAAAAGTACTACTTTCATCCCTCTGTTCAGGTAACTTCAAGCGTACTTTCCGTGTATGAGAAATGAAAAGTAATAAAATTAGCTGGTTTATGCTATTCAGAGGTGGTAAAAGCTGAACACGTAACTTTCCTACTCTAACTTACATGGGACCTTTCTCTAAGATGTTGAAAGAAGCTTTAAGTCTACTTTACGGCTATTTTCAAGGTAGGTACTAGACTTACTTCCTCTTCACCGCCTTTCATCGCATATCATAGCTTTTATGCCTTTCTACGAGCACACATACATCATAGGAAGTGTTTCTTTTGTTCAAAAGCTTTCAACAATTGTGTTTGTGTGTATAACTTTCGCTTCAAATATACTCGTAGAAGTAGAAAACAATGTTTTATAGCCGTTGAGGTGCCCCGCCCCCCGGACCGATTGCCTGCCTAGTCTAACCAACGCCCGCGAAACAACTGTTGATAGCGGTTTAACTTTTTTTGCCAGTGATTTTATTCCTGGACTAAACCTGTTTGTGGTATCATTGGAATCGGAATTTAACAAGCTTATTAACTACTTACTTACCTGCTCAAGGGGATTACATTGTCACCACCAAATAAATTGTTTATTCCATTCCTTAAACATGTTTGGCACCTTGCAAAATAAAAACTCACAAATGTTCAAAATTGATAGCAAATATCTGCGTCAACATGGTGCACACACTTAGTACACTACACACCTTTATTATTTAACACAAAACATATACACATCGACATTAAAGTAATTATCTAATTCGCGTTTGCAAAAGGCCAAAACACGCCATTTTGTTCCGCGCGCCAGGAGCGGGAGTGCGCTCACGGCAAATAAAAATTCAATACTGGTTCATTTCTCATCCTATAGTCTGGTTTGAAGTCTTTCTGATTGGTATAAATATGTAGTTAGCAAACAATACGAACAAAACAAACCTCCTTCACATCACTACTACACACCAATCACAATAGCCGACCTTCAAACAAAATTCACCCGCAATATTCAAAATGTTGATCAAATTCAAATTTTTTACTATAAAACGGGGTTTTAATGGTTCAGTAATTATCCTAAATACCTGTCAGATTTAATTAATGCCAAACATGTATAGGTCATCGCTGAAAATCTTATTTGAACCTTCTTTCAAAAATAAAGTTTGAAAACGTATTTTCTCTTCCGGTATTTTGACACATTGTAGAAATATTATAAATTATCTATGACTTTTAGCATGAACAACAGTGGGAGAATAATGTTACCAACAAATAAAGACACTCCCGACGAATGGGGAAGCCCTAACACCATAGAAATCGTGATTTTAGTGGCCGCGCGACCCCTCAGGTGCCCTGGGCCATTGTAGTGGCCTAAGGCGATCGGGCGGATAGAGAACCATTTTTCTCTATATTTATACAAAAATATAAAAATATAGGTAGGTCAATAGTTCCTAAGGTCTAACGTAGTAAAATAAATTGTTTCCATCACAACGCCCACCCACTGATACAAATAGTTATAAAAAGTGTGTAACATCGACTTGCCTCGCGAGGCAGTCTCGCAATGTTGACGTTGGACGTTGTTACTGAGAACAGTCGGGTATACAAAATGTCTTACTTCATAGTAACATCGATCATACAGTTATTTATTAGTTTGTCTATTTTCTTTGTTTCCACGTAACTTTCATCCACAGCTGGATCGGACAGTTATGAATGAAACCGTTATTTTAAAATGCATTTTAATTCTCGTCGATGGGTTAAATTGAAGGTAAAATACTCGTTAACTAGTAAATATAATATTTAAAACACTTACGTATACAGCAAGCAGCCAGCAATCTAGTGGCTTCTTGTGGAGGGTCGCATTCGGGAAATATGGGCTTGAGGACGTACACGCTAAATGTGAGAGCGACTATAGCCTGTAGGATAAATAAAAAATAAATTATATTTGGCGCCCAACGTGGGGCACCTATTACTTTGAATGTTGAAGGTTTTATGGCACATTATTATTGGAGCTCAACGTAATACAACTTTGACGGATACAACATTTCATTTCAGTGGTTTTTCAGGTGTTTACAGAATTTATTTTTCTGAAGAGATTGACATTTTTTACTATTGCCTTTTCAAGCCTCAAGCTTTCATCTTCTCTTAGTATTATATCTTAGATATTTAGTAGATTTAACTATCTACTAAATAAACCTTTCAAGGATGACGTGTCTATAAAACTTGGGAAAAACCCTAACATCATGTGGTAATATTTTCACAGCAAAACACTATGAAATGGTTTATACATCGTTACTCCAATTGAAATACAATTTACAATGTGAAATGTGCTGAATTATTGGCGCACAACATAGTAAAGGGATGTTATTATTCATCAGAATACAGTGCTTACGGTTATTCGTGTCGTTTGGATATATAAATTGTTAAACATAAACTACATACAGCATTACGTAATCTACTCGATCTAGTACTCTAATAATGGGCGCCCAACATGGTGCTGATAAAATCTCGCTAACATTATTTCCTCTTTATTTTATCACTGTCGAGCAAAGTAAAATGTAGTCAAACTACTGACAGTAACAAGTAAAACAAAGTAGGTACATAATATATACATAGTGCCGTCGTCACTATTATTGGCGCCCCAACGAGGTACCGGCATTTATTTGCGTCCGGGGCTAGCTTTGTTCCAATAAACCGATCTATTTACAAAGCTTTCTTTTATTGACCATTTACTGACTACTTTTATTTAATTTGATGGCTTGTGACGTTGAATGTTTTCAAATGATTTGCAGTGATTAAGACATTTTAGACGGTTTTGTAGATTTTCTCATTCTTCTGGTCTTTTCATTGCATAGATGGAAGAATTTGAATTAGTTATGGTATAAGAGTATTTCACATTATTCACAGCTTATGTTCAAAGTCAAGGGTTTATGATTTTTGCAAACGATTTTTGCAACTAAGCTAGTTTCATATATTATAAAAACTTAATACTTCTTTATTGGTCTAATTTTAAGGTCTGTAATGATTGGGCTCAATAATCTTACCTGAGAACAAGGCCGGACGATCATGCACTCTATCCATAGCCGGATGAAGGCTGCAAAGGGACCAAAGGTCTCCATGATGTACGCGTAGTCAGCGCCGCTCACCCGCATCATGGTGCCCAGCTCAGCGTAGCAGTATGCACCTACCTGAAGACAATTTTAATCAATACCATTTAGATTGTCGGTCCCGGCTTTTACCTAAGTCGTTAAGTCATGATGGAGGCCTGTAGGCAGCCTAATAAATCCGTCACCAGAGTTTGCGACTTGCTCAAAGTCAAACTAAAAATAAAATATTATCACGACTGTATCCCCAAGGCGCGGTAGAGATTCTCTCAGATCTTTTTAGGCATTTAAAGATCCTTTTGAAGACGTCTAAGGGGGTAGTCAGAGGTATGTTACTATATGAACTTACTTACAATATTTAGAGATAAGTAAATTGCCAAGAATGAAGACAGTCTTGGTTTAATTGCTATCTTTAGGGTATGTCCGCTTGGTTAAAACTAGAAATTACACCAAAATTAGAAATAAAAAGTTTAGCAATGTTAATCTTGTTTTATACTAGTACTTAGGGTTGTTGTGGTTTACTTATCCATGACGCAGAATCAAAGTTTGAAATAACTATTACATTTGCTTAGAATAATGTCAAAGGAAAATAGCACTTCTTTGCGTCATTGGCTAAAAATATGGGAAAGTCTATATAAATAAACGTACATAGAGCACAGGTAAGTACCTATATTTTCTAATATATCTTCTAAACCAATTTAGAAAGTGAAAGAGTTTGTTTGTTTGATTAATTGTTTGAACGCGCTAATCTCAGGAACTACCACTCGGATTTGAAAAAATATTTCTGCATTTGATAGACTCTTGAGGAAAGTTATAGCAACTTTTCATCACCATCATTATCACCATATACCGTCACTACGGTGGCAACGCGAGGGCGCGGCTAGTCTTTTATAAAGTTACCTAACGACATTCCTAAAACTTACACGCTTCTAACCAAAATAACTTTGAAACGTCCTTGAGATACCCCCCCTTCCACCCCGCCCAACTCTCCCCGGGTCTGGCTAAAAGCAATCTGAGGTCACTGGCATTTCAGAACGGGGGCTTTGACTCCACAAAGCTATTTTCATATGCAATGAAAATTCGTAGCAGTGCTACGAAAACTCGTAGAGCAAGAGTGATAGTTTTCAAATGCATTAAGAAAATGAATGGTTTTCTACTACAAAAAACTAACTAACTAAAGTTGTAACTACACGTTACTAAGATATAATTATCTTAGAATTTCCTGATAGTTAGAGCGTTTTCAGATTATCCGATCCGATATCGGTGTCGGACGACGATAGCCGACATCCGATACCCTTTTGCACCATGTTCTATCGATATCGGAACGGACAATGTGAAAGGCAGGTTCATATTTCATACATTTTACTTGCCCCCGATATCGTATCGGCGTCCGATACCGATATCGGATCGGATAATGTGGAAACGCTCTCACTAGCGCTACTCTGTTTGGAATGAAAACAATCGAGCAACAAGATAATAAAATCTTCTAAACTCATGAAATCTTTTGTGAATGTAATTGATCTAGCAGTGCGATTCAGACTTCCGAAAATGCATCCGACTCGATGATTTTCTTCGGAAAGTTGACGTTTATTCAGCAAAGAAACAATATTGCTCGTTTAATAGTTTAATGATGATATGATGATAAACGATTGCGTTGTCGACGAGTAAACAAAGCGGTTATCAAAGGCCATGTGACACTGATATTTAGAAAATTATCAGTTTATTATGTTACTTCAGTTGTTGATTTTGGCAAAATACCAAATAAGTCCAATATAATGTAGAATTGATGAATATTTATAGTAGCTTTCGCCCGCGGCTTCGCGTGGTACCAACATTTTTAACACCCCACGAAAATGAGGGGTTTTATAAGTTTGGAGTGTGTCTATCTGTGTCTGTCTGTGGCATCATAGCTCCTGAACGGATAAACCGATTTTGATGCGGTTTGAAAACTGACGTAATCAAGATAGTTCGATTTATGAAGATGTTTCGAGATGGTTACGATTTATGACCAGGAAAGACATGGTTAATATGTGTGGGGCTGACTAAGGCTGAGGCCCCATTAGTGCGTTGCGCTGCGTCGCTTTACTCATACATTTTGCCGACGCGACGCAGCGCAACGCACTAATGGGGCCTCAGCCTAAGCCGCGGGTTTCCTCACGATGTTTTTCTTCACCGTTTAGAGCTCATATTAATGCGCATAAGTAAGTATACATTTTTCGAAACGAAAAATCATTGATGCATGGCCAGGATTTGAACCCACGACCTTCGGATCGAAAGTTGAGCTACTATCCCCTCGGCCAACACAGCTCAAAGGAAATGAAAAGGAACCTCGTATCCCAGAGGGGTAGCTTATTGCCATCAAACAAGAGGCTCACTTTAAGAAGCTTTCTAGCTTATTGCTTTGAGCCCTTGAGGATACCTAATTGAAGTCAGTTGCTAAGAGGATGAACAATTGATTTTAATTCCTTTGAGAAATACATAGGATTGTTCGTTCGATATTCTTTGTGGTTGTATTGCAAGTTGTAAGTATCCTATCTTACGGTGAAGGAAAACATCGTGAGGAAACCCGCGACTTAGTCAGCCCCACACGTATTGAAAATGTCTTTCCTTGGCCGGTTTTGAACTGAGAGGGCGGTGTAGGTGCTGGACAAGCCTCCAATGAGTAGGCTTGCCCAGCACACACGGACAATTGGGACAATTCCCAACCCAGGCACTACAGTGTCCCGATAAATGTAGGCCAAAGACGGTCTTTGATGTAGGCTAAGATTGCCTCCTGATGTCCTGACACAGAATATAACCTAAGCTGTGGGTATTAATACTGACAGCTTAGGTTATTGTACTCCTAACGAGGATCATGCACACTCACCATACTAAAAACTCCCGATGCAACCCACACAATCAGACTAGCGTTGACAGATCCAGTGAACCTCAGCACACCGGTGGGGGACACGAAGATGCCACTCCCTATGATGGAGCCCACGATGACAGTGATCCCGTTGAGGAGCGACATCTTGGCTTCCAACGCGCCCCCTCCATCCTTGCTGTCTTCCGCCTCCGCGTCAGATTTGAGGGTCTCGCTTTCGCTGTCATCAGCTTTTTTTGGTGACCTGAAGAAGAAAACAGTTAAAATTATATTTAGAAAACACTGTTCATGATGGACTTGGAGGCCTAAACCAACTGCTAAATATATTGCACTCTATTAACATGAGAGTAACATAGTAGGTCTTTGTGTCTTTGAGGTCACAAGCAGTGCGATTCAGACCTTCTCGGAATGTATTACGAATTCGAAAAGTGACGTTTTTTGGCCGTAAAACGTCAATTTTCCGAAGAAAGTCATCGAATCGGATGCATTTTTGGAAGTCTGAATTGCACTGCAACCTTTTATCTAAAGCTTTGTTAGATTGATAGGTGAATAATGGGTTAAGAATTCTGATATAAACGTGTAGGTTTTTGGTTGAGCGGTATTGAGCCTCTTTCATTAGATCTTAAGTTAAAACGGTCTGCCTCAATCCAAAGTCGTGAGTTTCACTCGGTTTGGTTTTTAATCCTGAACTGGACTTTTCGTTTCCGAAAAACCATCGGTTTGAGGACTATTTCTGCCTCTCACAAGCTTCTGTTCAGACCGATATCTTTCCAACCATCATCATAACAATTGTTGCATAGGCAATCTGACCTCAATGACCTCTAACCTATACTATCGACACTCCACTATCTCAACTGTGATATGAACGTAGGTATTGTGCCCCAGTTATTTTAGTCTGTATCGATTGTGACATAACAGTTCGTCGGCACAGGACTGATTCTTATGGTGCTGCCTAATTGGATTTTGATTAGCGTTTTCGTTGTTTGAAGAATTGAGGAGGGTTCCGATTTTCGTAACAATTTCTTTGTCTTTTGTCACTTTATTGCTTTTTTTTCCACAGAGTTTCCAACTAAGCCGTGAGTTCTGAGGCGCGATTCAAACCTTGTGAATGCATTCCGAATTCGGTGTTTCTTTGTTGAAAAACTTTCCAAATAAAATCTTCGAAGTCTGAATCGCACGGGGTCTGAATGGCCTCTGAACTAAAAAATGTGAATTTAAATATCAATTTGTGATAAAACACAGGCATAAAATAATCTCCTGATCACAGAACTGACCTTCTCGTTCGAAATCCGACACCAACAGCTGCTCCTGCTATCTTCCCGACCATAGTTACAGATTGGTTCAGGCAATGACAAGATTAAATTAACAGTTCCTTCCTAATCAACAGGGACACTTGAGCTCTGTTGTAAAGACAAGTTGTTGGTAAGTTTATGTTTTGTTGTGTCACGAAGTCCGTTTGCCTTTGGTGTTGTACTTTCTCGTACAGGATTTGCGCGTAAGTAAACTTGTTTTAGTAGTTGGCTCGGCTTATTTACGCTTTAACAAAATGTACCTACGTAAGGAGTCCGAAGGCGAAGACCTTCAACAAAAGCATTAGGGACTCCGTGTAATGTAACAACTGTAAGGATTTCAAAAATATCCATGTCAGTTATTTTAGAATTAAAACAAATTCTTTTCAAGATCTTAATTGGAGGATCTTATTTTACCTTGGAATAATGATTCTTGTGTCAAAGCTCTGTAAGCGCATGGTACCTACTGATGTAGACAGTGTAGGTACTTACACTTCGCACAATGAATCTAGGCATTCGTGAAGTTAGCCGTTTCGATGCGCAGTGCAGCTTTTTCATACGAAATGTTCTACTTCGTAGCGAAACGGCTAACTTCACGAATGGTTAGATCCATTATGAGCAGTGTAGGTACCAATGTGCACTTTGACCTGCATTCAATCCTCGCTACAGACCACTTCTCAGGGAACCACGGATTAAGGGATCAAAGACCTCCGTAAGTATCAGTTCTTAATGAATGTTATCAGCAAAAGCCAATTCACAATATCACTTTAAAATACAGTTTAAAATTAAATCACATCTTGATTTTACACTGGTTTATATTTTGATAAAAGAGCCATAAAATGAATGACGAGCACTTGCGAACGGAACACTCAATTCACTATTGTCATGAACGGAACTCTCAATCGAGAGGAATCACTTAGATAAACAAGATGACAAGATGTCCCTTGTGGTGTCTGATTCTTCGATTCAGTTACAAATCGATATACATCATGGGCGTATACATTATATTATGGAGGGGGGGGGGGGGAGGGGGGTCCAAGGGTTCCAAAATACAAAGATCTTTGTTAAGGGGGGGGGGGGGGGGTCCAGGGGTTCCAAACTACAAAGATTGACTAGGTTTCCCCCGAACTTAATGGGCTAGGGAGGGGGGGATCCGGACCCCTAACCCCCCCCCCCACGATGTACGCTAAGTTCCTACCTAAGTGTTTTTTGAGTTGTACAAGAAATTACAATGAAATGACTACCTACCTAGCTCAATGTCTGTAGAATTAGAATGTGAAACAGTCCTTTCTAAAGCTAACTAGTTTCGTCACGATTTTTTCTTTCACCTCTCGGAACTCGTATTGATTATACATTGAACAAATAAATTGTTATGAAATGAACATGAATTATATATAAGTAGGTACCTATTATTATATCTTTAGGAACCTCTTATGTACAAAATGATGAAAGTTTGCTAAAGTTGAACGATCATAGTTGACTTGGCAATAGACTTGAGGTTATTTTATCGAAGTTGCCGAGTCAAATTCAACTCAATTGGATAATGCTGCAGTCTATTTGCGTCTGAGAAATCTTCGGAGGGGTTCATGTGACTGCAGTGATTACTTGCATCATATGATTGCCTCAGTGGCAGATTAGCTGCTTTCCGTCTTTATTTTTAAAGTATAATTTTAACAAAATAAAATAAATAGAAAACAAAGTTAGATAAATTTAAAAATTGACAACGAAAAATATAGATAGGTTTTAAAAAAAGCAGTAAGTAGGTACTTAACAAATATTTGAAAAAAATCTGACCTTGCAAAATTTTCTTTTACCCCAAAATTGTTATGTAGTCTATGTATAAAGTATATTATTTTTAATCTCTAACCAAGAAGAATCTGAGCATACCTCTGTTGAAAGAAACCCATAAAATAAAATAAAGTTTCAAAAAGTCAACTTGGGTGCCAAATAAATAGACATAATTATTATTCGTCGTGATAAAAGAAACCGCGTAGCGACTCCGTAGCATGGTGCTACGAAAGGTCTACGACACCATAGCTTGAATTGTAGGGTTGCATCTATACAAAAAAAAAAAACCGGTCAAGTGCGAGTCGAACTCGTACGCCGAGGGTTCCGTAACTAGCCATGGTGCCAATTAAGCTAGTCCGCTTAATTGTATGAGCACCCATACAACTCGGAGGACAATTTTAACTGGCGTCAACTATGTATGTATGGGAACACTCTTTAATTTTCAACTTTTTTAACTTTTTGGAATTTTTCCTTTATTTGTGCTATAAGACCTTGCTTTTTGCCAAATTTCGTTATTCTAGGTCAACGGGAACTACCATTTAGGTTTTCGACCCAAAACCTCTAGGGTACTTCCGGTTGACCTAGAATTGTCAATTTTGGTTACAAGCAAGGTCTTACAGCACAATTAAAGGAAAAATTCTGAAAAATAAAAAAGTTGATAATTAAGGTAAGTTTTGGTACTCACAAGTTTTCACGAAAACATAAATTTGCCTATATCTTTTTATAGTGTTTACTCAGGACCTTGATTTTTATACTCACAATAGGGACTATAGACCTTAGTATATGGTATAAATTTCAACTTGCTAGCTCTACCCGTTCTTGAGATAATCGATGGTGACACACGGACAGACAGACGGACAGACGGACAGACGGACAGACGGACAGACGGACAAGAAAGTGATCTTATAAGGGTTCCTTTTTTACCTTTTAAGGTACGGAACCCTAAAAACTAAACTTAAAAATTCTTTAGACATTCTAAAATAATTAGGAAAATAATGTAAGTGCAAATGATGAAAAAATATGATTAAAAAAAAATCGAGTTTGTTCGTCGAAGTTGAGGAATCGTGAAAATAATTTTATTTTAGTTTCATAACTCGTTTTTATTTGTGTGGAATTTAGTAAAATCAGAGACAAAAATCTACGTAAAAATTAAATTTAAAAGGCATAATTTTTTTTAAACATCTCCCATTGAGAATACCGATTGGTGATCCCTATTTCGTTTTGTGTAAACCAAATTAGAACAAACGTATTTTTATGAATTTGAATAAACGTCCAGTACATGTTCAACATGGGGAAGGGCATGACGACCACTCATTCCCAGAGTTCCTTTGTACGGCTCAAATCAAAGGCGTTTGAATGAAAGATCCGACGCTTTGAGCCACTACAATAAAGTAATTGGGGTTACTCAAGGACAGACGTCGTCGGAGTTTTGAACGCTTTTAAAACTAGTTTTGGGATTTATTATTATTGATATTCACTGTTTTCAGTGAATAAAATAAGCTTTTTAGAGGGGGAATGGTATAAAAATCCGTACCCATTATAAATGTGAAACTGTGAATTATTTGTTTGTTTATTTGTCCTGCTTTCACGTCAAAACAGAGCGACGGATTGACGTAATTTTTTGTTTGGAGGTAGTTGGAGGGCTGGAGAATGACATAGGCTACTTTTTATCCCGAAAAAAATGCATGTTTCCCGTGAGATAAAAAAGTAGTAGTGTAGATAATAAATGAAATATATTCACGACTGTATTTCCAAGGTGCGCTAGACATATTCTTGCAGATCTTTAGGCATTTTTAGTTATCTGTTAATAATAAGCATTAACTCGTACCTACAGATTTAAACTTCAAGCCTAGATTTTGAAATTAGGTACAATAAACAAACATGAATAAGGTCAAGCTCAAGTTTGTTTCATAATTATTTTGATTGATCCGAAACATGCATAATAGACGTTCGCCATACTTCTTTTGTTATGCTATAATTAACAAGCGGACCTTTCATTGACAACCAATAACAAGTTTGATTCAATTTTCTTCTTGATGTTTATTTCTTTTTAAAATTAAAATGTGTCAAGAGTACCTATCTACTTAGAGATGATAACGTGGTTGTGGTAGCAACATTTTAAATAGCCATATTGTATTGTAATACCACAGAATACTAGTAGATACTTGGTAATAGGTACTTAATAATAATCCTATACCTACTATGAAGCGATCGAAGAAGCGAATAATCCTATACCTACTAAGAAGTAAGTTTTTTTTCAGGGGAAAGTCTCGATTTTGAAAAATTAATTTCTAAAGTCAGTTATATTCTATTTAAAAAAAAAATTGTAAGTAAATTTTTTGCTTAGGTACCTAGTTTGGTATATATTTGGATTTTTCGTTTGATGCGGGTCCAGCTGTCGACAGGTTTTTTTTTGTCTTGATTCTTATTTAGGAAAATCTTTTGCTATTGTTTTTATATTGAAGTTATTATTTTTACCCGAGCACAAGTAATTGGCCAAGTCAGACAGTACCTACCTTGAGTTTCCATCCGAATGTCGCGGGTTCAAATCCAGCCAATAAAACTAAATCAATGGACTTTTCAGTTTGAAAATTATATGCCTAAGAAGAGCTATAGGCGGCGACGGACTTTCTAACTCTCCTATGGAATTCTTGTGGGCATTTACCAAATATGCATCTGCACATGCTCTGACTACTCCATTAGACATCTTCAAAGGATATTGTATTCCAAAAATATCAGCCATACCTACCTTGAGAATACAGTAGGTGTACCTTAGTGATTCCTTTTGTTTTATTACATAGGGTAGAAATAGAAGAGCACATGAGGTATGCGATAAAATCTATCGATTTCCAAAGCACTCCATGACTAAGCTCACCCTAGAAGTCACCTTGACCCATAAAAGGGTGACGGTGGACATGGGGACTGTACCCCTTGCAAGAATTCTATAGAATCTGGTTCGCCAATATGAATATGCACTTTTTTATACGACAGGATATACTTATCGATAAATAGCCGTAAAATAAAAACCGAAAAACTGTACTGAAAACCCAAACTTAAAGCCCAAACGTGAAGGGAAAAAAATATATTTTTAATTGTGCGTCTCAAATTCGAAAAGTACTCTGACGTCACATAGGTACTATCGCGTTCAGTTTCAAGTAGGTATTTTGAAATTCCTAAATTTTTTTGCAATTTTAATAATTATTTTCTAAGCGGAAATGAAATAATATTTATAAATTACAGCCATATTGTATTATTTCAAGCATTGACGATATTTCTCACGTTCGATAGACAATCCTGCATTTTATTTTGTCAACGTAGCCTACACTTTCTGTCTCTGAAAGTTTTAGCAAATATTGCATCATCGATCGAGCGAGCGAAGCGAGCGAAGATCTTAGTGGTAAGTTGGGCGATTTTGCTTTGTATGTTTGTATGTATGTTTCACGAATTGTTGTTCGCGCATAACTGTCGAACCGTTCATTCAATCTGCATGAAACTTGGTAGGTCAATAGGTTGTGGTAAGGAAATTTACGGTGGAGCATATGAGCTTAATCGATGAAGGGGTTGTGAAGATATTGGGTTCCCAAGGGGGTAAAAAATTATGAAAGTTACACAAATATATTGAGTGGGGTGTCATACGAAAGGGCTTATTTTGTACATTCCAAAATGGTTTTTATTTTTAATCTAGGATGTATAGTTTTTGAAATACGACCAAAGAACAAAAACTACGAAACCAGAGCTGCAAGAGCTCCCGTTTCATAGAGTTTCGATGTCTTCGTAGCTCATTGACTGGTCGGTCTTAAAAAGAGAGTGGCATCGTTGCGGTTTGGTTTGCAATGATTTTAGATGCTACTTGATTTATTTTCATGATAAAAATTTTTTTCATAAAGAATGAAAATAATTGAGGTAAAAAAAGTTAAGTAAACAAATATATTGAGTGGGGAATCAAATGAAAGGTCTTTATTTGTACATTCCAAAATAGTTATTATTTTTATTCTAGGACGTATACTTTTAGAAATACGACGAGAATTCATAAATATGAAATAAATGAAAAATTAGACACTACATTTATGTATTGCATGCCAGTATTTTTTACCATGAAGAGCTAGCGCAATAGGCATACTCGGCAGTATCAGTAGTAGCACTTAAAATTATAGGGGTAGTCACAAGAAAGTCCAAATGTAATCCATCTACGGTGCGCGAGATCTCAGTTCGGGGCGAACTACTAGTCTACTTATATTAGGGTAGGAACGTGGTACGTGCCAGCATTTAGGCCTTCAGGCCCAGATTAGATAGTTCGTGAAACACGAGGCATTGAATAACGAAACCTGCTTTTTGGAACGGAACGGGGTATTAATCATTTAAGTAATTGAATTGATTTCATAATTTGCTGAAACGCTCAAAATAATAAACACCTGACCTGGTAGGTATTTTAATTAGGTAAATAAACATCGCGAATCGATTTTGTCAAGGATCTTTCAAATAGCTTCCAAAGGATCGTACCTATACCTCAGAGAAAATAGGTAAGTTCCGTGTTAATTCGGCTAGAGTTGGTTAGTCCCTCGACTTTCGATCCAAAGGTCGTGGGTTCGAATCCCGACAGTGCTTCAATGGATTTTTCGTTTCTAAAAAAATTGCGCATTAAGTAACACGAGCTCTAAACGGCGAAGGAAAACATCGTGAGAAAACTTTGTAAGTAGTACTTAGTACTTCTGTTAGGTACCTAAGTAGATACTTATATTTTTTATGAAATGCGTAGGTAAGTGACGCAATTATTTAACCCACTTTTCATTATTTTTAAATCTTTCCTTATAGAGAGGTAGGTACTTCTCCAGTAGGACTGCTCGAATATAGAGTGAGGGAAAACCCACTATGCCCTTCCTCTCTGAAAACCCTTTTCAATAATGGTAAAAATCATCATCTTTGAATGTTGTAGGTAGGTAGGTAGGTATAGGTAATGTTGTAGGTACCTACCTACTAATTTTACAAAATCAGGTCAAACAGTAGGTATCATTTTACTATCTTTGTTGAATAAATCTGTTATGATGACAGTGATCGGGACCTTGTGTACTTATCGATCGAGCGAGCGAAGCGAGCGAAGATCTTAGTGGTAAGTTGGGCGATTTTGCTTTGTATGTTTGTATGTTTCACGAATTGTTGTTCGCGCATAACTGTCGAACCGTTCATCCAATCTGCATGAAACTTGGTAGGTCAATAGGTTGTGGTAAGGAAATTTACGGTGGAGCATATGAGCTTAATCGATGAAGGGGTTGTGAAGATATTGGGTTCCCAAGGGGGTAAAAAATTATGAAAGTTACACAAATATATTGAGTGGGGTGTCATACGAAAGGGCTTATTTTGTACATTCCAAAATGGTTTTTATTTTTAATCTAGGACGTATAGTTTTTGAAATACGACCAACCAAAGAACAAAAACTACGAAACCAGAGCTGCAAGAGCTCCCGTTTCATAGAGTTTCGATGTCTTCGTAGCTCATTGACTGGTCGGTCTTAGAAAGAGAGCGGCATCGTTGCAGTTTGGTTTGCAATGATTTTAGATGCTACTTGACTTATTTTCATGATAAAAAAATTTTTGATAAAGAATGAAAATAATTGGGGTAAAAAAAGTTAAGTAAACAAATATATTGAGTGGGGTGTCAAATGAAAGGTCTTTATTTGTACATTCCAAAATAGTAATTATTTTTATTCTAGGACGTATCTATACTTTTAGAAATACGACGAGAATTCATAAATATGAAATAAATGAAAAATTAGACACGACATTATGTATTGCATGCATGCTAGCATTTTTTACTATGAAGAGCTAGCGCAATAGGCATACTCGGCAGTAGTAGCACTTGAAATTATAGGGGTAGTCAGAAGAAAGTCCAAATGTAAGCCATCTACGGTGCGCGAGATCTCAGTTCGGGGCGAACTACTAGTTTATATGACGTAGCATTTACTATAGATAGTTTGCACAGCAGGTCAAGTGTGTGTATCGTACTTCGTGGGTTTTTTATTTACTAGGTTGGGGCCTAAAAACTCGAAGAATTCTACTTTTTAACCAAGTTCAAAATAAGGAGGAGGTTCTATACTCGGCTGAATTTTTTAAACCCCGATCAAAAAGAGGGGCTCTAAATATATGTTTGTACCAAACTTACAAAATGTGTAAGTATTGTAGATAGGTAGCTAGATATGTGCCTACCTATGGGAAGGTTTATTTATATTTCTTATACCAACATTTATTTCAAACGTGAATATTTTGCGAAAATGCATTTGCAATACCCCATTGCATAATTAATGCAATTTGCTCAAATATTGCCAAAACCGGCCAGCATCATGACGTGGGTCCTACTACCCCTCAGCTACCCCGTGGGGCGGCGATCGATGACAGACGCCAACGCCACGTGCTCCTGACGCAACATCCCTTGCTGTTGGGGGATGAAAACTTTATACCTAGTCGTATTGCTCATTATACCTACGGACTAAAATCGGACTAAAATTGAAGGAAACAATGTCATTTTTCATATATTTTTAGTCCGTATACGTAGCAATACGACTATAGTCTAATTCAAGGGTCTAATTATTTTTTTAAAACGATCTCAATTCAAATTTAGAAACCATTCTCAAAAAGTGCCTGTGCTAGCCCTAGCAAAAAGTTTTTAAGTAAGTTCTTATGTTTATAGATAGGGGGCCCTACTTATGAAAGATGTTTAACGTGAAACACTGGTTAAACAACGTCCTGTCTTTATTTGTGGATAGTAACAAACAGAGACAGGACGTTGTTCAACCAGTGTTCAACTTTAAACATCTTTCATAAGTAAGGGGGAGGGTGATAGGGTGATTTATTTTTGAAGTGCTTATTCTAGCCAAGTTTGTAATTTTTTTCCCATTTTCGTTCAGCGAAGAGAAATAAATGATTTAGGTAGGTACCTACTTATAAAATACTTGGACACGAGGGTTTATCGTGTTAACTAACATAAATAGCTTTATAAATAAAATACTTACTTAAATAGCCCTATTCCCGACGTTTACCAACGAAAGACCACAACGCGCGACTATAGTCCGGTCAAAATAGACATCGCATTTCATTTCGTTTCAATCTACGCCCTGCAAGTAGGTACCTACCTACACAAACTTTCCTGTAGAGTTGACAAAAACCAAGAAAAAAATCACAGCGAATCAAGCTTAGATTCTTCTATCGCCTGAATTGATTGATAAGTCAGAGTTTTCTTATCACCGACCGCCATTATTGCATCGACCTCGGCGGGTCAATATTGCATCGGTCAGGGTCGCTTCAAATTTGACCTTTTATTTAATGTTTATTAAAATATTTGCTAGAAAATCACGATTGGGTGACACTTTAAAATAATAACTTTCACTTCAATTTTTTTTTCGCTAAAAGTAATTTTCATGAAAAAAGCTCATTAAAAATAGATGGAAATATTTCGAAGTGTGTGTGCGGCTACCAGCGGGCCTAAAAAGGTCGCTATTGCAGAATCGCATTAAAGGAATTGAACTATTGCCATCTCTTTTCATTGACTGAGAGTGAAAAGAAACGGCATTAGTTCATTTCATATTGCGATTCAGCTTAACGACCTTTTTAGGTCCGCAGAAAAGCTTTTTGGTTATAACGATGCTTATCTTTTTTAGTAATATCTTATTTTGAGTAGGTAATTGAGTGGAGCAGCTTCCATCAAATTATAAAGCAATGTTTTTACTTTGGATTGATATTAAGAGGCATTAGACAAAATTTTCTGATTTACGTGATGTTTTGGGGCAGGATTTTTCAATGAAAACACTGTATTTATAAAAAAATTATGGCACAGCATGAAATATCATTTCAATTTTGTACTATTAAATGAGCTACTTTTGTATTTTTATTATTTCTTTTTGATTAATCGACCTCAAACCGGCGACTGTTTTGTGAATTTTTGCTGTAAGAGGTTTAGAAATCACCATATTTACGAATCATTTTGACGTCCAAATGGTATAAAAAAATTACGATGTTTTGCTGTGATAGTCAACCAAACTATTAAATGGATCACTTTTTACTACCTTTATTTAGTTTTTGAGTAAAAAAATCTTTAACTTAGTCCAAATTTCGAGAAAACGGCCAAAGAATTGCTTTTGATTTTGGCTACTTAGAACTGACTTAGAACTCTTGTTCGTAAAATTAACAAAACAGAAATAAACTTGAGTTCAAAATCAATCCTTTTCTGAAAAAAAAAATGCAAAAAGATTAAAAAATTGGCAATGAAAAATCTTTTAAAAACACCTAAAACGCGTCGTATCTACTACCCTATCTACTCGACGCAAGCAGACCGCGCCGAGCGCTTCTAGGGGGTGGACGTATCGCTTTGCATCCCGGAGCTCGCACTGAGTCGACTCGCAAAGCACGTCGCCGGCTACGAAGAATATAGCGAAATAGGAGCGTTTGATACATTGGTTGCTAAGTTATTAATTACCTATTTTTAAATATTTTCTGCGGGGCTAAAAAGGCCGTTAAAGCAGAATAATGATCTGAATTGTTGTGTAACTAATAATGTAATAATAGGGTGACAGCGAGCTGATCTGATGATGGTGTCAGGACCTGCTCCATGGAATTTTATGATGATATGGGTATCAAATGAAAGGGCTTGATGAGCGCAACACAATGCTGATCTGATGATGGAGTCAGGACCTGTTCCCTGAAACTTTTTAATGATATGGGTATCAAATGACAGAGCTTGATGAGAGCAACACAATGCTGATCTAATGATGGAGTCAGGACCTGTTCCCTGGAACTTTTTAATGATATGGGTATCAAATGAAAGAGCTTGATGAGCGCAACACAATGCTGATCTAATGATGGAGTCAGGACCTGTTCCATGGAACTTTTTAATGATATGGGTATCAAATGAAAGGGTTTGATGAGCGAAACACAATGCTGATCTGATGATGGAGTCAGGACCTGCTCCATGGAACTTTTTAATAATATGGGTATCAAATGAAAGGGCTTGATGAGCGCAACACAATGCTGATCTGATGATGGAGTCAGGACCTGTTCCATGGAACTTTTTAATGATATGGGTATCAAATTAAAGGGCTTGACGAGCGCAACACAATGCTGATCTGATGATGGAGTCAGGACCTGTTCCCTAGAACTTTTTAATGATATGGGTATCAAATGAAAGGGCTTGATGACCGAAACACAATGCTGATCTGATGATGGAGTCAGGACCTGTTCCATCGAACTTTATAATGATATGGGTATCAAATTAAAGGGCTTGATGAGCGCAACACAATGCTGATCTGATGATGGAGTCAGGACCTGTTCCCTGGAACTTTTTAATGATATGGGTATCAAATGAAAGGGTTTGATGAGCGAAACACAATGCTGATCTGATGATGGAGTCAGGACCTGCTCCATGGAACATTTTAATAATATGGGTATCAAATGAAAGGGTTTGATGAGCGCAACACAATGCTGATCTGATGATGGAGTCAGGACCTGTTCCATGGAACTCTTTAATGATATGGGTATCAAATTAAAGGGCTTGATGAGCGCAACACAATGCTGATCTGATAATGGAGTCAGGACCTGTTCCATGGAATTTTTTAATGATATGGGTATTAAATGAAAGGGTTTGATGAGCGAAACACAATGCTGATCTGATGATGGAGTCAGGACCTGGTTCATGGAACTTTTTAATCATATGGGTATCAAATGAAAGGGCTTGATGAGCAAAACATAATGCTGATCTGATGATGGAGTTATGACCTGTTCCATGGAACTTTTAATGATAATATGGGCATCAAATGAAAGGGCTTGATGAACAAAACACAATGCTGATCTGATGATGGAGTCAGGACCTGTTCCCTGGAACTTTACAATGATATGGGTATCAAATGAAAGGGCTTGATGAGCGAAACACAAAGCTGGGTCGGGGTTTACTTTGACTTTGATTCTTGATTTTGACTTTCACTTTGATTCTTGATTCTTGATTTTCAATTTTAGTTTCTCTATTCTCGGATCTCGGATTCTTGATTTTCGATTTTCGAGTCTCAATTCTTGATTATCGGATCTTGGATATCGGGTTCTTGATTCTTGATTTTGATTCTTGATTTTCAATTTTCGATTATCGATTCTCGGATCTTGTATCTTGGATTCTTAATTCTTGATTTTCCATTTTTTAATTTTTGATTTGTGATTCTTGATTCTTGTTTCTCATTTCTCGATTCTCGGATCTCGGATTTTTATTTTGATTTTTATTTCTTGATTTTGATTTTAAAATTAAAATCAAGATTAAAAATTAAAACTCAAACATCAAAAATCGAAGTCAAAAGTAAATCCTAACCCAGCTTTGTGTTTCGCGCATAAAACCCTTTCATTTGATACCCATATCATTAAAAAGTTCCAGGGAACAGGTCCTGACTCCATCATCAGATCAGCATTGTGTTGCGCTCATCAAGCCCTTTCATTTGATACCCATATCATTAAAAAGTTCCATGGAACAGGTCCTGACTCCATCATCAGATCAGCATTGTGTTGCGCTCATCAAGCTCTTTCATTTGATACCCATATCATTATAAAGTTCGATGGAGCAGGTCCTGACTCCATCATCAGATCAGAATTGTGTTTCGCTCATCAAACCCTTTCATTTGATACCCATATCATTAAAAAGTTCCATGGAACAGGTCCTGACTCCATCATCAGATCAGCATTGTGTTGCGCTCATCAAACCCTTTCATTTGATACCCATATTATTAAAATGTTCCATGGAGCAGGTCCTGACTCCATCATCAGATCAGAATTGTGTTTCGCTCATCAAACCCTTTCATTTGATACCCATATCATTAAAAAGTTCCATGGAACAGGTCCTGACTCCATCATCAGATCAGCATTGTGTTGCGCTCATCAAGCCCTTTCATTTGATACCCATATTATTAAAAAGTTCCATGGAACAGGTCCTGACTCCATCATCAGATCAGCATTGTGTTGCGCTCATCAAACCCTTTCATTTGATACCCATATTATTAAAATGTTCCATGGAGCAGGTCCTGACTCCATCATCAGATCAGCATTGTGTTTCGCTCATCAAACCCTTTCATTTGATACCCATATCATTAAAAAGTTCCATGGAACAGGTCCTGACTCCATCATCAGATCAGCATTGTGTTGCGCTCATCAAGCTCTTTCATTTGATACCCATATCATTATAAAGTTCGATGGAGCAGGTCCTGACTCCATCATCAGATCAGAATTGTGTTTCGCTCATCAAACCCTTTCATTTGATACCCATATCATTAAAAAGTTCCATGGAACAGGTCCTGACTCCATCATCAGATCAGCATTGTGTTGCGCTCATCAAGCCCTTTCATTTGATACCCATATTATTAAAAAGTTCCATGGAGCAGGTCCTGACTCCATCATCAGATCAGAATTGTGTTTCGCTCATCAAGCCCTGTCATTTGATACCCATATCATTAAAAAGTTCCATGGAACAGGTCCTGACTCCATCATCAGATGAGCTAGCTGTCACCATATTATTTCATTGTAGTCGGAACTTGACTGACATGCTGAGATCCAAGTTTCAACTCAATCGGACTATTTACTGAAGAGTTCTGTTGAAAAGCTCCTGACTCCATCAGATCAGCACAATATGGTATAAGGGACAAAAAAACAAACATTTATTTTTTTGTAATTATTTGTATTCAAAGTGTAACTAACCCGACTTTGTTTTGTGTTATACCTATAGGTACCTACCTAAGTACCTACCCAAAAAGTATTTTTACTATCTCAAATAAATCAATCACATGAAAATTACCAAAACCGTTTAGTCTAAGAAACGGAGCGCTGTTCATTGGGTGTTAGAATTTAGCAACTTTTGTCCCTCCGAGCGCTGATTTTGTCGAGTGCGAAATTGTATAATGGCTCTTAATAAAATTATTGCCCTTCGCATTGCAGAAACATGAGCAAGTAATGAGATTATTCACCATAATTATTATTTTAATTAATTCTAATCAAAGGTGCGACAATACACAAAACTAGTATTTTATGTTTATATTTACATTTCATCAACAAATCCTGTTTGTCTCAATTTATCATTTAGAAATTAAATTGCAAAGATACGTACGACGGACGCCACCGGGTGTGTGAGGTCAAAATGTTAGAATATCACCGAAATTAAAATTAATGAATCAAACTCAGATGCCTAATTTACTTACATTTTGAATTTGTATTTTTCTGTGGTTTATTTTCACTGAAATTTTAACAAAATTCACTTCACTGATTTTCCCGCCTTTTTCCGCTAAAACGACTGAGCCCACCAAGTTAGACCACGAGACTGCCGTGCGCCAAATAAGAGAGAGACAGGAAATTACTTCCGTGTATGTGCAACAAGGATAAATAAAGGGTAGTATCGAGCGAGGGATGAAATTGAGGGGTGAGATTTTGAGATGATTTGCAAAGTAGGTAGTAGCTGTGGCTGGTAACTTTTGATAATGCGACCGTACTGTTTAAGGTGTGGTTTAAGGCATAAAGCAGGTAGGTACCTACCTAACCGAAAATTTAAAATCTCATTCAAAATAAACTAAAAGAAAATCTAAAGGTAAGTAGGTACCTACCTACCTAAGGTAAACTTTAATTCAATTGGTCTCACTTTTTTATTGATAATCGGTCCGGGGGGCGGGACACCTCAACGGATAATGATGAAATGGAATCAAACACTTCTATGTGTTTAAGTATAAAAAAAGTCTAGGTTTATGGAATAGTTTTTTAGACTTATTTTTCTGAATGAAGCTACCTACCTAAATGAAATCAAGCACTTCGCTTTTCGATAAAGTTGCATTGCACTATCATTCGAAAGTACACCCTGTACTGTAGGCACCAGTTGTGTGTAACGGAAATTAACGGACAGTGTTGCCAACTCCAAAAAATAAAAGTCGCTAGATTGAGTGCGAAAAGTCGCTAGAAAGTCGCTAAAAGGGGCAAAGGAGCTAGCGGGGGGGGGGGGGGGGGGTGCACCCAATAGAAGACCCCATATCTTAGTTTTCACGTTGCCTGCATATTTTTACGTAAACTCAAAAAAAAAAGTTTTAATTGAAAATCTTCGTCAGCATTCATCGAGCATGGTTCGATAGAGTTTGATAGTTATAGGTTGATACGCGATACGATTGACATAGGTACTTACACCGTAGTGATCACCCGATCACCGCACATGAAGTTCCGTATTTTTATTCCGTCAAAATGTACATAAGACAATCATACTTTAATGGTGTCTGTCACCCAACCAAGCCCACCAGTAAAAATGAAATGACATATGTTCACGACTGTATCCCCAGGCGCGGTAGACATTATCTCAGATCTATTTAGTCATCTTTAAGATCCTTTGAAGATGTCTATATCCACCAATAAAAATACTTTTAATTTCTTGGTCGAAGTCCAAAAGTCGCTAGATAAGTCGCTAAATATTTTTTGTCGCTAAAGCCGATTTTTTGTCGCTAACACAGGTCCAAAAGTCGCTATTTCTAGCGACAAAGTCGCTAAATTGGCAACACTGTTAACGGATTGGTGGGATCTCTACCTAATCTGTGGGTGTTGTGTACCGACACCGCTCTCTGCCGCTCTGTCTGTCAGGTGAACTGTCAATCATGTCAATGTCAAAATAGAATCAAAGTCAAATCAGCCAGTGCCAGTGAAATAAAAACAAACAAACATCCTTCTCTTCGGGGTGTTTTTCAGTATTTTTTTATAATTCTCATACTCCCATAAAATGATTGAGTCAGCTCGACTTTTAGTGCTGTACGGTAGCCAGACTTTTACCGCCCAAGAAGCTGCTGAAAGATTATGGAGAACATCAAAAGCCCTCGGTTTTCGTGGACCGGTTCAAGCGATGGACGATTATCCTATTTCAAAGCTTATTCATGAAGAATTTGCCATTTTCGTGTGTGCTACCACAGGCCAGGGAGATGAACCAGATAATATGAAGAGGTTTTGGAAGTTTTTGTTACGAAAGAACCTCCCTTCTAACTCGTTGGCGAAACTTAAATTTGGTGTTCTCGCTCTTGGTGATTCCTCGTATTCCAAGTTCAATTTTGTTGGAAAGAAGCTGCATAAAAGATTATTGCAGCTTGGTGCTACTCCTTTGCTCGATATAGGTAAGTTTTAAATAATTTCATCTTATAACCTTTAGTGGAATGAAAAATATTGAATTTATCTTGCATCTGCCTCCTCCCTCCAATTTTACCATGTTTTTTTTATTTTTGTCAGGTTTATGTGACTACCAGCACGACCTTGGTCATGATGCAGTGATACAACCATGGCTAAAAGACTTCTACTCTATTCTCCAAACTTATTTCCCTAGCATAAAGCCAGACAAAATCACGCACAGTTTCATTCCTCGATGGAAAGTTAATTTGCTCAAAAATAATGATGAAGTAAATGAGGTAACAAAGGATATTTATTTTAGTGAAGACAAGAAAGATAGCTTCAATGATGCAAAACTGTTGGAAGTAGAAAGTAATTTACGAACTACAGCTGAGGATCATTTTCAAGTAAGTAAAAGATGTTTGGTCTAAAGTCTAATGTATTAAGATATTCTAGTAAGTGACCTATTGACTTAAAATTTTTGAGCAGTTGCATTTTATACTCTTGTTTGATACAATTTATAAATCAAGTCTGCAAGAGCTGATTAATTCTGGTGGTGGAATTCTTAGGCTACCTGATGGTTGATCCCTAATAAGCCAACAACTGTTAGTTGCCAACAGCTCAACAATAGTTGAGTATCATCAACATTATTTTATTCTCTTGTAGGATGTAAGGTTGATAGCATTCAAAACAGTTGGAGAAACAGTCCTAAATTACAATCCTGGCGATGTCTTCAATATCAGACCGAGAAACTCCAAGGAGGATATCGATGACCTGTTTAGCATATTTGAAACCCATGGTCTGGATATTAGACCTCAGTACAGGTTGCTGGTGGAAGAGGCACATGATGGTAAGGTTCACTACTGCCCCACCGTACCACTGATGATACCCCCAGTGGTACGGTGGGTAATTATTTTTAGCCACCATACCACTCACCATAGTGATGTTTATATTAGTACATAAAGAGTATAGTTAGTGCACTATTCAGGGGTTAACGCCTTCAGCGCCCATGACGCGCATGTTCTTTTCCCGGTGGCAGGGAATGGGTTAGGAACAGAGATTGACACCCAAATACGCTACATACTTAGTTTAAGTGGTGCTTATCACTGACATTAACTGTCATTTTTGTATGCGATTCTGAAGAGTAAGAACGTCTCAATTATTTAAGTAGCGTTTCAGTATTCGGACATGAATGAACTATACAACAAGCAAATATAATCTATGGAATTAACATTCGTTGCATCTTTTACAAACTGTCACTGTCAATGTCAAAATCAACACGTGTTGAAATGTCACTTGACCGTCAAACTCGCGGCGTGTGCGGTGCGATGTTTTTGTTTTGATTTTATCGTTTTTACCAACAATTACTATAATTTACTCTGATAAAGTGAATTATTAATAATGCTTCGACGACAGGCGCGTTTGCGCCGCGAATATTTGTACAGAAAGTCTGTTGAAGACAAGCAGAAAAGTGTTCAAGCGAAAAAAGATCAACTCAAAAGGAGTTTAGAAGAAAACATTCCGATTCACGGTGATCTGAGGAAAGAAGCCCTGAAATTACAGAAAGGATTAGAGTTCGATGATAAAGGTAAGTGAATTATGCATTCTTAACTAGTAATCGCTTTTTATTTGCCAAAAAACCATAGCCTAAATCTTCATTGTTTTGATTCAGATTCAGAGGTTATCTTTTATGTTTGTTTTTCGTACATTACTCATATTGGATCATATTTCTATGTATTTTATAAGTAATTTTTTGTAAAACTAGGTTACACAAAATAGCATACTAACAAAAAGGTACAGTTTGTCACAATGGAACTATAATAGGCATTTGTGATGTTAGGCTTTCCACTGCGCAGTAGATTTTTTTTAAGAAAAAGTTGCGCTGCGCATCGAAACGGCTAACTTCACGGATACCAAGATCCATGGGAAGAAGTGTACTTAAAATAGGGAACATGTACTTTGCTGAAGTTTTCGCAGATAGGTTTTAAGCAGTTTTTCATCAGTAAATTCAATGTTTTAGGGCCTGAAAGGGCAGCGGTTATAGGAGGCTTCAGCGGTGGCGCCAACACTCAAAGCTCGCAGGATGATGAGTACAGATTCGCGGGAGTTGAGGACCCAAAGATCATGATCACTACGTCTAGAGAACCCAGTGCTAGATTGAAGATGTTTGTCAAAGAACTTAGGTAAGTACTAACAAATGTTTATTAATAACCAACTAACTTACTGTGGGAATGTACCAAATCTGTTTGGACATACCTCTGACTACCCCCGTAGACATCTTTAAAAGGTTTTAAATAAAAGCCTAAAAAGGTATGAAAAAAAATTTCTACTTGACCTTGACATACCAGTCGCGATCATATTTTTACATTTACTAACTTACTAAGGCTGGATTCGACCAAAAGTCATCTTACTCCAGAGTAACTAGCCGACTTAATTCGAAATACACTTGTTTAGAAAGCAAAATTATTGTATGCGACTGAAGAGTAAGAACGTCTCAAATAGATAAGTATGTCTCAAATATTTAAGTACCATTTCAGTATTCGGGCATATGATTAGTGTGTTATTTCAGATTGATATTTCCAAACAGTCAACGCATGAACAGAGGAGGTTATGAGATGTCACAACTGATTCATGCGTGTCGTGCGAACGATGTCACAGACTTCATTGTGGTGCACGAGCATAGAGGCGTGCCAGATAGCTTGGTAAGTTTAAAACCCTTCAAGAGGGTAGTAGTTTGTTTTTATTAAATTATTTTGTAATACACTAGGGTGCGTCCATAATTATGTGAGGTGATTTTTGCGATTTTTGCCCCCCCCCCCCCTTGGTGAGATGTCGTGAGATTTGGCTCGACCCCCTCCCCCACCCCCTGATCTCACGTGAGATTGAAAATTGAACAATACAATTCTTAAATAAGAAAGTACTCAAATTCATAAACGAATATTTATTCTAAATCAGTTCACGGGGATTCCTAAGTCTCACAAGTGATTAGAACCAACATGTCCAAGTCCATGTTATTTTAAATAAAATCATCGGCATTTCACGTTTCTCGAGGAAAAAAAAAATTACGTGATATTTGCCGAGACCCCCTCTCCCCCTCGTGAGATTGGGTGAGATTTGGCTCGAACCCCTCCCCCCCTAAAAGCCTCACGTAATTAATGGACGCCCCCTACATATTTATTTTCTGTAATAAAGACCTGCGAAGCTAAAAAGGTCGCTATTCCAGAATCGCATTAAAGGAATTGAACTATTGCCATCTCTTTTCATTGACTGAGAGTGAAAAGAGACGGCATTATAGTTAATTTCATATTGTGAATCTGCAATAGCGACCTTTTTAGCTCCGCTGAGGTCTTTATGAAGCACATGAGCTGGTGAAAAAAAGGACAGTGCAACGCGCGAGCGTCAAGCACTTTTTACCGGCTCAAGCGCTTAATAGCTAAGTAACATATTTCCCGAAGTTTTAACAGTGTCTTGTTAACAGGTAATCTGCCACTTACCATACGGTCCTACTGCCTCGTTCACACTGTCCGGAGTGGTGATGAGACACGACATACCAGACATCGGACCCATGAGCGAACAGTTCCCGCATCTTATATTCCATAACTTTAAGTCTGAACTTGGTAAGGATAATCAGGTTGCAACTGTCTAATCCGTACCCATAATATAAATGTGAAAGTGTGTTTATTTGTCCTGCTTTCACTATAAGCTCTAAGTGCTTTCACGTCAAAACAGAACGACGGATTGACGTGATTTTTTGTGTGGAGATATTTGGTGCGGCGCGTTCGGCTCCGCTATATGTGCGTTCATCTTAAAACTATAAAATATCTAAATAATTTTAGATAAGATAACATAAGATATATCTGTTTTTGATGTTTGCAGGTCTAAGAGCAATGAGCATACTGAAATATCTGTTCCCTGTGCCGAAGTCTGATTCGAAGCGAGTGGTCACATTCGCCAACAACGACGACTACATCTGCTTCAGGCAACATACTTACAGAAAGGTAAATGGATTATGTATGGGTTTTATAAAACTAGCTGACCTGGGTGGCAATTCTACTAGATGACAACGTCAATCATTCTGCTGTGTTTTGGTTCGATCTCTTAAATGTCAGCCATTTGGTGAATACATGGGTGAATAGTAGAAGGGCTTTTTAAAAATTTGTTCTGCCAACCTTCTGTTCTGTCCAAACCTTAGCTAAAACCTCACCACAACTGAGTCGTTTGTCATTAGTAGAATAGGAAACATTCGAAAATCTAAGGTTTATTTGAGGTTTTGCTTGTGGTTCATAAAAAGTTTTGTACTAGAATTGCCACCCTGGCTTCGCACTGATGTACTAAAAAGAAAATCGATGATTAGAAAATCTGCTTACTTAACGCGTACGCCGACAGATCCTGACGCCTACTCACTGGTGTGCATTTTATCTATATCTATAGGTACTTCTATAATAATATTATAATGAGGTAAAGTATGTTTGTATGTAGGAGGTAATCGAAACTGCTCATCCGATTTCAAAAATTCTTGCACCAGTATTTAGAATGAACTTTCAGGATAAACATAGGCTATATGTTGAAGAATGACGTGTCACGTATGGAATACTTAACACTTTCCTGCCCAGGCGTTAATAGACCGCGTTTGTATTTAAAGCGATTTTTGTTTCCACAGGCGGGCAAAGACATCGAGCTGACTGAAATCGGTCCCCGCTTCCAAATGAAACTGTACGAGATCAAGCTCGGTACACTGGAGGCACTGTCGGCGGCGGACACGGAGTGGGCGCTCCGCCCCTATATGAACACGGCGGCCAAGCGACGCTTCCTCAGCGACGATGACGGATGGCAGGAGAAGGATGATGAATAAACCTTTGATACTACTTGTGGTTTCATTATCAATGTGCCGGAAATCATGATACCTATACTACTAATTATAAAGGCGAAAGTCCGTGTGTGTGTGTGTGAATTAATGAAACAGTGGAAGCGTGCTGGGCCCATAACCTAATGAAACTTGTGATCAATAAAATTACATGTTTCGTCTTGAACCATCTTTGAAAGTGAACCGAACAAGAGTGAGCGACCACAGACAAAGATGCAAATTTATTTATAATTAAACCCTACCATTCACTTCATAGCAGGTTAAAGCATCCCACACACTAATGACCATATTATTTTTATATGTATAAACTAACATGAAGGTTTGTTACCACGTATCTCCGTAACTATTTGAGATAAAGCTCGGTACACTGGAGTCGCTGTCGGCGGCGGACACGGAGTGGGCGCTTTGCCCCTATATGAACACGGCGGCCAAGCGACGCTTAAATATTTAAGAACTTATTAAATATTTAAGTAGCGCTTCAGTATTCTGGCGCTAGATATTCAAAGTCAATAAGCATAGGACCGCTACGATCTCAGAATAGTCTTAAGAGATGATTCTACTACAGATTCTTCTTGATAGTCTTATCTTATCCTCGTAAGACTCTGATGCTATTCCTTCACCTTTGAGCACGTTAGATCGCGTACACCATATGCGTCGGTGGCACTGACGTTGTGCTCACGTGCTAGTGTTAAATTCAGATGCATATCCCACCACACATGTACCTACCTATACAAAAGCTTGCAGCTAAAACTATCTTGGTTTTCCAGACATGCCCGTCCCCCCATTCCTGCAGGCCCCACTAACGATGTTCGAGATAGCGCAGCAGTATTGGGACCTCCGCGCATATCCCTCCCAGTATGTCTTCTCCCTCCTTGCACTAGTGTCGCAAGACCCGTTAGAGAGGGACAAGTGTGCTGAACTGGGGTCCAGTGAGGGGCAGGAGGATTGGCTTAACTATTGCAGACGACCGAAGAGGACTATACTTGAGGTATGTATACAATGGGTCTATATCATATCCTAGACTCTATTAAATGAGGAATATTTGTTACTCAAGTTCTCGAAAACGGCTCTAACGATTTCGAAGAAAGTTGCGGTACCTACCTACAGCAGTTTTTTTTTTTGTGGGTTTTTTGTGCATTGCGGTTTGTAATTTGGGTTATTTCTGTTTGTCCCCGCGTCCTATCCCGTCGGTCTGCGGCGCCGAAGGCTGCGAGAGCGGATCCCAGCCATTGACAGGATTTTTGTCTAACTTTTTTGCTCTTACGAGTAGGTATTTTTTTTTATGCGATCAGAGCTCTGTCGCCCAGATATTTACTATAATGTTCTGTGCTATTTGCATCCCGGACAGTTAGGAAATTTAGCAATAGTACAAAAACATTAATAGATAAACACTGAGGCCTTTATTAACTCGGCTCAACTTGTGACCAAGTTGCACCACGGATTAACTATTGCCATCCTTATTTGTCACTGTCTAATAAAAAAGGATGGCAATAGTTAATCCGTGGTGCAACTTTGACAGAAGTTGAGCCGTAGAGGCCCTAAAATTGATAACTTACCCAATCCTTTCAGGTACTTCACGACTTCCACAAATCCGCGTCCAAACTCACAATACCAGTCCTCTTCGAACTATTCTCGACCATCAAACCACGTTCTTTCTCCATCGCCAGCAGTTCATTGACCTCTGATGGACGGATAGTGGAACTTCTGATAGCTGTCGTAAATTATAATACTAAGCTAAAGAAGCCAAGATTAGGATTGTGTTCCAATTGGTTGGCAAGCTTGAATGTAGGGGAGAGAGTGTATGGATGGATCAAGAAGGGAACTTTTAAGTTTCCTGATGATTTGGTGAGTATTTTTTGTTTTATTAGAAACTTTTTTATCTCGTATTTTAATAAATATTTTTTTGTTTGAACGTCGTCTTTGTCGAAAGTGTTCTTAGCTTGTTTCATGAAAATGTGTTCAGCCGTTTGGAGTTTATGAAGAGACTATGTTGGGGTTTTTTTATTACATTTTTAATTTAATTGTTATTAAACTTCCTTACTAGCTTCCTCCCGCGGCTTCGCTCGCGTCGTACCCGGATAAAAAGTAGCCTATGTCCTATTGGGCGATTTTCCACTAGCCGGCACTTTCATACATTTTTGCGTCGCCGGTGCCGTGCCGTGCTAGTCGAAAAACGCCCATTCCCGGTCATTTCACCACTTTCCGGTATAGGCTTTTAACACTAAAAAACAAGTTATAATAACACATTATAATATTTTGTATTGTCTCCATCCTTGATTAAACTATTTTTACTTATATTCCAGTCTACCCCTCTCATCTTAATCGGCCCAGGCACTGGTCTAGCGCCATTCCGAAGTCTCCTCCAAACCCGCGACTATCAATCATCAGCTCACAGCGACATTATACACCTATTCGTCGGCTGTCGCTACAGATATAGAGACTACCATTGCGGTGAAGAGTTAGACACGATGGAAAAAGAAGGGAAGATTACGCTGTATTGTGCGTTTTCAAGAGATCAAGAAAACAAAGTGTAAGTAACTATTTTAAAAACTTATATTCAACTTCCACAATGGTACGTAATGTTTGTGGGGGTCAAATTTTGCAAGCTTTTGACCCACTTCCCAGTGTCCGATTGAGCGGAAATTAGGCACAATAGATCCTCGGTGACAATGCAATATTATGGTAACACTGAGCTGATCTGATGATAGAGTCAAGAGCTGTTCAACAGAACTCCTCAGTAAATATGCCGATTGAGTTGAAACTCGGCATGTCTGTCAAGTTCCGACTACAATGTAATAATATGGTGACAGCGAGCTGATCTGATGATGGAGTCAGGATCTTTTCAATGGAACTTCCCAGTGAATAATAGTAGAACATCCGTGTTTGGGCTCATTTTAATCAGCTTACATACAAAAAAAATTATACAAAGAGTTTGTTTGTTTGAACGCGCTAATCTCAGGAACTACCAGTCGGATTAGAAAAAATATTTTAGCATTTGATAGCTAAACTCTTGAAGAAGGTTATAGGCTTATTTTCATCATTATCATCATATACCATCATTACAGGGGCAACGCCGCGAGGGCGCTGCTATTAATTTATAAGGTCTATCATGTACATCATAACATAAAGGTTTATCTTTCATAACATGAAAGCAATAAAAACTTTGAATTTGAATACATGAAGATCTGCCCCCTGATTGTCTATCTTTGATAGCGACCAAAATCGGTCTCAAACTCTCAAATAGTTCAGTGACTCTGTCACACTCAAGTAGATCTGTCACTCTCATCTCAACGAAACCAAACGCAACAAAAGATACCAACACGATCTTTTTGACTTTTTGAGACCAATTTGAGGTTTGAGACAAGTTAGACAATCAGCAGATAAGATCTACCCGTGTCTTAGGGATCGTCATTCTGTTTAGTTTTAAAAAATCCAACGTATTTTGTTACAGATACGTCCAGCATAAAATCGCCGAGCACAGCGAGAGCATTTGGCAGTTGATATCCAACGGCGCGTATATTTATATATCCGGCAACGCTAAAAACATGCCCGACAACGTTCGCGATGCGTTTATAGACGTTATACGTGATGCAGGAGGGAGGGGGGAAGCGAAACGATATTTGAAAGAGATGGAGGATAGTGGACGATTGCAAGTTGAGACGTGGTGATTAAATACTAATAACACAGGGTCTTACTTATGATGTTGTTTAAAGTTGAACACTGATTAAACATCCTGTCTTTATTTATGGATAGTGACGAATAAAGACGGGACGTTGTTTAACCAGTGTTCAACTTTAAACATCTTTCATAAGTAAGGGGGATAGTGCTGAGGTTTTTAACATACACGCAGATTTGTATGAAAAAGGGCAACGCCATCTATTACATCACAATATATCAATACTAATTAAGCCCACATTACACGATACTGCTAACTGCTAAATTATTGCTCTGTCTCGCTCTTTGGCCTAAGAATTGCGTATTGTGCATCCTACTCTTACTCTGAGGCTAACTGCGGCTAACTTCAGTCAGTAAGCCTCGTAAGTGTAGGATACACAATACGCAATTCTTAGGCCAAAGAGCGAGACGGAGCATTAATTTATGAATGAACAAGCTTCAGTGCTCTGCAAGCAGTCTAATGTAAAGGCAGCTCTAAAAACATTACAAATCTGCGTTTACGGATTAACCCATACCTTGCCCAGCCACCTCCGTCACGGGCACTAAACGCGTTAAAAACATCCCACTCAGGTTTCAACCAACAAAAAAAATGTGTCGCAACGTAACTGTACTTTATGATAGCTGTGATGTGATATTGATGCTCATTGGTGATAATAATGCATCACATTTAATGTACATTATTTAAAATATATTATACCTACATTTCCAATTGATGGTTTTTATTGGGGTATAATAAGTCGAGCCGCAGAATTATTTTTTGACCACGGAACCTACCTTTTGATTTTATAACTAAGCAACGGGAAAATAAGAAACCTTCTAATAAACTAACTCGTCTTTTTTACAGCATCAACTAAATATTCCAAAGAAAGCGTCAAGTAAATACCATCAATAGGCCTGTTTCATAATTTTGAAAAATGGTACTACAATGTTCAGAAGTTGCTTCTGATTGCTAAAAATAATATATTTCACAATAACTAATGAGATTTACAGAAAAATAAAACTTTTAAGTTTAATATTTAAAATTCACGCCAAAACGCTTCAATATGTCATGGCGTCTCCTGTGACGTCATCACTGTCACAGCCTTATGTAACCAATACGTACAAAGTGATGTTCGTGAACAATTTTCTAAATAAATTCATTTTAATTGTGAATTCCAAAGGATATAAGTGGTGTGTAGTGCCTAAGTGCGACAATAATTCGAAATAGACACCTGAAAAGTTGTATAAAAACGTTTCACGGAACAAAACTATCTGTAAAAAGTGGTTTAGGTACTCTTGCACGGCGGATCTAAAACAAAGAAATATATTATGTAGGTGCTTAGTAAGCCTGCTAAAGGAACAAAGTTATTAACAACAAATTTAGTTTCCAATATAGCTTATTTTCGAGATTAGTACCTGTAGAAGGTATGTATGAAAAAATCTTTATTGTGCTTTTAAATTGATTTTATGGAAAAAACTTTTCTTATTATCTATTATAATATGTCTATTTACGCGGAAGCCTTCACATTTCTGAATTCTGCCGAACAAAAATCATTGTTTGTTCCCAGAAACTCTCCCAACATTAGAACATCCACTATAGGCAAATTAGACGAATTTGCCGTGGTAAATCCTGGTTCCACTATTGTATCTTTTGAGAAAACGACGGACGATAAAATAGATATACCTAAATTAAGCAATAAGAACAAATTAAAACCAAAAAACGACTACCTACCAAAACTTGAAGAGTTATGCGATTTGTATGAATGAAGTTTGTTCTGTTCACTGACAGTAACACTCGTGACGTAATTCGCTCTGATTGGTGTTTCATCTATCATGGCGGATAGCCGTATTTTATGGTTTTATTTTATCAAAAATAAAATTAATCTCACTATAATTTCAATAATAAATATGTTTTACGGAATCTGTGAATCTTAGTTCATTAGATTAATGCATTAATTTAGTGATTACGCATTACAGGAAACACGCCTATTATTTTTACTTGACCTACTGATTTATACATCGCCATCAAATTTACTAACTCAGCCACGGATTTTACAACTAACCAACAGTTTAAGTTAGGTTAGATTATGAAATAACTACGCGCGAGGCAAGCGAGCGTAGCGAGCGTGCCGCGGCAGCGGCCGCCGCGCCGAAGCGACAGAAATCTAGTTCATAAAGAATACAATATATTATACTCCGGTATTTTCGACATTTTAAGCATTCTACCTTCCAAGTATCGTCTTTATAAACTTCGATCAATCGATCTTTATACATTTCAAACATTCTTGATTTTGAAATTCGCTATTTTAAGCTTTGGCATTACAATTGATGTTACACTATATTTTAAACATGCTGAGTTATAAAATTAGAAGTAGATAGACTTACTTTATTGGTGTCATATTTAAATATTTTAGGAGTTCCCTCTTGATTATGTGTTACAAATTTAGATACTAAAAAACAAATTTAGATGCTAAAAAATAACTGCCATGCTGAGTTGTATTTACAGTGGCTTACATCGAGGATATTTAGTGGCTAAGATAGTATTTTTTAGAGGCACATTGATAGTGGCTGACTTAGTTATTCAGAGGTCAATGTAAATTTTTAGAGGCGAAAAATGCTATTAAATAGAAGGCGGTTTAATTAGCACCCGTTTTTATTTATAATACCCACCCTCACTCGCCAAATCAAAAACAGCTAAAACTGGAATACTTTTTATGCGGAGTGTCCAAAACTTCATTTCCCTGCCTGCCTTGTGGTGCTCTCCAAAGGAAGGGCATTCATATTGGTAAAATTTTCAACCACTTTAAATCTTACAATACTTTTTTATTCTTACTATACCTATAAATACACAGAACACTTCAAAATGTTACGCGTAAATACGCAACAACGCGACTGGGAAGATTTTAGGGCACACTGCGTTTTTTGCAGACAAAATAGTAGGACCACGAGAAAACGGCGGTTTGTATCGATACCAACGTGATGCCCCACTCCCGGTTGGCATTTTTATAGAAAAAAACGCGCAGCGAACGCGTGTTTATATCGATACAAAAAAAACTGTGTGTTGAGGAATCCAGTCGTCGGGTTTCGGCAGGAGTCGTCAGAGGAAATCGACGGCTGAATCACGTCGAGATCACCAATTTGGGGAACATGGTGGAATCGTTCCCCAAAAGCAGAGTAGGTGGATGCTCTGCAACGGGCCGGCCCATCTGGCCCACTTGCCTGTGGTCTTTCGACCAACAGTTGATGTCGGATAGTCGGCTATATGTCTATTGGTGGCGAAAACTTTGCTTGCGAGTTCTAGACATATGCGGTTGTGTCGCCATCAATCCCGAAGCGCGTAGTGCGTAGCATGTCTATGTAGTTCGTCTAGCGACAGGCAGATGTCGCTACAAGCGCTGCAGAAAACGTCGTGTGCCCACTCCCTTAAACCTTTCACACAGCTTGAAGTTATTAGCCTTGAATAATAGAGTCTATGTACTAGGAAGGCCCCACAACTTGAGATTCCCCGCGTCCCGCTTCCGTTCGGGCGGCTCCTTGTCGTCACAGGCGAATGCGGCCAGGTAACGCGACGGATGCCACGACACTGTGAATGTTGACGCCAGCACGGGGATCTCCGCTACTTTCTCACCTGGGAAACAGAATAAAATGTTTCTATAGATGTAGATTGCTCTCTGATAGTTAAACAAGCCAACATTAATAATTTAAACAAAAAACCCGCGTAGGATGAAGGATTAAACAAAATTTTACCTACAGCCTCACTATTCTGATGAGCGTTTCAGCATTCGAGCAGTAGGCTATAAAAATTACCTATTGCCCGAATACTGAATCGCTACTGAAATATTTGAATTGAACTTGACTACTAAACTATAATGTTTAGTGCGGAACTACTTACAAGAAACAAAATATTTTTTTTTTCACAAGAAGAACTTATTCAATTAATGCTCAAAAACATACCAGTCTGTGTGCACCCGATATCAATGATGTGGTCTTCACTAGCGGAGGCCAACAATCTTCCATCGAAACTGAACGACAATGTTCTAACTGGCCACTCCAGTCTGAAATCAACAAATATCTACTGTTTGTAACTGAGATTAATAAAGTTCGTATGAGCAAGTGACCAACTCAGGTGACGGAGTTTTTAGGCCGCCTAAAGGCATACTACGCCACGAGCGCTTCAGATTAATGAAAGTTATGATAAGGCACACCTATCACCTAGCCGTTCATTAAAGGTGAACGCATACCTATCGGAGCCAAACGCTCCGAAAGAATGGACCGATACAAATTTTAGAATTCTTTATATGAAACCTCGCACGCCTGCCAGATTCGACGCGGGCACGTGTGAGAGGTTTCATTCGATTTCATAAAAATACAAAAATTCGTTTTGGTCGATTTTTTCTGTGCGTTCGGCTCCGCTATATGAGCGTTCACCTTTTATTGCTGTGTTTTTAACCGACTTAAAAAAAGGAGAATATTCTCAAGTCGTCGGTGAGGATCTGTCGAGGATCTTTGGAGTTATGAACAGAAATGCACCTCGAGAGTGCTGAAAATTGCTCGGCTTCTAGCACTGAAGTCGGTGTCTTAAAATGTTTTAATTTAGCCACTTGTTTGTGTAACAGTAGTTGTTTTACCTGGTAAAGACCCTAAGACACGCCAGTTCGTTGACGTCCCACAACGAGACGAGCGCGTCTGCCGAGCCGGTCGCGAAGTACCGCCCGGTGGGGTCGTGCTGACTAAATCTCAGTGATTTTGTTGCTGTCTACTGAGTTTTTACTTCTATACGGATTTTATGGAACTAGCTGAGTTTTTATAGTTGTCTACTGAAATTTTGCTGCCCATTATTGTAACCGAGTGCAATGAAAGTTACTAAAGATTTTGCTGTTTACTGGAATTTCTCTACTTGTTAATTTATTATTTATAGGGACCATTATAATAAAACGTGTATGATCTAGCCATTACTGATTTGTTCACTGAAACTACCCACCACATATTTTATAAGTAATATTCAAATACCTACAACCCCCTTATTAAAACAATAAGTGTAGCGTGGTAAATCAACATAAAATTTAACATAATCCTATTACTTAATTACAACATACCTACAATAATAACGAGTAATTTATTACTCATGCAAATCACGTTAAATTAGATAACATTCATGTTGATCATTATTAATAATTATCCTTCTGAAAAAGTAACTTTAAGCATTATGTAAGTACTTACATCTTGGATACATTTTGGATGCGTAAACATGAATAATCGACTAAGTACTTATCTCATCTATAAAAAAAATATAGGTAAGTAAGTATTTACTCTTCAATTAAAAATTTACAATAATGAAATGTGATTAATTCATAGGTATTCTTAACTAAATTATAATAACATCATGCAATAATCTATTTCACTATGACTTTACTTTTTAAACATGCATTATGTACAGTATTTCTTTGTGTAATTACAATTAGGTAAGGAACCTACATTTCTGAATTAACAATGGACAATAATCCCAATTGAAATAACATAAGTAGGTACATACTTTTATATAAGCTAGGTAAGAGTTGTTTCGCGACGTAGTAGGTGGGTATAATACCTATGGAACTCAATCACCCCGATTGCACACGAAGCTTCACACCGGGTAGGTCCACCGATCAGGAGGTATCACTTCCCTGCCAGAACGAGTGCGATAGTTAGCAAATTCGTTTTGTTGAACTGGAACACTGGAGCTGTTTGTTGCTAGCGTTGAGTTTTCGATGGATATACTTTCATTTAAAATATCATCGTAACAACGTGATGAATAAAGTGGTACATCAAAACGGTTAACTGAATCAATTATTATATGTTTCCGATTGCGTCTCAACGAACGTCCTGATCGCATTCTGACCAAATATGATCGAGAATCTATAACATCCTGTACTACGCCAGGTTCCCACGTATTGTTATTCCATACCTTCACTTTTTGACCTATGCTTAATTGTTTAAGATGGCGTGTTCCTTTGTCAAAATACCTCTTTTGATCTACTTGACGAGCTTTCAATTTACTTTGAATATCCTTATTTAATCTAGGTTTGTAGACTGAATGTGACCTTGGTATCAAACTACGTAGTTTTCTGCTGTATAGCAATTCAGCAGGAGAAGGTATATCCGCACATATAGGTGTATTTAAATATTCTAAGTAGGCCAAATTAAATTCAGATGCATCATAATCAGTCTTTTTCATTAAATTCTTTATAGTTTGTATCGTACGCTCGACCTGCCCATTTGACTGAGCGTATCCAGGTGAAGATGTCTTATGCTGAAAATTCCACTCATCAGAAAAAACTTTAAAATAATTAGATGAAAACTCTGGGCCATTGTCGGTCATGATCGTTTGAGGAATTCCATGTCTAACGAATATTCGTTTCAATTTTTCAATCACCTCCTTTGATTGCAATGAGCATAACTCTTCAATTTCTACAAACTTACTAAAGTAGTCTACCACGATGATAAAAGACCGATTTTTAAAATGAAATATGTCGGCTCCAACCTTATTCCACGGCACGTCCGGTATTTCGTGATTTAATAAGGGTTCCTTTGTGTTCTGCTTTCTATGAGTTAGACATGCTTGACAATTACTTAAATAATTTTCTAATTGTGAATTTATATTAGGCCAAAATATACTTTCGCGTATTCTGAGTTTGCATTTCTCTAAGCCCATATGCCCTGTATGTATTGTTTTTAACATTTCTTGTCGCAAACATTTCGGAATTACTATCCTAGATCCTTTCCATACAATACCAAAATTCGTCGTTAACTCATCTCTGTAATCCCAGTATGGAGTTAAAACACTATCTATTTCTCTTTTATGCACAGGCCAACCTGACTTTATTATTTTAATTAAGCTTTGCAAATCGGTGTCGTCCTTAGTACATCTCTGTATTTTTAATAGATGCGAGTCTGTCAGCTGATTACTGGCTGCTACAGCACACACCTGCGCTTGGAAATGTAAATAGTCACGTGGTTGCGTATGTGCCTCACTACCTAACGCTGCCGGTGCAACTGCACGCGATAATGTATCGGCGATATATAAATATTTCCCTGGTTTATAAACAAGTTTGAATGCGTAAGGTTGCAACCTTAGTAACATTCTTTGCAATCTAGGTGGAGCGTTTGCTAACGGTTTGTTAATAATACTCACTAACGGTTTATGATCGGTTTCTATAGTGATATCTGACCTTCCATAAATATACATATAAAATCTTTCACATGCAAACACACAGGCGTATAGTTCTTTTTCTATTTGTGCGTATGATTGCTCGGTTTTTGTTAACGACTTTGATGCATACGATACAGGTAAATTGTCTTGCAATAAACACGCCCCTAAGCCATTTTTACTTGCATCTACCGAAATTGTTATTGGTTTATCTAATGTGTAATATTGAAGCACTGGAGGGCTCACTAACAACTTTTTTAGATTATTAAAACACTTTTGATGCCTTTCTTCCCAATGCCATTCTACTTCTTTTTTTAGCAATTCTCGTAATAAAGCTGTATGTTCTGATAAATTCGGTATAAAACTACTCACGTAAGTTACCAAACCTAAAAATCTCTCAACGTCCTTTACATTAGACGGAGTAGGCATATTTTTTATTGCACTAACATGAGAGTCGTCAGGAGATATTCCATTTTTTGATATTTTATGACCTAAGTATGATATTTCCGATAATCCTATTTTACATTTTTGTTTATTCAATTTGATGTTTATTTCCCTACATCTTTGTAAAACTGCCCGCAATCTTTGATCATGAATTTCTTTATTTGGTCCGAACACTAAAATATCATCAATAAATTGAATAACACCTTCAAGGTCATCCAAATGTTCATACAATTTCTTATGAAAAACTTCTGAAGCTGAGCAAATTCCAAAGGGTAATCTTAAAAACTTAAACCTCCCAAAAATAGAATTAAATGTACATAAGTCTGTTTCTTCTAACTTTACTTGCCAAAAAGAATGTTTTGCATCTAATGTACTGAATACTGTAGCTCCAGATAAACGAGTCGTAACTTCCTCAAAGGTTGGGAGTTTGAAATGTTCTCGCCTGATCGCATTATTTAAATCCCGCGGATCTAAACATATTCGTATGTCACCACTGGGTTTCTTCACCACCGTCATACTATTTACCCAATCTGTGGGACCTTCTACTTTTGCTATAATACCTTGTTGCTGCATTTCTAACAATTTATTCTTTACTTGTTCCGTGAGAGCTATTGGTAATTTTCGCGGTGGATGTATGACCGGCTGAGCATTCTCCTTCAACTGAATTTTATGTGAACCTGGTAAACATCCAATACCTTCGAAAACGTCCCTAAACTCATTAAATAAGCTATTAGAGGTACCGCTCACTGACATAATTCTTTTTACCAGATTTAATTCTTCACAGGAATTCTTACACAATATTGGAACCGATTCCACATCAGCTACAATGAATTTTAAAAAATAAAAATTCTGTTTATATTTTACTTTCAAGCAGGGTTCGAAAAAATCCGATTTTTATAATAAATATCAAAAATCCGATTTTTTGATATTTATCCGATATATATCGGATATATATCCAGGCTAAGAAAAAGAAGCGAATTACATTCTGTAAGGGGATTAAACACTTTAGAATGTGAAAGTAATTTGTAAAATAATTAATGCTATTATAAGCAGTGATCGGAATGAGGCGGGCTAAAATACCTAAAGTTCGAAAAATAACAGAGACAAATGGAGACGCCTTAGGACTAAATATTTTTCAACCCAATTATTTCCGTTTCCGGGACATTAATAAAGAATATCTAACATTAAGGTGAATCAATTTTTTACCTGAGTTAATAACAAAAACTAAAATGTAAATTATAAGGGTAAAAAACTTTTTTCCGTCGGTGAAATAGAAAAATTATTTGAATTAGTTCACAATATTATTAACATTAATTTTAAATGTACTTACTCACTGTGAAAATTGTGCCAACTATCAATAAAATTCTTACTTACTACAAGAATAAAATTCTTGTAGTAAGGAAGTCTCCCCTTTTTTGCCTCTGTTCTTTGAACTTTAGGTATTTAAGCCCGCCTAATTCCGATCACTGATTATAAGTGTCAAATTACCACATTTTTATTTAAAAAACTTAATAAAGGTATCAAAAGAATTAGTGTTTATTTGAGAAAGATTTTTTTATAATTTTTTATTTGTTATAGTGTTACACCACACTTAAGTATTTACATTTATGTATCATTGCGGGTTCGAATCCCGTCGGAATTGAAAATTTTGATAAGATTTTTCATTATCAAAATATTTTTTAATGAAAAAAACATTTAAAAACAATCTAAATTATTTGGAATTGTAGTTTTTCGCTACGTGTTGCCAGGGTTAACATTAATCTCCAAAATTTTTAGTTCAGAAGACGGGAAAAAATCCATTGATATATATCAAGATAAAAATCAATTGATATATATCGTGATATATATCATGATATATATCCGCTGATATATATCGGCGAACCCTGCTTTCAAGTAACACTTGCCGATTACTATTATTTCAGTACCTGAATAACCCTGCAGTTTTATAGACGTGTTCGTTAAATCACATTCGGAAACACCAATATTTTTTAAACATTTCTTAGGAATTATATTTACATCAGCTCCAGTATCTAGTTTAAACTTAATTGATGCATTATTAATTAATAGCTCTGTAAACCACTCATCTCCATTCTGTTTATCATGACATTTAGAAGTTTTTACCTGATCGGTGGCCTCCAGATGGTCCTCCTCGCGTACCGCGTACACTCTGCACATTCTCGAAAAATGGTTCATCCGATTGCACTTGAAACACTGTTGACCATACGCTGGGCATTCATAGCCCCTATGCTTTCCACCGCATTTTTTACACATTATCAGACCGGCACTCTGATACGAACGTCCGCGAGCACCGAAACTCGCATTAACACGATATTGATGAGAGTTCGTTCCTCGCCGCGGAGGACCGCCAGCGCCGCCACCAGCGCCGCCACCAGCGCCGCCACCAGCGCCGCCGCCAGCGCCAACAACGCCGCCGCGGGATGACCCCTGCCCAGGAGATATCCTTCGAGATTGTCCTTGTTGGTTTCTTCCTATCCAGTGCACGTCTGCCGATTGTGGTCGATCCTCGCCGTGGCCCGCGTTCACCCCATGAACGTGATGTTCACAACCGATTTCTGCTTTAATATTACTGGCTTGAACTCGCGACATTTCCGCCAAACGGCAAATATCTATTGCCTTCGATAATTTTAAATCAACTTCCCGCAATAATCTTTCTCTCAATATTCCATCCCTCAATCCACATATCAATCGATCTCGTACCATATCACTGCATAAATTTTCGAATTCACACTTCGCCGCCATTTTGTTTAATTCAAACACGTATTGTTCCAATGACTCCAACTCCCCTTGGTCTCTCGTAAAAAATCTATGACGTTCTATTGTTAGATTTTTTCTCGGCAAGAAAACTCCATCAAACTTTTGTAATAAGTCTTCAATCGTTTTGATTTCATCTTTTGACTTCAACTGATCATAAACTTCACGGCATTTCTCCCCAATAATGTGTAATAAAATATTCAACTGCACTTTTTTCTCCTTTTTGGAAAGTTCACACGCTTCATAGTAGATTCTGAATGTATTTTTCCACTTGTCCCATTCCTTGCTCAAGTTTCCTGATGTCACATTAGCTAAATTATTCTCGAACATAAATGGTTGCGGCGGTTGCAACAAAGACTCCATTGTGTTGCGGTACATTTACTCGTTCTCCCTGTGTATCTTTGACTTGTCCACACTTGTACACTACAATACTTCTATTTTCTACACAATTAATTTAGTTTTATCCGGCTGCGCCATGTTAATTTATTATTTATAGGGACCATTATAATAAAACGTGTATGATCTAGCCATTACTGATTTGTTCACTGAAACTACCCACCACATATTTTATAAGTAATATTCAAATACCTACACTACTGTCTGAGTTCTTGGCTGTCTAATTAGTTTTTGCTACTGGCTTGATCCTAGCCGTTCATTAAAGTTGAACATAAAAGAAAGTAAAAGTTTCATATAAAGAATTCCAATATCGGTCGATTCTTTCGGTGCGTTCGGCTCCGCTATATGAGCATTCACCTTTATATTGTCTTGTTTTTGTAATAATAATAATAATAATAATAAATCATTTATTTCAGGCAACAATAGCAAGTAAAAGATGTAAAATACTTAAAACTACGGCCCATATAAAATATATACCTTAGAGTCTAACATACATAATTTATATAAACTTATCTACTAGCACGTAATGTCGGTGACGTGTTACACACGTGTGCTGTCGGTAAACGCCCTCGAAAACGCCGGAACAGCACATTCTTCGGCCAGAATTCTTCCTTAGTGTAGGTCGAAAGATTATCAGTTGGAATACGCACCACGAAAGATTTAAAATCTCTATGACGCGACTCCAACTGCTCGACCCTCACCACGGTGTTGGTCTTCATCTTCACATATTCCACGATCTCCTCTACCTTCGTGGTATAGTGAAGCCTGGACACGTAGAGCAACGTCGAAGGCACAGCCGGGCGCAACAAGTAGTTAGGTCCGGTTGGCGCGACGCCACGCTGGTTTCGGCTGCAGGGCTTCTTTCTCCTACGCACTACCTCAGTGAACCCTTCAGCATCACACGGCTTCCTCTCATGAGAAACCGGTACGGGTGCAGTGCTGGCGCGAACAGGTTCGCAGCGCTGCTTCTTATTCCCCTTTTTTGCTTTAGCTGCCGGTGCCTGCAGCGGGGGGGCAGCTGGCGGGCAGCTTTTGGCGGCAACGGTAGCGTATGCGCGCGCGGGGGGAGAGGGGGCGCGCGCACGTGTCTGTTCCACGAGTGGAGTGGCGGGGAACGGGCGGGGAGGGCACGGTGTACTGACGACATCGGTGTCAGCTGCGGCGAGCGAGGCATCCAATAACGCTGACTCGAACGATGCAGCCGATGCATTCAATTGACCTCCGCGACGAATGTTGATTTTAGAAATCTCGGGCGACCTGTCCACTGAAGCAGCGCTTCTTAATAACGCTACCTCAGACTTTAGTTCGCTGATGGTGTTCTGCGAGACCTCCAACTTCAACTGGACATCAGCCAAGCTTGCCTTCAACGAAGTGATGTCTTTCAGCAGCCTGGTCACATCGACGTGATCGAATGTCACGGGGGGCAGCTTACGCAGCTCCTTCGCGACGAATTCGGGCACGTCGTCTGGATCCGTCTCCTTCAGGATGGTGATTATATCCTGGAGACTCTTCTCGCCTCCGTCTCTTCGGCGTGACGGCATTCGATCGATCTTCCCAAGCGTTTGGAATAGGAGAGCCTTTCCACTGCTGACATCCTCCTCCGTAAAGTTAGACTTGCAGATTTGGATGATGCTCACCTCATCCATTGTGTCGATGGCGTATACAATGAACGCCAGTAGCTCGTTGGCTATGAGCGGTTTAGAGCCCATAGCTACAGTTGACAGTGGCCTTTAGCCACACGAAACGCGAATTATTATAATTCGACACTGAACGGTGTGATATACGTCTATTACCGAGCATGCATCACACCGGACTGCGTTTGTAACAGTAGTTGTTTTACCTGGTAAAGACCCTAAGACACGCCAGCTCGTTGACGTCCCACAGTGAGACGAGCGCGTCAGCCGAGCCGGTCGCGAAGTACCGCCCGGTGGGGTCGTGCTCTATACATATACACGTGCTCGGGTGCGCCTTGATGACCGTCTGTAGATCTAGCCCGGGGTACCTGGAGATAATATACTATTTAAAAAAAGCACAGGTAAAAATGTAAGTAAGCACACTTCTCAAGTTCTCACAATGGATCTATAGTCGGATTGCTCATTATACGAACTAAAAATATATGAAAAATGTCACTTTGACCGTCAATTTTAGTGCGTATAATTAAAAATACGACTTATAGGCTCTCGTGAAGTTAGCCGATTCGCTGCGCAGTAGAAAATGTTGTATGAAAAAGCTGCACTGCGCATCGAAACGGCTAACTTCACGAATGCCAAGATCCATTGTGAGAAGTGTAAGTTCGTATGAGCTACTGGTGACGGAGTTTTTAGGCCGCAAAGGTAAAAGTAACTTTAACTTTAACCTACAAAGTATCTGTAACTTTGTACAAGCTTGAACATGATGCAAGTTAAGTAGGCAGAGTTTTCGCCGTAAGAATTTCCTGTCATGGGATACAGGGTGTGGCAAATTTTTGGCACTTTAAGGTAGCTACCTTTTCTTTTGTAGTTAGAAAGTTTTGTTCTTAGGAAACTATAGGTTTAATGTGAAGAAAAAAAAATTGCATTTTTAGATTTTTGAAAAAAGCCTAAAAAATTACATTTAAAAAAAAAGCAAGTTGGTCTTAATCGAGTCTATTTCCCACCAGGAACACTTTTCCCAAAGTGACATAACAAATCAAATTGTAAGTTTTTGAAATAATTCAAAAAAACATACCCATACATTTTCTATGAAATTAGTACCTAGTTGTAAACATTAGTGCCACTTATTCTATGGTTATTCACTTAAATTTCTAACTGCTTCAGCATGCTGGGACCCTGAAATGCCTAAACCTTTGCCACACCTACTTATACTTTTTTTTGTACATACATATACAATAATGATCAAGTTTGTTTGTTTTTCAATAATATACTCACGTCATGATATGCACACAGCCGAGTCCATTGGTCAAGAAGAACAGATCCGAAGACAGATTCCATGAGATCTCATTTACTTCGAAGTTAAACTGTTCTTCCACAGCCTGTAAGTAATAAGTAAACACGCTTTTTTGAGCCGTGTTGGCCGAGGAGATTAAACCTCGACTTTAGATCCGAAGGTCGTGGGTTCGAATCCTGGGCGTGCATCAATGGGTTTTTCGTTTCGTAACATTTTTATGCGCAATAACACGAGCTCTAAACGGTGAAGGAAAACATCGTGAGGAAACCCGCGGCTTAGTCAGCCCCACACGTATTGACCATGTCTTTCCTGTGGATATGGCCGGTTAAGCTGAGAGGATGGTTCTCAATTCGTCGGAATCATTTTTTTAGTGCTTTTATAAGAATACAATTGCAGGGCTAAAAAGGCAGTAAAAGCAGAATCGTAATCTGAATCTCACTATAAGCCATCTCTTTCCATAAACATGAGAATGACAAGAACATTAGTATTCCAAATCATTATCATGATTCTACTAGCGGCCTGTTTAGCCCCGCTGGTATGATAATGAACATTTAGCCACAAACTTACCACTTTATAAGTTCTGGTGTCAATAAATGACACTAAATCCTCCTTATTGCCGACAGCAATGGTACTTCCATTAGGAGACCAGGCAATGTTGATATTCTCTCCTTTTGTTGGTATGGATGCTGAGCATTTGTGGGATCTGAAAATGTGGCACAATCATGCTTAAGTTATCTATGTTTCCATATTTTTATTTAAGGTTTGTTGTGAGAGAAATAAATGTTTTGAAATTTTGAAATTTGAAATCTATGGTGCCGTCCTAATTGGCCATCGCTCGATGGCCACTTGCATTGAGATTATCCGCACTGAATTTCCAAAAGTACTGAAAGATTTGGTCTAATCTGACGATTCGACCGGGGGCAGGTTGCGAGGTTTCATACGATTTCATGTAAAGAATTCTACAATTCAATTCATTCGGCGCGGATAGGTGTGCGGCCACCTTTAGTGTCCTAATTTGAAGCTTACATGTCAAGGTCAACGCTCTTTTCGTGACACAGATGAGATGATGTGTGTGAATAACGAAATTCTATGGGTTGTTCTTGAACACCATTCCCCCTCGTCTCCGCTTTGGAGTCTCAGCAGAATACATAGAACTTAGAAAGGTATCTTACTGAATGTCCCATATCACTCAAAAAGGTTTCTTACCGAATGTCCCATATCCTAACTGATTTATCACCACTGGCAGTGCTGAGTAGGTCAGGATGTGAGGCATGCCAGCACAACTGGTCCACGGACCCTGTGTGTCCTCGGCAAAGGAAGTCTTGTGCCTAAAAATAAAAAATATTGAAACTCAAGAAATAATTTTTACGCTGCTAGGAAATTAAATTATGTACCTTACCTACCTATTCTGTAAAATTGTCTTAATTTATATTATTTCATAGATAACAATGGCTTTTAAGGTGCACACTGCACACACGCAGGGCCAGCCTAAGCCAGTGCGAGCGAAGGCGAGTCGATACAACGCGAGTGCTACCGTTCACACGCTTGGCGAGTCTATGCAAACCAATGTGGCGCTCGTATTCACTCAGCCGGCTAGGCGAGCGATGGCAAGACGAGGCGAGTGGTGCTGGCCATACGTTGGCACTGGCGTTCACTCGGCGAGCCTGGGCCAGCGTGTGTTTTGTTTGGGCCTTTATAGATTTCGGTATTCTACGAATAAATTGATCATTTACCTAATGGTGTCCAGCAAACAGCCACAAAAACAACAACATAACCTCAAACTTACATTTTCATGTTTTAGTAGAATTTTAGGTATGTGTGTATACTAACCAGCCTGCTTCGTTCCAAATTGAAAATAGCCACATTTTTATCAAAAGATCCTGATGCTAATCGTCTTCCGTCGCACGACCAGCCAACTGAATGCACTTTCGAACTGTGCGCTGCATATTCACGGACAGAGTTGTGTGACGCGAAGTAACTTCGCAAATCGGCAAGATCTTCTATAGGCGTCTGCCCTTGTTTTGATTCCTTCATGGTTTTCATCTAATTTTAGTTAGTAAAAACAATTCAAAATGATCACAAGAAAAGTAAACAAACAATCCAATCCAAGCCACAGGCCGACGACACCATTGGAATTTAGGCTTGGGAAAATATCGAAGTATCGATCCTTGTCTATAAAATTATCGATTGTCGTTGATAATTTTAATCGCGATAGACCAGATGCACACATCAAAAAAGTTTGCGATAACTTTTTTTTAATCCTAAAAATATTTAAAAAATCTCTAAAGATGATAAATCGGGTTACGTATTGATGTCACGAAAAATACAAGACAGATTTTTGAAATCCATAGGAACGTTTGACAGATTTTTGATTTCTTTTTTTTCATAATACAGGAATTCGAATTCCATAAATTCTTAAGCCAGATTTTGATTTGGTTTTTTTTTACAAGGCAGAAATACAAAATACATCTAAACATTTTCCAGAAATTTTAACATCCAGATAATTCACTTTACCGCATGTTTGTTTTCCATATAATTTGTTTTCCATATATTTCGTGATCCCGAAAAATCATGGTTCAGGAAAGACCTATTACAAAATTATGTATTCAATCTTTCTAAACGCCTACTAATTGCGCCATCTAGTAATAATTCAGAGCGTTATAAATACTAGGTACCATAAAATTAAATAACCGATGTCCATTAAGGAGTGTACACATTGCGTTTTCTGCAGCGCGTTTTTGAACTGCGCGTTTGTATCGATACAAACGCGCGTTCGCAACGCGTATTTTTCCATACAAAAGCGAACCGGGAGGGGGGCTGCGCGTTCGCATCGCATTCGAATCGCGTTTGTATCGATACAAACGCGCTGCAAAAAACGCAATGTGTACACTCCCTTATGTAGCTTGAAGTACTGTAGGTAGATATCCAATAAATATTGTACCTAGTTACTTTTTTTTATTACCTTTAACATTTCCTAACTTATTTCGTGCTAGATGGTTAAGTAACCTCACCAAACACTTTTGGCAAATTATCAAAATTTAACCTAAATCTTCTATCCATTTCGAATTTGTGACGGCTCCGGCGCTTCGGGAAGTGCAGCCCCTCCGCCCTTGCGTAACAAAACGCAGCATCAGCACGAGCCTTCGCAGCTTCGGCTGTTTGGTCGCCACCTTCGGCGGCGACCAGCCTCAGCCGCTCCAGCTCGTGCTGGTGCCGCGTTTTGTCACAGCGGGCGGGGGCTGCATCTCCCTTCGCGCCTCCGAGTTCATAAAAACACTCTAGGGTAGGACAGACAAGACCACGTGGAAGTCGGGGTGGGCAGATTCGGTTCTGAGACCGATAATAACCTAAAAACGTTTCGTTTTAAGGTAAGACAGACGCAACATAAAAAGTAACACAAATTACGTAAATAATATAATCGAGTAAGATGGAAAAGGTTTATATGGCTGGAAATTTTCTGGTAAGCGTTACTTTTGTCTTTTAAAATAAGGTATAAGGATACTGTTGTCAAATGAAAAAAAAACGAACTGATAATCTGGCATTAGTGTTTCTGTCAAATGAGACTTTTGTGAAACGTTTTATCGGAGTAATAAAATTATGTAAAACAAAGTATCTGGATTTCGAGTTTCTATCAAACGTTTTATGGATTTCAAAATTCGGTGAATCGTTTTTCGAAAGATTGATAGGTTACCGATAAATCGATAATTTGGAATGATTTCACACATGTCATGATTTCTTTGTAGGTATAAAATCGAATTCAATGGTTTGGTTTTCATATTAAAAAATTATGTTTTGAAACTGATCGCAAACAATTTTTAGATGTGTCTTGTGTGTAGTGCTTATCGTTCGTTAATTCGTTATTCGATATATTTTATAATAACACAATCTACAGAAGTTGCTAAAGCCATTATTATCATCAAATGAAATGGTCATGGAGACCGAAGTTCAAATTACATCGATAATTTGAAGTGTTCGTAACATCGAAAATAGGACAAAAACAAAAGGAGCTCGATGTACTACCAGGCCTGTCTCACTTCTCACTTTAGGTATTTATCGGACGCGCGCCGCCTCGGGCGGCGCGCGACATAGGTTGCCACCACGGGTAGAAATGTTCCTAGTCAGAAGCTTGGACTTGTACCTATATAATCTGTGCTTTGATTGGAAATTGATTGGAAAACGATGTATGACATTTCGTTCTCCGCTCCTCAACTCTTCCGGTTCCGAATGAGTTGCTATTTTGATGACAATGTCAATGTCAATGAATGATTGAGATCTTTGAGGGTAGGTATCTCTCTCTGTGGATGTGGGTAGTCTGTGCTCTGCGGTCTAATGTCTAACGATCATTGTGTATTTAGTTTGTTGATTTTCCCCGCCTATTTCTGTTCCTTATTAGCTGCAAACGGTTTGTACCTTCAGTACCTACGATGTATTTTATGTGTTGTGTTAACTTGTGTTGTACCAGGTTGTACAAATTTGCGAAAGGCCGCTGTATTCCATATTCCCAGTGTGTAGTGTAATCAGACTCAAAAAGTGGCTCGATTGTTTATGCAGTGATTTGTTGAGAAACGTGAGTTTGAACGAGATTTCGAGAACGAGAACGAGACGCACTGGTCACATCACACATCACAGAAACCTAAGATTTATCAGTGTTTCTCTAGGTACTATATTATGCATGTATTATACATATAAACCTTCCTGTTGAATCACTCTATCTATTAAAAAAACCGCATCAAAATCTGTTGCGTAGTTTTAAAGATCTAAGCATTGCTTGAATCTTTAAAACTACGCAACGGATTTTGATGATGTTTTTTTTTTACATAGGGACAGACAGCGGGAAGCAACTTTGTTTAATATACAATACCTATACCTACTATGTAGTGTTATGAAAAAATTTAAAAAATAATAATAAATGATTAACTATGTTTCGTTGTTTTCTATCAACAACACCTTCTTTCCCTTAGGCCACTGACCTCTACTATGGCATTGATCTCAATATAGTACACATTGAGATCAATGCCTTAGAAATATTGAATGAAAAAAGCAATCCTACTAAATTAATTTGTTTGGTAGAATGACAATTCTGCTCGGTGCCGGTGTAGCAGAAAAAAAAAAGAAACGTCATACATCGTTTTCTGATAGCCAATCAGGAGCGAGTAACATCTATATAATCTGTGAACACAAGTCCACACTAAAATGTTCCCGACATTTCCATCTGATACGTAGTATCTCTACCTAATCTGTGGGTAGAGATACTACGTATCAGATGGAAATGTCGGGAACATTTTAGTGTGGACTTGTGTTCACAGATTATATAGATGTTACTCGCTCCTGATTGGCTATCAGAAAACGATGTATGACGTTTCTTTTTTTTTTCTGCTACACCGGCACCGAGCAGAATTGTCATTCTACCAAACAAATTAATTTAGTAGGATTGCTTTTTTCATTCAATATTTCTAAGGCATTGATCTCAATGTGTACTATTGAGATCAATGCCATAGTAGAGGTCAGTGGCTTAAGGGAAAGAAGGTGTTGTTGATAGAAAACAACGAAACATAGTTACTAATCATTTATTATTATTTTTTAAATTTTTTCTTAACACTACATAGTAGGTATAGGTATTGTATATTAAACAAAGTTGCTTCCCGCTGTCTGTCCCTATGTAAAAAAAAAAACATCATCAAAATCCGTTGCGTAGTTTTAAAGATTTAAGCAATGCTTAGATCTTTAAAACTACGCAACAGATTTTGATGCGGTTTTTTTAATAGATAGAGTGATTCAACAGGAAGGTTTATATGTATAATACATGCATAATATAGTACCTAGAGAAACACTGATAAATCTTAGGTTTCTGTGATGTGTGATGTGACCAGTGCGTCTCGTTCTCGTTCTCGAAATCTCGTTCAAACTCACGTTTCTCAACAAATCACTGCATAAACAATCGAGCCACTTTTTGAGTCTGATTACACTACACACTGGGAATATGGAATACAGCGGCCTTTCGCAAATTTGTACAACCTGGTACAACACAAGTTAACACAACACATAAAATACATCGTAGGTACTGAAGGTACAAACCGTTTGCAGCTAATAAGGAACAGAAATAGGCGGGGAAAATCAACAAACTAAATACACAATGATCGTTAGACATTAGACCGCAGAGCACAGACTACCCACATCCACAGAGATACCTACCCCAAACCTACCCTCAAAGATCTCAATCATTCATTGACATTGACATTGTCATCAAAATAGCAACTCATTCGGAATCGGAAGAGTTGAGGAGCGGAGAACGAAATGTCATACATCGTTTTCCAATCAATTTCCAATCAAAGCACAGATTATATACAAGTCCAAGCTTCTGACTAGGAACATTTCTACCCGTGTCTCTACCTAATCTGTGGTTGCCACTTGCCTTGCCGCTCGCTCGGCTTGCGGACTAGACGCATTGTGCGTAATTATCGTGATCTCGTATACATCGTTTCTTGTGATTTTTGCACGATAACTAAACGATCTAATCCGTATAAAAGATACTGCTGTGTCTACGGGTGTATATACAAAAGGAAAAGCAATGAATGGACATTAACATTCCACAAAATTCCGGAAGATATTGAAAGGTTGGTAGGTACCTACTAAGCTTTTCTATAATTTGTTGTATGTAGGTACCTATTTAAATAAATCATCAATAAATACCTAGGTAGGTACCTACTTTTACTCTGTAACTGTAGGTGCATAATGAAAACGAGATTTTATAGGTACCTATTCGATTCCTTTTTGATTGAATAGGTACCTGTTTACAAATAAACAAACATAATACACCTACAAAACTACCTACCTACAAAACTGTAGGTAGGTAGGTACCTACAGTTTTGTTTATTTACATTGTACCTAAAAGTAACTTATCCATTAAGTAGGTACCTAACCTACTTAATATAATAATTGTAAGTGTTTAGAAGTTACATTACATTCATAGAGCCATGTTGGTCGAAGTGATTAGTACCTCAACTTTCGAGACGAAGGTAGTGGGTTCGAGTCCTGGCCGTGCATTAAATTGCAAATGTGATTGCAAACCTAACATTAAAAGGGTGATTATCGGATAACGGCTCCCGGTCTAGTTGTGTGATGATGATGATTGTGTGTGTCTGATCAATGTCTAGGTAGGTATGAAGGTATAGATATTTTGAAATGCAATTGTTTACAAAACGAACAAGATAATAATGTATCTACCTACTTCACCTACCTACGTACAATACGTAGTACCTACTTACTACTATTTATTCTGTGGTAACGGTAGATTAAATTATATTTAGGCCTACTTATTTTAGAACTTAAGTAGGTACTGTTTTTGTGACAGATAAAATAAATTAATTTATTTGTGTTGTCGCAAGCGAAAATTCGACAACCCTTACGAGTCGCGTCACACCGCGCCAGACAGTGACACAGTTACGCATTAGAGCAGGATGGGAATGTTTAGGCAAATATCTCGATAGGTAATAGGCCCATAGGCGAGTTGAATTGCACTTTATAGCTTCGCCGCGAGTCTCTATTTAAACAAATTTACTCGCGAAGTGACCCTTCTGTACGTAGTACTAGTATTCTGTGGTACTACCTCACTATTAAACAATAATCAATCAATGTCGTGTGCCGACCCGACATGACATCGATATATTTTTTTCACTTGCCCATCCCTTTCGTTTCGCTTGATTGAGTTGACAGGAGACTTGACAGTTCACTGACTTGCTTACTTGCCACCTTGCCATGCCAAAAAACATTTTTTTTTAATCTTGTGGGAAATGTCATTTTCAATTAAAAATGTCAACGAACTCGCCGACGAGGTCATTCGTGAAAGCGCTATTTAAAAGCGCTTTTTCGTAACCGTCAGGTCCCCTGGACCAAATGCGATATATTATGTTTTGAAACTACCAATATTTAGTACCTTTTTGGTACTATTTGGTACCTAAATCAGATTTTTTAGTACCTCGATGATATGCGAAAAAACTTGAAAATAAAGTGGTCAGACATTCTGACGTCAGGTTGTCTGGACCATATTTTTTTCACATAGTTAGAGGCAATATAACTTAATTAATTCTTTCTATATATTTAGTACCTTTTTAGTACCTTAACGTACCTTAATTTTTTTAATTAAATAACGTCCCAGAAAAAAGTTATGGATGAAATAAATTTTGCTGTTTACATTCTCCTATATTTTACTATAAATATTTAGTACATTTTTGGTACTATTTGGTACCTAAATTAGATTATTTAGTACCTCGATGAACAGCGAAAACACATGAAAATAAAATAGTCAGACATTCTGGCGTCAGTGGGGCTAGCATGGACAGCGAAGACAACGATTTTGTCTAGGGTAGACTAAACAAAAGTGACATTAGGTGTAGAGTAGAACTTTTCTTCAGTCCCGAGCATGGCGATTGAAAGAATGAGCGGAATGAAAACTTTTCTATTCTACCCTAGAGATGAGTCTACAAATGCGAGCATGGCGTCCAATGTTATTTGATTTTGACATTCGAGAATAGAAACATTTCTTCCGAAATTGTCTACACCTCCTGAGACCTAGACAAGCTTTCTTCCATGCGTTTCTTTAAGCAGTGAGCAGCCCCCCTAGCATGGCGATTTCCTCTCTACTCTACACTAGACTAGACAACACATTTTCCTATCTTCCGATTTTGGTCTTTCACGCGAACAAAATCATAGCATTATGCTATGACTATGCTCTTACTTATCTCACTTATCTTACTTATTTCCTTACTTATCTTACTTTTCTTACTTATCATCTTACTCATCTCATCTTATCTCATCTCATGAGTAAGATAAGTAAGATGATAGGTAAGAAAATAAGTAAGATAAGTGAGATAAGTAAGATAAGTAAGATAAGTAAGATAAGTAAGTTAAGTAAGATAAGTAAGATAAGTAAGATAAGGAAGATAAGTAAGATAAGTAAAATAAGTAAGATAAGTAAGATAAGTAGCAAACTAGCAAACTACAAACGCGAGGCGAACGCGCGTTTGTAACGCATGGAAGAAAGTTGTCTAGGTCTCAGGAGGTGTAGACAATTTCGGAAGAAAGTTTCTATTCTCGAATGTCAAAATCAGATAAAATTGAACGCCATGCTCGCATCTGTACACTAATCTCATACAAAATCGGACTATGTTGTCTACTCTAGTGTAGAGTAGAGAGGAAATCGCCATGCTTGGCCTGCAGGTTCGATAATTTGCCCATATCTTTTTATCGTGTTGACTCAGGACCTTGATTTTTATACACCTAATAGGGACTATAGACCTCAGTATCTGGTATAAATTTCAACTTGCTAGGTTCACCCTTTCCTGAGAAAATTGGTGGTGACACACGGGCAGACAGATGGACAAGAAAGTGATATTATAAGGTTCCTTTTTTTACCTGAGGTACGGACCCTAAAAAGTATATAAACTTCTATCAACTTCCACTCATCACGCTCCAAGGCCACTATTTGCCAGATCGTCTCGCTATCTTTTCCTGGGTCTGCCGCGTCGTATCCGACTGTCTTCTGGCACCCATTGAGTGACGAGCTTTGCCCAACGTTCCGGATGCATTAGATGGATGGCCTGCCCAATCCCACTTTAAACGTGCAGTCTTCGTACCTACGTCCGCTATGCCCGTTTTAGATCGGATTTCGGACCCTATCCGTTCTTTTGATCCCTAGAATATTGCGCTCCATAGCTCTTTGGCAAATCTTGAGGTACGATTTTTGTGACTTAGTCAAAGACCATGTCTGAGCACCGTAGGTTAGTACGGGTAGGATACAAGTGTCGATGACTTTACGCTTTAGAGATATTGGAAGGTTGCCCTTCATAAGCTGCTTCATGGCCCAGTAGCTCCTCCATGCGTTCTCAATGTGGCGACTTATTCCCCTGTTTTGCCTGTATTTGAAGGAGACTACTTGGCCTAAGTAGATATATTCATCGACATACTGTATTACCTGCCCATCGACAGTGACGCTACGCTTCGTGCTATTCGACATCACTTGAGTCTTTGACTGATTCATGACCAGACCTACCTCAAGGCGTTACTAAGTAAGTTTTACTCTCTACACCTAAATATCATTTTTGTCTAGTCTACCCTAGACCAAATCGTTGTCTTCGCTGTCCATGCTAGCCCCGCTAACGTCAGAATATCTGACTATTTTATTTTCATGTTTTTTCGCTGTTCATCGAGGTACTAAATAATGTGATTTAGGTACCAAATAGTACCAAAAATGTACTAAATATTTATAGTAAAATATAGGAGAATGTAAACAGTAAAATTTATTTCATCCATAACTTTTTTCCGGGACGTTATTTAATTAAAAAAATTAAGGTACGTTAAGGTACTAAAAAGGTACTAAATATATAGAAAGAATTAATTAAGTTATATTGCCTCTAACTATGTGAAAAAAATATGGTCCAGACAACCTGACGTCAGAATGTCTGACCACTTTATTTTCAAGTTTTTTCGCATATCATCGAGGTACTAAAAAATCTGATTTAGGTACCAAATAGTACCAAAAAGGTACTAAATATTGGTTGTTTCAAAACATAATATATCGCATTTGGTCCAGGGGACCTGACGGTTACGCTTTTTCGTAGAAAATTCATGCTTCTACTGCAGTCTTCGAGCTTATAGACACTGCAATGCGCATTCAAACTGTTGACGAATGCCGAATGCATAGATCCACACTACTGACCCACCGTACCACCGACCATACCCCCCCCCCCCCCCCCCCCACAGAGCTTATTCCACTCTCGTGATCCCACTGGGATCACGAGAGTGGGAGCAGCATCATGTAATAAGCCCCCACAGAACACAATTATTTACCTACAGGATACCCCCGGTGGGTCCATCATACACTATTGTAATCTATATACTATCTATCTAATCAGCTCACATCCAGCCACTGCTGAGTATAGAGAGAGGCCTCCTCATTTTCACGTCACTTCACTCGATCCTGCTGCGCCAGTCGAATCTACTATGTCACTATGTCATCTGTCCATCTGGCTGGTGGTCTGCTTGGTGTTCTGTAACTAACGGACGTCGCGCGGCCATCACTCGGTCATTGCCTTCGTCCATCTACCGTCTCCCCACCTATTGTATTTTTTTTAAAAATACAATAGGTGGCCTAAAATTGTTTTTGATAGCTAGATAAAGAATTGAAAAAGTAGGTCAGATGGTCAGAGGCCCCAAGACCCGACCCGAGGGTAGGCTAAATACCTATAGTGTTCTCTAACTGTGTCCGATTCAGATTCAGATTTAATGTTTTGGATACCGACGGACGAGGTAGGGTAGGTAGGTACCTACTTACAAGATTTTAATGAAGTTTAGACTTGGGTATTATAGGTAGGTAAAATTAGGCCTACCACCTAATTTTTGTACCTACCTACTTCCTATACAATAGGTAGGTAGGTATAGGTAAGTACCTACCTATTTTTAATCTGTTGAGTCATATATCATAGGTAAACCAATTATTTTTCTCCAATTTATTCACATAAGTATCTCTTTTGCAACAATTACGTGCCGATGTATTCACGTCGCCATACTTTGATTTGGCTCATGAAATACGCCATTGGTGTCGTCCAAAATGCTATCATGAAAGCAAAGTGACCCAGCTTTTCCTGTGAAACAAAAATATATTTAGGTTGGTATTGTGTCAACAACCAATAAGCCAATAGGTAGGTACTAAAATTCCAATATGAATAATCAGTAGGACCAAATGATAGTAGGACCACTATCATCACTTTGAATCGTGAGCGAAGTGATTCTACTCCTGTTCTTTTGCAACCAACACCGTGAAGAATCAGGGCAACAAACATGGTATGGGGCCTAGCTTTCTTTTCGGTGATCCATCCGCTTAAATCTAAATAGTCAAGCTCCAGTGGGGAGCCAGTCGAACAATATGAGTCTCGTCAAAGTCGTCAAAAGATAAAAAGAGGATGCCAGGCGAATTAAGTTAATTAATTAATAAGCGAGTTGAGGTATTACCTCAACAAAAATTCGCCTGGCATCACCCGTTTATTGTAACTTTAAAAATCTAAATGAATGAGCCGCCTTACTCCAAAAGACACCGGTACTCTGGGAGGAGTGCAGACATACATCCCAACTTGCGTAGCGTTCCTCTTGGGCACGAAGAACGGCTTCACCGCATTCTGGAGCATTCCAAGATTCTTCCCAAGCATTATAATACCAAGACTTTGTATCTATAGTCGTATTGCTCATTATACGGACTAGTTGAGTTTCTTAATTAATCAACTGTCAATTTTTTGGATGACAGTTTGAAATCATCAGTAGACGGATTCTATTTTTAAAAATAAATCTGCCAAGAAGGTAATTTTGGAGGAGTTTTGGAGGATCGTGTTTTTTAATTGATCTAGGTCACAGAACAGTTAAGCTGGGAACAAACTATCGGACGCGGCTTACGGACGCGGCAGACAGCCGCGACTGAATAGGTATCTGGATATAGAACGAACATAGAACTGTGCACATTATCTGACGAAAGTCGCGGACGCGTCCTTGGACCTTCAGACGTCCGAAGGCAATCTGGCCCGCTGGGTGTTCGGACGGTGTGCACACTTATCAGTCGCGGCTGTCAGCCGCGTCCGTCAGCCGCGTCCGATAGTTTGTTTCCAGCTTTACGTCTTCTGTGATCTAGGTAAACCTTTTTGTAATTATATAGGGTGGATGGTTGACAGTGGATCATCGTTGGGGTGAAATAGGGTGAAGTGGATCACGCTCCCTTTGACGAAGCTTATTTTAAAAATAAAGAGAGTGACTAATGCCGACTGTACATACATTTGACAGTTTAATTTCCGACATTTTATAATGAAGACCTATAGAAAATCAGTCATTTTGGGAAAAGTTCTTTTTGGAATAAATACATTATGCAGATCAGTACATTTTGACATTCAGTCCAAACCAACCGTATAGTATAGAGGTACCTACCGTACCCGCAATAGGTACGAGCGGACATAGGAAGGACATACACACGTACAGGTCGTAATAAGAGAAAATTAGACGTAATGAGGTAGGTGTGTCATACATAACAATGAATAAAAGATGAATTTATAAAAAAATACTTATTTATTAATTTGTAACTAAGGCAGGTGGTTCAAGTTACGCTTATAAAACTACAATAGGTAGCCCTTTAGGGCCCAGCTACTTTAACGGAGAAAGGTAAGCGTCCACATGTCGGTATCGTACGCTTCGGACGCATCGCACGCAACGGATTGTAGTATTATTTGTATAGAAACTCATATAAGTGCGTCCACCTGTCCGCATCGTACGCATCGCATTACACAGATAATCCGCTTGATGCGATCCGTCCGCTGCGTGCGATGCGGGCCTGTGGACGCTTACCATAAGTCCTCATGAAGACTGCTTCATTACAACAAGTAAAAATTATTAAATAAAACAAAAGACCTGACTGTGGGTATGAAAGTTTAAAACACAAAAAAAATTACACCCTTCCCCCAATTCTGACGAAATTTATATAGCCTGCACCCACAATCAAGCCCAATATAATGTCACCTCATAGGTTAAAATCCATCAAGTCATTTAGGCTGCAGAGCGGCATAAAGAAATAGACATTCTACATACATACACGGATAAATACAAGTAAACTTATCTGATAGGTACCTAGGCTGTTAAAATTGGGAGATCACCCTAAACATTTTTTAATCTCAATTTCTGTGCAATTTTAAAATTAAGTGGGTAAGTACCTTCTACCTCCTAACCTACTAATTTGTCCAAATACTCAAATTAACTTAAGAGGCCTGCGACAGGCGAATTTCCATAAAAACGTAATACCGAAATCATTTAAAATTTAAGCATACTTTTATCAGTTTATGTTGTTACCTACATTAAGAGAGTAGGTATTTATTTAGGTTCCTGTTAAACTTTTGTTCCGAAAAACTTACCTAAAAGAAATGTAAGGCAATTGAATTGAAATCTTTGTAGGTACACCAAAAATGGCATTTTTTCTTTTTATTTGTTCTATAGTAAGTTTTTTGGAACAAAAGTGTAACAGGAACCTAGATAAATACTGCCTTTATCTAAATAATAACATAAAGTGATAAAAATATGCTCAAATTTTAAATAACTTATATCAGTATTACGTTCCTATCCTAGGTACGCAGGTACGTTCGCCGGTCCCTTAAATCAAATTAACAAAAGTTATTATAATAACTCAGCTGTCAAACGACTACTTAACTGGTATCGTAACTGCCATCTAGAATAAAATTGCAGAATGGACATTTGCTTGGGATTCCGTACCCCGATCGCGAGTATGCACAGAGTCTACTATTCGATCCGTGACTGTAGTATAGTCTCTCAAATGTATGGGGATTTTAGTTCAGTCAAGTTACCACTGGAGGCGCGGCACCCCGGATCGCATACATTTGAGAGACTATACTACAGTCACGGATCGAATAGTAGACTCTGTGCATACTCGCGATCGAGGTACAGAGGACCAATATTCACGGTAGAGTAGGATTCAGCACTGAAGTCCGATAGACGCGGCGCTGCTATCGCAGAACTAGGTTACGTAAAAAATTACTAATTGTCCAAATAAGGCTTGAGCAATAATAATTATGCTAGTTTGTACGTTCGTTAGCTCTACACACCAGAACAACTGAACGACCTTGACTAAGTATATAAAGTAAATAAAACAATTAGTTCCCGCTTTTGCCGTAGGACTTGAGTGCTGAATCCTACTCTAGTAAAATTAACAAAAACAACTTTAACAGTGTGAAATACATCCAAAAATATTCCCAAGATGGGACTAGAACTCGCAAACTCGATCTCATCGAGGCCTCGCTCTACAAGTTGAGCTACCAGCCAAACCACGTCGTGGTTGAAATTAAATGACTATCTGTTCCACATATCTAATATTGTGCTTCATTATACTTTTTTATCTTGTGTTTGGGTAACTTAAGCTTTAACTTCTCCGCGGCAGTTGTTTCAAACTTTTGCAAATTCCTATACAATTCTGCCTCGGACACGCCTAAGATAAGCGCGCATTGTCTCAGTAGAAACGAAAAACTACTTGGAAAATCGTTTAACTCCTTCTCAAATATTCTGCGTACCGCCGGCTCTGGACCTTGAAATTTGTAGAACTTGTACCAGTAAAGGAAACCATCGACTTCTTCTTCTAGAAACGGATCTAGCCCCTCTTCCTCTTGCTTACTCAGTTTCTCTCTAAGTACGTTGAGTTCTTGGAGTACACTCAACGGCATTTCATCTTCAGAATCACATCTTTCGGGCTTCGGTTTTTCCTGGGTCCAGGTTAGTAACGAAGGGTTTATATTGTCCTTTGTCATTTTCTTATCGATAATACCAGACAGTGTCGGATCGAGCTCCATCTCGCCTTCTCCAGTAGGTTTAGCGGCTTTTATGTATAGTTGGGTAGCGTCATACACTTCTTCGTCGAAATCTGGGTTTTTCTCTGGCAGTAGTTCTTTAGCGTGAGTTTCTCCGTCGCTCTCATCGCTGAAGAGTTTCTCTTCATCTGAATCGTGTTTGCTTTGAACGTCCGAGTCGTGATCGTCATTTATTGTGTCATTTACATTAGTTTCATTAAGTATTTCACATTGGGAGTTGTCGTTGTTCACGTCATTATTCATTGTGTCGTCATTTACGTTGTCAATATCCATATCAGCTGCTGCATTATCATTTGAAAGTGTTGTTTCAGCTTGATGATTTGCGTTTTGTATAGCCATGTTAACCTTTTGTGCTATTTGAACAAGAGCGTCATTTTTCATTAACGCATTGTACTCAGCCACATAGTTAAGCCACGCACCTCTTCTTTGTCTTTCGTGGGTTACATTTCTCTTATTTTGTTTTGTTACGCTTTTCGCCAACGAGTCAATGGCTTTACAAAATAAGCCCATTCCTTTCTGTTTTCTAAGATTCTTTTTGTTGTCGTCGTATTCTGGAGGTACAGGAAGCTTGTGCTTCTTGCACGTGTATAAGACTAGTTCTTTGACAGCGCCTGCTCTGTCAAAAGTAGCTTCATTGAAGGCGACAACGGAGTCTATACTGGATATATCACTTCTGTTGTCGTTGAAGGTTTGGTTGTTTCCGATTGGAACATCCTGGAAGTTATCGAATGTGTTTTCTACATTCATTTCGCAATGATCTTCTACTTCTTCTTTTATATCTGGTTTGAAATCATCATCAAAAATGTTTATTCCTTCCGCTTCTTCTTTTATTTCATTAGGATTCGATATACTTTCATGCATCTGTCTCAGTTTCTCTTTTTCAACTTCATCCAACTTACTATTTTCGAAGACTTTCGTGTCATCAAGGAATCTAATACTACTTGATAACGTACTGCAATAAGATTTATCACTTATTGTATCAGGAAATTTGCCATTGCTTGCGACACTGTCATTCAACTTTCGCAACTTAGCTTTCTCAGTTGCGTCTAATTTGTCAGATTCTAGGATGTCATCATCATCAACAAATTTTATCCTGCTCGCCATTGAACTGTTTAACGAGACTTCACTTATGGAGTTGGATTTCGAGTCCAGTTCATTACTTTTCTCAGTTAGTTTTGTCTTTTCACTATCTATTCCTTCAATAGGCGTTTCAACATCATTTATAGTCATGTTTAAATCTTGCTCGCCAGAACTTGTATCTAGTTTATCAACTTTAACCAAATGCTTCATAGTGGGTGGTTTCGTCGTTAGCCAATTGTGGTTCTCACAATTCCTGACATAAACCATTTTCTTACTATACTCAGCTTGAGCTTGCTCATAGTAACCATGGATTGTATTAGTAATAACTTTATTACCTTCTCTGATCCCTCTGACTAGGTTATTCTTTTTCTTTGACTTTGGGTTAACAAGGTTCCAATCATCGATGACGTATTTGAGAGAGTACTGAGAGAAATCTTCTGTTAGTTTCATCTTTACTTCGGGATCTTGCAAATGCTGGGCAAGAACTAGCGAGTACGAATGGAAAGGAGTTAGAGTAGGTTTAAATTCGCTTTTTGGGATCACCATAGATTCAACTTCACCGCCTTTTATTCTATTTATGAGATCGTAGGCCATTTCGTCTTTCAAATCTCTCTCCCACTCGCCTTCGAATAAGTCTATATGATGTTCTAACGCTATATAGTCATCAGTGTCCCAGGAACATTTGTTTGCGTAACGGTAGCAATAATGTCTGAGTAGAATTAGTCGGAATTGATAGAATGTTACCCATTCGCGGTAGGAAAACAGTCTATCTGTAGGCGCTGACTCACCATGTATAAAGTACGACTTAGGTCGGTCTTCTTTCTTGTTGATAGCTTCAGCTGCGGAGGACAACTTCACCTCATAATCACAATCCAGTCCCAAGCAGAGCTTTAAAGCCCATATTATGTAGGTCATCATATGGAATTCATACGCTGGGACTTTCCAGATGACCTTATCCTTTGAATTTACATCTAGAAAACTACAAGGTTTGTAATGCATCAGAGATAAGACTAGAGGTTTAAGGTCTGTAGGCAAGCAAAGCTCTTTGAAATGGTTATCGATTATAAGTCGCAAATCTGGCACAACCGGGTTTCCTAAATCCAACCTCTTAAACAACGTCATTGCAATGGTGCGTATTATTGGTGATTTAAATTTAGCCATACCTCTTTTGATCTTTAAACGTAGTTTCTCTGGTTTCATTTCTTTCGGAACAATTTTATGTATTCGAAATGGTACTGACAGGAGCCCATCTTTGATGAGCTTCATCAAATGTGTCAGCGTTATTTTACTTCTGTCTAGATTAAGTGCAATATACAAGAGTGTTACAAGTAGTGGGAATGAGAAACTTCTGACAACTCTGTCCCGTTTTTTGTCAGAAATAGTCAACATATCCTCGGGAGCTATATCCTGATCTGAGTCAGATTCCTCATCAGCAGGAGCATAGTTTTGGTGAGGGTCATCATATAATCTGAAAAATATAAAAATACTCTACTAGAGTTTGGAACTAGGGGACTACTACTGGAGTTTTATGTTAGGCGCGGGCCAGACAGAAGAGACGCAAGACGAGGACGCGTCGCGGACAGGGCGCCAGCGAACAGCGTTGCGCCCCCGCGCCCCGTTTCTTCTGTATGTTTTGCGTCGCGCTTCTATACATTTTGTATGAAAGGGACGCGGAAGAGACAAATGTCCTACGTAATGTCTTACGTCTTTTCTGTGTGTCCAGGGCCTTAGAATGTTAAATACCTACCTATGTTGTGAAAGTTTTTATTTGTTTGTTATTTTTGTTGTTGTTAAAATTGTTTTATTATTATGCAGTAAATGTGATGATGGGACGAGCTATGAGGGACTGGCAGATGAAGGCCCTGGATCGTAGTGACTGCTGAAGTGGGGGAGGTTTGCCCAACAATGGGACAGTATGGGCTAATAGTGATAGCGCAGAATAGGTACAGAAGGCGCACTCCGCACTTTAGGTACAAAGCTACAAGTACATTGGCAGGCCCGCCCGGGCAGGCCTTGGCAGGTAGGGTTCACACTTGCCGCTCCGCTCGCACGCTAGTAGCGTCGCGCGTATACCTATAACGCGGCAACTCGACAAACCTTTCGCGTCACTCCGCGCCAGACAGAGTTATGTGATAGAAAGAGTGTATTTGTGAATATTGCTCTATGCAATGAGCGCTTACGCGAGCTGAATTGCACTTTGTTGCGTCGCAGCAACAGTCGCGGGCGAAGCCGCGGGCGCCAGCTAATTGAGAATATAGTTTAAAAAATTGTCAGGTCCAGGATTGTAGACTACTAGCACTATTAGATACAATATATAATTGAGAGTGCATCCAGCTATACAACGCTCTTAAATTTTACGTACCCTAAGTCAGTTTTGTTCAGGAATTGTTTGATGTAGCGAGTCCAAACCCACATTAGTTTTGTCTTGAAGCTGGGCTCTGCTCCATACTCCAATAATTCATCCGCTACACCTTTTAGGAGGAAGTTGAATGCATGCCATTTATACCATGCATCGGGCACTGAAACAAAAAGTAAATAAATAAAAGGCCAGCAGTAGCTATCTGTATGAATGGACTCAAAAGTTTAGCAGGCAAAAATAAAGTGCGCGAAAAAACTTAAAGGTTACAATTTCAGTTTAAAATTGATGGAGTAAGAAATAACTAAATATTTACTCTGTTTCTGTTCTTCTACGATTTTGTGTACTTTCTTCTTTTGACCATGAAGAATTTCGCCGTCCACTTCTATTGTTTCTATGATGGTTTCTTGAAAATTTGCGTCTTGTGTGCCGCATTCAGCACAGAAGTAGAATCCATCATGTAAGTAAACCTCGGAACACCCACATAAATCACAGGGCTGCGAAGCCCGCATCTTGAGATCACAACTTAAGTTTTTCTACTGATGTTTTTTTACTATTTCCAATTACTCCCATGAAAATCAAATCTTTGGATACCAAAAACAAACACATTGCCAAAAACTTCAAAAAGGCAAAGGCAGTCAGTCAGTGTTGCCAGCAAGTCCAGCAACTCAAAAAAAGGCCAAATAAAGTTGCTCTTTGAAAATAAAATGGCAGCACAAGAAGTGCCAAAAGGCCGTTTAGTTATGGGCCTCTCCCATCCCTAAGGCCGAATATTGGCCCCTAGGCCCCTAGGCAACATTGAAAAAAAGTAACTCGCGCGATCGAATTCAGCTGATTTTTTACGTTTTTATTTTTTCAGTCAATTTGAAAAATTGAGAATTCCATAGATTTTTTTTATATTGCAGCACTGTCGTGCTGTCACTAATGTATTGCCATATTTTTAAATTCTACTAGATAGGTAAAATTTTGTCAAGTGTGGATGAGTTGGTTATTAAAGCCCTCCGGCTTGTTTAAGGAGGGTCAGTTGAACTTGAATCAATGCGGGTTCAAATCCCGTCCAAATTGAAAATTTTGGTAAGAATTATCAGGGAAACTGTAAATGTATATTACATATCTATAGGTACCTAATTAAAAATTTTCATTGAAAAAAGTTGAGATCTATTCATTTCTGCGCTGTGTAAATAATAGAAAAAAAAAATAGAATATTTAGCAATGGCAGCGGCAGGGCGGCAGACCACGAATGCGATGGCTGGACGAGCTAGACGCCTATGAGAGGGACTGGCAGACGAAGGCACTGGATCGTGGTGACTGGTGAAAGTGGGGGGAGGCCTTTGCCCAACAATGGGACAGTATGGGCTAATAAAATTATAATTAGAATTAGAATTTAGGAATACATCAATGATTTTCTCTTGAACTGGGTATAAAATATCAATTCAATAAGATTTTGTCTATTTTCAATTACAAAAGTAGTTCCAACATGTTTCATTTTGATTTAGTTAGATGAATACAGATTCTTTATGACCCGGTGAACTTACTTTATTTTGTTACCTACTGAAAAAATGAGTTTGCATGAAGAATGTGTTAAAAGTGAATGAAGATAGAGAAGTGTGTCCGGAATTTAGGACCGTAGCAAATGGGTATCTGTCTGTTGTCTCTGCCTAGATATCCATAGTAAGGAAAACAGGCATGATTTTATATAGGTCATGTAAAATTTTACACAACCCCACTGAAAGAATTAAATTTAAGTAGTTGTCATTCTTTCGGCAAAATTATGTAGGTAGGTACCAATTTTTTTCCAAAGTTTTGTATTTTTATCATTTCTATGGGCTCTTCCTATTAATTTTCTGTACTGCTGCCCCGAGCAAATAAAAAAAAAATAGGTATTCAAATCGGTCAAGCCATTTTTTCATTTTAGCGAAACTAAATGCATAGCTAACTGTTCATTTATATATTTATTTAGAAGATTTGCAATATTGCAATTCAATTAAATTCGTTGGTAGAATATTGCATGTGTAAGTGGTAGAATATTATTAACTTATATCTGGCAACTGGAATTCCTACTTGCTATTGTAAAAATTCGTAATTTTTTTGTAGCGCTTTGCTGTCCGTCATCAATAACTCGCGTAATTCGGGCGTGTTCTCCATTTACGACATTGCTGAGAGAAACGGGTCTTTTTAGCTTAATAAACGTACTGATACACGATCACAAATATCTTTGGCATCCGTATTGGGGTGCTGTAGGCTCACCACACCCTTGAGGTCGCTCGTGAATTTGATACGTGTTTATCGCCGAGGGCGGTATTTTCGGTGGTTTGGTCGCGAGGATATCATTATTCTGTGCGCGGTGTAGTGTTATGTGTGTGTGTTTGCGAGTTCAATAGTGTAATTTGTGAGGAAAAGACTTAGATTGATGGGCAGAGCCGTGACGACGAGAGCGGCAGAACGGCCGCACCGGCGAAGCTTTACTTTGCGGAGGGTCTGCTTTACAATCAGCCACACTGGAACTGATGGAATTAGAGAATATCGTCGCGAACACTGTCTACCTGAAAGCCAGAGAAGGTTAGTCACAGCAACTCCTCGAATTGTAATTCTAATGAGATTATTTACCGTGATGAACTACAGAGTGTAGGTAGGAGGTAGAATCGTTTCAATCATAATGTAAACACTTGTAAAATACGCTGGAATTAATTTTGTGGATGTGTCTCTGGCTGCTCCCTTAGTCATTCAAAAGTTTCTAAATGTTCCTTTGACAAATATGTAAAACTAACTTGTATTGTGGCTAAGAGATCTAAGATAGACCCATGATACAGATTACTATGCTGCCGGGCTATCAAAGACAACTGTAAGTCAGTTTTTGCCCAAACACTTATTATCAGTACTGAATGAAAGAGCTCGTTGAGCTCATTCCGAATCTGTATTAAACTCAGTTTTGGGCAAAAACTGAAATATTGTTGTCTTCGATAGCACGGCAGTATGTACACCTATAAAGTTTGGGCCTCATCGAAACTGTTAACAAGTGTAAATTAGGTATTTAGGCAATAAATAATGTTCACTAGCAAACACCCACGGCTTCGTCCGTGTGGACAACAACTATTTTTTTTATACCATGACTGTGGTATTCCAGGTCATAAACTATATAAATTTTATTCCAAGTTTCAGCCAAATCCGTTCAGTAGTTTTTGTGTGATTTAGTAACAAACATCCAACTAAACTTTCACATTAATAATATTAGTAGGGTTGTTAATAAGCTGACAGTTTTGGTTGCTTGATTATTCAAATATCTGAAATGAGTTAAATAATTCATGTAAAGTATCTAGGACCTAGGTGTAGTGATCACTATCACACAAAGAGAAATCACTAATGTATCGATGCTTCACTGGCTCACTACTACACTCAGATCCGAGCACACGCGCACGTCCAACCCGCACCGCGTCTACCGCTAGACTGACGATTGACGGCTCAGTGTTGCCCTCAACTGGTGTACATGAGACAATGTAATAAATCTATTGTATAGATACAAAGTACAAACACTACATCCCTTCCTTTTTAACAAATTTTATTTTGTTTTAAATGTAATCAATACTATAGATAATCATTTAGTTATTATTTACTAAGACAATCAATCATTTCTAATATAGCATTAAATTTTAATTGTATAGCTTTATTTATATCTTTATCTTTAATTTAATTTAATTTAATTTATCTGATCCTCATTTCCATTGGTCTCTTCTACCACTAATTTTCATTTTCACACCACATTCCTTCGTAGTCCCTGTCCAGTTCCTTCATTCCTTTCCTTTTTCCTTTTTTAACTTATCTCGATCTCTAACTTCAGTGTCATTATCTGTCTCATTTATATTTTTCAACATGGGTACTTTATGCCTGTTCACAATCAAAGGCATACTATCGCCTTATCCTGAACGTACCATCGGACACCTAAAGGTACGATAACAACTACACAAAACAGATGAAGAAACCAGCGAACTGCTGCTGGCGACTCACTTTCCTGGATGCCAAATAACGGCATCCCACAAATGGATGTAGCACTGCGACAGGGCAGCAGGCAACCAAGACTGGAACGTAGCCCCAAAATCTTGTCTCTAGAGAAAAGGTACTCTGGCAATCAACAGCTCTCTTCCCTTCAAATCACCGGGACTAGACGGAATATTCCCGGGTTTACTAATATGTTGTAGCTCACTAATAGCCGACTACCTAGTCAACATGAGGAGGAGAATAGCTCATCGCAACATACCCAAAAAAAAATGGAGGGAAGTGAAGATAGTATTTTTACCCAAACCAGGCAAGAGCGACTACGCACTAGCAAAATCATTCCGGCAAGTCAGTCTAAAGTCGTCTTTCTCAATACCCTCGAGAGATTATGTGACCAGGAAATCAGAGGTAACACCCTCCTACACAACCTACTTCACCCCAACCAGCATGCTTATAGCCCTGCAAATTTGACAGAATTCGCTCTCCACAGCGTAGTCTCCCGGATCGGAGACGGACGATCAGCAAAACAATCGACACTAGGTGCCTTCATGGACATAGAAAGCACTTTTGATAAAACGACATTCACCAGTATAAACCTAGCACTGGAAAGATACGGGACCGCGCCAACGCTAGCAGAATGGATAAACAATATACAGAGCGATTCAGCTAACATTTAACAAAACGACCAGAGGAATTGTAGCAAGAGCTGCCCCCAGGGCGGCGTCCTCTCACCCCTTCTCTCGAACATAGTAGTTGACGACTTATCCGCAAACTAAATGGTCGCGGGCTCGTCACCGGAGGCTATGCAGACAATCTCGCCATCCTAGCGACTGGATGCTTCGAGAGTACATTGTGTGACACGATGAAAACAGCCTTCAAAAATGGTGGAAACCTGGGGCACTAGCCACGGTATATCAGTCAACTCAACCAAAACAGAACTCATAATGTTTACACAAGAGAAACTTAGCAATATAAGACCCCCCAAACTTCTCAATAGGTACTGAGCTCAAATTAACCAACGAAATCAAGTATCTCGGAGTCATACTGGACAGAAAATTGCTTGGAATAAGCATCTTGACCACAAACTACAGAGAGCATGCACTTTCTTCTTTCAATGCAGCAGAATACTTGGGAAATTGTGGGAGTTAACACCAAAATACCCATATGGCTATACACAGCCATAGTAAGACCAAAAGTGACATATGGTGCTATTGTTCGGTGGAAAAGACTAAACTCAACACTGCAATTACCAAACTACAACGCTTTCAAAGACTGGCATGCTCTGTAATAACGGGTTGCATGAGAACAACACCGACAGCTATGTCATGGAGATAATCTTTGGCCTCATCCCACTAGACTCCTACGTACACCAGGAAGCGACACTGGCCGATCAGACTCACATCTGAACCTATGGAGGAACACCAGGAGTTCTCACGCATGTATTCTAGACAGATCCATATCACACGAACCGCTTATATGCGCCCCGTGTGACTGTGATAAGATCCCCAGACAATCAACATCTGTAAAAACTACAGATACATGAAAACCAAAGACATCAGTCAGGAAACAACTAAGTCCAGGTCTATGCTGAGGGATCGAAACAAACCAGGGAACCGGCGTCGGAGTACACTAAGCTCACACAGTTCCATTATCCAATGCGAATGTGTGGCCATAACCGCAACTGCCACTGCTGTCAAGCGGAGAGGGATAGAAGACTACGGCCTACGAATACTTTCCGACAGTACAGCAACCTTCAGAGCACTGGAGAGCCAAACGTGCAACTTCAAGCTCATATACAAAATAAATGTCACCTTGCTCTTGAGAGTATCGCCGCAAAGAACAGGGTAACTCTGCAATGGATCAAGGGACACAGTGGATCACTGGGAAACGACGCCGCAGATGACTAGTCAGAAAGGGCTCAGAAACACAAATGGAAAGCCCGCCCAGCTCCAATCCTTTCTCTGCCATTCTCCCAGCTACACACCTAGATACGGAAAATCACCTAAAACCTTCACAATGATCGGTGGACGGACTGCAGACAGTCCAGAGCAGCGATACCAGCAGCCACACCACGACTGACACGTCGCCTGATGAACCTACAAAGGAAATACCTCAAAATAATCACAGGACCCTGACAGGTCACTGTCCCCTCAACAAACACCTGTACAACATCGGTGCCACGGACAGTCCATACCTCCAATTTAATGAAAGTCACCTCAAATTTAATGAAAGTCAATACCTCCAATTTAATGAAAGTCACCTCCAATTTAATGAAAGTCCATACCTCCAATTTAATGAAAGTCACTTCCAATTTAATGAAAGTCCTTACCTCCAATTTAATGAAAGTCACCTCCAATTTAATGAAAGTCCATACCTCCAATTTAATGAAAGTCACTTCCAATTTAATGAAAGTCTTTACCTCCAATTTAATGAAAGTCACCTCCAATTTAATGAAAGTCCTTACCTCCAATTTAATGAAAGTCACCTCCAATTTAATGAAAGTCCATACATCCAATTAAATAGACGTCTAGATACCTCCAATTCAATGAAAGTCACCTCCAATTTAATGAAAGTCCATACGTATGGTACGCACCTACGTATAATACCTACCTCTTATTTAAAAGAAGCCTGCAGTCTCAAATTCAATTTGTAACATAACATAGGTACTTTCAATTTAATGGAAATCCAGTTTATTTTCAATTAAATGAAAACCAAGATTTTTATTTTGTTGTGGGTATCTGCATATTTTTAATTTAATGAAAATCAAAGAGTTGGTTTATTTAAATTCTAATAAAAATCTATGATTATTCATTTTATTGATTGTAAGTAGGCACTATGACCCCAATAATAATAACAAATAATCAAAGTTGTCAAAAGAGCTGTGTTTTGGCTTCGGCCCCATGCATGCCTATCAAAGGTCCGGGACTCCATAGTCCCAAGATGTTGAACCTTAACATAAGTACAAATAATAATAATAATAATAATAACATCAAACCTCATATCAACCCCACATGATGTGCACTTGGCTTTGGCCTGTGTTCATCATTAATAATTATAATAATATAATATAAACTTTATTTCAGGCAACATAAGATAACATAATTAACCAACCGACTCATATGAGTCGAGTCGATAAGAATCGAAAATCAATAATAATAATAATAATAAAGTTATTCCAAACCAGCTGTTAGTTATTCCAAACCAGCTGTTAGTCCCTGGATATGCTGGAATTACCAAAGCAGATCTTTGTTCTACTACAGAAAGCTGTAATACTAAATACATGTAGGATAGTCAGAAAATTCTTACAAAATGACTCCTCTTCTGAAATGTTACAAACAAATAACAATGCCCAACCTACAACCAGTGCACACTTGGCCTAGGCCCGTGTGCCCTAGATAATTACCGGCTTTTCTCTGAGCCGAGCTCATGTAGATCGCAAAACATAATAATAATAATAATAATATCTAACCGAATTAAAGGCCTGTGCTGTTATGATTATTATTTGATGCCTATTAATTAATATTTATAGTACTTACCAAGGTATGCTCCGTTTAAACGATAATGTTAATAAACAGATGTTAAATCTTAGGTACTAATAGGTACTTACATAAAATCTATCTATACAAATTATAAATAGAAAATAGAATAAATATAAATAATTCAATATCGTTACACCTCACACAGCGCCATCCAGCCCCAAAACAAGCAAAGCCTGCTCTATGGGAACCAGACAACCGATAGAACACTTATATACTTTTTGTAAATACACATTTATTACACTTTCCAACACCCAAACACAGAACAAACATCCATGTTCATCACACAAATGCCCGTCCTGGATGGGAATCGAACCCACGACCCACAGCACAGAAGGCAGAGCCACCACCAACTGGGCCAAGAGGCCAATCGAATAGATAGAAAACACTCATGATTATTGAGTCTTCTTGCTTCCCGATATTTCAACGCAGTTGCATGCACCATGATCACGGGTAACCGAAGTCTTTGCGAGATAGAAGGTAGGTAGTTAAGTTATGTGCAGACAAAACGGTCTACCCTCCTCAGTCAAAATACAATAACAAAACAACTCGATAAAGGGTTTTCAAAACAACCTTTATGTACCTACCTAAGGAATCGTCCCTATCATTACGACTCCTTGTACCTAACTGCCTATAAAATATTAGTAGGTCGCTGACCTCACTAGGAAAGTTTATAAAAATCTAGGTAGGTAGGTATGTCGTTCAATGCAATCGCCCTGCACTTTATTCAATAAACAACAATGATTCATTCGACTAGATATTCCTATTTTATCTACACGGAATAATTTAACAGTAAGTAGCAATTTCTGTTCTTTTAATTTTGTCAAAAGATAAGGAAGGTACATAATCATCTAATGTTTTTTTTTTCTTATTTTTATTTCTCTTCATCCATACCAAGTTGAACTTTTACGATTCAAGTACAAAAGAGTGGAATGAAACGGATGACTCACTGGAATTATTTTGCGTAAAAAACATTCCTTATCGATCTAACTGTTAAATCGATCAGTTAGATTTTATCAGATTAATTTTACTAATATCTGGGCGACCGAGCTCTGCTCGGATGCATAACGCCATCTAGTGGTTCGATTACGAACCACATTGCACTGGTAAACCTATTTGCGTGAAAATGCCAAGAAAACGGCTTTTCCCAGATATGAGACCTAGCTAGATCGATTTTTCGCCTCCGTAAACACCCGTAGGTACTGCGAATTTCATCGAAATCGTTAGAGCCGTTTTCGAGAACCTCAGTACATAGAAACAAACTTCAAACATTAAACAAATATTGCTCGTTTAATAGAATAGGATTACACTATTACGTTCGCCCAGTAAGAAATATAAATACGGTATAAAAATACCGAATATGGATTATATAAAATTCAACCATTTTTTATTGTCACCTTCCTTCCCTTTTAACAAATAAATAAATTTATTTACTGACTTTTATCCTCGTCGCCACTTGTAGTGATCACTATCACACAAAGAGAAATCACTAATGTATCGATGCTTCACTGGCTCACTACTACACTCAGATCCGAGCACACGCGCACGTCCAACCCGCACCGCGTCTACCGCTAGACTGACGATTGACGGCTCAGTGTTGCCCTCAACTGGTGTACATGAGACAATGTAATAAATCTATTGTATAGATACAAAGTACAAACACTACACTAGGAGTATAAATGTCTTGTAACAAGACATTTTAAAATAATTCCCATTAATTTGTAAAGCTGAAATAGATTGAGATTTAAAAAATCACCTTGATAATGACTGTTTAAACTAAAAGGGCCATTTACTTGTAGATAGTGATGTCACAGAGCTTCAAAAAAGTGAACCTCTATATCTTTTTTGTGCTAACTCTATGAGCCACTAGTATACTTAAAAATTTTTTTACATTTGATTACATTCTGACTATAATTAATGAAATTTTTCTCTAAAAAATGCAGTTCTATTTTACAGTTAAGTCAAAATTAATATGGCTATTTAGTATCAATTAACCAATGTGCATATTTTGTTGTCAATCCACTCTGTACGGTGGATTTGTGGCCTGGCCATTAGTGTCACTGCTTTTGGTAAAGTCGGGCAATAAATTATTATCCAACGTACAAAATACCTTAAGTAATTCCTTAAACAAACATTCAGGTATTTAATGGGTGTAAACAGTAAGTGTTACACAGCAGGATATGTTCACTTAAATGTTTTATAGGTACAGTCATCAACAAAATTAAATTAGCTAATAAAACTCTCACATTGCACTTCATTAGAAAACAGTCAATTTCGTTTTTAAATAGTTACGAAAGATACACTTATAATCTTGGTCAAAATTATGGTATGACTACAAATCTCTATGTAGGTAGTATATGATCACGAGTAGACTAGTTTTATCTCTAACAACTTTTGTCTGTCACTGTCATTATTTTACATAAGTATTCAAATGACCCATTAGTAGGTAGTTGTAAGTTACCTAAGGTACTTGCCAATTTACACATTATCATAAAGTTGATAAATAATTTAGAACAAATATATTAAGAGGTACCTATTTGTCGAGATAGACAATTTAGATAGCCTTTCACCTAGTAATTCCGTATCAAGTAGTATCAACAATAGTGATGGGCGAGTCGAGTTGGCTGATTCGAATAACTCGAATCAGAGTCTAAGCGAGTTGATTCGAATCAAGTTCATTCGCAACTCGAATCAACTCGCTTACCTACCTATCTACTAGAATGCGGATAACGAATGCGAGTTATGCGAATGCGAGTGCACGCAAGGTCGCGAGTCAGCGATTCGCCAACTCGAAACCGAAACTCGACTCAAGAATAAGAATCCGAATACGGTGCATTCGACTCGACTCGCCGCGCCGATCCGTTTGGCTGCTGCCGCGAAGCGGATCCCATCCGGTTGATGCGAGTCGAGTCAACTCGCGTTGCGATTCGAGTTAGCGGCCGAGTCAACTCGAGTTATCCGAGTTGAAATAAAATCAACTCGTAACATCGCTAATCAACAAGCCTACATAACAATGCTCATTCTCTCTCTCTCTCTCTTAAGCATTATTCCCATCTGATGGTGGGGTCTGCTTTCCTCGTCATCCACTTCGCTCTATCTAACGCGTCGTCCTAGGAAACATTGCAGTCCTGTAGATCTTTTTGATCACGTCTGTCCATTTCTTTTTTGGTCTTCCTCTACGCCTGGACCCAGGAATGTTCAGCGTGATCATTTTTTGTGTAATGTGCTCAGGTGGTCTTCTTTGGATGTGTCCAAACCAGCGGAGCCTATTTTCCTGGAGGTTATCGTCGATGTCGCGCACACCGAGACTCCCGCGCACATATTCGTTGCGGATCATGTCGCGTCTCGTGTCTCCGCACATCCACCGAAGCATTTTCATCTCCGCCACCTGAATTGAATGTATGTGGCAACAATGCTCATTCAATAAACTTAAATAATAATGAGCTATTAGTCAACTGTTGTTACTTTTCGTAACAATTTTTTTTTTCAGAGTTCCAACTGATAGAGCTTGGTTGGCCTAGTGACATTCTCCCTCGACTTTTGATACGCAGGTAGTGGGTTCGAATCCTGGCCACAGATTAACGGATTTTTGATGTTCCTTTTTTTTACATCTATTTCTGTCTTATCTCTAGCACAGACCATTATGTTCGCTGTTAATTTTAATGTCGCTGGTAATTTTTTACCCACTCTATGCAACAGTACACTTAACGTGCAACTGTCCATGTTTTGATTTACAATTAAAATGTAGCTGTTGGCTGGAGAATTATTAATGAGCACTGTCGCTTGGGGATTCTAACTGTCAAGTGTGCGTTTGTATTACACTTGTCCAGTATTTTCTTTTAACCTCCTAATATTAGATATCGTATGATATGGATAGAGTGTATAGTTCAATCTCAATAGATGACACACGCCCACTTTTTTTGCTATAAAGGCGCTGTCCCGCTGTGGCGCAGCACAGTTTTGAATCATACGGCTTGTGGAAAATGGAATCATGCATAGCGTTGACAGCGTTGAGCTGCGTGGTCGCCACATTCGAGCAAGCCACGCGTGTAGCAATGACGTCATTAATCTCGTATTCGTATGTAGCGTGTTCGTGGGTCGCAAAGGACGTTATCACATGACGTTATCACATACATTTTCATTCAGAGCGAAGTTAGATACACTTACGTAGCATCTACTTGCGCAGCAGTGGGACAGCGCCTTTGACATCTAGAATTCTAGACATAAAATTCAAAATGTCTACCGTACCTCGGAATATAATGAACCTGTTTACACTTTTTCGCTTCTTGTTTACGAAGATCTTACGATCATCGGATAAAATTATATGCAATTATATCTGTTAAGATTTAATCACTCTCGTCATCTCTATAGCTAAATATTGTACGGCATTTACGACATACAAAACAGTTGAAAACATTTCATACATAATTTACCACTCATGCCAAATCTGCACGTAAACTAGGCTAATCGTGAGGCGCACATTATCAATTAAGCGCATCACACACACAGCAGATAATATATCTTATGAAATATAAATCTTGAAATCGCGCCCATACAAATTTTACGGAGGACCACACAGCGAATATAAATTACAAAATACTATATTTGGTGCGATCTGTCAAGATTTATATTTCATAAGATATAATATCCGCTGTGTGCGTGTGCGCTTTACAGATTCGTTACATCATCTGCGGCGCCGAATGATCGAAATCACCGCGTATTATCACAAAAAAGTCAGTTTAAATGATCAAGATTAGCGCGTATTATATCACAAACACGTCATAGTTTTTACACAAGTTATGATGATTAGGTGTAAAAAAAATCATCTACTTACATAATTTGTAATTTGCCTAAATAAATACTAATTGAATAACCAGAATAACGCCCACTAAAATTGAATATCATTAAACAACTCTTACATTTAATTTTGTTGCCAATCCGATTATTTTTCTCTTAGTATTCCTGGCAGGGCTGCCAATATTTAGATTTAAGACGATGGATCACTGAAGAGAAAGTTAGGTCCCAAATCGTGTTTGTTGCCCTGGTTCTTCACGATATTGGTAGCGAAAGAACCAGTGATATCTCGACCCTCGGTATTACGCATGCTAGGCCTAGAGTAGAATAATCTAGCTCTTAAAACGTGTCAGTGATCACCTGCGGGCTCAAAAAGGTTGCTATTGCAGAATCGCAGTTAAGGAATTGACCTATTACCATCTCTTTCCATTGACTGAGAGTGAAAAGAGACGGCATTATAGTTCATATTGTGATTCAGCTTTAGCGACCTTTTTAAGTCCGCTGATCACTGATCAGAGCACGATCTTATTGAATAAATGCTTTTTATTTTGATTTTTTATAATTTTAAACATGTTCTTAGCCAAAATAGGTAGATAGGTACTATCTTTATGCATGCAGTGTTCACTGTTTTGAGGAAAGGCACCATAATTATTTGTATGTTTATGATAATTTAGGTTTACTTACTTACTCCATTATCTCAGGGACCCAAAGGGAATCTTGGCCTCCGAAACGAGAATTCGCCACTTACTTCTGTCCATTGCTGCCTCCAGCCAGTTGTCGGCTCCGAGGTCGCGCAGGTCAGCTTCTAGTCTGTCGCTCCAGCGATTCTTGGGACGACCAATCGGTCGACGGCCGTTCGGTCGTCCCAGGTATGCCCTCTTAACGCTGCGATCTTCGCCTATTCGCAGTAAATGGCCGAGCCATCGGAGTCTGTGCGATTTGTATTCTCCTACTATGTTAGGCTCCGCCACGAGGTCTTCAATTTCTTTAATTTAGGTTTAGTCGCGATAAACTGTTTTTTTTTTCAATTAGAATCAAAGAAAAAAAAAATATACTCAGATATCAAGAGTATATTCCTAGTAGTAAGTAGCAACGAGACGTTCTGGCTAGTGGATACTGAGGGTAAGTGTGGTGGTCATGCGTCGCCGCAGACGTTGCATAAGTACCTAGGTAGTTAACTAAACAGATTAGGCAACTAATGTATCAATGTCGCGTTGAAATGTCTGATTTATTGCAAAGCGAGCGATAACGAGCACAAATCGAGGTCTTTATTTGCTGTTGTGACCACTATTTGGGTAAATTGAGGACATTGACGCGTTGGCCGAATGCGCTAGTGCTCGACTTTCGATCCGAAGGTCGTGGGTTCGAAGTTCGAACCCCAATAGACATCCTTCAAAAGTATAATTTAATAGAATGTCTACCGCGCCTTGGAAATACAGTGATTATGTTACTGTTCCTGTCCATGTAGAGTATTTATTTGCAATTGAATTACATAATTGTATTTATATTTGCAAGATCTCAGTGCACAGCAGATTTCTAGTGTTTTTTATTTGACGACACGTGTAGTAGTCCATATAGTCCACAAGTAGTCCATATTACTTATGTATGTATAAATGTATGTTTTGATGACAGCGAGGCACGCGCAATAACGTACTATTATACCTCTGGCAATTCACTATTGTTACCGCGTTATTATGTCTGTGGCCATAACTAAATTAGAAGTTTTAGGACTTTTAGAGCCTCCGTCATGACATTAATGTTATAATTAACCAGGTGTTTTTGTACTTTATTTGAGCTTTAAGGTCGAAATAATGAAAACGTGACCTTACTAATAATGCCACTAGCAGCTTTAGAGTGACCATAATTCAGAAATTTTACGGATTTGGTAAAATACAGTTGTGATTGTGAAATTCATAAAGAGTCAAAGCATAGACATTTTTTTTTTTCGATTAGACCACATGGATTAATTTTAAAAGCTTGGTGGTTGTATTGTACGTACACTGCGAGGCTAAAAAGGCCGCAATAGCAGAATCACAATAGAAAATACAATATATGCCGTTCTTGTCTCAGTCTAGGAAAAGAGACGGCATATAGCGTAATTCCTATTGTGATTCCGTTTTAACGGCCTTTTTAACCCCGCTGTTCTTTCGCGACCAATCCCGTGGAGAATTACAACAACAAACACCAATCGGTTTCCTTTTCGGCGATCTATCTTTATAAATCTAAGAAAAGTATCTAAAGCGTTATTTCAGTGGGGTGGGTATTGCATATCGAGCAAAGTGAGTGAGTTACAACAGAACACTTTTTTATATAATTAGGATTAAGTTCAATAAGGTAAGCCCATCAGCTGTCTTCACTACGACTGCCAAAACTTCCTCCAAAATTACGGATTGCGAATAACATCAAAAAGCTCTTTTCAATTGCAAATAAATAGCATGATTGATTGATACCACAGTATAAACAATAATTACTACCTTGGTTTGTTCAGCTGGCGCTCGCGAATCCTATTAAACCGACAGTCCACACTAGCGAATTGTGGAAACACACAGATACCTATTAATATTTTAATCCTACGTTTAATCCGTCAATTCCACTTTGATGTGTAGCGGGCTTTACAAAATTCAATTTCATCCAGTTATAATTGCTTTTTCGGCATATTTGATCATTGCCGAGTGGTTTTGAATTTTTGGTTAAAATAAAGTGGTTTTATAATTTTAGTTTTACCGAGCTCGTTGCTTCAAAGTTATGTTCCTTTCAGTCTTAAATTATTTTGGGGTATACAAATGATTCTGTCATAACACAAATCCGTACCCCTATTATAAATGTGAAAGTGTGTTTGTTTGTTTGTGGCTTTGTCGAGGAATGACGGCAAAACGGAGCTACCGATTGACGCGATTTTTTGTGTGGAGATAGCTGGAGGACTGGAGAGTAACATAGGCTACTTTTTATCCGGGTACCACGCGAGCGAAGCCGCGGGCATCAGCTAGTACCTAATAAAGGAATAATCGGAGTATCAAATTCTTATACCGTCATTTGCATTTGATCTCAAAGAAGAAACTTAAAGGGATCACATAGTTTGGCCACTCTTAGGATGGGTGACCGCAAGTGGTATTACGAGCTGAGCGCTTCCGTGCTTCGGAGGGCACGTTAAATTGTCGGTCCCGGCTTTTAAGTCGTTAAGCCATGACGGAGGCCTTTAGGCGGCCTAAAAACTACGTCAACAGTGGCCACTTACTCATACGAACTTACTTAATCCGGTATCGGTATTCTCTTCAATTTATTTTACAATAGGGAACTCCCACAATTTTTTTTTATGATTTTATACGATAGGTTATATCGTCAAATAACCGTCATAAAAATTCCAGCGCCGAAATACTAAAATTTTATAACAAAAATAATTTTTGAAATTTACCAACATTTTCACGCATCTGAAACACGATTATTATTGTTGTCACAGATTACTGTTGTAGTAACAATTTGTGAACTTTGACGTGTGACGTCAAATTGATACTAAGTACAACAGTAATCTGTGACAACAATAAGTTCGAGTATAGGAATTGTGAAAATTAAAAAAAAAACTTATCTATGGATCGTCATATCTGACTCGTCCTTGACTTTTCTTATGAACTCGTGACGTCACATCCTTTCACATGCTTTTCAAGTATTTTGAAATTCCTACTATTTTTTGCAATTTTTAAAATTTATTTTCTAATCGAAAATGGTTTAATATTAAAAAATAATTACACACACATATCTCTAAAGCAACAATGTTCATAATAAAATACATTTAACCCGCTTTTGAATCAGACGCATATTGCCTATTACACGAACCAACCTAACACATCCTAAAAACGTCGAATTGAAAGCATCGGGGAAGCTCGTCGATATCCCGATACGATGAAAACCGACCTATAGCCATTAGCCACTACTGCGGCGTGTGGTTTACAACCTCAGTAAATGAATTCTGTGGTTACGAGCGACAAGCTTTATCTGCCTGATCTCGGGTGAACCAGTGCTGAGGAAATTGATTACCTATCAAATTATGTCGGTACAACCAGTACGCTCGGGACCGTTGTCCTATTCATCATAAAACAAACACTTTTTTCTAAACTTTTAAACTTTCACTTTTAAAAATCCATACGTCATACGTTTAATCTGAAAGATTCGAGGGTGTTACGCGGCTGTTTTAGGTCCTACATTTAATAATCTTATGATTGGTGGCGTGACACACATTTGATTGTATTCAGGATGTAATAAAAGTATTTTGCAATAAAAAAGCAATAAAAAAGCTAAACTGTGGGAAAAGATACGACGAAATTACGACCCCACATAATATTAAATAGTTCGAAAGAGGATGTTTACATGGGAAATTATACTCTAAGACTTGTCCTCCTCATGTAATACGTGAAATATTTGAATGAAAAAGTGCTATGGTGTAGCTTGCTCGCTTTCTTGATAGATCGTCTAAGCTAAGCGATGCTTTGCGTCACAAAATGCATGAGCGAACTCAAGTGGCTTTAGAATTCAGCGCTTCCGTCCTTCGGAGAGCATCGGTATTGGCTATTAAATCTTAACAGAAGACCACCTTGGCCATTAATTTTCTTGATTATAAATATGAAAACATGATTATTATCGTAATCACAAACATAAAATCACGTGTCTCTCATCGGTAAGCAGAGGCTACAGATCCACTTGCTATGATCCTGTCACACACTTTACTTCTCACTCACTCATTACATTCTCTATTCAAGCAATTCTCGTAATTCTATCTTGAAATTAAATTTAATGGCAATGGCATTCTACAAATCATGACATTCGCATCGCACAAGTCAGTATTGCGTGTTCATTTGCTAAATGTTGCTCAATATGATCATAATCACTTGGTTCTAATTAAATCGATCGTTTCTCGTTAGGTGATGTAATATTAATTACTTGTATGTCTTGCGGGACGAGAGTACATGTACTTGAACATAGTGATTGTTGGAATTTCTATTGCGTTCTAACTGGTATGCTGTAATTACTTTGTTACCAAGTTTTTAGTCCATAAGAACAACACAAAAAAGACACTCGTTTCACTATCTCAGTAGGTTTCTTATAGTTCAAAAGACCTAGGTACTAAGGTCCCTTTTCATTAAAATGAAAAAAATCATAAAAGCGACGACACAATTCAGGTAGAACCTGTATCGTGGAGTCCAGTAAGAGTTTTAGCAATGTACGGTATTTCGGACCTACAAACAAGGTAAAAAATTTTTATTTTTTAGAGCTTAGAGAATATTTTTACTAAAAATATTCTCTAAAGCTTTGCTAAATTGACAGTTGAATTTCAATTTATGGAATAATACTATGTTTTGGCACGTTTCCAGACAATTTTCAATCCCTAAGGATACTGTTTACCTGTTAGGATTGTTTGAGAGATAAGGCGCCTAGCTATTGTACGGGGAGAAAGCCAATTTAAAATGTTTTTTTAGCTTAAGCTTCGTTACTCGTGTCTGTGTGTATCAAGTCTTCTCTCAAAGTCAAAGTCAATAATTCTGTTCGAGTAAATATCGAACACGCAGCAATCGTGCGTTTTAGCTGCGTTAGCAATTGTGTGCACTTTTGCTCGCGTTTACCTAAATTCGACAGTTCGCGACTTGACATACCACCGATAGCGCGGGCTGATTGCCATTTAACCATTTAGTTTTACCATTAAGTCAATCGGCTTCGCTGGCTTGGCCATCTGGAAAGGATGGGGGAAGATCGCATGGTGCAGAGAGCATATCTTGACTTGGGGCGCCGCCCCGTTGAACGTCCCCGATATCGCTGGAGGGACATGGTAGAGAGGGACCTACAAGTTCTCTACAATGGGGAACGCGAACTAGCTCAAGATAGGAGTAGATGGCGTCTTCTTTTGTCGGAGGCCAAGACCCACTTCGGGTCACTGAGCCAGCGGAGTAAGTAAGTATTAAGTCAATCGGTCTAAGAGTTTATTTATAATTCATTTATTTGCGGATTGACTTTTACTTCAACCATAAACTTATCACAAACTCAGTCTTGGATTTGGAGAAACCACACAAAACAAGATCCCTTTACATAATTCAATAAGGTCATTGGTATTACTTTGAATAATCTGAAGAGCTTGATGAATCTACGAATTTTCGCGTGAATAATCAAACGTGTGAATAATCAAATTAACAAACACGTTTTGGGGCTTAGTTTTCCATTTAAATAGCCAAACTTCTCTTGCCAGTTTCAAGTAATTGAGAAGCAAGAAGGAATCTAGCTATCGCTGGCGCTTTCTTGGCCTGCCTGGACTTCTTCCATCGTGCAGACACCAGTCACGACAATGACCCAAACTCCTATTGCAAACGATATCTTTCTATCTAGCTAGTCACTCCACTTATAGTATACCTAAGCCTCCTCAATTTCCGGTGTTCTGTGCCTCTCGCTACACTCAGTTACACCTTTGCCTATTTACCATCATCTCATATTGATATTAAAGCAAGTGGCATTAACAGCTAAGCGATTCCGTGCTTCGGAGGGCACGTTAAATTGTCGGTCCCGGCTTTTGAGTCGTTAAGCCATGATGGAAGCCTTCGGGCGGTCTAAAAACTCCGTCACCACCCTAAATTATTACGTTCTTGATATTTACCAGAAACAGTATTATTTAGATAACACCGAGAAAACACAACCCATTACAAGTTGAAACATCTCGAGCGATAGATTCAATGTGGAGTCGAGACCATCCCCCTTCAGTGAATTGAACAATTGTAACTGGAGTGTTTGCGGATGCTTTTACTTGTAATACTCTTACTGAGTTGTGTTTGGAAGCTTATTTCACAGCTTGCGAAAGAGATATTCCGTACTAGAATGTTTTGAAGAACGTTAAACGTTTTGGTTGTGGTTTTTTGCTTCTGTGTTCGATGAATTATCTTTTAATATGAAAAGTATATGTTTTATAGGTATGAATAATATTTTACATGTTTTAGAAACATGAGGGTAGTTTTTGTAAAAATGAGACTTAATCATTCTCTATTATTTTTTTTCTTTTATGTGATTTAAACTCATTTTTCAGTACTTTCGAGATCTCTACCAAAACGTTGAAATCGTAAACGCAATTTTAACACATTTAACAAAATCTAGTTTTTCATAGTTTTTCGCAGAGTTCGATAAAGAGCAGCATTTATTGCAATTTATTTTATTTTCAGGAGTTAGTGCCAATGACTTCCCAGTACACTCAGCCGACTAACTCTAGATTGAATGTAAAGCCATTAATTTGTATACTCAATAAACATGCCATGAGCGTAATGTGAATTTCTGGAACTTAATTAATTCTAAATGTTTATTTGTTGTAAACAGCAAAACCACACATGTGGGTACTATTAATTATTGGGGATCGCTCCCAGCCTTTCAAATTATCAAGAATTTAACCCAAACTGGAGGGCGAGAGATTTAGTGAAGCGGTTCTGTTACTAGGGATACCTGCCTTATATGTTATTTTTACATAATTTGACCTACAAAATGCTGGTCCTATCTTTAGCATTTTCGGGTGAGGACTCGTGGTCACACCAGCGGGCTGATAGTCTAACTTGTTTCAATCCTCAAATTGGTCTCAAACTGTCAAAACGATCGCGTAGGTATCTTTTGTCGCGTATAAATGATTTAATTGAGCTTCGTTTGTTTCAGGAGGTTCCGATAGCAACAAGGGGAAGAGCAAGAAGTGGCGGAAAATCCTTCAGTTCCCACACATATCACAATGCTTAGATATAAAAACAAAAATAGGTGAGTCCTTGTTGTAAATTACTTTTATCGGTGTATTTTCGTGTGTCGCTGACGCAAATAAGTTAATGGCTCCTAAAGTTGGGTCAAATTCAGCTTTATGGAAACAATTATGATGCTGGCGACAGGTTTTATTAGGAACTATACCAATTTTCTTCGAAATTATATATTTGTTGAACATATAATTTCATGTAATGAAACTTATGAATCTACCATTTTGATGATCTTTTTAAATGTTTTTTTTTTTCAAGATAAAAATTAAAATTTTACAAATTGTGCCGCGTTCGTAGGTTAGGGTGGTGCCAGAGAAGGGATGGGAGGGGGTGACATTAACAGCCTGAAAACCCCACCCCCCAGGACCCGAAACCTGATATTTGGGAATTACGTTACATGCTGTCGGGCTATAAAATTTAATGAGAAATGTTCTCCGCTGAAAAATTGGGTTATGAACCGAAAAAAAAAAACGATAAGTATCAATATCGTTTTTTTTTTCGGTTCGCACGCACCTTTGCAAAATACGCTTTTGACGAGTTGAAATGAGAATAAATGTTCTCAAAAAAAACCTTTACCTACACCAGAATACTGAATACTTAGTATAGGTGGTGCTCATCATTGACATTAATTGTCATTTTTGTGTACTGAATAATAAGAACTCAAATAGATAGTAGTCAGTCAGTCAGTTTTTGCCTTAGTATCAAGACAAGTAAATTTTTAAAAGTGAAGAATCCATTAGCGACCTTCAGATCGAAAGTCGAGATACTATCCCTTCTTCTTCTTCTTATCGTGTCGATGCCACACGGTTAAATAAATTTCCCATAAAAGGTTGCCACCTCAACTGCACTTTCTGTGGCAGCGTTGAGGTCTTCCTTTGTGCAGGTTTTTGGGCACAAAGGTAACTAGGTGCGGCATGGATCAGTCACAATGTGCTAGGCTAGGGTCCCTCAACCCCCATGCACACATGTTAGCTCTGCAGCAGCCAACTTGGCTGCGAAGTCGATTTAATGAATGTCCCACTCGGCCAGCACGGCTCAATGGCTATAGATAAGACGTAAATTGAGTAGATATTAGATTTACCTAGAAATCCTAAGTTGTCATCGTATCCTCGACACGAATACGTGATGCAAATTGTAAATACATCTCATTTATAGTTTATTTAACTAGGTTCTTTGGCTTAGGCCGCTGGGGATACGAAATCGTATTCATGTAAACAATATCTAGGCGACCGAGGTCTACTCGGGTGAAAATAGAGAATTTAAATTTATCTGAAAAGAGAACAAAAAAAAATCGGAAAAATCAAAAATCTGTCAATGGCTGAGATTCGAACTCGCCTTCAGCGTTGTAGGCCGATACCCTGAACCTCTTAGCCGCTTAGACGACAGCAGCTGCAGCGAAATTACGAACCACACACAGTGCACGGGAAAATCTTTTTGCACGAAAATACCGAGAAAGCGAATTTTCCCATAAAAATTGTAAACCCTGATACTGCAAACTTCATCGAAATCCTTAGAGCTTTTTAGAGAACATTAAATTACTGATATACTAATTAAATACATTTTTAGGGTTCCGTACCTTAAAAGGTAAAAAAAGGAACCCTTATAAGATCACTTTCTTGTCCGTCTGTCCGTCTGTCCGTCTGTCCGTCTGTCCGTCTGTCCGTCTGTCCGTCTGTCCGTCTGTCCGTCTGTCTGTCTGTCCGTCTGTCCGTCTGTCCGTCTGTCCGTGTGTCACCATCGATTATCTCAGGAACGGGTGGAGCTAGCAAGTTGAAATTTATACCATATACTGAGTATATAGTCCCTATTGTGACTATAAAAATCAAGGTCCTGAGTCAACACTACAAAAAGATATAGGCAAATTTAGGTTTTCGTGAAAACTTGTAAGTACCAAAACTTACCTTAATTATCAACTTTTTTTATTTTTCGGAATTTTTCCTTTACTTGTGCTGTAAGACCTTGCTTGTAACCAAAGAATCTGGCCGGATCCTGCCCCAGAGCCGAATATCGAATTAGACTATGCGTCTGAATAATATTATTTAAATAAAATATCACAAAATTAACTGGTACATACAGAATACTTAGATATCTCGTGCCCTGTGGGAATATAATTATGTTATTTTATTAGTAACTTTAGTCACTTCCGGTACTACAGTCCGTAATGCCTCTCCAGACTCACGGCGAGAAGTTTCACCGAGACTTCTCGAAGAACAAACAAATTATCCACACTCTCAATTTTCTCACTCATGATCTATTTGAAATCCTTTGTCTCGGCCAAAAATAGGTACCGACACCGAAGCGCGAGAACAAGAAGGCGAGAAACTCCTCACATTCACGCTTCTCGGGTGTTGTCGGGGTTTCTTGCCGAGAGTCTGGAGGGGCTATTAGGTATCACAGAGAATATTTTTATCAGATAGACCTACCTTCTTTTTCGCGGTTGACATGACACTCAAATAGTAAACAAAACAGACGGACAAGAATTTGACAGATGTAAAAGGAATTTCGTTGAGTTTCAGTTGTGTGATTGTGTTGTGATGAGTGATTTATGAGGATTTATCATATATTATTTAAAATTACAAAAAGTACTGACGCCTTGGGATATGCATACAGACTAAAATGGAAGTGGGCTGGACATGTAGCCCGTCTACAAGATGGAAGATGGACTAGGAGAGTGACAAATTGGGAGGGTCCAAGAGGTCGACGCTGCATAGGAAGACCATACGCTCGCTGGGACGACGACATCAAGAAAACTGCTGGACCAAACTGGCTCCGAGTAGCACAAGACAGGGACAGATGGCTGGCTTTGGAGGAGGCCTTCACCTTAGGGGTTCTCTAGTACCTACTTAGATTATAAGCATTAGTAATAAGAAAAAAATGTTAATTATAGAGAAATAAAAGGCTTTTTGTTTTATTTATTTATAGATATCATATTTTATTTTAGGCGGTTAGTACAGAATCACTGCACACGAGTGTAGATAATTTTATTGATGAAATTCCCAATTTTTCCTAAGTACTTTTCTTTTTTACTTGAAATTGTAGGTACTGGGAGCACCTGTGTGCGTCATTTATTTTCTATACCTACTTCACTTAAAATTCTGCTAGTCCTAATAATAATGAAAAAGTAAATGTTCACACAGCGCCATCTATCCCCAACGTAAGCAAAGCTTTTACTATAGGAACCTTAAAAATATAGTTTCCTAGGTTCTCCGTTCATGCTGGGCGTCATAGCCTGCTGCTTTATAATTGAATAACTTTTAAATCCCACTTTTTAGAGGAAGAAGATGAATGGACTCTCATTATAAAATAAAAAAACAAACCCAAAAATCCCAATTTGGTCATGACGCAAGCATTCTTTCCTGTTGGCATCTGTGGGGCAAATTTATTCAAGGAATCGGCCATCTCTTTTGACAATTCTAGGTCAACCGGAAGTACCCTAGAGGTTTTGGGTTGAAAACCTAAATGGTAGTTCCCGTTGACCTAGAATCACGAAATTTGGCAAAAAGCAAGGTCTTATAACACAAATAAAGGAAAAATTCCAAAAAGTTAAAAAAGTTGAAAATTAAAGGGTGTTCCCATACATACATAGTTGACGCCAATTAAGATTGTCCTCTGAGTTGTATGGGCGCTCATACAAATAAGCGGGCTACAATAACATAATGGGTATAATGGGTAGGTACGGAACCCTCGGCGTACGAGTTCTACTCGCACTTGACCGGTTTTTATTTTGTAAATACATACATAGAAAGCACGCAGACCCGAGACAAATATTTGCAGATCATACAAACATTTGTCCCGCGGCGGGGATCGAACCCTCAACCTCCTGCGTCACAGGCGGGCCTTCACCCTGCGCCACAGAGGTCGTCATTCACACATATTGCTCGTTTAATATAATTCATCTATTAAAATGTTTTGTCCCTGTCTGTCAAAGACACTACCCATTATTTTATCCGAGTGTTGACCATTTGCAAGCAGCTTCACACATCTATGATCTTGATTTATTTTTCCGTAGAAATTTGGTATAACATAAACAGCTGTCAGATTAGATAGAGATGTCAGATAATCAAGGATAATGCACAACAGAAACGACATGATACCAGTGTGTTAAGAACAGAGGTAAACAATACCCATTTCAAAACAGCTCGCTGTTTATACATGAAAATAAAACAACATGCATGCCTGCGACATGTGTGTTTTTTGTACAATAAAAATTAAAAGCTTTCACAGCGAGGGAAAACATGTGCCGTGTGGGGTGGCCATCAAATAATCCGGATAGTTTTGCTGAGGGAATTTTACTATTCCGCTGTTGGTATTCTTATTTTTAACCGACTTAAAAAAAAGGAGGAGGTTCTCAATTCGTCGGAATCGTTGTTTGCTTATTTTTATACATGTTCGCCGACTACTCGGTGACGCGTCGACCGATTTGAAAAAATCTTTTTTTTGAAAGGGTACTTATACTTTCCGATTGGTGTCACAAAAATCCACGAATTTCGGATCCAACGTCCAACAGGCTTAAAAAGGTCGCTAAAGCAGAATCACAATATGAAATAAACTATAATGCCGTCTCTTTTCACTCTCAGTCAATGAATTCAATTCCTATTGCGATTCTGCAATAGCGACCTTTTTAAGCCCGCAGGTATTGGCATATATTTTTTTTTTAGCTAACCTATACTGTCCCACTGCTGGGCAAAGGTCTCCCCCAATTCCCTCCAATACTCGCGATCATATTGGCATATTAAAACGGGATAATGCTAAATTGTTATGAATAAAATGTTGTTCTGTTATCGTACCGATAATGATAATATTTCCATGAAATACCTGCTAAAGCTACTAATTAGATTAATCTGAATTAACTTTGTTCAAAAGCGTTAATGTTTGTTACTAATTAATGACTTATGAACCTATTTTGCGTGTTGATTTATTTATCAACTTGTTTTATCAATGTTTTTTATCACGCTCGCGATGAATGTTATTTGTTTTGTTACAATTTTTCTTATCTCGAATGCATCAATGGATTTTGCATTTCAAAGTATTTATTTATTATACTTTAGGGAAAGAAATGAAATGCGGGGCTAAAAAGATCGTTAAAAGCAGAATCACAATATGATTCGTAATACATTTTGTTCTTGTTAGTCTCATGTCTACGAAAAGAGACGGCATGTGCAATTCAGATTATGATTCTGCTTTAACTCTGAATTTAACTTCTGAGCTATCATTCTCTTTCATTCAATGGTGAATGAAAAAAACGTCAATACATCATGTAGGCGTGTAGATTTGGCTTCTATCACGTACAAATTAACTACTTCAGAATGTGGGCCTCTGATGAACGTACATTTGGACCTCTCGGACTAAACCTATGGCCAATGTCTTGGGATTTTGAGTAAAGTTGCGATTCTGTTTTGTTTCTTTTCTGTTTCCGTTCTGTTTCTGGTTTCGTTATACCGGTTTACTCATTTTTTACTATTCCACTGGCTGACATGCTAAAAAAGGTTAAAAATGCGAGCGTCGGTAAATACCTTGCTTTGAATTAGCGGAATTTCACACTCGACGAGTCTGCATCTTCATTAGCGCGCTTGATTACATGCATCTACATAATCAGACCGTTCACCTTTACATACCTAGAATTTTATATGAACGAATGGTGGAACTTTGATGGAGTGTTCCGTAGGCTTTGTTACTGTGTATGATTTTTATGTCCTTAGTTTTCCTTGCCTCCCATGATTGGCAAATTCACTGGGATCCCAAACTATTCCAATCCATGACATTTAAACTTTTAGGCGGCTTAAGTACTCGGGCACCAGTGTGCGGTCACAAACTCGTATGAACTTAGCTCCTAGTTTAATCCATTTATCGCCTTATTATCTATCCAGTATCGTTGCAGGGCCAAGGCCTCCCTATACACCTTCCATTTTATCACCTTTCCATTGTTGGGGGGTTTAGACCTTAACCCACCACGCTGGTCTAGTGCGGATTGGTGGGTGGCGCGTCAGAGCCTCGTTTGTTGTTCGGCAGGGTGTACCACGGGCCGGTGAGGTTGACTTGGGTTCGAAAGATGTTGTTTGAAACCCTTTACACTCCATTTTACCCCATTTTATCACCTACAAAGTTTTTTTAGATGCCTATTTCTTCCTATAATCACACCGTTCAGGCATGAGGTTCATTATTGCGAGGCTACCTCGCTAGGCAGCCCGCGGTGTGGAGACGTGTTTGCCTCGCGAGCCAATTTGGACGTTGCCTAAGTAGACTTGATACTGCTTCAACGAGCAGGCTCGCGAACAGCCTCGCAATGTCGATACACGCCTTTACGTATTCGGGGTTGTGGAAGGCTTGAGAGGAACTTCTTTCTGCAAACATCCAGGATGGAAAACGATCTCCTAGCAAACCTCATTGCTTCGAAACTGTTGTCTACTAGATACTGAAGGATTTTATAAAAGAGCGTTTTAAAGTACGTTCGAAAACGCGCGAGCGACTTCTGGCATTGCAAGGTCCATAGGCTACGAAAACAGCACACCATCAGATGTGTTATTAATGCTTGATGGTACGTATAACAAAACCTTACAACTGTACTTACCATATTTCTTGCGAATAAACTACTTATTTAATTTAATTTCATTTCAAAACATTCTGAAGGTCGCGGGTCGTTCTCTGATCTGGCTGCCATCAAGCAATGCTTAGACGAAAAGTGTACATGCCATGAAAATTCTAGTCAATAGTTGATTTGCCTCTATGCCAAAAACATTTTAGTTGGTTGCGATGTGTCCGACTTCTGAGTAACATTCCGTGAAAATAAAAAACATTTTATTGATATAAAAGTGAGCATTCAAAGGTCAAAGCACTTCGGGAGTAAAAATAAATTCATTTCTGTTTCTTGATAAAGGAGTCATTGCTCCGAAATCTTACGTAAAATCATAAAATGGTTTAGTTTAGATAAATGTTGGGTGCACAAAAACCTGTTGGTAAAAACGTGGGAATAATTTTGTTTTAATTATGCAATGTGACAGTGTTTTTTTTTTTATTTAAAATACCTAGGTAGCTCTTGACTTCGCTGCCTGGGCATGGATGAAGTCGACAATAGAGCGAGCTTCCCTAGAAAATGCCTATTAACTCTCCTTCTATAGGTGTTCGGGTTATGTGTAAATGTATTGTGAGACACTCAAGGTACAGCAATGATTGGCTGGCAAGAGAAGCCGAGGATGTTGCTTAGTAGCGTGAAATTAGGGAGGCCAGCAGTAGACTGCTATAGGCTGATGATAAGTAAGTTCGTATATATGGCCAGCTCTGGTGACGGAGTTTTTAGGCCGCCTCTTTAGGCGGCCTAAAAACATATGATGATGGCAATCATTGAAATCTGGAAGCGCTCGTGGCGTAACTTTGCTTAGACGTTCTTGATTGATCGTTGAAGCAACGTTGTGCGCGGCCACTCTAGGATGGGTGACCGCAAGTGGTATTACGAGCTGACCGCTTCCGTGCTTCGGAGGGCACGTTAAATTGTCGGTTTTTAAGTCGTTAAGCCATGACGGAGGCCTTTAGGCGGCCTAAAAACTCCGTTGCCAGAGTTGACCACTTGCTCATACGAACTTACTATTCAAATCTGGAATAAGGAAAGATATGAACGATGCTATTGTAAATATAGTCCGACACAAAATAATAGAAATAAATGGGAGCGCCACTGTGCAAGCTAAATACGCGAAATAGATAAATTCTCTTTTAGAAGTAAATTATTACTTCTGACTGACGTCTTCGGCACCTGTACCATAGACAAGAAACCTGTACTTTATCATAGATTAGTAGAGAAAGGGTTTCCAAAGTACTGAAATTTTAGTTGCCGTGTCTACCCGTTTTTGCCGGACTATACCTCGGTTTCGTTTTATGCGAATGGAACTCTAAAAACTGTATCGGACACCACACGGCAATTGCACTGGACTACTCAGAAACGGTAAATTCTTATTTAATTTGTGCGGAATTGTACATTAAACGGATTAATGTAAGACCCAGTGGCCATTTACGAGTCGGTATTTTAATTAAATTGTATTAAGGCCCTTTGGCTTTGACCTCAAAAACATGTAATCTTATTTGTCGGCTAAAAGCTTTGGCTAACTTGCGCAGATGAGGAGTCAAAATCGAACTTTCCTTTAATTTTGTTAAATAAGTATCGGTTCTCTTGAACAGGAATCTTACAAGAAGTCATATTTATTTTGAAATATGTCTTTGTTAATTTCTCGAGGAATTCGCGGGGACTTCTTCTTTGGGTTTCCCTCCTATCGGAGATTGGACAACATCATGGCTATTTTGATTCTGGAAACTGCGGCTCTAAAAAGAGATGTGGTACTGCAGCCAAACCAGTCCCGCAGGTTCTTTAACCAGGAATGGCGTCTTCTGCCAACTCCTTTTCTCCCTTCTATCTTTTCTTATCTTTCCTTCGCGGAGACAGACTACAGAAACCCTACTTTTTTTATGACATCGCCAGTCGCTTAGTTTCAGTCGTATGTCTTGCCTCAGATTTACCGTAAATGAATACGGTCTGAACTTTTTATATTATGGTTATTAGTACAACTACTTAACGGTCACTCATCCTATTTGCAACCGTTCTGAACAATTACCCCCTTACTTAAGAAAGATGTTTAAAGTTGAACACTGGTTAAACAACGTCCTGTCTCTGTTTGTCACTATCCACAAATAAAGACAGGACGTTGTTTAACCAGTGTTTAACTTTAAACATCTTTCATAAGTAAGGCCCTTACTGTTTAATCTGATGAGGATGAGACCCACTAAGTTACGCTACAACCGCTTCGGTAGTTAAATGGTGACGTAACCGACATGAACGATCGAAATGTGATTACGATTTTTATAGGCACAGTTACTGTGCCTGGTACTGTACCAGAACAAGAGGTCAATTCTACTAATAAAATTAAATTGGATCGCTAACGAACCGCATAGTGTTGCTAAATCCGTGACGTGACATTTTTATGCTAAGAACTTAATACTTCATCACCGTACTTATGTACATAAGGCGAGAAGAATGGAATTTAAGATTAAGATCGTAGATAATTTTATACAATAATTACAATAATATTGCCCACAGCTTGCAGCTGCCGACTGCTTTGCGTTCGCTACAAAAAGGTGTAACGGTTGGTATAATGACATTTGACCTGTGACTTTGGCTTTAATCAAGTTTCCAACAGTCAGTTTAGCAGCGTTTCTGCGATCCAACTTAGACATTTGTTAGTAGAATTGGGACTCCGGATGTCCCTACTTATTACCGAACGATGGGTGTTAGGGTGGAGTAGGGCTGCCGTTGTTTAGAGTAGAATATTTTTAGACGCGGGCTCTTAGTCTTTTTATGATGCGTTGAAAGATGATGGTTGGCTGGAGTTATTTGGTGATTATTTCTAAAATCATCCCAGCGGTGATAAAATATTTAAGATGATAGAGAATATTATCTACATTCATTTATCGTTTTATCAAGGCTTTAAAATATTTTGTCTTTAACACTTTTTAACCGACTTCAAAAACAAGAAGATTTTCAATTCGTCGGAATATTTTTCTTCTGTTTTTATGTCGGACATATTACGCAATTGACGCCTGGACCGATTTGGAAAATTATTTTTCTGTTTGAAAGGCTGTAGGTACTTTCCAATCAATGCCATGAAAATTTGGTGAGGATCTGTCGAAGATCTTCGGAGTTATGAACAGAAATGCACCTCGAGGGTGCAGATTTTTTTAATTCTTATTTGTTACAGAGATAGTAAGTAAGGAAGTTCGTATGAGCAAGTGGCCAACTCTGGTGACGGAGTTTTAGGCCGCCTAAAGGCCTTCGTCATGCCTTACCGACTTAAATTACTACATGACACATTTGACAAACATTTGTGTGATGAACATAGATGTTTGTTCTGTGTCTGGGTGTTATAAAGTATTATAGGTATGTATTTACAAATAAAAAGTACAAAGTATTCTATCAGTTATCTGGTTCCCATAGTACAAGCTTTGCTTAGTTTGGGGCTAGATGACGCTGTGTGAAATGTCCAGCCATATTTATATTTATTTATTTTTGTTAGTTATTTCAGCTGAAGGAAATCTGTAAGAATATAACAGGATAAGTCTGCAATAGCTTCATTTATAGTGACACTTGGTTATGCTCTTAAATATTTCCCTAGAGACGCTTCCTCGACATTTTATTACTGAGATGTTTATGAGAATATTGTAGTATGTTTAGTTTACTTGATAATCACTAGGTCCCGTCCACAACTTCACTCACGCGATGCATACATTTTAAATAGCCAAAATACTAGCATACATCTACCTACATATATTCCAAGTCTTATTCAAATTGGTCTATTGGTTAGGCTGAGACTCCCAAAGCAGAGACGAGAGAAGATGAGTTTAAAGACCAATAGAATTTCGTTATTCAGACGTGACACAGACGAGATGACCTGTACGAATAACGATATTCTAGTGGAATTGTACCAAATGTGTTTGAACATACCTCTGACTATCCCCTTAGACATCTTCCAAGGATTTAAAGAAGCCTAAAGATCTGAAAGAATATGTCTACCGCACTTGGGAATACAGTCGTGATCACATTACTTTTTTTAAACACATCTCTCGTCTCCGTTTGGTGAAGTTTTATCCCTAAAGCAGTCCACTTATTGGAAATTTGGAACAATAATATCCATACAAACTTTCATAAAACTCAATTGTAGGTGGTTAGATAGTAACTAAAAGAAAAACATGTAAGGAAAACCGATAAGAAAACAAACAGCAGCAGGGCGTACAGCGTAACTCCTCGCTCGACAAACATGAAAGTGTTCGCGTGAATCGATCAATTAGCACGCGAAGGTAACGAAACTTCAATGGCACTGATGGTACACTCGGCTACAGAGATATTACTTATACTTCTTGACCGATACCATCCGATACAACGCGAAGCTCGAGCGAAGCGTCTCCGTTTCAGTTTAGGCTGAGACAAAAACCAGCCTTAGGCTGGTTTTACTGTCACGCGTACCGTCGGCGCTGATAGGCGAGTGATATTTATTACAATGAAACAAGGTTACTGATTGTTTAGCAAAAATGGCAACGCTGATTGCTCTCATCAGTGCTGAACAATCAGTATCCTTATTTCATTGTAATAAAGATCACTCACCTATCAGCACCGACGACACGCGTGACAGTAAAACCAGCCTTAGACCGTTTCGCATTGTTGGACGTTTAGCTACTTAGACTTTCTGATCAGGAGGGAATGTTTCGTATGTCTTCTCAACCGATTCTCGTGAAATGTGACTTTTCAACCATCTTTCGAGACTTCTTACCAATCTTTGTCAAATGCATCACGGTTGACCCTCCTATGTTTTCTTAGACGACCACTATATACATACACAAAAGCAGGTAATGGTAGATAGAGACCTCAGAATCACAGATAATAAATCTAATTAAATAGATACACAGTTTGTGAGACCACTTAAATGTCGCACACATCAACTGCATACTTCTGAGTTGATTTGACTACTATAAGGTAATTTCCTCCTAAAAATATCTATTTACAATGCCAATATACCGACTTCTGGCAGTCACCAACGATCAATTCTATCGTCCTTCCGATTGGATCGGCAACTTCACATACACGTTCAATTCGAACTGTCCATTCGGCAGTTCATGCCGATCCACGTCCATTCAGTCCATTCGGCATGATCAAACTGGCAGTATCCAATCGATTGGACGATAGAATTAACATAACATAATTTAAATATTGATCGTGGGTGGCCGCTATTAGTGAGCTAAAACAATTTCTTTATCTCTGTCATTATACGTTTGCCTTCGATTGCACCTCCGTCATTTCCTTGTCATCAATCTCAAAGGCTCCGATTAATCTTTTCTTGATGTTCCGATCCGATGTGTTTGTTTATGGATGCCAATTCCTCAAGGCCTTTGTTGATGTGATAAGGGCGCTTTTACAGTTAAATGGTATTTTCACTGTTAACTTTGAAATATCCTTATCTTTGTACTAAATAGTTGTTCTTTTAAGTGATTGTTTCGCTATCTCCGAGTGAAGTGTGTATTAACGCTTGATTAATTCCTGTGTATTAACGCTTCAAGTAAAGTCACAAATAACTGTCGCAGCGACATCGATTAATCGACTAGAACGACTTCACTCGAAGCGCAGCACATCTCTACGGCGCGCGTGCGTATTTTATATAGTCTATGGACATTTACTTTTTCTTTCTCATCTTCAATGGCCGCGAGTGCGCATTTACCCCCTTACTTATGAAAGATGTTTAAAGTTGAACGCTGGTTGAACAACGTCCTGTCTCTGTTTGTCACTATCCACAAATAAAGACAGGACGTTGTTTAAACAGTGTTTCACTTTAAACATCTTTCATAAGTAAGGCCCTTATTGTTTTATTTTCTTTCTATTATAATTCTTGTAAAAGCTTAACATGGTTTTTATTGGAAACCACCCCGTAATAATAGTAACTTACTGTTAAAACTATCGGCTAGTAAGTGCTTATCATCGATTACGAAATTCGCATTAGGCGCAGGCCAGATAGAAGAGACGGGGCGCAGACATTTGTCTCTTCCGCGTCCCTTTCATACAAAATGTGACGGCGCCCCGTCTCTTCTGTATGTTTTGCGGCGCGACGCTTCTATACATTTTCTATGAAAGGGACGCGCAAGAGACATGTCTGCGACGCGTCCTCGTCCTACGTCTTTTCTGTATGTCCCGCGCCTTAGCAGTACTTCACATTTTATACTGACCAACGGCCAATTTCTACATACATACATACATAAAATCACGCCTCTTTCCCACAGGGGTAGGCAGAGACCACGGACTTCCACTTGCCAATTTCTATCTATCTGTTATTTTGCTTAATGTAGTTAGAAATTTGACATTAATTTAGAGGTGGTGGAATGGAATCAGACGGGTAATTTTTTGTTCACTTCCGTCGTTCGTTTTGCGTATTTCACTCAAAGTCATAGAAAACTGCAGCATGAATTCGAGTGATATTTCACTCCACGTCTGATTCCACCTTTACTGACAAATCCTACCACTAAGCAAAACCACAGGATCGAATACAAAATATTGAAACTGGCCGTTACAGACTTTAACCGAGATGAAACAAGTCCTAAAACTAAATGTGTCAGCCCTAGACCTTGCTCGGTAATATAGCAACAATGTACTTTTACACCACTATTCCGTACTTTTGTTATGCAAATAACATACAATGGCTACAATGTTCTTTTCCTTCCCGCATCGTATGTTACTTCCTATATTTTACGACATTGGCAGCCCTAGGAGACATTTCGTCGCCACGCTTTGGAGGTCAACGACGGGCCATCACGGCACACTCCATAAACATCCACTGGCAGTTGTCCACGGGTATTCTGTGAACAAAGTCAAAGTCAATAGCCATTTATTCATTAACATCGCTAGTGTAATGGTAAATAGCAATAATGACAATTAGTAAGAGATCAGGGCTCCAATTCTTCTAATTTACAACGTCAACGATTGCGGTATCATTACCGCTGTGTGTTATTTTGTTCTCCTAAATGACAGTAATTTGCAAAACCTCTGGTAATTTGTTTGATAACGTCATCACAACAGAGTAACCTAACCTCATTGATCATTAGTAGAATAAGAAACAAAACGAAATAGTTGACGTTTTGCAAAGCACTTCGTTTTGCTTTGGTTGAGAAAAAGTTTGTTAGTGGAATCGAGGGCAGTTCTGACAGAACTGATCATTTCTGTAGTTTAATCAAGCGACAAGCTTTAACCTGCAATGTTAAAATTTGAATTGTCCGTTTCAAAATTTAATAGCATTTGGACTATTTCTCGGTGTTGATCTGAAATTAGCACAGTTATTGATTCTAGGAGGATTATTCTGTTCAACGGAACTCCTCAAAAGATAGTCAATCGAATCGAATTTGCTTGATATCTTTGTTAAGTTAAATAAGTAAATAAATTCTTTAACAGTTTTCATTTATTACATCTCTTTTCTTGCCGCTACTAATCACAGTATCACAGTTGAGACAAAATTATTCAGTAAATTTTATTCGTCACGGATCATGGGGTCGGTTACGACGACCTTACGACAACTAATCGTAATCGGTAGCGAATTAAATCTGTAGGATTGTCTAACTTGTCTCAAACCTTAAATTGGTCTCAAACTGACAAAACGATCGCGTATGTATCTTTTGTCGCGTTCGTTCTCGTTGAGATGAGAGTAAGAGCTACTTCCGTGGTCTCTGAACTGTCATATTTGAGAGTTTGAGACCGATTTTGTTCGCTATCAAAAGTAGACAATCAGGGGGTTGATCACTGGATCAGTGGAGACAGTTACAATTTCTATATGAAGATGGGTCTTCATATACCCATCATGCGAACAACGCACCAACCCTGAGGGGTGCCCAGACTTATAGTGTCGGCGATCGACCAGAAAATATTTTGAAAAGAAAGGATCGACTAACCTACTACGTAGGTAGGTTAGGTACTGAAAAACATTTTTTTGAAACATGGTTTTACTGCACTTTTAAATTGAATATACATAGGTACATCAAAATGAAGGGATAATTGGTATATTGCTGGCGATCGACTCGAAAAGCTTCGCGATCGACCGTCAATCGCGATCGACTGTTTGGGCACCCCTGCTCTACTGAATTCATTTATACACGAGGTCCAACATATAGACATCTTTAATGATAGTCCTTCCGCTATATTTGACTCTCTGAGATTGTATTTAAGTTTTAATTAAGATAGATAGCGCTTTGGTTCTTACTGTAAGCTTTCTGTCATAACTGTATTAAATAAATAAATACAAATTGTTACTGTGAATCTTTGATCATCAAAGCCGCAAACATATTTGACGGCACTCTGGCAGCCCTAAGAGACTTTTCGTCGCCACGCTCGCCTCCGAAAGTCAACAACGCGCCGTCACTCACTGTAAAGTGTAAACATACGCTTTTACTACTCTGTTTTATAAATATAAACCGAGCACCGTGAAATGAGGCCGTCCTTTTACTCTAATTTGATGCACTTGCGCTTTTGCTGCACCCGTCGAGTGCTTTCTTTAATTATATTAGCGGTAGTGTTGTCTTGCCAGTAGTAGACAGTAGTGATAAATGGTTTATTAAATAGCTGGCTTTACGCGATGCCGATATTATCTTAGCAGATTAACTTTGTTACATTCATCTTTGTAACAATACATTTTTGAACATGATTAATAATAGCTGTCCGATTTTAAAACAGTATGAACCAAAAACCAAATTTTACAGGAGAGCAGAAAAACTACTTTGCCACTTAATAGTCTTGGAGCGTGTTTTGTGAAACATTTGTTTTCTTAAATGCTTTTTGATAAAACGCAAAGTTCAGAATTGTCCATAAAAATCGTAGCTTATGGTAATCCGAGCGAAGACATCGCGTATGCAGTTCGTTCAAAACCAAGTAAAACCGATCGCTTCAAAGTGCCTGAACATAAAGCCATAAATTTACCAAACAAACGACAACAACAGATACAAAGCAATTTCGAATACATCAAAGGATATTCTATGTAAATCCATGTGGGTTCTTTGAACCGCCCGAGGAAAGTACAGTCACAGTTTTAAAAGCTCTCGCATTTACTTAAAATGGGTAGGTAAATTGGTAAAACGATACAGGGTCACAAATGTATTCCTAATGATAAACATTCTGTCGGATCTTAAAGGCATTCAAGGTCCTTTGCACATATCTACGGGGAAGTCATAAGCATTCACGCCATAGACGTCATAAATGTTTTTTATTTGCCCATATCTTGTTAGAATATTTTGTCGGAAATTAGCATTCTATACGTCATGATGTTTTTTCTTTTTGAATTTTACGGTATAATACATGCATGAGATTTAAACCATAACCTTCGGATTAAAAGTAGAAATACTATATCACTCAGTCAACACGGCATGGTAAATTGATAAAGCTATCAAATCCTGTACAAAAGCTTGATTTTCTTCAGTTTCAACTTTTGTAGAAGAGTCGGATATTCAACACGCTACAGGGACGTGTCGGTCGGTGCCGGATTATTCAATAACTTTTCGAAGTCAAAGGTTTCAATGCAATATTTACGCATGCGAATATTTCAATCAAAGCTTGCTTGTCATGATTCGATCGTTAAGAGTTGGGTAACATCTGAAGCTTGAATTTTATTTGACCCCGAAATGATTATTGAGAAATCCCCTTCTGATTCTAAACCTTGGTACTCGTAGATTTCTATGCAGTATGTGCAATGAGACGATTTAAAGAATTCATATTTGATTGAATCCTCCTTCAAAGCGTTTCATTGCTTCAATTATGATTAGAAAAAGTACCAGGCGAACAGAATATAGAAGGATGCTTCAATTTGATAAGAGAACTGTTATAAAACGCGCTCAAAGCAACGCCGGCGCTTATGCTTTTATTGTCACTTGATCTTACGACGTCGTATTATTGTCGACAAACATCATCATCAGATTATACAAATCCACTGCTGATCCATTGGGTCCTTACACTTACATTTTGTTTAGAAGTACGTGACCGTCATGCGTAAACTTTAATTCTTCAACGGTTGATTCTTCGAGATACCTTGCCATTTCCATTTCAGCTTGCTAATTCTAAAAGCTGTGTAAGTTTCTTTAGTTCGACGGATTTCCCCTTTTTAGGTGTGGTATAAAAAAATATATTTTTCAATAGTTGTGTTCCCAGCGTTGAGCAATCAGTTAAAAATGTTTTCATAGTGTAAAATTGATCTCTTCTCTTCTTTCTTCTTCTATTTAAGAGGTAGCCCCTTGTCGGCATAACTGATGCTTCTCTCTCCACGAAGCTCTTTCCAGGGCAGTCTCCTTGACTTCCCTATACGACATGACAGCAACCTTCTCTTTCACTTGGCTCATGTAGCCTATCCTCGGTCTTCCTCTTCCTCTTCTTCCTTCCTTTTTGATCTCACACGTCAGTAAATTAAGTAAATATTGCAATTAAACGGTGCAAATTAGCGATGGAGAAAAATAACACGAATGATCCTTTGGTCCTTTTTAAGGAATTTGACTTTTTTTAAATCATTTTTTTTTTTCGCAAAGCCAAAATGGAAAACAATACAAACTTGTGTTGTATGTAATATGTAACAAAGAAAAAAAAAACAATGCCACGGATTTTAAGCATCGGGACTCGGGACGTATCTTATGATTTTCATGTCAAAAGGTTTAAAATTAAATTATTTTCGGTTATATTTCAAATGCATTTTAAATCTTTCAAAACGCGAGGTCGGCAGGCTATTAAGTTATAAAAACACGGTCAAGAGGTCTTCAAGATCAATTGCTGCAATCAGTTAAAGTGTGACTTGCAGTGTGCCGAATCATAGCTAATATGAAAGTGCCATCAGTGATAACGACCTTATTCCATTGACTTACAGATTCTTTTTATTGTCTTGATATCTTTAGAAGTATTGTTTCATCATTTCTTAAAAAGGTGATGCTTTGATTGGACAATTGCGCCTGGATGAGACGTAAAGGAGTGTTTGGGTTTTCGTTCAGAAAATATATACTCCCACCTCTAAAGGTGGAATCAGACGGTTTACTCGAGTGAAAGATCACTCGAATGAATGCTGGGGTTTTCTATGTCACTTTTCTTTCATTTTATGTTTAGATGTGTCACTTTGAGTGAAAGATGCGGAATGAAGAACAGAAATGAACGAAAAGTTAACAGTCTGATTCCACTTTAAACGTTGAAAGACGATATCGTGAGAAACCAGTTCGTTTTCTGATTGGCGGCGATAGGCTTGCCAATCTGTCTCGTGTAATACAATTTGCTTAAAGTGGGGGAGTGCCAGATGTATGTATATTGAGGCGAACTTTAGGTGTCTTCAAAGAATTAAGGATATTTGATGATCTGAGAGGATGACTACTATTCCTAGGGAAAAAGTCGTGAGATTGCCTCCGTTTTTTAACCGACTTCAAAAAAAGGAGGAGGTTCTCAATTCGTCGGAATCTTTTTTTTATGTATGTTCACCGATTACTCGAAGACGGCTATTTTTTGTTTGAAAGGGTATACTTTACGATTGTTCTCATAACAATTTGGTTAGGATCTGTCGAGGATCTTCGGAGTTATGAACAGAAATGAACCTCGAGAGTGCAGAAAATTCCTCAGCTAATTTATATAACATTGAAGTAGGTTTTTAAGCTTTTTAATTTACCCACTTGTAGATATTAATTATTCTGTAGTTGTGACGCACATATCTCATTCGCTCTTACCTTATTTAGAACATTTATTTTTAACCTAACGCAACTGTAGGTTTTGGTGTAGGAAATGATTTCCTCAAGCGTGTGTGGTTAGGGGATTTTTGCATAATATCAAGCTGTGTTGAGTACGTAACCAGTCGATGGTTTATGGTGCGATAAAAATTTAACGATTTATCTACGGCTCAAGTCGAATTAAATAAAATATTTACGTGTTTCAAGAGGGTTAACCGAGCTAGAGAAAAAAATACAGCATTATCACTGATTTCAAGCAGGCTATTTCATCAGGGCTATTGATTTTTTACGAACAATATTAAAGTTATAGAATGCAGAATTACTTTGAATATTTTAAACAATATAAATGTCTATCACTTTTTTCAACCATCTTCTAGAATTTCAAAGTATTCATCGTAAAAAAAAACAATTTTTGTAGGAAGTAATCCGAGTTAGCGACTTTACGTATGAGTCAAAATAGCCCTGCAGAAGCCTATAAGATCTTAAAGAATGTGTACTGTGCTATGAGGATACAGTTAATCATGTTACGTTTTTCGACCTACTTTGTTTCCCCCTATTTGTTTCTACCTACATTATGTAGGTAGTGTTTCCCAGAAAATCAGATTTTTGTGTACTCAAGCGATAATAAAACCGTTTAAAGGTCAATCGGACTGGCGAATGAACTCACGAGATTTAGCTTTTAGTGGCTAATAGAGGATTTGAGTGGTCCGGAATGACTCCTAAATCGAAATAGGAGCTTTACTTCTCGTAATGTTGGACGTAATTGGTTTCCGATCGTGGAAATAATAAATATTATATTTTCTTTTTCAATAAAACCTTATAAATTGAACGAGAAAGAGATGGGAAGCAGTAGACTCAGCATTGGGACCACACAGGCTGAAAATTATAATAAATAATTGTAATAAAAAAATTTACAAACTGAAAGTTTTGTCTTGGGGAATACTGAAGATATCCTGTTTCGTTTTCTCTTCGCAAAAACTAAAAAAAAAACTGGAGAAAGAAGACATTTGTTGTCTACTTCAGTTCCATACACATAATTATGGAGAGTCAAACTGCTCATGTGTGAAAGATTTGTATACTCCTTTCATAAATACGCTTACGTTACATTTAAATACAACATTTGCTTGTAAGGGTCTGAGAAATCAGTCGTTCTCCAGCATATCCCATAACTTTAGTTATACCTTATTGAACACAGTCTTACATCGTATTTCGTTTAGGAAAATAGTGCAATTTCTATTCTGCCCGCATTTCCGTCAGATCCCCTATTCCGTATTCCGCATTGTGAAGGGGTTATGTTAAGTTGCTAGTCATGGCGATCGAAACTATTGAGGACCTTTAGAATACCTTTGCTGCTTTAACCCTTAATTTAGCCAAGCATGTTTTTTTAGATTTTTTATGATTTCTATTGATTTTTGAGATGTTACATGATGAAATAAGAGGGAACAAGAAGAAAAAAAATTCTATGATTATTACTTTTTTAGAAAATGGGCGTCCAGTATACTGGACATTTCCCGGTTTGCGGAGAAGCAATAGTGATTTTAGACGTTCAGTATACTGGACATTTCTCGAGATGCGGAACTTTAGTACTGCTTAGAAATACAATGAAATAAATAACAAAAATATGAATTTGCAAAATTTATTTATTAAAATTGTTATTTTCTGTCGTATTTGACAACAAATAATAAGCTGAACTCAAAAAATCTTACAAAACATCCTACTATAAGCACAAGGAGAGAACAAAATTGCAATAATTATGACCTATCTTCATAAATACAATAGGTACAACATTTATAAACCATATGCTTAATAATTATTTAAATAGAAGATAGCCGTACCTACTAGACATCAGTCTCAATCTCAACACTAGGAACCTAGGAACTGAGGACAGTAAGTACTAGGTGCTTACTTGAACTTAGGAAACATTACCTACAGTTAAAGTTTACTAAAATAAAGGTACCTTAGAAAACTTAATTGTTCAAAACTGCCATTATTTTTGAAATTTGCTGAAAAAAATCTCGAAATGCCCTCATTTTATGCAGTAGACTTCCACTTTGCTATTTTCGCCAAACCTGCACCGTCCATAGCTTGTGAAGTCTTGTCAGTCACCTAAGCCATCGTACCCTACTGATTCAGGTAGTCTAGGTTTCACGTCACATGAGCTTGATCCTGTTGAGTTGAGTTGCAGTAGGAGCTATCGGTTGTTCTGTTAGTTTGAAGCAGTTCTTGGGCCAGCAAGCTGCGGAAACGTTTTAGGTTCATAGGCTTCATTGTTTGGTGGTTACAGACCTGCTATAAAGTAACCAAGTGTTGATATAACAAGCATTTGAGTAAACATGGCAGTATATCAATGACGAATCTCATATTAGTCCTGTAAAAAGCCATTATCACAACACACAGACCGATTTTGCTCCTAATGTTGGTTGCAGTGCGTCACTGCTGCAGCTCACAAATACCCTCCGTATTACTTTTATTTTTTATTTTTGTTGATTTTAACGACAGAATAAGCATGTTCTAAAAACAAAACAAAAATAAAAAAACAAAATTTCGTAAGAATTTACTACTTTGTGCAGAAAAAAATAAAGGACGTCTATGTATGTATAGAAACAAAAAGTCACAAAAAATATAAGAAAAAATAATACTAATAAATAAGAATTTATTTGTCAATCAAAAAGACATACTGTATCATTTAATTTTTTATTTATTTATACCATAAACTTATATTTTGACTCTATTTTGCATCAAATGTTTATTTCCGTGTATTTAATAATGTGAAGAATACTGGACGTTATGAAAGTTGGTCTGAACGCTACAGCATTGGAAATGGGAAGAATGCTGGACGTTGCGTTTTAAACTGCTGTAAAGTGAAAATTATAGTAAATTATTAATAAAAAATTACGTACATTGTTGCAACTATTCAAACACAGTAACATACTTAAATATCGTAGCTAGTTGTCTAAGAAAAACATGTAATAAAAAATTACTTACCAAGAGCGTCCGTGGCAGGTCTTCCCTCCTCAGTGTTGTGCAGGTCACCAACAGAGATTACGTTAGCGAATGGTCTTACCATTTCGCTGTATAAATCTACATTATTTACAAAACGTTTTTAACTAATAATAACATAGATAAAGTTATTATTTTAGACTCCAGATTTTTTTAAAGGTAATGTCCAGTATACTTCCCGAAATCAAATTAAGGGTTAATGGAGGCTGAAGGGCTTTTTGCTGATAATGATCGCCTGCCTAACAAACCAGCTCTTGTAGCCATTTCACTTTCAAAACTTTCGTGAGTTGTACTAGACATTATTTAACACACGGGAATTACTCACGTAAAAATATCGTCGATTTAGATACCGACAATGTTTCGATTCATCCGGAGAATCTTCATCTGGGTAAGGAGGGAGTTGCGGCAAGATTACTCGTCGCGGTCGCGTCTCACGTCGTCGCGGTGTCGGTATCTAAATCGACGATATTTTTACGTGAGTAATTCCCGTTTGTTAAATAATGTCTTGTAGCCATGTTACTTATAATTATGACAATCGCTAACGCTATATTCATTCATGACCCTGCCTGCTGGCTGATTGTCTAACTTGTCTCAAACCTCAAATTGGTCTCAACTCTCAAACTGTCAAATATGACAGTTCAGTGACCATACAAGTAGTTCTGTCACTCTAAACGAGACCGAAAGCGACAAAAGATATCTACGCGATCGTTTTGACAGTTTGAGACCATTTTGAGGTTTGAGACAAGTTAGACAATCAGCCCGCTGAGATAGATTCTGATAAACGATCATCGATCAAGATCTTAAGGAATTCAGGATCCTTCTTTCGTCGTTATCAAGGACAAATCCAAACAATGATATTGTGTTCTTGCAAGCATTCTATACGAAACATTTTATCATAGACCATAATGGTAAGTTTAGTAAAAATACGGGCAAGATGTTGGCATGATTGCGTAGATTTGGCTATTTTGTACTGAATATCGCGCCTGTTTATCGAAGGGGTCGCCAAATAAGGGTCTTTCGCAATCCTAATACAATCCTCTATTATCCCGGCCCCATCATATCCTATCTCCTCGCCTATAATAAAAGCCGGACTTTCAAAATATCTCGCAACACGATAAAGTACTTTAACTTTTGAACAACATTTTTATACGTAAAAACATTTCTGATTCTCGAAAGAGACAGCAAGTCAATAAAACAGGTAAAACTCTGAAACGAAGTTTCCTAACTTTTTGGTACAAGCTACAAACTGGACTTGAAGTCCTAAATTCATTTTATTTCTTTCAGCAAATAAATACAATTTAGGCCAAAAACCAGGTTTTTTTATCTCCAATTGTTTGTGCAAACTTCCAACTCTCGCAACTATATTACGAGCATCAACAGTTCTTCATTCATTAAAAACAACACAACCGTGAATTATTCATCCTCGATATGTTTTTTTAGGTCAAACAAGTAAGTAGTTTCAGACAAAGGCAAGAAAACAAAACAATTTATCTGTTACATCATAATGCATTGAATTTTATCACTGATACGATCAATGACATCGATCTTATTGTCGTGTACATGTAGCAGCGCTGCTGCATATTTTTAAATCGATAATGCTATCGAGTAAATAAGGTATGTGTGGAGTGCGTATTTTGGAACTGTCAAAAAACTTTTCTGAAACAGTTTTGGTAGTGTAAATAAAGTAGAGTTTTGTAGCTTTTAGAGGTAGCTTCATCAGCTTATCTGCCTTGATGTACTTTTCCAACTTTTTATAAGAATCAAGATTCCGCCATTTAGTTGTGATACACAGGTTATTATGAGGATGTTAATTTAGTAATACAATATGTGCACTGTAATCATCTGCCAACGCGTACAAATATTTACATCCATACTTTGCGACGTAAACTTAGTTCATCCTCACCAAACCAAGGAAAATTAGAGGAATAAGGTTGGTCGAAAACATCTCACCATTTAAATTCATTGTCGAAATCGGCGCCAAGTTGTCCGCCCTTATTCGATCCCTTGGACAGACTCCTTACGCACGAGTCGCGCCTTGAATAACTATGCAATGTAGATAAATCGATTCGCGACTTCTGTTTGTTTTTCTCGAACACATTATTGTACTTTCCAGAACGTTTGCTAAGAGATACGCGCGGAAGACTACGCTTGAATAATCATAGGTAATAGTGCGATTCGTACTGAGAACATAAGAAGTAGGAAGGTGTTTCCAGCCTACATTTTGGCTTCGATGTGTGAGGCAAGTGTCTAAAGCTGCTAGACTGCTGAAAATGTATTATTCTAGATGATTTATCCTTTCCATCTGGATTCAGCCTCGACGGGACTTTTGCATTGTCTGGGACAATGTTCCAAATGAAGTAAACTTCCCCAGCATTAGTCGTCCTGGGAGTACTAATGCATCCAGTTTCTGTTGTCTCTGGAATCAGATTTCCCCAAACGTGTTCGTACTAAATCTAACAGGCCAAGGCTACACATAACTAGGCTGACGTACGCTCTGTAGTTTTGTTTCCCCTTGGAGACCTCAATGCCCCGACAAGTAATTGTTTAAGCAGTTAAACCGGTCGCTTGTGTAATGCCATCGATATTCTTGACGTCATCGGTAGGTAAGGTATGTTGTCGTTTAAATTACTTTATTATCAAATTTTGTATTGTTTTTCTCGGGTTACGTGACTGTCGACATTGGACGGTTTCCTTCCTGTATGCATCGCGCTAGGTCGAAAGGAGCTTATATTTGTTTGACCCCTTTTGGACGTCGCCTACTAAGCTTTGTCGGAGGCGGTTTGGAGCGATAGCAGACATGCCCCTTTCGGTAAACCGTCCATATCGTGTAGCCTTATGCTTTTGTCATCACGTTTGCTATAAACGATTATGGATAAATCCTTGCCCGTGCTCTGGGATATAGAAGAATAACATTATGCTAGGATTGAAAACTCTTTCTGTTCCAGCAATTTAGTTGAATGCATGGCAACTTTCGTTCATCAAAGTTTCTCTTGGCTGTGAACAAACCTTGAGCCTCCGCAGAACCAAGTGTGCCACATTGATAAAAATAAAGTCCTTTAATTTCGTAACTCTGCTTCGTGTACAATACAAAGAGATGTCTGTCAATGTCAAGGCAATTTGGGCTACGTGTGCCTTTTCACTGCGTCTTATTAACATCTATTTTTAGACTTTGAAGTCACACTTTGCTGCTCTTTTGAATGATTACTTATGCTCTCCAAGTCTCATAATGCTTAAAAATGTTTTGTAAAAACAGACGTAAACATTATTTAGTCATTGTCACATCGAAGGAAAGTTATGACCCGAAAGAGAGAAAATAATGCTTTGTGACAAGTCATGAAATGTTCATTGCGACTCTACACTTTACTTAACACTGCAATGGGAACCCTGAGTACGTTAAACTATTATTCAATCTATGGTCCCGGCACAGATTATGTAATAGCTCAATACTAAACTCCTCCATAATTTCTAATGCAGGGGCCACACTGCGGGGATATGGCAAATTATTTGCCGATATTCTGTATTGTGGCTAAACGAAATTTGGCAAATAATTTGCCACATCCCCGTAGTGTGGCCCCAGCATTAGAAGTTGTATAAAGTTTTGATGAAGCCTTAAGCTTGTTCACAATGAATTTCAAATTATGTGGGCGTACGCGGCAGCTTTAGAATTAAGTTTAGAATATAATAGATTGTTAAATAAGATTTTTAACCTCCTAACGTGTTCAGAGCACCTGGTGCTTCTAAGTCAAATATCGAAAGGATATTCTGACTCTATACCTACTTCAGATTCTAAGCTTTGTGTCATACAACCTTGCATTTTAGAAGTGTTTGTGAATAAATGATTACTAGCAGCTTACAGCGTTCCCACGATGGATTCGATAGGAAGCAAATATTTGTCTTCTAAGCCAATGCTTGAACTTTTCATGTTTCGATTGAATAAAGCTTCGATATTGAGGGCTTACTCCCCTGGATTTACTTGTAAATCAAAATAAACGAGCCTATTTACTGCGCGGTTTTGCATTGACGGAGAAAAGGATTATATCTTGACTTTAATCCGATTACCTCTCACAATTTTACGAGCGTTTAGTACTCCGCGCATTAAATAACCGTAAGCATCTTATAGTATGCTTCGAAAGGAGCTAGACCGCATTGGTTCGTTTACTTCCACTTAGTCCTATTAGGGTCCTCCAGGTCATTAACCTGGCTGAAAGCAAATGATATGCTGTACTACACGAAACAGCAGTTTATTCTGTACTAGTGAACGCCCGCGGCTTCGCCCGCGTGGTCTACTATTTTGTATCCCACGGAAACTGTACATTCTTTCGGGATGAAAAATAGCCTGTGTGTTATTCCAGAAACTAAACTATCTACATTCAAAATTTCATCAAAATCGGTTTTAGTAGTTATGGGGTAACAAACATTCACACACACACACACACACACACATGGACTTTCGCCTTCATAATAACGATTCGGATCAAACGGTATTGGAAACACTGACTTACGACTTGCAAACTAGTGACTACACGAGCGAAATTGCTAGTGGAAGCTAGTTTTATATGTAGTGTAACCCCTGTGACATCTGACATTATCAGCTTGACTGAATTGTCCTGGGAAGGCCCAGCCCCTCGCAATTGATATCAATTAGAAATTAATTATCAAATGCTAATCCACCACCGATAGAGTTGCCTAGTATTCATCGATAATTTTATTGATTTTGTAATTTCTGTTTATTATTTTATTTAAACGTCGAGAGGGACGTTGCATTATTTTTTTATGATTTTATAGAAGAATATCTAAGTACTTTTCTAGGGAAAAGCAAAAAAAAAAATGCCGTTCCTGAGTTACATAGCAATTATTAGGCGTTTGAAACTTTTTTCAAAAAGGATACCATCGGAATATTTTTTGCTAGGAACCTACTGTTTGTAAAAGACAAAAAAAAATATAAAACGGCAGTTATAGGAACTTTTGTGCTATTCCAGATCAAAATTATTCATAGTTTTATCGAATACAGTTCAGTCGATGCGACGTTATTTTAACAAACGTTTTAAGTTTTAACATAACTTATGTACATTACAAATTTAAAAAAAATATAAATGACGTTTATAGTTTTATACTTAACAATTTTTTTCGTGAGTCTAAAGTTCGGCTAGAAACTGTTTTGATCAGATATTTGCCTAAAATCCTGCGTTTTACGTCATCACATTATTTTGTTTTGCGTAGCGTATGTTATTTTCCTTATTAACGTACCTAAATATATTTATTCCTCAATAGCAAATAAGTCTGATTAGGTTACTAAATGAGTTTTTAAATTAAATTTAATGTTGCAATTTTAACAAAGACTTTTCTCTGCTCTATCCCTTTTCCAGCAATGGATAATTTGATTAAAATACGTCAAAACCGCAAAATACACCTTTTACGATGCAATTTTAGATGGAAGATTAGTGAATTTAAATTTACTTTTACTCAGTGACAAAGTTTTTAAAATTAGCTCAGCAGTTGAATTATTCATTGAAATAATAATAATAATTAAAAATTTAGAATAATTTCGTCAGCGTCATAGCATACGTCAAGCGAAGCAGTTTAGTTTAGGACCTAAACTAGATCGCATATAAATCTCATGGTAGGCAGCCAGATTAGTTTATGATAATTTAGTAATTTTAATAGAACCGAGCCAATGCGACTGTTGATCATATAGATTAATTAATTAAATTACAACTTAACACGTTTATAAAAAAATGTCACAACAAAACTTTATAGAGTTATATTGGCCTTGAAAAGTATTTTCCATAAGTTAATTTGATGATTGGTATTAGATGACCAGTAACTAACTAGTTGACAGTAAATAGGCTGGTGCAAAATTGTTATCTAAAATATTGAAAACAATGAGTTGAATGCTTCTTTCAAATCACGACCAACCTAAACGAATTAAGAAAACTTTAAACATACTATACACTGGATATATGGGATACCAATATACCTAGTACATGACCGCACATAAGATATTTTTTATCAAATTTATAAAAAACACAAGGAAATCAAAATGGAAACGATTGAAAATTTCATCGTAAATCAATAGCCTAATAAAAAAACTCGATGTCGATAATCCGTCCCCCCCATCACTACAGAAGTAATAAGTAATGAAATTGTACGGGCTATTACCATACAAATGATATCCATTACTTGATGTTCCACAAGTCCGTGACAGTTTGTAGATGATATCTTTCTTAATATATAAAACTGTTGCATTGCTGAATGACTGCATAAAGATCAATATTGTATACACATTGAAATCCGATTCCTTGTTTTAATGATTGATGACTAGTCAACATAAAAATCCATAAGAAAAAAAAAATGTTTCTGTCGACCGAGTTGCCGGCGACTATTAGTCGGCCGACAGTGCATAATGGCCCTTAAATAAAGTTCTCTGCTTCCACTAATCCACGATCGAAAATCAGTATCAGTTTAACCAATTTAGGCTGGATTCGGCCACAAGTCATCTTACTCCAGACTAACTTGAAATACAATTGTTTAGAAAGCGCAACCGAACATTATTTAAGTGCATACAAATTATCCTGGTTAGGTGTCAACTTTACAATGTCAAAATATTCAAACAAACAGTAGTTTACTCTCGAGTAAAAACTTATCCATTTTGGTCGAATCCTTAGTTTTTGAAGGTTGTAAGAATGATACACGAACAATGTCACGGTTAAAACGAGACTAGATACAAACTCCGCTATAATCCATTAGTTTGGTTGATAACGCCACGTGGGCGGTGAGGAAATGTGCTTCCTCTCGATACTGGGACGCTTCCTTTGCACTTGACCTGGGTGTGTAGATCAGCTGTAGGTTTTATCGTAATTTCGTATACGTAGTATATCATATCAGAGTGTAGTAGTAGAGCCGGGTTGGCCGAGGGGTATAGTACCTCGACTTTCGATCCGAGGGTCGTGGTTTCGAATCCTGGCCGTGCATCAATGGATTTTTCGTTTCGAAAAATGTATATATATGCGCATTAACACGAGCTCTAAACAGTGAAGGAAAACGTGAGGAAACCCGCGGCTTAGTCAGCCCCAAACGTATTGACCATGTCTTTCCTGTAGATATGGCCGGTTAAGCTGAGAGGATGGTGTAGGTGCTGGGCAAGCCTACTCCATCTCAACAATGTCCCAGGCACTACAGTGTCCCGATAAGTGTAGGCAAAGATTGCCTCCTGACACTGTATAAATCATCTAGTAAAGATGTAAAGGCCTAAGAGAGTATATCAGTCGTATAGTTCCCATAACAAAAGCTTTTTACTTTGGGGCTAGATAATGCTGTATTAAATGTCCAGCATTATTGGAATATTCTATGTAATATTGAATTATACATAGATAAACACCCAGACCCGAGACAAATATTTGCAGATCATACCAACATTTGCCTCGGTGGGAATCGAACCTGATGTTTCAGGCGGGCCTTCGCCCACTGCACCACAGAGGTTATCGATGATGAAATACCAATTTTACGCTGTTACTAAAAGCGGTGGGAAATTCAAAAATGTTTTGGCTGCTGCATAAACCTCCATTTCCCTTTCGTCAGGCTAGCCGCTAAGACGCTGCTCTGTACTAAATTGGTTTTAAAATTGGCGTTCTCCACGAAACCTCCTTTGAGCAGCCTTGAGGTACATTTACAAGCGCGCCTCATCTAACTTGCTAAAACGGGATGTTTCGTAGTTTTACTATTGATTTTTTGAGAGTCCTACAGTACTGTCGCGGTTGTAGCTCACATTGGAATGTGTTTTATGTAAAGGACAACGAATTGACAAATAACCAATGAATGGACATTATAACCTTTGAAATATTTCTAAAAAGGGTCAGGACTAAACCTTCTTACCCAGCTGAAGATTCTCCGGATGAATCGAAACATTGTCGGTATCTAAATCGTCAAAATTTTTACGTGAGTAATTCCCGTGTGTTAAATAATGTCTAGGACTAAACCTGTTTTCATAATGAACTTACTTATAAGCTTTCTCGTGCTCAGATGCCTCCTAAATCAGTTGGCAATTTGACATCTCTTGTCATTGGAGTAAGAGTGAGTTTAATTTGACTGTAATAATATGAATAAAGGGATAAATCTCCAAGAACGAAAGATATCCCCATCCAGACCAGACCTAGACTTCAGACATTCAAGATTCTTTGAAGATGTCTAAGGAGATGACAGATCAGTGTTCAAGTTGAGAGGATAAGTAAGGCCTAAAAATTACAAATCCTTGGATCAATGGCTGATTTTCAAACTTAAAACCATCCCGGACACTACAGCAAACGATCACAAGTCACATGTTAGTGTTTCTTCCGATTATTAAATAAATAAAATAAATAATGCTGGACATTTCACACAGCATCATGTAGCCCCAAGCTAAGCACAGCTTGTGTTATGGGAACCACATGACTGATATACGACTTAAATACTTTTTTTTGTAAATACATACATACTATACATAGAAAACATCCAGACCCGAGACAAATATTTGCAGATCATACAAACATTTGTCGTGCGGCGGGGATTGAACCCGCAACCTCCTGCGTCACAAGCGGGCCTTCACCCACAGCGCCACAGAGGTCGTATTTATATCATCTAGAATAGATGTAAAGGTACTCGGTTACCGCAAGTTACAACACAATAACGTTGGAAGAACATTGTAAACTGGAACAATAAGACGGTCAACTTTGTTATTTAAATTAGAATGGAATACCAAAGAGGGATGCCTTTGATTGAAAGACGTATTGGTTTGACCTCTAGCTGTCCTTTACAACTTTATAAACTAGGAAAGAACCTAAAAAATATAGTGATAAGAATTGAGAAAGGCATGTTAAGATGGTATGGACATGTAGAGAGGATGAATGAAAGTCGTTTAACTAAACAAGTGTAGAGGCGAGTGTGAATGGCTGGAAGAGGAAGACCTAGGCGAATATACCTGGATCAGATTGGTAATGTTTTGGAGAAAGGCAAGGTCAAAAGTACCCTAAACCTGCGAGCTTGTATGAAAAATGTGATGAGAGTGAATGAGACGAAAGAGGTGTGTCAGGATCGTAGCAAGTGGAAATCCATGGTCTCCGCCAACCCCTGTGAAAGAGGCGTGATTTTATGAATGTATGTAGAACCTAAAACCAAGCGACCGAATTCTTTCACTATGTTCGGCATGTATAACACACATACGAAGACAGTGCACAATAGGCACGGTTTGAGAGTGGGCTAACTAGTATGTTCGCGGTCCGATTGTCTTTTCTGATTTTTGAAACTAGTCTTGAGTTCAAGTCAAAATGAGAAATTAAAAATAAGCACAGAAACAAAGGAAGCAAAAAAACTAAACTGGTTCACGCCTATACCCACAACACAAGGCACATTAGACATTCAGATATTTTGGGAATTTGAAATCCTAAATAATGGATCATCTTCATTTTGAATCCCTTTAACATACCAACTAAGATGTTGTCATCAATATCCTTCCGAACCCACGGCACAACTACTATGCCCTACTGGTTGTGCCGTAAGTACTTTTGATTCTCTTCTACATAACTGAGGTACCAACGACTCAACCCGGACCCACGGCACAACTACTATGGCCATATGGTTGAGTCTTAGGGAACTCAGAAACCACTCTTCCCCATAGCACAACTACCTCTATTCTTATGCCTATTTTTGTTGCAAAGTTTCAATTACAACAAAAGTCATTAGGTCTTTTTCAGAGCCACCATAAACTTCCTTGCTTAGAGCCACCATTCTTCTTTATTAGTACTTAGTAACCGGGGTCGTTTACCGAACGCGGGGTGACTGATAGAACTAATGAAACGGGGAAGCAATAAAGTTCCCCGCTACCATTTCTCTCAAATACGTTCTTGAAGACAATTAAGGGCAGAACAAAAAGGAAATTGGTTTTTTAACATAGGGTTGTTGTTACTTTGCCAAAACTAAGTCACAGACACTTTTATGTCAACGGAATAGGAGATGAAATACCGATCGTCAGAAAGAAATGGGATTTACGAATGTTTAGCTCGCGTTTCTTCTTTTGTAAGTCTGTGATGTAAGAGCCATCGACACCATTCGCTACGATAATTCTGCCCAAATTCTTTCGAACTAATCATGACCTAGAACTTGGCAAATAAACTTGGCATAATTGACCGGCCCTCAAAGTCAAGTGCCACTCAAAACTTTCGGCATTAAATAGGCTCACAGACCTAATGCTTGGCCTCGATACCCATTTGTTCCTCGAACTCGAAGATTTATGACCTGAATATGATTTGTAAGTTTAGATAACATATTTTTTATGTAAATAGTTTTTTACTCTATCATAATGACTTCTCTGATTAATGTACGATGTGAGTTGTTTTTGTAGGTACCTAGTTATCGGCGATTACAACATTAATAACTGTTTACGCGCAAGTTTGTAAGGATGTTTGTAATTTTGTATTTTTGTAGTTCATTCATTTGTTTCAATTACAGTTCAATGCTTTCTCGGAGTTCAACAAAAATCGGTCAGTAGTATCGGCCCCGAAATACAAATAAACGCTCGCGAAGTGTTATTTTACATCCGTCGTCGGTATTTCATCTCCCCTCGCTGGTCAGGGTTACCAGATACCAGTTCCTAGATAATTGCGACTATTTTCCTATATCCTACTACTAAAAATTAAACTTAAAGGTTCTGACGATAAAGGACAAGTTCTTATAAAGTCATTTGCTTTATCTGTCCATCTCACTATATCCACTTCTGGTTGTATCTTTTTCTGGCCAATTCTGTATTCGTCGTCTTCTGGATTGGTCGACCCTCGCTACAGCCAGCGTTCTATCGAATCTACATGTTTAGTAAATGTAGGTATTATAGTAATTGCAAAATTATGTATATTTGTTGCAAATTAGCGTTAATAAATCTGAAAGATTGTGTGTTTCAGTAACGCCACGACATGATTCTGATCGAGTATTTGGATTCGATCAGAATCACGTCGTAGCGTAACTTAGAAGCATTGCATAAATAAGAAAAATAAATAAATATCAATGTCGTCTATTTACCGGTAGGGGGGCTACATTGTTTAATACCGTACAAATACTTGTTTCTATAGTTGTTAAGTAAGCTACTTACTTACTTATAGTTGTTGAAACACGTAGACAGGGGTGTCAGTAGCTAGATTCAAGGGCCCCGTTACTTTGTTACGCATCAGCCTTCCAGCTAATTTATAAATGCGAATGTTTGGATAAATATCTAAACGGAATAATTTGAATATTTTGCAGTTCAATCACGCCGTATTAGCTGGTTTGGATATAAATAGATTCTTTGGAATAGTAAGCAGTATTGTCAAACACAGATACATATTTAGATATTTACTTAGGTTACTCCTAAATATGAATATTAATCGATCGAGCGAGCGAAGCGAGCGAAGATCTTAGTGGTAAGTTGGGCGATTTTGCTTTGTATGTTTGTATGTTTGTATGTTTGTATGTTTCACGAATTGTTGTTCGCGCATAACTGTCGAACCGTTCATCCAATCTGCATGAAACTTGGTAGGTCAATAGGTTGTGGTAAGGAAATTTACGGGGGAGCATATGAGCTTAATCGATGAAGGGGTTGTGAAGATATTGGGTTCCCAAGGGGGTAAAAAATTATGAAAGTTACACAAATAAATTGAGTGGGGTGTCATACGAAAGGGCTTATTTTGTACATTCCAAAATGGTTTTTATTTTTAATCTAGGAAGTATAGTTTTTGAAATACGACCAAAGACCAAAAACTACGAAACCAGAGCTGCAAGAGCTCCCGTTGCATAGAGTTTCGATGACTTCGTAGCTCATTGACTGGTCGGTCTTAAAAAGAGAGTGGCATCGTTGCGGTTTGGTTTGCAATGATTTTAGATGCTACTTGATTTATTTTCATGATAAAAAAATTTTTGATAAAGAATGAAAATAATTGGGGTAAAAAAAGTTAAGTAAACAAATATATTGAGTGGGCTGTCAAATGAAAGGTCTTTATTTGTACATTCCAAAATAGTTATTATTTTTATTCTAGGACGTATACTTTTAGAAATACGACGAGAATTCATAAATATGAAATACCTAAATGAAAAATTAGACACGACATTAGTATTGCATGCATGCCAGTATTTTTTATCATGAAGAGCTAGCGCAATAGGCATACTCGGCAGTATCAGTAGTAGCACTTGAAATTATAGGGGTAGTCAGAAGAAAGTCCAAATGTAAGCCATCTACGGTGCGCGAGATCTCAGTTCGGGGCGAACTACTAGTACTGATCGCGTAGGCTCTGCCTGTGCTGTGCTATTAATGAAGCTGAGAGCTAATTTCAACTCTTTTACAAAAATTGACAAATTGGGCTTGTCAAAAAAACTTATTTTTTGTGATCTATCCCTTTGTCTATCCCTACAGTCAGCTTGATTTTAGCGCCGAACGAATCGATCGAAATTAATTTTAGAACTCTGTATGAAATCGTATGAAACCTTGCACACCTACCTGCATCGATTCGAAATGTCCAGCAATATTTATATTTATTTATTTAATGAGGGCCATGTTAGAAGTTTCCCAATTAATGAATCGTCAAAGGAAATGAGTTTTCACTCCATATGAGCAGCACAATCGGTATTGTGCATTTGTGTCAGTAACGTCGTGGGTTTTCCTGTTGCACTCTCTAGTACTTTCCTGTATTGTTTTTTTGAATAAATTAATGCTCTATGGCTTTGAGGAAGTCGGCTCTACAAAGATTGTGTTTTTCCTAATGCACTGACAATGCTAAAGGCTGAATTACACCAGGGCAACAACGTGCGACAGTGCCGCATGCTACATATTGTGACATGTGACATCTTGTGGCATGCTACAAATAGACAGCAGTTGCGGCATTAGTGGCATGCGGCAGCCTATTTTACGCCGAGGCAACATCGTGCTTGGGTCAGTCTGCCACATGACGCAAGGTGTTGCCATGTCGCACGGTTCTTGCCACAATGTGCGACATTTTTTATTCTGTAGCATGCGGCCTTGTTGCATGCCGCAATGCCGCACAGTTTTGCCCCGGTGTAATCCAGCCTTTAGGATAGTACTGTTGCCCAGGCAATACAGTGTCCTATCAAAAATGTAGGCATAGATTGCGTTCTCACGCAGTATAGAATTTTAAAATAGATGTAAATGCCCAAGTCTGGGATTTTACCTCAACAATATTCCTATATTCTTGGTTTAACAATGTATGGTAAAATATGATGTATTAATAGCAGGATCATGATATGAATTTTACTAAATGCCTTTCTATAAACATGAGAATGAGAAGAAAAAAACAGTAAAATGATTCTTAAAAAAAATTGAATTAACGGCGATTTTAGCCTCCCTGCTTTCTAGCTTGTGTGAAGAGTGTATGGCGAAAAGGGGCTCAAATTCGTATCAAATTAAAATGTATGGTTTCTGCTTACATCTAGGGAAAAGAGGCATGTTTTTATATTGCTAGTGATAACTTACGTTAGGTAATTTCTCGTTCCCGGCTTTATCATGAATCATCCCTCAGATGGCTTGAACATTAAACCAACAGCGAAACAAAAGCCAATGACCTAACACAGGGCGAGTAATAAAGCTCGATACCATAAAATATCCAAGATTGGGCCCAATGGTGCTTGGAGCTATATTTTATCCGAATGTTAACCCATTTTCCTCTCTGTTTTTCAGTCTGTACCAGACGAAATCAGTACCCATATTATAAATGTGAAAGTGTGTTTATTTGTCCTGCTTTGACGTCAAAACAGAGCGACGGATTGACGTGATTTTTTGTGTGGAGATAGTTGGCGGGCTGGAGAGTAACATAGGCTACTTTTTATCCGGGTACCACGCGAGCGAAGCCGCGGGCAGCAGCTAGTATTACTATATTTTGTTTTGAGATGTCTTTATAATATTTTTTCCGGAACAACAAACTTCGTGCTTCTAAGTTGCGTCACTTGAACCAATTAAACGTTTAATTTGTTTGTAAACACAATTCTTATACAACACACACCGTGTTGTGTAACAACAGGTAAACATGTTCTTTGTGTTATACCTTGCGATGCAGAACTATATGCCTTCCGTCATGGCTTGCATTTTAGAAAAACCACTCCTATTCCCATTGTATTAAATACCCCAGCTGTTTTATCGTTAATTTCACTGACTCTGTATTTACTTTGTTTTTGTGGGTATTTATTTCAATAAAGATATATTCCATTCTATTCTATGCTGCCTTGAATCGTTGCCCCAACATTAGTATCAGTGCAATTTCTTCTGTGTTCGTCATCGTCATCATCTCAGCCGTAGGACGTCCACTGTTGGACATAGGCCTCCCTCAAAGATTTCCATGTATGACGGTTGGAAATGGCTTGCATCCACCGCCGACCTGCAGTTTTTACAAGGTCGTCTGTCCATCTTTTCGGTAGACGACCAACACTGCGCTTGCCCTATGTCATAGTTAGAAGAAACTACCTTGGTCATTAGAACCTCAGAGATTCTACAGCTGCGACTGGAAAAATTAAAAAATTGCTCCAGAAAGTCCGTAATAATCCCAAGTAACTTCTGCTCTGGTTGAGAAGATAGCTGGTGAGTAGCCAAATTACTAGACGTGAATCAGCTACGAGTATAAAAGCGGAAAATCGAGTCTTATAATGATACAAAAATGCCCAAAAAAGTAGAGCGTCGTCACCAGTAAAAAAAAAAAGAAGCTCTCGTGGCGTAGCTTTTAGACGATCTTAATTGATCGTTGAAGTTAAGCAACGTTGTGCGCTCACATTTTGGATGGGTGACCGCAAATGGCATTACGAGCTGAGCGGCTTCCGTGCTTCGGAAGGCACGTTAAATTATAGGGCCCGGATAATTTGTATGCACACAATAATGTTCGGTTGCGCTTTCTAAATATTAGGTCTTTACCTATGAAATTGCCGTTTTCTATGAAAAAAGTTAACGTAATTTTTTTTCTATTTTTTTTATTTCTATTAATCAAAGTATTCACCCGTGCAATCGATGGATCTTTGCCAATGCCGTGGCAGTTTATTATGCCCTTCTTGAAGAAATTAGCTGGACAGGAGGCAACAAATTCTTCCGAGGCATTTTGTGCTGCCTCTCGGGAATTCAATTTTTTTCCCACCAAGAAGTTATCCAAATTCTGGAAAAAGTAGAAGTCTATACGCACAAGGTCTGGTGAGTACTGTGGACGACGGAGAGCTTCCAACCCTAGCTCTTGTAACTAGGAGACCGTCTACTGTGCAGTATGAGGTCACGCGTCGTAGTGCAGGAGCAGCGGTGACGAACGATTGATCAAAGCTGGTTGGGGATTGCAAGCTTCTCCATCATTGTGTTCAGTTCTTCACAGTAAACATCTGCAGTAATGCTCATCCCGTTTGGTAAGAAGCTGTGATGAATCACACCGGCGCTAGACCATCAAACAGTAACCATCACTTTTCTAGGGGCAATTTTTCGTTTAGGGGATTGTTTAGGTGCTGAATCCGGATCAAACCAACGTGCTAAGTGCTTGTGATTGTCAAACAGAATCCGTTCTTCGTCGCAGGTAACAATTCGGTTCAAATTCCTTCGTATGTTTGCCTGGTGAGCAGTGCAAGGCACATCTCGACGCGTACTTCGCGCTGGCGATCATTGAGTTCGTGGGGCACCCCTTTGTCAAGCTTTTTTACCTTGTCAATTTGACGCAAATGGACCAATATTGTTTTGATGCTAACGTCGAAAGCTGCTGCTAATTTAGCCGTAGATTGAGTATCATCAGCCTCCACAATCGCCTTTAATTCGTCATTGTCAACCAAAGTTTTTGGATGAGTACGGGGTTCATTTTCAGGTCGAAATTTCCAGAACGGAAGCTGGCAAACCAATAACAGGTGGTGCGTTCGTTTGTAGTGTTCGCTCCGTAAACGTCGTTGATGTTGCGTGCCGCTTGTGGCGCGTTGCTGCCACGACGGTACTCATATTCCATAATTACTCGAATTTTTTACGTATCCATGATGACGAAAAAGATTCAAATGTGATGAAAACATAACGCTAATCAATAAACAAATGATTAATTTTGAAAAAAGAAACCCATGTTTTTAATATAAAATTAATTTGGAATTAAAATTCTTAGTCAAACCAAAAAATATTTTGATTTGAAATGACAGTACTGAAGAACGGCAATTTCATAGGTAAAGACCTATTAATTGTATTTCGAATTATGTCGGCTAGTTACTCGGGAGTAAGATGACTTTTGGTCGAATCCAGCCTTAATGAAAAGAACATTAGGAAATGGAGGATGATCTTTCCACTAAAACATGAATCAAAAGAATAATTGATTATTAAAAAGTGGTTATAAGACGCATGTTTTCAAACGTTGTAAATAAAACAATCGCGAAGTTTCATTAATGTCCCTTGCCTCTTCAAAGTATTCTGTTTTCCAGCAATTACCTCCGTTTCTCATTTTATTTTCAAATTCAATTTGTGCATTGAAACAACTTGCAGGGCTGATTACTTTAAGTGCCGTTTCTTTGTTATAATAAGGTTTTACTTGGCTGTAAAAGCTGAAAGACTAGAAAAGTAATAAATAGTAGATTGTATTATATGGGGGGAAAATAATATTTTTACGGCGAGGGCGCTTTTTTGAATCCAGAGCGAAGTGAAGGATTCTAGAGTAGAATCCCGAGCGTAGCGAGGGATTCTTTAGTAGAATCCTGAACGAAGCGAGGGATTTAAAGTACGTCGCCCGAGCCAAAAATATATTTTGCGCCCGAGTGATACACTCTACTTTTCATTACAATCTATGAGAAAATAAAAGGGAGGAGAAAGGAATGTGTTAAATCAACGAAGTTCCACTTGAGAAGAGTAATCGGGGATTAAATTTTTTTTATTCAGACGGTGGCCTCGCGCCGGCTGAATGGTGGGCGGTATGTTTATCCGATACTAGCAGCGCCCTCGCGGCGTTGCCCCCGTAGTGATGGTTTATGGTGATGATGATGATGATGATGAAAAGTAGCCTATAACCTTCCTCAAGAGTTTAGCTATCAAATACAGAAATAATTTTTCAAATCCGACTGGTAGTTCCTGAGATTTCATTTCATTTCATTTATTTATTTATTTCTCTCACAAACAATATAAATATAAATAAATAGCTAAATAAATATACAGAATAATGAATATTAAAAACGTTGTAGGTAGCTATTATAAAAACCTGTTTTGTGAGATTAGCGCGTTCAAACAAAAAATCTCTTCCGCTAGAATTGCTCAATAGTTCCACGAAAACAAACTAGATGGCGCCAGTAGACCATCGTTCTAGATCGCGCTGACGAAAACGCACAGGATTTTATCAGGTTGGAATTACAATTATGTATGAATAAAAAACTGCAGAGTAATAAATCTCTAAATGTGATTACAACTGTGGTGTTTTTGGAAGAGTCCTCCCTCATTCATCTTGGTTTGGTAGATTTGAGATGAATGTGGAAAGTAGTTGTACCTCAAAAGTGCGCGGCAAAGATAATTCATAGATAATTCCGGCGCACTTAAAGGGGATTAAAAACTCATTACTGCCCGCTAAACTTATAAAGAGGATTAAAAACTCATTACTGCCCGCTAAAAGTTCCTTGAAGAGGAATCATCTACTTTGGGCGCACTTAAAGGCGAACAAAGTCGTCCTTTTCGAATAGATGGAATGAAAACACTATTTAGGCCTTTACATGGACAGAAGGAAGTGGCGAATTCTCGTATCGGAGGCCAAGACTCACTTTGGGTCCCTGAGCCAATGGAGTAAGTAAGTAAGTAGGCCTTTACATCTTTACTAGATGATTTATACAGTGTCAGGAGGCAATCTTTGCCTACACTTAACGGGACACAGTAGTGCCTGGGACAATGTTGAGATGGAGTAGGCTTGCCCAGCACCTACACTACACCATCCTCTCAGCTTATCCGGCCATATCCACAGGAAAGACATTGTCAATACATGTGGGGCTGACTAAGCCGCGGGTTTCCTCACGAAGTTTTCCTTCGTTAGAGCTCGTGTTAATGCATATATATATAATTTTTCGAAACGAAAAATCCATTGATGCACGGCCAGGATTCGAACCCACGACCTTCGGATCGAAAGTCGAGGTACAATACCCCTCGGCCGACATGGCTCTGTTAAAACTCTGTCTCTGTCTGTTAAAGCTATGTCTAATAAAATATGTAGTACGGATATCGATGTTTTCTAGAAAGATACACCTAACATTAATTTTATAAAGACAAAGTTTCGATGTAGAATATTATCTCCGAAACTAATCATCCGGTTTATACACCGTTAATTCTGGGTCAGTTTAAAGCCAGCACCCACTGCTTGTATTGCTTAATCGTATTCGTGTCGTTGGTTTAGTTTTTGAATTTGATAAGTATTTCATACGAAACTAAATAGTTGAAAAGATTAACAAAAGTGAGTAAAACACTCGTTATGGTGTCGTAGGCGCGCAGAGCTAATGACCTAGGTATGTATGTATGACTACGACGTAGCATAGACTCTATGCCGTAGCAACAGCTGAGTACAGAGCACGTATCTCCGTGATTTATCCTGCCTATGTTTCGTGATATTATTAATTGCAAAAAAATAGATCTCATATTTATTATTATTTTTGAGTAAGGTTATCGATATAGATTACGTAGGCGCCGGCTTTAAACTGACCAAAAATAAACGGTGTATATCTTCGGTCCAATGCACAAGTCGCCAAACTAGCATTTTGGCGTTTTTCACTTATTGATGGGCATAGTATTGGCTAGGCCAAGAGCACAATGTGGCAAAGTTTCACAGCTGTAGCATAAAAAATGACAAAGATATCATCAATTTCTTTTTCAGCTATCTGCTCACAATTTACTTTTCACTATAGTCAACTGGTTTTGTTTTTATGAACATTTTAGCAATTCGTTATATACCTACTGCCCTAGAGACCTTTACCTTAAGTAATTTTATTGTCATGATTCAAATACCTATTAATAACCTCTGATTTGTTGCAACGAATTGAACTTTGTTTTCGCTCTCCTGAACAATCACGAATTTACAGTTTGGCGACTTGAGCATTGGACCGACAATATGTAGGTATGCGTCTACTTCCTTATTGGCGATTGCTTCTTCTGCAGCAGCATGTTTCCACAAAGTCCTCTAAAGATTTCCACTTTGATCCTTGCCTATGCGAGTAACCGATGTATGTGGAGGATCTGTGTATCCTCCTATAGTAGTTGAACTACTGAATACTTCAGCTAGGTAGTAATTAGTTGTACGTCTGTAACATACTCTTAGTCTGTGATTTTTCTTTATTTTATCGATCTTTCACTATTTATTATTTCTCTTCAAAAAGCAATAGTTCAAATTCAAACAATTCAAGTCGGTAGTTCCTGACTCTGAGATTAGCGCATTCAAACAAAAAACTCTTCCGCTTTATATAATTAGATGTGTTTTAAACGAAATAATTTGTGCCACTTCTTCCCGTATTTTCTATTGGCACAGTTCGCGCTTTGATTGTGAAATGGGACCCTTCCGCATGATTTGAGTTCTGGAAATGGGACCCTATTCTGTGTAATGACACGGATGGTATTGGCTAAGATGGAATTTCCAATATAAAACTATTACGTTAGTATTGAAGACTCGATTGGTTTGTTTCAAATTCTTTCAGTTAAGTAGGTACTGCTTTTTATTATTTTTGTAAATAGTAAAATAAAAAGGATTTTCGGAATCAATCAGATAATTGAAAATTAATAACGGTTTTAATTCTAGTAGTAGCGTAATTACGCTACTACTAGAATTAAAACAGAAAAACAGTGTTATTAATTGACTGATAAAATCAACGCACGGCCCATTAGTACTAGAATCAGTAAACTTAAAAAAAAAACCAAGAAAATAATTCCTGATTCGTCTGCTGAAAGACAACGATATGATGGAGTTGAAAAAAAAAACATTATCAAACAAGTCCGTGAGTCCGAAAGCTAAGAACTTGCTGTCCTACATTCCTTATCAGCATCAATGAATAGTTTTTTTTTCGGCTCCCTAAAAGCTTAATCTATGACACTTTAGGGCTAAAACCTTAGTTAAAGAAGTTAAAGAACATCTATCTTTATCTTTTCTCTGTAACGAGCAAAGTCACGGGCTAGTGTAGTATACTGAGTATTACTGAGTGAGTTCATGCGGAAGTAGCCTTATGATCACAACTTTTCAATATTGTCTGAATCTTTCCTCGAACTTGGCAAGTTGTCGCGGAAACTTTGAATCGGTGCCATGAAAACAGAAAGTTTTCTCTCTTTATCAATGTTTTTTTTGTGTTTTTGCACTTTACGTGAAGCGGAGATGATTCAAAGTTCGGGGCGGAGCCGGCACGTGTCAGAGACGAGCTTGCTTCAAAAGAACACAAACTTTTCTCAAGAAATGTAATGTAATACACGCTGGGCCAGCCTAGGCGAGCGCGAGTGAGAATGCGAATCGATGCAAGGCGATAGAGAGGCAATGCCTGGGCCAACGTGTATTCGCGCTTTAAGAATTGTCTTAATATCAGCGGGGCTTAAAAGGCTGTTATAGCAGAATCATAACCTGAACTGCACTACAGGTCGTCTCTTTTCTTAGACATGAGAGTGACAAGAACAATCTGATTCTGCTATACCTAACGGCCTTTTAAGTCCCGCTGAAGGCGCATTCTCTTGATTATTCCAGATCGAAGAAATACTCTTGAGAGATCCTCGAATTAAGAAGTGGTGTGTAGAAAGTTCTAGTTTAGAATTCATACGAGTTTAGGAAAAAAAAAAAATATTTTAACAAACTTTTAAGACCGCCTCAATGCCCTCCATTATAGCTGAACAACTTCAACAATGTAGATTATGAATGTTATTTTTATCTCATTCTGAAGCTTCTCCATGAAATATCTATCTTCAGTATCTTTGATAGTTCAAACTCAAAACTAACCCTAAGACACCCTAGCTTTATTTACAGAGCTCTAAACTTCCCGACTTCACACAAACCGGTCCCAAACTACTCAACAAAGTCCCTAATCAGGGGATCAAATCAATATTTGGCGAATTCTGTCCGGTTCATTACACACAAGTCAATGCCACATATAGTTGGATGATGGTTGGAACTATTATTTACCTAATAAGGAACTAAATACGTACGTGGCTGAGGCTAGCGCAGGATCGAGGCGAATGGCAGACACGAAGAGAGGCCTATGTCCAGCAGTGGGTTCAAAATAGCTGATGATGATGATGATGATGAAGCTAAATAAAAAAATTAAAAAACCGACTTCAATGTTAATGCTGAGCAATTTTCTCCACTCTCGAGGTGCATTACTGTTCATAACTCCGAACATCTTCGACAGATCCTCACCAAAATTTTTGTGGCACCAATCGAAAAGTATTTCCTTTCAAACAAAAAAATATTTTTCCTCATCGGTATAACCTCCTCCTTTTTTCGAAGTCGGTTAAAAATACGCGTTGGTGTTGGTTGGTGCTGAAACTATTTATTTTGATAAAGGTATACTCAGCTACTCCTACTCAATAACAAGATACACTGATCTAAAGATTCGATATAATTCACACAGTAAATAGACGTCAGACACATTATAATTTTATAATATCTTAAACAGCTCGTTACGTTAAACAACAAGAATTAATTTCAACTCTATCAAAAGGTGTCAAGCAACCGCACTATCAATTTTCGTAAGCAGTTTACCCATAGCAAACAAAAGTCAGATTGCTGTAAGTAATCTATTCGATCTATTGACACATCCTGCGGTCGGGAGCGGGTATTGAATGTCAGCGACTCTCGGCCGTGGCACACATGCTTTTGCATTGCGAATTTGCTTAGGACATAGCTACTGAAGCTCTGCCTCTCGAAACATCTTCAAAAGATCGACAGATCTTGGTCTCAGCTGATGTACCTGGGGATGCAGTGTGCTCGTTAAGCCGCCTATACATGTTTGAAGGGCCTAGCTAGGCCAACTCGAGCGAAGGCAAATTGATGCAAGGCGAGTGCTACCGACCAGACGTTTGGCGAGTCTATGCAAACCATGCGCTTGTAAGGCGAGTGACACCGAGCGAAGGCAAGGCAAGACAAATGTGCTGTCTACACGTTGGCATTGGCTTTCACTCAGCAAGCTTGCGCCAAAATGTAGTAGCGGCTTAAACGTTTATTTTAGCTAGTCCTGTTTCGTTTGTTTTTGAGAAATGTGGACGAATTCCTGGCAAAGGGTAACTTACCAGCTGCGGCTCTATTGGATTTTCTGTCCCAGGGTGGACTTTACGGCAGTCTAGTTTTCATAGGACATTCATCACACCACAGGCGCAGAAATCACACAAATATGCAGCTTCAAGTTCGTATTGGCGTGGCGTTTAAAGGTCATTTTGTTAAATTCATTATACCTACATGATCTTTATCAATTTCACATTTCGTTTTCGTCAATCGTAATCATAATCCGTATCGACTGTGGACCAGTGACTATCGTTCATAAAAGGTGTCAAATACCAAAAGCTAAACCCAGTTTCATTTGTTAATCCATTTCCAATTCGGCCTTGTCACATCTAAGCTGTGTTCAAATCTTGGTCTTTTACTTTAGCTGTCTTCAAATCTTGGTTAAAACTTTTACCTCGCTTGCATAAAGCGAGCTAAGGTCTCATCCTCCAATCTCTAAAAAGTAGCGCTTGACAGAGTCCAATTCACTTTTCCGTCTGCTAAGCTATGCCAAGTATTGATCTGCACGTCTATTCTCACACTGCGCGACACGACTCGACGACAAAACTTACTTATGAAAACTTACTTCCACCAACCATCAAACGAAAGCTTCGTTTACGTAACTTCACAGTCTATTTAGCATTTATGCTATTAATTTCATTTTCTATACTATTTTAAGGTTTCTTTACTAAATCGGTTCACTTTTGAGACGACTTATATTATATAACATCAAGACAAGAGGTAATAAAACAAAACGAAGCAAGGCATTTTAACGGAACATTGTAGTGTCTGCGACATTTTTTAAGATGATAAATAGGCTTGCCCTGCCTAGCCTGCTACATCATGTCAAACAATGAAACCGCATCTCAGCTTAAGAGGACATTTTGCTGCTGTGACTCGCAATAAAACTCTCTCTCTCTCTCATTTGCTTCTGATTTTCTTTGTGTTACCTACATGTTTTTGAGATTTATATTGTGCGCCAAGTAGTGAATAACGTCTGTCTATGTCTATGTCTGTCTATGAAAGTCATGTTGAGTTGAACTGAATGACCTTCCATCAGGTTTTCTCGTATAGGTCATGTATCGTCTGTCGATAGTTTTGGAAATACGACAGTGTCGTGTAAAGTAAAAGCGCTCTCCGCCTCACGTCTTCCGATAACATATTCAATGCATAAACGTGGGTAAGTGATGAACGTGTTAGGGGGCGTCCATTAATTACGTGAGGTGATTTTTGCGATTTTTCGACTCGAGTCTTCGATTCTTGTGGAAAAAAAATCAGACTGATTGTCCAACTTGTTTCAAACCTCAAATTGGTCTTAAACTGTCAAAACGATCGCGTTACGATCTTTTGTTACGATCGGTCTCGTATGAGAGTGACAGAGCTACTTGCAGGGTCACTGAACTGTCATATTTAAGAGTTTGATACCGATTTTGGTCGCCATCAATGATAGACAATCAAGGGAGATGTATCTTCACCCACTCTGTTCTAGCCATCATCTCAAGATTCAAACCAAAAAGATTCCATATTAAATTTTGAAGTTTCTATGGTGCCATTAAAACAAAGTGAGGCTTGTCAAAGTAATTATTAAGTTCGTACATACAAGCCAACTCTGAATCTGATCTGACAAGGGTTTTGCACAGCAAAGTTTAGTTAGGATGACGTATCCCAGTTAAGTTAGGATGACGTATCCCTTACGTCAACCTAACTAAACTATATTGCTGTGCAAAACCCTCCAGTATTTTACTGAGGCTGGTTTTAGGCTGATTTTAGTGTCACGCGTACCGTCGGCGCTGATAGGCGAGTGATCTTTATTACAATGAAATAGGGATACTGATTGTTCAGCACTGACGAGGGCAATCAGCCTAGCATTTCTGCTAAACAATCAGCATCCTTATTTAATTGTAATAAAGATCACTCACCTATCAGCGTGACAGTAAAACCAGCCTGAACTGTCAAAACCAGGGACTGAAAGCGGTATGGTATTATCGTTATGGTAGCGCAAAAAAGTAAGGGTACCATTATGAGATAGCGGTATGGCTAAAGCGCTACCTTTATCAAATAGAGGTATGGTTATACCGCTATTTTAGTGGTATAAAATAACGGTATAAAATAACGGTAGAGGTAGGCTATACCGCTATTATACCTTTATTTTATACCGGTATAATAGCGGTATAAACCGCTATCATACCCTTATTTTTAAACCGGTATAATAGCGGTATATACCGCTATCATACCCTTATTTTTATAGCGGTATAATAGCGGTATAGACTTAATTTTACAATATCAAAAATGAAGTCGAGCCGACAAGGATGCAAGCGGGGTGGCGACGACGGCTGGCGGGATGGGAGGGCTGGGGGAGGCCCCTTGGGGGCGCGCTACCACCGAGTGCCGAGTTTCTTAGAGATTTCGTTCTGTTACGCACGCGCTCACGCACGCAATCCACGCACAGTACCTACTTATCTGCTTTCAATTTGGTACATACGTATAAGTACCTACTAACCTACCTACTAGAAAATATTGTTAGCTAGGTACCTACCTAGTTATATCATTGCTTGTTACAAATGGGAAGAAAACGGAAAAACGCCGTCTAGTCTTATTACGAGCTTTTATTTAACTTGCAATGTATGTAATTATGTAAGTATGTATGTTTGTTAGGTTCAAATCTTGCGAATTAAAGTCAAGGATAGGAGTTTTCATAGATTACCTAAGGAGTACCTACCTACTTATCTACCTATTTGTCATTCTTCAGACAGTAGGTACCTACATACAGTACATACCTAGGTACTTTATCTATGTAGGTAGGTATTTGGTAACTTTTTTGGTGGGTAGTTATTATGCTAGCCTAATCTAACTAGGTACCACCAATATTCAAATCTCAGAGGGGAGGCCGAGGAGATGAGGTGGCGGGTAAGGCGGGGCGTACCCCCCGCTAGCCGCCCGCAACCTGCGTTAGGCTTGATGAGCGAAACACAATGCTGTTCTAATGATGAAGTCAGGACCTGTTCCATTCCATGGAACTTTTTTTTGATATAGGTATCAAATGAAAGGGCTTGATGAGCGAAACACAATCATCATCGTCATCGTCATATCTTTATCTTTTCATATCGTCATATCTTCGTATCTTCGTACTTCTTATCTTCGCAACTTCGCAGCTTCGCAACTTCGCGAATTCGCATCTCCGCATCTTCACAACTTCGTATCTTCGTAACTTCATGACTTCGTAACTTCGCAACTTCGCATCTTCGCAACTTCGTATCTTCGTAACGTCGTAACTTCGTATCTTCAAAACTTTGCATCTCCGCATCTTCGCAACTTCGTATCTTCGTAACTTCGTATCTTCGTACCTTCGTAACTTCGTATCTTCGTATCTTCGTATCTTCGCAACTTCGTATCTTCGCAACTTCGTAACTTCGTATCTTCGTATCTTCACAACTTCGTATCTTCGCAACTTCGCAACTTCGCACCTTCGTATCTGGAAGATGCGAAGATACGAAGATACGAAGATACGAAGTTGCGAAGATACGAAGTTACGAAGTTTTGAAGATACGAAGTTACGACGTTACGAAGATACGAAGATACGAAGTTGCGAAGATGCGGAGATGTGAAGTTGCGAAGTTGCGAAGTTGCGAAGATACGAAGTTACGAAGGCACGAAGTCACGAAGATACGAAGTTACGAAAATATGAAGTTGCGAAGATACAAAGTTACGAAGTTGCGAAGTTGAGAAGATCCGAAGATAATTATGAAGATACGAAGTTACGAAGTTACAAAGATACGAAGATACGAAGTTACGACGTTACGAAGATACAAAGTTGTGAAGATGCGGAGATGCGAAGTTACGAAGTTGCGAAGATACGAAGTTGCGAAGATGCGGAGATGCGAAGTTGCGAAGATACGAAGTTACGAAGTCACGAAGTCACGAAGATACGAAGTTGCGAAGTTGCGAAGATACGAAGTTACGAAGATACGAAGTTGCGAAGATACAAAGTTACGAAGTTGCGAAGTCACGAAGTTTTGAAGATACGAAGTGACGACGTTACGAAGATACGAAGATGCGGAGATGCGAAGTTACGAAGATACGAGGTTGCGAAGATACGAAGTTACGAAGTTGCGAAGTCACGAAGTTTTGAAGATACGAAGTTACGACGTTACGAAGATACGAAGATGCGGAGATGCGAAGTTACGAAGATACGAAGTTGCGAAGATACGAAGTTGCGAAGTTACGAAGTTGCGAAGATACGAAGTTGCGAAGTTACGAAGTTGCGAAGATACGAAGTTACGAAGATGCGGAGATGCGAAGTTGCGAAGATACGAAGTTACGAAGTCACGAAGCACGAAGATACGAAGTTGCGAAGTTGCGAAGTTGCGAAGATACGAAGATACGAAGATACGAAGTTGCGAAGATACGAAGTTACGAAGTTGTGAAGTTACGAAGTTTTGAAGATACGAAGTTACGACGTTACGAAAATACGAAGTTGCGAAGATACGAAGTTGCGAAGATGCGGAGATGTGAAGTTGCGATTGTACAAAGTAGGTAAGGTACATGTTTACCACGAAAAACGTAAATTTACGAAGCATCATCATCATCATCATCATCATCATCATCATCATCATCATCATCATCACCACCACCACCCCCCACCACTCAATTCATGATTCTCCCAAAGTTCGCTCGCAGTAATTCTTCGTCAAAACACCACATCGGCCAGTGAAATGACGAAATGTAGTAAGTAAACTAAACCTAGCCGGGCGCGGTGATATCAAAGAAAACCTTTATCATAAGGGTTTAGGTAGCGCTATTTTCTTATACCGGTTAGAATTTCGGTACCCTTATTGTCATACCTTTATTTTTTTCGGTACCGAAATATTTGGGTAACCGGAATATAGCGGTATGACGTCATACCCTTATAAAGAGGTAGCGTAATTTTTCGGTTATTCAGTCCCTGGTCAAAACCAACTCGCAATCGCTAGAACGAAGCAAGCCGAAGTATAAAGTGTTCGTTTCGATATAAAGTTCTATTTTTATCAACCTCTCGTGTCCCACTGCTGGGCAAAGTTTAAGTGCTTAAAATAGAAAATCTGAACACACTAGTTCGATACTTTAACACTCTGTAGGTCTAAGTAGCCGCGAGTTGGAAAGCACTTAGTGCAGATAAGTCGCAGTTAAGATGAAATATCTCTTGGAAGTTACCGTAGTTACGTCTAGTGGCTTAGTTCAGTATGAAATTGACTTTGCTAATTTTTTAACCGACTTCAAAACAGGAGGAGGTTCTCAATTCGTCGGTATCTTTTTTTTGTGCTTTTTTTTGTATGTTCACCGAGTACGAAGACGCCTGGACCGATTTGGAAAATTAGTTTTGGTTTGAAAAATAATACTTTCCGATTGTTGCAACAAAAATTTGGTGAGGATCTGCCCAGGATTTTCGGAGTTATGGACAGAAATGCACCTCGAGAGTGCAGAAAATTTCTCAGTTTAAGATTGAAGTCAGTTTTAGATTTTTTTTTAAATTAGCCACTTCAGGCCGCTTGCCTATTATAATCCGTACGCCTATTATAAATGTGAAGTGTGTTTATTTGTTTGTTTATTTGTCCTGCTTTCACGTCAAAACAGAGCGACGGATTAACGTGATTTTTTTGTGTGGAGATGGAGATAGTTGGAGGGCTGGAGAGTAACATAGGCTACTTTTTATCCGGGTACCATGCGAGCAAAGCCGCGGGCAGCAGCTAGTTTACTATAAAAACAGATCGGTTTCATGGTAACGGAAGCATGCATAATTTGTGTCGACAAGCTTGCGTCTACAAATTATTCACTGTCTTCTTAATCAAAATAAACTTGATTGAGAAGCGGCAACTTGGGATGGACGTGGAAGCAATTTTAATTACAAGAAATCCTAAACGAAAGTAATAAATTTCATTTTAATACTAAATAACATCTTATTCATGAATACTTTCGAGCGAGGCGATAGGTAAAAAAAAAAAGAAATATGAAAATGTCAGTGCTCTCAAAGGCAATACAAATTGTGTAAACAGATCTATAGAGTCATTCAAGATCTTTTGAAGTTTTGATCTTTTGAAGGGTAGTCAAGAGATTCGTCCAAATACACGATTGACTAATGCTCACATTTTGCAGAAGCTAGCATTCTAAAAAATGAAATACCTACGTAGAAGAAATAATGTCTAAGTGGGAGAAAATTCTCTTCAAAGGATCTTAAAAAATGCCTAAAAAGATCTGAGAGAATGTCTACCGATACAGTCGTGATCATATTATTTCTTTTTTTTTTTGGCAGAAAATGTGATATCGAACCGTGATGTGACCCATATTATAAATGTGAAAGTGTGATTATTTGTTTGTTTATTTGTCCTGCTTTCACGTCAAAACAGAGCGACGGATTGACGTGATTTTTTGTGTGGAGATAGTTGGAGGGCTGGAGAGTAAAATAGGCTACTTTTTATCCGGGTACCACGCGAGCGAAGCCGCGGGCAGCAGCTAGTTATCTCTATATATTAATTTTCTCTTTCATCTCACTTCAATAGATATCACCTTCAAGTAATTACCAAGTCAAACACTAGTCGATTTGTCTCAACCGCGAACAATACCAAGCGGAAATTGTGTCTACATTGTGAATTTGTCAAGCAAACGATATTACTTATTTATCTTTGACTTGCAATTCATCCTCAGCTTTGTCCTCGGCGTTATACTCGTATTTATTAGAATAAATTCTACGTGTATCAGTCAGTCATAACAACAGTTTTATATATAACGATTTTGTCCATCAGGTAAATGGTTCTTTATGACTATTGCCGTTATGGGGGTGAATAAGGACTTCTGTTATTATGATTTAATGTACCAGGTCGAGATTATTTTTATTTCGTCGGGTTTGAGTTGAATTTTGGAGAGAGATGTTCTAAAATAAAATAATGTCGTGTTGGCCGAATGGGGCAGTGCTTCGACACGGGTTCCGAAGGTCGTGGGTACGAATCCTGGCCAAGCATTAATAGGTTTTTCATTTTGGAAAATATAATGGCTATGCCTTTTATGTCTTTTTTTATTACTTGCTATGAGTTAAGTATGCTCGAAATAAATGTATTTTATTTATTTTTTAATTTTTTTTATGCCAAGCGGATGGTTCACCGAAAAGAATGCTAGGAATACCGTGTTTCTTGCCCTGATTCTTTTCGGTGTTGGTTGCGAAAGAACAGGAGTAGAATCACCTAGCTCTTACGACGATTCAAAAGTGATCAATTGATCATAGTGGTCTTACGGAATAAATTATTTTAGAATTTTTGATTAAAATTTTCGAAGTTGTTTTTTATTTTTATTTCAATTTCCCTAGTAGGTATTGATCAAATCTTACAAGCTGAATTTGAAAAATTTCCGATGTCTGATTGAGCTGGAATTTGGCACACCTATGTATTCTCGGTGACAATGCAATATTATATTAGTAAGATAAGATTACCTAAGTCCTAAAAGAGTTTTGTTTTGTTCCAGATGTAGGCTACGATTATGTGGTGGACCAGCAGCCCATCGGCAAGCTGCTGTTCCGGCAATTCTGCGAGAAAACCAAACCTGACTACCACAAGTACAACACCTTTCTAGATGCAGTAAGTATTTTATTATTCTCTACTATTTATTCGCTCACGTTGTACCAGCATTCGAAATAGATAAAACTTTTGAAACTAACATGGTTGTAAACATTGTAAACACTTTAAACGGAATATTTACCATAAAAACTCTGTAAAAACTTTAGTTTACCGTGATCATGGCGCATGCAACTGTGCCGAAATATCGGGAAACTCAAAAATCCAAAAATCATGGTAAATATTCCGTTTATAGTGTTTGAAATAGATTATGTCGGGGTCTATCGTGCGTGACGCGCCAAAAGGATATCGCATCCAACACACTCCTACTAAAGTGCCACGTGTCGCGACACTCAAGAATTATTTTTACCATTAGAAATGAAATGTATAACCGATATCATTCTCATGCGTCACGACACGACACACGTCGGACATTAACATAAATCTGCCGCAAAGCATATTTTAACCCCCTGAGAGGTGAGTGGTGTTATAAGTTTGTGGAATCTGTGTAGCTGTCTATCTATGGCATCATAGCTCCTAAACGGTTGGACCGATTTCGATGAGTTTTTTTTGTTTGAAAACTGACGTGATCGATATAGTTCTTTGCTATAATTTACTAGCAGCGCCTCGCGGCGTTGCCTCCGTAGTGATGGTATACGTTGATGATGATGATAATGAAAAGTAACCTATAACCACAGAATACTAGTACTACGTACAGAAGGGTCACTTCGCGAGTAAATTTGTTTAAATAGAGACTCTCGCGGCGAAGCTATAAAGTGCAATTCAACTCGCCTATGGGCCTATTACCTATCGAGATATTTGCCTAAACATTCCCATCCTGCTCTAATGCGTAACTGTGTCACTGTCTGGCGCGGTGTGACGCGACTCGTAAGGGTTGTCGAATTTTCGCTTGCGACAACACAAATAAATTAATTTATTTTATCTGTCACAAAAACAGTACCTACTTAAGTTCTAAAATAAGTAGGCCTAAATATAATTTAATCTACCGTTACCACAGAATAAATATTAGTAAGTAGGTACTACGTATTGTACGTAGGTAGGTGAAGTAGGTAGATACATTATTATCTCGTTCGTTTTGTAAACAATTGCATTTCAAAATATCTATACCTTCATACCTACCTAGACATCGATCAGACACACACAATCATCATCATCACACAACTAGACCGGGAGCCGTTATCCGATAATCACCCTTTTAATGTTAGGTTTGCAATCACATTTGCAATTTAATGCACGGCCAGGACTCGAACCCACGACCTTCGTCTCGAAAGTTGAGGTACTAATCACTTCGAGCAACATGGCTCTATGAATGTAATGTAACTTCTAAACACTTAAAATTATTATATTAGGTAAGTAGGTTAGGTACCTACTTAATGGATAAGTTACTTTTAGGTAAGTACATATGTAAATAAACAAAACTGTAGGTACCTACCTACCTACAGTTTTGTAGGTAGGTAGTTTTGTAGGTGTATTATGTTTGTTTATTTGTAAACAGGTACCTATTCAATCCAAAAGGAATCGAATAGGTAGATACCTATAAAATCTCGTTTTCATTATGCACCTACAGTTACAGAGTAAAAGTAAGTACCTACCTAGGTATTTATTGATGATTTATTTAAATAGGTACCTACTTACAACAAATTATAGAAAAGCTTAGTAGGTACCTACCAACCTTTCAATATCTTCCGGAATTTTGTGGAATGTTAATGTCCATTCATTGCTTTTCCTTTTGTTTAGACACCCGTAGACACAGCAGTATCTTTTATACGGATTAGATCGTTTAGTTATCGTGCAAAAATCACAAGAAACGATGTATACGAGACAGGGACTGAAAGCGGTATGGTATTATCGTTATGGTAGCGCAAAAAAGTAAGGGTACCATTATGAGATAGCGGTATGGCTAAAGCGCTACCTTTATCAAATAGAGGTATGGTTATACCGCTATTTTAGTGGTATAAAATAACGGTATAAAATAACGGTAGAGGTAGGCTATACCGCTATTATACCTTTATTTTATACCGGTATAATAGCGGTATAAACCGCTATCATACCCTTATTTTTAAACCGGTATAATAGCGGTATATACCGCTATCATACCCTTATTTTTATAGCGGTATAATAGCGGTATAGACTTAATTTTACAATATCAAAAATGAAGTCGAGCCGACAAGGATGCAAGCGGGGTGGCGACGACGGCTGGCGGGATGGGAGGGCTGGGGGAGGCCCCTTGGGGGCGCGCTACCACCGAGTGCCGAGTTTCTTAGAGATTTCGTTCTGTTACGCACGCGCTCACGCACGCAATCCACGCACAGTACCTACTTATCTGCTTTCAATTTGGTACATACGTATAAGTACCTACTAACCTACCTACTAGAAAATATTGTTAGCTAGGTACCTACCTAGTTATATCATTGCTTGTTACAAATGGGAAGAAAACGGAAAAACGCCGTCTAGTCTTATTACGAGCTTTTATTTAACTTGCAATGTATGTAATTATGTAAGTATGTATGTTTGTTAGGTTCAAATCTTGCGAATTAAAGTCAAGGATAGGAGTTTTCATAGATTACCTAAGGAGTACCTACCTACTTATCTACCTATTTGTCATTCTTCAGACAGTAGGTACCTACATACAGTACATACCTAGGTACTTTATCTATGTAGGTAGGTATTTGGTAACTTTTTTGGTGGGTAGTTATTATGCTAGCCTAATCTAACTAGGTACCACCAATATTCAAATCTCAGAGGGGAGGCCGAGGAGATGAGGTGGCGGGTAAGGCGGGGCGTACCCCCCGCTAGCCGCCCGCAACCTGCGTTAGGCTTGATGAGCGAAACACAATGCTGTTCTAATGATGAAGTCAGGACCTGTTCCATTCCATGGAACTTTTTTTTGATATAGGTATCAAATGAAAGGGCTTGATGAGCGAAACACAATCATCATCGTCATCGTCATATCTTTATCTTTTCATATCGTCATATCTTCGTATCTTCGTACTTCTTATCTTCGCAACTTCGCAGCTTCGCAACTTCGCGAATTCGCATCTCCGCATCTTCACAACTTCGTATCTTCGTAACTTCATGACTTCGTAACTTCGCAACTTCGCATCTTCGCAACTTCGTATCTTCGTAACGTCGTAACTTCGTATCTTCAAAACTTTGCATCTCCGCATCTTCGCAACTTCGTATCTTCGTAACTTCGTATCTTCGTACCTTCGTAACTTCGTATCTTCGTATCTTCGTATCTTCGCAACTTCGTATCTTCGCAACTTCGTAACTTCGTATCTTCGTATCTTCGTATCTTCACAACTTCGTATCTTCGCAACTTCGCAACTTCGCACCTTCGTATCTGGAAGATGCGAAGATACGAAGATACGAAGATACGAAGTTGCGAAGATACGAAGTTACGAAGTTTTGAAGATACGAAGTTACGACGTTACGAAGATACGAAGATACGAAGTTGCGAAGATGCGGAGATGTGAAGTTGCGAAGTTGCGAAGTTGCGAAGATACGAAGTTACGAAGGCACGAAGTCACGAAGATACGAAGTTACGAAAATATGAAGTTGCGAAGATACAAAGTTACGAAGTTGCGAAGTTGAGAAGATCCGAAGATAATTATGAAGATACGAAGTTACGAAGTTACAAAGATACGAAGATACGAAGTTACGACGTTACGAAGATACAAAGTTGTGAAGATGCGGAGATGCGAAGTTACGAAGTTGCGAAGATACGAAGTTGCGAAGATGCGGAGATGCGAAGTTGCGAAGATACGAAGTTACGAAGTCACGAAGTCACGAAGATACGAAGTTGCGAAGTTGCGAAGATACGAAGTTACGAAGATACGAAGTTGCGAAGATACAAAGTTACGAAGTTGCGAAGTCACGAAGTTTTGAAGATACGAAGTGACGACGTTACGAAGATACGAAGATGCGGAGATGCGAAGTTACGAAGATACGAGGTTGCGAAGATACGAAGTTACGAAGTTGCGAAGTCACGAAGTTTTGAAGATACGAAGTTACGACGTTACGAAGATACGAAGATGCGGAGATGCGAAGTTACGAAGATACGAAGTTGCGAAGATACGAAGTTGCGAAGTTACGAAGTTGCGAAGATACGAAGTTGCGAAGTTACGAAGTTGCGAAGATACGAAGTTACGAAGATGCGGAGATGCGAAGTTGCGAAGATACGAAGTTACGAAGTCACGAAGCACGAAGATACGAAGTTGCGAAGTTGCGAAGTTGCGAAGATACGAAGATACGAAGATACGAAGTTGCGAAGATACGAAGTTACGAAGTTGTGAAGTTACGAAGTTTTGAAGATACGAAGTTACGACGTTACGAAAATACGAAGTTGCGAAGATACGAAGTTGCGAAGATGCGGAGATGTGAAGTTGCGATTGTACAAAGTAGGTAAGGTACATGTTTACCACGAAAAACGTAAATTTACGAAGCATCATCATCATCATCATCATCATCATCATCATCATCATCATCATCATCACCACCACCACCCCCCACCACTCAATTCATGATTCTCCCAAAGTTCGCTCGCAGTAATTCTTCGTCAAAACACCACATCGGCCAGTGAAATGACGAAATGTAGTAAGTAAACTAAACCTAGCCGGGCGCGGTGATATCAAAGAAAACCTTTATCATAAGGGTTTAGGTAGCGCTATTTTCTTATACCGGTTAGAATTTCGGTACCCTTATTGTCATACCTTTATTTTTTTCGGTACCGAAATATTTGGGTAACCGGAATATAGCGGTATGACGTCATACCCTTATAAAGAGGTAGCGTAATTTTTCGGTTATTCAGTCCCTGATACGAGATCACGATAATTACGCACAATGCGTCTAGTCTGCAAGCCGAGCGAGCGGCAAGTGGCAACCTATGTCGCGCGCCCCCCGAGGCGGCGCGCGTCCGATAAATACCTAAAGTGAGAAGTGAGACAGGCCTGCTATAACCTTCCTCAAGAGTTTAGCTATCAGAATGCAGAAATAATTTTTCAAATCCGACTCTCTTGAGATTAGCGCGTTCGAACAAACAAGAGAACAAACTCTTCCGCTTTATTATATTAGTATAGAAATATAGATTAGTATAGAATGTATAGAATGTATAGATGAAGCTCTATTCAGTTGTTTGAAGATTATCAGCTCAGCTCTTTTCTAGTTGATTGAGGAATATGCCTGAGGTTTATCATTAAATTTTTAATTGAATTGGTTGTACCCTGTAACCATTGATCCAACCCCACAATACAACCAACTGTTACAGTCGGAAAAGTACGTGTTGGAAGTGGACGAGACGCGCGCGACCCACGCGGCTGAGATGTTCGGCAAGTACCTGAAGCCAGACGATGGCGAGTCCGTTACCGACGTCATCAGCAAGCAGGTCGTCGACGACACCAGCGACCAGTTAGACGGTAAGACAATACACAAACAAGAGCTTAAAAGTTCAACATACAAGACTTAGTACAGGATCGGTCAATTCGAAATTAATCTGTCAATTTGACATAATCTGTCAATTTGGCATAATTTGTCATAATTGTGTAAGTAGTGTTAAGATAAGGAAATTGGATTCGTATAGTTCACACTAATGTGAAGATAAGGAAAGAGTTTTCTTGCCTGTCACACTGCTTGACTAACAGTGTGGTGGTTAGTAAAATTATTTCCTAACCGTAACACCAGTGTGACACAGCAGTGTGAAGGTTAGTCGGGCGTGAGATTTTCTAGGAAGTTTGACTACGTATTCTGCAAGTATATTACACAACATACCGGAATATTTCTCGTAACATGGTGACTCGAGGAGTGACCATACTGCGAGTCCTTTTCTTTTACTGAACTCCGACTCCCCCTTGATTGTCTATCTTTGATAGCGACCCAAATCGGTCTCATATTATGCCAGTTCAGTGACCATGCAAGTAGCTCTGTCACTCATCATCTCAACGAGACCAAACGCGATCGTTTTGACAGTTTGAGACGATTTTGAGACAAGTTAGACAATCAGCCCGAAACATCTGTCTGTTCTGTATATGAATAAATAGACAGTATTTTTTAGATTCTCCTGATAAATCGTCGCCATCTAAATGTACAATGATTACGTGAGAAATTCCCATGTTATAAGGTCTGTAACCTCTTCCAGGTAGCTCCAAAGACATATTCAATGAGTGCGTGAGATGCGTCAAGAATTTCCTCGCGGGCACTCCGTTCGGCGAGTTCGAGCACTCGATGTACTTCCACCGGTATCTGCAGTGGAAGTGGCTGGAGGCCCAGCCGATCACGCAGAACACCTTCCGAATGTACCGGGTGCTGGGGAAGGGAGGGTTCGGGGAAGTCTGCGCTTGTCAGGTGAGAATGCTAGTGACCTAATTGTTATGTACTTCCACCGTTATCTGCAGTGGAAGTGACTGGAGGCTCAGCCGGTCACGCAGAACACCTTCCGAATGTACCGGGTGCTGGGGAAGGGGGGGTTCGGGGAAGTCTGCGCTTGTCAGGTGAGAATGCCAGTGACCTAATTGTTATGTACTTCCACCGTTATCTGCAGTGGAAGTGACTGGAGGCTCAGCCGGTCACGCAGAACACCTTCCGAATGTACCGGGTGCTGGGGAAGGGGGGGTTCGGGGAAGTCTGCGCTTGTCAGGTGAGAATGCCAGTGACCTAATTGTTATGTACTTCCACCGTTATCTGCAGTGGAAGTGGCTGGAGGCTCAGCCGGTCACGCAGAACACCTTCCGGATGTACCGGGTGCTGGAGAAGGGCGGGTTCGGGAAAGTCTGCGCTTGTCAGGTGAGAATGCCAGTGACCTAATTGTTATGTACTTCCACCGTTATCTGCAGTGGAAGTGGCTGGAGGCTCAGCCGGTCACGCAGAACACCTTCCGGATGTACCGGGTGCTGGGGAAGGGCGGGTTCGGGGAAGTCTGCGCTTGTCAGGTGAGAATGCCAGTGACCTAATTGTTATGTACTTCCACCGTTATCTGCAGTGGAAGTGACTGGAGGCTCAGCCGGTCATGCAGAACACCTTCCGAATGTACCGAGTGCTGGGGAAGGGCGGGTTCGGGGAAGTCTGCGCTTGTCAGGTGAGAATGCCAGTGACCTAATTGTTATGTACTTCCACCCCGGTATCTGCAGTGGAAGTGGCTGGAGGCTCAGCCGGTCATGCAGAACACCTTCCGAATGTACCGGGTGCTGGGGAAGGGGGGGTTCGGGGAAGTCTGCGCTTGTCAGGTGAGAATGCCAGTGACCTAATTGTTATGTACTTCCACCCCGGTATCTGCAGTGGAAGTGGCTGGAGGCTCAGCCGGTCATGCAGAACACCTTCCGAATGTACCGGGTGCTGGGGAAGGGGGGGTTCGGGGAAGTCTGCGCTTGTCAGGTGAGAATGCCGGTGACCTAGTGTTAAATGATTATTCTTGATAAGGTCTACTTCTTAAGGTATGATTCCGAACTCCGCTGCAGGCAGCAGTGCTGCCGCAGGTCCCCATATATTCTCTATCTATAGGTTTATATGGACATTCCCAGCTACGTAGCAATGCCGCGGCAGCAATGCAGAACAAATGCACAGCTGAGATCGAATAGAGGCGAGTTTTACACGCAGAACACTTTTCGCATGTACCGGGTTCTGGGGAAGGGTGGATCGGGGAAGTCTGCGTTTGTCAGGTGAGTGAGACTGATATTGAACAAAGTGTCAATTATTCTTGACTAGATTATGCCCGCCCTACCCCCAAAAGCTAGATCTTGAGAGAGCAATATCAATTTTCTAAAATACAGTGTCCCTTGTAAAACTCAAAATTTTGCTCTGACTCTTGCTGAATTCAACTCACGACTTGATCCCAAAACACAGTAAATATCTTATGTAATTTCTAAATACTCATACCCAGTTACTAGTAACCAGTTTTTAAAAACTGGTATTTTAAAATAAAATTACTTTAAAGTAATTTTATTTTATTTTTGATGTTTCAGGTCAGAGCAACAGGCAAAATGTACGCGTGTAAGAAACTAGAAAAGAAACGCATAAAGAAGCGAAAGGGCGAGGCGATGGTGCTTATAGAGAAGCAGATACTGCAGAGGATCAACTCGCGGTTCGTCGTCAATCTGGCGTATGCCTACGAGACGAAGGATGCGCTGTGTTTAGTACTCACTATTATGAACGGTAAGAATTTTTGTAATAATGTTCTGCTACCGGCTGCGCCAGTTTTCAGTAGGTACTCATTATTATTAACGGTAAAGCGCATCACACATACACACACACAGCAGATTTTTATGAAATATAAATCTTGACAGATCGCGCCCATACAAATTCTATGGAGGACCACACACGGCGAATATCTGTACCCATATTGTAAATGTGTAAGTGTGTTTATTTGTTTGTTTATTTGTCCTGCTTTCACGTCAAAACAGAGCGACGCATTGACGTGATTTTTTGTGTGGAGATAGTTAGAGGGCTGGAGAGTAACATAGGCTACTTTTTATCCGGGTACCACGCGAGCGAAGCCGCGGGCATCAAGTGTAGGCAAAGATTGCCTCCTGACACTGTATAAATCATCTAGTAAAGATGTAAAGGCCTAAGTTTTTTTTTCATTTCACACATTAACCATAGATGTATAATAGTACTAGATTCACTGACAGCGTGCCGCCGAAAGGGACAAAAATTAAGTGGATTCATTGTTTCGTAGTACACATAAGGTCCATATTAGGACAGTATTTTAGAACATATACGAACACACACGATGAGGGACAAAAGATATTATGTCTCATTTTACCACAAGAATTTTGGATATATCCTTTTTTGTTTCTGTGTGAATGAGAAGGGACGATCCAGCGGACTATAGTTTTCTTTGTCTTTGCATTAACCAGTTTCTCATATTATTTAAGGTGGTGATCTAAAGTTCCACATATACAACATGTGTGGCGCGGAGACGGGGCTCGGGTTGGATCGGTCGCGGTTCTACGCGGCGCAAGTGGCCTGCGGCTTGGAGCATTTACACAAAATGGGCATTGTTTACAGGTGAACTAGATACTCGGTAGTAATCTCACTTTATAACTTTTCGTAAGCTGTACTTGCGGTGCTGGTGGTTCTCTTGTACACTGACTAATTAAATTATCACTAAAACCGATAGCTTTTATTTCATTCACGCTAAAGACCAAATGAAAGTAACATTTCTGGTTATGGGGCAAGTTAGCGGTAGTAATCGGTTTTTGTTTTAATTAAATTAGTTAGTGTACAAGGGAATCGCCATTAAGTAAGTATAGTTGTCACAATGGATCTAGGTATTCGTGAAGTTGCGCAGTAGAAAATTTTGTATGAAAAAGTTGCACTGCGCATCGAAACGACTAACTTCACGAATGCCAAGCAAGATCCTTTGGAAGAAGTGTAAGCTCGTATGAGCAAGTGGCCAACTCTGGTGACGGAGTTTATAGGCCTCCATCATGGCTTAACGACTTAAAAGCCGGGACCGACAATTTAACGTGCCCTCCGAAGTACGGAAGCGCTCAGCAGAGGCATTCCGTACTAGACTCACTTCGAATTCACTCAAGTGACCGAGCTCACTAAATGCGCAAGAATGTATTGTAAGTGTTTGTAGTAAGATTCAAACGAATACGAAATTTGAAATCTCACAGCGGATTCAGCTCTTCGACGTTCGAAGTGAGTTTACAGAATGAGCCTACAGCTCTTCGATGTTCGAAGTGAGTTAATAGAATGACTCTGCAGCTCGTAATACCACTATCCTTGTACAATGTAGTATTGTTGGTTTCAGAGATTGCAAGCCGGAGAACATTTTGTTGGACGACGCTGGTCACGTGCGCATCTCTGACCTCGGGCTGGCGGTGGACGTGCCGGAGGGGGGCAGCGTGCGGGGGCGGGTCGGGACCGTCGGATATATGGCGCCGGAGGTAACATACTATACTGTAGGATACATTGACTGTTATAGATTGAGGCGCAAACACAGAGAGAGCACTTAGAGAGGTATGGGAGTGTCCACATTGCGTTTTTTGCAGCGCGTTTGTATCGATACAAACGCGATTCGAACGCGATGCGAACGCGCAGCCCCCCGCGCAGCCCCTCCCGGTTCGCTTTTGTATGGAAAAATACGCGTTGCGAACGCGCGTTTGTATCGATACAAACGCGCGTTCGCAACGCGTAGCAAAAACGCGCTTCAGAAAACGCAATGTGGACACTCCCTAACGCTTATAATATATGTACTTTAGTAGCAAGCACTGGAATTCGAGGTGTAAAATAATAATAATAATAAACTTTCGAATAAGTTACAAATATAAGCAGAACGGACAGAGAGCGAAAGAGTGGAAAGAGCAAAGCGAGCTTACTCGCACTTACAAAGGTAACTTCACTCAATCTGTTCTACAGTAGTCGCAATCTGTTAAAGTGAGAGCAGAGCACTCGCACTTTCAGAGGTAACACTTTATACCGCGTTTATACGCTCGCATGCAAACAGACATTCAACGAGACAGATATATTCAGAGCGAGCACTTAGTAGCTCTGTCAGTCTCATTTTAGGAAGACTGAACATGACAGAAGATGGATGGCCCGTTGAATGTCTATTTGCACGCGCGCGTCTAGTATATAGTTGCAATGACAGATAGACTCTCCACAGAGCAACGCATATACCGTGCTCACTCTTAGCGGTAGTAAACAATGCCAGCTTGCGCGAACGCGTCGGCACAATACAGTTTGAGGTGTAGTATGTGTGAGTAGATTGGAGTATATACCGTGCTAATTCGCACTAGTAGTAGTATCTTGCCGATACATTTTGTTGGACGACGCTGGTCACGTGCGCATCTCTGACCTCGGGCTGGCGGTGGACGTGCCGGAGGGGGGCAGCGTGCGGGGGCGGGTCGGGACCGTAGGATATATGGCACCGGAGGTAACATACATTAGAGTACATTGTATACTCAGCATTATAGATTCAGGCGTGAAACACCAGCGGGATAATTGTCTTTGTAGCCACATCTACCTGTCGCTAGATGAACTATATAGACATACTACTCACTAAGAGCTTCAACATAGATGGCGCCACAACCGCATGTCTAGAACTCGCAAGCAATGTTTTCGCCACCAATAGACATATAGCCGACTATCCGACAACATCTGCAGAACTATTGCGAGCTCACTCGCAGTTCCAAGGTAACTCTTCGTACAATAGACTTAGTAGTCTCTATTTGAGGCGTAAAGGATGTGAGTAGAGCATGTAGCGTGCTCACTCGCACTATGATACTAGTCTTCCTCGAGCCTCACTCAATCCCGACTGTCGCTATAAGGTACTATGAGAAAGTGGACGGATCATTATAGCGTGTTAACTCGCACTTACAGAGATCAGACAATCTCTAATATAATCGCAGTTTGAGGCATAGAGCGTGTGAGTACGGCAGAGTATATACTGTGCTCACTCCCGGCTTTTAAAGTCGTTAAGCCATGACGGAGGCCTATAGGCGGCCTAGAAACTCCGTCACCAGAGTTGACCACTTGCTCATACGAAAGAAGAAGAAGAACCATGATAGTTTCAAAAGTTATAATACATTTATTGTCAACAGGTAATAGACAACGAGCGGTATACGTTCAGTCCGGATTGGTTCTCGTTTGGATGTCTGGTGTATGAGATGATAGAGGGCCGCGCGCCCTTCCGAGCGAGGAAGGAAAAGGTCAAGAGGGAAGAGGTCGATCGGAGGGTCAAGGTCAGTCACCTTTGCATCTTTACTAAACAGTGCAGTTTAAGGCTGGATTTTACCAAACTGGATTAAGTTTTATCTGGAGATTAAACCACAGATTAAACTGCTGTTTGTTTGAATATTTTTACATTGTAAAGTCGACACCTTATAACCAGGATAATTTGAATGCACCTAATAATGTTCGGTTGCGCTTTCTGAACTTTGTCGGCTAACAGAACTCTAGTAAGATGACAGTTTGGTCGTATCCAGCCTAACTATTATTAAAGAGACAATCGTCTTTCACAGCACGAGCAAGAGAAGTACTCAAGCAAGTTCTCAGAATGCAGTCGCTCTCTATGCACGGCGCTACTACACAAAAGTGCTGCGGCACGGCTTGGTTGCGGCGGCGCGGCGCGACGCGGCGCTACGCATGTGAAAGCACATCGCTTCTTCAACCAACTCAACTGGGCGCGGTTTGAAGCGGGGCTGGTCAGCGCGCCCTTTGTACCTGATGTAAGTGTCTTTTACAGCTATGTTATATAATATCTGGGCGACCGAGCTTTGCTCGGGTAAAAATAAAAAAAAAATATTAAGTAGGTACTTACTCGAAAAACGACCTATGATGTCTATCTTCTTCATCATTAACTTTAAAATTTTAGGCCTTACAAAAGCCTCTTTTCTTTAAACACTGGGTAAACATTGTCCTGTCTCTATTTGTTAGATAGTGACTAATAGAGACAGGACGTTGTTTAACCAGTGTTCATAGTCGAGAGGTTTTTGTAAGTAAGGCCTTCTGTTTACAAGATCTATAAACATTATAATAAATACATATCCGGGTATTTATCACGTAAATTACCTTTCTATTTAGACCTTTCGATTGCACCAGCCGTGGTCGCAGGAAGACTGAAGTGTTAAAATGATTTACATACATACATACATAAAATCACGCCTGTGTCCCATCATAGGGTTAGGCAGAGACCACAGATCTGCATCCTGAAACACGTTCAAGTTATTTTGAAGGTTACTAATACTAACTTATTTTTATTTCTAGCCGCACGCAGTGTACGCGAAAGACGTCCTAGACATAGAACAGTTCAGTACTGTGAAAGGAGTCAACCTAGACGCAGGAGACGACACGTTCTACGGGAAGTTTAACACGGGCAGTGTCAGTATACCGTGGCAGACCGAGATGATTGAAACAGGATGTTATAGGGAGCTTAATGTGTTCTCTAGAGGTAAGAGATTTATCACACTAATATTATAAAGGCGAAAGTCCGCGTGTGTGAATGTTTGTTACCACTTATCCCTGTAACTACTAAAGCAGGTTACGTATTTATGTCACGAAAAATACAAGACAGATTTTTGAAATCCATAGGAACGTTTGACAGATTTTTGATTTCTTTTTTTTCATAATACAGGAATTCGAATTCCATAAATTCTTAAGCCAGATTTTCATTTGTTTTTTTTTTACAAGACAGAAATACAAAATACATCTAAACATTTTCCAGAATTTTAACATCCAGATAATTCACTTTACCGCATGTTTGTTTTCCATATAATTTGTTTTCCATATATTTTGTGATCCCGAAAAATTATAGTTCAGGAAAGACCTATTACAAAATTATGTAATCAATCTTTCTAAACGCCTACTAGTAGCGCCATCTAGTAATAATTCAGACCGTTATAAATGCTAGGTACCATAAAATTAAATGACCGATGTCCATTATGTAGCTTGAAGTACTGTAGGTAGATATCTAATAAATATTGTACCTAGTTACTTTTTTTTATTACCTTTAACATTTCCTAACTAATTTCGTGCTAGATGGTTAAGTAACCTCACCAAACACTTTTGGCAAATTATCAAAATATAACCTAAATCTTCCATCCATTTTGAATTTGTGACGGCTCCGGCGCTTCGGGAAGTGCAGCCCCTCCGCCCTTGCGTAACAAAACACAGCATCAGCACGAGCCTTCGCAGCTTCGGCTGTTTGGTCGCCACCTTCGGCGGCGACCAGCCTCAGCCGATGTGCCTCGGTGCCCAGCCTCAGTGCTGGTGCCGCGTTTTGTTACAGCGGGTGGGGGCTGCATCTCCCTTCGCGCCTCCGAGTTCATAAAAACACTCTAGGGTAGGACAGACAAGACTACGTGGAAGTCGGGGTGGGCAGATTCGGTTCTGAGACCGATAATAACCTAAAAACGTTTCGTTTTACGGTAAGACAGACGCAATATAAAAAGTAACACAAATTACGTAAATAATATAGGTAATTGAGTAAGATGGAAAAGGTTTTATATGGCTGGAAATTTTCTGGTAAGCGTTACTTCTGTCTTTTAAAATAAGGTATAAGGATATTGTTGTCGAATGTAAAAAAAACGAACTGATAATCTGGCATTAGTGTTTCTGTCAAATGAGACTTCTGTGAAACGTTTTATCGGAGTAATAAAATTATGTAAAACATAGTATCTGGATTTTGAGTTTCTATCAAACGTTTTATGGATTTCAAAATTCGGTGTATCGTTTTTCGAAAGATTGATAGGTTACCACTAAAGCAATTTTGATGAAATTTGGAATGTAGATAGTTAGGATTTAGAATAACTATATCTCGAACTATAGCTACTTCTTATCCCGGAAAAATGTATCGTCCCCGTGGGATTAAAAAGTAGTAGTCTACGCGAGCGAAGCTGCGGGTGTTAACTAGAGGGTTATATTTGCTTTATCTTTATCTTCTTAGTACTTACATGTCTTCATCAGAAAAAGAAGAAAGCAGAAGGCAAACAATGACAATCAATACACAGTTAAATCATCAGTCGAAGAATGAAACTTGTACTTGCAGATAAATAATGGGCATCGGCTAATTTCGTGTTTTCCGAATATGATTGATTGATTGAACACTTTATTGTACACAAAGAAAAGTAATATATAACAACATAGGTAATATAGTCTTAATTAGTACAATGGGCGGCCTTATCGCTGAGAGCGATTTCTTCCAGGCAACCTTTGGATGGAGAAATTAAAAAAGAAGCTGTAGAGGATGGTAGTGCACAGATTTATGACCGACAGAATTTCGGTGATTCTTAACCTTTTAGTGACTCATCACTAAAAGGTTAAGAACCAGTGGGCTGCGAACGCGCAGTTTAAAAACGCGTCGTGTGCCCACTTCCATAAAGGCGAAAATAACGGAATAAAATAAGAACTACTTTCCTATTTAATGAAATTTTACTCCATTAATGTATCAAAGTGCGAAATACTTTAAATATAAATATGTTCCCAGGTGAAGATTGTAAAGAGGCGCCGACGAATGATCTTCAACTAATACCAACTGCCAACATTGAGGAGGAGGAGAAGGGTTGCTTTTTGTTTGCCAGAAGAGTGAGTATCTTACTTGTTTTGGATTTTGTATTTTACTTTTACTTTTTACTTTTACAGTAATCCTATTCTATTAAACGAGCAATATTTTTTATAAGTATAAGTTTGAAGTTTGTTTGTATGTACTGAGGTTCTCGAAAACGGCTCTAACGATTTCGATGAAATTTGCAGTATGGGTGTTTACGGGGGCGAAAAATCGATCTAGCTAGGTCTCAGATCTGGGAAAAGCCGTTTTCTCGGCATTTTCACGCAAAAAGATTTACAAGTGCAATGTGGTTCGTAATTGAACCACTAGATGGGGTTAAGCACCCGAGCAGAGCTCGGTCGCCCAGATATTTATTATAATTTGTTGTTCCAGGTCCTCTGCCCCCAGAAGAAGGTCCCCCCCCGGTTACGCCCCATCCCCGTCCCCGAGCACCTGTTGCCCCCGGACTCCCCCCCCCTGCCCCCCTTGCCCCCGCCCCCCCTCGCCGCCCCCCGCCGCCGCGCAACCCACAACCCCCACCAGCTGACCGACGCGAGCTGAACCAATACTTGTATCGTTCGTTCTATGTGAACTCACTCATCACATAAGGTGAAGTTTTAGCCACAGACTTTCGATTTTTTTTATTAACCTATATTTTCCCACTGCTGGGCAAAGGTCGCCCCCAATTGTTTCCATATCTCTTGGTCTTTGTGTTATATTGTATATTAATTTATATATATAAAAGACTTTCGATTATTGAAGTGAAACTTCTTTAAGCCAGGAAAAGAAAGCGTTTCTGAAAACATCTGAAACAATCGCATAATTACAAAAACGATTGACGAAAAGTCATTTGGAAATGAAAATTACTCATAATTTCAACTTTATCGCAAACAAATAAATATCAATGTCATTTTTACGAAAAGCAAATTAGTTATGCGACGTGCGCCAATGTCCTAGTAGCTTTGTACCTAAAGTACGGAGTGCGTCTTCTGTACCTATTCTGTGCTCATATCAACTTCAAATACCCTACCGACTACAATACATACATACATACATCTACTACAATACTTACAGATCATACATACATTTGTCCTGATACGAGAAGCGAACTGGAATTTAGGTCATTAACCTTGACTTTGAACGAATGATACAAAAATAGATCAGAAACTTTTATAAAATGACGTATTCAGAATGTAGAATATTTGTATCAAGTTGAAATCTAAGCTCTATTAACCCATTTGGACCCAAATACAAACTAGTAGAAAAATTTAGAAACAAACTTTATTTATGTATTTATTGGTGGCTTAGTAAGATATTTTGAAAAAAAAAATTTAAGAAAAATAATTCCTTATATATAAAAAATACACGTCCTCAAATGGGGCCAATGGGCTCATGTATGAAACTTTTCAGACCATACTTTTTCGATGCACAATGTTTTGGTACAAATTTTTCAGTGCCAACAAGCTTTATTGTGGCAAACAGTGCATCTTAGTTGACACGGCAGTTTCTGGAGGAAGTGTCCATCACCATCTTGAGTCATACCGGGCACTGTTGAAGATGGTTTACGACGCTTTCTGTCGAGTCTTTCAAAGTAACTCCTCAAGTATGGTCGGGCTGCGCTTCTGCAAAATAAGAGCTGGTCTATTTTGGCTCCAGCGGCGGTCAGGACATGAAGATGCCAAGCATTAGCTACAGTCAGATCCAGCACATAGGGACCTAAACAAAACCCCTACCATTTCAGCGTAGGTACGAGAATATTACTGCGAATAGCGGTTCTGTATGCCATGCCTTTGTTATAGTTTTGGAAGACGAAAGGGATGTTTGTCCACGTCTACCTTTCTTCATTCTGCAGAGCTCCATTTTTTTACCTTGGACAGAGGGTGAACAAAGTCGTAGTCACACTTACGCCAACGCGGTCCCTGGATTTCTACCCTCCTGTATCATTGTAACGGTTCATCATCGCTGCTGCATTCATCGTTATTCCTGGACTCAAACACTTCAATTTTACCTAGGATATCATGCTGAAGAATATAGTGTTGAACAACATCTTCATCGCCTTATCATTATCAATGAGAACACTTGGGTCTGGAGGGATGGCCACTATATCATAACTCAGCAGGATCATCTTCTTCATTCAAAATGCTTTTAAAAGCTTCATCCAGTTTTCGATTATCATTGGAAGCATTGAATAATCGTTTAGTCATTATTTAATCTGAAACTATACCTACAAATAATAATAAAAAAATATATCAATTAGCCCATTGGACCCATTCGAGGACACCATACTAAAATATCTCGAATTATGGTTCAATCTTAGAAAATAACTGACATAACAGCATTATCTACTAGTTAACACTACTGCCGAGTGAAAAATACAAAAAACATACAATAAATAACTGTGCAAATAAAAAAATTATGACTTCCCTTTGGTCGAAAACTTTTTTGATCAATGAAGTAAATAAAGTCACTTGTTTTATTCAATTAGTCCAATAAATTGCAAAACCATACGTTGCATCATAAAGCCACACTCTTTGGTACCACAAATTTACCTCTAAACAAAAGATAGCTGAAATATGCTAGAAAATGTAGGTACTTCAATAAGTGGACCCAAATGGGGACAGCAGGCGTAAATGGGTTAATATAAAGACTAATTTAGAATGCAAATCCATGCCAATGAGCAATTCAGGTTAAGTTACGATATGTTTAATTTGTCAAGTGAATTTGTACTTTGATGTACGTAGGAATATGATGCATTTCTTGTTGTACCTGTTGGTTAGTTTTGATTATGAGATTTTTGTGAGCTTGCTTGTAAATGTTGTATAAGGCTGGATCCACACGTTCATCATTCAAATTCAAACGTGTGGATGTGGATAAGAGTATTCGCCATCTCTCTCTCTCTAACGGAGTTTTATATATTCCACTTTCAAAAGTTTTGATGAAATTTGAAATATAGATAGATTAGGTTCTGGAATAACACATAGGCTACTTTTTATCCCGGAAAAAGGCACAGTTCCCGTGGGATAAAAAAGTAGTAGTTCACGCGGGCGAAGCCACGGGCGTCCGCTAGTACCAAATGTTATTACCAAAACTGACGATATTACCGCTTCCGTGCTTCGTAGGGCAGGTTAAAGATGAGCGCACACCTGTACGCCCCGAATTCTCTATGTACTGCCAAATTCGCGGGCAGGTGCGAGGTTTCACACACAAAGAACTAGCTGCTGCCCGCGGCTTCGCTCGCGTGGTACCCGGATAAAAAGTCTATGTTACTCTCCAGCCCTCCAACTATCTCCACACAAAAAATCACGTCAATCCGTCGCTCTGTTTTGAAGTGAAAGCAGGACAAATGAACACACTTTCACATTTATAATATGGGTACGGATTTAAGCATAAAAAACATTTACAAGCAAGTCCGTTAAAGTAACAGACACGTAAGATTAAGGAGTGCCCTGAAACATGAACAATCGTAGTTAGTTATTCGCACAGTTTATTATAAAAATTGCTACTTTATGCATAAAACGATCCATTTAGAGCTCTTTTTCAATGATTTAGAAATATATGGCAACCTTAAGCTGAGCGCATACCTATCTGGGCAGAATTCTCGAAGTACTGCCAGATTCGGTCGAATCGGACGATTCGACCGCGGGCAGGTGCGAGGTCTCATACGATTTCATATAAATAATTCTAAAATTCGATTCGTTCGGTGCGGATAGGTGTGCGTCCACCTTTAGGTGTGATTTTTCTATATTTGAAATTTGGCGTCCATAAGAGTGTTCTCTGCCAAATATTCTAAGAGCTATATCTTAATAGTTCTGATTATTTTTATCAGAGATGTACAAAGAAAAAAATTACCATTGAGAGAGATACAGACACATCCCTAAAAAGAACGTAAAATCGATTTAAAAAAATTAAATGAAAAAAAAAACAATTCAGGAGACATATTTTGTTTGAATACTTTTAAAATAATATTGTACAAAAAAAGCTCTGTAATATAAAAGTTTATGTGAAAGTTGTTATGCATAAAGTAGTCAGGACCCTTACTCTGCAAAATTCATCAATCGATATATTAGATTCATCATGGTTCAGGTTATGTTGGCGACAACTGAGCTCAGAACGTTTAGCCTACTTAACCTGAACCTCGTTTTTTATTTAAAGAGTAAAGGAATAGATTGTGACTGACATATTTTCATTATTGCATTTATCTCAAACACATCGCCGCCGAGTATTATAATCGAACAAATATGTATTTTTTATATAAGCAATGTATTTAATTTTGAATTATTTTTCTGTAAAATATATAAGGAAATCAGGTTTAAATGCATTTTGTAAAGATTATAATCATTTAAGTAAATAATGTTTCAGTCAACAATGAGTAGAATAGTTATGTTTGATATACTTTAGATTGAGATACTACGCTTACTTTGCAACGTAGTGTGCTAGTGTATTTTCAACTCTATTTCAACGGGATAAGGTTAATAAAGTCGGTAAACAATTATCTGCAGTTGCGCCAATGTCCTGATCCTAAATAAGCAATAATAATGATAATTAGTTACTCTGGCTACTTGATATTATACGCAATTCTATAATCATTTCTAAAGTGAATGAACAAATATATTTTTTTAACAAGAAAATATTTTTCTGCACTACATAATGATAATCATTTTTAGTTAGACTATCTAGGATCGAGCAATAATTATGGAACGAATATATAATGTTACCTATTATTTGTCTGTGAGTGAATGAATGAATGAGTGTTTTGAAACAGCCAATATTTAGACAGTTTTTTTTAAGTAAAATTAATAATTGAATAGATGTGCTCTAAATCTAAACTATAGACAGTATTTACGCCACCTTCTAGTTATAGACTGATGTAAAAAAAATGGACAAAACTAAGCTGTCTATGGTTTACATTTTAGAGTTGCACAAAATGCAAGTTTAGCTAAAATAGGTGTAAAAATGTTCGTTATGTCCTTGTAAAGAGAATTGACACAATTTTTACAAGAAATAGATATCGCACAAACTAGAATGACATATAAGCATCCTACTCACGCCCCAACATACCTATCACATACTTAGCGTATAGTTACGACACGGGTTAAAATTTGCTCATTTAAGTATTGTTTTTGAACGGATATTAATAATCTTCTTAGCATGTTGTTTGGTGTGTTGGGCGTTGAATGGGCCATTCTTCAATGAATGAATGAACAAAAAAGTGTTCATTCATTCATTCATTCTGTACATTGCCAGATCTACTTCCAAATTACTAGGCGTAAGTATTACATTTTGATGTGTATGTACCTTTTACTGTAATTAAATATTTCGAAGCCTAAAATGTTGTAAGTCGCCGTGTTTTTGAATAGCAGTCGGAATTTAGATATGGAATATAAATTGCGATTTTCGATGTTTTTATTTTAAACTGTTCTATAATGTGGATGCAGTTTTTAGTCTGTGAATTTTAGAATACTATTATAATACCATGTTTTCTAGTTGAAACTATTTACCGAGAAACTCAAATGTCTTTCGCACAAATCTAGTAAATGAGACGTTCAGTCCGTTCGTTCATTCGTTCCCAACTCTATCATTCCGAATTTAAATTGCATTTATTCATATTTTAAACTTTCGCGACTTGAACACAAAGGTGCGAGCAAACAACGGCCGCCAGTCTACTCGTGACCACGGCGACTGTAATGTCGCCGAAACGTCGAGGTAAATAAAACAATTTCATTACGCGATTAAGTCCCGATCATAATAATTTTAAATTGCATTTCTACCTGAGATATTATATTTGCCGAAACCACACGATTGGAGCTTGACATACACTACAAATCTAAAACTCTAGGCACAAAAATGTGGATAAAACCCTCAATAAGCCATTTTAAACGCCTCTTAAACGTTGGAATTTGTGATGATTTGGTAAGCCTTGGCAAGCACGTGGTTTTGGCGTAACACAAGCTGTTTTTGGTATCTTTCAAATTTGAAATTTTTATAAAAAAAAATTATACTTACAGATTGAAACAGCTCACGAATGAATGAACAGGACCGAATTGAGTTTTTGTATCGTTCTTTGAAACTCACTCATGTTTTTGAATGTTGTTGTCAAATTGTCTACTTCATTCAACCCTTTTTACCTCACTAATCTAAGAAGGGTTAATTATTCAAATAATGGATGAGTATCTTTGTGCGTACAAATACTTACTATCATTATAACCTAGCTAGTCCCTAATCCGGTATATCGTAAACCTTGATTATACCTTGATAAAAATATATGAAGTGAAGTAATTCAAGGTAAAATCTACTACTATACCGGACCTTATAAAATAAACGCGTCTTTAAGCTCAAATGTACAGTGTTGTAAGTGATTTGGGATGTCTCAATTGAAGTAAATTACAGTTTTCACAATGGATCTAGGCCGATACATTTCTGTGATCGAGGCATTCGTGAAGTCAGGCTTTTAGCTGCGCAGTAGAAAATTTTGTATGAAAAAGTTGCACTGCGCATCGAAACGGCTAACTTCACGAATGCCAATTTAAACATCATTTTGTATCGAGTATTTTCGCGCGCAAATATTAACGTTAAAAGTAGTTGTGTGAATCTTGCGAACGGATCGGAATATTTAACATTAATTGTAGTAGTTGTGGAAAAAGTATAAAAATAAATATAATAAATTATGAGAAAAAGGAAGGAAAAGTTTGGCTGTTGTATGAAAATAGTAAATTGGAACGTAGTATTTGGTGTGGTGTTTGATTGACGCATTCTTGAATTAAAAAATAGACATACACACACTTCTCACAATGGATCTAGGCATTCGTGAAGTTAGTCGTTTCGCTGCGCAGTAGAAAATTTTGTATGAAAATGCTGCACTGCGCATCGAAACTCACGAATGCCTAGATCAATTGTGAGAAGTGTAAGTACCTACATACATACAAACTTCTGTTTGTTGTAAGAGGGTTAGGCAGAGTTAAATCCATTTTCAATTGAGACATTTTGACCTGAGCATTTATGAGAAATGAATGTCACTGAATTTTGTATGAATTTATAATATTTATTAATATTGTATTACCTGTATCATACTCATTTGATGCATTTTTGACAGTGTGGGTGGGCGAGACTTGCAAAAAAAAAATCATGACAAAAACGTCCATTTAGATGATTCTTTGGACATTCCTGTTAAATTATTTTTTCTTCATGACACTTGGAAAACTTCATAGCCCTAGATTTGGACTAGGCATTATAAATAAAGATTTTGCAAGCCTCGCTCATTCACACAGTTTTGAAGATATTATTTTTATTACTGTATATTAGCTAGACTATTTCTGGGAATCATCAAGCGGTTATGGATACTATGTTGTCGGAGTAAAGACGGGAATTGCTTGTATGATTTGAAGTTATAGTGTAGCTTGCTATGTTGTTAGGTGCGCGTGGAACATTTGACTTTCCTGTACTTTATTCTTATTTCTTCTCTCAATTCTTTAGAAGATACTTTGAGAATACTTTGAAACATACTTTGGGGTTTACCTATGAAGGTAAACCCCATTGATATTTTATTCATGGTATTGACCAATGAGGAAACCGGGGTTAAAAAAACCGTTATAGCATAGGAATTGCACTATAATATATTCAGTCTCTTTTCATAAACTAATAGTGACAAGAACGGCATATATTGCAATTCTGCTTTAGCGGCCTTTTTAGCCCCGCTGTTTGTGATTTAAAGTGCTAAAGCCAATTATAATTCTGTCTACCCAACTAGACATATAGGACCTTTAGCCAATTAAAATTCTGTCTACCCAACTAGACATACCTATCCAAAGATTTATTTAAAAAAATATAAGTCCTACCTACAATGTTCGTTGAAGTATAAAAATTATAACTTTTGAAACTATCATGGTTACGAACATAAATATTATTATCAACGGTATTCATATACATAAATATTATTATTAAAGTGAGGAACCTAGTGTGCGTCCTGATACTGTTAGTGTTGTGTGTCGAAATCGAGTTGTAAGTGAGAATGAATCCGGTGGTAGGGGTGTCCGTAGTAGTAAACGACTGAGAAAGAGGGTAGACCGTTTCGTCTGCACATAACTACCCTCTACCTCGCAAAGACTTCAGTTACCCGTGATCATGGCGCATGCAACTGCGTCGAAATATCGGGAAGCAACAAAACTCAATAATCATGGTAATTATCCCGTTGATAATAATATTTATAGTATAAAAATTGTATCTTAAATACTTGTAATGTCTACCATACCTATGGTTATAGCCGTGAGTCTGTATAGCTAAGTGTTTCGCGCGCACCGCGGTGGTTATAGCCGCCTGCTGTAAGTAGCTTCTAGTTATTAAAGCTTCGATACTGTTACAAGTTACAGTATTTTGATGCAAATATTATTATTTCTAAGCGTATTCATAAATAAATTGACTCCGATATAGAGTTTGGTGTTTTCTTTCATCAGCCTGTCGCATCCCAATGAGCATGAGAGACGAGTAGAGTCACAAATTAATAAATTATTTTTGACTTCGATTTTAATGCTGGGCAAGCTCTTTTTTAGTTTATGTCAAAATCGTCTATTCTGCGTGAACGTCAAGATGGCGGCACCACTTCAAGGAATCGGTTTCTTTTGCGATAGATATTTAGTACTAAATTAGTACCTACTATTTGGTACCTTCATCGAAAAAATAGGTAGGTACCTCCAGGAATTTTGAAATATCAGGCGGTGCGCTAATCTAACTCGTTTTATTTACTGACCTTTACGTCAAAGAATAAAACGGAAAGAGCTAATGTGATTCTACTCCTGTTTTTTCGCGGCCAATGCCGTGAAGAATCAGAGAATATACGGTTTAGGGATCTGTTTTCTTAATGATTCATAAAATCTAAAAAGCCAAGTGTCATGAGAGTGCATATCGAACAAAGCAAGGTTCATCAAAGTAGAAGACTGGGCGATTGTTCTATTTCAAATTGTTTACTTGTCGTATGCAAATAAAACAAAATTTAAGCACCAATAAACTTTATTAGCAATGTGATATTACATTTTAAAATCAGTCCTTTTTACAATTTAACTACTAAAACTGAACTATTCACAAATGCAGCTTAAAATGCCTCCCCATTCAACACCCATGGAAATATCCTAAAGATCGCTAGTTTGAGTCCTAATATAATAATTCTATGATACAGCAACTGAGAAGTGTTTATAATAAATACTATGGCAACATTGGCAACACTAAAAACAACAAAAATGACAACACTTAAACTACGCCATGAGTTTTTTCTTCTTACTTTTCTGCACATCTTTCTTCTCTTTCACAATCTTCTGCACATCAATCTTATCTTTATAAATCCTTTGAAAGAGAACAAACTTTCCACTCTGTATATTCTTTGTCTCATAAATCATGCCGTCCATCTTCCAAGATGGCGTCTCCGCGTGTTTCCATAACCTACAATCTTTTTCTATCTGTAACTTATTGAGCAGAGTTTCGCAAATATCGGGGATTATCGGCTGTAGTAGAATTCCAGTTATTCTTAAAGTTTCCATAGTGATGTGTAGGACAACGTCAAGTTCCTTTTGGCATTCTGGTTTTTTCCTCAACTCCCAAGGCTTGCTGTTTTCAAAGAAGAGGTTTGCGTGATGGAGCGTCGCTATGATGGCGTCAACCGCTTTGTAGAATTCGAAGTTGCTGTAGTGTTTGTGGCAGATTTCTGGAAATAAAATGGTATTTAGCATGAAATGTCATAGCTACGGTCAAAAACAGTGATTTGTGAACATTTTGTACGGGGTTTTTATTTCTAGTGCAGTATTAACTGCCTGAGAAGTAGACACTATAGGGTTTTAAGTAGCTAGTAAGCTAGTCCACTCTACTGGTCGCAAGTAGCTCGGCTGCGTGTAGCGATAACAACTCGCCAGACGGGTTAAATACGCGTCATAGGTATTATCTAAGGCATGAAAATGTATCTTAAGTATCTAATGGGGTGAGTCTCACCAGGCAGTGTCTTCAGTCGGTTCAGTAGACTGGCACCCGGGTCCGTCCTACTGGCCGCCAGTAGCTCGGCCGCGTGTAGGGGTGGGAACTCGCCCCGCGTGTGTTCAATGCAGTGTCATAGGTAATATCTAATGGGGCAAGTCTCACCAGGCAGTGTTTCGAGTCGGTTCAGTAGACTGGCCCCCGGGTCCGTCCTACTGGCCGCCAGTAGCTCGGCCGCGTGTAGGGGTGGGAACTCGCCCCGCGTGTGTTCAATGCAGTGTCATAGGTAATATCTAATGGGGCAAGTCTCACCAGGCAGTGTTTCGAGTCGGTTCAGTAGACTGGCCCCCGGGTCCGTCCTACTGGCCGCCAGTAGCTCGGCCGCGTGTAGGGGTGGGAACTCGCCCCGCGTGTGTTCAATGCAGTGTCATAGGTAATATCTAATGGGGCAAGTCTCACCAGGCAGTGTTTCGAGTCGGTTCAGTAGACTGGCCCCCGGGTCCGTCCTACTGGCCGCCAGTAGCTCGGCCGCGTGTAGGGGTGGGAACTCGCCCCGCGTGTGTTCAATGCAGTGTCATAGGTAATATCTAATGGGGCAAGTCTCACCAGGCAGTGTTTCGAGTCGGTTCAGTAGACTGGCCCCCGGGTCGGTCCTACTGGCCGCCAGTAGCTCGGCCGCGTGTAGGGGTGGGAACTCGCCCCGCGTGTGTTCAATGCAGTGTCATAGGTAATCGATCGAGCGAGCGAAGCGAGCGAAGATCTTAGTGGCAAGTTAGGCGATTTTGCTTTGTATGTTTGTATGTTTGTATATTTGTATGTTTCATTTTTATGTTCTCGCATAACTATCGAACCGCTTATCCAATCTGTATGAAACTTGATAGGTCAATAGGTTGTGCTATGGAAATTTGCTGTGGAGCGTATGAGCGTAATCGATGAAGGGGTTGTAAAGATATGGGGTTCCCAAGGGGGTAAATTTTTTTCAAAGGTACCCAAATATATTGAGTGGGGTGTCATATAAAAGTACTCAATTTATACATTCCAAAATGGTTTTTAGTTTTCTTCTAGGTTCTATAGTTTTTGAAATACAGAGAAAAATTAAAATGATGAAAACCAATTAACGGATGTATGGAAAGAGCTCCCGTTTCATAGAGTTTCGATGTTTTCGTAGGTCTGGTTAACAGACAAAGAGTGTGGCATCGTTTTGGTTTGGTTTGCAATGATTTTAGTTGCTTCTTGATATTTTTTCTTGAGATTGAAAATAAAAGCCGTGTTGGCTGAGTGGAAGAGTGCTCGATTTTCGATTCATAGGTCGTAAGTTCGAACCCTGGCCGTGCTCATCAATGGATTTTTCGATTAGAAAAATTTAAATGCGCATTAACACGAGCTCTAAACAAACGGTGAAAGAAAACATCGTGAGGAAACCAGTTAACGTTCTAATAGCGGCGATGGGCTTGCAACCTGTCACGTCTGCAAATGCTAACTCCTGCAAATAGTGGGCTGGGCATGTACCAAAATTATAGAGGGAGACGGAGGGGGACGGGGAGGGGTAGGGGGAGGGGGTGGGGAAGGGGAGGGGCAGGGGAGGGGAGGGAGAGAGACGGGGAGGGGGAGGGGAGGGGGTAGGGGAGGGGGAGGGGTAGGGGAGGGGGAGGGGGAGGGGAGGGGAGGGGAGGGAGGCGGAGAGGGAGAGGGAGGGGGAGGGAATTGATTTTCTCATACATTTTATATTGAACTGCTATTTTAATAATTTCTCGAACTAAGAGGCCTTCCCTGAGGCGCGGTACGAAGTTCGCGGGGTCAACACAACGGTGCGCGAGATCTCAGTTCGGGGCGAACTACTAGTATCTAATGGGGCAAGTCTCACCAGGCAGTGTTTCGAGTCGGTTCAGTAGACTGGCCCCCGGGTCGGTCCTACTGGCGGCCAGTAGCTCGGCCGCGTGTAACGGTGGGAACTCGCCCCTTGGGTTGAGCGCGGCGCCGCAGCATAGTATCTAATGGGGTGAGTCTCACCAGGCAGTGTTTCCAGTCTGTTCAGTAGACTGGCCCCCGGGTCCGTCCTACTGGCCGCCAGTAGCTCGGCCGCGTGTAGGGGTGGGAACTCGCCCCGCGGGTTGAGCGCGGCGCCGCAGCATCGGCTGCCGAGGTTGCCGAGGGTATCCGCTAGTTCGGAGTTGGCGGTGTTTATTAGTTTCGTTTCGCTGTAGTCTGGAATAGAAATAAATAAATAAATAATGCTGCACATTTCACACAGCGCCATCTAGCCCCAAACTAAGCAAAGTTTGTACTATGGGAACCAGATAGGTGATAGAATCCTTATTTAAATATTTTTTGTTTATGGTAAACTAGCTGCTGCCCGCGGCTTTGCTCGCGTGGTACCCGGATAAAAAGTAGCCTATGTCACTCTCCAGCCCTCCACACAAAAAATCACGTCAATCCGTGGCTCTGTTTTGACGTGAAAGTAGGACAAATAAACACACTTTCACATTTATAATATGGGTATAGATATCCGTACGAGCGAGCATCCGAGCGAAGCCGCGGGCAGCAGCTAGTTATATTATAAATACATACCTATTTATTTTTTGTAAGTACAGACTTATGCTATTTAATATAGGTACTACAGTAATATAATACTACCAGTACTCACTAGCATCAGCATGCATAGTTCCCTCCCTAAGCAGGAGATATCTCAGTGCACTCGGCGCGGGCGTCTCATTCGGACGGACGACGTTACCCTTGGACTTGGACATCTTGACGGCGTCCACCGTCCAATGCGCGTGGCACAACAGACGACGCGGCGGCGGCCGACGGACCGCCATTAGGAAGGCTGGCCAATATATGCCGTGGAATCTAGACAGGAATTGGCTATTACTTGGGTGTGGGTGAATACGTGGGTGTGGGTATGTGGGTGTGTGAATGTTCATGTGTGTGTGTGTGTGAATGTTCGTGGGTGTGTGTGTATTTTAATGTATCGTGTGTGTGTGTGTGTGTGTTTATGTGAATGTACGTGACGAATTGTGTGTATGATGTAGCTCCATAAACAGGTAATTTAGAAACTGTTTATTCAGCACTAGGTGCTGCCCGCGGGTTTGCTCGCGTGGTACCCGGATAAAAAGTAGCCTATGTCACTCTCCAGCCCTCCAACTATCTCCACACAAAAACTCACGTCAATCCGTCTCTCTGTTTTGACGTGCAAGCAGGACAAATAAACAAACAAATAAACACACTTTCACATTTTATAATATGGGTACGGATTCTTGCATATAAGCTTATATAGGTACTTAAAGAGTGTGAAAGTTTACGTGTTGAGAGAGAAAGAATTTACATGAGTGTAGTCTGCGTATGTGTGTTTTTATGTGTGTTTGTGTTGTGTATAAGACTTACTTGAGTATATCCTTCCCGACAACATGTAGGTCGGCGGGCCAGGGCCTGCCGCGCGCCCGCATCGCGTCCTCGTCCGGATAGCCGGTAACCGACAGATAGTTAATCAACGCATCTAACCAGACGTATATACTTTGCTCCTCATCGTCTGGTACCTGGAATGTTATGTTCTTTACCCGACTGCAAAGGGGTTTAATGTAACTTTATAATAAATATCTGGGCGACCGAGCTACGCTCGGTTGCAAATAAAGGGTGAAAAGTAATTTTGGAGGTAGGTACCTACACCATAAATTATTTTTTTAATTTTTTTTTAAACATTTTTTTTATGCAAAACATGAGCTTGTTTAGTGTAGCATAATGCGGTCTGAATTTGGAGTAGCTTAACTGAGTTAGATAACCTTATTTTTCCGAGGCACACCAACTAATGACCACGGTACACCAGTGTGCCGCGGCACACACTCAGCGGAACACTGCTATAGACACTATAGAACAGAGATGGTGCAGGTCCTATACCTATACCATCAATGTTCTAAATATTATAATACAGTGTCTTATAATACTCATTCTTTCGTGAACATACCCGAATAGCCCAATGTACGCGCGATGATGGCCGACTGACAGATATATCGGGAAAATATACTTCGTTTTCCAACATATCTTGTAATTGCTTTTGATACTTCCTAGGCGTTATGACTCCATCTGGAAAAAAAAATATTTTTTTTTATTAAAAACGACATAATCATAAACTACAAACGGCTGAACGCATTTTCATGAAACATAGCTAAGAACACTCTCGACAAAAATACTTTCAAACAAAAAAATGGCGACTAAAATAAAAAAAAACGTTCTTCATTTTTATTTTCGTGACTAAAATTAGCTTTTTTTCATTTTCAATAAAAATTAGCCTTCATCAACTTTCATCAAAATCGGTTTAACGGTTACCTAATCGACAGACAGATAGAATTAGGTACTTTCGCACGGAGGTAGGTACAGACAGCGTCAAATTGATAAGAGCGTCTAGATTAGTCAAAATGATCTGAAAAACATAAAAGCAATTTGATATACACAGTTCGAATCATCATATTGTTGCAAGCACCTAAGGTGTTCAAAATATCTTACTACTCATTGTTTCATATTTATATGAGCAGTCAGGGTGTTCAAAATTATCTTAGTAAACAAAGCTCTCAAAGTACCTTGCAACAATATGATGATTCGAACTGCGTATATCAAATTGCTTTTATATTTTTCAGATCATTTTGACTACTCTAGACGCTCATATCAATTTGACGCTGACTGTACCTACCTCGAGTGCGAAAGTACCTAATTCTGTCTTTCTGTCGATTAGGTAACCGTTAAACCGATTTTGATGAAAGTTGATGAAACAGGCTATTTTTTATTGAAAATGAAAAAAAGCTAATTTTAGTCACGAAAATAAAAATGAAGAACGTTTTTTTTATTTCAGTCGCCATTTTTTTGTTTGAAAGTATTTTTGTCGAGAATGTTCTTAGCTATGTTTTGTTCATCCGTTTGGAGTTTATGAAATTGGGTGATTCGAGTGCAATGAATTAGATTTAGTGGGTAAGAAAGTTTGCAAAAGCGGGACATTTTTGCTATCGCTGGGGACAGCGGGACAGACAGCCTGAAAGCGGGACGTATGGTCACGTTACTCAAACCTCAACTTTGTATAATATTGGTCGTATACAGGTTGATTATTATTTTACTATTTATTTATATTGTTTGTGAGAGAAATAAATAAATGATTTGATTGATTTGATTATCTGCTGGTTTAAAAGTCATTAGAGTTAGCTACTAGCTCAAACAAACATACATACATACCGGTTTTCAGCCACTCTTGCAAGTGCGTTTTGAATGCGCTAAGTCTGAACATGTAGTTTGTTTCCTCTGTCCACTCGACGCGGTGACCCGACTCTAACGAAACTTTCACCTGAAAATAAATAAATATTCCCCTATGAGAAAGAGGCGCTGTAAGTAAATTAAATTCAATATCAAACATTCGTGAACTGTAGGGTAACATATCTATACCTGCAGGGCTATTTTGACACACACGTAAAGTCGCTACCTCGGATTATTTCGGATTTTTTACGATAAATACTTTGAAATTGTAGAAGATGGTTGAAAATAGTGATAGACATTTATATTGTGTAAAATATTCAAAGTAATTCTGCATTTATTGTTCGTAAAAAATCAATTTGTAGGAAGAAATCCGACTTTACGTGTGAGACATAATAGCCCTGCTGATTAATCCGGTAGCTAAAAGGCGTGATAGACGTTGAAATTGTGAGAGTTGAAAGGAGAAAGGTATTTTGCGCTATCTCGCCTTTCTTTCGCCTTCTCGCTCGCACTCGCCAAAGCTGGCCTAGGTTGGCCCAACATGTGACTGCCTTAACAAATGCGGACATTCACACATACACAGTACTGCTTACTTTCTCCCCATCAATCACTTCCTCCTTGGTGTGTGCTTCAGGAACGAAAGACTCGTCATTAACGCTGTACCACCCCGCATAGTTTGCTTTGTAAATATAGTCTTCTTTCACCAACTTTTTCTGTAAATTTTACATAAACATGATCCCCTCTACTTATAAAATTCTGAAAATTTAAACACCGTTTAAAAATTGCCATCCTTTTTTGTTAGATAATGTTAGATAGTGACAGTGCATATATTTTCTTTAAATCATTTATGTTTTTGCAAAGCAAAAATGGAAAAAATACAAACTTGTATAAAATAAGCACTTCAAATAATAAATCACAGACAGTGCGAATCTTGAGCATTATTTTAAGTAAGGCCTTTTAAGTAGAATTTAACTATTTTTACCCGATTGCCTGCAGAAAAGAGGGTATGTTTTTGTATGGTATACTAACTTCTGCAATATGTAGGCAAGCGCCAAATATGTATTTTGACAAATTCTATGGTGCCTTGGAGATTAAGTTGTGACACTGTTTCTAACTTAAAACTTACCCAGAAATGTGTAACGGCTTTCTTATGCCTATCTTCGGTTGTGCGAATGAAGTCTGTGTACTGTACATTGTATTCTTTAAACAGTGAGCGATATTCGTCGGATATGTTGGTGCAGTATTGTGGGAGTGAAAGATTCGCTTTCTCAGCAGCTTGCTGGATCTTGGTGCCATGCTCGTCGGTACCTGCAAGATTAATATTTATATATATTCAGTCAGACACAGAACAAACATTTAAGTTCATCACACAAATGTTTGTCTTGGGTGGGAATCGAACCCACGACCTGCAGCGCAGAGGGTAGAGTTACTGAGCCAAGAGGCCAGTCAATATTATTGATGTATGTATGTATGGGGACTCCCTTTTCCGCAATTAGACTCAAATGTGGTCCTTTTTGCGTGGGGATGACCTGGCTCACTAGATATGGAGCCAGCCTAGCTCCTCCCAGAAGCGCAGAAGATTCCTGGGGTCTTCGCAGGCCTCGAGGAGCGACCTCGGAGTGTTGAGGATTTGCTGCCGTTGTTCTGCTACGCCCACGCATTCCAGGACTACGTGGGCTGCTGATTCTTCTTCGGTTAGACATCCTCTGCAGAGTGGGCTGTCCGTGATGCCGATGTTGTACAGATGTTTGTTGAGGGGGCAGTGTCCTGTCAGTGTCCCTATGATTATTTTGAGGTCTTTTCTAGGGAGATTTATCAGGCGACGTGTCAGTCGTGGTGTAGCCGCTGGTACCGTAATATTATTGACTTATCATATTATATTGTCGTTGTGTGTGTAGGTATCACACTAATTATAAATGCGAAAGTTTCGACGTTTGGATGGATGTATGTTTGTTCCTCTATAACTCGACAACCACTGAGCTGATTTAGTTAAAATTTAAAATATAGATAGATAATGACTGGGAATAGGACATAGCTTACTTTTCATCCACGTACCACGAGAGCGAAGCCGCGGGTGGAAGCTAGTGTTATTATAATTTAATTTATGCTTTATTGTGTAGGTAGGTATATATTAAGTAATCTTCATTATGGAAAAGGTTTTGTAAACAAGATCTAAACATCAAGCTTTTAAAATGCTACCTGTGCTGAATATGACATTGCAATCTGGGTTGGTGAGTCTCTCAAATCTCTGGACAGCATCGGCAACCACAGCGGTGTACAGGTGACCCAAGTGAGGAGCTGAAATTAAGGAAATAGTATCTCTAACAACTAGAATAAGCCTTTATCTTAATGTGTTACTAACCCCTATGGATCTCTGATATCCGAAATAAACAATTTTTTATTTATTTATTTAATGCGGCGTTCACACGCTCGCGAGCAAACAGACATTCAACGAGACAGAGATATGATTAGAGCGAGCATGAAGTAGCTCTGTCACTCTCATTTCAAGGAGACTGAACACAACAGAAGATTATTTGTTTGTTGAATGTCTGTTTGCACGCCAGTGTCTGAACCTATCATAAAGGTGTATTTTCTTTGAAAGATAGAATTGTCTTTGCACTATAAACAGAGTATTAAGGAGTGTTTCAATCAGGCGAACATAAGTCTTATCTCAAATTGAAAAGGAAATTCAGATGAACAGTCTTATCTCAAATTGAAAAGAAAATTTCCCACCACTCTCAAATTGAAAGGAAATTTTCCACCACTCATGTGCCTTATCTATTGAACAATTACTTATTAATGAGAGTGGTGAAAGTGACCTAAGCGAACGCTAGGATGGTTTTAGTTTGCTAGAAAATCGATGGTTTTAGTAGGTCATAGAAGTTCGCAACAAGCTGAGTTGAAGTTTGTAACATGTAAATACATTGAGCTAGTTCTATTCGGATATCAAGCGATGCATTCCAGTACAAACTAGAGTAGATACTCAAGTCTAAATTACAAAGTATATAGAGTAAGTAGGTAAATAAGATTCGTAAACTATGTACTAATTTGTTTACATTACTTATCTTACCCGCGTTGACGTAGAATATCGGCGTAGTTACGTAAAAAGGTCGCCGCTGCACCACAGAGGACAACAATCGAATAGTTACTCTCATTTTGCGGAGAAATTCCGATATAATTACCGGTAATTAGCCTGCATTAGTCTTCTGAAAGGTTAAAATATGGTAATAAATAGTAGGTAAGTGATTCTCACACCGCGTGTAATAATGTAGAGTAGAAAAGTAATACTATATTTTGTGAAGGTACCATAAATTCTGCTTCTAATCAACAAATGATTTACGAAATTTTATTTCTCTTCCAAATCGCACGAAAATCACATTTCAATCACAAAACAAAACGATCATGATCACAAACCAAGTGCAACTAACCTAACCTGACTGATGACTGACAGCTCAGCCAGTGCTGCCAACCCTACCATCAAACCTGTAGCTAAATCTGCCCCGAAAAGTTGCTAGATATCCAGTTTTTCTTACCTCAAAAAGTAGCTAGATGTAGCTAAGGAAAAAAAATGTGTCATCTACGGTTTTGTGTTGAAGTCAATTGAGTGGTTATAGATTTATTCAACCTAAATCTTATTTTAAGTCAATAAAAAAAAAGTGTCGAACGCTGGTGGGCGATTGCTAAATTCGTTGTCTGTTGCGTTTTTCCGGTGTCCTCGCTACTCTTGTTGGATTTTTGAAAAATGTAGATGTTTCATACCCAATATTAATGTGAAACTATACAGTATAGGCATAAAGAATATGTTAAAATATTATTCGATTATTAAAGATTTTCATACAAAAAGTAACTTTGTTTTCGGTAAAACATGATTTTTGCCATGTCCTTTCCATAATTGGTCATTTTCAAGTTGGATTATTTACTGTTTTTGCCAACGTAACAGTATATTATGTAGGACTTATAGCCTTCAAAAATTATTTATTATTAGGTATCTGACGATAAAACTATTCTAAAGTACATAAAAATTTAGAGAGATACAATTTAGTGTGAGGTCAAAATATGGACCTCGGTGGAAACTCCCACTTAGTTACGAGCTTTTTCTTGATTTTCTACCAAAAATACTGCTAAATGTTATGATTTTTTTTACTTAGCATCACTAAACAGACGATGCACGTTAGCCAATTCGATTTTTGTCCTTTCTGTTTCGACCGTCGTGCCGTGGCAGAAGGTCGCTCTCAGAGGGACTTTTTTGTGTTCCACTGAGTTACGGAGTTTTTGGTGGTAAGTAGCTGGTTTCATGTAGCAACTTGGTATTATTTAGTTCCCTATGTATTCACCACAACTAAAACTACACTAAACAACAAGAAAGTAATCGTCTATCCTATTTTTTTTTTCATTTTAATTCTGAATCAGCAGAACCGTTACGTTCCACTGAGAAATTTCGTAACTCAGTGGAACAAATTGTAACTCAGTGGAACGCTAAAGCCGCGATACAGTTGAGATTTTATTCTGTTTACCCTACACGAAAACTAAAAGAGGGTTATGTTTTAAGCAGTGTGTAAAGTTGTCAAAAACCAGTAAAGTGTCCCGTAAAAAAGTGTCCTGTAGCTAAAGTGTCCCTTAGCGAAAGTGTACCGAAGCAAAAATGTCACGTAGAAAAGTGTCCCTTAGCAAAAGTGTCACGAAGAAAAAGTGTCCCGAAGCAAAAGTGTCCCGTTGCAAAAGTGTCCCGTAGAAAAGTGTCCTTTAGCAAAACTGTCCCTTAGCAAAAGTGTCCCGTTAAAAAGTGTCCCTTAGCAAAAGTGTCCCGTAGCAAAAGTGTCCCTTAGCGAAAGTGTACCGAAGCAAAAGTGTCACGAAGAAAAGTGTCCCTTAGCAAAAGTGTCCCGAAGCAAAAGTGTCCCGTTGCAAAAGTGTCCCGTAGAAAAGTGTCCCTTAGCAAAACTGTCCCGAACCAAAAGTGTCCCGTAAAAAAGTGTCCCTTAGCAAAAGTGTCCCGTAGCAAAAGTGTCCCTTAGCGAAAGTGTACCGAAGCAAAAGTGTCACGTAGAAAAGTGTCCCTTAGCAAAAGTGCGAAGCAAAAGTGTCCCGTTGAAAAAGTGTCCCGAAGCAAAAGTGTCCCGTTGCAAAAGTGTCCCGAAGCAAAAGTGTCCCTTAGCAAAAGTGTCCCGAAGCAAAAGTGTCCCGTTGAAAAAGTGTCCCGTTGCAAAAGTGTCCCGAAGCAAAAGTGTCCCAAAGCAAAAGTGTCCCGAAGCAAAAGTGTCCCGTTGCAAAAGTGTCCCAAAGCAAAAGTGTCCCGTTTAAAAAGTGTCCCGAAGCAAAAGTGTCCCGAAGCAAAAGTGTCCCGAAGCAAAAGTGTCCCGAAGCAAAAGTGTCCCGTTGCAAAAGTGTCCCAAAGCAAAAGTGTCCCGAAGCAAAAGTGTCCCTTAGCAAAAGTGTCCCGAAGCAAAATTGTCCCGAAGCAAAAGTGTCCTGCCTGAAGCAAAAGTGTCCCGAAGCAAAAGTATCCCGAAGCAAAAGTGTCCCGAAGCAAAAGTGTCCCGAAGCAAAAGTGTCCCGTTGAAAAAGTGTCCCGAAGCAAAAGTGTCCGTTAGCAAAAGTGTCCCGAAGCAAAAGTGTCCCGAAGCAAAAGTGTCCCGAAGCAAAAGTGTCCCGTAGCAAAAGTGTCCCTTAGCAAAAGTGTCCCGTTGATAAAGTGTCCCTTAGCAAAAGTGTCCCGTAGAAAAGTGTCCCGTAGAAAAGTGTCCCATAGCAAAAGTGTCCCGAAGCACGGACACTTTTGCTTCGGGACACTTTAGCTTCGGGACACTTTCGCTAAGGGACACTTTTGCTACGGGACACTTTTGCTTCGGGACACTTTGGCTTCGGGACACTTTTGCTAAGGGACACTTTTGCTTCGGGACACTTTTGCTTCGGGACACTTTCAACGGGACACTTTTGCTTCGGGACACTTTTGCTAACGGACACTTTTGCTTCGGGACACTTTTTCAACGGGACACTTTTGCTTCGGGACACTTTTTCAACGGGACACTTTTGCTTCGGGACACTTTTGCTTCGGGACCCTTTTGCTTCGGGACACTTTTGCTTCAGGACACTTTTGCTTCGGGACACTTTTGGTAAGGGACACCTTTTCAACGGGACACTTTTGCTTCGGGACGCTTTTTCAACGGGACACTTTTGCTTTGGGACACTTTTGCTAAGGGACACTTTTGCTTCGGGACACTTTTTCAACGGGACACTTTTGCAACGGGACACTTTTGCTTCGGGACATTTTTTCAACGGGACACTTTTGCTAAGGGCCACTTTTCTAACGTGACACTTTTGCTTCGGTACACTTTCGCTAAGGGACACTTTAGCTACGGGACACTTTTGCTAAGGGACACTTTTTTACGGGACACTTTTGCTTCAGGATATTTTTGCTAAGGGACACTTTTTGCAAAGGGACACTTTCTTCGGGACACTTTTGCTTCGGGACACTTTTGCTTCGGGACACTTTTGCTAACGGACACTTTTGCTTCGGGACACTTTTTCAACGGGACACTTTTGCTTCGGGACACTTTTGCTTCAGGACACTTTTGCTTCGGGACACTTTTGCTAAGGGACACTTTTTCAACGGGACACTTTTGCTTCGGGACACTTTTGCTTCGGGACACTTTTTCAACGGGACACTTTTACTTCGGGACACTTTTGCTTCGGGACACTTTTGCTAAGGGACACTTTTGCTTCCGGACACTTTTGCTTCGGTATACTTTCACTAAGGGACACTTTAGCTACGGGACACTTTTGCCAAGGGACACTTTTGCAACGGGACACTTTTGCTTCGGGACATTTTTTCAACGGGACACTTTTGCTTCGGGACACTTTTTCTTCGGGACACTTTTGCTAAGGGACACTTTTCTAACGTGACACTTTTGCTTCGGTACACTTTAGCTAAGGGACACTTTAGCTACGGGACACTTTTGCAAAGGGACACTTTTGCAAAGGGACACTTTTGCAAAGGGACACTTTTGCAAAGGGACACTTTTTTACGGGACACTTTTGCTTCGGGATATTTTTGCTAAGGGACACTTTTTGCAAAGGGACACTTTCTTCGGGACACTTTTGCTAAGGGACACTTTTTTACGGGACACTTTTGCTAAGGGACACTTTTTACGGGACAGTTTTATAATACTATATTATATTTTACACTTTTATAATATTTCATAATAATAATATATAACTTTTATGATAATTCGTTTTAATTTCTAACCTGAAGCTACATATATAATTAATACTACATTATAATACTAGTATAGTATTATATTATCTGTGCCTGAAGCTATTTTTGTAAATAAAGTATTCAAAGGTGAACGCCGCCTTACATAATTTTGAGAAGTTGTCCCTCAATTTTGATTCAGTATTTTTAAAAATACAGTCTAATTTACTTGAAATTGTTTATTCTTGTGATGTTAACTTGTTACAAAAAGTGTTTCCTATTTGCCAGAAAGCTCCTTGTGCTTATTTTTTTCAAACTGATTGAGTTCTAGCTAACTAAAGGATGTCATTGAGTCAGAAAAGTAACTCAATGGAGTAACTATTGAGATTATTACACCATTAATCTGATTTTTCTATCAGTTTTTGTGACTATTCGATAAATATGCCTCATTTCCTCTATAAAAATATTAAAAGTTAGTACTTTGCGTTTCATTGAAAGGTTTTACATGCAATTCTGTTTGTTTCTCAATGGAACAATTTTTTCAGAGTCATGGAACTAAAAGCTAAATATTTATTGATTTTATGCATTATCCTCTGACCTTTTATAATGAATAGGTGACTAAGACATTTATCTTTTGAATAATGGCATTTTAATAGTAAAACAATCACATTTTTTTTACTATACGCAAAAAAGCTATCAGACAACGAATTTAGGAGTTACTCTGGTGCTGGTTGATCACTGGTGAAAAATTAAATTAGCGTTATAATTTAATATTGAATAGGCTATCAAATATTCTATGTCTATGGTCATGCTTGTACACTTTTCAAGTCAGCTCTACACCCCTATACTGATATGCCTCATGTAATTAAAAATAAATCACTTACAGTCTGACAAGCATAACTTGGCGCACCTGTGCGCCACTGTGCTCGGCTCGAAACCAGTGCCCTGCTTACTGTGTGGAACTTAACCAAAAACAAAAAATCCGATTTTAACTTTGATTTTATTCAAAACAATCTCCATGCATTCTATCTAGTCTGGCCTGGCATAAATTTTTACGCACTTTAGTTCTAGAAATCTCCACCGCCAACTTATACTTGTCGCACTATAAAAACAACACTGTGTAACTATGTTAAAAAGGTGCTAGAAACCGTAGCTAGTTTTTTTAGCTACAATTTTTTCAATTTTGTAGCTGACGGTAGTCTAAAAGTAAGTAGCCAGATCTAGCTATAAAGTAGCTAAGTTGGCATCACTGAGCTCAGCACAGCAGCTGTCACAGCTGTCACGTCAAACCATGACGGATTGAATCAATCAGCTGTTTTTGATCTGACAGCTGTCATCGGTCAAGTGACAAGACAGTGCTAAAAAAAGCCATAAAATGTTAAAATGCATCTATCTCTGTCTTTTTTTATACAAAAACATATTTCCTATCTCTCTTTAATGCTTAGTTTCCAAAGTAACTGCCACAGAGCAATACCATGCAACACAGGTTATACTACACTACCAAATAAAGAAGTCGCTTCGAACAAGGCAAATCCATTCAAAAGAAATATTTTTTAATCAGTAGCATACGAGGTATCGATCAGTGGATGGATGTGAATATTTGTTGTGATGTGATGTGAATATCGCGAAAATACGCAGTAAATTCTTGTAAATTGCACAAACAGAGCAACAATGTCGCAGGGGAAGATCGTTTTGATGGCGTGCGGCAGCTTCAGTCCGCCGACATACATGCATCTTCGGATGTTCGGTAAGTACCCTACGCTTTGAAAAATGTATGTCATTTCACGATTTCTTACCTCTATTTGGCAAGTAACTTTGAATCTCAAACGAATAAAACACACCCCCGACCTTTTAGAAGTTTCTAAATAAACTAGAATTCCAAAAATTCTAATGTTTTTATTTCATAAATTTCACGTTGTTTGTAGAAATAGCGAGGGACTACATCAACTCGCTAGGCTTGGGCACTGTGGTGGGAGGCATAGTATCGCCGGTGCATGACGCCTATGGGAAAAAGGACCTGGTTGCTGCACCACACAGGTATTTAAAATTATACAGCTAGGTCCGAGCCGAGATAGTGAAATGTTTTACTTACCTACATATTTGTTTTGATTATTAATTTTACTAATTGGTACCTACTATTTATTTATTGATGATAGACGAGCAGCTTTTAGCTGGTATGTAGATATTACAGTGTTGAAATAGTCTTTATTGAAAATAGTCTTTATTTGTTTAAGATTAATTAATCTTTTTGAGCACTGATTTGTTAGTTGCCGAGCTTGTTTTTAAATGCATTGCAATGCATTTAATCATCATTTCCTTGCCCTTTTCCCACTAGGTGGGATCGGCACAACATGTTCTCTTCCATTCCCTCTTATCACTCGTCAACTCAGTAGTCACTCCTTTCACACGCACATCCTCTCTCACACAATCCATCCATCTTTTCTTTGGCCATCCTCTACCTATATATCCTTCTACATTTCATTGCATTTAAAGTTTAATTCATCCAAATCTATTTAAACTTAATTTATGATTGATATGACCTTGCGTAATTATTTAGCTGTGTCATTTCCTTGTATTAATTTTTTACTATTTCCAGTACCAATTTATGTCCGGGTTTTCTTAGGTTTAAAAGAAAATCAAGTAAATGTAACCCATTTATCCTTAACCTGTTTCTGAGGAGAGCTCTGATGAACCTAGGCAAGGAAGGTTTAGTTTAAGTCTTATGCCCCAATACTGAATCGCTACTAAAATATTTGAGATATACTTATCTATTTGAGGTATTCTTTATCTTCAGAATTGTATACAAAATGACAGTTAATGTCAATGATAAGCACCACTTAAACTAAGTAGCGTTTCAGTATTCAGGTGTTATATGATACTCAAACTCTTAGGAAAGGTAGGCAAATGATAGGCAGCACAAATTGTGTGTCTTGAAAGTTTATTATGAGACCCTAGTTTAAGTGGAATTCTATAGGATGATGATGATGGTAACTTGTAATCTCAACTTAAAAAATAATTAAACAATACTACATCTTATCACAATGATGTAATTGAGTTACACTAACCTTGCTAATTAAATTAATAATCATGATGACGTAACAATAGTTATTAAACAAATAACAATTATATTATCATGTTGATAATGAAGTTAGCGTGATATTGACTTATTTATTATTAGATTCTGCCTGTGTCTTCACTTGCATAGTGCTATCATTAAAAATCTAGGTACACCAAAAATTATAGTTTGTAAGTTTGGATTTAGGAGGTGATATTCAAAACTTCCAATTTTAAAAACTCAAAAACCCCTTCCTTCAAGATGCATAGCACAAAGAAATGTAGTTTTCCCCCCTTTCATTTTAGGGTGCATTAACCCCCCCAACTGCCGCGGTCCCTATGTTCTAAGTATCCCTGTGTTCTGTAGAACGGAACAACAAAGTTTCATGGTTTTTGTCTTAGATATCAAGTAATTTTGGACCTTGTAAGCTCTTGACCAAAAAAATTGGACAATGGACTTTTTGAAAAGGAATAAGGTCCACCATCATCACTCCACCCTTGCCACTCTTAGGCGCTGGACACACAGAAAAGACGTAAGACGCAGACGGGAGTAGGTTAAAATTGAGAAACCTGGATCAAAATCATTCAAACATTCATTCATTCATTCATTCATTCGAATGAATGAATGAATGAATGTTTGAATGATTTGATCCAGGTTTCTCAATTATACCATTGATCCTCGAATTATTATAATTATTCAATCGATTCTTGAATCGAATAAGTTATCATGTTTACTTGATAATTTGCCTACCTATAAAGTAGCTGTACCATAATGCTTCAATTAGTAACGTAAGTATTTGAATATAGAAATACCGATTATCGTAATGAAATCGTAACCAATCAATGAACTTTAATTGAATGACTAATTATTTTGGTTTCTGATCCTAGTTAATTTGAATGTAAGTAGATAGCGCTTCATGAACAGCACTAGATATCGGCTCGCAAACAGGGCTGTTTAAAGTAACTGTGAGTAATATGAAACACCAGTTCATTTTATGAATAGGTAAACTTAACAACTAGGTACCCACACCTAATATTTTTAGGACAATAATAATCTATTAAATTATAAATAAAACTTCAAACATTCAATCAAAAATAGTTTTATTATTTACTTTATCATACATCCATTTTTTTAAACACGTTACATTTTTTAACGCACATATATGTTGATGATATATACAGCTAAATATATCACTAGACATAGCATAATTTTTATACAACTTTGGTAAGCTAGGACATTCTTCCAAGTTTATAATGTTCTCATTATGAACAATACGTTTTAACCATAATACTTTTTCTAATCCCTTAACATAAACAATCTTATCTTTAAGATAATCTACAATATATTGTTCAAAATTTAAATACGGCGTAAATCCCTCTCGCCAATATATTCTTCTGTTTCTCTCTATCCACTGTACTTGCATTTTTTCAGTTTTTGATAAATTGTAAAATGGAAATGGTGGCTTAATTAACAAAACAAGGGTTTCATTTTCACATAATATTGCTATTTCCTTTACAATAAATTCATTGCGATCCGTTTTAAATCCTTGTAGATCCACTATAGCAATATTCATATTAACTTTCGTACAATGTTACTTAAAGGATTATATTGTATCAAACGATCGTTAATGATTAGACAGTATGCAGTAGTACTTTCTGGAATATCTTCTGAGGTTTCTATTTCTAATCTCACATCTACAGCACCAGTTTTTAACGTTTCATTTTGTCTTGAGCAGTCGATTACAAATATGGGTGCTTTTTCTTTAAACTGATTCAAATCAAGCAGTGGTTCGCCATCAGTGTTGTAATAAGACTGACGAAATTTGGTATACATTTCGTATAATATACAGTATTTGTTTTCAACAAACTTAGAATTAACAGATTCGTAAGGATAATATTGTGAATTTAAAAATAGAGTAACATTTGTTAATTTACAGTGATCAAACACTGAACTATCTCTTGACTTTTGGTTTTTTCTGTTTGTTTGCAAACCAAAGATTACGTATCTTGGTTTCTCAAGCTGGGAAGATGTCTTGACAGCCCAGGAGTGTTTTGTAGTTTTAGGTAATAAGGGGTATTCATATAAGTCCCAATTTCTAAAAGCCATTTGAATAGTAACGTCTTTTTCTAAAAGTTTAAGTAAACCTAACCTTTCCCGATCAGAAACTTTTATATGAGGTACACGCCATTGCACCTTCTCTATATTTATTTGAATGGAGTCGTTACCATCTAGAATAACGCTATTAAGATTAGTATTGCTTCGATTTAGTATAAGTTCATGTTTACAATTCATTATTATTTTATTATAATCTTCAGCAAATCCTAAAACATTTTTTAATGGTATGAGAGCACTGAAAACACCATCATTATCTTTATTTCCATTTAAGTTCCAACCCCAAATAGCAGCAGATTTATTTTGACCATCACTTAATGAAACATAAGATTTAAGGGTTGTAGTTATTCCTACATTTTTAATCCGATCAATTTCAACACCATTGATTTCATAACGAATGTCTTGGAATAAGAAAGATATAGGATTATTAGTAAAGTTAACAACTTTTCTTGTTTGTTTACCAGAAGCATCTTTTGAAATTACTGTCGCACAACCTTCAACAAGTATATAACTGGCTGAAGGAACAACATATATATCTTGCTGATGAATCGGTATCCTTATCTCATCGTTTTCTTTAAAACTGTTATTATATGGATTGTAAGTATGAATTTCATAACTTACTATTGAATTATCAGACTTTGGTGAATCAGTTACTTGAAGAACATTCATTGTTTGACTTTGTATCCCAAGCTTTGCAAAAATAATTTGTTTTCTTTAGTAAGTTTTTTTAATATTCTTTTGATATGTCTTCGTCTCTTGATCGTTGGCGGAGTAATAATATTATTCAATTTACCGTCTGATTTTATATTGTAAATAATCATTGTATTTATTCATACATTCACTCACATATAGCTCTTATGATTGACGTAACTGAAATGTCAGCTATGATAATAACAACATTAATTTATATGTTTTGTGCAATGACTAGTTAATCAAGGTAACCTTGCCTCTTCCAAAACGAATTAAGGAACTTAATACATAAGTGACCACAAATGAATGAATTGTTTTTCTGTTCGTTATCATAATTGTACTTAATATCATAAGAATCCATATATCGAATAAGTTCGATAGGAGGTTTTAAATTTCCATAACTATCAAAGTATTCAATATGTTTATTTAACTTTGCGTAGGCTACCCAATGCGTACCAGGATTTTTAGAAATATCTAAATTTATGATACCACATTCTTTTGCATATGGAGACTTGGGTAATTTGTCTCTCATGTATACTCCGCGAAAATGAGGTACGTTGACTGTAAATTTCATAATATCTATGTTAGTAAGAGCACGATTAGGTAGCCGCCTATTTAGTTTTTTTCCTTCTTATTGAGAAATATTCCTAAGCCATTTTTGTAACGATTCAACTGTAACCCCTTCCCAATACATACAGCTTCCATTGCTTGATTATGTCGTTCCATTTCTTTCAAACGTTTTCTTGCTACTTTGTAATCATTTATAGTTTTCATTATTCCTGAGATTCCTCCTGCTAAACTTCCAGCTGCTGATAAACCAGCAAATATTGGAATCAATGGTAAAACACCACCCGTTTTTGGTACAGGTATAATACGTGGGATTCGTAGATATGTATCAGGAGTCAACTCTTTTGCTGCATGATATGCTAGTTCTATTAGCTTTTTTTTACACTTAGGTTTATGCTTTTTTATATATTTCTTAGCGTGAGAAACAATATGCTTAAATTCTTTTTTAAGACCAGCTCCTGAGCTAATTTTTGATAACATTACATTATTTACTAAATGTGCAGCAAGTTTTTCTCCTTTACTAGCATCAGAAGCTAAAGTACGTTGTTTCGCCATTTTCATTTATCTGCCTTATGTCTGTCCTGTAAACTGCGATATTTACTGTATGCAATATCGTGATCTTTACAATGTTCGTCAAGTTTGTTCACACCTTTATCTCCTCGGCCAAGTCTCTCCTTTAATCTTGTACCTGGTCCGCAGTAATTATATCCTGGTAAATGGAACTCAAAAGGTAAGTTATTTATTAAATTATTCACAAGTCCACCTCCCTTCATGTATAAACAGAAAATGAGGATATTTTATGAAATATACGTTTATATTTATTTACGACTCAAACCACATGATTGTTTTGAATCCATGAATTTTCACTCGTAGGCAATCCTAACCATTTAACGAACATTTTATTTTTTTTACGTCTTATAATTTTTTCTACAAGATAAACATGAGGATATTTAGTTTTTTGTAATTCTTGAGTATAGAAGGCTCCCATAATAGGTTGCTGTTTAATATCTTCTAATAAATACGTTATGGGATGTGTTTTGCAAACTGATTTTATTTTAAATAGTTCTGTAGACCAATTGGGGGTATACCCTTTCTCGAAACAGCTTTTATGCTTGCTTATTCGAACATATTCACCTAATTTAAATTTAACACATGTATTTTTAGGTTTTTTATAGCTATTTTGATTGTATTTATACAATAGTTTCGTTTTATTGGTATCGTTTACATGGACAGGTGCTATACCAATTGTTCTATGTTTTGTATTATTGTATTTTTCAATTACTTTCTCAAGTGTGCCATCATTCCATTTATAATTACCTTTGAAACTAAATTCTTTGTAAAGATTATTTTTTATTGTTCTGATGAATCTTTCTACAATCGAGGCCTTTTTTGTGGAATAAGTAGAATAATGATTAACGCCAAATTCCTTTATTAGATTTTTAAATTTAACATTGTAAAATTCTGTTCCCAAATCAGTCTGTAAGTTTTTAGGAAAACGTTGTTGTAATAATAATAGATCACAAAAAGCATTACTAACATTTTCTTTATTTTTTTGTTTAAGCGGGAGAGCCCAACCATATTTTGAAAATGTATCAATAATAACTAATATATATTTATAGTTATTATTACTTTTCGAAATATTTTGCATGTCCATTAAATCAGCTTGCCATAAATCATCTATGTCTTTCTGTATAACATGTCTTCGTGGAAAAGTTTTCCTTACATTTTTATGAATTTCATTTACAATATCTCTTTTCACTGTAGTCATGTTCGCTAAGTTCCACTCAATAAGTTACTAAGATAATATGTTGGGTGCAGCAGTATTTATTCTTTTATAATTTTACACTCTTTTAACTCTTCGATTATTGATATAATTTCGTTATCGAGATTAGTATTGCCAGCAGTTTTAGATGCAATCAAAAGTTTGAGTCTTTCCACAAGTTCATTCGGATCATCCCAATAAAGTAGTTCAGTATTTTTGCAATATTTTTTAAACTTCGGTAGTCCTGCGCCGCTTTTCTTATTTTGATTTGTTTCTCGTTGTAATAGTTTACAGGGCTCACTAAACAACGGTTTTATTACTTGTTTATACTTCAATCCCTTATCACCTTTCATTTGGTTTGAGGAATCGAAATCTCTTTTATGTACATTAGTCGTATTAAGAATATTTTTATAAATTGATGTATCGTGTTCATTGACTAAATATAAATTGGGTTTTTTTCTAAGCAACAATTCTTTGAGTCCAGGAGTCAGTTCATATTTATTTGTACCAATACTAATAAAATAGATTTTGTTACTCAATTTATCACGGGTCAAGGAAATCCTAACTTCTGTGCTTCCTATCATAAGTTTGTTATTCTCACTACGCACACCAAAAGGTATATTAATATCATCATATATTTCAAGTATATCTTCTTTCTTGAGAGAGGTATTAGACAACTGTTCTTCATCAGATTCATTTTCTGAGTAAAATTGTTCCGGTGATTCAGATTGTTCATCCAAGTTACACGTTTTCAAATTTTTCTTAGGTGTAAATATATTCGAATCACCGCATGTGTTATATGGTAGATTTATAGAAGCATCCTCAACTTTGATAATGGGCAACTGTTTGTTTGTATCTAGCATTGCGTTTAGAGGACCCGCTATAGGTTTAAAAAAGTAGTTAAGATTGTTGTTTGTATTAAATTCATAGTCTCGCATTTGTTTAATTTTGTTTTTGATAACTTTTGCTGATTTTACCAACTGATCGGTAATTTTACGTTTACTTTCCATTATTTCGACTGATCCATAGACGTGTATCGACTAAAATGAGAAATTTATTATTGTTATGAGATTTATATACTTAGCCACGTTTCTCATTTTGTTAGTTAAATAATTATCATGACTCAAAGATAATATACTTGTCAAATAAGTGTCTATACCTTCCATTGTTAAGTTCACAGTCCTTATTAATCGTCAAAAAATCATAAGGTTTTATCCAGATTTTGGAACATAGATCTTTGAACATAATCCATTCCATATCAGAGCAGACATGCTCATCGTAAATATGCTTCAGATTTAAAATATCCTGTTTATAAATAATCAAAAAATTTACATTGTCACGTAATAACTGCTTAGGAACTTTTGAATATGTTTGTGATAAATAAAAGCAATCTATTCCTTGATGTCTCCCCATTGTGTAGTAATTACGTATATTTGATTGTTTTTCATTAATCACATCATCAAAAATAATTACAGAATTTGGTAATGCATCATTAGGATGAATAACATCTTCATCAGAATTAAAAATAAAAAAATTCACTTCTGGAACAGCCGATAAAATTTCCTTTAATAAACAATATTTTGGTTGAAAGCTGGTTTTAGAATATAAATACACATTTTGGAACTTTAAACCATTTTTATGTAGTAGCAAACTAATCATAACATTTGTTTTTCCACAGTTAGAAGGCCCACATATTATACATCGAATATTGTTAGGGAAAAGTATACTATGCTTAATGTATGAAGATGTACTTTTTTCTTTTACGGTTATATTATCAACTTCTAAGGAAACTAGTTGCTTAATCACCTTCATGTTTGTATCTGACGTAAAAACATTTTATTTGCATATTTATAATATTATTCTCGTTGGAGTCATTGAAATGATTCATCATGGTAGAAGAATTAGCCAGACTAGGACCCTGCATTACTGTGCCTAGCTGTTTCCGAGTGCGCCGCGTGGAGGCTTCTTCCATGCACCCAATATATTCTATATTCTTTTAAACATCAATCAAATAGGAATGTAAATATTAGGTTAGCTTTTTTAACTTTTATTATTTTAAGGTATGATTCCAATATTATATAATCCTATAAGGTTATGAAATAAATACCTCTAATCATAAAATGAAACTCTTTCATAATGTGCATATTATTATATTTAAGTGAGTTAAATCTAATATTAATAAAGCCTACATTATTACATAAATATAGGTAGGTACTTTAAGTTATTATCATTAAAACTTAGGTACATTTCTAGTAGTACTTTAATTAATAATAATTATTATTAGTCATATTCATTTTACATAAATACAAAATCTCTAAGTTATACAACTGCATCAAGTTTTTAAGAAAATGCATCCTAAAAATGTTGGATTACAGATTTATAATGACCCCAAGGTAACGTTTGTATTTGATCTGAAAGGATTTGTCTTTTGTCATCATTCCTATTCAGCACGAGTTTGTATAATTCTTGTGAATACAAAGTATGCTTGATTGATTTTATCATATTCAGTTTACATACTAAGTTTGAATCATTATATAACGTATTCGCATACTGCGCTATGCTCAATTTTGAAGTGACTGCTTTTGATACTCCTTTTGCTTTCATTATTTTAGTTTTCACAGAAAGAAGACTGTACAATTTAGCTCTCAAGCCAACAAACTCAGTGATTACATCACCACCGAGTTCGTCTTTAAATAAGCCGGGTATTTTTGCATTCAGGTTTGGCATCGCATAAGGATTTTCTTTGCTGAAATTACTAGTATCAAATTGAGCTAAATCATCTTTCATGTCTCTATAAAAATCCTCTGTATTTACTAAATAAAGCAGACTGTCAGTATCCGTGTAGCAAAGTTTAATGTTATCATCATATTTTCTTTTCATAACATCGTAATGGAACTTATATAAATGTTGTTTTGCATACTCTAATACAGAAAATCCAATATAAATTGGTCTATCAAGACAAATCTTCTCACGATTTAACTGTATAGCAATAAAACTATCATTGAAAATTGAAATACTTTTTAAATTTGGTTTTTTAATAAGCTTTTCAGCTCCAAGGTGCTTATTTGTTTTGTTAAATTTATCATTCCAACAAGTAACTAACTTAACATCAACTTGTTTTCGTTTGTTTTCAATAGTCTTACCAAATATAGCATTAATAATAAGTTTAAAAAAATCTTTCTGAAATGCTGATGTTGAAGCTTGACGCAACCGAGTATTCAAATCGATATATTTTTGCAAGTAATTATCTTGTCGAAAACTTAATATACGATGAATTTTGAGTAAAACAAGCCCATTTTTCAAACATTCTTTTAAATGGACATAATGTATCACATACTTGTCTTTGTTATAAAGATTTGCTATCAATTTTGATGTCTTTCCTCCTGGAGGAATAAGCTTTTCAGGAGCAAAAGGTAAGTCACTGTGTAAATCATGTAAGTGATCAGGGTAAGCTAAGTCAACTTCCAAAATGTACCCGTAATTGGCATCATCTTTTATACTCATTACATTAAACTTATTCACTTCATCAGATGACATTAACCTAAATTCTGAAATAGGCATTTTTTTCATCATGGCATAACCGTAAAGATTCACACAATCGAGATATATCAAATATTGTACTGGTTTTGTGTCATCAAAAGCTGGTAAATACTTATTGTTAGCCATTGCATGCCTATATGAACATTGTGCTAAGCCTCCACGTATTCCTCGTTCGAGAAATTGATATATTTCTAAATCACTAATTAATTCTAATTCTACATTCGTGTAAAGCAACATAGCATCCCAGCTCAAGCTCGGTGATGTTATATAATAAACTGGATCAAGATTATAAAATTGTAAACATAATTTTCTAAAATTTTCAAAAACATCACACAAGAGCAACACGTCACATTTAACATACAAATCCGTATATTCACCAAGAGATTTGATATTAAAATTTTTCCATATTACTTTTGCACGATCATATTCATCGTCGGATATGTTTTCCATTTTCAAAGAACTATAAAAATGTTTTTTGTCAGGAAGCCCCAACTCTTCATATTTTGTCCATGAATCCATATATTCGTAAGGATATATTCCTTTCTCTCTTATTAAATTACATTGTAACTCATTATTAAATTGAGATGCCAGATGTGGAAACTCTTTTTCCGTTAGATTTTTACTTAGTGTATCTAAGCTTGTACTAAGAAAATGAAAAGAATCTATAAACTTAATTTGTATTGGATGGGCTCGGTCATTTGTTTGAATAACTTTTGTGATAGTTAAGTATGACTCCTTAGTCTTAGGTATAATTTTAATATCACCATCATATTTTGTTAGCTCAGTTATAAAAAGATGTGAGTCATAACCCGACAGATTATGAAACACCACGGGTATGAATGGGCACACTCTATGCATTAAATTACAATGCGAATGAGCCGGCCCTCGATAACTACCTGTAATATGATCATGATCATGAACTTTATCATCAAATAATAATTGTTTACAAATGTAACATGATGTGGATTGTTCATAGTCTTGCTCCTGTTGTTCAGTCAATGGGTTCATTAATTGCTTAGTGTACAGAATATTATGAATGTACTTGGCTTCCTTCAATAAATATTCGACAAATACTTTAACACAATCTCTTCCTCTATACGACACTAATTTATTTAAAGCCTTATTATGAGAACAACAAACGTAATAAGAAAAACATGACGGTACATGTTCCTTTTTTAGTTTTGTTTTTTCCGTTTTAGTTTCAGTACAATCAATCAACAAACACTCAAAATCAGCATAAATAACAAAGTTTACTTTTTGCTGTCTTTCATAATGCTTAAACTTAAGGAAACTATTTTTTTCAGGCATTATGGTTAGCACATTAGAACAGGTATGAGTACTAAGTTTTATTTCACTTGCAAAGAACTGTAAACAGGTATCGCATAAAAACATTTTATTATGATTCAATGACACCTGTTTCCGAACTAATCGTACCAAGTCCTTGATCAAACAATAATGTGATTTGCCTTTACTTTCCACGTATAATAAATTAAAGTGGTTTGACTTTTTATTGATCGTTTTATACAAAGGACCTGTTATAACATATTTATCATCTAATCCATATATGTTCACACTTACTTGATCATTATTTTTTTCAAATAGTTTTATATCCTTTACTGAAGGTGGAAAAGATAAACCTTCTATATTTAAAACTTGTGAGTAATGCGGGTAAGAGGCTGTCCTGCACACATTTTTTGAAGCTGGAAACAAGCCTGCCACAATACTCCATAGAAAACAATTTTCATCTGAGTTTTTCACGTTTATACAACTTTTAGAATTTCTTATAATTGGAGGTAATTCCACATAACTCCCACCTCTCAAAGGAGAATATTTATTTATATTAATTTCCAAGTGGTTTATGGAAAGAAAAGACCATCCAGATTCACCATGTTCAAATTCTGACAATTTCTCTTTTAATTTGTCAATTATATTGGAATAACTTTCATCTATATCAGTACTCTGATAAATAATTTCATATTTGGTATTAAATGACTTTAGTTGTTGCTCATTTGATTTACACAATACAAAATTAGCAAACAATTCATAGTTCATTTTAATACAGTGATTTTTCATTAACGATTCATTGATCAGTTTACAAACAACTTGTTTATTATCCTGCAGAAACGCCTCAACTGTGAGGTACTCGACTTTCTGCGACGGATTCAAACGATAAGTCATTATTCTGTTTCTAAACGCTGTAGCAATGATATCAACATTATCATAACTACTTTTCAGTAAACAATTCGACTTATGTAAATTCGTTCTAATATGATATTTATATTGACTTCTTGGTATATCTATACCACAATGTTCGCAGTGCATAATTCCGAGAGAAGAAGGGACTGAAAAAAAAAACAATACCATAATTATTTTATGTAGGAATTTTTTTTATTTTAGTAAGTAACTTTAATACTAGGTTACCTAGCTACCTACAAATTGCTTACATTTAAATTATAGGTTTGATACATTGAAAAGTAAATAGTTTGATAACATAAACGAGTACATAGGCTGATTACACAGTTTGATTACATAGGTTTATATCTAACCACAAATCAATAAAACTGACTAATAAAAGTTGGTGGACAGTTCTTAAAGTCCTTCCTGGTAACTGCCATCAACTCAGATATGACACGCCAGGTGTCGCTATCCATGTTTACTTTATTCTTTATAGTAACGATTGAATGCCGCCATCTATTGACTGGTTGAATATTCTCGATCTCGTCAGTCTTGAATAGTTTAAATTCTATGAAATGAGACCCTTCTTTGCTCTCATCGCTTTGTCTAGAGTGACCGTTCGCCAATCGCCTCGTGTAATAGGAATACATGGGAGCTGGCTTTTTACCTTTTGGTTTCGGCTCGATTTCATCATCGCTATCGCTTCCAAAAAGGTCACGTGCTGTTGGCTTCACAACAGCTGGAACAGGTCTCACTTTCGGCTTTTTCTTCGATGGCCCTGCGGTAACAGGTTCGGGTGCTGATGATCGCTTCCTCGGCTTTTCTTTGGTTTCCAAATCCGTTGATTCATCCTCGGAAGGAAACAAGAGGTCAGCGGTGGTGGCATGATGCTTCGACCTGTAGACAAAAAAAATTTGGTTAAGTACAGTTAAGGACAGTTTACTTATAATAATTATAATAGAGTGGGAGAATCTAATTGAATAATACTCGTAGAATATCTAATATAAATTATATAATAATATATATTAATATATTAATATATTAAATATATTAATGAATGATATGAATTGAGTAATTGAATAGAACATAACTTATGAATGAATATTTGAGTGATACTATACTGTGATTGAATCAATCACGGTATAGTATCACTCAAATATTCATTCTTAGGTATTGTTCTATCAATCAGATTGAATTGATTGAATTGATTGATGGATTAGAATAATGTTGGTGAGTACTTACATTGTGGATAAAAAAACTTGTGTTGTCTGCTGTTGATCACTTGCGTTGCTTGTCCCTCGGGAAAGAATTGTGTGGGATGATTCAGGTAGGTTGTGCTTAAATAGTTTCAGATCCATGTGACGTTTGTTTCCGTATTTGGGAACACATAGATGCACACTAAGAAAAAATGCTGACTTTGTTTAACACTACGACAAAGATTATAATACGATATCTGATTGTAAGTTTTGCTGGATTTGCATTCTTCAAGAACATTACTTTATACCATGACTTGGCTTGCTAAAAAATTATTGGACAATGTTAATAAAATACAGTTTTTTTTCTACTAATACTTTGTATATACAATTTTGATAAAACATCACCTCAATTTTCATGTCAGTAGTTGTGTAAAACCAAAGAGCTTTATTTGATAAACAAAACATATTACTCACTTTAATCGTATGAGCAGTTGAGTAAAATTATCTAAATAGGTAGGTAGCCAGTTGGCTGGTAGACGTGAACAAGGCCCAATTCTTCTAATCTACAACGTCAACCATTTCTATATCTTGTATTTTACAGTTTTAGTACTTACCTACTTATTTTTATGATTGTGATTTGTTTGAAAACGTCACCACAACGACAAGAGTTGTTAGTGCCAATTCAGACGTACCACAACCACGCGACACCGACAACCACACCACACCGACGCGACGTGGTCGGGCGTATATTTGTATTGAAAATGAATTTCCAATTCAGACGTACCACATTTTGTCGTTGTTATCGACCACCTGTGTAATACGACCACATCGCAGCCACATCGCAACCACATCGCGACGACATGACGTCATCAACAGCGCGCGCCTAGCTGGCGCCTGCCACATCGACATTTGTCGGTACCACAACGCAACTGCAAAAAGTCGCTGCGACATAATTCACACGCAACCACAGCTGGACCACATTTGGTCGTTGTGACGTGGTGTGGTAGTGGTACGTGTGTTTTGACGCTTAGTCATTATCATTTAGGAAACAAAACGATATCCTATGGTTATGTAGTTGACGTTTCGCTTTGATTGATAAAAAGTTTGTTAGAAGAATTGAGGCCCAGGAATGTGACAAAGCGGTGTCGAATCACATTACCTAGTAACATTGAGTACCTACTTACTAGAGCAAATCAAACATTTTAGATCGCCTCGAATTTGAACCTAATGCAGAACATTTTATTAGAACCAAAACCTATAAATTCCTGAAAAATATCATAAATCAATCACTTTGGATTCCTGTAGCCAAGGCAAGCCTGCTTCTTCCTACTGAATTAGAAAATAAATATTTTCTATAGGGTAGGATGGTCGACAATGAACCACCAAAAGTTTGAAATGCCCTAACTCTGTGCCTGCTTATGTTATCGAAAAGTTTTATACACCAAATCACAATACATTTCATTGGCTATAAAACTCCATTCACCAATTTATACTAATGTATCCAGTTTATTAATAAAATGGTTTTTTTTTTAAAACGAGAATTGGTTCACTGTGTGCACCCCCCAGTAAACAGTGAGCCAGGGGGTGGTACACAGTGAACCGGGGGTGTTTCCAGTGAGCCACTTATACAAAAATGACAATAATTTGTGATAATGAGGTTTTCTAACATGGGTTCGGTAAACTAAAACGGTGGATTAAATAATTAATCATTTTTATTAGACAAAAAAGGACACTTGAGTAGATATCTTAATTAAATTCTTTCGTTATTTATCAGTCTTCACTCAATCAATCTTAGAGTTTACTTATACCTAATATTATTAACTAATGAATCAATAACAATCATAAAGCTTTTTTCTTATAAATGCAGGTAAATACCTCGTACATTTTTGAGATCACTTAACAATTTAACTAAATCACAACAAAAAAAATCACACTTAGGAACAATAATTGGGATCTTAAGTTTTATCAAAAATAGAAAGGCAATTGTATATAAAACTAAGCTAACATTGGAATAATATTCTGAACAAGAAACAATCAAATTTCACACAATTCTTAATAAATTTCTCATTTAGTTAAGTGAGGGTAGATAACTAAAAGCGCAAGCTTAAAAGTGACATATCCACCGGAAATTTATAGGTACCTAAATGTTATACTTACAAATAATCAAACAAAACTGTTAAAAACTATTTTATTACAATTGTTGGGGATGGCACGCTATGAACCAACACACAGTCTACAGTGAACCATTGGCTCATTGTAAGCACAACTAGAATGGCTCACTGTGTACACCCACGTTCCCTAAACATTTGAGGTTATGTAGCTTCCACAACAAACACGCGAGAGACTCGACCAATATTCGAAAAGTAGAGTAGTAAAACACTATCTACGTTTACATAACGCAGTTATTGATATGCGTTAAACTAAATAAATGAAAAATAAAAGCACTCACTTTGTTTCGTTTTCATAAAGCATTTTTTCTTTCATTCAATTTTGTAACGATAGGTATGGTTCACAAATCTTTGACACCAACAGACATCGAAACGTCATCCATTGATGACGTCACACAAGTCGTATTTTTCAAATAACAGGAGCGCGCCCGCGCCCCCTAACGGAAAGGCAGACACAACTTCACGAGCCTCCATCGCGCGCGCACACGTCAAGCAACCTTTTTTTGGAAACCCTGAACTATTCTTTCTCTCAACTGAGGACTTTAATTTGTAATTGTGTGACCATCTGTGAAGTGCAGCCTCCCATCATCAGGACAGTGGAATTTTCATCGTCGGGCAGTAGATGCAGTCCTGGGTACGTACTTGCTGTGATATTCTTTGACTGTTGATTGCCCATCGATTTGTGAACCAAACCTTTAATCAGAGCTATCGTAAGACCAGGATCTTCCGGTCTTTCCCAACGTAGCAGAAAGCCATCCTTGATGCGAATGCTACACACTTGTTTTTTCTTCGTTTTTCCACTGCGAAACAATAAACAAGTCCGTTCAAGTGTGATGCCAATGCGAGCTTGCTGCAAACTAGATAGAGACGGCTGTAGTTTGGGCTGCTTACACATTATGTTAATTGCACGAACCGGTAACCTCGCGTTTCGGCATGAGAGGGCTGGCTCATTGTACCCGACTGGTTCATTGTCGACCATCTCACCCTACTAATGTCGGTGAGTACCTACCTACCTATCTAATAATTAATTTAGTTCTTAAGTATTTATTTTACTTCTTTAAAATTTTAATTACTTACTTATGCATTTCTTATTTTCAGGACTCTGAAGAATTATTCAACTTCATAACTGTGAGTGATGCAGACCAAAACAAGCGGAATGAAGACCATCGCAAGAGACCTATTCATGATGTTGTACCTTCCACCAACTATACGTTCATAAAGAAACCAACGCAAGGATATAAGCTAATACGTATAGAAATTTATGATGCTAATACGTTTGACACTTCAGATGATACGATTTGTAAATGTAAAGCTGAATTGTGTGCACAACACGTTGTTAAAACTATGCTTTTTGATGATATTTATATAATTACAAGAGACATTATATCGAAAATACAAAAATTAATAGAGAAATAGTAGTAGAAAAGTACCTAGGTATCGTCTATGGATAAATAAATAATTCTAAAATATAGGTACCTACCTGTGTTTAATTTTTTTCCTTTTATTTACCTAATTTACGTACCTCCAAAATTGTTAATCATTCAATTAGATTCATTAAATTCTGATAAGAACACAAAAGCTTGTTTGAAGAGGCTCACGTTAGGTGTGAATCTGCATTCCTCTTTCCAAATAGGGAATTCGTTGAAGCATAGGTAGATAAGTTACTTTAATAGATACGTAGGCATATTCTCAAATAAATCACGATAGGTAATGTTTTTGATTAAAGAATCGATTGAATATTATTAAAAAGAAATTGTTGATTATTTAGTTCAATCGATTCAATATATTCAACGATCAACGGTATAATTGAGAAACCTGGATCAAATCATTCAAACATTCATTCATTCGAATGAATGAATGAATGAATGTTTGAATGATTTTGATCCAGGTTTCTCAATTTTAACCTACTGACGGGGCGCGGACATTTGTCTCTTCCGCGTCCCTTTCATAGAAAATGTATAGAAGCGTCGCGACGCAAAACATAGGTACAGAAGAGACGGGGCGCGGGCGCAACTCTGTTCGTTGGCGCCCTGTCCGCGACGCGTCCTCGTCTTACGTCTCTTCGGTCTGGCCCGCGCCTTACGCATCTTCAGCACTTCAACTTTTTCTCTTTTTTTTTCCTTGGGTTGGAAGGTCTAGAGCTGTTCATCAGCTGCTCATCTCATGTTAACTGTCAATTTTTGTATACTTTAAAATTTGACTGTGTATTCCTGTTGGTTTCCCAATAAATAAATAAAAAAATTAACTGTATGGTCTATGTATTCCAGGATAGCGATGCTGAAGTGTGCTTTACGCAGCTCGGGTTGGATCAAGGTGTCGGATTGGGAGACCCAGCAGTCGGGCTGGACGAGGACCAGGATATCCATGCAGTATCATCAGGTAATACCACTAGAACCTGCAACTCTTGCCTCATCATCAGGGACAGCGGAAGTGGGGAGCAGAGGGAGTCAAATGCCCCTCCTCAAATCAATCGGGGGGTAGGTACCGTGCCCTCTCCAATTTTACTACGTTTCTTTGGTTGTCTATGTATCTTGAAGGATGGGGGAGACCAAAAAAGTTTGCCCCCCCGTCATGGAGTACTTCCGCGGTCCCTGCTCATCATGGCCATGCTAGCTCTAGCAAATAAGCTGTTGAGTCATCACATCAATGTCGTGGTAGAAATGTTGTGGATGCATTCCTTACATCTTTTGCAATTATGCACCTACTACGGTTACAAATACCTCTTCCGAATCAAGTTTATTGTGTAAACAATTTTTTATCGATAAAGTTTCTGGTTTGGAGTGATAAAATTAGTAATAGTATCAGCAGCGCGAGTGTGACTCCTCTGGTGTCGCAGGCGTCCATAGGCGACCGGTAACCGCTTACCATCAGGTGGGCCGTATGCTTGTCTGCTACCTTAGTACTATAAAAAAAGTATGATTCAACAAAGAATGTATTAAGAATGTATTTCCACTAAATTTCGAACACATCGTGGTTGTAAATGTGGTTGTAATCAATGGAGTTATATTAGGTGAAGCAAAACTAAATCCATACCCATATTAGACGACCTCTGTGGCGCAGCGGGTGAAGGCCCGCTTGTGACGCAGGAGGTTGCGGGTTCGATCCCCGCCGCGGGACAAATGTTTGTATGATCTGCAAGTATTTGTCTCGGGTCTGGGTGTTTTCTATGTATATTATGTATGTATTTACAAAATAAATGTATTTAAGTAGTATATCAGTCATGTGGTTCCCATAACACAAGCTCTGCTTAGCTTGGGGCTACATGATGCTGTGTGAAATGTCCAGCATTATTATTATTATTATTATAAATGTGAAAGTGTGTTTGTTTGTTTGTTTGTCTTGCTTTCACGTTAAAACGAAGAGACGGATTGAAGTGATTTTTTGTGTGGAGAGTTGGAGGGCTGGAGAGTGACATAGGCTACTTTTTATCCCGAAGAAAAATGCATGTTTCCCGTGGGATAAAAGAGTAGTAGTCCATGCGGGCGACGCCACGGGCGTGCGCTATTTTTATTATGCGATATTTTTTAGTTATTGTGTGTATTCAATATTCCAGGATGCGATAAATGAACACCTATCAGCAACATACACAGAAACGGAGCCGCCATCTTGGATCCCTGACGACATTCTGAACGTGAACAGTCTAGACGAACAGGACAACGTAATAGAGAGACTCAACGGCAACAGAGACGGTGTGACGGTGAAACTGCTGTGTGGTGCGGACCTACTCGAGTCTTTCGCGACACCGGGCCTTTGGTCTGATGAAGATGTAAGTTTTAATATAATTACCACAGAATAATAGTACTACGTACAGAAGACTCACTTCGCGAAAAAAAATATATAAATAGCGTCTATTGTTTTTGTACTTACGACCGTTAACATTAAAATTTCATCTTTATTTCCATACTATTAAGTAGGTTATATTTTTATTCGTCGTCGCCTAAAAATACCTTTTCATGCCGTGCCGTCAATGGGCGCCGGGCCTAAGGCTGAGACTCCACCAAAGCGGAGAGCAGAGGAGATGTGTTTAAACAACCAATAGAATTTAGTTATTTACACGTCTGTATCACGAGATGTGTGAATAACGAAGTTCTATCGGTTGTTTAAACACATCTCTCGTCTCCGCTTTGGTGGAGTCTCAGCCTAAGGCAGCGTTTCCACCAGAGATGAGCGGAAATGCGTAGCGAGGGATGTGTTTTTAAAGAACCAATAGAATCGCTTCATTTATCTCGCTTCGGTCAGCACAGCTCTGGTGGAAACGGCTCAGCGGAGCTAGGTTTTTGCTCATACAAAACAAGCGAGGGATGTGTTGCGAGAAATGTGTTGCGAGGAATGTGTTAAGAGGAATGTGTTGCGAGGAATGTGTACGAGGGATGTGTTGCGAGGAATGTGTTGTTGAATGACATGGTCACTACTCATTCATGTCGACAAATTTCACAGCTTCACACATTAACACATCCTCGCACCACACATTAATGCGCATTTTCACAGCTCCGCTACACATCCTCGCACGACACATTTCCATCGCACATCTCTGGTGGAAACGCAGCCTAATGGTGTTGTTGTTTTCAGTTGGAGACGATAGTGGGCAGGCACGGCCTAGTGGTGGTGACGCGGGCTGGCGGCGACCCGGGACGGTTCATATACGAGTCAGACATGCTTTACAAGCACAGGGTATGTATCTAGCTAGATCGATTTTTCGCCCTCGTAAACCTCCATATTGCAAATTTCATCGAAATCGTTAGAGCCATATAACTTTTGAAACCATCATGGTTACAAACATAAATATTATGCAAAAAAACTTGCAAAAACTTTGAAGCAATAAAACTCAATAATCATGGTAATTATCCCGTTCATAATAATATTTACCGTTAGAGCCGTTTTCGAGAACGTGAATGATTACAAAACAAATAAAAAAATACAAAATGTTGCTCGTTTAATAATAGTAAGTATAGGATAATACCTATGTGAAGAAAAAACAAACTGTAATATTATTACGGTATATCACTTTGAAATCTTTGAAAAAATTGATAATAATATTTTTGTTTGTAGAACAATGTGCTTCTAGTCACAAACTACATAGCTAACGAGGTGAGTTCGACCGTGATACGGCGGCTGGTGCGTCGCGGGGAGAGCGCAAAGTATCTAACAGACGACGCGGTTCTATCATACATACGGACACACAGGCTCTACTCGCCGCATTTACACACGTGAGTATAGTCCGACACAAAATAATAGAAATAAACGGAAGCGCCACTGTGCAAGCTAAATACGCGAAATAGATAAATTCTCTTTCAGAAGTAAATTATTACTTCTGACTGACGTCTTCGGCACCTGTACCATAGACAAGAAACCTGTACTTTACCATAGATTAGTAGAGAAAGGGTTTCCAATGTACTGAAATTTTAGTTGCCTTGTCTACCCGTTTTTGCCGGACTATAATTTGATAGATAGATAGATATATAGATATTTTATTTATCAACACAATACATTTGTCTGTTAAATAGTGTCTTAAAGCCTATGTTAGGTTTGACTAGACACTAGGGTTCTCTTAACACATAATCTGGATAGGAGCAGACACACGCTCTTTCAACCTTTAGGTAGATATAATGTATAAACTAAATAAGAAGCTAGTAGTATAATTGATTTTAGTAGGTAAATTGAAAATAGCAAAATAAATTTGATTTTTAAGTAAAGCAAACTAGGTACATATTATTCTAAGCAATGTTTAACTTATCAATATTTACGCAGTGAATAACGAGAATCCTTCCTTCCACGCTTACGTACGGAACAGTGAGTATTTCATACACGATATCATTCCATACGGCAAACGGTCGCCACAAGACATAACCATGTCATCTCCCGAAGAAATTACATACAAAAACATACTAGTAAACATAAGAGACAAACCCGCTATCTCCGACGAAGCGGTCGCAATAAAAAAAGCAAGAAAGACCAACTTTCTTCTACCAACCCAAACGGATTCAATCAGCCCTATCGCCGACGCCATAAAACCCAAAATGGCGTACATAGATAAAGTCTCACCCTCATACGTACCGGGGAAAGCTGTTAAAATCGTCAGCGATGGAAATAAGCACGTAATCGAAGACGATAAGGTAAGTTTTAGCGAAACAACATACTGCTCTCTAGATAGCTACTTGAGAAAGGATGACATTGACTATGAACTGTATAGACGCCGCGTTTCTGAAGGTAATATGGAGCAGGTTGTCGATGAACCAATCAAAAAACGCTGTTCTTCTACCATTCGTAAATTACGACCGGAAGAGATGAAGAAAAGTAAGTCGGAGGTTAGTAAGTTGTGCGATAAAATGAAGAGTATTAAGCTGAAAGATAAAGAGAGTAAGAATTATAAGACGAGGAGTTGCAATGATATTGTCAGGTTGATTTTGACGAAGCACGGTATTCATGTTATAAGCGATACTGAGGCTATTGTCTAGGCTGCTAGAGACAATCTGTGTCTAGATTTGTTAGTGCTATAGAGATTTAAGCTCGTTCTAAAATCGTACTCAAACGGAATCTAAGGGACCTATCAGACAGAGCGGTCACGCGGTCAAGCGTTCTGCGTTCGAGCGTGCAATTGCTCACGAACCCCGCTGTTCTACTTAACCGCCGCGGTCAGAATGCCTCCTGTGTCTATCTATGTAACGTAATAGAATACAAAGAACGCAAAACTGACCGCTTGAACGCTTGACCGCGTGACCGCTCTCTGTCTGATAGGTCCCTAAGTTCGAGCGTTGATATTTCGAAACTTAAGCATGATCGATTTATGGATTTTTATTTCGTTTAAGACGTGATTCAAACTTGAGTACAGTTTCTGAGTACGGGCTTGTTGTGATTATCAGACACTATAGTAAAATTTCGTTTGGTGCACAAATAGTGGCTACGTTTTCGTAGACTTTTTATTTAATAGAATTTGGTAAGCAATAGACCTCTAAAAGATTTTGGACGTCATTAAACATGTTTTTTTTTTTAAATGGTAATCGTTTCTTATAAAATCGTTGAGAGTTTGATATGAGCTCGTCGGCATTTTGAAAAATGGTAACTATTATACGAACTACCATGAACCAATTTAATAATAGTTAATTGGTCCATGGAACTGCAAAGTAAATAAAAACTTTCAAATTTTGTTTAATGTATGGACCTTCGTTTTTATAGGTCTATTGTGAAAGTAAAAGTGTACCTAATATTTAACTGTTGTTGGTAAAATGCGCCAAATAGGTATGTAGTTGGGTCGAATATAGATGTTTGATGTTGAATTTTAGATGTCAATTGTTAAAGTAAATTGTCTATGAAAGTGTTGGGTTGTTATGCTGTATTGACACGTAGTTCTTTTAAATGGTTCAAATTGCTCATTTAGTATGAACTGGTTCATTGGGCGTAGGATTTTAAAATGTTACTAAAAAAAACAAAGGTTTGTTGTGTACACAATGAACCACGATCGGTAATCATTAGTCATCAGTATTTTACATTACATTCGTTATGAATAACAATGACAATGTACACATAGTTAGTTCGTATGAGCTAGTGATAGCTTTAGTGGCTAAGGCGGCGACCTAATTGGCTATCGATACGATGAAATCGCGCGATGACAAGCTAGTTTCAATTAGGACACTAAAGAAATGTGTGCGTTTGAATCTCATCGTGTGACGAAATCGACGATCGCACGTTCGGTCGTACGATCGTTGCCAATTAGGACGCTGCCTAACTCTTGTAACGTACATAAAAAATGCCAATTTCTCTTGTAGTTTGTTCACAATTGGCAATCGCTGGTTCATTGTGTACCAAAGTCAAAATTAATGTTTTGTTAGTCGTAAGTAGAATATTTCGGAACGTTATGATGTGAGTGGGGATTTCTATTAGTATTAACCATCTTCCAATATAAATATACCTTTTATTGTATCTCCTTTATGAAATTATACAACGTTTTATACCAATATAAATGTTACCAATTCTTGTATCCAATTTTATACTATAACTTTGAATAATTAACTTTTATAAGTAGATGTAGATGTTTTTACCCCATTAATAAGATGTTTCTACGGCTAGCAGATATTTTAATTAATGCCTCAGTATGTCAAGCTTTTATCAATTTTTTTGTATCGTTGAGAATAGAAAGTTAAAAGTACCAGTAGGGTTGTAAAAGCTTGAATTTGCTCAGTGTTCAAAACAAACATTTGAGAGAGACTTCCATATTTCTAAAGTATTCCTATTATCTACATATTTGTACCTAACTAACCTGACTATACCTACCTGTGATAGTTATAGTATTGTGCCAATTTTGAGATTATTTACTACGATGATATTAATTTAATTTCATTGTACAGTACATGATTGCTATTTCTTTGTTATTATATATTTGTATTAAACCAGATGTATTATTAGTACCAGTAGTATTCGAATTTTAATATAAACTTATAAATAAATGGTAGAAGCAACTTTGACAAATACATTTTTAGGAATTTAGTTTCTTTATCATACGGTTATTTAGTTCTATAAATATGCATTAGGTAAGTAGTTAAGTTTAATATAATTTTTTTTACATAGTTTTTAGTTGAATGATGATTGATTAATGTAATATTACGCTTGTTCAGTAACTATTCATAATTCAGAATATTTAGCTTTGTTTTGTATTGCTGACATGGGCAGTGTAATGTGGCTTTACTAGTTTCCTAAATGTATCTGTAGTTATTTTTTATTATGGTGTATATTCTGTTTAAAACGAAAAAAAAAAAATAGGTGTACCTAGTACAATTATTATTTAGAGATCTAACAGAATCAACACTACCTTACTATTTTCTATTTTTTCAATGTTGTCCCTCTTTGACATTCTTAAACCGAATATGGTACACAATGAACCATGATCAGTAATTATAACTCACGATTGCAATTTTCTGTACTAATAATTTTACTAATGTTTTCTATAAATCAGTCTATTGATGCGTACAAATAGAGGTCAGCTGCAATGTCATGGTTCATTGTGTATTAACTGTTGTTTGATTAATCTTGTAGTGGCATATCAAACCACATTAACCCAATACTTAGATGCAATAAATACCTACTAAATTATTAGTTTTGTTTCTGACAATAATAGCCTTTATTTAAAATCGTATTCAAATAATATGCCATTACAGCCATAAATTAAGAAACATTTTTCATCATTTTAATTGTCTATTATGGTTTTTTCCTACTTACTTCCTACATATCCATTTGGGCAACAAAAATGCATAAAATGTTTCTAATTGTTCTTTCCCTGTTCTTAACATGAGCACTCTAGAAAACATTTTATGTTTTGTAAAATATTTTTTTCTATACTTACGGACGGTTTAAGGACTTTTTTCTAATACTTCTTCCGTATCGTCTTTAATTCTATGGTGATCGAAATTAAAAAAAAATACTACACGCAGCGCCATCCAGCCCCACTATATGAACCACAAGATTTGTATTTTATGAACCATAAATTGATGTCATTCATAAATCTTGCTTGTGGTCCACTATGAACCATTTTTCCTCAATTAGCATAACAAGTTCCACATTCATAGTTTTTCCTTTTTAACCCCCGACGAAAAAGAGTTACAAGTATAAGTTTGTAGTGTGTGTGTCTGTGGCATCATACTAGTAGCTCCTGAACGAAAAAACCGATTTAGATGCGGCCTTTTTTGTTTGAAAACTGACGTGATCGAGAGGTTTTTCATTATATTTTTAATTTTAAGTACCTAAGTGATTGTTTTTTTTTTTCTAGAGTGCTCAGATATTTGTATTTTTATCCTGCATCCCTTTAATTTTGTAACCCGTATTCTGTGTAGGGCGGAGGCTGCGCGCTCTAGCTGATGTGTTGCGCGAACGACGACGCGGAACCCGTGTAGTCGCCGAGCGCGCGTTATAAATCAAGGGTTACGTATTTACCTTTCGATTGCGAACCCTGAAACACGGATTTTTGCGGTCGATATTTCTATAAAACTCGTGATATTAATAATGTATTAAGGCTAAGATCACGCGCGGTACATGATCAAACTAAATAGTGCATAATGTCTACATTTCCGCGCGCTCCAGTCAACTTAGCCTAAATTGGGTGATCGACGTACGAGCCTATACCGCGGTTTTAAAGAACGTCGGTTTTACTCGCGGCTCGTTGGTGCTGATCGACTAGCGAGTAAAACCGTCGTATCGTAGTCGAATTGAGGTTTTTAATTTTGAATTTGATGGAGCTGAGTAAAAAATAAAGCAAACATGACGAGCCGCGAGCCAGGCTCGCCAACTCACAAAACCGCGGTATTGCAATGATACACCGGTGAGCTTTACCGACGAGCCATAAGACCGCGGTTTTACTCGCCCGTCGATCAGGGCCTTAAGATTATTCAATATGTAGGTATCTACTTACCCATTTATAATCATATTTAGACAAGGGTAGATGTTCCATAAACGTCTAACGTAGCTAGTTCGACAAAATGTAGACTTGCCTTTGACTAACATTCTAAAATTGTATAATAATCGTGTCTAAAGATCTGAGAGTATAAAAAGAGCCTAGAAATATAGTTCCATTTGCAAGCTAATGACTGTGATTTTAAACGATGTTATTATTTCCTTAAATACATGTCATTAGAGTTTAGATTACCTAAACAGTACAAAAAATCAACTAGTATTCGATCTTTATAGAAATATCAACCGCATTGTTACAACCACATTATTTTAGTCAATAGTTAATAGTGGTTGTAGTAACCCGGCTTAGTTACTAAATAGTACTTAATAGTTGCTTGAACTATCGTGAGACCACTAACTTTTAAATGAGGCCCATGTTTTAAACACGGTTTAAATCTTTTAACTTAGCTGTGGTTCACTTGAGTATAGTATTAGAATAGGGACTGACCGGCAGATAGATTTTAAGGTAGGTACCTACCTAACCAAGATTAAATTGTTAAGAATGTCGAGGACATATTTATGTAATACCAAAAGTAAGCAGTATTATGTTGTGTTCGTAGTTTCTATTATAAGGCCCCGTTCGGACGGAGTTTTATTAACGTCCGTTTAAAAAACGCGTTGGCGAATTTCAATTTCAAATTCAATTTAATGTCTACCGCTTAACGGTCAAAATTGGATATAGCTTGACGCGTTTTTAAAGCGCTGACGTGCGAATCAGTGATTAGAAATTCATATGTTTCAATTCAACGCTTTTTTACCCGACTGCGCAACGCAAAGGAAGGGTAATGTGTTTATCAGTCTGTTTGTTTGTATGGATGTTTCTATGTGGCGTTATGAGGCCAAACGCGTGGACCGATTTTGATGGTTCTTAGGTACGTCATTTTTAACGGACGTTAATAAAACTCTCGGGCGAAAGGCCTAAAAGCGGCGATAGATTTGCAATCTGTCATATGGAATGCTAACTACATGCTTCACAAAACTCTGTCACTTATAATAATAAAATATCTGCCAACTATTTGCTTTTGCAACGCTTATAGTACGAGAGCCGACCGCAAAAAACCAACGTCACTTGATACTAAGATAAGCTCCATGGCACACGCTCAAAAAAGTGGTGCTAAGCTTGGATCAATTAGTCAAAAGGCTCCGATTTGGCCGGAAGCACAAAAAAAGGGGCTACTTCCGGTGAAAAAAAACGTGTCAATTTACGTCATTTGATACTAATGGCAGACTTATGGCAGCAGTTACTAATTTATATGCAGTGACAGATAAATCTAGTCTGCCAGTTCCTGTATGGCCGGAAGTACTTGGCAGACTGTCTCAAAGCTGACGATTCGGACCCCTAATTTACGTCATCTGATACTAAGTTGAAAATAGTGGCAGATGTTAGATATCAACCCTACGTTTCAGTATAAATTAGTCTGCCAAGGCTATTTTGGCCGGAACATCTTCAAAATGTCAATTTAGTGATGATACTAAGAAGAAAAAATTTCGATTTTTTTTGGTTTATCAATGTTTAGACATTAGAATGAAATAATATTATGTATTTATTCATGTTAATATTATTATTATAACCTACTAGAAGCTGCCCGTGGCTTCGCTCACGTGGTACCCGGATAAAAAGTAGCCTATGTCACTCTCTAGCCCTCCAACTATCTCCACACAAAAAATCACGTCAATCCGTCGCTCTGTTTTGACGTGAAAGCAGGACAAAATAAACAAACAAATAAACACACTTTCACATTTATAATATGGGTAGTAGACATGTGCGCCGCGCTGAAAATTGTCGGCGGCGGCGCGCTGCAGTTTTTCGTCCGGTGGCGGCGCGGCGCCGGCGGCATGGCTTTTTTTTAAATAAAAATACACTAATAAAATCGATCTCTAACGTTTCACTACAACACAAATGACTAGGTACTTACGGATAATTATTATGTTAACAAATCGCGAAAGTTTAACAAGTTATAGGTACATACATAAAATCACGCCTCTTTCCCACAGGGGTAGGCAGAGACCACGAACTTCCACTTGCTACGATCCTGACATACCTCTTTCGCCTCATTCACTTATACTTATAGGTACTTACTGTTCAATAATACTCTAATCATAATCCATGATATCCAGACTAGATCTCTTACAACAACTTTACGATAAGCTGGGATCGTCTGAAGGGCAGAGGCTCGTCTACAAGGTAGCACGTTTAAGGGTCAAAGCAGCATAGGCTTAGACATTTCTAGGATGAAAGGTCTAAGGGCACTGGATATTTCCAAGTGCCCCTGTGTAAAAGACCCCCGGGGAAATCTATTAAGTATGTAATACCTTGCGGTCAAAGAGAGATGGCGTTCGTACTTTCACGACCTGCTGAACAAGCAGCATAGAGAGGTATCGCCACCGGACCTCCCTTTAAATCAAGGACTAGTATTGCCAAAAACGCCTGAAGAAGTAGAAAAAGCTCTTCGCCGCATGAAAAATCGGAAGCCGTCAGAATCGATCCCCATCGAGTCTCCATCGAGGCCACGCATGTCATCCACTACGAAGTCAAGCCAGCACTTCTTGGGTCCACCCCTTTTACCGGGGCCTGGCGGAGCCAACATAGCTGAGCATTTGTTCCCCACGTAGCTTGCCGGTTTCCGTAAGACGTGTCCGTGCCAACGTAGGCGGCAGTCCTGCAATTTATCTGCTATATCACGAACATGGAGGCTGCCACGAATGCGATAGTTCCTGACGCGGTCCTTCCGCGTAACCCTACACATCCAGCGCGGCATATTCATCTCAGTGACCAGCAGTTCTTGCTTGTGCTGCTCAAGTACCGACCACGCTTCACTGCCATATCCTTTCAACTTAACTGGCATCTTGGGGTCACAGATACAGAATAGAATATTTTAACTGATTCGTGCGCTCGACCATGTCTTCTTCTAAGCGTACGGATGTGGGATCTGCTTTATTGCAAGCCAAGTACTCGGTCTTCGCCACGCCACATTGAGTTTCAGACCACCGTTCTCAAGCGATTCCTTTCATGCATTCACACGTCTTACCAGAAGTCCTCTGTCCGCATCTGCCAGCGCGATATCGTCAGCATACATGAGTAACCAAGCCTCTCATGTCTGTCCCTGATACTGTCCGACACTACGTCTAATATCCCGCTGAACAAGAATGGGCTAAGGACGGTTCCCTGGTGTACTCCAACAGTGATGGGGAAGGGTTTGGTGTCACCAACAGCGGTCCTAACCACAGAATCGGAATCATGGTAGGTTCATGTCTCGGATGGTGTCAATATAAACCTCTGGTACACCTTTGGACCGTAATGCCCACTAGATCATCGCACGAGGAACACAGTTGAAGGTCTTCTCCATGTTCAAAAACAGGAAATATAGAGGTGTATTCTTCGTCCTGTATTTCTCCATGACGGTCCGTAGGGCAAAGACTGGATCTATGGTTCCGTGGCCAAGGCGAAAACCATATTGACACTCCGAGACCGCACACTCTAGTCGGATCCGAGAGTCTCCTATCCGCTCAAAGAGTTTCATGGTGTGGGACATGATCTTTATACCGCGGTAGCTGTCACACTCTTGATAGATCCCTTGCCTTTGAAAACCGGAGTGATAGCACTTAGTCTTCTCTGGCGAGGGATCCCTTCAGTGTGCAGTATGTCAATCAATCAATCACAAACATCTACTTGCATGCGGTTGTAAAGATTTGTTAAGATGCCCACACCACACCACGAGGGCCCATTGCCTTCCAGGCCTCGATGGAGACTCGATGGGGATCGATTCTGACGGCTTCCGATTTTTCATGCGGCGAAGAGCTTTTTCTACTTCTTCAGGCGTTTTTGGCAATACTAGTCCTTGATTTAAAGGGAGGTCCGGTGGCGATACCTCTCTATGCTGCTTGTTCAGCAGGTCGTGAAAGTACGAACGCCATCTCTCTTTGACCGCAAGGTATTACATACTTAATAGATTTCCCCGGGGGTCTTTTACACAGGGGCACTTGGAAATATCAAGTGCCCTTAGACCTTTCATCCTAGAAATGTCTAAGCCTATGCTGCTTTGACCCTTAAACGTGCTACCTTGTAGACGAGCCTCTGCCCTTCAGACGATCCCAGCTTATCGTAAAGTTGTTGTAAGAGATCTAGTCTGGATTAGAGATGATGAATATAACCATCAACCAATAAATTTAACTAATATTTAAAATCAACTAATATATTCGTTAACCAAAATTATCAATATTGAATAAAAATACCGATTCAATAATTTCAACACTTCGTCGTACTGCATTTAGATTTCAACTGTAACATGTAAGCCATAGGGAATATTTTCCAACACGAGTAACGCGTCGTTTATGATCTAATGACCCCGGAGTCCGAATTGAAGTTAGCCGTAGCACAGCCAATCAAAGAGCGCGCTCAGGTTGTTCATTCACTCATTCAACTTGATAAAACAGTCACTCGCATGCAGCATTTAATTTTACATTCTATTGCACTTAGAATAAAGCATATTATCGATGTTTACGTACTTGTGTTAACGATATTTTATTCATTCGCCAGTGAGTGGTTGTTTTTAACACCTGATATTTTTCAACCAATAGAAATATCGATAAAAATATTTATCTGTTAACAGATAACCAATAAGTATTTTCAACCATTATTGCCATCTTTAGTCTGGATATCATGGATTATGATTAGAGTATTATTGAACAGTAAGTACCTATAAGTATAAGTGAATGAGGCGAAAGAGGTATGTCAGGATCGTAGCAAGTGGAAGTTCGTGGTCTCTGCCTACCCCTGTGGGAAAGAGGCGTGATTTTATGTATGTACCTATAACTTGTTAAACTTTCGCGATTTGTTAACATAATAATTATCCGTAAGTACCTAGTCATTTGTGTTGTAGTGAAACGTTAGAGATCGATTTTATTAGTGTATTTTTATTTAAAAAAAAAGCCATGCCGCCGGCGCCGCGCCGCCACCGGACGAAAAACTGCAGCGCGCCGCCGCCGACAATTTTCAGCGCGGCGCACATGTCTACTACCCATATTATAAATGTGAAAGTGTGTTTATTTGTTTGTTTATTTTGTCCTGCTTTCACGTCAAAACAGAGCGACGGATTGACGTGATTTTTTGTGTGGAGATAGTTGGAGGGCTAGAGAGTGACATAGGCTACTTTTTATTCGGGTACCACGTGAGCGAAGCCACGGGCAGCTTCTAGTAGGTTATAATAATAATATTAACATGAATAAATACATAATATTATTTCATTCTAATGTCTAAACATTGATAAACCAAAAAAAAATCGAAATTTTTTCTTCTTAGTATCATCACTAAATTGACATTTTGAAGATGTTCCGGCCAAAATAGCCTTGGCAGACTAATTTATACTGAAACGTAGGGTTGATATCTAACATCTGCCACTATTTTCAACTTAGTATCAGATGACGTAAATTAGGGGTCCGAATCGTCAGCTTTGAGACAGTCTGCCAAGTACTTCCGGCCATACAGGAACTGGCAGACTAGATTTATCTGTCACTGCATATAAATTAGTAACTGCTGCCATAAGTCTGCCATTAGTATCAAATGACGTAAATTGACACGTTTTTTTTCACCGGAAGTAGCCCCTTTTTTTGTGCTTCCGGCCAAATCGGAGCCTTTTGACTAATTGATCCAAGCTTAGCACCACTTTTTTGAGCGTGTGCCATGGAGCTTATCTTAGTATCAAGTGACGTTGGTTTTTTGCGGTCGGCTCTCGTACTATTAAAAGAAGTGTCAAAGTATGAGGAAAGGGAATTGTATTTTTGGATGAAATTTTAGAGTAGTTTTGGAAACGTTTTAAGAATAATATCGCTTTCTTGCCGATGCTAATCTCGTCACAGTGGTCTCACGATATCGGCCTATATGCTAGCTAAGGGCAATTTCAGACTAGCGTATTTTCTGCGCGTATAAGCTCGTTTTTCTATACGCTTTTTCTTTTAATAGGTACCTACTCATATCCTGTGAACTTTACATGTATAAAAGTCATGTCACGCGTACACGCCCAGTCTACGCTGATCTTTATGTACCGCGTACAGTAGAACCAGTGTTACCTAAACGCGCATAATAAATGCTAATCTGAAATCGTCCTTACGGCCAAGCTTATTATGAAATAAGAAGCCTGTTTTTTGTTTAAGTCCTATTGCTTTAAACTACAAGCTCATAATATAATGTAATGCTTTAGAAAACAGGGGGTTCGAGTCGCATAAAAATTTTTAGTTTCTGAAAAACACAATAAACTAATATTGCAATTATGTGGGCATCGGTCTAATCTAAAGTATTTTAGACGCACCTCAGTGGGGCTAAAAAAGCCGTTATAGCACTATTATGCCATCTCTTTCCATAGACATGAGAGTGACAAGACAAAATAATAATATGATTCTTATAAGGAATCGAGCTAACGGCCATTTTAGCCTCCCTGACTACCCATATTTCTTAAAAGGGCCTTAGATCTGAGATTATATCTATGTCATGGGGATACCATACCGTTTTCTCAAAAATACTATTAGCTTGTATTTTACTAAGCATTAGTTACGAATGTGATAGCTTGTGAAAAATATTTTTAATAGATGATTTAGGTATATTTTAGTAAAAAATTGAATTTTATTTTACTTTTATCTGCTTAGATACGAGCGTATGTTAAGGCTCAACCACACGCTGGCCCAGCTCGCCGAGTGAACGCGAGTGCCAACGTGTGGGCAGCACCACTCGCCTCGCCTTGCCATCGCTCGCCTAGTTCGCCGAGTGAACACGAGCGCCAACTTACATTGGTTTGCAAAGACTCGCCAAGCGTGTGGACGGTAGCACTAGCCTTGCGTCAACTCGCCTTCGCTCGCGCTGGTATAGGCTGGCCCTGCGTGTGGTTGAGCCGTTAGATACATTTTCTCGTCTACATTCCCATTGGCATGACAGTAATATGGATGTATCATGCGAGACTGAGTCAAAACGGAGTCACGGATTTAGAACTTTAGGAACATCTTACTAATTCTATGAAAATGAAAATTCCTATAGGTACTTATAAAATTTTCGATTCGATTCAACCAACGTAAGCTTTTAATAACTGAAACTATTTATTTATATTGATGACTTTCCCGGCTCAGCAGGGCTATTTTGACTCACACGTAAAGTCACTAACTCGGATTTTTTACGATTAATACTTTGAAATTGTAAAAGGTGGTTGAAAAAATATTTTTTATCAAAATCGGTCCACAATTGGCGGAGAAATCGGTGAACATACATTAAAAAAACATACATACAGCCGAACATAGAACCTCCTCCTTTTTGGAAGTCTGTTAAAAAGTGGTAGACATTTATATTGTGTAAAATATTCAAATAATATTGTTCGTAAAAAATCAATTTCTAGTAAGAAATCCGAGTTAGCGACTTAACGTGTGAGTCAAAATAGCCCTGCAGTTCAGTAGAACTTTCATCCTCAATACTGTCAAGTCGAGCTGAGTTTATGAATATGGGCTTAATACGTTATCTCCTGTACTTAACTTTCCTAACTAGTGCATGCAAAAAATAATTACCTACGTACCTACCTATAGCATGAAACTTTTTGTTTAGTTTTTAATATTTTAGAAAATGCGCTCAAAATAAATCTCAGCCACACAACGATTTGTAAACGACTTTTAAGTTGTGTTAAGTAATATTGAATAAGTTTTTTGAAGTCAAACTTGTGTCCTGTGGGCTTAAAAACGTCGCTAAAGCAGAATCACAATATGAAATAAACTATAATGCCGTCTCTTTTCACTCTCAGTCAATGAAAAGTAATGGCATATAATTGCTATTGCGATTCTGCAATAGCGACCTTTTTAAGCCCGCTGGTTATTAGAGTGTCAGCGATTTTTCAACGCAAGAATACAGAAGTAGCAAACTCTTTCATGTTAATAATAGCGATAGGTATCATAATTGATAAATAAATGAACCATTTTTATTTTGGTTCATATTATCTATTCCATGTTTAACAATCAAGCCCATCACACACACAGCAGATAATAATATCTTATGAAATATAAATCTTGAGATCGCGCCCATACAAAATCTATGGAGGACCACACACAGCGAATATAAATTACAAAATATATTTGGTGCGATCTGTTAAGATTTATATTTTAAAAATTTTATCTGCTGTGTGTGTGGTACGCTTCAAAAGTACCTATTGTAAAAATATTTTTCTCTTTGTATGTAGAAAAAATGTTGTCACCCGTGGATTGTTTTACAAAAATTGTTTCACGATATTTAATCTATTTATTGTTCTATTTTAATTTTCAAGTTGTTTTACGAGCGATTAACTTTTAATGTAGCATTTATTAGTTAAACATATATGATTATGTACTTACAAGATTTTATTATGTAGTTTTGCTTTAGCATTCACTCAATTATATTAGATGTGAAAGTTCCTCAAATGTTAGACTTTTTCGTTTAGATTTTAGGAGTTACTGAAAATATTGTTTTATTCTAAGGGCCCTATCTCACTAGGACACTATGGTTGCGCCACCACAAACAAAATGTACCGCAACCAATCTGACACCAGCTGGGATATTTTGTTTCACACGTAAAGTCGCTAACTCGGATTCGTTCCAACAAATTGATTTTTAACAACTTTAAAGTTATTTAATGCAAAATTACTTTACATTATTTTACGCAACAAACATGTCTATCACTTTTTTTTAAACATCTTTTACCATTTCAAAGTATTCATCGTAAAAAAACAATTTTTGTTGAAACTTATCCGAGTCAGCGACTTTAAGTGTGAAACAAAATATCCCAGCAGGTAAATTTTGTTTGTGGTGGCGCAAAAGGTAAGATATCCTCCATACAGCTGTAAGGTTGCCAGAGCTCTGCTCTGAAGCGCTGCGGTGACAACTGGTGGACAGTCTTGTCCATTGTGTTGTCGGCGCAGTGATTCCTCTTGTAAAGGGTCAGCAGCGCGAGTGTGACTCCTCTGGTGTCGCAGACGTCCATAGGCGACCGGAAACCGCTTACCATCAGGTGGGCCGTATGCTTGTCTGCTACCTTAGTAGTATAAAATAACATTTTGTTGGTAGCGTGACTGTGTTGGCGCAACCATTGTGGCCTAGTGACACGGGGCTCTAATACCTTTATATAATTAAAATAATTACTTACCTACCACTGTTTAATTCTGGCAAGTTTAGTAATAAAAACATAGATAACATAGCTACACTTCTTTCAGAAAAATAAATATTTTATTTATTTAAATTGTCGTTTTATTAATAAACCCAATACATATTTATAAATCTTCAGTCATTTTCTATTGAGTAACATCTTAATATAAATATTAGTTCCACCAGACTACATATAGATGGCGCACTTCACTTCACTGAAAAACTTCGACAATAAATTATAGTACCTACATAAAAAAATTATATTTATAAATCGAACAATGCTTAAACAATTCGTTTCAGTCCATTTTAGCCGAAAGAAGGTTATAGGGCTATTCAACATAACTATAATGGCGGGTCAAATCGCCGGGTATAGCTACGTGGTATGTGTATATAATTTAGTAGCTGTGCCTGGCATTATTTGGTAAAATACACATGGATGTATACAATAGGTTACAATAATTATTTGTAATTGAATTTGTATTAAATTGATCCAATTTTGTGTCAAAATATATTAAACAAAAAAAGAAATGTTTTACTAGAAAGACGTGTTAAATTACCTAGGACCTAGTAGATAGATACATAGAACAGTATTTTTAATTTGTGGAGATCTTTCCAGGTCATAATTCACAGATCTAAGTATGTATTTCCAAGTTTCATTAAAATCCGTTAAGCCGTTCTGGCGTGATTGAATAACAAAAATCCAAACGTCTAAACATTCACATTTGAAATACCTATTAGTAACATAAAGATAAGTAAGTACTAGTTGTAAAATAATATACAAATGTAAAATAAAAGTACATGTTTAAGAAATTTTGAGCATTTTTAGGTAGCCCAAATGCTTCCGAACTATAAGCCGAGTGGAAGAGACTCGTCTTTGGATCCGAAGGTTCGAGTTCAAATCCCTGTCGTGCATTTGATTTTTCTTTCACGTGGAGTGTGTTATTTAGACGTGCCTATGATTACCCAGAAAGGAGAAGTTCTCAGCGGTGGGACGAGAGGTTACAAGAAAAGTAGCGTAAGATTATTTATCTATCTAGAGTATTTTGATCAATTTTCTGAGTAATCTAAATACGAATGTCACTATTTCGGAAGGAATCTCTCAAAATAAAACTTTTATGGAAATCATACTAAGGCTGGTTTTACTGTCACGTGTACCGTCGGCGCTGATAGGCGAGTGATCTTTATTACAATGAAATAAGAATACTGTTTGTTTAGCAGAAATGGCTACGCTGATTGCTCTCGTCAGTGCTGGACAATCAGTATCCTTATTTCATCGTAATAAAGATCACTCGCCTATCAGCGCTGACGGTAAGCGTGACAGTAAAACCAGCCTAAAACTAAGACTGGTTGACTAAACTAAACAATTTTAGTTCTAAAATATTGACAAAGACATATAAAAGGTAAACAATATTATTTACCATACATGTTGTTCAAAGTTGGCTTAGAAATTATAATTATACCTACATTTAAAATGAAAAATCAGTAGCTCACCATTTGGCAGCCGCCATTTTGAAAACAATATGGCGGTTTACATTTTTACCGAAAAATCTAATCTAATTCCTTTTCCCATCTATTCATTTTAATTTAACTACCTATCTATTATAGCTTAATTTTTTAATTTTATCTATCCCAGAATAGAAAAGTATTCCATATTTTTTCTACCTCTTTGACTTTACAATACTTTTATAAGTAGTCGCCTGAAATAAGATGTACACAAACTTTTTTTAATCATGTCACAGAAAAACCTATGGAAGTAAGTGCACAAAAACTGAAAAATAATTTGACAATGAGTTAGTATCGAAATCAATAGAAATAATTGAAAATAGTTGGATATGTTTAATGTTACATTAGTTTAAACTTTGTAATAAGTTTGTATGAGCAAGTGGCCAACTCTGGTGACGGAGTTTTTACGCCGCCTAAAGGCCTCCGTCAAGGCTTAACGACTTAAAAGCCGGGACCGACATATTTAACGTGCCCTCCGAAGCACGGAAGCGCTCAGCTCGTAATGCCACTTGCGGTCACCCATCCAAATAGTGACCGCGCACAACGCTGCTTAACTTCAACGATCAATCAAGCAAGCTACGCCACGAGCGCTTTAAACTTGGTGGAATGTATACATCTTATTGCAGGCCTAAGGCTGATTTTAGTCTCACACTCACCGTCAGCGCTGGTAGGCGAGTGATCTTTATTACAATTAAATAAGGATACTGATTGTCCAGCACTGACGAGAGCAATCAGCGTAGCCATTTCTGCTAAACAATCAGTATCCTTATTTCGTTGTAATAAAGATCACTCGCCTATCAGCGCTGACGGTGAGCGTGAGACTTAAAGCAGCCTAAGTTTGTATAATTTTAAATCTATTGACGGTTTCACCTTCCGACAGCTTAACTAAGACTTAGGTTTAACTGGAGCTTTGACTGGAGGTTTAACCTCAGGGCATTGGCACCACGGAGTGGTATTCTTATCACAAATAAGTTCCACATTCACGACTGTAAAAGGTAGTTCGTTGACCGTCATCTTGTATGAGCCCTGTATCTTGTATTGTACGTCGTGGAGCCCTGTGCGACGGTCGCGGCGGCGGGTCACTTCGCGCTGGTTGAAACACTTTCTCATATCACGTTTGCGGTAGGTCTTATCGTGGATATGCCTGAAAAAAGAAATTTGATCAATGACAAATGTTTGTGTGATCTGCAAAAAACTCAGGTCTGGGTGTTTTCTATGTCTAATGTATGTATTTACAAAAAAAGTAAGTATATAATTAGCAGGTTCCCATAACACAAGCTCTGCTTACTTTGGGCACAGAACAGATATTAATACTATTTGGGGCTCCCATGCTATTTATGCTGTGTGAAATGTGAAATATCCAGCATAAATTTTTTAGTATGTAGGTATTTATTTTTATTTATTTATTATTTACGACTGGCGCGGTAGACATTCTTTCAGATCTTTAGGCATTTACGATCCTTTAAAGATGGCTAAAGGGGTAGTCAGAGGTATACATGTATCGATACAAACGCGCGTACGAAAAACGCCATGTACTGTGTATGTACATACACACTTCCTAAATGTGGTCTCCGAATTCTTAAAAGCTTAATTCAAAATAGATTTTGCAAGGTGCAATAGATTCCCTGCCATGGCTCCTCAGCCGCAGGACAGTATGCACCGGGGCACACGTGCATTGTAGGCACTAAACGCGTTATTTAAGTTATTGATTAATCATTCACATAAATCTGATTTTTTGTTTTGTGATAAAACTGTTTTGTGTTATCAGATTCTGTACAATCTTGTTTTATTGATATGAAAATATTTAGTGTGATTAAGTGATAAGATAACTCAGAGCTAACAAATCAGTGCTCCAAAAAATTGACCAATCTTAAAGAACCTAAGACTTTCAACAAAGACTATTTCAACACTGTGATCGGATGCCATATTAGTAAGAGATGCTCGCCTATCATCAATAAATAATATTAATAAAATTCTGAAACTAATAATTAATACTTGTAGCTAATACTCCTATAGAATAATCTCGCTTATTTAATGCCTACATACAAATTTACCCTTACCTAGGAGTTTTACCAGGGCAGGGCAGAGACCATAGGTACTACAGAAGCATTTTTAAACTACAGTACACACAATGGATCTAGGCTAGGCATTCGTGAAGTTAGCAGTTTTACTGTGCAGTAGAAAATGTTGTATGAAAGAGCTACACTGTGCATCGAAACAGGTAACTTCACGAATTCCTAGATTCATTGTGCGATACTGTAATAAAATTAAGAGACTCACCTGAATGTATTTTCTATTCCCGTAGTTATATTACTAGGCCGAGTTACTTTTAATCCGGCATCTTTCAGTCTTACATAGAATTCATCGTCCTCTAAGCCCCAGCCCCAATAGTTATTAGACATTCCATTCACCAGCTCATAATGCTCCTTCTTAACAAGTAGAATACCTCCGATGAACGTCTCATAGTGGTACTTAGGATGTGTCGTCGGTGATGATATGTGGATTGGTCCGCTCGATGGATAACTGTACTTTAAATCATCATTTATTGGTAGTAAATCAACATCATGCATAGCAAGGTAATCGTAATCGTTTTTTGTGTATAAAAAACCAACATTTATTAATGAAGCTCGGTTGAAACGGTTGCTATCTTTCTGTTGGATGACAAAAATGTGGAATGGTATGCTATGCTTGTTCAGAAATGTGAACATATGGGGCACAAACTCTAGTAGCTCCTCAAATCTGTCTCGGAAGGGTACTAGGATGGCGAGGCGCTTTTTAGCCGACTCATTGGAAGTTATTTGGTAGCGGTCTTGACTAGGTAATGCCTTTTGGTCTGTAAAAAAACACCAAACTTTGAGTCGTGTTTACGTATAGAAAAATAGGTTTAATCACTAATATTATCAATTATTTCGGACATATAAACCTTTTGGAAGTTATGTTTAGTGTTTTACTCACCGTTTTGTATAGGTAAAGACGCTAAATAGCATCCCATGATTAAGGTAAACAGTAAACATGTTACGAGACATTTTGAGCCACTTATGCGGTAGCCCATCAAACTGAATCCTCGGTACATTAATATGAAGTTAATATGCACTTGTTATCAGCAAACGAAATCATAATGTTTCCAAGAATTACACGATTTCATTCAAAAACTGGTAAAAACTCGCGGAATTCAATTCACTCACCGATAACGACTGAAAAAAAAGCATCAATCAATTCATGAATCAATCAATAATTGGCATCTTCATGACTTGACAGTTGACATCTCTTTCAATAAAAAAGAGTGTCACTGTCACAAAATGTCAAATGATTTTGACAAAATTAAAATAGCATGTCCCGCTTGGCTTTTTGGCGGGAATTTGAGAAGTCATGTTTCGTTTTTGTTTTATTTTCCAAAACTTGTGTTTCTTCGAATGTTAATGTGTAATAATGGTGGATTATTAACCGATAAGTGTTCGTGAATGTGCATAAGTGTGGGCAAGTGAAACAAAATTGGATAGCATTGCTTTTCGAGTTCTCCCAAAAAATCCGTGTTAATGTTTCAGTAAAGCCCCACATCTTTACTGAGGCACAAGGGGAGGGGTGGGATATTATATTTATGTATTGTAATATGTAATTATTTATCTTATTTATCTATAAACTTGAAAATTAATTACTTGACACTGGCTGAATGCACAAGACGTGCGAAGCCAAAATAAAGAAAAAAAAAAAAAAAAAAATGTCCCGCTTACTTCTCTGCAACATCGCAAAGTTTCGTTACTTAAACAAAAGTTAGATGGCTCTGATTTCAATCATAAAATTAGTTCCGTTTTTATACGACTTGGTCTCTGCCGACCCCATGGGCAGGAAGATGATGAGGATTAATTTAATTTATCTATTTATGAATAATGATGATCCTACTTATCATTGTATTCTACCAACTTTAGGTTTTCAAGTTTTCGTGCCACCTTGTCACATCACTGCAATCTATTATACATAATTATGGCGGGAAATCAAACCGCCATTTTTAAATTCCCCGGCCAGCCACCATCGATAAAACAATATAATTAGGTACCCTGGTAAACGGAATCTTTACCAACTTCAGCCGTAGTAAAGCTAAATATGTTTGAATTGCTAATTAATGGTTGGAGTAAGCAGCACGCACACCATTTTTGTGACCTCATGAACTAAACGTTGGTTACGTAGAGTCCCGGACATAATACCTGCCGATTAATTGGCAGGCATATCTAGCTAGACTGATGTTGAATGATTGGTTTTTCAGTTTTTTTTTAAATATTTTTTTGGTGTGCGGTTCTTTGTCGATATTTTCATCGCTGAAGGTCGTGTTTATTCTGAAACTCCTTGACGGAAACGTTGACCAGCTTCTTCCACATTGCTCTATCCTGGGCTTGTGTTAGGGCAGCTAGGTAGGTAATAGTGAGTCTCGTTATTACTCTGATTTCAATTTTATTATAAACCAATTATTAAGTAAGTAAATATAATAAGTAATTATGGTGATGTGATGACTCTCTAGCTCGGCGAGACTGTAAATCGCTCGTCGATAGTAGGTACCTAAGATCAACTAGTCAACAATTGTTAGGTACTAGTATGAATGTATGGAACTATCAGTGTCCGGGGTCCTATTAAGTATCGCCACAATGGCGATCGGTTAACTGTTTCATTGTTTCGATTATAAATAGGATGTTATGAGCTGACGGACAAGACGTCTGGATTAAATGGTGAAGCCACCCACATAATGCAGCATTAGGTATAATATTATGATTAGTATACTTATGTAGGTAGGTACTTAATCATAATCTTAAACCTTTAAATATGTAGGTAGATATAGGTAGGTAACCTAAGCCCTATTTGCGTTCCACAACCTGTGTGCTACAGGTGGAACTATGTAGGTACCTAGATACATAAGTAGGTAGGTAGGTACTTAATTACCTAAGTTTCTCTTTAATTCTATATTATTATGTAGGCAAAGACCTTTATGTAGGTAACTACCTAACCTATATTAAGCTCATATTGGCAAAACTTAAAAGTCTGATACCTACTACTTTGAACAAGAGTCCTAAACAACCTTCGTAATTTTTGACAGTTTAGTTTTTATTAGGCTTGACTAGCCAGCGATATGTATGACTCTATCGATAGAGCTTTAGAACGGGAACTATTCCTGGGTTGTGATAGTTTTGACACTTACAGGAAATTCTAGTGTAGGGTCCAGATTCCAAACCATTGGTCAGTGGTATTTTTTTAAAGTTTTTTGGTTTTTCATAAAGATGAGTTTTTTTAAAAGCCTTAAATTTAGGTACTAGGTACTTACCGTACTAACAAGAAGAATGGATTTGAGAACGTTTGAGTGATCAAAAACTGAAAAAATAGCTCTGAATTTTTTTTATAAACCTTGCCAATGTAAACTAATGCTCAAAGCACTAATGTCAACAATAAACAATCTAACTCAGGCATCAGGCCACAAAGAAAACACAATTAATTACCTACCTACCTAAAGTTTTTATAACCGCCTAAGTACATGGTATGGCTGAACGGAGCTGACTGTAGCCAGAGGCGGTCATTAAAAAAACACAAATTCGATATTAGGGATGTGAAACGTCAGAAAAAAACTAGCAAATGATCTCCAGATATTTCTTCCAGCACCCCTATTTTGTAACACACTGTAAGTCGCTAACTCGTATTCGTTAAAACAAATTGATTTTGCAAAATTACTTCACATTATGTTATGCAACAAACATGTCTATCACTTTTTTCAACCATCTTCTACCATTTCAAAGTACTTATTCATCGTAAAAAAAACAATTTTTGTTACAAACACTGTTACAAAATAGGGGTGCAGGTCTGTGTGGTACGTAAGTACCTACCCCATTATTTGTCAATGAACAGTTTTATACATAATTTGTACCTACCTATTTAAGTTTTAATCTAAGGAGTAGGTAAATGTTCATTGATATTTAAATAAATGGGTAAGTAAATAAAAATACCTAATACCTACCTAAAGTTTAATAAAATTAATGTCTATAGTGGGTTACCTAAAACCTAGCGCCCATACGTATCTATCTGTAACTATCAATTTAGCAATAACTCTTTAGGGAAGGAATGTTTATTTGTTGTCACTGTTCGAAAAATGAAGAGACGTTATCAGGAATATTTATTCATCTGCATAGTTTTTTTGTGAAATTAGTTAAGTATTTTTTTTAATTATAGATTCACTGTCCACTTGTTCAAGAGTTGTAAAATTTTATTATTTAAAATACGAACCGGCTATTTGGTAAACATCGATACTTCTGCTTCTGCGACGACTCATAATAGCCCATCCCTACCCCTAATCCATCAACGTCCTAGCTAAAAGATCAAGTGCCCACTTTCAGCGCGTAAGTTACGTCTCAGTTAAAGTAATTATGAATAACTAGTTACAACTTGAATTGTGACGTTGTTTATTTATAAAAATAATTGACCGTCTGTAATTAAAGAAATTAAGAAAATAAACGTGGATGCTTTATGTTGCCTGGGGAGGTGCATAATGAGGTATTGTTTTGCGGCTTTTAGATTATAAACCAGACACTTTTATTTGGATTATTATCTGAATAGGTATAAAAAGGGAACAAAACGAATAATTTATCTCCAAAGCTCAAACCTTCTTTTTTTAAAACCCTTATAAAATTTAGTTGGAACCTATAAAAAAAGAAAAAAACATATTCCTACGACTTGATACCTAGGTATTTAGGTAAGTACCTACTTACAACAAAAAAATACCTACTGTTTTTTGAGTTGTTTATATAATTGAATTTTAAAGTAAAATTGTTTCAAAATACAAGTAAAACGCCTAGGTACCTACTTACCAACTTATTTTGTTACAAGATTGATTGGTATAGGTACCTAAGTAATTTTAATTTTCTTATTGGTGCTACGTGCGTCTAGTGAATCTACAAGTTCCAATTGAGTTTTAGCACAGAATACTAGTACTACGTGTTTTAGTTTAGTTCGAAGTCCTTGTAATTCGTTTATTTATTTATTGTATAATCCTACATAGGTACATTCAGCAAATAATTATTTGCATGCGGTAAGTTCATGATCGTAAAATTCCCAGCACGAAAGCAACAAATAAGCTACTAAAAACACCAAAACAATGACTTATTACGTTCTTTTCGACACAAGGTAACTCACTAAACAAACAGCCATTTTCTCATTAAACGAACGGAAGTTAAACAGTAATTACAAAATATTAAATTAATCTCAGCTTGGTGTGGCGCGCTTTAACCGCGGAATCGTAAACGTCATGTTAACAAAATGGCTGCTTGATCGTATTTTGAATATTTATCGATGTCGATAATAATAGAGGGATGTTCCCATCACTAGTTTTTATACTAATTAGCTTCTGTCTGTGTTTATTCCTGTGTACCTATTTCATACGCACACTGACACAGTATAAAATAAATCATCTAGTAAAAAGATGTAGGTAGGTACCTACCTACTCACCTACCTAAAGGCCTAAGTTTTATAAAATACTTACCTACCTCCTATCTATATTTTCATTTTATTTCATTTAGATAGAGATAGTTATAAACCTAGGTACCTGCTATAAAGTTTATAGTAACTACGAAGGGACAGATACAGTGTATGAAATGTCCAGCATTATTAGGTATTATTATTATGAACCTACCTATCTGAAAGAATGTCCACCGCGCCTTGGGGTTGCAGCCATGATCAATAAGCAGAGTTGTATCCAACTTGTTTGTCTTTACGATGTTTTTCTTTACCGTTTAGAGCTGTTGCGCATGAGCTGCTGATGCACGTCCTGGATTCGAACCCACATTGGGATCGAAAGCCGAGGCACAATCCCACTGGGCCGACACGGCTCTATTAATGGTCCTTCTAAATAAATCAAAAGGAACATTGCTACTTGGACCGCCCGCGTCGCGCCACCCATTGTTCCACGACACTTTTGATTGAATCCGCTAGTGATGCGATCGCTCGATATCGATAAACTTTATTATTGACGATTGATGTGGAATTAAAAGTGGGAATGTAATGTGAATAAAACAACCATTTAAAGTAAAAAAATGAAATATGATCACGACTGTATCCCCAAAGGCACGGTAGACATTCTCTCAGATCTTTTTAGGCATTAAAAGATCCTTTGAAGATGTCTAAGGGGGTAGTCAGAGGTATGTCCAATGTCCGTTATTATTATTTAATACTTAAAGTTATAAGTTTATTTAAAGTTTTATTAAACAAAACTTTAAAAAGTTTGTAGCTTTACAGCTTTAAACTTGTACCTACTTATCACACACGTTAATAATATGAAACAGTTTCGAGAAAATAAATTTTATTTAAGTTTTGTTTAAATTGTTTGCTGAAAACAATGATAAAAGTACGGAATTTATACCTATATTAGATATAATAGTTTATTTATACTTAACTAAAAAAAAAAAAGTTATTTAAGCATAATTTATTAGTGCTTGTAAATCACATTAAATTGTCGGTTTCGACCATAAAGTCTACTAATTTCTAAAGCCATGATGGAGACGTTCAGTTGGCCAAAAACTCCATCACTACAGCTGGCCACCACCACCAGCGTTTACGAACATATTTAATTTAGTGTTCAATAGATTAATTAGCGCAAAAGTAAAATATATCAAATAATAATGCCCAAAATAAACATTATCTATCTACCGTGTAGGTTGCACGTACCTAATGCGTGCATTGACAAATAGCAAGTCGACGCTCATTGTTTATTCTATGTACGAGTGATTGATTCTATCGATATCGATAAATTATTTTATAGGTTGGTTCTTGTTAAATAGTTGGTAGCATTTAGTGTCATGAGCTAGTAGGTTAACGATGGCCAAAGGCAATGCAATTATTGTGCAGGTAGATACATGCAATAGGTACCTACTTGATGATGTAGTTTTTGCTAATTGGGAAGACGTATGTATTGGTAATTATGTCGCATAGTTATTGTAAAAGTGGTGGTATAGTAAGTTTACCTGTCGAATTATAATTGTAACTACAACATACCTACTTTTATTTGTCGTTGTTTTCTTCAGATTATATCAGGTTACCTATTTGATTACCTATTACCTATTTGATTATTTAATATTATGTTATATTTTTAGTAGAGTACATTTATTAAAGGTAGGTAAGTAGATACCTATGTATAGTTTACCTACATTTCTTTAAGAGTTCACAAATTAAAAATGAAAACGTAACATTTTATCGACATTTGAAAACAAAACAATCCCATCCCTACAGCAATGTAATTCAGAACAGTTTTAACTCAGTAATGGTAATACGCAATAAAATTACTGTTTTGGAGTCCATTACACGCTGCTGTAGCGAAATATAGGTCGGTCGGTGTTGCCAGTTAAACGCGCAGGCACTGCTATAAACTGCAAGGCACGGTAGACACGACCGACGTCCGCTGAGATCTACAATATTAAAAATTAATGAACCTAGATTAAATGAATAATTAATTTAAAAAAACTTTTACCTAAAGCATTGTCAAGTAGTAAGTACTTACCTGAGTAAGTTCGTATGAGTAAGTGGCCATCTCTAGTGACGGAGTTTTTAGGCCGCCTAAAGGCCATAAGTAGTGAACTACCCTGAAAAGTTTCAGCCGTAACTACAGGTACCTAGGTAATAGGTAAGTGCTCGAAATTTCAATTGCAAGATTCCACCCAAAACGACAGACAGACAGACAAATAGACAAACAATCATAAAATCGTTTAGGTAGGTACCTAAATAAAAATTAATGGTTGAAAAATAACGGACAGTCTGTATATCGAACTAGTAGGTACCTACTTATAGGACACAATTTATTGTTTTATACTACTAAGGTAGCAGACAAGCATACGGCCCACCTGATGGTAAGCGGTTACAGTAGCCTATGGACGCCTGCGACACCAGAGGAGTCACACTCGCGCTGCTGACCCTTTACAAGAGGAATCATTGCGCCGACAACACAACGGACAAGACTGCTCCACCAGTTGTCACCGCAGCGCTTCAGAGCAGAGCTCTGGCAACCGACCTCACCTCAGAAACACAACACATAAGAATGATGTATGGCTTCGATATTCTGTAAGATAACATAAGTAGCTAGAAGGTAACTAGGATAACCATAAGCCAGGCCATTACAGAACCACTTGTAACCACGGATTACCACGGGCCAGGCATTCAGATGGAGTCACGTTGGACACACCCGGTCACAGATTATTGAATATGGCTACGTCAGTTGTAGTGTGTCTTCAATATTTATTTTAGTACCTACCTACCTACAGAAATCTACATCATCATTATCACTGGGTCGGTCCACTGTTAGACATAGCCCTCTTCGATTGCCAGCCACTGATCACGATCCTAGGCCTTGCAAAATACAGTTTAAAGTGATTACAGAACGTTATTTACTTAATAAGTACAGTCAACGACAAAATTTGAATGATTTTTTTTCATTTTTGAAATCTACTGAACCTGTGGAGTTATTAAAATTTTTAGCTAACATTAGATGCTTTGCCCTGCTCTATTATCTACTAATTTTAAACAAAAGTTACCAATTTCGCACACAGCGCGAAGAAAAAGTGATATGAAAAACTCAATACCTAAGTTTATTGATTTTTGTCGCTGACCGTCCATTCAAGCAATCTTATTAGATTGCTCTTGAAAATTATACGGGAGCTTTAGATCATGCTTTCTAATTCTTATTTTTCATTTCAATTCATAGACAACAAAAAAATAAACAGATTTGAATTTTTTAAAACACTATTGCATTTTTCAAATTGTTTTCTGTTGGGATTCAGACAGTCTCGGAACGTATTACGAATTCGAAAAGTGATGTTTATTCGATGAAAAATTCCATCTTTCCGAAGAAATTCATCGAATTGGATGCATTTTCGAAATTTTGAATCGCATTGCTGATCGAAATGAAAAAAAAAGCTTCCTGATCAGAAAGTCTAATTTTTAAGTTGCAAGAAGTAAAATGCCTAAAAAAACCTTCCAAAGCTTTAGAGAAAAGGGAATCTTGTAACTTTTTCCGGATATTTTCTAGTTGTGTAACAGCCTTTCTATCAAGACTGTGCGCCTACAAATAGGCGTGATAATGCGATTGTTCTGTATAATCTGCTAAGAACTTTGCACAACCATTGTTCACTCACGGTTAAACAACGGTTAAACTGTCGGTCTGTCGGTTACTTAACATCAGGTTAAGATACGAGGGTCGTTTGATAAGTACTTGGCCTAAGTTGGATATAACACTGCTAATATTAAAAATGTGTTATTTTTCGCTAACTTAACTTTTTTTAGTAATACTGTCAAATTCTGAACTTTCTAGATGGTTTAGTTTTTAAATGACAGCCATTTAAACAAACCAACTTTTGTGATTTTACAACAATGGTAAAAATCGAACACCGATTGGTGATATACTACTTGTTTTTGAAATGGAAAAAGAGTGATAAGAATAAAATTTAGTTTTCCAAAGTATACCTATGACTCTGTTCCATCGTTAAAAACCATAAAATATTAGACACCTAAATAAAAATGTGACCTTACAAGCATTATTGATGAAGACCGTCCTGGTCGTTCAAATGATGCCCCCAATTCAGAAATTTATTAAAAAATCTATGATTTAGTAATAACCGACCGGAGAGATAGATAGATAGATAACACTTTATTGTTTACCACAAAGAAACCTTAAGTATAAATTATCTAAACATAGGTAAAAACAATTGGCGGCCTTATCGCTTAAAGCGATCTCTTCCAGGCAACCTAGGAGAGTAAAAGTGCGTTAGATTACCGAGTCTATGGACATCTTAATTAAATGGGAGTTAAATATTTTAACAACCCATTTAGACATTAAAATGCTTTCCGGAATATGGCTGCCGCATTTGCTCACAATAGGGAACTCCCACAATTTTTTTTAATGATTTTATACGATAGGTTATATCGTCAAATAACCGTAATAAAAATTCCAGCGCCGAAATACTAAAATTTTATAACATAAATAATTTTTTTTACCAACATTTTCAGGCATCTGAAACACGTTTATTATTGTTGTCACAGATTACTGTTGTAGTAACAATTTTTGAATTGTCACGTCACGCGTCAAAGTTCACAAATTCATACTAAGTACAACAGTAATCTGTGACAATAATAAGTTCGAGTTTAGGAATTGTGAAAATTAAAAAAAAAAACTTATCTATGGATCGTCATATCTGACTCGTCCTTGACTTTTCTTGTGAACTCGTGACGTCACATCCTTTCACATCCTTTTCAAGTATTTTGAAATTCCTACTATTTTTTGCAATTTTTAAAATTTATTATCTAATCGAAAATGGTTTAATATTAAAAAATAATTACACACACATACCTCTAAAGCAACAATGTTCACAATAAAATACATTTAACCCGCTTTTGAATCAGACGCATATTGCCTATTGTCAATAAACACAAATGCACACTTGCGTACCCGCCATAGTAAAATTTCATAAATTAAGGTACGAATTGCCTCTTTCTCTATTTTATTCGTAAGATTTAGTATCAAGCAACGATTTATTGTAAACAAACATCAAAAATTGACTCAGATTTTAATAAAATTGCTCTCAACATGAGTTTACTGCTGAAACTAAGGCTCATTTTTAAGGGTTCGAGCAATCGAATTTTTAGAAAGGTTATAAAAGGTAGAAAACAGTGGGGCTTGGTATGTAGCCCTAAAAAATGATTATGTTGAAATATAAAATAATTCATAGATAAAAAAACCATTTTTTCTTGTCAAGGCCAAGAACTTATCAAACGACCCTCGTAAAACAAAATGTACTAGGTAATAAAGTCAATTATTTGTAATTTACACAGCTTAATCCTTCTACATAGGTATAGTTTGCGTCATGTAAAAAGAACGCTGGAAGAAAGTGGAGGGATGTGTTTTGTCTCATGTTTGTGAATAAATAATAAATAATCTAATAGGTATGTAGCAGAAATAGTAAAAGCCGTGTGCGTGAAACTCCTCACATTAACTTACCTACAACTATTTTACTAGGGGCCTTATTTGCGGATAGTAAAACAAACGTTTATCTTGATAAAAAAAACTTAGGCCTTTACATCTTCTCTAGATGATTTATACAGTGTCAGGAGGCAAACTTTGCCTACACTTAACGGGATACTGTAGTGCCTGGGACAATTTTGAGTTGAAGTAGGCTTGCCCAGCACCTAAACCGGATGGTTTAGGTGCTGGGCAAGCTTACTCCTCTCAGCTTGACCGGCCATATCCAGAGGAAAGACATGATCAATACGTGTGGGGCTGACTAAGCCGCGGGTTTCCTCACGATGTTCTCCTTCACCGTTTAGAGCTCGTGTTAATGCGCATCTATATTTTTCAAAACGAAAAATCCATTGATAAAAAGCTATTGATAAAAAGCCAGATAACCGTCGGTTAAAGAATAGATTAACCTGCCCCAAGAATTCTGTAAATGTTCTATGCAATCTTTTGTGGTTTGTAGATAAGTTTGATGATAGACTTCCGATTGAATTAGCATTTCAAATTGTTATGCCGGTTTGATTTCACACGGCTGGGTACCTACCTATAGTTATTTTATAGGTCACCAGACAGACCTATGGATATGTAGGTACCTATAAGGTCAAATATGGCAACTTATTGACCGAGCGAGCGAAGCGTCTCTGCTTCAGCTTGGATAAAAATGCTTTCGTTTGTCCGCCGGATGTCTGTCTGTACGAGTATGTTCTCCTCTACAGGTCGCATTTCTCAACCAATTCTCGTGAAATTTTGTGAGCAGCTTAGATAATTACTTATAAGTATAGAATTTTTATATCGTCGGGAATTTTTGATTGGAGGGATACTTCCTCCAAAAAGGGGCAAAAAGGGGGCTCCTGGATATGTCCACCTTAATTATGACATCCGATTTCGATGGTTCTTTTTTTTTAAAGGTTGTAACTTTAAGTTGGTCTCATAAAAATTTGTTGAAGATCTGATGAGGATCTTCAGCGTGGTGAGCAGAAAAGCTCCTCAAAATGCCGTAAATTGCTCTCTTTTAGATTTCTACCAGTGGAACCGGCCCTTTAACTACTAGGTAGAGATTGATGGAGCACCTGGGACCACCTTCTCATCACAAAACTAAGAGTTGTGAGTACCTACTTATAAAAGTTCTCATTGTTATAGCTTTTGGATAAATCTAATTAGGGTTTCCGCGACACAGGCTAGACCTAGTGCGGCACCCAATGTGAAATCTGTTTATTTAAGATTGTACTTTTGGGAATAAACATTTATTTATTTTATTTATTTATTCGGTTTTAAGCTATGCAAAGACAGACTCGCGAGGTCTACAGCTCACAGAGCCACTACTCAGCTCTTGTCAGTACAACGATGCAATAGGCAATATGCGTCTGATTCAAAAGCGGGTTAAATGTATTTTATTATGAACATTGTTGCTTTAGAGGTATGTGTGTGTAATTATTTTTTAATATTAAACCATTTTCGATTAGAAAATAAATTATAAAAATTGCAAAAAATAGTAGGAATTTCAAAATACTTGAAAAGGATGTGAAAGGATGTGACGTCACGAGTTCATAAGAAAAGTCAAGGACGAGTCAGATATGACGATCCATAGATAAGTTTTTTTTTTATTTTCACAATTCCTAAACTCGAACTTATTATTGACACAGATTACTGTTGTACTTAGTATCAATTTGTGAACTTTGACGCGTGACGTCACAATTCAAAAATTGTTACTACAACAGTAATCTGTGACAACAATAATAAACGTGTTTCAGATGCCTGAAAATGTTGGTAAATTTTAAAAATTATTTTTGTTATAAAATTTTAGTATTTCGGCGCTGGAATTTTTATTACGGTCATTTGACGACATAACCTATCGTATAAAATCATAAAAAAAAATTGTGGGAGTTCCCTATTCTCTCCATTTATTTCTTTCCAGTGCGATTTCTTTTATTTCTTTATACGACATGACAGCGACCTTCTTCATCTGACTCATGTAATTAATTCTTGGTCTTCCCCTTCCTCGACTTTCTTCTACTTTTCCTTCTATGATGTTCCTTATGAAGCTGTCATGTCGTATAAGATGTCAAATGATTTTCCCTCTTCTGTTTTTTTTATGGTGTTTTTGAAAAGCCTTTTCTCCTCAACTCTTTTCAGTAGGTTTCAACTCTTTTAAGTACCTACCTACCTACCTACCTACCTACCTACCTACTTCCTCGTTGGTAACATTCAGAGAGATCCACTAGTAGAGCCACTTGTACCTACTAGGTCATAGGGTAGTTTACCTACAATCTAAGCTTAAACAAAATCCAATTAATTCAGTTGTTATTGCACTAGTACAAAAATTAATAACAATTTTTAATTAAAAAATCAAAGTATTTACCAAACACAGTTTAGTTTATGATGGCGTCAAATTTGCGTGAAATTCAATCTTTATCGTGTTTAATTAAAATTTAATTCAACTACATTATTTACAGAGCTCTCTCCGACTGCACGCAACATATTATTTCAGTTTCAATAATTAAGTGAAAATATCTTGGAGTAGCGCAACTAATCGCCGCCATTTTTCCGGAATCAATTTCCTCGGGAAAACCGAAAACCGTAAACTCACGGTCGTGCGATATTTAAGCTAATAAAGCATCCGAGTTTAATTAAAAAGTATTACATCGTGCGAGCGCGCCAACATCCCAAAACGAACAAACGAGGAGCCAGCTCCCACCCATCAACGCCTAAATTGAATCATAACCAGCTAAATTCAAAAGCTCCACCTGTCTCTTTCCCCGGAACAAATCTCATAATACGCCATACGGCCGGCTAAATCACGAGCTTCTAACCGGAACCGCCCATTCGGAAAGCACTCGAAACTCAAACAACACCTTCCGCGACGATCCGCCAATGACGCATCAGATAGTCAAATAAACAACTTTGTTCGAAGCCTCGGAGACACCCATCGGGAAACTCCGGCCAATCGCGGATCAGGAGTCCATGTTAGTTGTTTTTTTTTGTGTTCAGCGACGGGCGTCGGCGAGAGCGGAGGGCTCATTCGGCCGCGCGCCGCCAAGGCGTACGTATCGCGCGTTCGCGTCATGATGGATTGTGCTGTGTGACATGTGTTTCTGATTTGGTGAATTTTGTGACGGACAAGTGTGTGAAAGCATGATGCCTCTCGCACCGACCCCTGTGGTGGCGGTGCCATCGAAGCCGAAGATAGGATTCAGTATAGACAGTATAGTCGGTGGTTCGGAGCGGTCGAAGCATGCGTCGCCGCCGCTGGCGAGCCCCGGGTCGCCATCGCCGGTGGCTTCCCCCCGGAGTCCATCTCCGCGGCCGCTGCTGAGGCCGAGCGCGCTACCGGCCGTGTTTCCTCCAGAGATGAAGAGACATCCTTACTTGGATGCGCAGAGTCATCACCACCAGTTCCTGGCGCATTTCCAAGGAGCGGCGTTAGCGGCGGCCATCGCTCATCAGCAGCAAGGGTTCGGAGGGCCACTGCCCCCTCATCCACCTCCTCACCCTGCTGCTCCGGTGCCTCGGGAGTCCTACCAGCTTTACCCGTGGCTTATCAACAGACACGGCAGGATATTTCCACACAGATTTCCGGGCGGTATGTAATCATCTTTTATAGATCTAATGTTAGCTTTCAATAGTCTAAGTTTATTTTTGTGATCTACCCTCAACATCATTTAGGTACTTTTGTAGAGCTTTTGAGAACATTCAACTTAGAAACAAAAAAATATTAAATTTTTCGCATGTTCCTTTGATTTTTTTGATTGGAAATTAACAGATTCGATTTAACTTTAAATAAATCCACTCTTTCATAAACCAATCCCAAATAGTTTTCTAAAAAATTAGGACAAAAAAATTCCTTATCGAAACTTGTTAGAGCTTTTTATTGTGTCCGTCGTGAACCCATAAAATTGTCTACAAAAATATCGATGAACATGTTCAAGTTGTAAAAGACAGACGGACACGACTAGTCGTGCCCTTGTCGTGCCCTGACAGATGGATGGCTCTATGGCAAAGTGACAGATTTACTGTCAAAAGTGACAACGTGGGATATTTGAATTAAAAAAAATAATAACAGTAGGGATACAAAACCTGATGCTCTGCTAAAAGTTGAAGATAATAAATTATAAATAGGTATTATAAAAGATTCTGCTGAGCGCTTCCGTGCTTCGGAGGTAGGGTATGCAATACCGGGACTAATCTCAACACCGGTATTGAGTTCGGTATTGGAGCCCAATACCGGAATACCGGTATTAATACCGGTATTGGTATTTTTATTTGAAATTCTAGTTTTTCCTAAAAAAAACAAAAATATTGAATGTAATATAAGCTAATTTTAGCAAGATTTATTGGTCAAGGACATGATACGAAGAAAAACTGCAGGAATAAAATCAAAATAATTTGTATTTCTATGAACATGTATAAAATATAGTATCTATACTCACATAACAAAAGAGATCAATCAATAAACTTAGTGTACTTACTTAACTTTACCTAAATGTAGATACTACCATTCGTTACATGGATTCGACCAAAAGTCATCTTACTCCAGAGTAACTAGCCGACTTAATTCGTAATACAATTGTTTAGAAAGCACAACCGAACATACAAATATGCATACAAATTATCCTGGTTATAAGATGTCAACTTGACAGTGTCAAAATATACAAAAAAAATAGTAGTTTACTATCGAGTAAAAACTTAATCCAGTTTGGTCGAATCCAGCCAAGTAAACATTGCGAATAAAACGATATTTTACTAACATTATTGGAGCGATTCAGCAGCTAATCCAGTGTCACAATTTCACAAAAGTAATCACACTCACAGACACAACATTTGCGAACCGACTGATGCGATAGTATGCGGCGCAGAAGCGGGGGTAGAGTGAGAGAGCGCTAGAGCTGGCCAGCGAACCATTTTTAAGGCGCGTTCACACGCTCGCGTGCAAACAGACAACGAGCACATTATTTTTTATTTTCTGTTGCGTCCGGTCTCCTCGAGATGAAAGTGACAGAGCTACACCGTGCTTGATCTAATCATATTTCTGTCTCGATGAATTTCTGTTTGCACGTGAGCGTGTAAACCCACCGTAATTTACTTTACATTTACTACACCGTATTTTACCCACCGTTAACCATACTAACGTACGGAATTATTTGATATTGATTTCCTCAATACCAGTATTGTCCGGTATTGATTACTTCAATACCGGTATTGAAATACCGGACAAATCTTCCGGGATTCCGGGAGTATTTCGGTATTACGGGATCCCGGTATTCATGCCCTATTCGGAGGGCACGCTAATTGTCGGTCCCAGCTTTTAAGTCGTTAAGCCATGACGGAGGCCTTTAGGCGGCCTAAAAACTCCGTCACCAGAGTTGGCCACTTGCTCATACGAACTTACAAAATTTAAACTAATGTAACATTCCATTACTGCCCCAAATTAATTAATAAGTATTTTTATCAAAAATTAATTTGGGGCAGTAAAATAACAAAAAAATAATTGGTTATGTTTTTTTTTTATAAAATGAGATTGCATATTCTTAAAACAGTAAATTGGCTACCGTTTCTAAATTCACTTATACTGATTAGGAAGTAAAAGAGAGTCTTAATGGCAAAAACTATAAAAATATCCAATTATTAGCCAACAAACGCGTTTATTAGCTTGAGATGAATATTTATGCAAATGATTTCTCTCGTAAATCACCAGTTGATGATCATTTAATGTTATGGCATGAAATTGGTGAATTTAATTTAGTATTTTATAACCTACAAATCGTACCGCTCTTTAGAGACGTTTATCGCTTTAACGAGATACGAGTTCTGAATGTGATGGACCGTTTTTTGAATTATAAATATTACCTTCATTATAATTCATTATGATTTTCTGTGGATCATGTGTCTGAACTAAACGATTATTATTATTGTTATAATAACACAAAAAACTCGACGATAATTATTTTTTGATTAGTCCGCCTAATAAAAAAACTGTAAAATTATCTGTTTGAAATTAAAATAAAAATATTTAAATCTACATACAATAGATTCGATAGCCTTTATTATATCTATTTAGGGTACCTAGGTACATAAAATGAAGGGTTGTATGTTTGTCCACTAGATTATGTACCTATTTTTAAATCATTGTTCAGTGCCTCGATCGCCAGTATGCACGAGTTTACTATTCTAATCGTGACTATAGTAAAGTACCTACCTATCTCAATTGTATAGAATTCAGTGCAGCGCCTCTAGCGGTAACTTGACTAATCTAAGTTCGTCCATATTTTACTATAGTCACGGATAGAATAGTAAACTCGTGCATACTGGCGATCGAGGCACTGATTGGTGATGAAACACAATAAAAAATTGGTAGAGCGTGTCCGCGAGGGTGTCTGGCCCAGAAAATTTATAAAAAAAAGTTTGTAAGTATTTTTTTTATTTTTTTACGTAGCCTAGCAACTCATCCTGGGTATTTATTACTGCTAGTGGTATATGAAATACATATATAAATTTTAATATTATTCTTAGGTATATTTCTTATATTCAATATATTCTATACGAGTGTAACATGCCTACCAAATTATAAGTAGGTACTTATAATAATAAGCAAACAATAGAATTGAAAGATTAATAGGAAAATGGAAGGTATTGTGAAACGCTTATGGTAAACTAGTAGTGAAATAATGAATATTGATTTGTAACATAAATGCCCCAGTACCTAACTATATACTCGAGATTTATATTAACATACTTCACATTGACAAATACTAATTTTACTATCAGCCCGTTTATCTACCAGTTTACTTAATTGAGTATAATGACTTAAGTTTACTTTGTTGCATATCATTACTTATATGTTTATTATTTATAATAACAGTTTATTGAGCGGATACATGATAGCTTCGTGAAAGGCGATATACATCCTAGAGTTAAACTGACTTATTTTATATAAATTTATACCTAGTTAGACCAGCTTCCGCTGGCGCTGGCGAAAGTTTGTACCTATATTGGATATTTGATTTGATACAAAACCGAGTTCCAAGTACTACAAAAATGTTCCTACCTTTGAGCGATATCGTGGAAATGTCATTGGGCGTTTTTCCACTAGCCGGCACGGCACCGGCACCGGCACCGGCACCGGCGCCGGTGGTTGGGATGCAAAAATGTATGAAAATCTGCCGGTGCCGTCGCCGGCAAGTGGAAAAACGAGCAGTACATTTTCATACATTTTTGCGTCGCCGGCGCCGGCGCCCCGGTGCCGGTGCCGTGCTGGGCTAGTGGAAAAACGCCCATTGTAACAGAGAGAAAAAATAAATAAAATAGAGTCTCACTCTGTACATACACCGACCATATTTTTTCACGACTCTCCAGCAAAGTTTAAGATACTAGCATGACATGGACACTAGCAGAATTGTGACAACCCTAGTCGCAGTAGCCACAAAGGAGAAGTTGAAGTTGAACATTATAAAGAAACTAATGTTGAAATTGACGTGGAAGAAAAAAAGGACGACATTGTCTATGAGTAATACCTAAGTATTTTTAAGGTTAAGAACTCAAATCACTAAAATTCATAATCATTATTCTCTCAACACCATAAATCAAACTATCTAACGCGAAAGAGTTTCTCATTCATCTCACTAACCATAAACAATTTTAAAAGACGAAAATAGACTGAACTCATGCTCGCCTAAAATCATTAAACGATTTTTAAGATAACATCATGTCATCGCGTGTTAAAGACAGACGTCTCGACAGAATTAAGTGCGCCACAAAAAAAGTGGTAGCTTATCTAAAACACGGCATTATGATAAAGAACCCGTTATCTCAAAAAGCTCAGAGATGTTAGCCGTTTTTAAGCGCGTTAAAAAAAAACAGATAATGTGAACGAACATTCCTTTTTAATTTTTAAAAGTGGAAAGTTCTTTCGGATTTTAAAATGAGATTTGAAATTAAGAGTTTGTTTGTTTCTTTAGGATTTCTCTTCAAAAAACCGTTAAGGGTTTTTTTGCCAAAAAGATTAACTTTTTGCTTATTTTTGTGATGAGCTTAGTATTAAATCCGTTATGTAGATCTTTTGGTTATTGGTTTGAGCGGTTGCTTCTATAGTAATTAAGTTATTAACATTATACCTATGCCAATTTATAGCTTAATGTGGGATTAAAAACTACTCTATTAGGTAATTATAATTATTTTATTTCCTAAATGCTTAGGTACGTAGGTAGGTATTTTATTTTATTTTTCGAATGATAGGTATAATAATGTACGCCACCGATAATTACCAATTAATGTTGCCTGGAAGAGATCGCTTTCAGCAATAAGGTCGCCCATTACATCACTGTTTTATAATAATGGTTCTTTTTCATATCTATTTTTGTCTAATTTTTATGGAGTTCAATATAAAGTCATATTTTCTATTCTTATTATAAAATTAAATGTCTGCGACACAGTTTTTGACTTCTGCAGATGTAATCGACTTTCAAGTAGGTAGGTACTGTTGAATTTTTTGAATTTTTGTGTCACTATTTATCTGTTCCTGGTACCTAAATAATTTTTATTATTTAAAAAATGGAAATATAAATTACCGTGACAAATACAAACACTTATCTGCCTCTTAATAGATTCTGGGTCATAAAAGATACAAAAACTTATTTTGTTTGTTATAATAAGTATAGAAATTTTGGGCCAATTAACTTTTTATCGTCATTATGTTTAATTAAGAATGAATCTTATCATCTGTATTTAATGTCTCTGTGTCAGTGTAATAAAATAGTTATTTTGAAGCATTATCAAAATGACTTCTGACTCTTGAAGACCCTGTTTCGTAATTACGTATAATGTATGAAGTTGTGATAGCCCGTGACTCTTTACAAAGTTGCTATCTTACCTATTAGCTGTAATTAAAATGTATAATAATATAATTATGGCGATAATTCAAAGTAATTTACGGCTTGATTTATTTACATTTGAATGTAACGGTTTGAAGTCGGGCATCTTGTGTAACTGTCAATGTCAAATTGTAACTAGTTTTTTATCAGATTTGGTTTCGGAGGGTATTCTATTCTGCCAGTTTTTATTATCTTGTTATAGTGACTCGTTTAACACAAAGTAAATTATATTCGCTGTGACAATAACTCCAAATTGCTTCTGTAAAGCGGAAGCGTCGACCCTCGAAATTGTAATTCGCGCCATTATATAAATCAACAATGAAATCCAATAATATTGCACCCTCCGGTAAAGACTAGAAGTATCATACATCCCTTATCCAATTTCAATTGAGTGCCACCCCTATTTATTAACAATATTATTTTTATGAACCCGCTACACTATAAAGAACCCAATTTTAATTAAACCGGCTTTTCGCGTCAAAACCTTCGTAGAAAAATAATAAAAAAAAAACATGGTAGAATGGTGTCGCTGCGTCGCACCAAATATTTTTTTTCAGAAGTTATAATCGTTTGACAATGAACCTTTGTGTGACGGAGTGGGGTCGAACGCCCGCGATTATCAACCGACGCCATTGTTAGTTGACATTTGATTGGTAGTGATGTTCTAGTATCGATAATGTATGATAGTGTCACGATGCTTTATAATCGATAATTTAAAAATAATTTTTATCTCTTAGAGATATCTACCTACTTATCTGAGAGACCTATTTATAATTAAGTTGATATTTTGAATGCAAATTGTGCATAATTTCAGTAAACTTTTATTCAAATAAAGGCGATTAAGGACGCGTTCCTTAGAATTAATAGCAATTAATTGATTCCGACGGAATAAAAATACCTCTGTAACACTATAATGTGTGTACCTACATTGTGACGAAAGTTTACCTTAAATCACAAAAGCCTTAAAATTAAACGGTAGCTATAACATTACGGCGCAAACTACCGTTTCATTCGCTTTGATCATCTATTCAAATCGCTAAGCGACTGTCAATGAGTCGATCACAGCTCGATAATGCACAATGCACATCCCTAGCCACCTCGTTAGGCATGTTGGTAGCACTGCTCATTCAAATTCGTTACGCTCTTTTTTCTTAATTACCACCGATTGTTCGCTTATTTTTTCACAATATTTCTACTAAAAGGATTGAATGGCTCATAATTGGATGTAATTTGAGCATACTTTGTATTCGGCGAAGTGGGACGGATATAAAAGCGGTCATTAATAAACTTGGCATGTTGGTAGCACTGGGGCTCAAGGGAAATATGGCTTCCATATACCAAAGTGACAGTTCAGTTGACTTGTTTTTCTTTAATCAAGAGATTCAAAGTGGAAGTAGATTGCGTTCTTCTTTTAAATTCAATGTATGTTTTTACCACAAATACCTATGCTAGTTTCTCTAGCACTTGTTTCTCTCTCCAAGTAAGATCCAAAGTAAAACGCTTTCGTCTTCGCTGAGTAGATAGCACAAACCAGGGGCCCCTACTATCTACACCAAAAACGATATATCGTGCCACTAAAATTGGCACGATCTATCGTTTTTAGCTTTGGGAGTAACCCCCTTTCTGTTGTGATTTATTGTCTAAATACATTATCTTTATATCTTTTACTAGATGATTTATACAGTGTCAATCGAAACATTGTCAGTAGGCTGTGTCTCAAATGATTAAAAAAAACGAGTGTGCTTTAGACCACACGATTGAAGTAAAACGCTCTCGTCACGCATTCACCAGCTTACTCCCCAAGTTAAGCGTGCGTAAAGAAGTTTTACTTGAAAAATAATCTGATCATGACTTTATAGGAGCACCGAGCGGTAAAAAATTCTCTCAGCTCTAATCATTTAAGGTCATTTGAATATGTGTATAATCAGAGACTAAATACATACCTACCTGGTACATGCCCACATTACACAGAAGTTATTATCAACGTAAGTAAGTAAGTTCGTATGAGCAAGTGGCCAACTCTGGTGACGGAGTTTTTAGGCCGCTTAAAGGCCTCCGTCGTGGCTTAAAAAGCCGGGACCGACAATTTAACGTGCCATCCGAATCACGGAAGCGCTCAGCTCGTAATGCTTTTTGCAGTCACCCATCCAAATTGTGACCGCGCACAATGTTGCTTAACTTCAACGAACAATCAAGAACGTCTAAGCAAGCAATATCAACGTGTTATCCCATGTTACTTACACTTGTAAAAGAAAATCATTGCGTCAAATTATTCTTATTCCATTCTTTATAGCTGTTGCAATAAACAAATGATTTATAATAACGTCAGGAGCTAAGATTAATTAAGCTGTGTTATGGTCTGCAAACAGATTATCTTGTCAAATTGTTTAGTGAAATTTTATTTATTGAACGTAAGTAGACACGATCTACTTACGTTCAATAAATAAAACGGTTATTCTACAAGATAGAGTTATTGTTGTGTCGTGACAATAACTATGTGAAATTAGTTTGAATTAGTACTGGTGTTGGTTTAAAGTCCAGACTGACAGGTACTCTCAAAACAAAAAACGATAAATCGTACCAATTATCGTAGTTCAGCAAATTGGTGGAAACTAAATTTGGAACATGACCAACATAAGTTGAACTTGATATATCGTTTTCGGGAGTAGGGCCCCTGAATCGTTGTAGTATGTGCACTTGATGTAGTGTGTGCAATATGAAGGTCGTTGGTACCTCGACTTTCGATCCGAAGGTTGTGGGTTCGTATCCTGGCGGTGCATCAATTTTTGTAAAAAATGTAGGTATTTATGCTTACAAAATACCTTCTCTAAAATAATTTAATTACAACTTTAAATGAACAGCTAGGTAGCCTATAAGTAATAGCTTAGATTACTGCATTATGCAAAGCCGCCGGCAAAAACTAAAAAACATTATGAAGCCTAATTTTAATTGATGACGCGCGTTTTTTCATTCATTAACTAAACTGCCACAGATAAAAAATCATTCTTAAGAGTTCATCAATCGACCTCTTTGAAATCATCTTAATTGTTGGACAATTTAATTAGTAATAATGAAATAATCAATGGGCACGAAAAACAAATCTCTACTTTATGGTCAAAGTGTTTTGACTTAGTGTTGCTTAAAGAGATAAGTTATCTTTTTATTTTTCCATAAACATTTCTTAGAATATCAATAAAAATAACCGTAAAACTAATTTTTACGAGTCTGATGACACGTTACAGGTTATCATTGAGATAAAGATGTTTTGGTGCGATTTTAGAGTGTTCCAAAAACAAGCTTTGTCGAAAATAACTATTTAAGAATGATTTCATTGAAAATAAAAATCTTATAAAAAAATTTCAATTCCGACGGGATTCGAACCCGCAATTACGTCTTATTTAAGCATCGATAGATTTTCAACCTGACGTAATAAGGATTCCGTGGCCGAATTGGTAAGGCACTCCGGCTTAAGGAGGATCGCTTGTATCATTGCGGGTTCGAATCCCGTCGGAATTGAAAATTTTGATAAGATTTTTAATTTTAATGAAATAATACCAAAGTGTGGTTTAATACTATAAACATTTAAAATTATTTAAGTATTTATAGTAATAGATTTCTGAAGAAAGTTCAATTACCTACTACAAAAAACATACTGTAGAGATTTGATGTACCTACCTAAGTAGTTTTAATACAGTTAAAATTATCATTGTAATAAGCAAAATAAGTTGTATCTAAAACCGGAAAAAGGTGATGATCGGGAAATGGCTGAGCGGAATGGAACGGACTCCTTTTATGAAAATATCTGGAATGTGAATAGAAATAAATAATAAAATAAGAATAAATAAATATTGCTGGACATTTCACACAGCGCCATCTAGCCCAAAACTAAGCAAAGTTTGTACTATGGGAACCAGATAACTGATAGAATACTTAAACACTTTTTTTTTGTAAATACATAAGTACATAGAATACTTTATAACACCCAGACACAGAACAAACATCTATGTTCATCACGCCAATGTTTGTCCTGGGTGGGAATCGAACCCACGACACAGTACAGAAGGCAGAGCTACTGAACAACTGAGCTAAAAGGCCAGTCAAATAAACAAACAAATATTGCTCGTTTAACAAAATAGGATATCCACAGGAAAGATCATTAAGACATTAAGCCACGGCTTTGTACATTAATCTAATTACTACTGAAATAAATAAGATAAAAATAATTAAATATAATTTTTTATTATTTAGCGTAAGGTGAAGTAATTTTTGCGTCGTCCTATCACGCAATACTTCCATTTGCTGTCACAGGCTATATTAAATAGTCGTTAAATCGCAATTAAGTGCCTATGTCGCGCAATTACACCCTGTATAACGTAATTAGATGCTTATACAAGGTGGAAAAAGTTACTGACAATTATAAAACGAATTTAATTTTCTCTGTTGAAGGTTCTTTAGGTAAGTAAATGAATCGAAACATTCACTGAATTAATTTTTATGTTAGAAAACAAGTAGAATCTTAATATAGTTTTGTAAACGTAGCTGGCAAAAGAACCTATAACTGAGAAACGGGAGGTGTGAGTTTGATTCTCGCGCAGGATAAACATTGAAAAGATAAAAATGGGTTGTGTCTGAGGGAATTTTTTAGAAGATTTCTAAAAAAATCGAACAAAGCCTATTAAGAATAACATGAAAATTATCAGACACAAAACATTAAAGTACCTAAGCATATTTTTAAGTGTAGAATCGTGAATGGTCAAAACAGAATTGCCTGGAGGGCTAAAATGGTCGCTATGCTATGCATTCCTCAAGTGAATCAATTTGACATTCCAATTTTGAAACTAGATACCTACTGACATCATTGTAAGAATCAAGCAAATAAATTACAGATTGTTTCGGCCTCATAGCCGCATTTTTTCGATAGTGTTTCGAAGAGTTTAGTTTGAAAGAGTAGTTATTTTTACACCCTGTATCGCTATTAGGTGCTGTCAAACGATTTTATCCTTTATACAAACTATTTAGTTCAAAGCCTTTTTATGTCATTATTGGCTTAGCACTCAACATTAGGCCTTCTTTGGAATTTAAGTTGAGTCATGTGTCGGCAGCGCCGCATGATCACTTTCGGTTGCTCGATAATTCTTTTTAGAGTGTTGGGGTATTTTTCGACTCTTTTTTTAGAATTATGTCAAATATTTTTTTTTTCTGTGCTAGTATTGTATTGCTAATTATAGAGTAAATTGATGCAGAACATTTATCATTTGTTTGTTACGGTAATTATCATGTTTCTATCAACAGAATGACTGCTGTTCTATTAATCAAAGAGAACATCATAGTTTCAATAATTATTTTATCAAAATTTGTCAAAAGTATCTGTGTTTTAGTCAATGTTTCTCAAAACTATTTCCTGTGATAAAGAACAATGTTTGAAATTTTGAAAATCAACGATCATGCGGAGCTGCAGCTGATAGAGTGCATTTATCTTCCCAAGTTCTTGGAATGAGTAATCATGCAAAAGTTAAAAAGCGACCGAAGATGCATTTATTCGTAGACGAATCTAATTCGTAGCACTTCGTAGAGGTCGTAGACCTTCGTAGCATAGATTTTGACACACGTCATATTTATAGAGAAACTAGCTTCCGCCCGCGACTTCGCTCGAGTAATACCCGGATAAAAAATAAAACCGGTCAAGTGCGAGTCGAACTCGTACGCCGAGGGTTCCGTACCTAGCCATGGTGCCAATTAAGCTAGTATTAATTGTATGAGCGCCCATACAACTCGGAGGACAATTTTAATTGGCGTCAACTATGTATGTATGGGAACACCCTTTAGTTTTCAACTTTTTTAACTTTTTGGAATTTTTCCTTTATTTGTGCTATAAGACCTTGCTTTTTGCCAAATTTCGTTATTCTAGGTCAACGGGAACTACCATTTAGGTTTTCGACCCAAAACCTCTAGGGTACTTCCGGTTGACCTAGAATTGTCAATTTTGGTTACAAGCAAGGCCTTACAGCACAAGTAAAGGAAAAATTCCGAAAAATAAAAAAAGTTGATAATTAAGGTAAGTTTTGGTACTTACAAGTTTTCACGAAAACCTAAATTTGCCTATATCTTTTTATAGTGTTGACTCAGGACCTTGATTTTTATACTCACAATAGGGACTATAAACCTTAGTATATGGTATAAATTTCAACTTGCTAGCTCTACCCGTTCCTGAGATAATCGATGGTGACACACGGACAGACAGACGGACAGACAGACAGACGGACAGACAGACAGACAGACAGACAGACAGACAGACAGACAGACAGACGGACAAGAAAGTGATCTTATAAGGGTTCCTTTTTTTTACCTTTTAAGGTACGGAACCCTAAAAGTAGCCTATATCCTATTCCCAGCCATTATCTATCTATATTTTCAATTTCAGCCAAATCGGTTCAGTGGTTGTCGAGTTATAGAGGAATAAACATACATCCATCCATCCAAACATCAAACTTTCGCATTTTTAATTTTAGTGTGATAGCTTAGCGTGGTATGGGCAATAATGGGCCTATCATTAAAAGAGCAAACAATACTTATAATAACAATTAAAAAATTGTTTTTATAATTGTATTTTAAAATTATTTTTATTTAAAACAAATATAAAGCTTAAAAGCTTCGGCATTTCATAAAATTTTAATGTCACTCAATTATTCCTTAACTGACAAAATACCATAAAACAAACACGTTATTATTTTATTGTCTGCAGCTTGTAAAATAAATAAAATATATTGAGTTCGCAACACAATGACAGGGTTAATAAATAATTTTATAATGAAACTTGAACACGGAATGAAAAACAGACAGTAAGTAAGTAAGTTCGTATGAGCAAGTGGCCAACTCTGGTGACGGAGTTTTTTAAGCCGCCTAAAAACCTCCGTCATGGCTTAACGACTTAAAAGCTGGGACCGACAATTAACGTGCCTTCCGAAGCACGGAAGCGCTCAGCTCGTAATACCACTTGCGGTCACCCATCCTAAAAGGATCAATAAAGAACGTCCAAGCAAGCTACGCCACGAGCGCGAAAAACAGACACAACAGAGTCACAACTGTATTAGACATTCTTTCAGATCTTTATAAGCATTTAAGATCCTTTGAAGATGTCTAAGAGGGTAGTCAGAGGTAGGTAGTATGTCCAAATACATATTTGGTATTTTCCCACATTTTGTTCCCTATAACGGCTAAACGGTTTCGGATAAAATTTAGAATAAATGTAGATCGTAATCTGGAATAGTATATAGGCTACTAGAAAGCTTAAAAAGTTTATTTACAGAAACATATCTAATATCTAAATTTACATAAACAAAACACGTCCGTTTATAACTATTAATCCTTAGGTAGCTCATGTGATCTAGCGAGATTTTGAATATAAAGTTAAACTAGGACGGAGGCCTTTAGTCCCGAAAGTTCCATCGACTATTGATCAATGCAAACTTAATTTTTTTAAATATTTTTTGCTCCCAGTGTGGTCTCAGCCTAAACTGTGCAATTAAAACTTCATTAGTAAATGCTGAGACGTCGGACCAAGGTTACTTCGTTTATCACTTTGCAATACACTGGAAAATGTACCTTATTATTTTCAATTACAATTTACATTCGCGTGACTGTTTTTGCACGTTTTTTGATACCTTACTGTTAAGGCTTTATAGTTTAAAAATGAAGTAAAGATTGGTTAAACTGATCTGTCAATTTAATATTTATCGACTTTATTACGAGTAAGTATGTTATAAAGTTGCTTGGCAGATTTAAGAGTTATGGCGTGCTTGTAAATTGGAATGCGACTTGTAAGCCATTGCTAAGAATGTTTCAAGTGTCTGTTTTAAAGGCTTTGAGCCTTAGTTGATCTGTTACTTATAAAAGTTATAAATAATCATAATTTACATCATGTTTTCTATCTATAACGAAAATGATGCAATGATTTTCCTGTCAATAGTCGACGTAGCTAAATAATTTGTTTTATAATAATAATAATTTAATAATAATAATGATTTGTTACCTAGTTATATCTTATGAAATCACCTTTGTGTAAAAAATCAAGAAAACGTCTAATTTTATGTACCTAATCAACTTTATGATTAAATTATTTATTATTATTATTTCATAAAAACATTGTAACATACACACATAGGACAAAAAAAGGATAAATAATTAGGGTACTTAAATAATTTACAATGAAACCCGCACTAGGCCAGGCCTGTAAGCAAATCAACTTTTTATTTATTTTAGTACGAATATGTAATGTAATTAAAATAAAAGTGTAAATTTTCTATGAGTTAGAAATCGCAAAGTTGTTTAATTCATCATAATATTATCTACCTAATATAACTGTCCAAAAAAACAAAAAAAAAACAATAAAAAAATACCTAGGTATAATCGGTCGGATTTAAATGTTTATTTAATATTGTATAAGTATAATTATACAACTATACCTACTACACCATACAACTTAGCTTATGGTTATATACCTACATAATATACATTCTGTACATTTTGCGTAAAACATTTAAATAAACAAAACTAGTTAAAATAGCGCTTGTAAACTATTCGCATCTTATGAACGTCAACGTTCAGACAATTTATAACTCGAACCCCTTCATTTGTACTTCATTACTTCATATTTCTCGAAACCACACAATATTACAGTGTACAGTCGACGACAAAAAAATATTCAATAAAGAAAAATATACGTTCATTCTTCTTCTGCAAAATGTAGGCATATAAGTACAAATTAATATACAAGTGTGGATTAACACTATACCAAATAAAAAATATAAGTACAAATACATACAAATATGTTTACGGACATACCTTTGACTACCCCTACCCCAGAGACCTGTGAGAATGTTTACCTACTGTAAATAGTCATGACCATATTTTTTTTTTATAATGTTCTTTATTATTATTTAGACACAGGTAGATTCATAACAAAAATCAGATAACAAGAACACAAATAATAAACAATGTCAAATAATTACTTACCCACTTTAGCTTAGAGAATGTTTTTTTGATATTCACATGTAGGTAAACGAAAAGACTACATCTAACATACAACAGATTTAGCAGTCGATTGAGCTGGTAACATCTAGATTTTTATTCTAGATTCTATATTTTATTCCTAATAATTTCCAGTTCTTGATCTGGCGAATTTTTTTTTAATTGAACTTCATTCAAATACCAATAAGAATTTACTAGTAAGTTTTTTATTAGTAAAATAATCAACATCTGCTGCCGACTGTCCAGGATAATAACATAAGTGGTTGATGGATGACGGAGAGACTCGAACGGTCGTTTAGAGGTAATCTTTGTTTAATTTAATTTTAATAGTACGTCGTGGAAAGGTTGTTGCGTTTGGTTTTACTTTTTACGACTGTGGGGGTTATAAGTAAAGTAAGGTCGTATGGCTTATTCTGGTGACGGAGTTTTTAGGTCGCCTAAAGGCCTCCGTCATGGCTTAACGACTTAAAAGCCGGGACCGACAGTTTAACGTGCCCTCCGAAGCACGGAAGCGCTCAGCTCGTAATGCCAAATTGGAGTTATGAGATCAGTCAACGTGTTTTTCTGCTTCTTCGTAAACTAGGTAACTACCTACTTCCTTAAAATGTGTCATAATAATATTATTAATTCAATAATTATATATATTTTTCAATATTTATATTTGCGGCTTAGGCAGCCCCACACGTATCTACCATGTCTTTCCTGTGGATATGGCCGGTTGAGCTGAGAGGATGGTGTAGGTGCTGGGCAAGCCTACTCCTTCTCAACAATATCCCAGGCACTACAGTGTCCCGATAAGTGTAGGCAAAGATTGCATCCTGACACTGTATAAATCATCTAGTAAAGATGTAAGGGAGTGTCCACATTGCGTTTTTTGCAGCGCGTTTGTATCGATACAAACGCGATTCGAACGCGATGCGAACGCGCAGCCCCCCGCGCAGCCCCTCCCGGTTCGCTTTTGTATGGAAAAATACGCGTTGCGAACGCGCGTTTGTATCGATACAAACGCGCAGCTCAAAAACGCGCTGCAGAAAACGCAATGTGGACACTCCCTAAAGGCCTAAGTTTGTATCGATACAAACGCAGTGCGAACGCGCAGCTCGATAACGCGCTTCAGAAAACGTCGAGTGCCCACTCTCTAAAACACAGAAGTTTGTGGTTTTTATACCCGCCGCGAGCCAAATGATTGTAGATTTATGATCGATCTGCAAATATTAGTCTCGTGTCTGGGTGTTTTTCTATGTATTATATGTATTTATAAAGGTATTTAAAAAAAGTATAAGAACTACTGTAGTTTCCACAACACAAGCTCTGCTAACTTTGGGGCTAGATGAAGCTGTGTGAAATGTCCTGCATTATTTATTTATTACTAGCTGCTGCCCGCGGCTTCGCTCGCGTGGTACCCGCTACCAGCTGGTACCAGCCCTCCATTTCCACACAAAAAATCACCTCAATTCGTCGCTCTGTTTTGACGTGAAAGCAGGACAAATAAACATACAAATTAACACACTTTCACATTTTATAATATGGGTACGGATTTGAAAGCCAATCGGTTTTAAAAAGTCTATATATTCTGATTTTACTACAGATATTAATTAGAATTTAAAGCGTGTTTTTTAGACTATAGTTGTATATCATCAATTAGCTTCATAGTTCTTTAATTGACGTGTATTGTATAGTATAAACAACCGTTGTGCAGTAGCGGGTGAGTCGGGTGACAAGAAAATTGCATTTTAGCAAATAATATTACTATAATATTTTTATTTGTTATAGTGTTAATCCACACTTGGGATACCTATTTACATTTGGAAATGAAAATGAAATCTTATTAAAATTTTCAATTCCGACGGGATTCAAACCCGCAATGATACAAGCGATCCTCCTTTAGCCGGAGTAAAACTTTCAATTCCCATCGGAATTGAAAATTTTGATAAGATTTTTCATTTTCAAATGTAATTACTATAATATTTGTTTAAATAAGTTACTAGCTGCCTGCTGTTTCTCTCACCATTTCATCATTAACATCATCTGAGCCGTTGGACGTCCACTGTTGGACATAGGCCTCCCACAAAAATTTCCATGTGTTGCGGTTGGAAGCGGCCTGCATCCACCGCCGACCTGCAGTTTTTACAAGGTCGTCTGTCCATCTTATCGGTGGACGTCCAACACTACGCTTGCCGGTCCGTGGCCTCCACTCGAGAACTTTTCGGTTTCATCGGGCATCTGTTCTGCGTGCTATATGGCCTGCCCATTGCCACTTCAACGTGCTAATCCGTTTGACTATGTCGGTGACCCGAGTTCTTCTATGTAACTCCTCATTTCTGACGCTCACCATTTAATTTAAAAGAAGTAGCATTTAACCTTTGTCAGAAAATGAGAAATCAAATGCAGAAAGTTTTTTTCTAATCATAAATTTCAAAAAAACTCTTCCGCTTTAATAGTAGGGGAACCTGTTGAACCTCGGTCACACTTTTTAATTTATTTTTTTTATCTATAAAGATTGGAATTAGGTTTACCAAATATAGTTTCCTGTGGATGTGGCCGTTTAAGCCAGTTAAGATGGTGTAGGTGCTGGGCAAGCCTACTCTATCACAACATTGTCCCAGGCACTACAATATCCCGATAAGTGTAGGCAAAGATTGCTCTTGACACTGTATAAATCATCTAGATTATTCTCAAAGGATTGTTCGACACTATCCTAACTTATGGACACAATAACATGAATAATTCAGTAGCAGTTGTAATTGTAATGATATGGAAGCATTTTTCTAGGTGTGCCAAGTTTTTCTCGGTCTGCCAACTTTTTGTGAGAAAAAGTTTCTTTGTTACACTCATTATAAGCTAATAATGACTTAAATATGGATCTAGTTACCGCTGTGGAAATTCAATTTTGTAAAATACTTAGTGAAGGCATAAATTGCCTTTAAAAAGTTGTACCATGAAAATAGGCATAATGTCATAATCCGCCATGATGCCAAGTGCGAGGATTTTTTCATGAAAAATTTCTAGATTTTACTAAATATAAATATGAAATTTAATTTATTTTATCTGAAATAAAGTTAAAAATAACTAAAAGTAATGGTTCCGAGTACATTTAATTTTTATTATGTGTGCCTCGGAAAAAAGGTTACCTATAAGTTAAGCTACTCAGAATTTGGACTGCATATGCTCAACTAAACAAGCTCATGTTTCGCATTAAAAAAATGATTTTTCATTTATGGTATTCCTCCAAAATTTTTCGATTTTTTTAGATGTACCTTGAACACAAAAAGTTTGCGGAACACTGCACTAGATCATACGAACTTAAACTTAGGCCTTTACATCTTTACTAGATGATTTATACAGTGTCAGGAGGCAATCTTTTGCCTACACTTAACGGGACTCTGTAGTACCTGGGAAATTGTTTGAGATGGTGTAGGCTTGCCCAGCACCTAAACCATCCTCTCAGCTTAACCGGCCATATCCACAGGAAAGACATGATCAATACGTGTGGGGCTGACTAAGCCGCGGGTTTCCTCACGATCTTTTCCTTCATCGTTCAGAGCTCGTATTAATGTGCATATAAATTCGAGACGAAAAATCCATTGATGCACGGCCAGGTTTCGAACCCACGACCTTCGGATTGAAAGTCGAGGTACTAATCCCCTCGGCCAACACGGCTCACTATACTAACTTAGGTACGAACTTTTACCCTATATAAATATTCACCTGTATCCGTCTTCCAGGACCAGACATCCCCGGCTTCCTCCTCCAGCCGTTCCGCAAGCCCAAGAGGATCAGGACCGCCTTCTCTCCCTCACAACTCCTGAAGCTCGAGCACGCGTTCGAGAAGAACCACTACGTAGTGGGAGCGGAGAGGAAGCAGCTGGCCCAAGTGCTGAGTTTGACGGAGACGCAGGTATGTATCATTATACCTAACTTTTTACTAACTTTTATTTAGGGCGCTACCCCGGGCTAAAATTAGCACATCGATGAGTGCAGGTTCATTTGTCAGGACTCTATCTCAAAATCTTCTTATTGAATATCCAGGCAGGATCCCTGGCCAATATGGCTCATTCAAAACTTAGGCCTATACATCTTTACTAGATGATTTATACAGCGTCAGGAGGCAATCTTTGCCTACACTTAACGGGACACTGTAGTGCCTGGGACAATGTTGAGATGGAGTAGGCTTGCCCAGCACATACACCATCCTCTCAGCTCAACCGGCCATAGCCACAGGAAAGACATGGTCAATACGTGTGGGGTTGACTACCTAAAGCCGCGGGTTTCCTCACGATGTTTTCCTTCACCGTTTTGAGCTCGTGAACACGGCTCTTAGGGCTCATTCAACATTAAAGTAATCAATCACACAAATATTATGAATGCGAAAATTTGGATGTTTGGATGGATAGATGAATGTATGTTTGTTCCTCTATAACTCGACAACTACGAAACCAATTTGGCTGAAATTTTAAATATAGGACATAGACTACTTTTTATACCACGCAAGCGAAGCCGCGGGAGGAAGCTAGTTACTACATATTTATTGCTTGAATTTGCGTCAATCGTGATAAAGACAAGAAATTTAATTGTAGGGTCAAGAGAGCTTCGAGACATAGATTAGAATAATTATAATTACCTACTACATGATATCATTCAATCAGTGCTTTTAATTAGGTCCAAAGGTTTTATCTCAAGGTAATTGGATCACTTTCAACAAATTATATTTTAATCTGCTAGCTTCTTTAATCTGCTAGCGGTAACGTTTGCGCCATTGATTTGGCCCATTAATGGTGGAAACCTAACTGGTTAGTTATGTTTGCACCATTAATGTGGCAGATGTAACTGGGTAGTTATGTTTGCACCATTGATTGATAGGGAAAAGAAAAAACAGACAAGCAGATCGTATTAAACTTGAAGTGTGTATCTAGTGTTAAAAGTTTAAAACTCCTTCAGATAACAACTATAAGACACTTGAGAATTAAGTTATTTCTTCAAAGTAAATATTTCCTCTTTGCATGTTATTTATAAAATGACTTACATTATTCACATGAAATCACGCCTGTTGCCCGAAAGTCGAGGTACTAACCAACTCGATAGAGCCGTGTTGGCCGAGTTGGTTAGTACCTCGACTTTCGATCCGAAGGTCGTGGGTACAAATCCTGGCCGTACATCAATGGATTTTTTCGTTTCGAAAAACTTATATGCGCATTAACACGAGCTCTAAACGGTGAAGGAAATCATGAGAAAACCCAGGGCACGTATTGACCATGTCGTTCCTGTGGATATGGCCGGTTAAGCTGAGAGGATGGTTTAGGTGCTGGGCAAGCCTACTCCATCTCAAACAATGTCCCGGGCACTACAGTGTCCCGTTAAGTGTAGGCAAATATGCCTCCTGACAGTGTATAAAATCATCTATGAGCAGATAAAGAATGGTGACGAACACTTTCTACGTGTCAAATAATGATAAACATGTAATTTAACACAATCCATCAATAATCAATATTATCGTGAAATCGTGCTAAGCGCGTTGTGTCTAATAACACGAAACGAAGGAAAACGGAAAAAACTGTTTAATTGATGGCTCATTAGGCCCGAGTGGGTTGTACTGGTGGAAAAATCAATTGTTCAACAATAATCACGCTAGAAAAAACTTAGGCCTGTACATCTTTACTAGATGATTTATACAGTGTCAGGAGGCAATATTTGCCTACACTCATCGGGACACTGCTTGCCCAGCACCTACACCATCCTCTCAGCTTAACCGGCCATATCCACAGGAAAGGCATCGTCAATACGTGTGGGGCTGGCCGCGGGTTTCCTCACGATGTTTTCCTTCACCGTTTAGAGCTCGTGTTAATGCGCATATACATTTTTCGAAACGAAAATCCATTGATGCACGGCCAGGATTCGAACCCACGACCTTCGGATCGAAAGTCGAGGTACTATACTCCTCGGCCAACACGGCTCTTAATCACGCTAGAACGTTGTTTATAAAGGACTAAATACCGCCCGCGGCTTCGCTCGCGTGGTACCAACACGGATCTAGATCATCTGAAAATGTCTAAACATCTTCCAAGGATTGAAACTGAAAAGTCTTATCAAAAACGATTCCGACGGCATTCGGACAATGAGCAGGAGTTGACTTAGTAGTTTCCCTGTAGATGGCGCTAATCGGTGCTTTGACTAAATTTACTAAAAAAATATTTCTGCATTTGATAGCTAAACTCTTGAGGAAGGTTATCTTTTCATCATCATCATCACAATATGCTATCACTACGGGCCTGTATGCCCGCTGCTAGTCTATATCTATACTTCTATACTATTATACTATGTAGGAGGTAATCTTCGAAAATACTCATCCGATTTCAAAAATTCTTTCACCGGTCTTTAAAATGAACTTTCAGGATGAACATAGGCTATATGTTATGTAGGTAGGTACCTCACGGGCAACGCCGCGGACGGAAGGCTTTGTATAAACTAGCTGTGACTTTTCATTGATTTAAATTTTATTGATACAATTAAATGTCTTTCTATAGTTAGGGCTCCGTAAAAAGGGCCCATATTATTACACCTTGGATGCCAGAAGGAAGGCGGCGTCGAGGTCGACCGCGAAAACGTTGGCGCGACGATATCGATGCCTTTGAGAGTGACTGTTGGGACACGCGAGAGATAGATATGTAGATAGATGGAGGGAGTTGGGCGAGACCTTAGCCCAGCAGTGGGACCAGATAGGTAAAATAAAAAAATATGTCTATAATACTATGCTATCTGTACAGGATAATGCTTGCATAGCTCGGGTGTGGTCGGTTGCAGTCGACCTACTTACTAAAGGCGTTTTTTACAACAATTAGCCGTTATTTAGACTAATGCACTTTAATTTACTGCAATTGAATTACAAATTACATCCCTGTTATTTTTTCTTTTTTAATTTAAGTGGATTTTAAAGGTTGACCGCCGCCGCACCCGAACCTAACCACATCGCCTTAGTACAGATTCTTTGTATAGAATGTTATGGACCAACGCTCACTACATCAACTTCGTAACGTCACCGTATCACCGCATCGCAAGGCAAAAGTGAAGGAACGATTTGGTGCGGCGGCGACTGGTCAGATAGAATCGCGGGTTGATTGTCTAACTTATCTCAAACCTCAAATTGGTCTCAAACTGTCAACACAATCGCGTAGGTATCTTTTGGCGCGTTCGGTATCATTGAGACGAGAGTGACAGAGCTACTTGCGTGGTCACTGAACTGTCTTATTTGAGAGTTTGAGACTGATTTTGGTCACTATCAAAGATAGACAATCAAGGGTCAGTTGTTGGCTTAGTGGGGTGTACATTGACTCTTGGTCCAAAGTTTGTGGGTTCGAGCCTGTGTTACTATTTGATTCCCCTGTAGCAGACATTTACTAAGATCTTCAAGTACTTTTGATTCTTTAAAGACATTGTGAAGTAGTTAGAGGTAAGCCAAAATACATTTCAAACGCAAACCTATTTCAGTAATCATATAAAAGTAATAAAAAAAAAAACATTTTTGGCTTACCTATATTTTCCAAGTTAAAAAATTTTTAGTACCTACACCATTAGCTAACAAACCTACTTGCTCCAAACATTACCAACCACATATATTTTGATAAAAACATTAATAACAGTTTATTAAGAACACCCTTTAGTGGTAATCTATTTATAAATTGACGCTGTATATAGAATCTTGTGGAACCAATTTATTTAAACTTTAATGGAGTCTAAAAGAGATTTCACACTTGAATTCTCTCACGCGTTTTATCCAGTGTGATATGTAACATGAAATCATTTATATTTGTGTTACTTATAAATTTACTATTTTTCTAATACTATTTTTTTAACCCACGGGAGCCGTGCATTATTTTGGGATACAAAGAAGCTTAGGTATGTGCTATTCCCGGTCATTATCTATCTACATTTTAAATTTCAGACAAATCGGTTCAGTGGTTGTTGAGTTATAAAGGAACAAACATACATCCATCCATCCAAACTTTCGCATTTAGAATATTAATGTGATGTGAAAGGTTATTAGATGTTTGGATGTTTGTTACTAAATCACGCTAGAACGGCTGAACGGATATGGATGAAATTTGAGACACAGAGATAGATTATAGTCTGAAATAGCACAAAGGGTACTTTTTATCCCAAAAAATTCACGGATCCGTGGGATAAAAAATAGTAGTCTACGCGGGTGAAGCCACGGGCGTTCGCTAGTATGCTATAAATAAATAAGTATATTATATTAACAAATTATTGGACACCGATCTGATTTGGTAACATAGAGCCCACTAAATATATAGATCTGTAATTTACACTTGTTAAACAATAAATGAATTATGAATATTCCATACATCTACATTAATACATATTTTAAAGAAAGTGTATGATTTTGTGACGATCATGTGTATGAAGAGTTAATCAACGAAATCACTGCATCGATTTGGAATAATCATTCATCATTTGAAACGTACATTAATTTAGAAATACTTATACTATTTTACTAGCGAACGCCCGCGGCTTCACCCGCGTGGACTACTTTTTTATCCCACGAGAACCATACATTTTTCCGGGATAAAAAGTAGCCTATGTGTTATTCCAGAACCTAAACTATCTACATTCCAAATTTCATCAAAATCTTTAAAAGTAGTAGTTATGGAGATACGTGGTAACAAACATTCACACACACACGGACTTTCGCCTTTATAATATTAGTAGGATTAAAGTTAACATAGTCAAATACGGGGTGGGCCGGTAATCTTGAATACAAAGCATAGTCTAAAAGGTCTTTAATCCTAGGCCTAGTTATAAAGGAAAAGCTAATGAATAGGCACTGAAATGTAGTAACTCGTAGCTTATCACAAGTTACATTTGACGTTCGCAGTGTTTTGTATGCGGGCAATTTCAAGCAATTAATTGGAACAATTATTTTTTAAAGTAGGTAACTTTATTGTAAGGCCGCAATGAGGGCTATTGATTTCGTGGTCAGAAGATGGCGCCACTAATGAGTAAAAGTAGCTGTAAAGTTAAAAAAAAAAAATTTTTTTAGTTTCCCTTCATATTAAGTTTTCTTCGTGTATTCTTACTTCCTATTCCAACTAATATTATAAATGCGAAAGTTTCTTACGATGTATAGATGTTTGTTTCTCATTCACGCAAAAACCAATGAACGGATTTTAATGAAACTTGGAATAGTACACATACATAGTTTATGACCCGGAATAGGCTCTTTTTATTCAGGTATCATGAGAGTAAAGCTACGGGTGGAAGCTAGATACTAATATACCTATTGGAATAAGAACATCTCATTAGCTTTCGGTTAGTAGTAGTAATGTCGTGCGTTTCAATCACGCCTACACCTACTATTAGTTAATAGTGGACTGATTTGAATGAAATGGAGGTGTAGATCTAACCTAGAAAAGCAAATTTACTATATAAATAAAAAAGTATTAAATAGACTGTGTTGCTAGCAATAGTTGCTCACAGTTGCTCGTGTGTCTTTAACTTGAAGTTATTCGTAGATAGTTGGAATGTTTCGTTTAAAGTATGTGTTCTGATAAGGACATGCCTCACGACTCAGACTGTGAGTTACGGTGCAAGTACTAAGTAGGTAATACTTTTAGTACCTAGTACTAACTCATAGTTAGTTCTTTAGGTTCATATGTTAGAAACTTGTGTTAAACTGTGTGAAACTTAGAAATTCTTGACACAACTTAAAGATAAGTAGTGTTATGGTTTTCTATAAAGTTTGTTTAATTAAGCCCATATGGTAGAACTCTGGGTGGCAATTCTACTACAAAACTTTTTATAAACCACAAGCAAAACCTCAACTAAACCTTTTTTGGGCTGTTTCCTATTCTCTCCTAATGAGAAACGACTCAGTTGTGGTGACGTTTTAGCTAAGGTTTGGACTTTGGCAGAACAAATTTTTGAAAAGCCATTCTACTATTCACCAAACGACTGACATATTTTAAGAGATTGAAACAAAACGCAGCGGAATGATTGACGTTGTCATCTAGTAGAATTGCCACCCTGTTTGTGTTTGAGTAATTTCTTTATGTTTTTTGAAAGTAATTGATAGACTGAGTCAAATATTAAACTCAAGTGTTCAGGAATATCGGTGTTGACTAAGTACCTACCTAAATATTTTATGGCTTTTTTTTATTATTTTGAAAAATTTTAATGCCCAAAAAATTAAACTTAAAATTGCAATCTGCCTCAAAATGGTGTCATAAAATAAATATTACGGTATGTAGGGACCATAAAGTGGACGGTTTGATGTAAGATGTCCTAATGAATTAAAATCACCGATGAGATTACATAACTATTCTGTTTCGTAATTTATCTTCCCGTATAGAATTATGACATTGTCGTAAACAGTAGATATTAACAAAAATATTTCTCAGATTTTCTCTTAATTAATAAGTAGTTTCATTATTAACGGATGTAATATTAACCATGAAAATCACTTATCACAAAAAGTAGTCAAGAAAACGCACCCAGATAGGAAATTAGCTGAATCTAATGAGCATGCAACAATGAAGCAAGAACAAACTTTTTTATTAACATTATACTGGTGCAATTACTGGGCATTAACATACAAAATTGGTGCGTAATGAGCCTTGAAATACAGTGCTCGTCTTTTGTAGCTCACAGTGTATTTTGTCAAAGATTTTAGGATTGATAAATAAAAGAATAGTAGTAAAAAGGGTACAGGGGAAGAAAGATCAGTTTTTGAAAAGTTTTTAGAAATGTCAGTTTTTTTGCGGTATTGTGTTAAAAATGCCATCTCGTAGAAAATTAAAAAAAAGCATTTGGCCCTATACCCCAATAACGCTAAAAACGATCAGTGTCAACTTTAGGCTCAAAAAAAGATTGTATGGCTGTAGGAAAATTAGAACACTGTCAATCTTTGTTTGATCATTTTCTCAAAATGAGTTGACTATGACAATGATCTTTCTTCCTCTGTGCCCTTCTATCTGTTACGTTAAATAAATTGTTTTGATATTTGTTTTAACAACTTAGGTAATTTTTAAATATTTTTTTCCAAAATTACGTTTAAAAATAACTCTTATTCAATTTAACAACCAAAATATCTTTTTTTTAATATTATTCACGTTATTATTGAGTTTGGCCCGGATTTATGCCTTAATACTGCAGTTAACATGGATTTTCTAACCGATTGTTATAAAAAACAAAAACTTTTATTCTTGTTCTAGTTTTTCCTCAGCTGCGTGCATAAATGTTGCGTACTGTATCCACTCGGATCTAATTTATCACAGTTTAATGAAGTATTGTTCATCTTTTTTGCTTGAATGTTTAGAACGGAAAAGAATCAAGACGTCAGTATAGGCAAGGTACTGTCATTTTGGTATTTCAACTCAAAAAAGTAGTAAAAAATGTACTTATGTAGGCACTATTGGGAAGTACTAATCAGGAAGTTATAAAAATAGGTAAGTATACGTGGTATTTTAATACATCAGAGTTGTAGTAAGAATTTTATGAATTTTACTAATCCTGATATTTTAATTTGTTTTTTGTCACTTGTTGTGTAATGTCAATTTATATTAAGTACATATTTTGTTTTATAAAACTATAATGCCTGAATAAGCCTGAAAGAGATCGCTTTAAGCGATAAGGCCGTCCATTGTTTTTACCTATGTTTAGATAATTTATACTTAAAGTTTCTTTGTGGTAAACAATAAAGTGTTATCTATCTATCTGTAATTAAAAACAAATAAAAAAAAACAGTAACATATCATAACATACATTTTTTAACATAAACTCATAGCGCTTCATCTAAATAAGCACTGAATTATTCTAAACAACCAAACATAAACATGGTCACTGTCTAGTGCTCATGAAATAACCAGTGGAACGAATGATTAATAAAAAGGTTGTATTACCGCCATTACGTAAAATGCCCATCAAAATTCGCAATTAAGTAGCAATTTCGAAACAATTACGACTCAAGATTATATAGCGACTCTTCACACATCTTCCACTTGATTTTAAGCATCTGCCTAATAATGTTGAAGTTAACATACTTCGTGGTGGCTTTTTTACGTGAACACGTCTTTATTATACCTACGAAACAAATTGGGACAATATAAAATAACTAGCAGGGCGTTACCCGCGTAGTGATGGTTTAAGTTGATGAAAAGTAGCCTATAACCTTCCTCAAGAATTAAACCATAAAATGCATGAACTAGCTGTTAGATTTTTCAAACCCCACTGCTAATTCCTGAGATTAGCGCGTTCAAAAAAAACGAACGTAACAAAAAAACGTGGAATATGCGTTGTATGATGTTAGGTATGTGTTCGTTTTTAGAAGCTGTCATGCGATTCAAAAAAATAAGAAAATAATTTGGTAAGATGACAAAGGAGTTGGTCAGTCTCAAAAATGAAAAATAGTTATAATTTCAGCTCTATAAATCTGTATTTATGGAAGTCTTGCACTACGATTCTTAATTGTATTTAGCTAAGCTAAAGTGTTGGACGTCCACCGACAAGATGGACAGACGACCTTGTAAAACTGCAGGGCGGCGGTGGATGCAGGCCGCTTCCAACCGCAATACATGGACATTTTTGAGGGAGGCCTATGTCCAACAGTGTCCAAAGGCTGAGATGATGATGATGATGATGATGGTGATGATGATGATGATGAAACACATTTAACGCATACAAACGCCCTTCAACACATGTTTGTACTTAAAATGTTTTGTAACCTGGATTCAGATCTAGAGTTTTTACAATTTTCTTTACAAAAAGTATTCACGTTAAAAAGCAAGCCCGACTTCTCTATACGACGTAACAGGTTCAACCCGATACGTAATTTTATATTATTAAGTAAATTGCCCAGCTGGTTTGTTCATACATCAGACATTAAGATAAAATGTTTACCGTACATAATTCGATTATTGGAAAAAGTAAATTTTATAAAAGCTAGTACAAAACTGCTTATTTATTAATTGGTGAGTAATTTTCGTACCATAATGTTTTGACAATTGTTTGCTTGTTGTGTTAGTACCTCGACTTTCAATTCGAAGGTCGTGGGTTCGAACCCGGCTGTGCATCAATGGCTTTTTGTTTCGAAAAATGTATAGGTTTAAAATGAGCTCTAAACGGTGAAGGAAAACATCGTGAGGAAACCAGTTAGCTTTCTAATAGCGTCGATGGGCTTGCAACCTGTCTCGTGTGGAATGTTAACTTCTACAAAAAGTGGGAATGTACCAAACCAAATGAGTTTGGACATAATCTCTCCGTTAAGACATCTTCAAAGAATAAAAAAGAAATGCCTAAAAGATCTGAAAGAATTTGCTACCGCACCTTGGAAATACAGTCGTGACCACATTTCTTTTTTTTTTTTCATTTCATTTCACAAAAAACTGCTTATATATTATTGGTGCGCAATTTTCGTACCATGTGTTCTGACATGAAAATTGTCTGCTTGACGCGCTATGGTTGAATGCCATTCAATGTTTGAGTTCACTGTCATTTCGTCAGTGTGACCTTTTGAGTAAATAAAGATCTTTGTGAGTAACCTTCTTTAAATACTTGTGGCATCTTGTGTAACACCATTCATAAATGAAAAAAACCGGTCAAGTGCGAGTCGAACTCGTACGCCGAGGGTTCCGTACCTAGCCATGGTGCCAATTAAGCTAGTCCGCTTAATTGTATGAGCGCCCATACAACTCGGAGGACAATTTTAATTGGCGTCAACTATGTATGGGAACACCCTTTAATTTTCAACTTTTTTAACTTTTTGGAATTTTTTCTTTGTTTGTGCTATAAGACCTTGCTTTTTCCCAAATTTCGTTATTCTAGGTCAACGGGAACTACCATTTAGGTTTTCGACCCAAAACCTCTAGGGTACTTCCGGTTGACCTAGAATTGTCAATTTTGGTTACAAGCAAGGTCTTCTAGCACAAGTAAAGGAAAAATTCCGAAAAATAAAAAAAGTTGATAATTAAGGTAAGTTTTGGTACTCACAAGTTTTCACGAAAACCTAAATTTGCCTATATCTTTTTATAGTGTTGACTCAGGACCTTGATTTTTATACTCACAATAGGGACTATAGACCTTAGTATATGGTATAAATTTCAACTTGCTAGCTCTACCCGTTCCTGAGATAATCGATGGTGACACACGGACAGACAGACGGACAGACGGACAGACGGACAGACGGACAGACGGACAGACGGACAGACGGACAAGAAAGTGATCTTATAAGGGTTCCTTTTTTTACCTTTTAAGGTACGGAACCCTAAAAACGACAGACTTATAAATTAGCTCATAAGAACCGTAATTATTATCTTCAAGTAGTACAACATCCTTTAGACAGGATGGTGAGGGCCCCAATTCTACTTATTTAAAACGTCGATCATTCCGTTATCTTATCATTACCGCTGCGTTTTATTTCGTTCTCCAAAATGACAGTAGTTTGTTTAAAACGTCACCACATCAGAGTAACCTCTAACCTAATGGGCCTTAGTAGATAGGGATAAGATAAGATACCTACGAGGTAAAAAAAACGAGATCTAAGATTATGCTTTGGTTGATGAAAAGTTTGTTAGTAGAATCGGCCCCCTGGTTTAAGTCCAAACATTTTACTTAACACAATTTTTTTTTTACTTAATATACGTTATTCGTTCCTATTACGAGCTAATTTTATCCGAGTCTTACTTACTAAAATTACTTACTAATTAATTAAGTAATCTTTACTATACTAAAATCGCAAAGCCATGACGGAGGTCTTCAGTCGTCCAAAAAACTCCCAGAGTAAGCCAACAGCTCATATGAATATACATACTAAAATATAAAGGACACGCACCAAATCTGGCCGATCATAAACCACCAAATGATGCGGAGATCCACACCATCGATACATCATAAAGATTACAACTGTCACCCTGTCGACAAGGGTGGCTGGCACCGCCCCTCGGCGCATGCGCGGTGGCAAGCCAAATATTTGAACAGAGGGATGAGAAGGATTTGCATGGAAGGGTGATGCATATTGTTCGAAGTTTCTAGATGTTGGAAGATTATAATGGTTCATAATTTTTATTTTCAGGAAGTAATAATCAATTGAGTGTATTGTATTTTTTGTTTCATATTATTTAAATCAAGGAATATTATAATATACGTCTAGGTTTAGTATTTTTTATATATTAAAAAATCTAGAGGTAGTAGTTGCTAAGTTTTTATACTAAGCTATGGCTTGCTATTAGTTTACTCCTCAAAAATAATATTTTTCAGTAAAATCTTATACATTTCAATTTAGATAATATATGAATCAAATCTACATTTATTAATAGTAATTATTGGAACATTATTATATGACCGCATCAAATACTCAAACAAAATTCCAATCGTAAAACCCAAAGGTCATTGACACGACCACACAATCATAGACAAAATTCAGCTACAATTATTGTTTTATCGCCGGATGCGTGGCTATAGCCGATGTAATAAAACATTCTAAACAAAACCGGAAGAATTAAGTATGTACTTGCAGGAAAACCCAATAAGCCTGATTTCCGTGGTAAAATGTGCACGCTCCTTTAAAATAGGGCTTGTTACATGAATGGAAAAGCTTCTATAACGCTATTTCCGGTATGTGAACTATTTCTTATGCCTATTTGAAGGACTTCTACTGCCCCCCTGAAAGTCTCAATCGCCTATAAGGGGGCGTTATCGCCCACGTTGAGAATCTATGCTCTAGGTTTATCGACGTTCTAAGCAATCACAATTTGGATGGGTTACAAGTGGCATTAAGGGAGTGTCCACATTGCGTTTTCTGAAGCGCGTTTTTGCTACGCGTTGCGAACGCGCGTTTGTATCGATACAAACGCGCGTTCGCAACGCGTATTTTTCCATACAAAAGCGAACCGGGAGGGGCTGCGCGGGGGGCTGCGCGTTCGCATCGCGTTCGAATCGCGTTTGTATCGATACAAACGCGCTGCAAAAAACGCAATGTGGACACTCCCTTACAGCTGAGCGCTTCTGTGCTGCAAAGGTTTTTGTGGTGCTGTTTTTTTCCTTCTTCTTTATTTTGGCTTCGCACGGCTTGTGCATTCAGCCAGTGTCAAGTAGGTAATTAATATATTTCTAGTTTATAGATATACAAATACATATTAAAATACATAAATACTAGTAGTTCGCCCCGAACTGAGATCTCGCGCACCGTTGTATTGATAGCCTAGATTTGGAATTGTTTCTGACTACCCCTATACCTACGTTAAGTGCTCCTTCTAGTGTTTACCACAGAATGATATCTAATGCGCTACCTCAGTATGGTAAAGATTATAGGCATGCATGCAATACATTAAGTCGTGTCGTGTTTATATTCAATAGTTGACCCCGCGAACTTCGTACCGCGCCTCAGGGAAGGCCTCTTAGTTCGAGAAATTATTAAAATAGCAGTTCAATACAAAATGTATGAGAAAATCAATTCCCTCCCCCTCCCTCTCCGCCTCCCTCCCCTCCCCTCCCCCGACCTTCCCTCTCCCCCCCACCCCTCCCCCTCCCTATCCCCCTCCCTCCCCTCCCCCTCCCCCTCCCCCTCCGTCCCCCCCTCCCCCTCCGTCTCCCTCTATAATTTTGGTACATGCCCAGCCCACTATTTGCAGGAGTTAGCATTTGCATACGTGACAGGTTGCAAGCCCATCGCCGCTATTAGAACGTTAACTGGTTTCCTCACGATGTTTTCTTTCACACCGTTTAGAGCTCGTGTTAATGCGCATTTAAATTTTTCTAATCGAAAAATCCATTGATGAGCACGGCCAGGGTTCGAACTTAAGACCTATGAATCGAAAATCGAGCACTCTTCCACTCGGCCAACACGGCTTTTATTTGCAATCTCAAGAAAAAATATCAAGAAGCAACTAAAATCATTGCAAACCAAACCACAACGATGCCACACTCCTTGTCTGTTAACCAGACCTACGAATACATCGAAACTCTATGAAACGGGAGCTCTTTCCATACATCCGTTAATTGGTTTTCATCATTTTTATTTTTCTCTGTATTTCAAAAACTATAGAACCTAGAAGAAAACTAAAAACCATTTTGGAATGTATAAATTGAGTACTTTCATATGACACCCCACTCAATATATTTGGGTACCTTTGAAAAAAATTTACCCCATTGGGAACCCCATATCTTTACAACCCCTTCATCGATTACGCTCATACGCTCCACAGCAAATTTCCATAGCACAACCTATTGACCTATCAAGTTTCATACAGATTGGATAAGCGGTTCGATAGTTATGCGAGAACATAAAAATGAAACATACAAATATACAAACATACAAACATACAAACATACAAACATACAAACATACAAAGCAAAATCGCCTAACTTGCCACTAAGATCTTCGCTCGCTTCGCTCGCTCGATCGATAATATCCCACCCCTCCCCTATAGTCGAAATGCTTATTGTACGAACTAAAAATATATGAAAAATGACATTTTGATCGTCAATTTTAGTGCGTATAATGAGCAATCCGACTATAGTACCTCAGTAAAGATGTGGGGGGGGGGGGGGGGGCTTTACTGAAACATCAACACGGACTTTTTGGGAGAACTCGAAATGCAACGCTATCCAATTTTGCATAATTTGCCCACACTTATGCACGTTTACGAACACTCAACAGTTAATATTTTGGAAAATAAAACAAAAACGAAAACATGACTTCTCAAATTCCCGCCAAAAAGCCAAAGATGTCCTTTTAAGTTATAATAGTATTAATCGATATAATAATGATGAACATTTCACACGGTATCATGTAGCATTTAACGCGTTTATGTCTTTTGTACTAAAATTAGGCCTATTTTAAAAGTCACTGAAAAACCTTCTTACTTGGTTTATGAGATATTTTCACGAAATAATTAGGTACTATCTTTTGAATGAATGATTCAATGAATGAATGAGAGAAATAATTATTTCAGAAAATATTAAACCATGAAAATTTAAAATTCATAACGGTAAGGTGAAAAGTTTTGTTCTTTTTTTTGTGCACTAAGTAAGTTCGCATGAGCAAGAGGCCAACTCTGGTGACGGAGCTTTTAGGCCACCTAAGGCCTCTGTCATGGCTTAACGACCAGCCAGTACCAACAATTTAATGTGTCTTCCGAAGCACGGAAGCGCTCAGCTCGTAATGCCACTTGCGGTCACCCATCCAAATTGTAACGCACAACGCTGCTTAACTTCAACAATCAATCAAGAACATCTAAGCAAGCTACGCCACGAGCGCTTCATTTTTATTTCTTTTTCAATATCTATTAAGCTTTCAGAAAACTCCCATAAAACTGTTCATTAGTATGAGAATCAAAATGGCTGCGCCATAATTTTCTAAAGTAAACATCAATCAAGAACAACCTACCACAATAAATTACCCAACCAATTATACAGACAAAGCGTCTTATTAAACCAATTGAGCTTTCGTAATCTTCTATCTCTCTCACACGCGAGTGAAACAAGACACAACCCCAATTTGTCGCGTAATATTCCCATCTCTTTTCCGCGGTAATGCTCACAATAAAGTAATATACAGATAAATAGCTATCCGTTTAAAATTTGCCCCAATTCACGCTACCCCTCGTTATCTCCCTCTATCGCTGTCTCTGTCTAACCTGTGGAGTTTTATCTCTGTCTCTCTCTATAATCCGCTGGAGTGTAATCGCGTACATAAGTGCTTAATCGCATTTCGGGGCATGTTGAATTGCGCCCTATTTATTTAGCACGGGTGTCACTTCGCCCCCTTTGTTTGCAACTAACAACCAGCGGAGTTAGACCCTTTTGAATAACAAAGGGGGAGTTTATGACGGTTCATTTTGCGCTGGTTTTGTATGAGCAGATGTATGTCCCAACGAATTAAGTTTTATTGTTGTAGAATTACATTTGCATTAGAATGTGATAAGTGGTTAATGGTCCGAGCTCGCAGGCTAAATGCTTTGTGTCCTTCATAATTGGTACTGAGATACACAATTTATTTTAATGATTTGATTTTCTGTTGTTGAAATTCTGCACTTAAAACTTTGAGGTTTAGATTTGTTTTTGCACTTCAACTTTAGACCAATTACATTTTTGTTTTTTAATGGGATATTTTACATCCAAAACACTTTTTGCTTTGACTGTCCTTGCAGCCAATGAAACTGAGTATAAAATTCAAATTTTGGTAATTCTCATATACCTAACAAGTGGCTAAATGAAAATTTTTAAAAAACCTCTTCTATTTTAAACTGAGCAATTTTGCACTCTCGAGGTACAATTTTCTGTTCATAACTCCGAAGATCCTTGGCAGATCCTCACCAGATTTTTGCGGCACCAATCGGAAAGTACCTACCCTTTCAAACAAGAAAATATTTTTTCAAAATCGGTTAAGGTGTCTCCCAGTAATTCGCTTCCGTGCTTCGGAGGGCACGTTAAATGTCGGTCCCGGTTTTTAAGTCGCTAAGCCATGACAGAGGCCTTTAGGTGGCCTAAAAAAAAACTCCGTCACCAGAGTTGGCCACTTGCTCATACGAATTTAATTTACTTTAGTTACAAAAAAACCGTTATGTAAATATACAGTTTTGCAAAAAAAACCGTTAAATTGCCTGTCATATGAGAGAAAGGTAATGTACTCGGTCCCTGAGGCCCGTTCAGCAGTGGCGGGTTACAATGCCTTTATCATAGGGTTAAGTTCATGGGTCGCAAGGGACCCCGTTCAAATTGCCAACGATTTGGTAGAGATGCCCTATTTGATACAGGATATTTATAAGCCGTGGGCGTATATAAGGGGGGGGGGAGGGGACTGGCACCCCCCCTCCTTAGGAACCCTTGAACAGTCAAAACCCTTTGATTTCGGGGGAAACCTTGTCAATCTTTGTATTTTGGAACCCATGCTACGCCCATGTTATAAGCTATTGCATTTTTGATCATGATAATCAAAAATAGAGTAAGTAGGTACTTAAGGAATTGTCATTCATTCCATTCATTCAAAGTCTATTTGCTCGAAAGTGTGTAAACGCGACATCAAAGTAACTACGAAACCTACCCGATGTTTACCCCTAAAGCCATCCATTTGAACACGACACGCAACATTACCTAATACATCGACATCGAATATCAATCAAGTTACTTCCTACCCTTTTAATGTAGCGGAAAAGGGGATGGTATAGGAGGTCTTTGAAATGTATTATTGAAAAATATAGACGACAGATTTAAAATAAATGAAGAAATTGCAAAGTATTTTATAACTAGGGAACGCCCGCGGCTTCGCCTTCGTGGACTACTTTTCTTATCCCACGGGAACCATACATTTTTCCGGGATAAAAAGTCTATGTGTTATTCCAGAACATAACCTATCTACCTACATTCCAAATTTCATCGAAATCGGTTTAGTAGTTACGGGGGTACGTGGTAACAAACATTCACACACACACACACACACACACAAAAACGGACTTTCGCCTTTATAATATTACTAGCTGGTGCCCGCGGCTTCGCTCGCGTGGTACCCGAATAAAAAGTAGCCTACGTTACTCTCCAGCCCTCCAACTATCTCCACACAAATCACGTCAATCCGTCGCTCTGTTTTGACGTGAAAGCAGGACAAATAAACAAACAAATAAACACACTTTCACATTTATAATATGGGTACGGATAATAGTAGGATTCGTACAAATTCTTGTTACAAAAGCTGTTTTGTCTATGTTTCAAGGTGTTATAGCTATTTACGTCTTAAACTTTACACATTAAGCTGTAAAGTTTCACACTACCGTCATTATTACATAAATTGCATCTGTAAATGTCTATTGTGCTAACTGCAACCGCAGGCTGTCATTACACGCTTATGTGTGAAACTAGCTTTAGTAGAGTGGTGTTAGCTATAGAGTATGAGTCTGTATGAACGAAAGTTGTTTAACTAAAATTATTCATAATATCTGGGCGACCGAGTTCTGCTCGGGTGCAATTATAAAAAAATAAAATTTACTCACCCGAAAAAATAAAAAAAAAATAAAAAAAAACAAAAAAAAAATACCCATGACTGAGAAAACGAATTTTCCCAGATTTTTTTCTGTCTATAAATTCTGGGAATATAGACTCTATGGCATCCTAAAAGGATGAACCGATTTTAATGCGGTTTTTTTTTGTTTGAAAACTAATGTGCTCGACATGGTTCTTAGCTATAATTTATGAAGATCTGTTCAGGCGTTTAAAGATGAGTTCTTTTCTAGTTCATGAAGGGAATTTATCACTTAATCTTTTATTTAATTGTATTATAAGTATTTTTTTCTTTTTACTGTCAATGAAAATTAATGGTGGCTTTAACAGCCATTTGAGCTCTAGAGAAACTATTAAAAATAATAAAATAAAAACACAATCGTGTTATATCGACGAAGTTAAGCTAAACTAAATTTTACAACTCTACTAGCCGCTCAAGACTATTTACACTATATTAACAAAAGCACGTAATTTCATACAATTTTAAACTTTACTGCCCTCTCAATAGAGTTTCCATCATTTATGACCACTAACTACAGGTTCACAGTTCATTTCAAAAGGTTTAAGATAATTATTGTCATAAATATTTCAAAAGATGAAGACACAGCTTTAAATGACATTGTAGGAACATTAGACATCATAAGGAACCGGCGACAGGCGAATTGTCCATACGTACGTAATACCAAAATAATTTATTTGAGCATATTTTATAACTTTATGTTATTATTTGGATAAATGCAGTATTTATCTAGGTTCCTGTTACACTTTTGTTCCAAGAAACTTAACAATTTTTTTTACAAAACTTACAAAACTTAAGTGAGTACTTACAAATGAAAAGAAAACATGCGATTTTTGGTGCCTACAAAGATTTCAATTCAATTTGCTTACATTTCTTTTTATTAGGTAAGTTTTTCGTAACAAAAGTGTAACAGGAACCTAGGTAAATACCTACTGCCTTAATCTAACAACATAAACTGATAAAAATATGCTTAATATTAAATGATTTCGGTATTAGGTACGTTTTTATGGAAATTCGCTTGTCGCAGGCCCCTTAAAAGGATCTTAAAATGATTTGTACCTCTGTCTACTTTGTCTTGGGAATATAGTAGGTACATACACAAATACATACCTACCTACAACCAGACACAGAAAAAAAATCTACGTTCATCCCATAAATGTTTGTCCTGGGTGGGAATCGAACCCACGACCTAAGGGTAGAAGGCAAAGCTACCAACATACAGATTTATAAACTTTTAAATCCTTAAAAACCTTGAAATATTTTCATCCGAATGTGTACCCTACACATATGACTTGAAGGTATGTTTATGCATAATCCGTCAATTTTGACCAATCAATTATATGCAATGTTGCCATAAACTGGCGTGTATGTAATTTCACGGTGTTGCCATATAACTAACTTGTAGAATTGATAGCTAAACTGGTGTATTGGCTTTTTAATGGAATTCTGATAAGTTTCATGTGACATAAAATTATTTTATGCCTTTTATACATACTTACAAACAATATCCAACATTGATTTGATTTTCAATACTTGCAATGTCACTTTTTATTTTTATCAAAATTTTTCAATTTTGTGTTTGATAAATGTTTGTTACCGACAAACATCAAAATTTCAAAGAATTTAATTCATAATTCATTTATTTCGAAATGGCTACATCAAAAGCAAGACATGTCAAATTAAAAAATATATATCCAAGTATAATTTTTCTTGATCTATCAGCCCCAATCAGCTTTTTCAGCATTTATAATAAAGAGTTCATTATGAAAGCATATATTTTTTTTAAGTAATTAGGTACCTACCTACCTGAATTTAATAAAATACCATTGCTGGCCACTACGCCTATGATAAATTAAATACCAAAGTATGAAACTATCAGGATTATGAACATACTGAATATTAAACATGATTCGCGGATTTGAAAAATAAAATACCTATTTACCTAATAAGTTATAATATCTACCTAACAAAAGATATAATTCCCACCCAAACATTGCATTAACGACACAAAAATGTCTGGGTGAAAAATTACTAAGTTGCCATTCTCAAATAGCATAAAACCTTATTTCGTTTACAAAACTTCAAACTCTATGAATACATTTTCGCGCCATTAACCACATGACAGATCGTCTCCCAAAATGGCCGCCATGATTTTGGCGGAAACTCAACGGATTTTTCTTTCAATAGCGTGAAATATTGTTAGAGGGGTAGAGAATAGTTTTTTATTAGCATTTTCCGGTACCTAACCCTTTTGTTAGGAAATTTACCGTGAAATACAGTTTTTAGGGTTCCCTAGGAACAACCCTTTGTTGTCGGAATGGTATTTTACTTTAGGTACTTTTCTTTGAGAATAGTGAAACTAGATTTTCGAAAGGTTTTTCAATTTCTATTGTAAAGTTTCCACAATTGATATTCCAACAATATTTTAAAGCAAGATAGGAGAATAGTTATGGTGGATGTATTTAGAAAGTCCGTTTAGCTTTATTTTCTGGATCTCCACGGGCGTTATAAAATGTTACTGAATTATTTTAAAGTCATGCCTGTAAATTGGACCTATAAGTGAGTTTTAGTAGTGTTCTTGCAATACGCATATAACCCTACTTCTCTAGTCGGCGCTTAGTTTAGTGCTGGCCCATGTAATAATGCTGAGTTCATCGATTTTGTGTAGGAGGACCATCTCTTGGAAAAGCAGAATAGTCAATGCGAATAACACAATTTGAAACGAAATATAAAATCAATAAAAATTGTCTATGGTCATATAGGTATGGGTCAATGGGTATTTTTTATGAGGAATACTTTATCTTAGGGTATTTCAAATTCAAATAATAAAAGTATGGATTTGTTTATTTTAGAGCATTTGAATGTCTTTATAGGTTTTTATGTGATTGCTATACCTACTTACCTAGGTAGGAGAAATAAAGTTATGGGCGAGATGAGTGTAGATTCAAAATCAATGGGTTGCTGACGGTTGGCGCCGGAGAGCGAGACAGGAGATAGAAACCGCCAGTTTAAATGCAATGACACTTGTCACACCAGTCTTTGTCTCCTATCTCTGTTTCTGCCGCCTAATAAATTATTGTCTATCTTTGATAGCGACTAAAATCGGTCTCGAACTCTCAAATATGACAATTCAGTGACCATGCAAGTAGCTCTGACACTCATCTTAACGAGACCTACGCGATCGTTTTGACAGTTTGAGACCAATTTGAGGTTTGAGACAAGTTAGACAATCAGCCTGCTAATCTCGGTCTCCTGTCTTCGGTACGAACCACCAGCATTACACGAGCAATATCGGAGGCTGTATAACGATTGTATAAAATTGAAATATCGCAATGAGTTGATGGTAATTTTGTCTTGATAAAATTGATTGTTATTTACATACCTACCTTTAGATCGGAGTAAATGTCGACTTTACCTGAAGATATAGACGTACTTAGGTATACAAGTTTTATCTTTTTTTGCTATGATGCCTAACATCCTTTGTTTTTTTTTTTAAGACGTGACAGTCAATAGAAAATGTCATTTTTTTTTTCTCCAATATCGATTAGAACATAATTTTCTTTTTGTATCTTGTGAGCTCTCTCTTGCTCTTCCACGATGACAACCATTTCTGCGCGGTGTGGCTCGAAACTTGCGTTGCAATAAACCAATGGCTGGCTTTTATGACCTCCCACTCTCAAAAATACCTTAATTTTTTTGAGTATTAACACTTTTTTTTTGTTCTCAGGTTAAAGTTTGGTTCCAAAATAGAAGAACGAAACACAAAAGAATGCAGCAAGAGGAAGAGGCCAAAACGGGAGTCAAATCAAGCACTTCCAAACCGGATGACGGAAGTCAATTCAACAACTCTTACGAGGAAGAAGACGAAGAACTAATAGACATGGACATGGATGAGTTAAGTGAGAGTGAAAACGAAACGTAATTTTGACATTGACAGTTTTGTGACTTGACGTTTAAGTGTAAATAGTAGTTTAGTGTAGAGTTTATTAATTTATGATTCTGGCGTTGTAAACTGAAAGGCCCGTGTTCAGAAACCATGCTCAACCATGAATTATGTTAGGCGCACTTTGATTATAATATGCTCAACCATGAATTATTAGGTTACACTTATTGGTATATTTAGAATTATTGGTACACTTTGATTACGACGTATTTAGTAGTAGTAAGTACATATCTACTTGAAGGTCATTCTTACAACAATTTAATCAAAAAAAACGTACTAAATTGGTACCGTACGTGCCTTCTAAAGTGCAAAAATGTCTTAATCTGAGCCACTAGCGGTCACTCATATGCATAGTAGTGCTACTGATCGTCTCCTAACTATAGTCTGGCTAGAAATAAATGGGGGCGCCACTGTGCAAGCTAAATACGCGAAATAGATAAATTCTCAGAAGGAAATTATTACTTCTGACAGACGTCTTCGGTACCTGTACCTACCATAGACAAGAAACCTGAACTTTACCATAGATTAGTAAAAAAAGGGTTTCCAAAGTACAAAATGAAAAGTTGCCGTTTCTTTTCATTGTTGCCAAACTATAAATCTATCGAAAATGCGAGCTACAATTTTTCAATTTCAATTTCAATTATTTATTCAGATAACAAGGATCCAGATTACACAATGTCAATACACACAAAAATTAATTAAAATATACTACGCTACGCCAATAACGTTTTTTTAGGTAAATAAAATGAGCTAAGATCACACATAATTTGAGCTTGAGCAGTTTCTATGAATACGGACCTAATAAAGAAAAAAATAAATGTTGATTTTGTGTAACCAATGATTCTATAAAGTACTTTAACCAGAAAAACTAATGGCATGAAAATTTACCAAAAATTTATTGTAAGCAAAAACAACTTTATTTGGAATCTTAATTTAATAGAAAATTATTACCAGGCTCTAAGGTCATGAGTACAGGAATTGTGTTGGACTAAGATTGTGTTAAAATGAATAAACTTGCCATAGGTTTTTGAAAGTTAATGCAAAAATCCATTTGAAATCCTTTTTTGAATTTGACGTAACATTTTGCGTCACTTGCAATTTCTAAATGAGATTTAAATTAAAAGGTAGATAATACGACCAATATACAACTAGGTCATCACCCTGCTTGACGCGGAATAAAGACAAGACGTCCCAATTGGAACGTTTTCGAGTCTTCATTTTGCACGCGCGAGAAACATCTATCATTTTGAAATATCATTGGCTAAAATTAAAAAAATAGCTAAACATAATTTCATTTTATTTGTATAGATATAAAAATGACAAAACTAAATGTAAATATTTTCTATTTAAAAGTGTATTGTGAACGCTCATGTTCATTGGCTCTTTGACACTAAACAATTCTAATTATATTTTTGACCACCCTCCATATCTTGTTAAGGTTACAAAACATGGTAAAGGCTTCCATTTAAACCGACCCACGCTTTTATAGGCGTTCCTTTATTAAATTAGTCATGATTTATCTCAATTCCAAATTCGAAACGAACATTAATAACGGTTAAATTCCAAAATGGCGGCTTGTTAGCGCGTCACGGCTAATTAGATAACAAAATTGGTCATATTATAATAGTTTTCGGGCGTAAATTAATTAAAAATGGCCCTTTTTGATGCGTTCAAGTGATGTGGGTATAATTAGACGTTTAGATTTGAAACGCTGATAGCTTGTGGTTTTCTAAACGAGCTGTCAACGAAACGAGACAGCCGATACTCTTCCCACGTGATAGAGTGAGACGGCACTGCCGCAGTGTATTATTAAGAGATGCGTTTGGTTACTATCTTGACTTTGATCGCGTTTCGTTATTGCTCGTACCAAATTGTTTTTTTTTTCTTAACCTGACGATTGTTCGAAGCTATTTGTCTACGTGCGTTCATTTAAGATAAGATCTTATGGTTGTTTGTACACTACTTCACGCGTTAGGAGGTTAATAAATGATGTTGGATGCCGGTTCTGATAGGTAGATAAATAACATACCTAATACAATAACTTGATTTGATCATTATTTGATTTTGTTTTGTGATTTCTTATCTGTGGTTGTATTTTCGATCTATTATTTGGATTTATTGTAATCTTACTTTTGTTTACTTATATTTGGACAAATCAGTGTTACCAACTTACTTGTCGGACATGGCTTAAGTCGTTAAGCCACGATGGAGGCCTTTAGACGGCCTAAAACTTCTGTCACCAAAAACCACGAGCATACAAACATACTTAGTCAAAGAATCTGTCAAAATCTCAAAACATTACTTAAACGTCCAAGTGCGTAAGGGTTAAACCAGCTTTTAATAAGCGATTATAAGCCTAATTTGTATTTCCTTTTTCCGTCTTTTGTTCGTATGATTTACGATTACGACTGGGCATTTCTCCAGGGGGGCCAAAATTTAGGTTCCTCAAGATTATTCTTAAACTGTTCATTATTTTGTAAACAAAAGCTTAGATTTGAATGTCTAGATATATTACAAAAAAGGTATCGACAGTGAAATTTCATTTAAATTATAAGGTAAAAAGATATTTACAAAAAACCTCCAAAAATAGCCATTTTCGACATGTGAAAATGACCTGCGCATAGGAGTTTCTCGTCATAAAATATTCATTTGTTTACTATGCTTAATTGTAATTACTGATATTTATAGATAACAAACTCTGTAATCTAATGCCAAGAAACAGTTTTAATTATTTGATTGGAATTCGATGGTAGATTTAATCAAAATCGTGTCACAAAATATGCATCATTACAGTCGCCAGTTTTTGTTTTCATCGTAATACGTAAACCGAAAGGCATTGAAAGATCGTGTTGAACATCAAATGTCGTGCCCTCCTGGACCAATCCGCCAGAGCACTTCACGGAGGCAAGACGCGTCGCATTTCGGAAAGGTGAGCTATTGAATATGATTCTCCAAGGTGTGACACTTTTTTCGTCATTCTGATTTATTACTATAACTATGAAATTAGTGCGTCAAATTTACATTATTTTTCGACTTAAGCTAAATTAAACATGCAGTTATTGATCACTAACATTTTTCTTTTGGCCTGCATTCGGAAATACAAGTTACGAATTGTTTTCTGAAGTTCGTCATTTTTCACAACCTCATTACAAGCAACAACGACAAAAACACGATGACGCGTGTTGCTAAAAATGATGATAACAATGATGATTGTTGCTAAGAATGATGATTTTTGGTTTAAAAAAATATAGAAACAATTACAAACACGTACAAAATGGTCAAAATGGCGGGTGGAGACTCGCCAACTCACAACTGGTTCCCCCAAAACAGTCACTCGTGTGACAAGAAGGGGGCAAAAATACGTGAGTTGCTAGAGGGTGGTCTGATGTATACGTACCGGGTTTTAAACGACGATCACGAGCTCCCTGAGAGTCCAGCTTCACTTCACTTCAGCGTGCCCCACCCATCACTTACGTAACACCTTCCAGCCCCGAGCAATGCTCTAGCGACTCCACTCCGTCCGGCCGGTGAAGACAACACGGAGGTGGACTGTTTCTCGTCAGTGTCAATCAAGGCAAGCTGAGATGAGGAACAGTGACCTCCCCTTGGGAGCACACGGGTCCGCGGGGTTGCTACTCATTCGACACCTCGCCTCAAAGGTGCCCTGCGGGCTTATTGTTAATACTATTCCTTAATTTTGAGAAGATTTACTTTTATGTCAAATAATAGGAGGTATTAGGTAATTATATCTAAAAAAAACCTGTCAAGTGCGAGTTGAACTCGTGCGCCGAGGTTCCCGTAGATACCTACCCATTATACCGCCATAATAAGCTAGTCCTCTGAACTGTATGAGCACCCATACAACTCAGAGGACTGTCTTAATCGGTGTCAACTATGTATGTATGGGGACACCTTTTAATTTTCAACTTTTTTTATTTTTTGGATTTTTTCCTTTATTTCTGCTGTAAGACCTTGCTTTTTGCCGAATTTCGTGATTCTAGGTCAACAGGAACTACCATTTAGGTTTTTGACCCAAAACCTATAGGGTACTTCCGGTTGACCTAGAATTGTCAATTTTGGTGAAAAGCAAGGTTTAACAGCACAAATAAAGGAAAAATTCCGAAAAGTAAAAAAAGTTGAAAATTAAGGTACATTTAGGTACCTACAAGTATTCACGAAAATCTAAATTTGCCCATATCTTTTTATCGTGTTAACTCAGGACCTTGATTTTTATACACCTAATAGGTACTATAGACTTCAGTATATAGTATTAATTTCAACTTGCTAGGTCTACCCGTTACTGAGAAAATCGATGGTGACACATGGACAGACAGACAGACAGACGGACAAGAAAGTTATCATATAAGGGTTCCTTTTTATTACCTTTTGAGGTACAGAACCCTAAAAGTAAGATTTTTTAAGGAATATTATAAAAATAGGCATCGATTTAAGAACATGGTGATTTTGTCAATCCTTACAAATCCTACTTATTTACAAAACATAATACACTTAGCTAATTTTGAGAATATACACTTAGCTATTTTATACTTAGATAATTTTAATCTATGCTGTTATGATCAGAAACATGTGTTTTTGATGGATTTATCATTTTTAGCAACACACCGTCATTCTTCTCTACAATTTAATCATTTTTCTCACTTAGGGTCATTCCTAGCAACCGACAATTTTGATTATCTCCTAAAATATCAGTTAATTTGATGGATACCCCTCGTTAAATAACTTATTTTTAACATACAAATCATTCCAGCATCAAAGATTAGACCTAAACTAAAGGGATAAAAAGTGACTAAAAAATCGTCAAAAATAACAATTTGAGGAGAAATGCCCGACTACCAGGGTCTCGATTGAAACGATTTACTCGATACTACAGTGCACGACTCTTAAACTGACACTCTTGCCACACACCATGATGTGAAACAGAGTAACTGTACTTTGATTACTACTGTAATGTATTTAGCTCGCATTTATCGATATAATTAGCGCTTCGCTCGCGTGGACTACTATTTTTTTACCCATGGAACCATTTTTCCGGGATAAAAATTAGCCTATATGTTATTCTAGAACCTAAACTATCTACATTTCAAATTTCATCAAAATTGGTTTAGTAGTTATGGGGATACGTGGTAACGAACATTCACACACACGGACTTTTGCCTTTATCATGTTTTAAATTACTTATAAAAAATGCGATATTTCGAATAAATAGAACCTACGATTTTATGCAGTGATGATCAATGGCATTGCTTCAAACTCTTCAAAGTAAGGACCGAAAATAAAATAAGACGATATTTATATGATACAATTGTTTTTGGGTCAGACTTAGGTCTCTTATAAAATGATCTGTTGACCTACCTAGGTCTTCGTCTTTTCTCATGCGAATAATATTTTCTATTCGTTAGTAGTCTGCGGTTGTTTCATTTTTTAACACGTTTTTTTATTCAAGAACAAGAGAGAAAAAAACCTATAAAGTGATCAGTCAATCAGTTCGAAAGTCAATTCTCCGCACATTATGCGCATTACTAAGTGTCGCGAACTGTACCTACCAACCGATTGGATTTCAAAAGTGATTTTTTGTTATAGCCCATGTTATTGTGAGAATGTAATGTAATTTCGCAGTTGACCCACATTATTACGAAAATAAGATTTACTCGCTTACATTGGATTTTGATTATATTGTTTACAAAGCTGTACTTTATTGAGGATATGCACAACGAAGCGGAGTTTGTGAATGAGCAATAACAAAACGCATTTTCATATCGAATCAAAACTTTTAATCATAAAAGTTACTTAGGTAAGTACACACTACATGTTCAATAGGAGCACATTATCGTCTGTCGCCGGCCCCTTAACATAAGCTCTAAACGTCGAAGGAAAACATCGTGAGGAAACCAGTTAGCTTTCTAATAGCGTCGATGGGCTTGCAACCTGTCACGTATGGAATGATAACTTCTGCAAAGTGAGGGCATTACAAAATTACAATATGAATTTGAACTTAACCTTTGACTACCCCCTTAGACACCTTTAAAGGATTTTGAAAATACATCTATAGTGCCTTGGCTATAATCATAGTAAAAAAAAAAATCAAATACAATGAAAAACACTAATTATTATAAACGCGAAAGTTTGGATGTTTGGATGGATGGATGTATGTTTGTTCCTCTATAACTCGACAACCACTAAACCAATTTGACTGAAATTTAAAAAATAGACAGATAATGACCAGGCCTAAAACATAAGTTACTTTTTATCCGGTTACTACGCGAGCGAAGACGCAGGCGGAAGCTAGTAATTCACAATCATAAGTTAAATTCCATTTTCAGCTCAATTAACCACTAGTCGTTTAATTATCGATTTTAATTATTGATTACGTGTTCGCGATTAGCGGGCATGTCCGTTTACGATATATTCATAATGTGGGTTTTAATTACAAAATCAGTGATTGTCGTTTTATTACTAGAAAATAGCCAGATACGGTGTGGCCAGTTTAACGGCGTTTTTACTTCAATGTCTTATTTAGACAACTTTAAGAAGCCTGTAAACGGGCTAGAAAAATTGCATCTTGTTGGCAATTTTATAGCCCAACTAGCTTCCACCCGCGGCCAAGTAGCCTATGGATATAGGATTATGAATTCCCGGTCATTATCTACCTACATTTAAATTTTTACCCAAATCGGTTCAGTGGTTGTCGAGTTATAGAGGAACAAACATAAATCCATCCATCCCTCCATCCAAACATCCAAACTTTCGCATTTATAATATTAGTGTGATATACTCGTAGCTCAGTATATTTGCAACTTCTACAATTTCATTGTGCAATACATTGAAATCATTTGTAATCTAGCCGGCTAGACATTGAATACTTGCGGCTACTATGAAATATCTTGGCAATAGCCGGGCTACACTGAAAGATTGCGGCAGTTGTTGCACTGTGTGGAGTGATATAATCGGCAACTTGGCGGCTATACAATCGCAGCAAGATATTGTTAAAAAACTAGCCTGTTTAGACCTTGATTAACCCCAATTATTCATTTTAGTATTGGAATCATTGGTTACATTTATATTTAGTTAAATCTTTAGATAAAGCATTGAATTAGATTCTCATTCATAAAAGTGTCATTGACCTCGAATATAGGTTTAATTTTGAATACAGGGTGCTCCATATTGTAAAGGTACAGTGCGGGTGCAATGTTGTACAAAGGACACTCTGTATTTTAATTTTTAATTTTCATGAAATAAAATTAGTAAAATCGCTCAAATTAATCGTAGTATAAGAAGTTCCTTTAGAGTAAAGAGCGAAAATTAAATTCTCAGTATTAATATTTTATAATAATACTGTCTTAATTCTGTCAACATTAAAAAAGTTTTTGTAACATTTAATTAATATCGAACCAATTGTTCATTGAGTTCACAAAATGAATCTATCACAAACTAAATACTATAAATAATGTGTATTAAAAATTAAAAAATCGTAAATTCTAGAGATTTACACCGTTGTTGTGGACTGAAAAAGAACAGTAATTTGCGACTCGTGTGTTTGTAATTGCTTAATAGGCAATTTGTCATGGTTTTAATTAGAATTTCTTCTGAAAATTTCGCCATACAAAACCATTGCTTTCACTTTTAATTCGTTATCTGAAGCGTCATAATTATTGTACTTACATTATTTTTTTATGAAACAATAATGTTTCATTGATTTTTAAATCGAATATCACCATAAAATCATTGCATGTAAATAGTTTATTTATTTCTAGTACTTAAAATAAGGTACTTACAATATTAAGTATATAGTATTGTACATTCTCCTCTTAAAAAATATGTTCCTTCAACTATAGTGGGTTGTTATGCCATAGTTGCTGTTGTATATATTAATATAACTTACGTTTATATTAAAAGTAGTTTAATGTACATTCTGATATAATTTAGTGATTTGTAAATATTGTGTGTTAGTTTTACTAGAGATTTTTAAAGAGAAGGACTGAAATATAATAAAAAAACATTTCATTTCATTTTTAATTATATAATTAAATATAATGACTTGTGTCAGGTACTTATTTATTTCGTTTCCCGATTTCAGTCTTTCTCTTTATCATTATTACAATTTAAGTGTATTTGTGTGTATATTCGGCTAATAGTTTTCTCCCCGACTGTACCCAGTGAACTTTCTTTTAGAATACCGGAAGTTGTAGTACGACGAGTGATATAAAATATATGTTTTTACTCATTTCATTTGTTTTTCTAAACACCCTGTATTTTACTAATTTTTTGGCAACGAAAGACGAGGCATCCCCCTGTAACATTACGAAAAAAAAAAGTAAGATCATGACTGTGATTCCAAGGTTCGGTAGACGTTTTCTCAGATCTTAAAGCATGCTAGATCCTTTGAAAAAAATCTAAGAGGGTAGTCAGAGGTATGTCCAAGAATTTACAGAACACATTTTACAGAAGTTATACGTGACACGTTGCAAGCCCACCAACGCTCATGACCAATATACGGCTTTTTAAATAATTGTGAAATCAAAAAAGCCTTTGTGTTGCTTTTCAAAATTTAAAAAAAAAGAGGGGCTGCTATGTGTGTCTGTCTATCTGTGTGTCTGACTGTGGCCATAGCTCTTAAAAGGGTTACCCGATATCAATGCGATTTTTTTATTTGGAAAGCAGGTTTCTTAGCGATGGTTCTTAGGTATGTTTTATCAAAATCGGTTCAGCTGTTTCAAATTCATCAGCTCTTATCGATGTGTCGGGGGTTCTCCCTCCAAAGGTTTAAGAGCTACGCACGTTGAATTTTACTGCAAAATTGAAGGAAATTAAATTAAAATCGATAGATATTCACCTCACGACTCCATCATCATTCGAATGGTGTACTGATGACGTCACTCGAATGTGTGGTCTACTAGACGTATGACAACTACCTATTTATAGTATAGTGCTAATACAATAAAAAAAAACAGAAAGGTGACTGAAACCCGAATACTGAAACGTTAGTTAGTGGTGCTTTGAATTTACATTAACTATCATTTTTGTATACGTTTCTGAAGCGTAAGAAAGTCTCAAATAGATGAGTACGTCTCAAATATTTAAGTAGCGTTTTAGTATTCGGGCATGAAAGACTTTAAAGCCGGGAAAATATGAGAAAACTGAATGGTGTCCTCACGATGATTTTCTTCACCGTTTAGAGTTCGTTAATGCACATACATATTTTTTATATCTATTGAAACACAGCCGGAATTCAAACCCACGACCTGTAGATCACATTATCATCGTACTATTTCTAGACGGTCAACACAGCATTTGTTTAAAAATTTCTAAAAAGTAAGTATCTGAATTAAGTTGAGTAAAAAAAAAAAAAAAAAACTTAAGATAAGTAAAGTTAAGTACAGCTTGACGCAGTAACGATGTCAGTGCGTTTTATGGGCAGTAAACGTCACGACAATGTTATTGATGACTTGACGTCACTTGGCAACTCTATTTACCCGACTATGGAAGATGAATATGAATTTAACAGACAAACAGTAGGTTTAAAAGAAAAATTAAAAAAAAAAAATCACGACTGTATCCCCAAGGTGCGGTAGACACTCTCTCAGATCTTTTTTAGGCATTTTAAGATCCTTTGAAGATGCCTAAGGGGGTAGTCGGAGGTATGTCCCAATACATATTTGGTACATGCCCACATTTTGCAGAAGTTAGCATTCCATACGTGACAGGTTGTAAGCCCATCGACGCTATTAGAAAGCTAACTGGTTTCTCACGATGTTTTCCTTAACCGTTTAGAGCTCGTGTTAATGCGCAAAATTTTTCGAAACGAAAAATCCATTGATGCACGCCCGGGTTCGAACCTGCGATCTTCGGATCGAAAGTCGAAAAAAATGTGATAGAAGAAAAAAGTTGGGAAAAAAATACTTAAGTCATAATCTTGTTTTTTTTTCGCTTATAGTTAACTCTGTAAGGAGAACTTCTTAAAACGATTCGACTTATGGAGATTAAGATTAACTTAACTAAGTTAAAATTATCTCAACTTAAAAGAAGCTTTGTTAGGTAGTTGCCGAAAGCCTTCAAGTTAAGGCACTTTTTCATTATGCGATTAACATAAAAACTGACTTATCCCAAATGTAAAACACCTTTAGAAACAAGATCTTCGCCGAAGAACTACTGATACGTGAAAGGATTATCAAAATTTAAACAGCATTAAGTAAACCCTATTAGGGTACTTTAGAAATCGGGTGTTTTTGAGTTCATGGTGCCTGAGGCAGATAAACTTTTACTGTATTTTGAAAGTGAAAAATGAAAATGAAATATGAAAAACGTGTTTATTTAAGCTTAACAAGTTGCGGTACATACTTTACACTAACAATAAATGCAATAGTAATCAAGTGTTAGTAAAATTTTACGATCTTAGTGAGACAGCAAGGTGACGAGACTCACATTGTTCGACTGGCTCCACACTGGAACTTGACTATTTAGATTTTAAGCGGATGGATCACCGAAAAGAAAGCTAGGCCCCATACCGTGTTTGTTGCCCTGATTCTTCACGGTGTTGGTCGCGAAAGAACAGGAGTAGAATCACCTAGCTCTTAAGACGATTCAAAGTGGTCATAACGGTCCTACTGAATAAATGATATTTGATTTTGATTTTGATTTTGATTTTTGATTTTACAGTAGGTAAACGGTGATAGAAATAGAAAATAGAATAGAAATTTATTTATTTGACCAAAAATAGAACATACAAATATAAAATGAAGCCCTGTCTCCTGGAAAAGCGTGAGCTGTGGCCCAGGAAACAGTTCTCTCCCTGATGAAGCTACTAGTAGTTTTACAAATAAACAATAGGTAAGTAGGTAGTTAAAGTAAAAAAGAAAAACTAAAATACAATACAATTTTTTTTGCTTCTAATAAGTGTATACAATGTGTGTATTTTGTGCGTTTTAGTATGTGTGTTATGTATGTATGTGTGAATTTGTGTGTGTGTGTGTATGTGTGTGTGTGTGTTGTATGGCTTATTTAAGAAGTTCCTCCGTTTCAAAATAGTCGTGTGATTCTAACCATTGTGTTAGGGTTCCTTTCAGTAGATGGTTGCTGTATTTGTTTATATCTAATTCTGAATCAAATTTATTATATAGACGAGGTGCGTTATAAATATAGTGATTGCGTTGATGGAAAACATCTTAGAGGTATGTAGAAAATAATTATCGCTGAGTTAGCTTAGACTTTTGTCTAAAAACAAAGAAATATGAGAACGACTGTGTTCCCAAGGTGCGGTAGACATATTCTTTCAGATTTTTAGTCTAAAAAATAAACAAACAATTTCTTAGCAGTTAATCTGAAGATAAATCATACGATCCAGATCGATGGGTGTTCAACTTTTTTTTAATATATTTTCCATAACGATAGCAGCTGAGCTAAAATGGCCACTTAGCAAAATATAATAGGAATTGCAATATAATGCCTTGTCACTCTCAGTCTATAAAAAGAGAAGGCACATAGATCAATTCCTATTGTGGATCTCCTATAACGGCGTTTTAGGCCCGCTGGACTTGAACTCAAAATCACCGGTTGAAAATCTTGATAAGCTCATATTGATCGATTTAAGCATCGATTAGCGCCATCTACAGAGTAACTACTAAGTTAACTCTCTGCTCATTGCCCTGTATCATTGCGGGTTCGAATCCCGTCGGAATTGAAAAAAATTTGGTAAGATTTTTCATTTTCTAATACCAAAGTGTGGTTTAACACTATAAAAATTAAAACTTATCAAAATCACCGATCGAAAATCTTCCTTCTTCCTTCCTTCCTCAGCATGTATTTGCCCACTGCAGGGCATATGCCTCTCCAATGTTCCTCCACACTGCTCTATCGCTGGTCTTCCTGGCCCAGTCTGTCCCGGCATATGCCTTTATGTCGTCGGACCATCGGGCGGATGGTCTGCCAGCGCTCCTCTTCCCGAGCCGTGGTCTCCACTCCATGATGCTTTTGGTCCACCGGCCATCTCCACGTCGGCACACTTGTCCGGCCCAAGCCCGATCGAAAATAATCCCACAAAAATATAATATGTAGTATTTGAAATTCAGTCAAGTCAAACCACCAATTTTCTTGCGACACAAGTTTGCACCAAAAAAAGATCGTCAATTCCCATTTGCGTACAAAAAACTAATCCACTACAATCTTAAAAGTTAGCGGGATCTAATACCACCCACTTCGCGGAACCACATCTGGGAATCGAACCAACTACCTGCTAATCCTTTTAACTATCGACTTTTCGCGCTTGATGTGGCGCGGTGCTTTGACGGGAATTAATTGCGTTAGGCCGTTTTTGTGAATTATTGTGACAAATTCTTAAAAAGATTTAGTTTTGCGGTTTCGGCTCAAAAATTACAAGCTACAGGGAGGGCCAAATAAAAAAATCCCTAACCATTTTTAATAACGGTGAAGGAAAACATCGTGAGGAAACCAGTTAGCTTTCTAATAGCGTCGATGGGCTTGCAACCTGTCACGTATGGAATGTTAACTTCTGCAAAATGTGGACATGCATCAGATTATTTGGACACACCTCTGACTACCCCCTTAGACATCTTCAAAGGATCTTAGAGTTGACTAAAAAGATCTCAGAGAATTTCTACCGTGCCTGGGAATAAAGTCGTGAACATATTTTTTTTTTCCATTTTTAATATAGTTCTTCTGTTCTCTTCCACCCATTTTATCCCTTTTTCAAAATTGTATAGTTTATGTATTTAATTTACCTATGTAAATCAGTGGAGTAGGGCACTGGTGACCTTTAGCACAGGTTTTTCTAAACCGATTTCAGACACCAGTCTCCCACAAAACAGGTTTTTATAATTACTTAAGTAGGTACAGTCAGCGTCATCAATCGGTATCCCCCTATTGATCTTAACAAGGACCCTTTTCATTTAAACTTTGGATTTCAGTCGGATTTGCTAGTATAGGAACTCGAGCGAAATTAGATATCCATAAGTATACTAGCAAATCCGACTGAAATCCAAAGTTGAAATGAAAAGGGTCCTTGTTAAAATCAATAGGGGGATACCGATTGATGACGCTGACTGTACCTACTTTTTGATAAATTATTCTGTATTTATATTTACTTTACTGTATAATAAATTATGTTTGTGAGAGAAATAAATAATTGATAATATTATGATGATCAATAGAGGGAACTTTTCTATGAATTACCTATATCTTTGAAATGTGTGGGTTTGTTTGTTTGTCAAAGTCAAAAGCTAGTAGTCCGCTTAAAAAGCTTACCTTTCTCTGTCACTCCTAATTTTACCAGCATTATTTTTCCGTTTTTTTAAATGTTCCAGACACACGTTCGAATTACAAAGTTCAAAACGCCGCGCTTTCATTGGTCAACGAACTGTCAAAGTGACAGTTTGTAATGCCAATTGACAGCTCCATCTAGATAGCCATAATCAAATTATAGTTCTCTTTTAACCAACTTTTCTTTGCGTTTTCGATGCTCTTATTCTGTTCAAATAAAGTTGATTTTACTGTGATTGTTAGTTGGTAATTTTGTTTGTTTGTATGTTTATCTAAGAATCTATGAACCGCTGACAGTACTTTGCGCATTTCTAAGAAATGTATCAGTAAATTAGTTTTGTAATAAAGAAATCAGTTATCTAATCATTGCGTTTCGATCTCATTTTGACATTTATTTTGTTAGTTATAATGGTTAGATAAAATGCCGTAGCTTAACAGTTAGTTGAAGCTGTTTTACTGCGTTTTTTTACTCTTGAGATGTTTGATTACAAAATTTTTGTACTTATCTACTAATTTTATGAATTTGAAAGTCTTTGATGCTATTACTTATTCACACTAAAACGGCGGAACGATTTGGATGAAATTTTGAATAAGTAGGTAGGTATCTAAAGTGGTTATTAACCCATTTGGACCCAAATACAAACTAGTAGAAAAATTTAGAAACAAACTTTATTTATGTATTTATTGGTGGCTTAGTAAGATATTTTGAAAAAAAAAAATTAAGAAAAATAATTCCTTATATATAAAAAATACACGTCCTCAAATGGGGCCAATGGGCTCATGTATGAAACTTTTCAGACCATACTTTTTCGATGCACAATGTTTTGGTACAAATTTTTCAGTGCCAACAAGTTTTATTGTGGCAAACAGTGCATCTTAGTTGACACGGCAGTTTCTGGAGGAAGTGTCCATCACCATCTTGAGTCATACCGGGCACTGTTGAAGATGGTTTACGACGCTTTCTGTCGAGTCTTTCAAAGTAACTCCTCAAGTATGGTCGGGCTGCGCTTCTGCAAAATAAGAGCTGGTCTATTTTGGCTCCAGCGGCGGTCAGGACATGAAGATGCCAAGCATTAGCTACAGTCAGATCCAGCACATAGGTACCTAAACAAAACCCCTACCATTTCAGCGTAGGTACGAGAATATTACTGCGAATAGCGGTTCTGTATGCCATGCCTTTGTTATAGTTTTGGAAGACGAAAGGGATGTTTGTCCACGTCTACCTTTCTTCATTCTGCAGAGCTCCATTTTTTTACCTTGGACAGAGGGTGAACAAAGTCGTAGTCACACTTACGCCAACGCGGTCCCTGGATTTCTACCCTCCTGTATCATTGTAACGGTTCATCATCGCTGCTGCATTCATCGTTATTCCTGGACTCAAACACTTCAATTTTACCTAGGATATCATGCTGAAGAATATAGTGTTGAACAACATCTACATCGCCTTATCATTATCAATGAGAACACTTGGGTCTGGAGGGATGGCCACTATATCATAACTCAGCAGGATCATCTTCTTCATTCAAAATGCTTTTAAAAGCTTCATCCAGTTTTCGATTATCATTGGAAGCATTGAATAATCGTTTAGTCATTATTTACTCTGAAACTATACCTACAAATAATAATAAAAAAATATATCAATTAGCCCATTGGACCCATTCGAGGACACCATACTAAAATATCTCGAATTATGGTTCAATCTTAGAAAATAACTGACATAACAGCATTATCTACTAGTTAACACTACTGCCGAGTGAAAAATACAAAAAACATACAATAAATAACTGTGCAAATAAAAAAATTATGACTTCCCTTTGGTCGAAAACTTTTTTGATCAATGAAGTAAATAAAGTCACTTGTTTTATTCAATTAGTCCAATAAATTGCAAAACCATACGTTGCATCATAAAGCCACACTCTTTGGTACCACAAATTCACCTCTAAACAAAAGATAGCTGAAATATGCTAGAAAATGTAGGTACTTCAATAAGTGGACCCAAATGGGGACAGCAGGCGTAAATGGGTTAATAACCTGCACAGTATCCGATTTAAAAATCCGATCTCTAGAATCATTGCCCATTCTCGCTCTTTGGCCTACGAATTGCGTATTGTGCATCCTACCTTTTTCTGCCTACAGTTGACTGAAGTTAGCAACAGTTAGGATAATTAAAGTAGGATGCACAATGCGCAATTTGTTGACCAAAGAGCGAGAAAGAGCGATGAAGATATAATCGGTTTCCTACAAATTGGATTAAGTAGGTACCTATACGTACACTAGATTAATACAGATTACTTAATACATAAACTTATACCGTGACTTTGCCTATGCAATAAACTTTTTTAGGTACCTAACCATTAAAGTAGGTAGGTACAGGTACGGGATGTACTAAGAAAAAATATTGCATCACTTTTCATACCTTACCTACGTTGCAAAAACATATTATAATCAATTAAAACACTTAAAAAATTATTATTTCAATCCTAAGGTCGTTCCAGCGATTAATGAGCACTGATTATAATTAATAGTTAACTTGACACATGTCACACTTGTCAACGATAATATGTCAAAGTTGTCAAAGAACCAAATGTGATGAAATTTGAACCTTATTTGTGAGAAAATAAGGCTGTTCAGAATGTAGATGTGATTTGGTAGAGCTCGTCTGATGTCTGCCGAAAAAAGATTTATATAAAATGTTGTTTTGATCGAGTAAAATGGTGTTTAATTTAAATATTTAATGGTAACTAAATAAATAAATAAAATAAATAAATAAATAAATATTGCTGGACATTTCACACAGCATCATGTAGCCCCAAGCTAAGCAGAGCTTGTGTTATGGCAACCACATGACTGATATACTACTTATATACATTTTTTTTGTAAATAAATAAATACTGCTGACCTATTAGGATACCTTGACTCACGATCTGAATAATATGGGTTCGAATCCCTGTAAGCAATTTTTTTTATCCAAAAATATAAACATTAAGACATAAGATTATAATAATGACTAATTTTTTTGGCAGATAAGATTTGGAGTGACAGGCAGCAATCAGCATCCAAAAGACAATTGACAGTACTTCAAGCTTTATAATGGACATCGGTTATTTTCGTGTTTCCCGAATACCTATGTCCGACAGCAGTGTATGATTCCACAAAACAGAATGCGACAGAAGTGCACGTCGTTAGCAGAGCAGCTCGCACGGCTTGCTTTTCTTAAAAATGACATTGATATATATTTGTTTGCGATAAAGTTGAAATTATGAGTAATTTTCATTTCCGAATGACTTTTCGTCGATGATTTTTGTAAACGCATTATTTTACTGGTTTTACTGTACCTTTGATTATGATCAAAGTTGACTACGTTGTCTAATTTTGCAAGTGGGTCCATCTATAGGTATTACAAATGAATGATTGTATGTTTGTCCTATATACGCTCCTAAACCAATGATCAGATTGTGATTAAACTTGAATGGGGTTTTTGGAGGACGCCAGCGAGGCCCTGGCCAAAAAAATCTACCTAAGTAAGTAAGTAAGTATATAAGTAAATAAAAAAAGCTCAGACGGAACTAAATTCGCAGGGTCAGCTAGTATTACCTATACCTAAGCATTTCATGTGATGGGTTGCAAGATACCTAAAACACTAACCTATTCACTGTTTTCTACGAAAATTTTAAGTAGGTAAGTATTTAAAAACTGTGCATGTCTTAAAAATACATTTTATTTTAGTAAAAAGTTTTACAACTCATCACGCGACGAAACATTTTGAAAGTATGAATAGTTTTTTAACCTTTTAACCGCAAGAAAACATCTGTTTATTATTATAAAATAAAACAGCGTTTTAATAAAACAAAGGACGAGGGCCATTACGTAATAAATTGCTATTAACCGAGGCTCGTTTGAAAATCATCTTCATAAGTGGGCTGGTATGTTATACAAATGGGGTAGATAAGTTTAGCGCGTTTCCATTGCTACGTGTAGGTACCTACGTGCGGGTAGAGCACTAGTCATACACAAATTATTAAGAAAATATTCAAGATTAATTGAGTTTATTATAAGCAAAGGCAGCAACATCCACTGACTTTTACTAAAAAGGCGGTAGATAGTCGTTTTTTATTAACATTTTTGGAAAAATTATGGGCTATACTGATGTAGAGGATGATAGTCAGTCAGAAGTATAAACTACGTATCACATTTTTTTCACTTTTGAGAAATTGTGTGAAAAAGAAAGTTATGTGTGATCTTGTTTGTTTATACCAAATTAAAAAGGTAACGGTTGAACGGATTCGGATGAAACTTGGAATATACCTACTTAGGTACATAATTTATGACCTGGAATAACACATAGATTACTTTTATTCCGGACAAATGCACGGTTCCCGTGGGATAATCAGCCGGGTAAAAATAGTTGTCCACGCGGGCGCTCGCTAGTTTACCTATTATATTTTTTTTAAATTACAATTATTTAATTTTATGTAAGACAATGGACACACACCAAGTTATAATCCCATTTAGCGCTCACCACTCGCTGATGGGTTAAGTGGGTGTTTAAATCCCCATTTTTGGGCCAATTTCACCCAAACACGCCCATCGCGGCCGACTATTAGTCATAACTACCTCATTTCAAACTTATTAGCGTTATCAAGGTGTTTTTGTTCCTTAATTTAATAGGAAATAGAGAAAGAGAAATATATAATTATGTTAACTGCAGATGTTTTATTTTGAGAAACGAAACGAACTCACTCTTTCCAAGTTCAATCACACTAATATTTTATATTTAAAATTTAAATATATGTATATAAGTATATTTTAATTATATTAAATATATCGCCGTCCCCGGGGAACAAAATGATAACTGCCATTATCTTCGTTTTAGTGTTATGCCATATTTGTGATCTTTGGGTGCTAATACATCTGCTCAATTTTTTTCGTAACTTTCATACAGTTATTCACAAAGTTACAAAATATTACAATACTATTCCACGATTCGACCCATGCCTGAAGTTACAAGAATAAAGTTGTACTATAATATTATCACATTGTATTTACACCTGTTAATATGACAAACAGTAATATCATTATGTTCTCGTGAAAAATATTCGTCTAAACAATGATAACCGCATGTTATCATTTTATTCTCGTCAAAACTCGACCTTGCATTTCGTATAATATGTTGTTAGTAAAATAAATGACTCTTAAGGAGCTAAACTTAAAAATATTGCCACTCTCCTATAGCTTAGATTTCAAGGCAATAAATTGAAACAGCAGACTTGTATCACACTACACATAGTACATTATTTATATTTCAAAATATTTACAAAAAATTATACTTATTAAAAATATAATATGCATAGAAGCTCTTCAACTCCATCTTGCTCGAAGGTACTAAGCCAGAAGCATGGAACAAGAGCGTGGTGGTGCTATTCTTTAAGAAAGATGACAACACCTTCTTGAAAACTACATACCCATGTCGAGTTAGAAACATGGTTGGGCTATGTTTATAATTTAAGCTGTTTTCATGGATCATCATAAATCGTCTCGATCGCAGATTTGATGACTTCCAGCTTCCTGAACAAGCCGGGTTCCGAAAAGGCTACAGTACCTTAGACCACAATAAGCTGCGGCAGACCATACAGAAGACCAAAGAATATAACTTGCAGCTTTGTCTCGCGATTGTGGATTATGAGAAAGCCTCCGATTCGATCGAAACATGGGCGGTGTGTCAGTCATTCCAGCGATTCCGAATTAACTATCGGTACATCGAAGTGTCGAAGTGTTGGTATTGGTATAAAAACGCCACTATGTCAATCCAAGTACAGGAACAGAGTTCGAAGGCGATTTCCTAAAACTTTTTAAGGAAATCGCCTTCGATCGAAAGGAAGGTGTAATTTCTCCGAAACTGTTTACGACCGCTCTGGAAGATGCCTTCAAGCTCTTGAAATGGTATTCATGGTCATGGAAAAGTCGATGGAAGAACTAAGCACGATGCTCGAAGGCCTCAATCAGCCTACCGAAGAGTAGGCGTTAAAATGGACACGGACAAGCAAGATAAAGGTTATTTCGAATGTTCATGTTATGCTTACCCTTGTAATGGTTAAAAATTCTGCTCTTGAAGCTGTCGACGCGTATGTATATCCAGGACTAACAGTGCAATTAGGTAGGTTCAACTTCAAGAAAGAGGTTAATCATCTAATCCAACTAGGAAGCGTTGTTTCTCTACGGAATCGAATCAGAAATGAGGAGTTACATAGAAGAACTCGGGTTGCTGACATTGCCAAACGGATAAGTTAGTTGAAGAAGCAATGGGCAGTCCATTTAGCACGCAGAACAGATGGCCTGCGGGGCTGAAAAGTTCTCGTGTAGAGGCCACGGACCGATAAGCGCAGCGTTAGACGTCCACCAACAAGATGGACAGACGACTATGTAAAAACTGCAGTTCGGTGGTGGATGCAGGCCACTTCCTTGGATGAATACATGGAAATCTTTGAGGGAGGCTTATGTCCAACAGTGGACGTCCTACGGCTGAGATGATGATAGAAAATGAAAACTACTTTAGAAGTTGTTAATACTCATTATAACTGACTGTTTGTTTTGGTTTGTAAGATAAAAATTATATTGAGCATTAACAACTTTTAAATTAGCTTTGAATAAAATAAAATAATAATAAATAACAACCATAATAATTATTATTATGGTTATTTTTTATTATTATTTTACTTTTAGAGCATAGTAGCCCTTTTATAACGATGAGCAACAATCTTATAGTGGTTTGTTACATAAAAAGCACTTGAAAACATGATTAAAACAATAAATCAATAGTTGATTATTACTAACATGGTTTTATTTAATAGCACTTATCAAAATAAAGTTAGACCAATCTAAACGAGAATAAGATGATATTCAACTATTATCATAATCACTTCCACCCCTAAAAAGCGTAGAACAAAATGATAGAACAGTGGTGCAATTGGTTTTGGCAGTGGTTTTGCCTAGAAAATACGTGGAATAAAATGATAATCGACATTATAGAAATTAGACGATGACTGATTTTGACTAACTTCTTATTTTTGAAATATCTCTATTTTGGCATATATTACGCTTATTTCATTAAAACATTCCAAATGCATAAAAAATCAGCATTGCTTAAAGCTAACAATCATCTGTCTACGTCCAGTATTTATGAAGTTATTAAAGAAAACATGTTTTTTGCTTCTCCTGAAAAGTTACGTTTTTGTAGTTATCATTTTATTCTCCGGGGACGGCGATATATACACTAATACCTATTTAAAAGTTTGGATGTTTGGATGTTTGTTCCTTTATAACTATAACTTTTGACGAAACGGCCATTGACGAAAGGTTGCTGAATCTAACTACCTAATAAACCGATTTGGCTGATGTTTTAAAATATAGATAGATAAACAGACATAGTATGGATGTAGGTAGGTATTCCATTTCCCACATTTGTAGAATTTCATCAAAATCGATCTAGCCGTTTATGACGAACACACGCACACATGATTTCTTTTGTTTTATTTGAAAAAAGATTTGGTTTAAAAAGGTCGAGTTCCGTTACTTTGAGGTTTAAGTTAAAAACGTCAAAGCAGCGCCTTTTTATTTACCAATTTCAATAACAGTTTTAAAACTTATTTTAAGATAAATTAGCAGCTTAAGATGAAGATTAAGATAAGCTAAGTTAAGATGAAACCATCTATCGCTAAAGAGATTACTTTTTGTAAACAAAATGACAAGCCGACTTTTTTATAAGTAGGTACATTCGTTTGTACTTGCTCGGTTTTTTATAAGATTAGATACTGCTATTGCTTTATCTAGTCTCGTATTTTATTTGATAAAAGTTGTAATGTTTTATAAATTAAATTATGTAAAATTATGTTTTTATTTTTAGAGTTTTTTCGATGTATGCCCTTTGGCCCCCGGTGGTCGTGTCCCCGGCCCGGGGACAACGAGACGTCATTTTGGCTCATTCCCGTTGTCCCCGGTGAGCAGATACGGCCAACGGGGACAACGGGAATTCTAAATTTCACGTGTCGTTGTCCCCGTTCAAGTTTTTTATTTTAAAATAAAAGTTTTGATGCGGTAGTATAACGTTAGTCTATCAAAAGCCTATGTCGTAAAGTGGTTCCTTTTTTATATCGCGTGGCCATCAACCAAACATCAAAATATAAACTCTTAGGAGTATAACAAACAATATTTGTGAGAACGGTATACATCTACACTCAGAACCGAGTAATACATGGTGAATTTTTCAAGAGTGCCTCTAGGGCCAAATCTGAAACTATTAGCGATAGCGAAAAACACTCATAAGAGTCTAGAAACCGATTTTGATAGAAAATAAAACTGCATCATTAGATTTTAAAAAAATAATCATTTTCATGGCCAGGAATTGAACCTGTTAAAAATAACCATTCTTTCTATATTATTATACCATCCGATAGTGTAGTGTAGATGATAAGGATCAATTTTCATTGAATAAACTGCATATGTCAAACTAATGGCAAGTGTTGATTTTTAATAAACTGATTAAAACTTTCAGTATTTCGTACATTGCCCATAACTTTTTTTATTGGTTTGCCGTATGTAGTATCTTCTCAGAAATTGATCCTTATCATCTATCTACCTATTACACTATCGGATGGTATAATAATACGGAATTATTATTTTGAACCAAATAGGTTTAATTCCTGGCCAGGAAAGTTATATTTTTAAAATCGAATGATGCAGTTTTACATTTTATCAAAATCGGTTACGAGATTCCTTTCAGTGTTTTTCGCTATCGCTAATAGTTTCAAAATCGGCCCTAGAGGCACTCTTGAAAAACTCACCCTGTGACTATAACTCGGTTCAGTACCCCGATCGCGAGTATGCACAGAGTCTACTATTCGATCCGTGACTGTAGTATAGCCTCTCAAATGTATTGGGATTTTAGTTCAGTCAAGTTACCACTGGAGGCGCTGCACCGGAATCCCATACATTTGAGAGACTATACTACAGTCACGGATCGAATAGTAGACTCTGTGCATACTCGCGATCGGGGGTACTGACTGAGTGTAGATGTATACTGCTTTCACAAATATTGTTTGTTAACTCCTAAGAGTTTATATTTTGAACTTTGGTTGGTGGCCGCGCGATATAAAAACAGGTACCAACCTCCCTGTACGGTCCGCACACACTGGCAATAGGTTTATAGTTCAAAAGACCAGAAAATCACCGCTAGTAAATTTTAACTGATATATTAACGATCTTATGATACTAGTGATAATGACAAATGAGACGCGCTTCGATTGATTGCTAAACGCGAACTGATTGCTCAATGATTTTAAAGCTAATTATTTTAATAGCGTAAAATGCTGCAATGACAAAATTAATTAGGACAATTTATGATGCTCGTACACTCCCATACAAAATTGGCATGGTCATTTATCAAATTCGTCGACAAAAACTTTCTAGGGACTGGCTAACTAGAGCACTGAGTAAGCAGCAAACTATACTAATATCAATATTGAATAACAATCTAACTAACCGATAGGTAAGGTATTTAAAATACTTTCATAGTAATATTCATTGAAGTTAGGTATGAAAACTTACTTATAAAAACTTTTTTGATAGAAAAACTTTTAACGTCGGCACAAAAAAAATTAAAAAAAAAAGATGGCGACATTTCAAAACGAACATTTAATCTTTAATCATTTGAATCAATGGTGCTCACAGGTACAGCCGTCTATAGGTACAATAACACTTGTCCATAATTTTGCATCATTATACGAGTACATTTACTGATTTTAAGTAGAAATCAAATGTAGGTACTTACATGAGCTTTTACACTTCCTTTTTACTACGTCCTTAAAATACGTTACATCACAATATTAAAATACGTCATCTCTTGATTCTGCTAACACCGGGGACACCGGGAATAATTTTTAATCTTTTTATTTCATTATTTCACCGAGGACAGAGACCGGGGACAACGGGAACTATTTTTAATAAAAATAATGTATTCCCGTTGTCCCCGTTCACCGGGGACAAGCTCACCGGGGACAACGGGAATACATCGTTTTTTCAAAAATCTAAAGACTTTTTGCAATGACGATGTTAAACTGTTTAAAATCTATTTCTAAAAATGTTCTAAATCCTATTTATACCTGCAAATTATAAAATTACCTTTTAGATAAAATCGAATTTATTAGTATTCGACTACTATTAAGACGACCTCTGTGGCGCAGTGGACGAAGGGCCGCCGGGGCACCTGAAACAGAAGGTTGCGGGTTTGACTCCCGCCCTCAAGGCAAATCCTTGTATGATCTGCAAATATCTGTCTTGGGTCTAGGTATTTTTCGATATAAGTATAATAATGTATTTAAGTATTTAAAAAAAAAGTTAAAAGTAGATAGTAGTAAAAAGTACAACAAGCTCTGTTTACTTTGGGGCTAGATGATGCTGTGTGAAATGACCAGCATTGATTATTCACCTAAGTATATTCAAATCTTCGAAATTCGAGTTTTACATAAATTTTCAACCACTTCGCTCTACTTTTAATAGTATATCGTGTTAAACTATTAAATGTAAGTACGTTATCTCTAGATGGAGGTAAAAGCTAATTAGCGGCGCGGAGCCTGCGCTAATACGATCCTCGACAGATATCGAGGCTGCCATCCTTAACACGTGTGTGTGTGTGTGTGTGTGTGCTAAGGACCTTTAAGGTGGCGATTCGCGAGACCAAGATAGGAGACCGAGACCAGAGGCAGGCTTTGAAGTGGCGAATGTGACAAGAGATAGAGAACGGTCAGTTTATATGTTATCGGTCTATCTCGGTATCTGCCCCCTGCCCCCCAATTCTACTAGATGACAACGTCAATCATTCCGCTGCGTTTTGGTTCGATTTCATAAATGTCAGCCATTTGGTGAATAGTAGAATAGCTTTTCAAAAATTTGTTCTGCCAAAGTCCAAACCTTAGCTAAAACCTCACCACAACTGAGTCGTTCGTTATTAGTAGAATAGGAAACAGTCGAAAATCTAAAGTTTAGTTGAGGTTTTGCTTGAGGTTGATAAAAAGTTCGGTACTAGAATTGACACCCTGATTGTCTATCTTTGATAGCGACCAAAATCGGTCTCAACTGTCAAATATGACAGTTCAGTGACCACGTAAGTAGCTCTGTCACTCTCATCTCAACAGACCGAACGCGACAAAAGATACCTACACGATCGTTATTACAGTTTGAGATCAATTTGAGGTTTGAGACAAGTTAGACAATCAGCTTGCAGAGACAGGCTTTGTAGGGGCGCGCTAAAGTGACAGAAGACAGAGAACCGTCAGTTTATATGACAATGGTCGCTCCGAAGGTCATGGATTCGAATCCTGGGCGTGCATCAATGGATATTTCATTTTGAAAAATTATAAGCGCATTAATACGAGCTCTAAATTGTGAAGGGAAACAGAGGAAACCCGCGGTTTAGTCAGTCCCACGCGTAACGACCATGTCTTTCCTGTGGATATGACCGGTTAAGCTGAGAGGAAGGTGTAGGTGCTTGGCAAGCCTCAACATTGTCCCAGGTACTAATGTCCCGTTAAGTGTAGGCAAAGATTGTCTCCTGACACTTTATAAATCGTAAGGCCTAAGTTTAAGTTTTACCTTTGTACGAGCTCTTTTGAAATGCCATGCCCTTAACAATTGCAAATGTGTGAAACCTTTTACGCTTTATATGTAACATGTGTGTGTGTGTATGTGTGTGTGTGTGTATGTGTGTGTGTAAGCGCGAACAAGTTGTTTGCTCAGAGATTTAATACACGGCAAATTTCTTCACGTTACCTGATTTGTGGTGCTTAAGCAATAAAGCGGTAAGTGCAATTGTGCGATTTTTGTGATGTTTTTTTTCTGCGATGACAAAATTAAACTTATTTAATATTAGTACGTAAATATAATTATACTAAATATTAAGTAAATCAGTAAAATAATCGTTAGTTATTTTTTAATTCACTTAGGTAGGTGCATACCTACAATGATCGAAAGTAGCTGAATTGTTTTTAAAGATTACTTAAAGTAAAGTTTTTATCGTTGATTTTGAAAACTCTACTAAACTATTTAGGCAGGTAGGTAAGTAAGTATAATTTTTTTAAATAACAAAAAAAATTAGTTATTTTATGTGTTCTGTATTCTGAGTTATGTTTCTGTACCTACCTAATATAAATTACAATAATATTTAAATAAACTTTTTTGTGTCTCAGGCTAAAACTAGAAAAAAAAGATGTTCTCATAATTATTAAACACCACCAACCTGTAGCTCAGCTTGTGACGCAATGACATTTATCTATTAAATTGAATCTTAATTTTATATGCGCACTTTGACATTTGAATTATTGGAATACTATGACATGTAACTTAATTAATACTAACACATTTCTGCTAATTTTATTGTATGTTACTAACAAAATGGATTATTATGTCTGAATAAATATATTTTCTATAATTGAAAGTTTGTACGAGAATATTTTGTGCAAACAAGACTTGTCATTGTTTTTTTTTGTTTTTAATCATTTATTTCTATTCGCCAATTGTCATTGTTTCGTACGTACTATTAACTTGCTTGTTATTTGCAAAAGCAGCACTTTCAATTTATTGTTTAAATATTGTAATCAACACCTACGTAAAGAAACTGACAATGCAAATTCAAGCCATCAATTTTAAACGACAACGAGAATTTAAAATGTCAATATTTCAGAGTTTGCAATTACCACCTTTCACTTAAGACCCACTTAATGGGATATCATAGGCGTCTGTTTGCGCATGGCAATTGATTGCAACTTAACAACATACCAGCAAATTGGTAGAAGGAGACAACAATAATCTCGCTTTGCACCAGTTTTCACAAGTGCGAGCGAGACAGCTACAGTTTGAAAGGACATACGCGAGTTTAAATGGCGTGAGTACAGAAGATGTAATAGTGAACGAAGTTTCACACAAACACTAAACAGACACTGTATAATATTGAGAAAAGTTGACAAGCTATTTTAAAACATGAAATTGTTAACATAAAGCTCATTTTTGTGTAACATAAATTGACGATCAATTCAAATTTTTCTGAAGCCTTTTTATAATACATTCGAGCTATTTTGAACCAAAAAGCGGTGAACTTAAAGTCGATTTTAAATGGCAAGAACATTTAAAGTGAGATACGTACGCAGTGGCGGACTTGAAAACCTCCGTATTTATTTTAAACCTTTTTATTTTTATTTAAGCACATTTTAATCAGGATCCGTCACTGGAGGTCGTTAGCGTAAATGTTTTTCTAAATCATTTATTATAATTGACCAATAATTATGGCTTATAAGCTATAATGATCTTCAACCTTATCCAGGGCTGACAAAATGCTAGGAAATAGGCCTACTAGGGTTGCTTACAAGGAAGTGCTGAAAAGCACTGAGGAGAAAAGGTTTTTAATGAACACCATTTAAAACAGAAGAGGGAGAATTATTGGACGTCATAAACGTATGACAGGTTCATAAAGAACATCGTAGAATGAAAAGTAGAAGGAAGGGGAAGACCAAGAATTAGGTAGGTACCTACCTACCTAATTAGATAGGTACAGTCAGCGTCATCAATCGGTATCCCCCTATTGATTTTAACAAGGACCCTTTTCATTTCAACTTTGGATTTCAGTCAGATTTGCTAGTATAGGAACTCGAGCGAAATTAGATATCCATAAGTATACTAGCAAATCCGACTGAAATCCAAAGTTGAAATGAAAAGGGTCCTTGTTAAAATCAATAGGGGGATACCGATTGATGACGCTGACTGTACATTAGATTGGCCATCTTATACGACATGACAGTTTAATTAAAAACATAACTGAAGAAAAAGTGGAAGGAAGGAGAGGAAGAGGAAGACCGAGGATAGACTACATGAGCCAAGTGAAAGTGAAATAAAAAACTTATATTATTATTATTATTATAAAGAAAGAGAAGGTTGCTGTCATGTCGTATAAAGAAGTAAAAGAGATCGCGTAAGAAAGAAATGCAAGGAAGAAATTGCAACATTGCACTGACAAGAGAGGGGCCGATTCTACTACCAAACTCTTTATCAACCAAAACAAAACGTTAACTACAACCATATACATATTTTATTTTGTTATGCTGCAATTTTCACCAAAATTTTCTACCTGTCTTAAAATTTAACTGTTAAAATAGTAAATAATTATAATAATATAAAATTTAACTGTTAATTTATTTTATACAAATGTAAAGAAGCGTGTAGCGACGTGTTAATTCGTTTTTTATTTAAAACACGTAAATCTATTCAAAAGGAAGCATTTAAACATAATGTTGCCAGTTACTGCCTTTATAATGAAAATTGATTAACGATAATTATACGTTTCGCGATAATTTTAAGTTATTGGCGTCGTTATTGTTAATTTCAACGTTAAGTATGAAAATGCTAATTTTATTGCCATAATAGTATTTTAAACGTAGGAATATGAATTTTAAGGAAGCTGTCCAGTTAGTAAGCTATTTTGGCCAAGTGGGAAAGCATCAGACTGGCCTCTTAGCTCAGTTGGTAGTAGCCTTCTGCGCTGTAGGCCGTGGGTTCAATTCCCGGGACAAACATCTGTGTGATGAACATAGATGTTTGTTCTGTGTCTGGGTGTTATTAAGTATTCTATTCTATGTATGTATTTACTCAAAGTATAAAAGTATTCTATCAGTCATCTGGTTCCCATAGTACAAGCTTTGCTTAGCTTTGGGGCTAGATGGCGCTGTGTGAGATGTCCAGTTTATTTATCTTGACTTTCGATCCGAAGGTGGGTTCGAATCCCGGCTGTGGGTCAATGAATTTTTCGTTTCGCGTACCTAATGTGGGGATTAGTACGAGCGCAAAAGGCATAAGTTGAGCATTATGCGGTCCAAATTTGGTGTAGCTTAACTGAGATAGGTAACCTTGTTTTTCCGAGGCACACCAACTAATGACTACGGTACACCAGTGTGCCGCGGCACACCCTTTGCGGAACACTGTACCCCGATCGCGAGTATGCACAGTCTACTATTCGATCCGTGACTGTAGTATAGTCTCTCAAATGTATGGGATCCGGGGTGCAGCGCCTCCAGTGGTAACTTGACTGAACTAAATTCCCCATACATTTGAGAGACTATACTACAGTCACGGATCGAATAGTAGACTCTGTGCATACTCGCGATCGGGGTACAGGTCTAGAAAACTAGACTTTAAGCACATTGATTTTACCTACATTATAAAGATTCTTACGCAAAGAAATCAAAATACGTCAACATAATGATTTTGACACTCAACAAGCATTTTCTCAGTTATTTTGATATAAATTTTTACAGCGTTGAGGTGAGAACACAAACGTAATTCTTTAGTGGACGTAGTACTTTAGTTTTTCGTAAAAGAACATAGTTTTATGACTCCAAATAAGGCTCTAAATGAAATGAAATACGTATAAAACGGTTTAATTAACAATTAGTCGCTAGAAACACTTTACACTTTTTAGTTATCTTGAGAATGTAAAGATTTTAATGCATTTATAATTAGGTTTGTAATTGTCGGTAGTGGAAAATATTAATTAATTTTATGACCGCTTTTATTGTGCGTTGTTAAGAACTAGGTTCTCATTGGTAATTAAATTTAATAGGTAGGTACAATCAGTATGAGTAGTAAAGATGATCGTACATTTTTAAGCATCGTACGCGCCGCACGCGCCTCCCTATTTAATTCTACCGTATTTTATGAAATACGGCGCGTATGGTTCGGTTGAAATGTGCGATCTTTCATATTATGTTCATCATTTCACATAAATGTGTAGGTCCATCTAAAAAAGAAACTAGTGTGAGCGTTGGTTTATAGAATTAAAAAAAAAATACATACAAAAAGTGTGTCACCGAAAAGAGTGTTAGGCACCAAACCGTGTTTGTTGCCCTGGTTCTTCACGGTCTTGGTTGCGAAGAAACAGGAGTAGAATCACCTAGCTCTTAAGACGTTTCAAAGTGGTACACTAGTGACCTTATTGAATAAATGAATTTGACTTTTGACTTTCGACATACTTACAAAGAATACCAAGGCGATGCGGTAAGGTTCGGCCCCCCTAGCCATATTACACTATCTATCGTCGCTGTAGAATAGAAACACTTCAAAATGTATAGGATTTGACGTTTCAAGTAGATGAGTCAGGTGGTCAAAACGTCAATTCCTATACATGTTGAAGTGTTCTATTGTACAGCGACGATAGATCGTTCTACAGCGACGATAGATCGTGTAATATGGCTAGGGCCCCGGGTGCTGAGTCGACTGCGATTGGTCATCCGCCAAGCATAGATTTGCGTTTTTAACTACCTACCTACTTTTTGTATATTCGCCTTCGCAATGGCAATGGCTATATTGTGATTTTATCAGTAGAAATTGATAAAACCTTTATGCGTTTTGTCACAAAATAAAACATAGGCCTTTACATCTTTACTAGATGATCAAAACAGTGTCAGGAGGCAATCTTTGCCTACACTTAACGGGACACTGTAGTGCCTGGGACAATGTTGAGATGGAGTAGGCTTGCCCAGCACCTACACCATCCTCTCAGCTTAACCGGCCATATCCACAGGAAAGACATGGTCAATACGTGTGGGGCTAAGTAAGCCGCGGGTTTCCTCACGATGTTTTCCTTCACCGTTTAAAGCTTGTGCCAATGTGCATAATGTGCATATAAATTTTTCGAAACGAAAAATCCATTGATGCGCGGCCAGGATTCAAACCCAAGACCCTCGGATCGAAAGTCGAGGTATTACCTATACCCCTCGGCCAACACGGCTCAAAAATTGTCACAAAAATAAACAAGTAAAAACACAATAATATTGCAAATTGATTTATTTTTATAACTGGCAATTTTCTTACAATCAAAATGAATGTGTTAAACGTAATCTGACCGACCATCAAAATAAGTAGTTTTGCAAACGAGCTCTGGTTACCTTTGCAATAAAATAAATAATAGCTGTTTTGATTATATTGGAATATTGTTTTGATATTTTAATGTATTAAGGGCCGGAACGCTTGGTGCGAATCAATATTACTTCAGTCACTAAAGTAATATTGCTTCTTTAGTCACTAAAGTAATACTGCTTCATGCTCAATCATGCTCGCTTTCTCACACTGAAGTTTAGTGTGAGAAAGCGAGCGTGATGTTTAAACTGCTCGGAAATACTAATAAGTAATAGTTTTGAGGCCGCCTAGAGGCCTCCGTCATGGCTTAATTCCTTAAAAGTCGGGACCGACAATTTAACGTGCCCTCCGAAGCACGGAAGCGCTCAGCTCGTAATGCCACATGTGGTCACCTATCCAAATATTGACTGCGCATAGCGCTGATTAACTTCAACGATCAATCAAAAACGTCTAAGCAAGCTACGCCACGAACGCTTCGGAAACAGGTACTTATAATTATAGTCTGGCGGCAAAAACGGGAAGTATTGTATTGTCTATTCTTTTGTTTATAACCTTCTCCGTATTATCTTTATATTTTTCTGTTCTGTATCCTATGTGTGTGTGTCAAATAAACGTTTATCTTATCTTATCTTATCTTATCTTAAGAAACGGCAACTAAAATTTCATTACAATGGAAACCCTTTCTCTACTAATCTATGGTAAAGTACAGGTTTCTTGTCTATGGTAGGTACAGGTACCGAAGACGTCAGCCAGAAGTAATAATTTCCTTCTAAAAGAGAATTTATCTATTTCGCGTATTTAGCTTGCACAGTGGCGCCCCCATTTATGTCTCATATTTTTTGCCAGACTATACTTGTGCACAGATTTTTCTAAAAATGTTTCTTATTTAGTTAACAATATAATAAATGAAATGTCGCTTTACTGAGTCAGCCGAATCGTACAGTACGTAATCAGTGTGCTGTAAAGGTACCAATACGCAAAACAACTGTGCCCAAATTATAACCATATAAATAAATATCTCGCCCCTCGTAAAAAAGCCACATCTGACAGATACTGCGAGTTCCTTTATTACTTACGTCGCTTAGCATGCGTGTTTCATATTTATATTTTTTTGAAAATTAATTTCGGTTCGCGTCCTGCTTCGTTTCATGCGATAAGATTATTCAAAATTAGGTAAGTATTGATGGAATATCCAATTTTTTTAATATAACAGTATGATTACTGTTAGTCGAAAACAGTTTTATAGTTAGTTATGATTAAGATAAAAAATATAATAATATTCAAAACAATGCACAAAACAAAATTTGCCGAAAGTGTATACCTATCTGTCAGCATGTTTGTGATCTCGGAATTTTACATCAATGATTTTGAATATTGATTTCCTATGTGCTTAATTAATTCAATAGGCCATAATATTTATGGTTCAAACCAAAAAAAACCTTACATTTGAAGACAAAATCTATCCGTGAGAAGCCAGGCCAATCACTAGTAATCATGTGAATTAAGTATTAAACCAAAACGGAAAAAAGACACCTATATTCTTAAATAAGCCGTAAAAAATTATTTAGAGTTCATAAAGGACGCAAATATTTAAATGATCATTTATAAAATAAATAAAACAAAAATACTCTAATTTAAACTCAAGAACAGTAAACGTAGGCGTTTTAACAAATCGACAATCATAAAACGATATCAATATGAGATAAAATCCTTTTTATAAAATCACTAACAAACACAAATTAAGATCCTCTTATACAAAGGGTGCATGTGACACATTTGCGCTTAAGTTACATATTAAGTAAAAACACCGTAACTCATAATCATTATAGGTGAATATGAATCTACTAGCAATGAAAATAAAGTGCATTATTGATAAACAATACCAGTAGTTAGGTCTCTTTTCTTTAGGATCGTCGGAAATCAGATTGTCACCTTCAAGATGATACAATAAAGCTTAAAGTAAAGGTATGTGCAGATTGTTTAACTTATTTTTCTGCTATTTGGTTGTAATAAAAAAAATTAAGACTTATAAAATACTATTTAGTTGTTAGTTTTAGAACTTATTACACGAGGTATTCTCAGAGGACTAATAAGGCACAAATAGTTTGTTCTAAGATTCTTTATGTGATTCTTCTTAGGCCTTCCATTATTTCTTTAAAAAAGATTGCTTGGGTTGAAATTATGATGACTTCACATTACGAAACCGGCCACACAACTCTTAATTCATTTGAAAGTACAAACGGAAAAAGGTATAGTTAAAAAGAGTTACAAAAAATGTTTTATACACATGAAATGAAAATGAACTGTTTAGGGGACTTTAGGGTTTCCTGTAAATGCATATCTTTTTCGAAAAGAAAAATCTATTGATGCACGGCTGAGGTTCAAACCCACCACCTTACGGCTCTCCTGTTTAATACAACAGATACCACACATTTTTAAGTAATTTCACGTTTTTTCGTGCTTTTTTTTTGTAAATTAGTTTCGTTGTGAAATTTCCTTTACGAAGCAGAAAGACCACGCTTTGGTTACCACTTTTATGTGTACAGGATGTTGTAAAAGCCTTAAATGTAGTCATATTTCCTTATAATTAAATAATAAACGTTTTGTTGGAGATGCTGTTTATGAAAGTACTCATCTCTTGGTATGTGACCGTACAAAAATGAACATGCAAATTAATATGTCAAAAAAATTATGAACAGTGGATGTGTATTATAAAGATTTGATAAAATGCAGTAAAATCAATGTAAGTTGATGAAACAAAAAAAACTAAATACTTTTAATTTACTTACATCTATAATACTATCTACCCAAAAATATTTACAGTAAGTAAAAGAGGACTTTACAGGCCCTTCAGTGGCAAGTCTTCAGAAATCCTTTTTTTTTTTTTAAATGAGATCAAGGGTATAAAACTATACTTTTCCTAAACATGATAGACTACATTCACTAAAAATCACCCACCATGGTATCACCTAGGTACATTTTTATTACAACTGTTTTTATAGCTTACTTTTTAAATTATGCTAAAACTGTCATTTTAAAACAATAAACAAATAATTGCACTGTCGAAACACCACATGTTTAAATTTATTAAAAATTAAATTTATTTTAAAACCTTTACTAGATTAACAACATTTATACAGACAAGACACATCAAGAAAAATTGAACTAAAAATCTTGTAGTTCACAAACGCGTTCCTAAATTTTGTTTAAAATAGAAAAAACACAACAGGCCCGTGTAAAAAATCTCACTTATTCCCTAAAGAAGAAATAAAACTTTATTGTAACTCTCTAAACATCGAACAGGCAAATAAATCGGGCATTCGAATAGTTTTCATCAGATTGAACATTGTTTTCGAACGATCGTACCGATTACAGCAAAGGCAATTTCTACAACCCTGTGTTACTTTATAAAGATGTCGAAGTGATTTACGCTTTATCGTCCGGGGTTTAAGATTGAATGTGCATTGCATTACAAATCAAGTTACGAAAGTATGAATTTCAGATTAAGAAAATCTATGAATCCTTAGAAAAAGACCGTAAGTGAAAATCTGTTGTTTTTAAGAAAAAATAAAAGTAATAGGTATCAATTTCATTTTTTTAATTGACTACAAATAACGCTACAAATTTTATTTTTATTTTTATTTAGTAACTAATGAGCCATACATTGTCAATTTATTTTTTTAGACCCTTTGAGGTCTTACAATTTTATTATCATTAAAATAAGAAAAAGCCGTGATGATCGTCAATCTAATCAAAATAATATCAATTATTTTTTGCACCACAGATTTAAACACAGTGCATATAAAATCATCAGAGTGATACATCTATAAACACTACAGTCATTTTTTCTCTCCGATCGTGGCACTGAGGGCCGATAACCACATCTCTCTCGCACTTACTGCTTTTTACGTTACCGTTGTATTTGCTTCTCTTTCGCACCGGCAGCCAATGTTCATTCACACCTGCACATTATTTGGATTGTTTATTTGTTTGAATGTTTAAATTGTCTTATTTTAAGGCTCGTTAGACGGCTTGGGAGAATAAGATGGTAGCTGATAGTGTTAGTTATTGTTATGTGGTCGATTTTACGTTGGGATATAAAATGATGTTACACGTTACGAGAATTCCCAATTGAAAAAATATTATTATCAGAATCAGTAAATTTATGTTATGTATTTTTGCGCATAAATCAACATAAAATAATTTAGTTAATAATTATAAATTTTAAAAGTTGTCATCTGTTTAGTAAGTTTTACTTTTGCCATATTACTGAACGCTATTTAAATATTAAGACGTGCTTATCTACATAAGACGTTCTTACTGTTCAGAGTCGTATACAGAAATGATAGTTAATGACAGTAAATGTCAATGATAAGCACTACCTACTTAAACTAACGTTTCAGAATTCAGGTGTTAGTATGGTATAATAAAAATGGTGTAAAAAATAGTAGGTAGGTACCACGTTTAAGTACCTAGTCTAGACTCTAATATTTTTGGATTGCATTTCTTTAAATCAAACTAGCCTTTTCCTCCACGGATCATACGTCCTTGTTTAGTAAAAATACTGAAACATTTTAAGTATTAAAGATGTAACTCTAAAAATTGTAAAAAATGCATTTTCCGCCCTTTCCCTCTCGCCCATCCCGCCATACATCTCGTTAGCACTCGCTTATAAATTTGTCTGTCTGTCTGTCCGTTGAACATTATAGTACTATGCTGTAATCTGTGGTGACTGAGTAATTGTTAACCAAATTACCATGTTCCGATATTTTGTGGATGGGTTTCTTGACCTACCTACAAATAAAATGAATTCTTCATAAGATTAGACATTATGGATGAATCATTTTGGGACTTGCTGGTGACTTATTACTAGGCTTTTGATTCTCAGGCTGTGGGTTCGAATCCCGGTTTTGAATCAAAGGAAATCAATAAATCTCTGAAAAAGGGAATTTTGCAACTATGACTTTATTTTATAAAATAAATAAATAAAATACATTTATTTCGAGCATACTTAACTCATAGCAGGTAATAAAAAAGACAAAAGTACTTAAAAACTAATTGGATTGCTGGCCAGGTGTCGCCCACAACAGTGCCTTGTATAGGGGCAGTCCACCCTGGCCGCAATCATTGCCAGGACGGTGTTAGAGCTGGCCCGCAACCTGCGCACCAGGGATGCGGCTCGCTTGCTTAGATAGAGCTTTCACTGTGAAAAATTACGGTTAAATGATAGTGGGCAAACTTCACCCAGCTCCGCCAGCAATGTAATTAATATTACTCGAAAGACCTAACAAAACTAAGCATTTTTTATTATCGACGCATTAAAATCTATCCCGGGGGTCACTAGATAAATCCATGTTTGTACCTACCTAACCTGAGTAGTAGGTACTAGATTGTATGACAACGGGACAAAATATTATTTTTTTGACGAGAGTGCTATTTTGAATACAGAATGGAGCGAGGGATGCTAGAGTTGAAACCCGAGCGCAGCGAGGGATTCTAGATTAGAATCCTGAGCGCAGCGAGGGATTCAAAGGACGTCATCGGAAATAGGAGATTGTTACACATGGGTTGAAAGTAACCCATCGAGGCACGAGATGGTTTGGCGCACGAGCGAAGCGAGGGCGCTAATAGTTCGAGTGCCTAAACAGGTTATTCACATCTATCTTGTAAGAGCTATTATTACGCTGAGACGCTATGGCCGCATCGCCGGTCACGTGGCCAAACAGTTCGTATTGAAATGTATGACAGATAACTCACTTGGCTACGGTCTGGCGTCAGGATCCTGATCCTGTGATCCAGATCCCGTGATCCTGACTTCATGATCCTAATCCCGTGATCCTAATCCAGTGATCCTGCGTGATCCTGATCCCGTGATCCTGATCTTCATCTTATGGTTCAATCACCGCCGCGAGACAAATGTTTGTATGATCTGCAAATATTTGTCTCGGATCTGGGTGTTTTCTATGTCTCAGGACAAGGAAATCGGTCATAGGATCGAGAATGCCTGGAAGAGCTACTGGTCCATGAAGGTGCACATGAAAGGTTCCTTTGACACTTAAACGCAAACTCGTTGACATGTGTATTCTGTCCGTCCTTTGTGCTCCTACAGTACTCAGACATGGTCTTTGACCGAGATTCAGAAGTCCAAACTCAAGATCTGTCAGAGGGCAATGGAACACAGCATTCTCGGTTTCAATCGCATAAATCATGCTGCATTCCCTTACCGGCACAGTAGATGTCGGTAAAAAAACTGCCAAACTCAACTGGGATTGGGCTGGCCACGTGAGCCGGATTCAGCCAGATAGGTGGGCCCATATATCAATCTCTTGGGTTGCAACCTCCGGAAGGCAGCGTCGGGGTCGGCCGAGAAAAATTGGCGGTTGGCAGGACGATCTCGTCACCTTCAACGCTCTAGCTTGCACGCTTGGCTCAGGTGGAACGTGACAATAAGTTATGCGCTTTCGTGCGTGCAGCCGACGTTCAACGATTTATAAGACGTTATCACGTCAAAAAAGTATGTTAGTCATGTAGTTCCCCTTCATATTTAAAAATCATTTTATGTTTATATTGTTCTTGTTTTGATTTCTATGTGTTTCGTGTATCTATATTTCATTATTTTACCTTTTACAAACTTCTAACGCTTGCGTTTCGCTTGGTGAGAAGAAGCCTGAGGTCCTTGCTAGGCAGGAACACACTACCCCGTTACAGATGTTAATGTTATACTTGTTTCAATAATGCTTAGCGGGTCTAAAGGTGGGTTCAGACGCACGCGTGCAAGCTCGCATTCAACAGGTCATTTATCTTCTGTCACGTTCGTTCTCCTTGAAATGAGAGCGACAGAGCTACTAAAGAGCTCGCTCTAATCATAATCATTTTAGGTTTTTTGTAAGTTAAATCTTTTCGACTTAAAATAAATAGAGAACCCTCGGACAGAATTTGATGCGAATTGGCACAGAGAAACAAGGCTTTGATACCTTCTAAGCAAAAGTAGTCTAAGCTGTGGCGGCCGCGGGTCCATACATTTATGCCCAAAAATGCGGTAACAGCCATTTTAACCTCTCCTTAAGTTAAACCTATTTGACTCAAAATAAATAAAGAACCCCGGGACAGAATTCGATGCGCATTGGCACAGAGATACAAGGCTGTGATACCTTCAAAATAAAAGTAGTCTGAGCTGTGGCGGCCGTGGGTGAAGTGCCCATATATTTTTGCCCACACTCTTTAAGGCCTTTTTCGTGTTGGTACCCTTCTCTAAAAATACACAGGACTAGGTAGAGTGTCCCGTCAAGTGTAGGCAAAGATTGCCTCCTGACACTGTATAAATAATCTAGTAGGTACAGTAGGGCCAACGGATCTCGGCGTTCGTGAAGTTAGCCGTTTCGATGCGCAGTGCAACTTTTTCATACAAAATTTTCTACTGCGCAGCGAAAAGCCTACCTTCACGAACGCCTAGATCCGTCGGCCCAACTGTACCTACCTAAAGATAATAGGTAAATGCCTAAGTTTTTTTTCTCTCAAAATATCTTATTTGTGCTCTTTTATTTCAAAATAGGTAAGAAAAAAGGTTCCGATGAATTGAGAACCTCCTCCTTTTTTGAAGTCGGTTAAAAAATTATCATCTTGTTAAGATGTAGTCCGTCTTATCCCGATACCTAGAGGCTTATTCATAGAGCTCAAATTTAAATGACATTTGACGCCTCAATGTCTAATAAACCTTATTGATATTGTAACTTCAACCCGACACTGACTACCCACAAATCCACAGTAATAGTGTAAACAGTATAATTATATTGACCCAACAATTTTTATGTCTATCTCAATTTCTATGTAAGAATACCCTTATCTTAATCTAAGAGTTTTATAGGATTTTATCTAGAATCTTTCCAATACAGTCATTATCATTAGGGACTGTAACGTGACACGACATCTGGAGAATATGACAATTAGAAAAGTCTCCGACGCGACTTTTCAAGGCATCTTTTAGTCGCGTTACTAATATAACTTATAATCATAATGTTCGCTACTGTACTACAATGAAAGTGTCAATTTCTGCTTGAAGTTTTTTTTTCCTAATACAATTTATGAAAATTGTTTTCGTTATTAACGACAACTGTCCTAAAACGAAATATTACAACTTTAACCCTATTATTTATTTAAAATAGGTAGATATTATTCTTTGTGATACACTGTATCTTATGACTTATGACAAAATAATTCTTAACAATACACAGTTTCTTACGACAAAATCTGAATACTTTAGTCGGCTGGTTGGAAGGACTCTTCCCCTTCGGTCACCAAACTTGACTTTAGTAATTAGAAAGATTACAATAATAAAAGGTAAGCCATTAGGAAAAAACCTACATTGCTTTTTATAAGTCCGCCCCCGATTAAAGACTTTTTATCGGCTACTTCGTATTAAATGAACAACTTTCTAGCTTCAGATTAGTCCCTTGTTACACCTACTGCAATCTGCGACTAAAAGTCGCGTCCTAGACTTTAATAACTTTGAGCACTGATGTGAATTAATGTGTGTACGAGCTAGTTTAGACACTTCCTATAGAGTTGTTAAACATTTTACTGCATGGCCGTCGAACGGTGTGGAATACGTCTATTTGATGTTTTTCGGAAAATAATTAGGTATCAGTTACGGTTTTCGGAAAAAAACGAGTTGGAACGAAACGGGAGGTCGCGTCGTCTGTTTATTTATGGTGTATATTTTTAAATGTACATTTGGGTGTAAATAATGAAAGTACGTTCCCTTGGGAATTTACATCAATACTGGGTGATTTATTCTAAGTCAAAGGGCATTAATTCAATACATAAGAAAACATCGAATAATGAAATTTTTATTTAAATTGAAGAGCTTAGCTATATCGGACTAACTGAGGCAAGAGTACCAGAAAAGTCAGAAAACGCAAAAAAATTTGATTATACATTTCGTACGATATCATTTTGTCGTTTGTCATTATTTTTCATCATTTTGTCGAAATATCTTCAAAAGTAAGGGTAGTCTGTAGGGTAGTCTAAGAACAGCTGCCCTTACTGCTCCGTCTCAAAAATACATTTTAGCAATTTCTGACTTTTCTAGTACTCTTACCTAAGTTGGTCCGATGGAGCCTTTTGATCCTTAGATGAAACAGGATCAATTGGCATCAAAAAAGTTTTAGTGTAAATTGTCCATTTTCTCGCTGACTATACACTTTTTTCAAAATCTGTGAATGCAGGTCGAAATATCTTCAAAAATTAAGGATGGTCTTCTAAGAACGTTTTCCTCTAGCTACAACGGTAAGGCCCTTACTGCCCCGTCTCAAAAATTCACCCTGTATAAAGCGGAAGAGTCTGTTTGTTTTTTTGAACGTGCTTATCTAATAGGCTACTTTTCATCATCATCATCATCACCAATACCATCACTACGGGGGCAACGCCACGAGCGACGGCGCTGTAGTACCTACCTAACTACAGTCAAAATGTACCATACCATTTCACACTCAAACAATTCTTGCACGCCCTTCCTCATACCACCCACTGTTTGCCAACCGTTAGCACCAGTCTATCAGCTCATTATCCTACTAATATTATATACGGACAGCGCCCTCGCGGCGGCGTTGCCCCCATAGTGATGGTTTTTGGTGATGATGATGATGATGAAAAGTAGCCTATAACCTTCTTCAAGAGTTCAGCTATCACATGCAGAAAGAATTTTTCAAATCCGACTGGTAGTTCCTGAGCGGTAATCTCAGGAACTACCAGTCGGATTTGAAAAATTCTTTTTTCAAAATTCATTCAAACAAACAAACAAACTCCTTCGCTAAGCTAAGTAAGCAAGCTCGTATGAGCAAGTGGCCAACTCTGGTGAAGGAGTTTTTAGTTACTCCTTCGTTTTATTAATACTAGTATACAGGGTGGAAAAAATGTATGGGCCCTGGAGGGAAACTACTTTAAATCCTTAAGATACAGTATTTTACTTAAAGGAAACATTCCTTTATTTTTAAAAAGAAACATAACTGCTCAAAGATTTTCTAAAATTCACTTGCTTCACCCAGGAATCGAACCAATTAAAAATTCAAAAATTAAACACTCCCTATTTTATTCCACTAGTCTATACATTCAATACTAAAGATAAAACTTCTCAAAGAAACATTAGGTCTTACACTCGTCTGTAGTACAAGAAATCCAGAAAATCTAATATTTAGAACATAAGGGCTTTAATTGCAATTTAGCTCTACAGTGGAATGGTGAGAGGTATCCAGTAGTCTGATTCAGACCTTCTCGGAATGTATTCCGAATTCGGAAAATAACGGTTCTTCGCTGAAAAACCGTCAATTTTTCGAAGAAAATCATCGAATCGGATAGATTTTCGGAAGTCCGAATCTCACCTCAGATAGACAAATACCGTCTAGAAAAGTTTTGTCGCAAATGGTTTTGTGAAATTGTGAAAATTAATGTTAGATTTCATGATCTTTTTTATTTTAAAACCAAATTTGTGTTATAAAGATTTTATCCTGACATTAATCCCATCGATTAGTGGTATTAAATAGAGCGAGGTTTGTTTTTTAATTTTTAGCTGGTTCGATTCCGGGTGATGCAAGTGAATTTTAGAAAATCTATGAATGCAGTTTTGTTTTTTTTTTAAAATAAAGGAATGTTTCCTTTAAGTAAAATATTGTATCTTAAGGATTTAAAGTAGTTTCCCTCCGGGGCGCGTTCATTTTTTCCACCCTGTAGATAGGTAGGTATACTAATTTGTATGTGAAATATATTACCCTGTAAGGTACCTGCGGGTATTATGGGCCGGCGGATTATAAGGTTTATTAAAAATTTGTACTTTTTCAGAATATTATTGAACCAAATATTTAAAATGCCCTGTTTTTAATTAAAATACCATAAATGTTTAAAATATTTCGTTTTGAAGTTAGGTGGCCCTTGTCTACCGCATGTACCTTAGGTATAGATACTGGTTTGTAACATAGACGGAATCGCCATCTCGTAAACTGGTGCTAGCCGTGACTCGGCGTGAATAAATGATACAGTTTGACAGGTTATTGTCGATTCTAATAAAATAATCTATCACGATAATGGTGTTCGTCGGATGATGATGTTTGAAGGCAATGTATTTGTTTTCCTAGTCTTGTCGGGTCGTTAACACAGGGTGATTCATTTTGATTATTTTTCAAGTTTCTTCAAGAATAAGCGAAAAGTTTGAGCAATTGAAATAAAAATTTGAGCTTTCTAAGAGTATTGTGATTAACTTTAGTTCTCATTTCCTTTAGTCCATTTTTTCATTGCCTATAGGTATACCTACTAGAATAGGTACTTATAGTTATCCCTTCTCATTAAATGGGGTATTTGATTAAGAAAATAAATAGTTAGTTAAAAGAAAAAACTCTAATTTGAAAGCTAATTATTTGAAACCTACAGTATTAAAATTAAAATATATAAAAAATGTTTTTGCTCACATGGTGCATTTTAAAATGCCTCTGTCACCCCCTTAAAGTTCCTAGGTAACCTTTGAAGAGGTCTACCGCGCTAGAGATTCATTCAGTTGTTATTCTGTTTAATTTATTCAATAATAATTCGTATATTTATTCAATAGATCCTATTAGTTTTGAAAGGCAATTTAAATTTTTAATTTCTGTAATTTTTTATTCATTAATCTCTCAGCTTAACTTTTCCAGCATCTCTGGTTACCTTCAAATCAACACACACATTCTAAGATATCCAATAGTTTTATTAAATACAAACACATACCAACTTAATCTAACTAATACTGTGTAACTTAACACCAGATATAATGAATGGTGCTTATAAAGCCCATCTAAATGGAGGATTAAATAATTTGTTTACTTAATTCCCACAATATGTTTGGGAGAAGGAAAGTGTCCACTATACCTTTGGTTAAACTTAGGCATTTAAGTATAGTTTACACCAGGCCAGCGCTGGCGAGAATAGAGCGCCCGTCTATTTTTTAAGCCAGTGACCTCCGCCTCCGCTTGAAAAACTGTTTACACAAGGCAAATATACCAAGCCAGCGCACTGGGAGCCAGCGATGGCCTCGTGTAAACTAGGCTTTACATCTTTACTAGATGATTTATACAGTGTCAGGAGGCACTGCATTAGCCTACACACTGTGACATTGTTTGAGATGGAGGCTTGCCCAGCACCTAAACCATCCTCTCAGCTTAACCGGTCATATCCACAGGAAAGACATGGTCAATACGTGTGGGGCTGGCTAAGCCACGGGTTTCCTTATGATGCTATCGTTCACCGTTTAGAGCTCCTGTAAATGCGAATATAAATTTTTCGAAACGAAAAACCCATTGATGCACGACCAGGATTCGAACCCACAACCTTCGGATCGAAAGTCGAAGTACCAACTCGGCCAACACGGCTCTTAAGCTCTTCTTCGGTACAATAATTACACTGAGTTTTCGGCACACTCTATTGAAAGAGTGGCCAAAGTTGCTTCTTTAATATAAAATCCCCAAAAAAAGGAAAAGAGTTCGATCCCCGCTTTGTATGATCTGCAAATATTTGTCTCGGGTCTGGGTGTTTTCTACGTATCTATTATAGGCCTCAGAAAATTAAATGCACTTTTGACTTTATTTTAACTCGATTTTATTTCGTTTTACTCAAATTATAATAAGCAAAATAGGCTGGCTTCCCAATATCTTGTTAAGCCAGCCGTTCATTAACTTTACAATAATCTTTTTAATTGTGCGTCCGCTCAGCGTCACAGTAATAACCCAAAAAAGACCCCCGGTATCGGCGCCATCTGCTTTTATAGCATTGCTTCTTGGTAAACAACAAGATGGCGGCCGGCAGGGAACCTTCCGGTTATTAGTATGGCAACTTTACATTTTTAACATTTTTACACAATATAATATTTCATAATTCCTTAAAAATTATACATTAATTAAATACCAATTAAAATTATGTTTCTGTGAATCATTACAAATTATTATTTTTATTGAATATGACAACAATTTACTAAATCCTATAGTTTTAAACAATAAATAATTGGAACCTTACACTCGACCATCCTGATGTTGTGTATGCCCCCATACACGTCTCTGTTGAAAACCTTACACTCGAGCAACTTAACAAGACTATTATTTACCCAATTTTATACATTATGGCAACTATATTTACCTACATCTTAAACTTCACTTATCATCTAATTTTAAATTTATTTAACATCTTAAACAAACAAATTTTCTTAATAAGAGATAAGAGAGTGTCAAATTACAAAGTTTCTCGCTTCCAAAACTAAACATTTACATAAATATACAAATTCAACAAATTTTATACATTATGGCACCTATATTTACTTACATCTTAAACTTCACTTATCATCTAATTTTAGATTTATTTAACATCTTAAACAAACAAATTTTCTTAATAAGAAATAAGAGAGTGTCAAATTACAAAATTTCTCGCTTCCAAAACTAAACATTTACATAAATATACAAATTCCTAATACATTATTACTACCTACTTAATTTGTATCCGATAATAGCAAGTCGTAAATCCATCCTTCTCTCCCTCCTCTCATGCTTAAACATCTATCTGACGATAACAAGTTGTGAATCCATCCATTCTCGCCCTTGTTTCTCACCCAACTTTATCTATCTGATGGGAACAAGTTGCGAATCCATCCATTCTCGCTCTTGTCCCTCGCACAAACAGTGAGCCAAGTCACGAATCCATCCATTCTCGCTCTTGGGGCTTAATGAACCAATCGCAACTATAGGCAAAGTCGCGAATCCATCCATTCTCGCTCTTGGCCTTAGTGAACCAATCGAAACTATAGGCCAAGTCGCGAATCCATCCATTCTCGCTCTTGGCCTTAGTGAACCAATCGAAACTATAGGCCAAATCGCGAATCCGTCCATTCTCGCTCTTGGGCTTAGTGAACCAATCGAAACTATAGGTCAAGTTGCGAATCCATCAATTCTCGCTTCTTGACCTGAAACAAAAAGAAAATCATCCTTAAATAAACTATCATAATCATCATCTAATATATATATAACATATCTAATCATCATCGCTTTCATTAATCATGGCATGGTAAAAGAAAATCATCCTTAAATAAACTATCATAATCATCATCTAATATATATATAACATATCTAATCATCATCGCTTTCATTAATCATGGTATCATTATCATCAAGCTCTAAGGAAGCTACGTGTATCCATGGTTGTAACCGGTCTGATGCAACAGTAGTTTTATGTTTATTTTTCATCCCTGCAAAGCCAGGAATAGGGGCCACTCTATATCGGTCATTTCCTAACACCTTAACTACTCTAAACGGACCTTCGTATGAAGGCAGTAGTTTCGTACTTTTACCATCATTCTGAAAAACCGTCTTTGCTAACTTTACTAAGTCACCGTTACTGTATAGACGTGCAGGTCTCCGCCCTTTATCATAATACTGTTTCTGTTTCTCTTGTTCCCTATCAATCCTACTCTTGACTTCTTGACGTACCACAGATAGATCACTTGTACTACGGGTGATATCTGTAATTTCATTTAATGCCGGATTTCTCTGACTGTCCATCATAATCCCAAACATGACTTCAGCGGGTGTCCTACCTATGGTCCTTTGCAAGGTGTTATTAAGACCCCATTGTATTTTACCTAGCTTATCATCCCATGATTTCTCATCATGCATTAAATTTTGAGCTGTAAGAGAATCTAAGATAGTCCTATTGTACCTTTCTACCTGACCGTTAGACCTAGGGCTCGCTACAGCATTTAGCACATGTCTGATGCCTTTGTCTAGGCAAAACCGTTTAAACGCATGCGAGGTAAAACAGCTTCCCCGATCACTCACTAACCTGTCAGGTGTCCTAAAAGTATCAAAAATGTCTTCTAATACTTTGATTACATTTAGGGTATTGGTATTCCTTACGGGTTTTATGAACACGAACTTTGTGAATGAGTCCACAGTCACTAGTATGTGAGTGTTTCCTCTTTTTGATTTTACAAATGGCCCGAGGTGGTCGGTGTGCAAAGTGTGAAATGGAATTTCAACTTTAGTGATTGGGTGCAACAGTCCTTCATGAGTGTTGGTATTTTTTTTTGAATACGCACACTCAATACAGGATTTGACATATTTCTTTACGAAACGTGACATTTTCGGAAACCAATAGCTTTTTTTTATACGGTTCAAAGTTTTATCACATCCCACGTGACCAATGTCATCGTGATTCATTTTGCACACTTGCCATCTCGCGCCCTTTGGAACGACCCATCTAACATTATTCTTATCCCCATCCAGGCATTTGAAAAGTTTATTATCACGAACTACATAATTTTCTCGAATATAATTAAGGCCCTTGGTATCTAAGTTACTGTTCACAATATCGCGGATTCTCTCTAACTCTGAATCGCCTAACTGCAAGGTAAGAAGCCAATCATCGTTACTTATTGTTAGTACATTGGGACACTGTACACTGTCTAGTACCCTGGTATCTGGAATTGGGTTTCTGGACAACGCATCTGCGTGAGCCATTTTTGTTCCAGCCCTATACTCAATAGTACAGTCGAATTCCTGTAATGAGAGCCACCATCGTGCTATTCGAGGTATAAGGTCACGTTTCTGAAATGTAGAACGTAGAGCACTACAGTCGGTGACAATTTTGAATTCCTTCCCCAAAAGATACACTCTAAACTTTTTTAAGGAACAAACCACTGCCAGGGTTTCAAGTTCATAAGAGTGGAAATTTTTCTCTTCTGGAGAAGTCTGCCGACTGTAGTACGCTACAGGCTTAAATGAGTCTGTACTACCTTGTGGACGCTGCAGTAGTATTCCGCCAATGCCTACTCTGCTAGCATCCGTATGAAGTTCGGTATCTGCAGAGTGATCGTAAATAGCAAGGACTGGCCTAGATACTAACCTTTCTTTGAGTGCGTTGAAAGCTTCATCCTGCTTATCACTCCATTCCCAGCTTTCATCTTTTTTTAGAAGCCTCGTAATGGGAGAGGCTAACTCTGCAAAACCTCGAATAAATTTGCGGAAGTAACTTACCAACCCTAGGAATTGTCGAACAGTATGCACGTTTTGGGGTTTAGGAAAATCAGTTACGCATTGGATTTTCGTCTTTGATGGCCTTATACCTAACGAGCTGATCTCATATCCTAAATATTCTATCTGATTTTGTAGGAAGCGACACTTAGAAAGATTTAAAGTGAGCTTAGCGTTTTCAAGAAGTTGTAGCACTTCTTCGAGTCTCGTTAGAGCTTCACCCGCATCCCTACCATATACTAGCACATCATCGATATAGACTGTAGCTTTATTAAATCGCACGGCTCCCAAGACATTGTTCATCATCCTCTGGAAAACTGCCGGTGCGTTTGCCAATCCGAATGGCATACGGTTAAACTCGTATTGTCCATCCGGAGTGACAAACGCTGTCAAATGCTTGTGTTGTTCAGCTATAGGTACTTGATAATAACCGGACATCAAATCAAGGGTGATGAACCACGCCTGCCCCGATAGCCTTGAAACCTCGTCTTCAATAATTGGCATCGGGTATCGCTCTTTTGTGGTGATAGAGTTTAGCATTCGATAGTCTATACACATTCGCGTTTTTCCATCCTTCTTGCGGACTAGTATAATAGGGCTAGCATAATTTGATACCGATTCTTTAATGATTCCGGCTTCTAGCATTTCGTCTACCATAACACGAACCTTATCACGCTCATGATGCGAGAGCCTATATGGCCGGTAGACAACCGGACGATCACTGTTGAGTTCGATTTTCATTTCAGTGACATCAGTGCAACCTAGTTCTTTCAAATCAAAAGCAAAGCAATTTCTATAACGTTTAAGTATTTCCAAGAGTCTAATTTTATCTTTTTCAGATACTGCATCACCAAGTTGCACATGATGCTCACTGACATGTTCGACATGAGAACTGACCGGTTCAGTTGGAAGAGCAACAACTCTATTTACTACTTCAATCTTATTAGCTCGAGAAAATACGAAGTTTTCTTGCAGTGGGCATGGTATAGAACATGGTATTATTGTGACACTAAGTAAACCGTTCCTTACTTGATAGATACCACCGAGTATTACAAACTGATTATTGGGCTTTCCCACAATGTTGGTGTCAATCAAGACATCACCGTTCAGTATGGATTCGGTTGCTGCTTTAACACTAGCCGTACCGTAAAGCTTACTACACCCTACTATCTTAACTTGTACAGACCGATCCTGATCATGGTAACATTCGGTGGGGATTTCGGTGCCTACATCCAGAAATTGCAACCTGGTTGCATCTTTTATAACCATTATGTGTGGTTGTTCAGAATATGACTGTCCGACTAACATAGGTTTTTCAAGTAGCTGGTCATTTACTACCTTACAGGGGACCACCGCAGCTACTCCATCAATGATTAAGTTAAGCAGCATTGACCCAATAGACTGTACGAATCCATTACCAAAACCCTTCATAGTTGAAGGTATACCGTCATGCATGACGTCTAATTTCGCGGCATCAGATTCCCTAATCAAGGTTACCTCACTACCAAAGTCAACGAACGCTTGCAATCTTAAATCGTTAATTACTACCTCCTTAATAAATTTATCATTGGGATTCGAACCTGATATACACATTGTCTTGTGAATAGTGCTAGTGCTCGTAGCCTGACCTATTCTTTTCTCGGAACAGTTTTCCGTTTTGTGACCAATTTGATGACACCGGTTGCATTTCACTAAAGGCTTAGTACATTTGAGATAGGGATGCCCGCTTTCCTTACAATTATAACAAACTAATCCTGTTCTAAATCTTGTGCTATTCCTATTTTGTTGACTGTTACTCTTTGCGTTGTCCGAAATGCCCCTACTCCTAAACTGTGATTGATGCGATTGATCTTTATTACTTATCAAAAACTGCAATAATTGGTCAGGTTCGGTGCAACGTAGCGCTAGTGCACTTGATTTTGTCGTTTTGTCACTAAGACCGTGAATGAGACAATCGACGGCCTTTTTCCCAGATATCTCACATTGATTGATAAGAGAGAGTTTTTCATAAAAATAGTTCTCGATGGGTTCACTAAACCTACTCCTACGCTTCAGCATGTCTTCCAAGGACTGACCATAATTTTTTTCACAAGGAAATGCCTTCAAAAGTTTTTCTTGCCATTCCGGCCATGTAAACAGAATTGTGGTAAGGCTCTGATACCACGTTTTGGCCAGTCCTTGTAGTTTCTGCATGGAGAAGTGGATGGTTGTTTTGTCGTCCCAACCGTAGACAGAGGCACATTCGTTTACTTTTCTAAGCCATATATCTACGCGTTGATCCTTTGCAGAAGGATCAAACTCTGGCAAAATATTTTTGTAATTGAGTTTACCGTTCGCATGTGCACTCTGTTCTTTCGGCTGTGACGACAAATCATTCTTAAGTGTCTTAATTAATTTACAAACATCTTTGGTAGAGAAGGATGGACTACATGACCTTGAACGACGCCCTGCTGGGCTGTCGTTTTCCCGTCGATCCTCCCGTTGCTCTCTCTCACGTAGCTCGCTGCCTAGGTGGCTACATCGCTGCCCGTGATGATTGCTATCCAGACATCGTTCACGTTGCTCGTATACAGAGGAGTGTTCCCGGCGATCAACGCGTGCCACGCGTTCGCTACTCCTCGAGCGACGTCCTTCATCACGTTCCGCTTGGAGATCACGCTCCAACCGATGAAGACGATCTCGTTCGCGCTCTAAGTCCTCCGCACGTAAACGCAGACTCCGGCTGCGGCTGCGGCGACGACTGCCTCTGCTATGACGGCTGCGTGACCGGCTCTGCCTAGGAGCACTCGCTCTGTCGCTAGCAGATTTCATTCGCCGCGATTCATCTTCAATCTCATCCATTTTTCTGAAACTTGCAGACATTTTCCATGTTAGATGCGTTCACAACAAAAGTAAAAATAAAGATCATTACTAGCATGAAACAAGTGTAAACTAGGATGATAATTATTAAAAGTCAAAAAGGAAAAACCAAATCTTAAAATCAAAATTTTAAATTCTCAATTTAGTTTAATAAAAGTAATTGGAAATAGGTAAAGCGCTATCCGCACCAAGCAATGGAATTAAAAAAAATAAAATTAAAAAAAAAAAAAAATTAAAATCTAAATAAAATAAAAATTATTTAAATTCAAAAATCTTTTAAAATTTAAAAACTATTTGAAATTTAAAGCTTAAAAATCATTTAAAATTTAAAAATAATTTAAAATAAAATTTAAAAGTAAAACAAAATCAATGATAATTATTAAAAGTCAAAAAGGAAAAACCAAATCTTAAAATCAAAATTTTAAATTCTCAATTTAGTTCAATTAAGTAATTGAAAATAGGTCAAGCGCTATCCGCACCAAGAAATCGAATTTAAAATAGAATTTAAAAATAATTAAATTATTTGAAAATAAAAACAAAATTTAAAATGTAAATAAAATAATTTAAAAGTACAATAAAATCAAATTGTACTAGGGTAGGCTGGATCAATTAAAGTATCTAAAATAATTACTATGCTTATAAATGTAGGTCTAATAATCCTACATTAAATAATTATTAATAATACTAATCTCACTTTGAAGCCGTCATCGAACACCATGGTATAGAGAAACAAAATTAAAACAGAATTAAATCGTGTCAACAATTAATTTAAATAAACCGTACCTTCCTTCATAATCGGGAAAAATAAATTCGTGCGTGCTTGCTTAAATTATCTTAACCGATAAATTGACAGGGCGAGAATTATTCTTCACGACAAGAAAGAGAAAACCGCACTCATCAAATCATAAAAAATACAAGACAAAACAAGAATTACCGTAACTTAACGTAATACGTTGTCAATAGGTACCTAGGTAACTGACAAGTTTCCGACAAGAAAGGCAAAACCACCGCCCATTATTTCTCATAATTATGGTATGAACTCATCAACTTGGGTTTTATCATTACTTACATTATAATTTTCTTGGACTTTAATATTATCAAATATGCAGTGTCGGTAGTTTCAAATATCCAGACACTGCCCTTACCATAAATTAAACTGCCACGGTCAGATAATCTCGGTACAATACCGACTGGCCCGTGCCAGAAAAACATAGGTAAGTAGATAAATAATTATTATTAATATTTGAGATGAAAAGAAAAAAACCCAAGTATTATATTGTGGGTACTTGACATCCTACACATTGAAAGGTATTCGCAGATCCAGATAGTCTCGGTTCTATACCGACTGGTTCAAACGAAAAACAATTCAACGAAATAAGTATACCAAAATTACCCACAATTTTTATGAAGTGTTAACACAATCGGATAGTCTCGGAACAATTCCGACCGAATCGTGCTAACAAATCTTTATAATGAGATCACAACATAATTATGGCAAAAATCAATAAAAGAAAAAAACCCAAGTAGGTACCTATTATAAATTGTGGGTACTCGACATCCTACACATTGAAAAGTATTCGCAGATCCAGATAGTCTCGGTTCTATACCGACTGGTTCAAGCGAAAAACAATTCAACGAAATAAGTGTACCAAAATTACCCACAATTTTTATGAAGTGTTAACACAATCGGATAGTCTCGGAACAATTCCGACCGAATCGTGCTAACAAATCTAAACCTATAATGAAATCACAACATTATTTATGCCAAAAATCAATAGATATAATATCAAAGTTGTACATACCCTTATTATTCCTTGGTTCATCCCACTTCTGAGATATAGGCCTCAGAAAATTAAATGCACTTTTGACTTTATTTTAACTCGATTTTATTTCGTTTTACTCAAATTATAATAAGCAAAATAGGCTGGCTTCCCAATATCTTGTTAAGCCAGCCGTTCATTAACTTTACAATAATCTTTTTAATTGTGCGTCCGCTCAGCGTCACAGTAATAACCCAAAAAAGACCCCCGGTATCGGCGCCATCTGCTTTTATAGCATTGCTTCTTGGTAAACAACAAGATGGCGGCCGGCAGGGAACCTTCCGGTTATTAGTATGGCAACTTTACATTTTTAACATTTTTACACAATATAATATTTCATAATTCCTTAAAAATTATACATTAATTAAATACCAATTAAAATTATGTTTCTGTGAATCATTACAAATTATTATTTTTATTGAATATGACAACAATTTACTAAATCCTATAGTTTTAAACAATAAATAATTGGAACCTTACACTATGTACCTACTTATTTAAAAAAAAAATGTAAGTAGTATATCACATATCAGTCATGTGGCTCCCCTAACACAAGCTCTGCTTAATTTGGGTCTACAACATGGTGCCGTGTGAAATGTCCAGCATTATTTATTTATTTAAAATACATTATAATCTTGAAGATCTTAGAAGAAGAATAACTGCTTGAAGTTCTTAAAATGAAATAAATTCATTTTTTCCTTAGCGGTTTAGTGGACCTGCGCCCGTAACGCAAGGAATGTGGATAACTCAATCGAACACTTGTTGGCGCGATCGGACGCTATAAAACATTCGTGTTATTCCGATGTCCGATTGTTGTGGCTTATGGAATTCTTATAAATGGGTTCCGTAGAATTTTAAATATTTAACTTTTTAATTCTATCATTTAATGCGGCGGTTCGCGACCGAGACTGGAGACACCGAGGGGGCTGATTGTCTATTTTTGATAACGACCAAAATCGGTCTCAAACGGTCAAATATGACAGTTCAGTGACCACGCAAGTAGCAGTAGCAGTAGTAGCGACAAAAGATACCTACGCGATCGTTTAGACAGTTTGAGACCAATTTGAGGTTTGAGACAAGTTAGACAATCAGCCTGCCGGACTGAGACATGCTTTGTAGGGGCGCGCGAAGGACGTCTAAAATAACTTATAATTCCTTCTAATCCATTGATAAGATTGTGATGAAACTTTGGTAAGGTCGCCCGCGAGGGTTTCTAGCCCATAAAATCTAAACAGGTTGAGTTTTTTTTTTTTTTCAGGGCCACAAAGATTCTGGTTTGAGTCCGCAACCGTTCGCCGATGACCGTTTCGTCAATGGAATGTTCGCCGTCAGGACGATTCATTTATTTCCGAATGACTCTGTCGGTGAAATCGAGCCCGTAACTCCTAACATGACTTTTCGGTAACTCTCACGGTTTCAGAATTCTCTTAGGGAGTGTCCACATTGCGTTTTCTGCAGCGCGTTTTTGAGCTGCGCGTTTGTATCGATACAAACGCGCGTTCGCAACGCGTATTTTTCCATACAAAAGCGAACCGGGAGGGGCTGCGCGGGGGGCTGCGCGTTCGCATCGCGTTCGAATCGCGTTTGTATCGATACAAACGCGCTGCAAAAAACGCAATGTGGACACTCCCTTAAGTGGCCCTGAAAAAAAATCATCTGGTATATTAAATACAAAAATAATTAGGTTGGTACGACGCTGGGTCATCTAGTATACTATAAGGAGGTGATGATTTTTCCACTGAACCCTAATAAGGTCAGGTCGGTGAAATATCGCTGTATGCACTGGAATCGGCTAAAAGGTAGGTATCGGGTGTCTGATAGACGGCGCGACTCACACGTAAAGTGCGACGATTGTAATCGAATGTTTTAATACTATAAAGGTTGCCTGGAAGATCTCTTTAGCGATTAGGCTGTACATTGTTATTTAGTTTTAAAAAGGCCTTTACATTTTGGTTTGGGATGGCAACTTTTGCCTACATAAGGCGTGGTTCATGTGGTGTCTAGGAGTCGAGACCTGCAGTGCGATTCAGACCTTCTCTGAGTATATTCCGGATTCGGGAAGTGACTTTCCGAACTTTCTTTTTGACTTTCCGAAGTAAATTTCTCAGCTTACGCTTATTAAAGTTGGTTTTTTTTATTTTTAATTTAGGAAGGTACTTGTTATGATGAGATTAGGAACATCCCATTTCGCCAACAGAGCTCTTATCGAATCAATACACTTCTAAATCCACCATCAATTTCCACTATTCTCATATCTCAAGAACAATTTATATAACATAGATTGAGAGATAGATCTTCGTTCTTAGAATATGGGCGGAAACGAGGTAAGTAAAGATATTTTTTACTTGAAATTATGAGCGTTAAATGAAGACCGTCTTGAAAACCTATAACCTTCCTCAAGAGTTTAGCTATCAAATGCAGATTTTTTTTTTCAAATCGGACTTGTAGTTCCTGAGATTAGCGCGTTCAAACAAACAAACTCTTCCGCTTTAGTATATTACTAGCTTCCGCCCGCAGCTTCGCTCGCGTGGTATAAAAAGTTGCCTATGTCCTATTTCCGGTCATTATCTATCTATATTTTAAATAGCCAAATCGGTTCAGTGGTTGTCGAGTTATAGAGGAACAAACATACATCCAAACATCCATCCAAAAATCCAAACTTTCGCATTTATAATATTAGTGTGAATGAATTAGAGTGATGTCATAGTGTGAAAGTGTGATTAGTAGGATTAATTTCATATACACTAGATATCATTTTGATGAGATTACCTGCGCTAAAAAGGTTTACATTTTATAAAATTTCTATGATATTAAGACGCGGGGTCGAATTAGTCCCATGTCCACAATACAGCGGCGGTTATTTCTCAGAAATGCAGAGCCGTTGTTCGCCGGGAATCGAACCCCCGCTGGTTCAGTAATTCACGCTCACACCTCCATGCTCCGAAGACGCTCCGCGGAGCGGCAGTGGTCTTGATACTTGGACTATCCATTTTATCTTATTAAATTATAGCAATTTTTGTAATTTCATACACTTCTCACAATTAATCTAGTCATTCGTGAAGTTAGCCGTTTCGCTGCGTAGTAGAAAATGTTGCATGAAAAGTTGCACTGCACATCGAAACCGCCACTTCACGAATGCCAAGATCCATTGGAAAAAGTATACTTTGGTAGGTACCTCGGAAACGAACTTACAATTTTTTATGAAATTGCGTACCTAGTAATAATATTTTCTTTTCAAGTGTATTATACCGTTCGTTCACCGTGGTACCAAGTAATTTTATACACTTGAAAAAAAAGATCTATTATTCCTTCAACCATGAAAAAAAGAACTCAATTTTTTCACAAATAGAAAACTGTAGGTAAGCAGGTACCTACTAACAGTATGCCGAGAAAAGGTCAGTCGCCTTTTCAGGTTTAGGTTTAGACGGCCTAAAACTCCATTACCAGAGTTGGCCAGTTGGCCACTAGCTCATACGAACTTAACGAGAGATAAGAAAAAAAGTTGGTCACTACAGTTGGCCACTAGCATAGACCGACTTGCCCACTAGAATATTTTAAGTATCAAAACGCCTCAGTCCCCTACAGCCGTAATATATTGATGATGGTGTAACACTCTATTGTGATCTTTTGTTAGATTATGATAACCGAGATAACTTATTCCCGAGTTAATATAAACGTCTGACAGCGTTAGCCTAATATGGATGCACCTTATTTATTTATTCTTGTTGTACAAATGAAACAGATAAAAAATGCTTAGATCTAGACAGGTAATGGCAAAGGCGAGCTTAACCCTAAAAAGAGTTCTCTTCCAGCAAACCTTAATGGGAGAAAGAGATGGAATTTAAATAGTGGGTGCTTTTACTTTTGGTGTTTACTTTTACTGTGGGAAATAAACATGGCATAGTACTCCAAGAATAAAACTTAGGCCTTTACATCTTTACTTTAGAGGATTTATACAGTGTCAGGAGGCAATATTTGCCTACACTTAACAGGACACTGTAGTGCCTGGGATTGAGATTAGAGTAGGCTTGCCCAGCACCTAAATCATCCTCTCAGCTCAACCGGCCATATCATGAGCAAGACATGGCCAATACGTGTGGAGCTGAGCTAACTAAGCCGCGGGTTTCCACACGATGTTTTCCTTCACAGTTTAAAAAAAAACTTGACCTTTTACATCTTTACCAGAGGATTTATACTTAAGCCCGTCACAGACTTAGCTATAATATATATTAATATACCGTACTATTATACCGTATATATTATAGCTGAGTGTGTGGTCACGCGAAATTGCGAAAATTAGTATAGAAAATATATAGATGTCTAGCTATAAAAATATTAATATATATTATAGCTAAGTCTGTGACGGGCTTTATACAGTGTCAGCAGGCAATCATTGCCTACACTTACGCGGGACACTGTAGTGCCTGGGACAATGTTGAGATTGATCCTCTCAGCTTAAAAACATCGTAAGGAAACCCGTAGCTTAGGGAGTGGCCACTATTGATACAAACGTGCAGCTCAAAAACGCGCTGCAGAAAACGCAATGTGGCCACTCCCTTAGTCGTATCCACATTAAGGAAAATAAGAAAAAGTCACAGGTGCATTGTGGAGCGTCAGTTTGTTTAACATCATAATTGGTCGAGGCTTATGGTCTGCGGAGACCATGCTGATTCCACGCCGGCCAAGAAGCGGTCGTGGCGTAGCTTGCTTAGATCTTCTGACAGATCGTTGAAGTTAAGCGACGTTCAGAGCGGTCACAATTTGGATGGGTGACCGCAAGTAGCATTAACAGCTGAGCGCTTTCGTGCTTTGGAGGGCACGGTAAATTGTCGGTCCCGGCTTTTAAGAGGCCTGCGACCGGCGAATTTCTATAAAACGTAATACCGAAATCATTTAAAATTTAAGCATATTTTTATCAGTTTATCTTGTTAGATTAAGAGAGTAGGTATTTATCTAGGTTCCTGTTAAACTTTTGTTCCGAAAAACTTACCTAAAAAAGAAATGTAAGCAGATTGAATTGAAATCTTTGTAGGTACACCAAAAATGGCATTTTTTCTTTTCATTTGTTCTATAGTAAGTTTTTTGGAACAAAAGTGTAACCTACTGTAAGTGTGAGTGTATGCCGCCGGCACTGTGTGTAGTAACCTTTACGTTCCTAGGTAAGTAGATACGTTCGCCGGTCCCTTAAGTCGTTAAGCCATGACGGAGGCCTTCCGATGGACTAAGAATTCGTCAAAACTAAAGTTTTTATGAAGAATGTAATGAAAGTGAATGAGGCGGAATAGGTCAGGAACAAAATCAAAAACATTGTCTCTGCCTACCCCAATGGGAAAGAGGCGTGATTTTATGTTTGATGTATGAAAAACTCCGTCATAATTTTTACGAATTTAGATATCACATCACACTATCACATTAATATTATACCTAAACGTGAAAGTTTGGATGTTTGGATGGATGTATGTTTGTTCCTCTATAACTCAACAACCACAGAACCGATTTGGCTGAAATGCGTACCCCTATTATAAATGTGAAAGTGTGTTTATTTGTTTGTTTATTTGTCGTGGAATCACGTCAAAACGGAGCGACCGATTGACGTGATTTTTTGTGTGGAGTTAGCTGGAGGGCTGAAGCCTAACATAAGCTACCTACTTTATATCCGGGTACCACGCGAGCGAAGCCGCGGGCAGCAACTAGTTTGAAATAAATGGGAATAGGACATAGGCTACTTTTTATCCGGGTACCATGCGAGCGAAGCCGCGGGCGGAAGCTAGTCTAATATAAAAAGTACGAATTATTTTTTGTTTATTTTTGAATCCCAAAGTGATCGTTTTATGAGTCTATCGACTCTATATTCGTTTTTAGGGTACACTGAAGGACAAAACGGAATCCCTATCAAAGTCAAAGTATATTTATTGCGAGAAATACATGTATTTACATAAGATATTATAATGGCATAAACGCTGAAATGTATTCATATATTTTCCTATATTTCTTATCACACACATCACATCACATTACCACACTAATCACAGTAATATTATAAATGCAAAAGTTGCATGTTTGTTCCTCTATAAGTCGATAACCACTGAACCGATTTGGCTGAAATTTAAAATACAGGTAGATAATGACCGGGAATAGGACTTAGGCTACTTTTTGTCCGGGTACCACGCGAGCGAAGCAACGGGCGTATACTAGTATTTTATATTTGAAATAAAAACATTTTTGTAGTTGAAATACATGTCGAATTTCAACTACAAAAATGTTTTTATTTCAATCTGACTTAGGGAGTGTACACATTGCGTTTTCTGCAGCGCGTTTTTGAGCTGCGCGTTTGTATCGATACAAACGCGCGTTCGCAACGCGTTTTTTTCCATACAAAAGCGAACCGGGAGGGGGGCTGCGCGTTCGCATCGCGTTCGAATCGCGTTCGAATCGCGTTTGTATCGATACAAACGCGCTGCAAAAAACGCAATGTGTACACTCCCTTCGGCCGGTCATTCACGGGCAGCTTGACTTGAAGCAGTCAGAATTGACTGCTTTAAGCTGCGACTGAAGTGAAATGCGCTGCTGGAGCAAATGCTGAGGGGAAGCCTTATTTTATTGTCACTGTAATATAACATTTTTGATTTGTGTGCATGTACCGTATAGTGGTGAAAATAAAACTTTTTTCTATTCTATTCTATTCTATTCTATAAATGGAACCGCTCTAGCAGTTCAAACCAACTAAACGCTTAGTGACTAAGAAGCTAGTAACTAAGCAGTTAGTATTATACGGAACCATCAATGCGCGAGTCTGATACACTTAGCTGTTTTTTCATACAAATGAAATCTAAAGGAAACGATATGAATGTTAAAGTCTCAATTTAATTTGAATAATGTGAGTTTACGTCAGTCTGCCTATTCTTTAAATATCTGGAGCAAATACTTTAAAAACCCATTTAGCATTTTAGACCTTATTTCCATTGGTCTAAAGGGCATTATAGATAGTGTTTTTGAGTGAGGATCCATATTTCACTCGTTGTGTGGGAGGCTGATTCAGTTTGTCCAAAATCTTCTATGTGACGTGGCTGTTAGAATAATGGAGGTGGTAAATGTTATGGTTTGATTGTATCGGCAAGCACAGTACCTAGATGACTTAAAAAAACTAAAGCCTTTACATCTTTACACTAGTAGTTCGCCCCGAACTAAGATCTCGCGCGCCGTAGATGGCTTACATTTGGACTTTCTTCTGACTACCCCTATAATTTCAAGTGCTACTACTGCCGAGTATACCTATTGCGCTAGCTCTTCATGGTAAAAAATACTAGCATGCATGCAATACATAATGTCGTGTCTAATTTTTCATTTATTTCATATTTATGAATTCTCGTCGTATATCTAAAAGTATACGTCCTAGAATAAAAATAATAACTATTTTGGAATGTACAAATAAAAACCTTTCATTTGACACCCCACTCAATATATTTGTTTACTTGGCTTACATTTGGACTTTCTTCTGACTACCCCTATAACTTCAAGTGCTACTACTGCCGAGTATGCCTATTGCGCTAGCTCTTCATGGTAAAAAATACTAGCATGCATGCAATACATAATGTCGTGTCTAATTTTTCATTTATTTCATATTTATGAATTCTCGTCATATTTCTAAAAGTATACGTCCTAGAATAAAAATAATAACTATTTTGGAATGTACAAATAAAGACCTTTTATTTGACACCCCACTCAATATATTTGTTTACTTAACTTTTTTACCCCAATTATTTTCATTCTTTATCAAAATTTTTTTTTATCACGAAAATAAATCAAGTAGCATCTAAAATCATTGCAAACCAAACCGCAACGATGCCACTCTCTTTTTAAGACCGACCAGTCAATGAGCTACGAAGACATCTAAACTCTATGAAACGGGAGCTCTTGCAGCTCTGGTTTCGTAGTTTTTGTTCTTTGGTCGTATTTCAAAAACTATACATCCTAGATTAAAAATAAAAACCATTTTGGAATGTACAAAATAAGCCCTTTCGTTTGACACCCCACTCAATATATTTGTGTAACTTTAAAAAAAAATTACCCCCTTGGGAACCTAATATCTTCACAACCCCTTCATCGATTAAGCTCATATGCTCCACCGTAAATTTCCTTACTACAACCTATTGACCTACCAAGTTTCATGCAGATTGGATGAACGGTTCGACAGTTATGCGCGAACAACAATTCGTGAAACATACATACAAACATACAAACATACAAAGCAAAATCGCCCAACTTACCACTAAGATCTTCGCTCGCTTCGCTCGCTCGATCGACTAGATGATTTATACAGTGTCAGGAGGCAATCTTTGCCTACACTTAACGTGACACTCTCTCTCATCTCTCATCTCAAACAATGTCCCATGATGATGGAGTAGAGAGGCTTGCCCAGAACCTAAACCATCCTCTCAGCTTAACCGGCCATATGGCCGAAACACAAAATTCACAGGAAAGACGTTGGTCAATACGTGTGTTTCAAGGACCAATAAAAACTTTAAAAAATAAACCAGTGCCATATCAATAAAGATACATACATCGATGTATGTCACCTGATATTTTAAACATGGCATTTATGTCTTTTGATCGGGTTTAGTGCATTCTAATAAACCAAACAGTTTCACAGAATTATCTAAAGGCTGTTTCACAAAAGATTCAGAAATCTTCATTGAACAAAATTCAATATTCAAATATCATTTATTCAGTAGAACCGCTGTGACCACTTTGAAACGTCTTAAGAGCTAGGTGATTCTACTACTGTTCTTTCGCGACCAACACCGTGAAGAATACCCTAGATAACCGAAGACCTAGAAGACCCTAGAAACAGTGATATTAGACCTAGATATTATTATGTAATTATGTTACCGTCATTCTTATCGACGTTTAAAATATGGTCACGCTGCATACATACCGATATAATGCACACTATGTTGACAAGTTCCGCAAATGAATAGTACCTACGTACCTACATATATAACAAAATAACATTTTTATTGTTTTTGTAATTCACTACTGGCAAACACGTCTAGAAACGAAACTTCTCGATCGGTTAAACTGCTCTAACGTATGCGTTAGAGCAGTTCGTAGTGGCGTTCAATGGAAAGCAATTTAGGGTCGTGAAACAAAGGTAAATAAAAATACGCAACAAATTCCCGTTAGTTCGTTTAAATAAAAAAAAAAAATATTTTGAAAATTATTTATTAATTTTTTGAGAACACAGCCTTACATTTATTTTGTAACACAACCCCATTAAAAACAAAGTTTTATAAAATAAAGTCACAAAGCGGATAAGTGGACGATTTGAGATTATTTATTGATTATAACACAAATAAAGTATCGATTTCGCGTGCATTCGCTCTTAATCGTTTTATCGAGAACAAGTTTATGTCATATTTTGAACCAGGGACCGCAAAAGTACCTACTCCAAGACCCCTCTTCCTTCTTTCTTCTTACTTCTTTGGTAAAGAAGTAAAGAACTTTCTTTCTTTTTGGGGGGGAATTCTTTGGTTTGTTAGAGGGGGCGCCCCCCCAGTTTTATTTTAGGGGGGATCAGACCCCCTCTGCCCCCACACTTTTGTGGTCCCTGTTACAGATACACAGAAAAGTGAACCAACACGACACCTCTGAACATTTAACATAATTAATGACCTTAACTGTCAAATTAATGGTCATCTAAGACGAAAAAGGTAATTTTTGGGTCCAAATCGATGTTAATAGTGACATAATAGATTAGTTTATTGTCATCCATTGTTGCGTTGGCCAAGTGGGCATATTCTTCAACTTTTTGATTTAATTTAATTTAATTTAATTTAATGGATCTAGGCATTCGTGAAGTTAGCCGTTTCGATGCGCAGTGTAGCTTTTTCATACAAAATTTTCTACTGCGCAGCGAAACGACTAACTTCATGCATGCCTAGATCCATTGTGCATACGCTATGTTCTGAAACCTACAGCCATTTTGGTACAGAGTTTCTGAAGAGGCCTAAGTTGCGGCAAGTCCAAACGGGTCAATCCCCAGAATCAGCGTGTTTGGTTGATTGCTATGGTGCTTTTTAAATATCGATATTATTGCTTTTCTGTATTTTTATTTCGAGAAGGAGGTGTATATTTTCGTATTGGCGGGCAGAAAAGCAATAATATCGATATTTAAGGGGCGCCATAGCGATCAACCAGGAGATTGACCCAAACACATTTGGCACATACTTACTCGCATTTTTCAATTAGTACCACGTGACAGGTGGCACGCCCTTCGCCGACTATCCCAACTTATTAATTCACATTCTTGAGTGACACCGGGGGACTTATTTAAGTCTCACAATGAGATGTTTCAATAATAAAATAACAGAAAGCATTTTCCATTCATATTCAGTTCCAAACAAAATTATTGTCTTTATTAGGCTATTTCTTACTAAGTTTACGATCGATTGAAGATTTTTAGTGTTTTAGTCTCAGTGGGGGCGCTGCGTACGACTACTGTCTGGGCACAGCACAAAATAGATACAGTAATGAAGGTTAGAAGAGCTAGACATTATTTAACAAACGGGAATTACTCACGTAAAAATATCGTCCATTTAGATACCGACAATGTTTCGAATGTTTTGATACGACAATGTTTTTGTAAGGAGGGAGTTGCGGCAAGGTTACTCGCATCTCACACTCAGTGTGAGACGTGAGTCCCGTGTGTTAAATAATGTCTAGTACAACTCACGATAGTTTTGAAAGTTAGAAGAGCTGTTTTATAGTAGCCGTATAGTGGCCGAACGCGCCGAATTCTCGCAGCACTGCCAGGTTCGGTCGAATCGGACGATTCGGCGCCGACAGATGTGCTAGGTTTCATACAATTTTATATAAATAATTTTAAAATTCGATACATTCGGTGTGTTTGACGTGGATATGTGTGCCGCCACATTTATGGTGAAAATAGAGCGGTTATTTTTATACTTCTAAATATATCAAAATTAGAACTTCATAGAAAATATTTTAATAAAAAAAAAATTGTTTATTTCAGACCATGGAACTATATCGTGCTAATAGTAGAAACTTACAAACGTAGATTAGTAACTAACCTACATTGATGATGATGATGATTAAATCCTGTTGTCCCTCATCAGCAGTGATCGGAATTAGGCGGGCTTAAATACCTAAAGTTCAAAGAACAGAGGCAAAAAAGGGGAGACTTCCTTACTACAAGAATTTTATTCTTGTAGTAAGTAATAATTTTATTGAAAGTTGGCACAATTTTCATAGTGAGTAAGTACATTTAAAATTAATGTTAATAGTATTGTGAACTAATTCAAATAATTTTTGACGGAAAAAGTTTTTATCCTTATAATTTACATTTTAGTTTTTGTTATTAACTCAGGTAAAAAATTGATTCACCTTAATGTTAGATGTTCTTTATTAATGTCCCGGAAACGGAAATAATTGGGTCGAAAAATATTTAGTCCTAAGGCGTCTCCATTTGTCTCAGTTATTTTTCGAACTTTAGGTATTTTAGCCCGCCTCATTCCGATCACTGCTCATCAGGGACATAGGGCTCTCAGAAGGGATTTCCATTTGACTCGATCCTGCGCGGCAACCTCCAGCTCCTTCCAGCCGAGGCCAATTGATGCCGCCTCCTTCTCTACTGTGGGCCTCCAGGTGGTACGAGGGCGACCTGGTTTCCTTCTCCCGGGAACTTGCCACGTCAGACCTTGTTTGGATAGGTGGTTGTCTGGTCTTCGCAACACATGTCCTATCCAGCGCCATTTCCTCAGAATAATCTCTTCGGCTATAGGGTTTTGGCCGGTCAACTCCCATAGACTTATATTAGAGATGGTCCGTGGCCAGTAGATTCCCAGAATCCGCCGCAAACATTTGTTTACAAACACCTGGAGTCTACTGGTGATATCTTTTTTGACGGGCCATGTCTCACATCCGTATAGGAGCACCGACTTGACGTTGGAGTTGAAAACCCTTAGCTTTGTACGGCGAGTGATAACTGGGGATGTCCATACGGGTTTTAACTGCGCATATGCGGCACGGGCTTTATTAATGCGCGCTTCAACGTCCGTTTCTGCTCCTCCTTGTGGGTCCACTACGCTCCCGAGGTAAGTGAATTTTTTTACCTGTTCGACCGGCTCACCGTTCACATAGATTGGGGTTGTGTTATGGGTGTTTAGGCGCATGTCTTTGGTTTTGGAACAGTTAATACGCAAACCTTCCTTAGCAGCGGCATTGGCTAGATCATTAGTCTTCGACTGCAGATGGTCTCGTGATGTGGCGAATAAGCACAGGTCATCTGCGAAATCAATGTCCTCAAGGATTTTACCATTTGCCCATGGCAGACCTCTTTCCTCTTGGTTTGTCACTCTGCGCATCACATCATCCAAAACAGTCAAGAACAACAAAGGCGACAGCAAGCAGCCCTGTTTGACTCCAGCAGTGACGGGTATCGGATCTGACAGTTGGCCCTTGTGCATTACTCGACAGGTGGATCCCTCATAAAGGCACTTAATTATATCTGTGACCTTGTCTGGTATTCCCCTTTGTTTCAGTATTCGCCATATGCTTGTCCACTTCACCCTGTCAAAAGCCTTTTCAAAATCTACGAACAGGACATGGAGCTCTTTTTGCATTTCATCTCAACCTACATTACAAATAAAAATAACACATACAAGGAACTTTATTGTAATACTAGGCTAGGCGTGTGATTGGCCTAAGCACTGCCAGTCAGTGTCTCACTCTTATAAGCAGAGCACAGATCTTCTACAACAACGGTTAGAAGGCCATTTGCCGTGTGCCGCGCGCGCCGCGGCACTCTGATGTACCCTTTGCGCAACACTGTATTAGAGTGTATTTACTGTTTCTAACTTCTTGTGGCAAGAATGTAACGTCTTTATACCAATCATAAAACAACTAAGGTGTATATTTTTATTGTTTAATTCTCAGTAGCAGCGGAATTAATACGCTATAATATGAATTATCGAATGACTATTATGTGTCCTATTCCCTTTTGTTTTACGGTTATTACTTTGTAGTATTTTAAGAAAAAAGTTGGAAGTTTTTAAATTGAAGACAATGTTTATTTTTATATGTATTAAAATGAACATGAAGATGTGTTAAAGATAAAAAATTAAGTTAAATTGGGATTGCATAAAATTTACATACATTTTACTTTACTTACTTACTTTACTATACAATTGTGAAAAGGTACGGTTTGTCATTTTGGATGTAGCTTCGAAACTGTTTGTGCTATCGTCATCGGATAATTTTAGTCACAAAGTGGAATGCTGCAGTAGGTTTTCTGAGTAGGTACTTATTATGAGTACATAGACTATGATGGTACAGGGTCGAAGCCACGGGCGGATGCTAGTTTAGTATAAAAAATGATTATAATTGTAACTTTTAATTTTTTTAACCGACTTCAATAAAGTCAGAGGTCTCATCGGAATCTTTTTTTTTTATATCCTTCCCCGATTACTCCGTCCGACCGAAATTTAAAAAAAAAGTTTTTGGAGTTGTCAGTTATTCTTTGGAGTTGTAATTTATTCTTTGGAGTTGTAATTTAGTCTTTGGAGTTGTAATTTATTCTTTGAAGTTGTAATTTATTCTTTGGAGTCATTAAATGACGACTCCAAAGAATTAGTTGCAGTAGATAGGTTTTCGGGTAACTTTCTTTTAATTTAGTGATAATTACATGTCACATTTTTTTTATCGGTGAAACTTTTAAAATATTCCCATGTACGTACAGTAAAATCAAAATAAGAATGCGTTTCGGAAAACATCGGAAACAATCGCATAAAATTACAAAAACTATTGACTAAAAGTCATTTGGAAATGAATATTGCTCATAATTTCAACTTTATCGCAAACAAATAAATGTCATTTTTAAGTAAAGCAAATTAGTTGCAAGCCGTGCGAGCTGCGCTGCTAACGACCGACGTGCACTTCTGTCGCATTTTGTTTTGTAGAATCATCTCAGATGTATCTTTCATGGGAATCATACACTGCTGTCGGACATATTCGGAAAACACGAAAATAACCGATGTCCTCCGAAGACTGACAAAAACAATGAGTAGGTAGGTACTTAGTAAACTACTAACCATGACATCATTACTACCGCGAATTACCAAATTACATAGCGAAATACATTATACATTACATTTAGCTTAATTAAGCCATTTAGAGGCTTAAAATGGCGTAAGCAGGATGTGAATTCAGCTTTTATTGGTTGACATTTTTTTAAATACAATAGGTAGTTACTATAATTCCATGAATTCTGTCTGTCAAATCGACCAATGGCTGATGACTATAAAATTTGACAGATGATATAAAATGTATAATATATATTTAGGGTTGGGATACAATAGTTCGGGACTGATTAAATTATATTTGAATTTGAATTGCGTTATTATAAATAATATGGTTAACGGAAGGCATCTTTTGTGAACGGATATTGTGGTTTTCGTAACTAGATACAAATAAATTGGAAAGTTAATAAAAGTTTCGATGGTAATAAGAACTTTTTATTTATTTAAGAACTCTAAAAATCACAATTGATTGATTGATTCATTTATGAATATTTAAAATTAACACGATCATATTCGTTATGAATGGTTTTCTATAGTATTTTGTCCTATTTTCAAATATTTTAATAAAAAAAATGCATTCAAACAAAATAAACTTAAGTAGGTAATTCTAAATTCTTATGTAGTAGGTACCTATAAAAGAAGGTTACGACAAAGTCTTCAATGCTTATTTCATTTTTTAAATTTATACTTATGTATTATAAAATTGTACTCAAAATAACTATTATGACAAATAAGTTATTGTTATCACGGCTCATTAACTCAATTTTTTACAAATTATAATATTTTACTAACGAAATTTGAATAGAATGCTACATAAATAATACATCCATTACATTTTTTAATTTAAAAATCAAATGCCATAAACAAAACGACTTGTGTGGTAGAAATAATTTATTCAAAGTTTTCAACGAAAAGCCTAGCTACTGTTAATTTAGCTACCGTTGTATATTATAGCATTCAGTGCACGCACATGTTTAGTGGTCAACTATAATGTGTGCGTATAGCATAGTAAGTTTAAGATTGTGAAATAGACGTAGATAAGAGATACATTAAATCACACTTTTATTATAAATGCGAACGTTTGGATGTTTGGATGGATGGATGTATGTTTGCTCCTTAACTCGACAACCACAGAACCGATTTGGCTGAAATTAAAAATTTAGAAACTTAGATTCTGTTATACGTTTTTTTTAAATAATGCCCATTTGTTTCGTCACGAACACTGTTTTTACCATGATAGGTAGGTATTTTAGTGCGCTTTTTATAATCTAATATTAATTTCCGTCAAAATATATTTAAAATTTTATTACCAATCTATTGAAAATTCATTAAAATAAAATCACCCATCGAAACGCAATTCAAATGAATACATTTCCTCATAAATTTCAAATTTATTATTAAAAAAAAAATGTAAACTCTCCGATAATCGTTCCATAAGAAATATTATAGCTTAATTATCTTTTATCGCTACAACACAAGCTTTAAGCCCAACTTAAAAATACTACAGTCTATGTAGATAATATATATTAGGTAGGTACCTACAATAGGACGCTTTCTTTCTAAGAAAACTAATTCGGGTTGTTAAGCTCAATTTGAATTACAATTAGTTCCTAAAACACTTTAATGTATAGTAGGCGTTGGTACAGTCAACGACAAAAGATCAGAGTAGAAAAATGATAAAAAATATAAATCTGTAGGATAAACGATTGCGTTTGAAGGATCTGCCTGAAGGTGTATTTCTGTTCATAACTACAAAGATCCTCAACAGATCCTCACCAAATATTTAAGGCACCAATCGGAAAGAACACCCTTTCAAACAAAAAAATGAATTTTCCAAATCGGTCTAGGCGTTTTCTAGTAAACATACACAAAAATGGTAAAAAAAAAGATTCTGACGAATTGAGAACCTCCACCCTTTTTGAAGTCGGTTAAAAATTGAAAGACATTATCTTTTTGTGTCATTGAAATTAAGTACGAGTGTTTTAAAAGTTTAGTTCAATTACATAATAGAGGCAACTTTAAAACAATCACGTTTTAAGTAATAGTTATCGAGAACTCGTGGCAATAGTTTAAAAACTATAAAATATCCGATTAAGTTATTCCACTTACATTAGATCTACAATAAAACAAGTTAACAAGACATTACTAATTTACATACATTTGTAGGAATTTTTCGACGAGTTTAGAATTATAAAAAATCTTAATATCTTTTTAACCGACTTCAAAAAAAGAAAGAGGTTCTCAATTCATCTCTTTTTTTTTAAGGGTATACTTTCGTTTGGTGCCAGAAAAATTTGGTGAAGATCTGTCGAGGATCTTCGGAGTTACGAACAGAAATGCACCGAGAGTGCTAAAAATTGCTCAGCATACCTATACATTGAAGTCGGTTTTTTTAATGTTTAATTTAGCCACTTGTTTAAGTAAAAGTATTAAGGGCGAAGAAACATAAATGTCAGAACATAATTTTATTATTTATTATTATTATTTTTTGTTTAAATGTTCATAAGTAATAATCGACTAAGATTTTAACGCCGCGAGGGCCCTGCCAGTTTAATAAAGCAGAGTCAACGTCTACCTCGAATAACAGTGCAAGTACCGATCTTATCGATCGTTACATTTGACATTTAGAATCGACAAAATATGTCAAAAATTTTCATTAATAAATCCAATTTATCGAATTTTGACGATTTGAAATGTCAAATTTATCGATCGATAATAGCGGTACTTGTACTGCTGAAAAAGCAAGGAAATATGAGACCAAACAAAAACACACCAACTTCCACATTTATAATTTAAGTGTGTAATGAAACTGGTACACGCCTAAAGAGACATTTTCACAGGGCACTTGACGGGTAGGTCACGAGGCTCATTTGTCGATAATCTCGTATCACGTACAAACTGTTTAGATAACAACCGTTTTGTGCGTGTATCCATTGTCAGACTAGGGACGATAATTGCAACCGCTAGAGGTAATCTACTAATGACAAACGACTTAGTTGTAGTGAGGTTTTAGCTAAGGTTTGGACTTTGGCATAACAAATTTTGAAAAGCTATTCTACTATTCACCAAATGGCTGACATTTATGAGATCGAACCAAAACGCAGCGGAATGATTGACGTTGTCATCTAGAAGAATTGGGGGGCTGAGCACTTTCGCACTTTAGAGAAATGCCACATGGATGCGTTACGTTACGTGAGCGTTGACGGTGCATTGTTTTCCATATAAATCAAAACGATAAAAAATTTAAAAAAACGAAATCAAACTTTGAGACGTTTAGTTACTAAATAGCTGATAGCGTCTGCAAACTTTTGAATTATTGAATTGTTAAAGAAAAGGTTATTTTAATTGTGTGACATGTCATGTCCTTCGGAATGCGCGATTTGGTACATAGTCGCCTCCGCACCCGAACCGCCTCGCCTCGGTATAGTCGTATTGCTCATTATACGGACTAAAAGTGAAGGAAAAAAATGTAATTTTTCCTTCAATTTTGACATAAAACGTATCAAAACTAATCAAAATTGAAGGAAAAATGACATTTTTTCCTTCAATTTTAGCCCGTATAATGAGCAATACGACTATAGGTATTCTTTGTATGGAATTCTATGGACCATCGCTCTCTACTTCGTAACGTCACTGGATCGCCGCTTCGCAATCCAAAAGTGAAGGAACAAGTGAACGCCGACACGGCGATGCGGTGCGGAGGCAACTGGTCAGCATTAGGTAACCTTTATTGTTGATATATTTGTTGATTGTTTTTTTGTTTGTTGCAAAACTATAGCTTTACGAATTTCTTCTCGGATCACGTGTTGTGTCCCGACGCGATCCGATAGTCGGATGGTCGGGACAATGGAAACGCGCACGCGGCTGGTTGTGTGGCGTGTGACTACTTCTACTGGCATTCCCCAGTTCCGTTTAAAAAGTTTACATGACGATCAAAAGCTTATTCTGTTAGCTAGCTTATGCCCGCGTATCCGCTTGCAATGAGCAGCTATAGGTTCTAAATATTTTAGATTAAGTACCTAATAAACTATTTGAGACATTCTGATAACACTCTTCAGAATCCACAAAAATGGCAATTTATGTCAATGTTAAGCACCACTTAAACCTTGACTTAAACTAAGTAGCGTTTCAGTATTCGCATGTAAAACTATCTTTTTTCGGCGGGCAGAATAAACTGTCGGTCCCAGCTTTTAATTCGTTAAGCCATGACAGAGGCCTTTAGGCGGCCTAAAAACTCCATCAGTAGAGTTGGCTAAATTTTAAGATTTCGCACCCTGATTACGTAAGACTTGCAATAGCAATGCGACAGCAATCACTATGCGACCGGTCGAAAATAACACTAAAAATCGTATCACGGTCACAAAAAGCACTATGACCAAAGTGCATTTTGCGACAGGCGAGCAATAGACGTGCGATTGGCTTCATAAATACGATATTTAGTGATATTTTTTGACCGGTTGCGTAGTGATTGCTGTCGCATTGCTATTGCAAGTCTTACGTAATCAGCCCCCCTAGCCATATTACACTATCTATCGTCGCTGTAGAATAGAAACACTTCAAAATGTATAGGATTTGACGTTTCAAGTAGATGAGTCACGTGGTCAAAACGTCAATTCCTATACATTTTGAAGTGTTCTATTCTACAGCGACGATAGATCGTTCTACAGCGACGATAGATCGTGTAATATGGCTAGGGCCCCAGGTCGCCCCGGTCCTTTGATAAACTTACCTACATGGATCCGAGGCCAACACTCAGTGGCAATTTTTTTGACAATTTTGATCTTAACGGGACTACAATACGAAGAACACCATATAAACCCGACAGGTAACGTGTTCATTCCACAAATAAGAGGAACGCGTTACACTATCATCATCACAATAAGACGCGCCATTTGTGCTTTATCGCGCTATTAGTGGACAAAAAGCGGGTTTCACTACTCCACATCATGGCATTTATGTTGTAGGATTTGTGGTCAAGCTATGCATTTGTTCGTAAACGAAAGGTTCCGTATAATTTAATAAGACAATAAAAAAAACTAACTTCATTTTTCACTATAAGTACTTCATTCATTATATTATTTCATTTTTCACTCACAATTTCGATGGATGACCGCAAGTGGCATTACGAACTGAGCGCTTCCATGCTTCGGAGTAAGACGCACTCTGTCTCGCTCCGATGTTATGGCGGCTCCTCACTTGGCGTATCGTGTTCGTGTATTTGCATTATTTGTCCAAATACAGCAATGTGTAGACGGTCTATTTGATTGTATTTGCTTTATTTGCACGAATATGGCAAACAACGCAAATAGCAAATTTGCCCGTACAAGTCCATGTGTGGATGACGTATTTGACGGTATTTGAAATATTTGATTATTTGAAGGCAAACACAACAATATCGACTCACGAATACGCTAAGCCAAGTGAGGAGCCGCCATTACACGCATAAATTTACACTCAGCACGCATAAATAATTTATCTTTCTGACAACGGGGTTTTATAACATTTCTGGTATCTTTTAGTTTTCTTGAGTGATAGATATTAAACAAAGCTGCATATATTCTACCTAAGTAGCATAACACTATTTTTGAAATGAGTACCTATAACGTCTCTATTGGTAGGTAATATCTCATTGGTATTAGGCCGAAGGGTAATTTAATAAGCTGATGCCACGGACCCCCAACAAACACGTAAGTACCACCGCTTTCTGGAAGTTGAACAACGGAACCAACTGGTCCAGACAATTGCCCTGTTTACGTATAATGTGTGCTCATAAAGAACTGCACATGAGATAACGCTTTATTAGCTCGTATAGGTACATTTGGGTTTTGGGTTTAATGCCACTTAATCGCCATTTTAATAGAGAATGTCTTTCGCAGGGACATAAAAATGCCACTTCTTTTATAAAGTAACAAAAAACGAAGCGAACCACTACCTATTGTGTCGCTAAGGCACGGTAGACATTATCTCAGGGTGTCGATTCTACTAACAAACCTTATACCAACCACACAAATACTTTGTCAACTAAACCTTAGATTTGTATATGTTTCCTATTTTACTAATGACGCGAGTAGGTAATCGGTGAACATTCATAAAAAAAAGCACAAAAAAATATTCCGATAAATTGAGAACCTCCTCCTTTTTTTGAAGTCGGTTAAAAAGTAGTTTCTATATTGATACCTACATATATACCTACAAACATCCTGATTTTCATATAATAATATTAATTAGTTAGGTTTACACAACCGCCCTTTTTAACAAAAACTGACATTAGTCACGGACAACTAGCAAAAACACGTCGGTATTTCAAAGGATTTCTCAAAAGCCGTTAAATGACACTGAGTAGGCGTAAAATTACTTCCAATAGATATTTTGAATGGTATTGTTTGTTTTACAGACATTATTGAGTCATCTACAATAATAGAGGCATTAGTTGTAACGACATTCATCGATATATTGTTTCTTTCGTTACGGTAGATGACGGTTCGCGTCTATTTTTGTCTATTTTTGATAGCGACCAAAATTGGTCTCAACTCAAACTGTCAAATATGACAGTTCAGTGACCACGCAAGAAGCTATGTCACTCTCATCTCAACGAGACCGAACGCGATTAAAGATACCTACGCTCCAATACTTTTTTCTGAAGTGTGAACTCACTTTTTCAGGATGATAACATTTCCCTGCGCTTGCTCAAAGCTATAATAGTGGTTTATCAATGATTCAACTGTATAAATAGGTACTAACTGAGTTATTCATAATGGTAGGGTACCCCTTGTCACAGGGTGATTAAATGTAAACATTCCGTGCGACAGGGTAAGTGGTATTGGAAATCTATTGATCAAATTGTTTGAGGCTTTTATAAACGTAATTTAGTGCCATTTTGTTGCAAATGGTCAGCCCTCTGATTGTCTGTCTTTGATAGCGACCTAAATTGGTCTCAAACTGTCAAATATGACAGTTCTGTGACCATGCAAGTAGCTCTGTCACTCCCATCACAACGAGACTAAACGCGACAAAACATTTAAGCGATCGTTTTCACAGTTTGAGACTAATTTGAGGTTTGATACAAGTTAGACAATCAGCCTGCTGATAATGCAAAACTGCAAAAATCACTAAAACTTAATGTAAAACTATCTCTTTGCTATTCTCTTGACCCAACCGAGTAAAAGTAAAATCTACAAAAATTCTAAAAATAAATTCTTTATGAAGAACCATTTTAATTTATAGTCTGGCAAAAAATAATAGACATAAATGGGGGCGCCACTGTGCAAGCCAAATACGTGAAATAGATAAATTCTCTTATAAAAGGAAATTATTACTTCTGACTGACGTCTTCGGTACCTGTACCATAGACAAGAAACCTGTACTTTACCATAGATTAGTAGAGAAAGGGTTTCCATTGTAATGAAATTTTAGTTGCCGTTTCTACCCGTTTTTGCCAGACTATACGTGTTACACTGATGATGATATAACCAGCTGCCCTATTCTGTTCGACAGATGTCACTTTTTGTACAAAGCCACCGCTTTTGACTTTTGTTAAACGTGTCGATTTCAATTTGACACCATTGTGTATGTGGGCGCAAGAATTTGCCATGGTCATTTTAAGTAGTTTAGAACCAAAAGGACTTAAGTTAATGCACAGATTAGGTAGAGATACTACGTAATGCTACCCTCTGTATTACACTTCTACTAATATTTTGAAAGTTTGTATGTTTGATTAAAAAAACTTTGGCCTTTACATCTTTAGTAAAACCAGGAAACGAATGCGTTTCGGAAAACATCGGAAACAATCGTATAAAATTACAAAAACGATTGACGAATAGTCATTTGGAAATAAAAAGTATTCAAAATTTCAACTTTATCGCAAACAAACATTTTCAAGAAAAGCAAATTGTGACCTGCGCTGATAACTTGCACTTCTGTCGCATTCTGTTAATCATACACTGCTGTCGGACATATTCGGAAAACACGAAAGTAATCTAGGTCCAATATAAAGCTTGAAGTAGGTACCTACTGTAGATAGATTATAATATAGATAGGTACAGTGTCAGGAGACCATCTGTTCCTACATTTAACGGGACACTGCCTGGGACATTCTTGAGATGGAGTAGGCTTGAAACTTGTTAATGCCTGCATTGAGACTATCAGGAGGCCTTCAACTAACAAACTTTTTATCAACCAAAGAAAAACGTCAACCTTCGATTTAATTTTGTTTCCTAATCTACTTTTGACCAATGAGTTTAGGTTACTCTGTTGTGGTGAAGTTTTCAAACAAATTACTGTCATTTTGGAGAACAGAACAAAACGCAGATGTAAGTTCGTATGAGCAAGTGGCCAACTCTGGTGACGGCCTATCATGGCTTAACGACTTTAAAGCCGGGACCGACAATTTAACGTGCCCTCCGAAGCACGGAAGCGCTCAGCTCGTAATAACCCATCCAAATTGTGACCACGCACAACGTTGCTTAACTTCAACGATCAATCAAGAACGTCTAAGCAAGCTACACTACGAGCGCTTCATTATTTTAACCGCAGGTAAAACCGTGGGACACAGCAAGTGAATACATAAGACCTTTTGTATCTCAGAGTCGTTTTATTTGGTCTTTTGTTGAATTTATTCGTGAAATTGAAATTGATGTTAGGATTTCGAGATGGGCCATTGATCTATTGTTGTTTTTGTATCGGTTTGTGTTAAATAGAATCAAAGTGATCCTTTGGGATATTGATCCTTAGGGAGTTGTTAGCGCCAATGTCATCTTGCAAAAAAAAAAACTCACAACTGTATAGGTATGGTAGACATTCACTGAAAATTGTCTTGAAAATAAACCTTTTAATAATTGTGGATAAGAAGCACCGTTTCCATTTCATTCCTTTGAGTTTTGTTTCATTTTAATTTTAGCTATAATAATATCCATTCATCAGGGACGTAGCTATAGCTTTGTTAAGGGGGGGGGTCCAAAGGTTCCAAAATACAAAGATCTTTGTTAAGGGGGGGGGTCCAAGGGTTCCAAAATACAAAAATTGACTAGGTTTCCTCCGAACTTAATGGGCTAAGGGGGGGGGGGGTCCGGACCCCCTAAACCCCCCCCTTATATACGTCCCTGCCATTCATGACATCTACAGACGACATTACGAGGCCCCCTGATTGCGTAATTGCGTATCTTTGATAGTAAACAAAGTTGATCTCAAATAATGACATTGATTGTATAGGTTGTAGGTAGGTATTCAACGAAATCGAACGCGACAAACGATACCCATCGTTTGTCGAGTTCGATTTCGTTGAGATGAGATACTTGCGGAGTCGCTCAACTTTTCGCCAGTTATCAAATTCTCAAATCTCAAACTGCGAAAATGATCGCGTAGATCTTTGTCGCGTTCGGTCTATTTTTAAGATGAGAGTAACAGAGCTACTTGTGTGGTCATTGAACTGTCATTTTTGACAGTTTGAGACCGATTTTGATCGCTAACAAAGATAGACGATTAAGGGCAGGGGGATGGTATACCTAGCTAGGTCTAGATTTAGTTAAGAACTAGATTTAAGACCTAGTTCTAAAAATATTTTATTTGATCCCAGCGTACCACCTAAATGCTATTCAGTGCTATTCTATGTTCCGTGATTTTGGAAATTCTGTCTCTTTTTGACAAAACTTTTTTTCAACTCGAAGTGGTCAAACCTATTAATGGTAACCTATTAATCTTTCGAAAAACGATACACCGAATTTTGAAATCCATAAAACGTTTGATAGAAACTCGAAATCCAGATGCTATGTTTTACATAATTTTATTACTCCGATAAAACATTTCACAGAAGTCTCATTTGACAGAAACACTAATGCCAGATTATCAGTTCGTTTTTTTATCATTCGACAACAATATCCTTACACCGATTTTTATAAGACAGAAGTAACGCTTACCAGAAAATTTCCAGCCATATAAAACCTTTTCCATCTTACTCAATTATAAATATTATTTACGTAATTTGTGTTACTTTTAATGTTGCGTCTGTCTTACCGTAAAACGAAACGTTTTTAGGTTATTATCGGTCTCAGAACCGAATCTGCCCACCCCGACTTCCACGTAGTCTTGTCTGTCCTACCCTAGAGTGTTTTTATGAACTCGGAGGCGCAAAGGGAGATGCAGCCCCCGCCCGCTGTGACAAAACGCGGCACTAGCACGAGCTGGAGCGGCTGAGGCTGGTCGCCGCCGAAGGTGGCGACCAAACAGCCGAAGCTGCGAAGGCTCGTGCTGATGCTGCGTTTTGTTACGCAAGGGCGGAGGGGCTGCACTTCCCGAAGCGCCGGAGCCGTCACAAATTCGAAATGGATGAAAGATTTAGGTTAAATTTTGATAATTTGCCAAAAGTGTTTGGTGAGGTTACTTAACCATCTAGCACGAAATTAGTTAGGAAATGTTAAAGGTAATAAAAAAAAGTAACTAGGTACAATATGTATTAGATATCTACCTACAGTACTTCAAGCTACATAATGAAAATCGGTCATTTAATTTTATGGTACCTAGTATTTATAACGCTCTGAATTATTACTATATAGCGCTACTAGTAGGCCTTTAGAAATATTGAATACATAATTTTGTAATAGGTCTTTCCTGAACCATGATTTTTCGGGATCACAAAATATATGGAAAACAAATTATATGGAAAACAAACATGCGGTAAAGTGAATTATCTGGATGTTAAAATTTCTGGAAAATGTTTAGATGTATTTTGTATTTCTGTCTTGTAAAAAAAAACAAATGAAAATCTGGCTTAAGAATTTATGGAATTCGAATTCCTGGATTATGAAAAAAAAGAAATCAAAAATCTGTCAAACGTTCCTATGGATTTCAAAAATCTGTCTTGTATTTTTCGTTACATAAATACGTAACCCCTATTAATACTATTGGCTAATCTGTGCCACCAGGTGTAGAACCTTTTTGTACACAATTTTTTCGATCCCTCGTACTTCAAACGCTCGTTATAATTGGCCGGTGATAATTCTACAATGGATATTAAATGATGCGTGAAATTTTATGAAGTGAATGTATTAATTAATTTTGTATGGTCCTCAAATGTATGGTTGGATGGGTGTTTTGTTAATTGTTTATATTATCCAATTTATAATGCGTGTGTAATGGAGATACATTTTGCGGGTCATTTATTTAGATTCATTAATTACCTATCGTTTTTACACGGTAATTTATTTAATCCTACTAATATTATAAAGGCAAAAGTCCGTGTGTGTGTGTGTATGTGTGAATGTTTCCTAACTACTACTTAACTGATTTTGATAAAATTTGAAATGTAGATACTTACTAGTTTAAGTTCTGGAATAACACATAGGCTACTTTTTATCCCGGAAAAATGTATGGTTCCCGTGGGATAAAGAATAGTAGCCCACGCGGGCGAAGCCGCAAGCTTTCGCTAGTTTTGTTATACTAAAAAAAAAACGAGTGTTCTTTAGAACACACGACTGAATTAAAACTTCCGTTCGCCTCACCCGATCACACTTCGTAACTGTCTTGTCACGCATTCACCAGCTTACTCCCCAAGTCAAGCGTGCGTAAAGAAGATTACTTCAAAAAAACTTAGTTTTTAAGAAACCACAAATATCCCTTTATTGAACTTTTTCTTTGGAAAACCCTATTTTTCAATTACCTAACCCGAATCACAAATACGCTATTCAGTTTTATTTGTCCTACTGGGACATATCCGAATGGACCCCGCTGCGTTATGTTGGCTATTGTTGGTAGCTCCCAGCTACCTTAATATGTCGCTGAATAGTAAGATATAAACAGCTGGTTTACTTAATTTACCTACATCTATACTCAGTAATAAAATTAGGTCGATTCGTTCGACGCGGATAGGTGTGCGGCCACTTTTAGAAAGTACTAAATACCTAACACAAAAAACCAAACGTAATTGGACTAATTTGGTGACATGTTTGAGAGGTCAAAATTAAACTGTTAAGAGTTTGATTTTTGAACCCGGGTGATCTCTGAAACTACGAGTTTAATTTGAAAAAAAAGTTTTTATTTGATAGCATAATTCTAAGGAAAGGTAAGAAAATATAAAAAACTTAATGTAGAAGGTACCTAATCTCCGAAATCACTATACGGGCTGATTGCTGATGCTAACAAGTTAGGCACTACCTACGCGTTCATTTTGACAGTTTGAGACAAGTCTCAAACTGTCAAAATGAACGCGTAGGTATCTCTTGTCATGTACGGTCTCGTTGAGATGAGAGTGACGGCTACATGCATGGTCACTGAACTGTCACGTTTGACAGTTTGACATCGATTTTGGTCGCTATCAAAGATCAGGTGACCAATTTTTCAATGTGAACCTGTAGTGTTCCTGAGTGTCATAGAGAGTTGGTCCCACGTGAGCGTTTCTTTTGAAATTGAAATGAGCAAGCTGTTTCTATGTCCACTGTCACAACAGTATAAAGATATCTCCATAAGTGGATCTGTAACGTCGCACTGACGCAAGCCTATTTTGTTAGATTTATCATTTTCGGTGCATCTCTCTTTTGTTATGTATATTTATCTATGTAAAGTTATCGTATTATGTTAATTTAATTGTTTTATGGTGAATTATAGTGCTCTCTTAAAATAAAAAAGGCTTTATTGGTTGGATATTATTTACATTTCTATGGGTTTATCGCAATCAAATATAATAAAATTAGAAATTCAATCTTATTAAAATGTAGGTTAGTGCCTAGAGGAAGAGATTAATTTTAAAATTTTGACGTTTGAAGAAAGTACCTACCTACTACTGAATTCTTTCAATATTTTGACAAAGCAGCTCAAATTAATCGAGTTGCTGACGTTTCGGACACAATATCTTGGGACACAGTGTCCCAAATGACACTTTTGATTTTAATATTTTTGTTACTGTCGTTTCGGACACCATAAAATTATTGAAGCTGTTGAGTACAGTCAGGTAAAAAAAATTTAAGCAAAATATAATAAATAATATGATAAAGCTAATCAAATTGCTTTGTGAGCGTGTGGTGACTCACATTAATGTTAAAAAAACAACAAGTCTCATTCATAGCGTATATTTGGTATAAATCAACATCTTGTAGGTATACTTAGGTACATATCTAAATATGATGACTTAAAAATATCTCAAAGATTTCTTTTATTATTCTAAGACAGTATATAGGGTAAACCAGACTATTCTTGGCACCCTCACAATGATTGGCACTCTGGCATAAAAACCATTAATTTATGTTTAGAATGGATATTCTAAACATAAATGTATGCTACCACAATTAAATTAAATATTCTATCAAATAAATTACTGTCACTATAAAAAAATGCTCGAAACTCTTATTTCTTGGGGTTTTATGCCAGAGTGCCAATCATTGTGAGGGTGCCAAGAATAGTCTGGTTTACCCTATATGTATAAAATCACAGATAATTAATCAATAGTTTAAACCAAGGAATTTTTATACTAACGTAACTGGAACGCGCACTGATACAGAAAACGCGGTTCGCTTGAGAGATGAAACTTGGGTGGTGTGTCTTTTTCTAAAGGGCGACCATAATTTGTGAACTAAACATTCCTGATTCTTAGTGAATATCCTGAAATTTAAATGACATGGGCACACTACTAATCTAACAACGAGTGTGAAAGGGACAAAGCTACCACGAAGACCTCTCAACGAGACCGAGAATCCTTATAACCAAGATTGAATTATAATAGAACGTCCTATATCTATTGTTTATGAAAAAATGTCTTAATCAAATCACACTCTCACAAAATGTCTTAGTCAGGAGATAAAGCCATACTCTTAGCATTAAGTCCTAAGTAGGTACTAATTTTTACTGAAAGTAGTATAAAAATCTTATAGAAATAAACATAATTAACATTCATCAGGTAGTAAACATAATTGAGTAGGTAGGTTCGTCTAATTTATGTATTTACGTTATTATTATATGAATATTAAACTAAGTTGCATTATTTAACTTACCCCCAAAAAACATGAAGAACACTAAAAACTGCCACATAATTTTTTTAACTTTTACACTTAAACGATGCGTGTTCTTGTTTGCACTGCACTGACCTTCACTTACTCGCAAGACGAATTGTTTTGTTGTTGTCCTTCGGGATTGGTGCAAAATAGAGCGAAATAGAGCTATAAAATAAAGAGATAGAGAGAGTGTGACTTTGCTATGCATCTATTTGGTCATCTAGCTGTATCGCCGTCGCGCCTCAGTAAAAACCTGTTTTTTTATCCGACTGTCCAATGCAGCTATTTTTAATGGTGTCCGAAACGACAGTAACAAAAATATTAAAATCAAAAGTGTCATTTGGGACACTGTGTCCCAAGATATTGTGTCCGAAACGTCAGCAACTCAATTAATCAGAGCTAGGTCAGCCTCTTAATTGTAAATCTTTGATAGCGACCAAAAATTGTCTCAAACTGTCAACTAGGGCAGTTCAGTGACCACGCAAGTACCCTCCTGCCCTCCTGCCCTGAGCTCCAATTCCTCTATTTTACAACGTCAACCATTCCAGTATCATTGCCGCTGCTTTTTGTTTCGTTCTCCAAAATGGCAGTAAGTAGGTACCTACCTAATTTGCAAAACCTTATTGGTAATTTGTTTGAAAACGTCATCACAACAGAGTAACCTAACCTCATTGGTCTTTGATTATGAAACAAAACGAAATAGTTTGTTTTGGTTTATGAAAAGTTTTTTAGTAGAATCGGCCTACTGGAGATGTTACAGTGTGGTTACAGGGTTTGCGGCGTATTGGTGACGTTTAGTTATGGCACAAAAGATTGAGAAAAAGATGTTATGACGATATCACATAAATTTCAAGAACGTCAAATTACAATCAATGTAAGTTCACTAGAATCATTGTAATGTAATAAAGTCGTTTATTAAGCTACGTACGCCTACGTACACCTACGTGGATTTAAGCGTAGGGTTTTCAAGGTACGGCAATCGTCTAAACACGTCCGTAAATCTTGAAGAAGAATAGACAGGCTCATGATTGTATCTCTAATCATAATCACCTACACAAATTTTAGAAAATTTTGTGTTCAATCTTCTTTTTAGTTAAGGGATTGCTATTGTTGACTTAACTGCCTCTTTCTCCACGAAGCTCTTTCCAGTGCATCTTCCTTGACCTCATGACGACATGACAGCAACCTTCTCTTTCACTTGGCTCATTTAGCTTATCCTCGGTCTTCTTCTTCCTCTTCTTCCTTCCACTTTTCCTTTAATGATGTTGTCAATGAAACTGTCATGTCGAATCAGATGGCCCAATCATCTTCCCTCTTCTATTCTCAACAACTTGCAACAACGATCTTTCAATTTGTGCTTAATAACTTTCACTAAATATCTTCAGAATTATCGTGTGACTAAAGAATTTAATTATTTTCTAGACATTAGCATGGACATGGATAACCAAAGCAATAATGAGTGATGCCACACGGGTGAGCTACGTCTGCGTTGCGATAACTGTATGCCAATGATCTTCTTAAACTGAGGTAGATGCGTTGTACCCCGCTCTTCGTGGCGAACAAACAAGCTAATTGGCTTTAGTCATCTCAGTCACACTTTGTCTTGCTCCATTGTTACACGCATTTACACGTAGCACACACATAATTTTTCTCATTCTGCTTAAAAATCTGTGCTATTTTTTAGTTTTTTTGATTGATATTAAACAAAGTTGCGTAATATTCAGAGCTTTTTCGAATGAGTATAACGTCTCTATTAGTAAAATATCATTGTTGGATGCACAATGAACGCCCAAAACGGCTGTCATATAACGTTGGCCGTTTTAAGGCAATATTACATGGACGCTATGAGCATAGCGTGTGATGTAACGTGACACCCGTTATGACACAGGCACGTCTCTTAGGCACTCTGGACCAACGAATGCTGAGCTGTATGAAGACATCACTACTTATTTTGAATGACAAAAACACTGAATATGTTCCAACTCTATTATAATTAACACTAGATGTCATCCGCGGCTTCGTCCGCATGTGAACTCTTTATCACGGAAATTCGATTCGATTATAAATTTCAGCCAAATCGAGTTATAGAGGAACAAATATCAAACATCCATCATCCATCCATCCAAATATCCAAACTTTCGCATTTATAATATTAGTGTGATAGTGTGATATCCAAGGATTAAGTACCTATTTAGATTCAAGACGATGGGTCACTGAAAATAAAGTTAGACATCAAAATGTGGTTGTTGCGCTAGTCCTTCACGGTTTTGGTCGTAAAAGAACCAGGAGTAGAATATTCTGACTCCTAGGACGACGTGTTAAAGTGATCTATGGTCTTATTGAATATGCAATTACATTTAAAAATAAATGGTTTGAATTTTGAACGTCACCAAATGACCATGCCGATTTAGTACCTATGGGCAGTTGGTGTCTTTTTTATTCGCGCGGCCATCAACCAAACATTAAAATATAAACCCTTAGGAGTATAACAAACAATATTTGTGAGAACAGTAATACTATACTACCTATACTATCTCTCAGTCCGACCGAACCGAGTTATACTTACAGGGTACTTTTTCAAGAGTGCCACTAGGGCCAAATCTGAAACTATTAGCAATAGCGAAAAACACTGAAAAGAGACTCGTAACCGATTTTGATAAAAAATAACACTGGTATCATTAGGTTTTGTTGCTAGACTAATGGAAAGGGTAATTTTTAATAAACCGATTAATAATAAAAAAGATTTCGACGAATTGAGAAACTCCTTTTTTGAAGTCGGTTAAAAAAATATTAATAATGTTTTTTTTCTTCAAAATGCCACAGCTCCACTCATTCTGGCCACAGCTAAATAATAGAGACATCAGTACAACAATAACTTATTCAAATGAAGCGTAACGCGATACTCTCGTGTGTACGTGCCTTTAGATGTTGTCTCGTTTGGGTGTTTGAAGAAATTATATTTTGTTTTTATAAAGTTATCTTGGTTAATTTATGTTTTGTTGCTTTTTAAAGAATTACTCGGCGCTGTATGAATTTGAAATATTTTGTACCTACCTAATAGTGTAAGGGAGATCTCGAGACCACATTTTGCAGAAGTTAGCCAAACCATACGTGACAGGTTGCAAGCCCATCGACGCTATTAGAAAGCTCATTGGTTTCCTCAAGATGTTTTCCTTCACCGTTTAGAGCTAGTGTTACTGCGCATATATTTTTTTAACCAACTTCAAAAAAGGAGAAGATTCTCAATTCGTCGGAATCTTTGTTTTTGCTTTTTTTATGTATGTTCACTGATTACTCGAAGACGCCTAAACCGATTTGGATAAATCTTTTTTTGTTTGAAAGAATATACTTTCGATTGATGGCACAAAAATTTGGTGAGGATTTGTCGAGGATCTTCTGAGTTATGAACAGAAATGCTCCTCGAGAGTGCAGAAAATTGCTCAATAACATTAAAGTCGGGTTTTTTAAATGGTTAATTTAGCGACATGTTTAGGTAAAAATGTATTTTCTGAAACAAAACTCTCAGTTATAAAAATCTTTACAAATTAAACTATGTTTCATCCAATTTATATCATTCCAATACATTTACAACCCCAAATCTATCAATTAAAGTAACGATCAATTAATACAGTTCCCGTGAAGCGCAGCTGAGGCTGCTAGACGTGCCGGCACCCCGCTGTGCTAGTGGTCAACAGGGACGGAGTAAGAAAAACTTGAAAATACTGCTTTATTTTGACACTTCAAATTTTTTATTAAATAACAATTAAATGTAATGAGAAACCCCCGACATATCCCTATATAAATTCCAAACGGCTTAAGAGACTTTCATGAAACATAGCTAGGATCACTTTTGACAAAAACACCTTTAAAAAAAAAAAATTCAAATTGGTTCATCCGCTCAGGAGCTATGATGCTACAAACAGACACACAGAACACTATAAACATATAACACCCAACTTTTACGTCAGGGTTTCAAAAAAAAAAAACCAACTGAAAAAAAGCATACAGTTGTCCATCTACAAAAGTGAAGGGCGTTATGCTAGATTATTTTATTTGCTATTAAAATAAGTTAGTTCTGAATACATCCCTCCACCATTCCCATACAAACCCCAAAACTCGAGTTTAGCTAATTATTTTCAAAAGGACCATAATTTATGGCACTGACCAGAGATCTATGGCCATTTAATGGCCCGTCAATGGCCACAAACGGGTCCTTTGTCTATGGTTTTAATGGCCAGAAAGGTGTGTTGATTTTAGGTTACAGTCATAAAAAAGTCTAGAATCTTCGTCATCAGATGACAGAAATTAGGTGCCACTTAGAAGTCGAACCAGCTTCTTGTTTGTCTATCTTTGATAGCGACCAAAATCGGTCTGTCGCAATTTTGGGGAGTCCGGATAAAGTCGAAGTACTATTCCCATAGTATAGCGTTAGGCTACCAGTTAGCGTGTAGCCGAGAGGGACAAAAAATGAAGTGAATCCATTTCGTAACATAGTTCGGAACTTATAAGTTCCGACCGAAGAAAAAGGCGGCACGCGGTAAGTGACAAAAATTATTGCGCTTTTCAGAAGAATTTTGTTTTTTATGTAAGTGAGAAGGAACGTGTCCAGCAGTCTATAGACTAGACCTAGTATAGATATAGATATCTATTCTAGGTCTATTACTATTCCACTGGGCACCACGGCTCTTACGTTTAAATATATGACTATCATATTTAATTGGTCAGAACATTAAAATGCCCTCATAAACGCTCCCTTAACAATAAAATTAATTATCTCTACAAATAAACCATTGCAGATTTCCGTGCAATCCAAACTGCAGACACACTGCAGAATAGAGCGCGTCAAATAAATTACATTGCAATGGAGACGAGATTACAGGATGTCCTGTTATGGATAAAATTTATTTTATTTTATTTTATTTAATTAGTATGTTAATAATTAACATCCTTTAAGGCTGTTCTATAGAGCCCAGTTGGACGTCCTCGATATCGCTGGAGGGTTAAAGTAGAGAGGGACCTACAAGATCTCTACAATGGAGATTGGCGCGAACTAGCTCAAGGTAGGAGTAGATGGCGTCTTCTTCCACTTCGGGTCATTTCTTCTTCTTCTTCTTTCGTATGAGCAAGTGGCCAACTCTGGTGACGGAGTTTTTAGGCCGCCTAAAAACTCGGGTCACTGAGCCAGCGAAGTAAGTAGTAAGTAATCATTAATATCATAATAAGTTGAGATATAGTTTAACAGACCTTATAAAATAAAAATAAATAAAATAAATACATACTTTGTACTTACGTGTGTATGTTTGTTATCATTCAACGTCGTAACGTCTGGACGGATTTGTAAAAATATTAGAATATTAGTAAACAAGAACAACACAAGACTATGAAAAATCTTGTGCTTTACCAGTGCCTTTACCAATTCGGCCACGGAATCCTTAGTCGTCAGACATAAATTTTATATCGATTAAAGCATCGATTTTCAAGATTTTCAACCCTGATGACTAAGGATTCCGTGGCCGATTTGGTAAAGGCACTGGCTAAAGGAGGATCGCTCGTATCATTGCGGGTTCGAATCCCGTCGGAATTGAAAATTTTGAGAAGATTTTTCATATTCAAAACCTTAGTGTGGTTTAACACTATAAAAATTAAAAAATAACACAAGACAATTTTTATCTCAGATGTCAATTAGTATTATTATTAAATCTTTATTTCAGACATCATGGTCCATTTGTACATTTAACACACAACACAAAATTACACACAAAAGAAACAAAAGAAATCCACATATTTATAAGTATACATACATCGGATAAATAAAATTTAAATTTAAAAACTCAAAAACATCAAATAACGGTTTTCACCCAATGATGCAAAATGTCACTATCGAATTTTCATTTTCAATGCTAACGGTCATGGCTAACGATAGTCTGAAAGCTCTCAGAACACCCTGTATATTTGCATAGGGGAGGATAATGTACAGTTTGTGTAAATGGGTTAATTCCCAAGGGGAGATGCAGATATAACTAAACGAATAAGTTTATTTAAACTCTGTTAAATCGCTATCGGAAGTTAGTGATTTGGATCCTACATACAATTCTATGATGTCAAGGCTGCAATAATTTAGTTTAAAATTGTTGAAAATGTTGACTAGTTTTCTCCCACGGCTTAGTGTAGTAGGTAGATAGATCCTAACACCCGAACACTGAAACTCTACTTAGTTTAAGTGATGCTTATCATTGACATTAACTGTCATTGTAAGTATACGATTCTGAAGAGTAAGAACGTCTCAAATAGATAAGTACGTTTCAAATATTTAAGTAGTGTTTCAGTATCCGGGCATAAGTGGATAGTCAGGGACAAGGTAATGACAATACATTTTAAATAATCAACAGGCAAACGCAATGCGTTTGAGCAATTGTCAAGCTATTCAAATGACAATTCAATATCTGTAAAACTACAAAAAATGTCCTCTTCATCAATATCACTAACATCTTCACAATAATATTCACACAAAATCCACAATAGAAATTTTATTTGCAACAAATTATCTCTACATTCTAAGAAAGGGCGCCAATCTGTATTTAAAAATTATAAATTACTCTATCAATTTTGAATTTCGAATGTCCTGAACGATTTTGTCATTGAATGAGATGTCACGTTAGAAGTCAAGCTGACTGCGCGACAACAATGGCTGTTGATTGCTACGGACCTATTCAGAGATTATTCACGGCTATTATATTCTATTTACTACCAAACTACCAAATAAGCATTTAATAGTCCGACGTTCCCTATTAACAATACAATAAAATAAGTAACAAAATAAGGGCCACTTTACACCTTCTCGGAAGCAGGCAGTTGTGCGTTTGTAATAAAAAAAGAGAAAAAAACTTCACACATGCGCCGTCCTTTTCTTCGATTGTCGAATTCTATTGATTTATAATGGCTATCTTTTTCAGCTGTTCTTGTCAATGCTATTCAATTTTAAACCTTTTTCCTTCGAATTAGAAGCTATGGAGTCTTACAACCACTTTGAAAGAAAGTATTGTCAAATTCTGAGTATATTAATGTTTAGTTGAAGTGGAAACCGATACATCGAAGTGTCGATCCTTTTTCACGGGTGTGCTAATATAAAATTAATTTTATCAAAAAAAGCTCAGCCATATGACGTTGGTTTGTTTGACAAATAATTTTCACGGTATCTTGAATCTTGTGTAAATTTGACAGCCGTTAAATTTGAAGAGACCGTGTATCTTTTGATTATAGTGAAATATTGGATGAGTTGAAACTTTTATTGTGAAAAACACAGTTCCTTTTGCAAAGTTCGGAAGACTATAATGCTATCTGTGGTTTTACGTAGGTAAGTACTTATCATGATTTTGAAATTTTTGTTGCTGACGACTCGGACAAAATAAACTCGGATACTTTGTCCGAATGGACACTTTTTACTATACCTACCTAAATGTAAAATAAATAAAAAACTAAACTGGACTGCTTTTTTCTTTCTTTCTCTTCAACGATATTATTTTACCGTTTATTTTTACGCTGTCTAAAATGTGTGGTTTTGTTTTCATGAGAATTTCCCAGAAGGGTTTTCCTCATTTTAAATTTTATTTGTCAAAAAATAATTACCAGTTTTGATATTCTCATATTCACAAATTGTACCATTCCTAACATTATTTACTCGAATCTAATATTAATTTAAAAAAATCTCGAATAAAAAAAAAATCAAATACTTAATATTAAAGTTTCTAAAGCTCTCTTGCAAAACGAAAGCTCTTGGTAAGTACCTATCTATATTTTTATATAATTTTTTTATTTTAATGCTACAACAAAAATTGTCCAATTGGAAAATTGCAAAGGAAAATTTACGAATTTGACTCATCGTAATAAAATTTTATTAGCACATTGCCCACACAAGGTCCCTACTTAGCATGTATCAAACATTCTATCACAGCATTAACGAAACGCTAAAAAATCCCTTCACTATTTTGTTTTTTATCATCATAGACATAAGGTTGATTTTTGTAAAACAGTATAATAGGAATAGATAGGATCTAGCTGGAATAGTTCTAATAAAGATGGTAGATAATATTGTTAGGTGTTCAATTATAACCTAGTCAGGTGTTATACATTAAATTTAGCCTCCATGTTGCTTCTTTGAAACTTTTGATTGGTTCAAGGATTGTTTTTAGGGTTCGGCAGTCTAAAAGATGAAAAGTTAAAAGCAGCTGGTCATCGTTGGGAACGTGGAGGGAAAGACATCGCGCGGGAGATTCCCAACTCGATGGACGGACTAGCTCCAAGAGAACAAAGCCAGGTTCTACGATGTGGTCCACCTAGCCACTAATAGAACTCGTTGGAGGCAAGCTGTCCACACTATCACGAAGACAACCAGTGATCACGATCTTCAGACATGAAGAGCCGACTACAGAGAGAGAGTCTAAACAAGTAGCAAAATTAAAAAAAAAAGTTCCGATGAATTGAGAAACTCCTCCTTTCAAGAAGTCGGTTCAAAAATTAATAAAAACCGACTGCAATGTTTGCTGAGCAATTTTCTGCACTCTCGAGGTTCATTTCTGTTTATAACTCAGAAGATCCGTGACAGATCCTCACCAATTTTTTATGACACCAATAGAAAAATAAGAATTTTCTAAATCGGTTGAGGCGTCTTTGAGTCATTGGTGAACATGCATTAAAAAAAAGAGATTCAGACGAATTGAGAACCTCCTGGTTCTTGTGTCCATTCCATGTTTACAAGTACCTAGGTAAATCAAAAACTTTTCTGTGATTACAAACTTACTTTTTGCAGTTGGAAAATTTACTTAAGAGTATCAATTTATGATAATGATAAAAAATTAACACCAAAATTAGGCCTTAAAACCGACGGAAGCGCTGACATAAATTATAATTGGTCACCCATCAACTGCTACCGTAGCTTCCAGTTCATCAGTTGGAAGTAGACAATGTGACAATAATTACAGACACCACATACGAATACTGATTAGACCTACCCCACACAGGAAAAGACTTACGTGCTTTCAACTAACAGACTTATTTAGATGTATATTGATTTAAAGGGCATCAATAAGAAATTTTAAAAAATATGACCAAAAGACTTAAACGACTACAAAAAAGGTTTAATGTTATAGTGCCTACCAGCTACCACACATTTTATATTATACTAGTGAACGCCCGTGGCTTCGCCCGCGTAGTCTACTTTTCTTTATCCCACGGGAACCATACATTTTTCCGGGATAAAAAGTAGCCTATGTGTTATTCCAGAACCTAAACTATCTATATTCCAAATTTCATCAAAATCTGTTTAGTAGTTATGGAGATACCTACGTGGTAACAAACATTCACACACACACACACACACACACACAGACTTTCGCCTTTATAATATGAGTAGGATTCAGGAACTAGCTGTTGCCCATGACTTCATACGCGTTAGATTAGGTACTTTCATAAGTTACCTACGCGCTCTTCTAAGTGTAAGCTACTGTGCTTACAAAAATCTGTAAACCAACTCTACAGTTTCAAGTAAAAATACAATATTCCAACCGCGCACGCGTAATAAACAAACTTGCATTCAATTCAAAACATTATTGGAACAAACTGTGTGGTCAAATAGGGTGTAGCTATGCACACCGGCGCTCGAAGACGCATTTAAACATAACTAATTCGAACGATGCGTTTTGAATATAGCAGCAGTTTGTGCGTTTTGTTATTGCATCGTGACGAAACTGATAGAAAGGGAAGACGAAATTATTTTGATTTTTTAAAAACATTGTTTTGTACTGTCTCACAGGGCAAATACCTTGTCTCCCTTTCTCCACTCATTATCATATTAAGTACCTACCTATCTCCGTTCGATTTTGAGAAAATGACTGCTAATTTTCTAAATAAAAGTTGCTGAAAACTAAATGCTGAAAACTAAAATTAGCGCAATTCCTGTAATTTGTATTTTTTTTTCTTGTCACTCTCATGTCTATGAAAAGAGACGGCAATTCATTTATGATTCAGCTGAAGCTGCCTTTTAGACCCGAAGCTCCATCTTTGTTTATATGGCTTTATTGAATAAAATATATGTAAGTATTTAAAAATCAAATCCTTCAAAGCCTAGAAGCATTATTATTGCACAAACCACAGATTAAATATCACTTGGACCAAACTAAATTGAAACTTACAAAAACGATCCCCAAAAAAATCTTAAGCAAAATAGAATTAGAAACACGAGAGGGTTTGAAAGTGATCTATCTACAAAAACTGTTATTTTAAGAAATTGGAGGCGTTTTTGACGAGATGTCAGCAGCGGCCCTTCTAAGCCAAATTGCTATTTTAATTGGCCGTTTAAATGTTTGGATTCGATTTTCGAACACGAGTTTCAACAAAAAGGTTTAGAAAAAAGGTGGAATGTGTCCAGCTGTCATAATTTTTGCGAGTGGCCAGTGTCAATCTGATCGATGTTTCAAAAACATTGGAGCAAAAAGTTGATTAGTTTTTCTGTTGTTATTGGAAACTAAAAACTAAGTAATGGTTTGAAATATATTATTTTAGATGTTAGATGTTACTTTAAAATACTTACAGAGTTATTATTCTAAGTTTTCGAAAAATTTACTATGCAATAAATTGATTTGGTAACTGAACTGGTGACTGGTCTTTTTCAGAGGAGAAGAAATGAACACACGCATAAAAATATGTAAAGATTTACTTACGGTTTTTTTACCTATCTACATTATTTTGTCAATATAAAGCTTCCACTACTCTCTTCGCTCCTCGTCCTTGCTTTTGATGTTATAGGTAGAGTGAGCACACTACGTTTCTCGTACGCACGTTTGTATCGACACAAACGCGCTGCGAATGCGCTATGAACGCGCTGCTCAAAAACGCGCGTCCGAAAAACGAAGTGTGCCCATCTCCTAACATTGCAAAAATGCAAACTGATATCAATGACCTAAAGCTTAGCCCCTAATTCTATTCATATTATGATCCAATCAGATAAGACTAGAGTTACGTTCAAATTCATTGGAAAATAATCTTAAAATTCACACAGTTAAGGACTAATATCGTGCTAATTTCTTAAGCGATATAAATTAAACTACAGTGACCGTGTTGTTGCATCATGGATATTTAGTGAGGCTAGAGACGTCCTAAAATATCGATAGATTCAATAAGTTTTCGTCGCAAGGCAAATGTTTGTATGATCTGAAATTTGTCTTGGGTCTAGGCGTTCTTCTATGTATGACAGTACGTATCTATTACAAAAAAAAATCAGTCAGCCCGACACGTATTGACCATGTCTTTCATGTGGATACGGCCGGTTAAGCTGAGAGAATGGCTTAGGTGCTGGGCAAGCCTACTCCATCTCAAACAATGTCCCAGGCACTACAGTGTCCCATAAAGTGTAGGCAAAGACTGCCTCCTGCCTGACACTTTATAAATCATCTAGTAAAGATGTAAAGGCCTAGGTTTTTTTTAACTTCGAATCGATAGATTATTCCCATCCCTAGTTATCGATAACTCAATGCACGTAATGTTGAGTTATCGATGGAACATTAGAAAGACGACCGTATCGATGAGAATGCTAATTGAGGGTGACGTATGTCTGTAAGTAAAATAAAAAAATGGTTGCCTGTAAAGTTGGTTTACGGACGATAATTTTACGTTATAGGTAACGTCATAATCATAAGAAACCATTAATGGAAGATCGTGCCTCTCCTATCGTTTGTTCCGCGTTCTCGCTTGCACGCTCGGCTCAGGCGGAACGTGACACTTTTTCGTGCGTGCAGCCGGCGCAGCAGCGGCGGGCGCGGCATTCATCGATCTAGACACCCAGACACAGGACACACATCTATGTTCATCACACAAATGTATGTCCTGGGTGGGAATCGAACCCACGACCTACAGCGCAGAAGGCAGAGCTACTACCAACTGAGCTAAGAGGCCAGTCAATTTGAAAATTTGATCAGTATTATTCATTAGTGACTCACAATTCGCGTCTTCATTCATTCAATGCCCATGGACTACTTTCTTCCGTAACTCTACATTTTTTATGTTATTCTTTCTCTCTTGCACAGTCTGTCTCACTCACATCATTATGTTATTACCGAGACGGCAACATGTAGTTTAAGCTTTCGTTTTCAAAAAATTAGGAACATAATATTACTTTGTATAGAAGAAAATGAATAGCAAAAATATAGTAAGAAGTGTGAAGAAGCACAGTAGTGTCTGGGACATTGTTGAGATGGAGTAGGCTTGCCCAGCACCTGAACCGTCCTCTCAGCCTCACCAGCCATATCCACAGGAAAGACATGGTCAATACGTGTGGGGCTGACTAAGCCGCGGGTTTCCCACGATGTTTTCTTTCACCGTTTAGAGCTCTTGTTAATGCGCTTATAAATTTTTCGAAACGAAAAATCCATTGATGCTGTCACGATTGATGTATGTCATTCCTAAAGCAGTAGGAATGTTTTAAGCTTGTTTTAACATTGCTCTGAGAGTTCATGGTACGGCCCCAGGATTCGAACCCACGACCTATGGATCAAAAGTCAAGTAAGAAACAGAGAGAAGGATAGCAGTAAGAAAAAAGGAGAGAAGATAGATGGCTAGTTGGCAGAGATATGGCGGTTATGGTTTCCCAAGAATACCGCTTGGAATACTTACGTGCTGAAGGGCTGTGATTAGCGGGTGATTAAGGTACATTCAACATAATCGTGTAATTATTTATTTATGTTTTAAGGCGAGTGTGTTTTGTACACAGTAAATGTAGGAAGGAGATAAAACAGTATTTTTTAAAATTTTTAAGAGTTTTGGGATACAAAATAGTACTTGGAGATTACTAACTTAAAGAAGAACGTACGTTTTCTTTAAACTTATAAGTACCTAAACTCACTACAATACTTTCAACGTCGTATATTCTATAGAACTATTTATAATAGAACGCTGCAATGTGAATTATGATGCTGTTGGCATTGTCTAATAAATAAATAAATAGTTTCCATTAAACTGAGAAACGAAACGTTCTAACAAGTCAAGTAGGCATTTTAGCTACTCAAAACAGGAGTAGTCACAGGAGCAAGTCCAAGCTAGGCAATTAAGAATTTTCTATGTGAACCTAGTGGTCTTACTGAATAAATTATGTTTTACTTTAACACAATACATGGCTTCGAATTAAAAAAAATAAAACAATAAAAATAAAACATTTCAAATTTCACGCATTTTCATCTACTTACAGTGATAAAATAAATTGTATTAATTTTTATTTAAATTCGAATCAAGAGTGCTTTTATAAATTAATTGAATTGTAATAGGTAAGTATATGTTTAATCAAGGAAAAAAAAAGGTTTTATCATAATACATGGCATAAGTAGGTATGTAAAGTTTTTAGGCTGATTTTAGTCTCACGCTCACCGTCAGCGCTGATAGGCGAGTGATCTTTATTACAATAAAATAAGGATACTGATGGTTCAGCACTGACGAGAGCAATCAGCGTATCTATTTCTGATAAACAATCAGTATCCTTATTTCATTGTAATAAAGATCACTCGCCTATCAGCGCCGACGCCGACGGTACGCGTGACAGTAAAACCAGCCTTAGTGTTTTGTCTGCAGATTGAGAGGGTACTTAGTCCAGTCAGCTTAGCATAAAAATGGGCTCAACCTCGGAATGACAGATAATAAGCTGATTTTTTGTATGTAGCTTCATTTAGGCGTCCTAAAAGTTGTCTCAAAAGTCTCATAAAATCTCGTGTCTGCGTCTTAAGTTATTCAAGGTCAAAGGTAAAAAAAATAGTTTTTCGCGAATATCTCGGTTGCTATTGGTCCAATGATGTTAACATCTAATAAAAAGTTGTAGAGCATACAATTTGCGACAAATTTGCAAAAAACATTCTTTCATGCGCTCAACCGTTTTCGCGATAGAGGAGGGTGAGTGCGCAGCGCTCAGCCATACGCGTAGGTACTGTAACGCAAAGACAAACGTGAATATCTGTAAATACCTTGAATTTTGAATAATATGTTTTATTTATCAGTTAATTATCGACCAAGCGAGCAAAGCGAGCTAAGATCTTACGACTTTGCTTTGTATGTTTGTATGTGTAATTTTTATGTTATCGCATAACTTTCGAACCGTTAATTCAATCTGCATGAAACTTGGTAGATAACTAGGTTGTGCTATGGAAATTTGATATATGACATATGAGCGTAATCGATAGAGGGGTTGTAAAGATATTGGGATCTAAAGGGGGTAAAAAAGATAAAAGTTACACAGATATATTGAGTGGGGTGTCATATGAAAGGACTTAATTTGTACATTCCGAAATAGTTTTTATTTTTGCTCTAGGAAGTATAGTTTTTGAAATACACATACTGAACGCTTTGCGCTCACGGCCCTGTATCGCAAAAACGGTTGAGCGCATGGAATTTTTTTTTCAATGAATTGGTCGCAAATTTTAAGCTCTACAACTTCATAATAGATGTTAACATCACTGGACCAATAGCAACCGAGATATTCGCGAAAAACTATTTTTTTTACCTTTGACCTTGAATAACTTAAGACGCAGACACGAAATTTTATGAGACTTTTGAGACAACTTTTAGGACGCCTAAATGAAGGTATATACGAAAATTCAGCTTATTATTTCTCATTCCGAGGTTAATTCCTAATTTGACTGGGCTATACTGTTAGAAGAGCCACGCAATAATGATATCTGCTCACGATCGCTAATGAAATGAAACGAAAGAACCGGACACACAGACAGACAGACACACAAGCTTGTAAAACTTTTGAAAATATCATCGATAAGAACATATTATAAAAACTCTTGAGATATTGATGTGCATGCAACTGTGCTGAAATGTTAAGGTTAAGGTTTGTTCTGAGATAAATTAAGATAATAAGAATTGAATATCGGGAAACTCATAAATCCATAAATCATGACAAATATCCCGTTTAATAGTATTTATAATACACAAGCTTGTTTTATATTAAAATATTGAATTAAAAGTTTAATTCTATTCTAGTGTGGGCACTGTGCAGCATAAACTATTGATAAAAAAAAAACTATCAAAACATCTTCTTTACAAGACTCTTTCAACCTCGAATTTAAAACTTACTCTAATATACTTAATAGCCCTTTCAGATTTAGTAGGTAGGTATCCACTTAGGTAGATACTTAGTACTCAAATTAAAATAACGTAAGCATAGGTGTAAACTTGCGCAGTCCTTATTAATTTAATGATAAAAAAAAAATTTCTTTTATATTTCAACCTGTCACGTATGGAATGTTAACTTCTGCAAAATGTGGGAATATACCAAATTTGTTCAGACATACTTCTGACTACCCCCTTAGACGTTTTCAAAGGATCTGAAAATGTCTTAAAAAGATCTGAAAGATCTACCGCACCTTGGGAATATAGTTGTGATCATATTTAATTTTTTTCATTTTTTATATAAATTACGTTTTTTATGAATTGGATAAAAAGGCAATTATTTGACCAGACTCATACATTTGTCAACTTATTTACCCATATATAGCCTCAGTACGTAGGTACCACCTAGTTAAATAGATCCACCGGAAACGTACAGCTCTACTTAAGAATTACAAACAAATATTGTCTATAACGTTCTTATTATTCATAATGGCGGCAGCTGGGCATTGACATAACTGTCAATACTTTCAACTTCCTGTCATTTGATGACCTGAGATGCAGGTTTGGTTCAATTCAATTCAAAATTCAAATATAATTTATTCAGTAGGACCGCTATGACCACTTTGAATTTTTACCACATCAAACAATATAATCCGTACCCCTATTATAAATGTGAAAGTGTGTTTGTTTGTTTATTTGTCGTGGAATCACGTCAAAACGGAGCGACGGATTGAGGTGATTTTGTGTGGAGATAGGTGGAGGGCCGGAGCCTAACATAGGCTACTTTTTATCCGGGTACCACGCGAGCGAAGCCGTGGGCAGCAGCTAGTTTATAATAAAAAAGAATACAGAAGATTCTTCATGATTTATAGATAGATTCATCTATAGTTTTCTGTTTTAGTCTATGTCAATTGACTCATCTCAAACAGTTTAATATTAGGGCCTAGTGCAATTACCCCACTGAATAGAATTTTTTCCCTAACACCAAAAAAATAAAAAGGGTTCCAAAAACTCAAAAGCCAAACAAGATACCAATAACGTATAATTAAATCATTTGTTCCCTCGTTAACAAATACTGGGGTAATTACGTTTACTGCCCAATTTAATTACAAACCACGTTGTAAATGTTCTGGAATGTTGAGGATGGATACATAAATGGAATAAATGTCAAAATATAGCCTTTTTTTTAAATATGTAAGTAATGAAAAACTAGTCAAGGAACAATAATAATAAAAAGCTTTATTTCACATCACAAAAAAGTACAACACAGACAGAGACAAAAAATAACAAAATTGCGACAGTGAAAACGGTCGTCACTCAACATAATGCAATAGATGAACCGACTTCAAAAAAAGGAGGAGGTTCTCAATTCATCGGAATCCTTTTTTTTTGCATTTTTTTTTATGTAAGTATGTTCACCGATTACTCAAAGAAAAGGACCAATTTTAAAATTATTTTTTGTTTGAAAGGACTTCCGATTGGTGCCACAAAAATTTGATGAGGATCTGTCGAAGATCTTCAGAGTTATGAACAGAAATGAACCTGGAGAGAGCAGAACATTGAAGTCGGTTTTTAAAATTTTTAATTCAGCCACTTGTATAAATTCCTATTCACGAGCAACACAGGGCACAGCTAGTTAACAATAAAACCAAAACCAAAAACCTATAAAATACTGGACTAAACGTTCAGTAATTATAAACCCAAAAAGATCAACCACTGGACGAATTTATGGCGACGTTCCCCGAAACCATTCTCTCATTAGAGTGGTTTACAGCCCTTAATAATTGGTTTACTAGCGCCTGTAACGATTCGGTGTAAGTGGCAGTCTTGTTATGAAGACTGCAGTCACACTGTTAATGAACATTCGAGAAGAATAACTAAGTGAAGAAAGGCTTCTCTACAAAATAAAATTCTCATAAATTTTGATCTGTATTCTTGGGATAATCGCAATAAAGAGTGTAAAAATTAAAATTAAATAAAAAAATCACAAATATTTTTCTATAGAATAGGTACAGTCAGCGTCATCAATCGGTATCCCCCTATTGATTTGAACAAAGACCCTTTTCATTTCAACCTTGGATTTCAGTCAGATATTATAACCGCTATTGCATCGGCTCGTCCTCGAGCGAAATAAGAAATCCATAAGTAAGCAAGGATGTAAAAGTTTTTACAAAAGTTGAGATCAACGGCTTGCAAACCGACCTCTTACTAGGGGGATACCAATTAGTGACGCTTTCTGTACTAAGCAAGTAAAATTCTCAAAAATGTTGAGCTGTATTTTATGGGATATTAATCCCAAAAAAAGTGTAAAAACTGTATAAAAAATCACAAATCATTTCTAATAAAATACTAAGCAAGTAACTTATACAGAAACTGAGATAATCAAGAAACATGTCTTTTCAGACGAGTGTAAAATCTCGTTTTACGGAATGCGTTTAGGCTTTTGCCACACGCGCAACTCGTACGAGCGTTGACGCACTTATAAAGGCGCCATTACACCATGCTGAATTAAGTGAACTAGCTGCTTGTTCATTAAAAAAAAATCAAATATTATTTATTCAGTAGAACCGCTATGACCACTTTGAAACATCTTAAGAACTAGGTGATTCTACTCCTGTTCTTTCATCAATTCATTCATAAATTAGTGCTCTGCTTCGCTCTTTGGCTTACGAATTACGTATTGTGCATCCTACTTATACCGATGCTAACTGACTGAAGTTAGCCACATCTAACTTATCTGTTGTAGCTCTAAGATCAATTTGCCTTGTGTGCCTTCATTATAAAATAACAATTCCGGTGTAAATGCATTCATCAAAAGTATTAATTATATTGGTAACAATTATCCTACGAATTTATTAAACACTCTTAACTAAGTTATTTGAATCAATAAATATATCAAATAATGATTTAATTGCAAGAAGTTAATTGCTGAAAAAATACTGCCTAATTTAATGAGTATTGTATGTAATTAAAGTCAAATGAGTTAATCACTTAATAAGTCTGGTAGATATATACCTACCTCTTACCACAGTAAGCAAAATAACATATTAAAGCTGGCCGTATGTATTATAGTCTAACTTAACTTTTATTATGTTAATTCCATGCGAATGCCTATCGTAAACAAATGAATCATCGCAATCGGGACAGCCGAACTTGTACTCATTATATCCACAATAATCGTGTTCGGAATCTAGCGGGAAGGTGTTAACCACTGGACAAATAAACCGTACCGAAAACTTATTGAAACGAGGGTAGGGTAACCATGCTTTTTATGAATCAGTAGACGCAAAATAGGGAACAACGTTGTACTGGTCATGGAAAATTTCTGCATTGGTTGTGAAGAAACGAAAACAGCTTGACGAAAATGGTTGACTTTTCTGAACTATTGAATACACTGTATTATGAAATTCCGCTAAGAACTATCTAGATCACGTCAGTTTTCAAACAAAAAAACCGCATCAAAATCGGTTCATCCGTTCAGGGGCTATGATGCCACAGACAGTTTCCTATAAAACACCCCTCATTTTCTACGAGGGTGAGAAAGGATAGTTTCTCCATAATATTTATTGAATATTAAGAAAAGCTTAAAAAAAATGAAAATATTTATATTTCGGACACTTTTTATAATTATGTTCTAAAATTTGAACATTATTTTTTAACACCCGAAACAAAAAGTGGGGTGTTATAAGTTTGATTATAATTTATGTGTGTCTTTATGTGTGTGTGTCTGTGAGTCACACACACAACTGTAAAACATCTTAAGCTCTTAATCGGGTGAACCGATTTGAATACAGTTTTTTTATTTGAAAGCTGATTTTCTAGAGATAGTTCTTAGAAAAGTTTTATCAAAATCAGTTCAGCCATTTGATTATCAGCTATTTTCTAGTTTATAAAGGGATTTCTCGGGGGTTTTTAAACGTATGTAATGTTTTGTTCTTCTTCTTCTTCTAGTGCCTCTCCATTACTGAAGGTCATCCTGCCAAATTTTTCTATGTCTAGTGATAGCCTAAACAGAGGGCCTAGCCAACCGGCCTTTGCTATGAAGCGATTCGATTTCTAACTTCGCTAACACTCGAACGTGAGGTTTTCATTGGTCGAACCAAGGTCGAACGTAAGGTCACGTGGTCTTCCACCAATGACACATCGGCGATAGCGAAGCGAATTGTAGAATAGAAAAGATTGATGCCACTTGGCTAGAGGCCCAGATCTTCCGCTTTCTTGATTCCTGTCCAATCTCTTATATTGCGAAGCCAAGATGTTCTCCGTCTCCATAATGTTTTGTTATTAATTTCAAAAGCTACAAATCCCAGTTTAAGCTAAATCATGGCCACCAACCTAACTGGAACAAAAAGCGTCGAGGACAATCTTACGGGATCTTAATTGGGGCGGGCGGAATGCAAGGAATCCTCGCGTCGCCAATCCTTTTTACCCCTTTTTGTCCCTTTTCAGGGGTTCGTGTCCGAATTGTAGTCTTTTGATCCTACGAAACAATTAGGATAATGTTTATCAATGACTGCTGGCTAGAGATGCCTCGACACGTTGTCGAAAAAAAGACTGGATTTTTTTAGTTCGCGAGAGCACACCCTAGAAAAGTAAAGGTAGCACTTCAAGTCAAGGGAATTAAGGAGGGGGCGATCTCTCCCCTTTCCCCTCCCCCCCACCCCCAGCCCCCCTTAAGATACCACGGGTCTAAAAATTTACCTTTTAATAGTTTTGGTTCAAGGTCGATAAAAAAAACCCCGCCCTTCCTTTCATTCATCAAATTCAAACAAATCAAAATTCAAATATCATTTATTCAGTAGGACCTCTAGTATCACTTTGAACGTCTTAAGAGCTAGGTGACTCTACTCTCGCGGCCAACACCGTGAAGAATCAGGGCATCAAACACGGTATGGGGCCTAGCTTTTTTTTCGGTGATCCATCGGCTTGAATCTAAATAGTCAAGCTCCAGTGGGGAGCAAGAACCCTTCAATCTCATGGTCTGTCTCAAAACTTTTCACATACAGAACCCCACAGTTTATTGTCCAGACTCACGCTTACCTCAATCTTTTTGTCCTCGCCTCGGTCCCAGCTTGTCTACATCTCCAACTCATACGTCTCCGTCAGTCTGTCTGTCCCGATTTCACTTTTAAATCGACCCGAATTTTGATAGTGACGAAAAAACGGGAATTCGCGGAGGCATTTTGTAAAGCCGTTATGTGAATTAGAGGCTGAGAAAGTAGCTATTTTTGTAAATTTAAGGACTCTCGCAGACTGCAAATTTTTCTAAGTACCTACCTACCAATACTAAGTCCTCCTTACTTATTTATTTTAAGTATTTTTAAGGTTTATTGAAAGTATCTTTCTTATTTGTTTTTTTATTTTTATTTAATATTAGATCATAGGTATTTATTTGAACACCACCTCCTCTCACGTCCTTTTCAATCCAGTCCATCCAAAGGTTGCCTGGAAGAAATCGCCCCGTCTGCGTCTTACGTCTTTTCTGTGTATTCAGCGCCTTATGTTAACTGTGAGCTGAGCTGATGATGGATTCAGAAGCTGTTCAATGGATCCCCTCAATGGATAACTGTTAACCCATGTTTAGGCTCATTTGAAGCAGGCTCTCGATTCCCTACTAAAAGCTTATTATTTGAAAAATATCTTTTCTTTTCAATATAAGTATACAATCTGACCGAAACCTTTTTTCAAAGCTTTAGATTAATTTCTCACTTACGCACTGTCGCTTTGCAACATGTCAGGAGTGTGTATGAATTGTATGAGACGAGAAGAAACAGACAGACTGGAAAATTAATTATGTTATTGGCCACTGAACTTTTGCAACGATTTGTAGCTCGTATTCTAAATATACATTTAAATTCGAGATATGATTGAAAATGAGCTTTATTATTTACTTGCAGCGCCCTCGCGGCTTTGCCCTCGTAGTGATGGTATAAGGTGATGATGATGATGATGAAAAGTAGGCTATGACCTTCCTCAAGAGTTTAGCTATCAAATGCAGAAAGAATTTTTCAAATTCGACTGATAGTTCCTGAGATTAGCGCGTTCAAACAAACAAACAAACTCTTCCGCTTTATTATATTAGTAGAGATAGTATAGATGAGCATATTAATTTTGTGATACGAAAAAAGACCGCATAATAAAACCAACATAACAAAACTAAGAATGTAAGATTAAAGCGTCGGATACACTAGGGGACATTTTGTCCCGCAACATGACGCGCAACACATAATTTACGTGACGCTGCAACGTTGCATATTGTCCCGCAACATGCCCCGCAACATTGTACGTGACGCGGGGCATGTTGCTTGGTCCAAAATGTTCGGCAAAATGTTCCATGACAATAGGCAATATGCATCAATTTTTTTTATGGTTTTACACGATAGGTTATATCGTCAAATAACCGTCATAAAAATTCCAGCGCCGAAATACTAAAATTTTATAACAAAAATAATTTTTGAAATTTACCAACATTTTCACGCATCTGAAACACGATTATTATTGTTGTCACAGATTACTGTTGTAGTAACAATTTGTGAACTTTGACGTGTGACGTCAAATTGATACTAAGTACAACAGTAATCTGTGACAACAATAAGTTCGAGTATAGGAATTGTGAAAATTAAAAAAAAAACTTATCTATGGATCGTCATATCTGACTCGTCCTTGACTTTTCTTATGAACTCGTGACGTCACATCCTTTCACATCCTTTTCAAGTATTTTGAAATTCCTACTATTTTTTGCAATTTTTAAAATTTATTTTCTAATCGAAAATGGTTTAATATTAAAAAATAATTACACACACATACCTCTAAAGCAACAATGTTCATAATAAAATACATTTAACCCGCTTTTGAATCAGACGCATATTGCCAATTGTCGCGGGACACTTCACGTAGTTGTTGAGGGACATGTTCCGCAACATGTCCCCTAGTGTATCCCAGGCTTTATAATCATTTCATTAGTCTTCAAAAGTTCTCACAAGCTCAGATAATATTGACGGGAGTCGAACCCATGACTGCGTTTCCGGCTGCCTGTTGACTCAACTGTTAAGCTACATACACACCGACGCCAATAAACTATGTAGGTTCAACAAAAGAAACTAAGTCATGATTAGATTCCCTTGTTTTCTCTAAAACGTCCTAAGTTTTACCTAAAGATTTCTTAAGATCTTAGAGGAAAGTGTAAAGTGTAACTAGAGTTGAAAATATTTTTAAAGATAGATTATAAATTAGCAGTTAGTTTTGATCCCCAATAATAATTGAAGTTCCCTGTATTGTAATAGACATTATTAGAAACTGTAAACACTATAAACGGGATATTTACCATGATTAAATTGAATCATGGTAAATATCCCGTTTATAGTGTTTACAATGTTAACAACCATGATAGTTTCAAAAGTTTTATTATTAGAAACTGTTAGATCCAAATTGTGTCCGCGCGCAACGTTGCTTAACTTCGACGATCAATCAAGAACGTTTCAGCAAGCTACGCCACGAGCGCTTCATTTTATTAAATAATATCTATTAAATACATCCCTATAGGGTTTAATTTTAAAATTAGTACTTGGGTAGATCATGTATATTTGTATTTTTTTATCAGCGAATTATTTTTTAAGTTTCTGCCCATCAAGCCATTTCACAGTTGCATTCATTGGCGTCAGTTAACCCGTGGCTTAAAGCGAGCTACCTTAACAGAGCCCGTCCGAAAGCAATGCTAATGTTATTGTATGAAATAACTTCCTAAAGTCAACAATTTAGGGAGTTGAATGGAAGCAGTGGTTCTTTGAATCCGTTTTAAGTCAGGCTTGAGTAAGAGTAAATCGGAAGAAATAAATAAAAAGCGGTTAGGTATTTTAAGTCATAATGACCGATTTGAATGATACTTGAAATATAAAAGATTGGCTATTTTTATCCGGGTATGTACCTACCTACCTAATAAAATAAAATAATCTTGAGGAAACCAGTCAGCTTTCTATTAGCGTCGATGGGCTTGCAACCTGTCACGTATGGAATATTAACTTTAAAAAATGTAGGCATGTGCCAAATAAGTATTCGGATATACCTCTGTCTACCCCTTAGTAATCTTCTAAGGATCTTTAAAAATGTCTAAAAAGATGTGAGAGAATGTCTACTGCGCCTGAGGATACAGTCGGGATCATATTTCTTTTTTTTTTATGCTGGATTTACACACAACATCATTTTTAGCACCAATGCACAATGTAGGCAGAGATTATGTGTTGTGGGAACTACCTATTATGACTGATACTACTTGTAAACTTATATAATATAATATAATGTATTAGCAATTTATTTATTGATTCACAGGCATCGAAAATAAAGTACTAAATAAAATTAAATCGTTTACAAAATGCTTAACTTCAACCCCTTCCTTTCCAAAGTCGGCTAAAACAAATTATCGTCCAAAATCTTAAATACCAATCTCTAAATGGTTAGTAATTATAATACGCAGTTCAATAAATTAGTCTAACAGGCTGAACAACTTGTTTGTTTGTGTGTTTGTTTGTGTGTGTTGAACTCAAATTGGCTCCCACTTGCCTCCGAGCATGAGCTGAGGAGCTAATAGGCGGGGCTAAGCAGGGTTGTCAAGGTACTTTTGAACCAAAACTGAACTTGAGAACAGAAAACAAAACTAGATTTTTTTTAGAACTATAATTTTTACACACATGTAGGACACATGAGCACACATGTAGGTTGCTTTATTGATGGGGTGTCCGTCAATAACATAAGTTATGCGGACGACATGGTGCTGCTGGGACCGACGGTGGGCTCGATTCGCAGACTTGTGTCTATCTGTGAGTCGTATGCAGTGGATCACGGGCTGAAGTATAACCCCAAGAAAAGTGAAGTCCTTGTTTTCAAGAGTGGGAGAGTTAATCTTGGCAATAGTGTTCCACCAATTACGATTAACGGTGATGCTCTACAGGTGGTACGACAATTTAAGTATCTGGGGCACATTTTGAACGAGAAGCTTAATGATGATGAGGACATGGAAAGGGAGCGCAGGGCACTGGCTGTTCGTGGAAACATGATAATACGTAGGTTTGCCCGCTGCTCGAGAGAAGTTAAAATAACACTCTTTAAGGCATACTGCCAGTCCTTCTACTCGAGCAGCCTCTGGCTAAAACACACGCACCGAGCAGCTAGTGCCCTGCGAGTTCAATACAACAACATCTTTAGGATGTTGATGCAGCTGCCTCGCTTCTGCAGCGCATCCGGGATGTTCGCGGAGGCGCGCACGGACGGCTTTCATGCGATTATACGCAAGAAAGTCGCTTCCTTACTCCAGCGTGTGCGAGGCAGCGGCAACAGCATCCTACAGATGATTGCTGCGCGCCCAGACTGTCCAATCCAGTTTCACTGGATGCAAATTCTGTTAGGTTTCTCGTAGGTGGGGCTAGTTATTAGGTTTAGGTTAAGTTATAGTTATAGTATTTTAATGGTTTTGTGTTTTATTTTATTATGAGATTTGAATTCTATTCTATTTTATTATGTGATTATTTTTAATGTGTAAATTTATTGTAATATGGATATTATCCGAAATAAATGAGTTAATAATAATAATTTATTTTATTATACGTATTTTTTATAATTATAATTTATGATATTATAATTATAATTTATTATATAATTGGGATTTTTTTTTTTGTAGAAACCAAAATAAGTAATTTCGTATGAGCAAGTGGCCAACTCTGGTGACGGAGTTTTTAGACCTCCTGAATCCTCATAATTCTGGGACTGATAATTTAACGTGCCCTCCGAAGCACGGAAGCGCTCAGCTCGTAATGTCACTTGCAGTCACCCATCCAAATTGTGACCGCGCACAACGTTACTTAACTTCAACGATCAATCAAGAACGTCTAAGCAAGCTACGCCACGAACGCTTGAAGAGGAATGGTAGGTAATAAGTAAACTTCTTCGAATACCTACTTTGAACAAACTGTATGAACCGATATAATGTCAAAACAAAACGTCCTAAATTTTAACCTATTTTCGTCCAGCTTCATTCATCTCTAGCACTCTCTACTAGGTGGAACATTTTAGAACAAAAAATAATATATGGTAAGTACAAGTTTTTTTTGACTGACCAACGTGTATCGTGCGGCAACCCTACACCGTGCCATCAATATAACAATTTAACAAGAACGTTTCAACAGCTATAAATTAACGAAGTTAACTGCCCTACAAATTCTAAAGGAACTCTTGTTAGGAACCTTCCTACCTTTTAAACTACGCTTAGAGTAATAATTGACGACCTCTGTGGCGCAGTGGGTGAAGGCCCGCCTGTGACGCAGGAGGTTGCGGATTCGATCCCCGCCACGGGACAAATGTTTGTATGATTTGCAAATATTTGTATCGGGGCTGGGTGTTTTCTATGTATATTATGTATGTATTTACAAAAAAAAGTATAAAAGTAGTATATCATGTGGTTCCCATAAATAACACAAGCTCTGCTTAGCTTGGGGCTACATGATGCTGTGTGAAATGTCTAGCATTATTTATTTATTTAATTAGAATCTAAAAAGTTCTGAGCTAGAATCTAAGTTCTCCTATTAGAAAAGTATTGGTATAGAAACTTACCCCATTTTTATTAACTTTTCACTTACATTTGACTTTACTTACTTTACTTATTACTCTTTTACTTATAGGTACTTATTATACTTATTTACTTATGCTTATATCTATACTAATATTATAAAGTGGTAAAAATATGTTTGTATGTAGGAGGTAATCTCCGAAACTACTCATCCGATTTCAAAAATTCTTTCACCAGTATTTAGAACGAACTCTCAGTGTGGACATTGGCGATTATTTTAAACGGTGTATTAATTTTGACGGAAGTTGAAATAAATAGAGCGGCTTGTACCTATCAAAAAAAATTATGAAATGTACGATGATAAAATTAGTCGTCACACATCAAAATCATTGTTAAGTACTTGTTACTTGTTCTCATTGGTTGTATTGTGTTTCATAGTTATTTAAGCTGTGCAATGACAAATAGACACACACCAGAATTTTCTTTCACTCATTCATTCAAAATATCATAGCAGCACTTACATGTTTTTCTAGTTTCTATGCTTTGGTTACATTACTCCAATGACCACATTGCTACAGTATATATTACGGTAAATTACTCGGTTTCAGCGAGTTTCAGTCATTTGTATAACTAATTTTATCTGATCGGCCCATTACCTATCTGATGTGGGTAAAAGCTAGAACATTCGTTTATTTATTTAATCTTTGCTGGTCTAGTCAAAGCTAAAATCAAAGTCAAATTTATTTATTCAGATCACATAGTGTATCACTTAGAATCGTCATAAGAGCTACGTGATTCTACTCCAAGACCGTGAAGAACCAAAAAATTTTGTGGGAAGGACTTGCGATCTTTGGATCGATCGATCGACCGTGCCTTTCAATCTCGTGGATAATCATTTTAGTTAAGCAATGGCGCCGATTCCGAACACTAATTTACAAAGTATACCGAGGCGATGCGGTGAGATTCAGGTGCGTAGTTGACTGCTCAGTTATGACCTTTAGGTACTTATTCTATATTATGTAAAATTCCAGAATTGTTTGTATGTAGTTCTTTTCTAACAACAAAATTCCGCCCGCTGTTGCAGATTTTTGTTGGCATTTTTAAGATCCTTCGAGTCTAAAAGGGTAGTCAGAGGTATGTCCAAATATGGGGTCCAAACGTGGGTACATGCCCACGTTTTGCAGAAGTTAGCATTCCATACGTGACAAGTTGCAAGCCCACTGACGCTATTAGAAAGCTAACTGGTTTCCTCACGATGATTTCCTTCACCGTTTAGAACTCATGTATACCTACCAATAATTAGAATACTATAATTATTTTTGGATTTATCAAATTAAAAAGCATATTTACAACCCCAAGGTCTCTGGCAAGGCCTTTGCCTGACAGATCCGCGATACTCTAATAAATTACTCAAAATAATAACTTTGTTTATAGTTTTGTAAATATTACATCATCATCAATACACAAACATATTAAACTCGAAAATTAGTTAACGATTCGCCAACGGGCATCTCATCATTTTATGGTTCCCATATTTGGACCCTAAAGCCTATTATTTGGCCCAATATCGGGCCATTTCGGGCCAATTATGACCCTTCTTGGAACACTGATGATTTGTTGGGGTATCGCGTCGGAAGTTGCTTTGCAACCTGTGTGATCAAATATAGCTATACACATGCAAAATGTCTCAAAATAAAAAACTGAGGTAAGTATAAAATTACTGTTTTTAATAAGTAATTTACGATTGTTTTAAACAAATACATTATCATACTTGGATGTCAAAATCACATGCCAAAATATTGTAAAATACAAAGATTCTTTTTAGAAGTTCTGATGGAAATGTAGATGCTGATTTATTTGCAATACTAAATGCATTAAATGGTATACATCTACATTTCTCTTAAACAATTCAAGCTCTGTAATATTAACAGTAATAATAAGACATTAAATATGTTTAGGTACTCGTATAAGCTCATTTATAACAGATTATAACGATCCATTTGCTTGTGTATAGCTACTAATGTCGTGAAAGTTGTACAGCTACTTTTGGCCAACTGTTGGTATGTTTTATCACTAATACGGTCGGTTGGAGAGGCGTTTGATTACCGGTGGCTGGATCAATCTAATATGCTCAAATTACTGGTTTGTAACGAGGTGAAACTTCATTAGTTTATGGTTGAGGTATTTATAGCCTAGCTGTTCATTAATTTTGACGCCAGACGTTGGTAAGCAATTTTTTAATAAAAAGTCAATTTTTCAAACTAATCTTTTTTTCAAAACTTTCGTGAGTTGTAGGTACTAGACATTATTTAACACAGTGTGAGACGCGACCGCGAGGAGTAACCTTGCCGCAACTCCCTCCTTACCCAGATTAAGATTCTACGGATGAATCGAAACATTGTCGGTATCTAAAACGACGATAATTTTACGTGAGTAATTCCCGTGTGTTAAATAATGTGTAATCTTTTTTTTTGTACTTTCTTAGGGATTTTTTTATTCAGAAGCAGTTATAAATGCAGTTTTTTGGTGGTAGTACATAAAATATTTGATATAGGTACGCAATTAATCGCAACCTGTGGTCTCTGCCTACTCCTATGATGGGAAACAGGCGTTAGTTTATGTGTGTATGTATGTACGCAATTAATCCCTATACTTAATATTTAAAAATATTACTTTTCCATATTTTTGAAAGTTATATCCATTATTTAAAAAATATTAGTTTTCGATATTTTTTAAAGTTAAAAACTGTTTATCAACTGCCGAAGCTGACTGTACTATCCTCTAGGTTTAAAATTACGTTCATTATAAGGGTGGTACTTGGCCAGCAATTGTCGTGCTGATTACAGGCTATCATTAGCCGGGCTAATATCGTGAGCTGCGCGCAGCATCGCTGCTGTAGCGTTAGCAGAATTGACACGAAAATATACAATTTTTATTTGTTATAGTGTTAAACCACATCTCTCGTCATTTGATCCTGAATGTAACTTCGGGCAATGAGCAGTGAGCCTTAGCAGTTATCCTGTAGATGGCGCTCATCGATGATGCTATATAAATCGATAGTATGATCTTATCATGATTTTCAACTCTGGCGACAAAGGTTCCGTGGCCGAATTGGTAAAGGCACTCCGGCTAAGGGAGTGTCCACATTGCGTTTTTTGTAGCGCGTTTGTATCGATACAAACGCGTTGCGAACGCGATGCGAACGCGCAGCTCAAAAACGCGCTGCAGAAAACGCAATGTGTACACTCCCGGTTTGCGTTTGTATCGATACAAACGCGATGCGAACGCGCGTTTGTATCGATACAAACGCGGTTCGAACGCGCGTTTGTATCGATACAAACGCGGTGCGAATGCGCGTTTGTATCGATACAAACGCGCGTTCGCATCGCGTTTTTATGGATACAAACGTGTTTAAGCAGGGTTTGCTTTTGTACTTTGCTTTTTTTTGTTTTTTGTTGCTTCGGGACACTTTTGCTTCGGGACACTTTTGCTTGGGGACACTCTTGCTTGGGGACACTTTTGCTTCGGGACACTTGCTTCGGGACACTTTTGCTTCGGGACACTTTTGCTTGGGGACACTTTTGCTTCGGGACACTTTTGCTTCGGGACACTTTTGCTTCGGGACACTTTTGCTTCGGGACACTTTTGCTTCGGGACACTTTTTCTTCGGGACACTTTTGCTTGGGGACACTTTTGCTTCGGGACACTTTTGCTTCGGGACACTTTTGCTTCGGGACACTTTTGCTTGGGGACACTTTTGCTTCGGGACACTTTTTCTTCGGGACACTTTTGCTTTGGGACACTTTTGCTTGGGGACACTTTTGCTTCGGGACACTTTTGCTTCGGGACACTTTTGCTTCGGGACACTTTCTTTGGGACACTTTTGCTTTGGGACACTTTTGCTTGGGGACACTTTTGCTTCGGGACACTTTTGCTTCGGGACACTTTTGCTTCGGGACACTTTTTCTTCTGGACACTTTTGCTTGGGGACACTTTTGCTTCGGGACACTTTTGCTTCGGGACACTTTTGCTTCGGGACACTTTTGCTTCGGGACACTTTTGCTTGGGGACACTTTTGCTTCGGGACACTTTGCTAAGGGACAATTTTGCTTCGAGAAACTTTTGCTTCGGGACACTTTTACGAAGGGACACGTTAGCTTCTGGACACTTTTGATAAGGGACAAACTAGCATACAAACTAGCAGACAAACTAGCAGACAAATATCAGACAAACTAGTAGGCAAACTAGCAAACAAACTAGTATAAACTACAAACGCGATGCGAACGCGCGTTTGTATCGATACAAACGCAATGCGAACGCGCGTTTGTATCGATACAAACTCGATGCGAACGCGCGTTTGTATCGATACAAACGCGCGTTTGTATCGATACAAACGCGGATACGCGCTGCGAACGCGCGTTTGTATCGATACAAACGCGCGTTTGTATCGATACAAACGCGCGTTCGCAACGCGTAGCAAAAACGCGCTTCAGAAAACGCAATGTGGACACTCCCGGAGGATCGTTTGTATCATTGCGGGTTCAAATCCTGTCGGAATTGAAAATTTTGATAAGATTTTTCATTTTCAAACGAAAATATACGTATTTAAAATACTAGTAGGGGAATATTTTTGATCTGATAACGTCTTATAAATCGATGAACGCTGGCTGCACGCGCGAAAAAGTGTCACGTTCCACCTGAGCCGAGCGTGCAAGCGAGAGCGCGGAACAAGTGGTAGAGGCACGATCGTTCATCAATGTTTTCTTATGACGTATCACGTAAAACGACTTAACAGACAACCATTTTTTTGTTTTTATGTTTGGTTGCTGTGATTTAACGATAACTAGCGGAGCGGACGTCCGCGGCTTCGCCCGCGTTGCCTACTCTTTTTTATGCCACGTGAACAGTGTTTTTTCTGGAATGAAAAGAAGCCTATGTCCTATTCCCGGTCATTATCTATCTATATTTTTAATTTCAGGCAAATCGGTTTAGTGGTTGTCGAATTATAAACGAACAAACATACATCCATCAATCCTACTTTTACCCCGGAAAAATGCACAGTTCCCGTGGATTAAAAAAATCCTCGCGGGCGAAGCTGCGGGCTTCCGCTAGTTTTACATTTTTTTTTATTTTTTTTTTGGAATCCACTAGGGTTGTGCTGCAATCGATACCTGGGCGTGTCCCGGTATAACTCACGCAGCTATTACGAGGCTGCATTAACAAATATTTAAACTTTCGGGCGAAACGTGCCCGCACGCACCTCCTTCGTGCCTTTTTAATTTTAAATTTGAAACGAAATTGGCCAATGAATGTGTTTGCTTAATTGCTGTTTTCAATTGGATGTAGAGCTTTGTCGAAGTAATCATTCTTATTTTGCTAAGAATTTCGCGTCTTATTCAAGTCATTCATCGAAAATATTATTGTATAAAATAGGCTTCGTAAACTTAATTCACTTGAACTTATTCACCTAGGTGCATTAAATGCACTTTAAGTTAACTTTAAACACCTGTACTGCGGTTTACTTAAAATAAATAAAAAGTACAAAATAAGGTACTCGTAACTTGTGTTCAAGGAGGTTTTAATTTGTTATTTTACACGGAAGTCTCATTAAAATTATGATTCATTTTATAATTAAAACAAAATCACACCAAGTTTTTGAGGTTAATATTTCAATGAATATTAATGTACCACGCATCATTTATTTAACACTCGACGTGAAGAAAAAAAGGAAGCAATCTTATAACAAATTCATATTATAACGAGTTATCAAATAAAAATCTTATTAATAAAAGTAAAATCCATAAAACAGTTTCGACAGAGCCCCGGTCGATACAAAATAGAGGCATGCACACATAATTGGCCCCGAACAAATTTCCATTGATATTCGTGATGGGAAAAAAGTACAAAATGATTGTCGATGAGATGTGTGCGGGGTCGATATTCGCCTCGCAGACCGATTCGACAAAATTATCGATAATCACAACCCAACTCTATCTCGTTGCACTAAAGCTGAATTTCCAATGGCACGGATGTAAGAATCGTTTGTAAATTTATAATGGGCCACTTACGGGCACCGCAAATTGTCGAGAATTGCAACGGGTTAAACAAGGTGTCAATTTGGTGGAGTTATGAAAGTTCAGTTCTCGGAACTATTTGTTTTAAAGTTTTGTAGTGGCTGAGACCCTGAGGTTTACACTTTATTTGTGTATTGATGGCATCAAGAGTGGGCGGTGTTTTATGTTATGTTTTATTGAAACTGATATCGATAGAATATGCTGCTTTTGATTAAACTTCCATTTTGCAGAGTTATGTGGTTGGGTTTAAGAGGTGTTGCAATGTGATTTGTTTCAGTATTCTGTTGAATAATTCTTCAGTCTCGCTTGACTTGTAGTTAATTATTGAATTGTGTTTAAATGTCATTCATTGAAATAATGAATTTCATGGTTTTGTCTTAGTATAGAACTTCCTAGCTTCTGATTCCTAGCTTTATAGAGCGCGATAAAATATAAGGAATCAAATTTCATCAAATTATTTATTTAAATTCATCAGATTATTATTTGGTCCCTTGATATCTTTTGACGTTTATTCTAAACTTAATTAAAAGTAAATTAATATTAATAATCGCATTTTATATTACGTTATCGATAAAAACATCGATTTATTCCCAACACTATCGCCTCGAACGAGATTTATATCATGTCATTATGCATAATATATTTCTTTTAAACATATAATTAGATGTTATTAATATTATAAATAATATGCTTTGCCCGCCTTAAGGTTTATGTTTGAGAATGTTACTTTTTTGTTAGCAGTGTTTAACTAATGAGGTATCGGATATCTATAATAGTTAATATTTCTAACGCTGTCATGCCTCGTTTGAGTGTTGATACCATAATTTAGTTTTAGAATATTTATATTGGTAATAATTGGTACTACTTTGAGCTTTTCTATTAGGTTAGGTTTATAAAACTAAAATTAACATGAAATATTGAAGGATTTTTGTAAATGAAAAGTATTTAAAGAAATTTAGACAAAATCCAAGATTCTAAAGATCTAGAATTTTGGTAATATTTACTTTACTATAATAATTTTCAAATAATATAAGGTTAATGAAGAACGTCTAATAAATACGATTTACGACTAAGTTATAAAGGCTTTAAAACTTCTGTAATATTTTATAGAATAGTTTTCGTGTATTTTGAATGACAAACCCAATAAATTAATTATTTCAACATGCCACTTTAACTTACAGATCAATGTTCCACTTTTCTTATATTTATTTATCACTCAAAACTGACAAGAAACAACAAAATTATTACCTACAAGCGTTACTTATACGTAGTGACATGACATCGAAATTAACTGTTCTCTTATCAACAATCTTTATATCTTTATACCGAAATTATAGAACATTTAATCGAAAACCAGCTGTCAATGAGAACCATTTACTGGCAGCCATTATACCATACTGGACACATTAAAACATACCCCGAAATCTTGCACAATTACCCGATACGTAGGTAATTTGCAGTATTCTGCCAACACCGGTGAATATTATCCTATAACATACTGACAACCCTACAAAAACACAAGCACAAACAAAAATGAACCTTATTTCAATTACATAAAGACTACATTGATAGTATTTACAGGGTTGTCGGTTGTGAAATTTGCTGAGCAATAAACAAGCAATTTAGAGTTTTAGGTTGCAGCGATAAGGTTGAAAATTGAATTGAATTTTGATGGCATCAGTAAACATTACTGGCGCTCGGCCATTATTGAATTTACTTTATATAATAATGGTTAATCACTCGAAAGCATCGTTCGATGCTGCCTTGTTACTGAGAGGTAGGGAAGTGCACGATTTTTGTGAAATATATCGATAGTGTTGTAGTCCAATCATCGTCATCGCATCATTGCTCTTATTCTAATAAGTGAGGTCGGCACAACATGTTTGTTTCTTTTCTCCATTTCAAACTATCACTCGTCATCTTAGTACCTACTCACTCCATTTACACAGTATATCCGTCTTTTCTCAGTTCTTCTCCTAGCAGTTTGTTTGTTTGAACGCGCTAATCTCAGGAACTACCAGCCGCATTTGAAAAAAGTAGCCTCACCATTATACCATCACTAGGGGGCAACGCCGCGAGGGTTAGTACTAATATAAACCTATTTCCAAATGTTTTAACTAAAGAAATGTTTATTACGTTTTAGGTAGGTTTATATTTATATACAAAATATTTTAGAAAATGTTTCTTATTTATTTCAGTAAGTACATACTCAAAATGTTCAATCAAAATTTACTTAAATTATTTAATGAAAATTACTTAAAATACTTAAGTAAAATGAAATTTATCGATAAAATCGATACTTAGTTGAATTTACATTTTCACTTCCCTAATCCCCTCTGGCATAAGGCGTGCCTTCATTTCACCGCAATAATTTACACTCACCTCGTTAAATAATGGAGTATGAACAGTGCTGCCATCTCGTAAACACCATCCTTTTAATTATTACTCTCTGATGCGTTATGTAAGCGAATGATGTTTATTATTTTAATTGTTTTCGAGTTAGAAATTATGAAATTTGAAATTAATGATAATTATTATTACGGGATTTTATCGCGTTCCTTTTTTTTAGTTTAAATATCATTAAGTAGGTACCAATCAAGGTATTAACAAATCGCGAAAATTTAACAAGTTATAAATGAAATTAATTTAATGAAATTTTACGAGTCGTTTTGATCGATCAGGGTGCTTCTCTCGCTTTCAATCTAAAGTTTTAAGCTCCGAAGTAAGGAAGTGAGCGCTTCCATGCTTCGGAGGGCATGTTAAATTAGGTAGGTATCAGTCCTGGTTTCAAGTTAGAAGTTACTAAATTAATTTAACTTAATAAAATTTTATGAACAGTGTTGATCGATCAGGATGCTTCTTTCACTTTCAATTTGAAGGTAGTAGGTTCGAATCCTGACAGTCCATAAATTAAGTGGACGCTTCTATGCTTCGGGCATGTTAAGTAGGCCCCGGCTGTTACAGTACTCATAATGGATCTAGGCATTCGTGAAGCCGTTTGTGCAGTAGAAAATTTAGTAGGTATGAAAAAGCTACACTGCGCATTGAAACGGCTAACTTCACGAATGCCTAGATTCATAGTGCGTACTGTAGGTACTTAAGTGAAACATTCAGTGTAGATCACAACTTGATAACAATGCATTAAAAAAAAGTTTTTTTTTTGAATTTTTTTTTAACCTACATTAATTTGCTTGTTACTGTCACAAACTTTTACATTCGTATGTGGTATAAGAGCATCATCCCAAAAAACACACTAACCGGGAATCGAATCCATACACAAACACCGACCCTACTTAACTAAGTATACCTTACTGTTAGAATAAAAATAACCCTTTCATTTGAAAAACACGGCCATTTCCCTGCTTACCTAAACACCCACACTATCGCGATCAGATCTCATTCAAATGAGCGACTTACAAATTGGACTCATTCAAATGAGTCTTACAAGTAATTGTATCTCATTCGTTCTGACAGAGGCGTATTTAGGAAAATCAGGCAGTTGTAAAACTAACATTTATTACCCACTAGCTGCTGCCTGCGGCTTCGCTCGCGTGGTACCCGGATAAAAGATAGCCTATGTTACTCTCCAGCCCTCCAACTATCTCCACACAAAAAATCACGTCAATCCGTCGCTATGTTTTGACGTGAAAGCAGGACAAACAAATAAACACACTTTCACATTTATAATATGGGTACGGATACGGATTTTCGACTTTCTAGACGTAACTACTCTTTTTTTTTTTATCCTACTAAGGTAGCAGACAAGCATACGGCCCCCCTGATGGTGCACGGTTACCGGTCGCCTATGGACGCCTGCGACACCAGAGGAGTCACACTCGCGCTGCTGAGCTTTCCTTAAAGATGTGCTACGGGTTCGAATCCAGTTGGAATCGAAAATTGTCTTTTTTAAACTTTCGTGATTAGAACACATTCTAGATAGATTATGCTACCAGGTTTTTACCACGTCTAATTACCTTTATTTTAACCCGATGTTTCTACTGGATTGCACCAGCCGTGGTCGCGAGAAGACTCAAGTCATAATTACCTACGTGATAAATACCCGCTAGGTAAATGTAAGTAAGTTCGTATGAGCTAGTGGCCAACTCTGGTGACGGAGTTTTCAGGCTGCCTAAAGGCCTCTGTCATGGCTTAATGACTTAAAAGCCGGGACCGCCGATTGAACGTTATATCCTGGCTTGAAAACTTGTGTATCCCGAACATAAGTGACTTGAATGCCAAAATGTGCAATCGACTCAAAATATACCACACAGATGGCTTTCACGCCATCATGCGCAAAAAAACTGTGTCCCTGATGAGCAGAGTTCGAAACAGCCACAACAGCATCCTGAAGACAGTCGCGGAGAATTGTATTTCTCTTATTTGGAAATCCTTTGTGCAGAGGGTGATTGGTGAAGGAAATCTAGTCCTCCATTAATCATCCTTTGTACTTAGGAACTTTTTGTCTCTAATTTTATGTTCACCTTTTAATTACCTATGGACTTTAGTTGTCTGAAATAAAATATTTTTATTTTATTTATTTTTATAAAATGAAAGTGGCAATACAATCATTGTATTACAATGCTTGAGAATGATCCTACATATTTGATTTTCATTCAATGTTAAACTTTTAACAATCATCTCATCCGATGGACGTCCACTGTTGGGCATAGGCCTCCCTCAAAACCATGTGTTGCGGTTGGAAGCGGCCTGCATCTACCGCCGACCAGCAGTTTTTACAAGATCGTCTGTCCATCTTGTCGGTGGACGTCCAACACTGCGCTTGCCGGTCCGTGGCCTCAACTCGAGAACTTTTCGCCCCCATCGGCCATCTTTTTGTCAACTTTTAACAAACAATGTCCTAAATCCAACCCTGAACAACCCGTTCGTTTGGACAAATTAATACGTTTACATCATTCCAATCTTAATTAGTTCAGCTTAAATAATTAGATGTTTAATGTGTTGATTGGGCATCATTCATTTTGATGGTAAGTATTGTTTTATTTAGTCTGTGGTGTGGTAGGAGGATGGTGAGGGTTCAATTTAAGTTCAGGCAGGGCTTTTTGGCAGGAATTTGAGAAGTCATGTTTTACTTTCAAAACTTTCGTGAGTTTTACTAGACATTATTTAACACACGGGAATTACTCACGTAAAAATATCATCGATTTACCAAGATACCTACCGACAATGTTTAGATTCATCCGGAGAATCTTCATCTTGGTAAGGAGGGAGTTGCGGCAAGGTTACTCACACTCTATACTATATTTATACTAGTAGTTCGCCCCGAACTGAGATCTCGCGCACCGTTGTATTGGTAGCCTAGATTTGGACTTGTTTCTGACTACCCCTATACCTATGTTAAGTGCTCCTTCTAGTGTTTACCACAGAATGACATCTAATGCGCTACCTCAGTATAGTAAAGATTATAGGCATGCATGCAATACATTAAGTCGTGTCGTGTTTATATTCAATAGTTGACCCCGCGAACTTCGTACTGCGCCTCAGGGAAGGCCTCTTAGTTCGAGAAATTATTAAAATAGCAGTTCAATACGAAATGTACGACCTATACTTACGACCTATGAATCTAAAGTCGAGCACTCTTCCAATCGGCCAACACGGCTTTTATTTTCAATCTCAAGAAAAAATATCAAGTACTTAGCAACTAAAATCATTGCAAACCAAACCACAACGATGCCACACTCCTTGTCCGTTAACCAGACCTACGAATACATCGAAACTCTATGAAACGGGAGCTCTCTCCATACTTCCGTTAATTGGTTTGCATAATTTTTCTTTTTGACTGTATTTCAAAAACTATAGAACCTAGAAGAAAACTAAAAACCATTTTGGAATGTATAAGTTGAGTACTTTCATATGACACCCCACTCAATATATTTGGGTAACTTTGAAAAAAATTTACCCCCTTGGGAACCCCATATCTTTACAACCCCTTCATCGATTACGCTCATACGCTCCACAGCAAATTTCCATAGCACAACCTATTGACCTATCAAGTTTCATACAGATTGGATAAGCGGTTCGATAGTTATGCGAGAACATAAAAATGAAACATACAAACATACAAACATACAAACATACAAACATACAAACATACAAACATACAAACATACAAACATACAAAGCAAAATCGCCTAACTTGCCACTAAGATCTTCGCTCGCTTCGCTCGCTCGATCGATTACACTCTATATTTTTACGTGAGTATGTAATTCCCGTGTGTTAAATAATGTCAAGTCATGTTTTAGTGTTTTTTTATTTTCTAAAACTTGTGTTTCTTCGAATGTGGATTATTAACCGTTGAGTGTTCGTGAACGTGCGTACCTAAGTGTGGGCAAATGATAAACAAAATTGGATAGCATTGCATTTCGAGTTCTCCAAAAATAAAAAAAACCGGTCAAGTGCGAGTCGAACTCGTACGCCGAGGGTTCCGTACCTAGCCATGGTGCCAATTAAGCTAGTCCGCTTAATTGTATGAGCGCCCATACAACTCGGAGGACAATTTTAATTGGCGTCAACTATGTATGGGAACACCCTTTAATTTTCAACTTTTTTAACTTTTTGGAATTTTTCCTTTATTTGTGCTATAAGACCTTGCTTTGTGCCAAATTTCGTTATTCTAGGTCAACGGGAACTACCATTTAGGTTTTCGACCCAAAACCTCTAGGGTACTTCCGGTTGACCTAGAATTGTCAATTTTGGTTACAAGCAAGGTCTTCCAGCACAAGTAAAGGAAAAATTCCGAAAAATAAAAAAAGTTGATAATTAAGGTAAGTTTTGGTACTCACAAGTTTTCACGTAAACCTAAATTTGCCTATATCTTTTTATAGTGTTGACTCAGGACCTTGATTTTTATACTCACAATAGGGACTATAGATCTTAGTATATGGTATAAATTTCAACTTGCTAGCTCTACCCGTTCCTGAGATAATCGATGGTGACACACGGACAGACGGACAGACAGACAGACAGACAGACAGACAGACAGACAGACAGACAGACAGACAGACGGACAAGAAAGTGATCTTATAAGGATTCCTTTTTTTACCTTTTAAGGTACGGAACCCTAAAAACCGTAAAGATGTTTCGGAATGCCTTGCGAAATCCGAATCTGAATTTATGAATCTAAATTCCGCCTAGTTGCTTCACACAATGTCTAAAATTAAAACGAACGTTAGTTTGCTTAGAGCGCAAATTAGTTTTATTTTCTTGTAAGTTTTCCAAAACTATCTAACGCGTTTATGTCTTTCGTATGGGAAAAGCGAGTAGTTATACAAATGTTTAGAACCTACCTACGAAACCGTTCCGCGATGATTATATTAAATTGCCTATTTTCTCGCTGGCCTTTTTTTTCAAAATCTGTGAATGCAGGTCGAAATATGTAAAAATGTTAAGGATAGTCTCCTAAGAACGTTTTCCTCTAGCGACAACGTTTAATGTAGGTAGCTGCCCTTACTGACCCGTTTCAAAAGTTCATAAAAAATGTATAGGATGGATCCCTATACTTTTAAATAATAGCCCTCCCTTTTCCATTTTCCCAACAAAAGAGACAACCGTATCTCTTTTCAGAATAAGTGAGCGAGACAGCAGTACTTTAGACAATAGTACTGCCAATGCTATCCGATTGGTCGTTACAAACGTTTCAATTATTTTAAATGCGCGCGAGTACTCGAAATGGACTTTATTTTATTGTATTTCATATAAAGTATACTTTATTGCGTAGAAATTAGGGCTTAAAATGAAACATGATTTTGAGTGAAAGTTTTAGAAGTTTAATTCATGTTATCTGAAATGAAAACCTTATTTGTTCCGTAACGTAACCTCATTTAATATACTTATAGGACAACTTAGGCATATAATATAAGCCAAATGTTCATTTGGACATATAATATCTAATTACACACAACATTAAGGTGATTTTAAAACCCTATAGGTTATTGTATAATATTACTAGCTGCTGTCAGCGGCTTCGCTCACGTGGTACCCGGATAAAAAGTAACCTATGTTAAAGGCGCTACTCACACACCTGCCACTGGGGCAATCTAGGGTGTAGGAGTGGGGATGACCCTTAATTGCATCCTTAATTGTGATGTGTGTAGGCATGCAGGGGCAATTTGGCAAGTGTGTAGAGATACTCCCGATATTGCCACAACCGCCATGCACCCTAGATTGCCCCTGCGGCAGGTGTGTGAGTAGCGCCTTTTACTCTTCAGCCCTCCAACTATCTCCACACAAAAAATCACGTCAATCCGTCGCTCTGTTTTGGCGTGAAAGCAGGACAAATAAACAAACAAATAAACAATCTTTCAGATTTATAATATAGGTACGGATATAAATATACGGTATATATTAAGTAGGTAAGTACCTACCTAGTTATTTTGCACGCCAACAAGGCAAGGGCATGTGATCCATGTATAATACTATGTTTAAGACCTTGTATACTTCTCTGTATGATGTGTACCACCATGTACCTAGCAAATAAATAAATTCTAATTCTAATTCTACTTCTATTAAGTATTTTATAGATTTTAGCATTTCGGTGGTGATGCAAAATGCGAGTACCTATGTACTATTTTCAAACCCATGATCTTTGTTTCAAATGTCGAAGTTTTGAGTAGTTCCACTAATATCCCCTAGATCAGTCCCTTAGGGGATTACACAGCACTCAATGTTCCACTACAATCCCCTATGTAGGTATCCCACTTGGCCTATACAGGCCTTTAAAATCCTCCATATTCTTACTATTCTGTCTGCCTGGCTTTCTGCTTAACGGCTTGACGGATTTTTATATCTATACCTACCTACTTACTTAAGGGAGTGTCCACATTGCGTTTTCTGCAGCGCGTTTTTGAGCTGCGCGTTTGTATCGATACAAACGCGCGTTCGCAACGCGTATTTTTCCATACAAAAGCGAACCGGGAGGGGCTGCGCGGGGGGCTGCGCGTTCGCATCGCGTTCGAATCGCGTTTGTATCGATACAAACGCGCTGCAAAAAACGCAATGTGGACACTCCCTAAAGCGGAAGAGTTGTTTGTTTGAACGCGCTAGGAACACAAGAACTACCTACGTACCAGTCGGATTTAAAGAATTATTTCTGCGTTTGATAGTTTAACTCTTGAGAAAGGTTATAGGCTACTTTTCATCACTATCATCATCATCATCATCTCCATATACCATCACTACGGGGGCAACGCCGGCCGCGAGGGCGCTCCTAGTTTGATATACATATTCAGGGGCGGCCTTAGCTATCGCGAGGCCCCGGGCGGTAGATCTTTGCGAGGCCCCTGATGACGGGCGCGGGACCCGGACTTTTGGAGGGTCATGTAATATTATGTTGAGGAAGGGGGGGGGCAAAATACCTACTCATGAAGCTAATATGCGAGCGAAGCGAGCCGATTTTTTAAGATTAATGCAACATAACTCACTTTTCAAGCAAAATAATGTGGCTAATATACGAGCAAAGCGAGCTTCCTATTCTCACAAAATACCCTTGAATACAAAATGTGAGCGAAGCGAGCCGAATTTTTTAAAGAAAATTGTAACATGTGACACTTGATTTTGCTTACGGTTCTCAAAGAAAAGGCTGGCTGCTTGTCGGTTTCTATTTTGCGATCAGATAACTTACTCTATTCGCAGAATACGCATGAAGCTAAAATGCGAGCGAAGCGAGCCGAATTTTTTAAGACAAATGCAATGACACCTTATTTTGCCTACGGTGCTCAAAGACAAGGCTGGCTGCATGTCGGATTCTATTCTGCGTTCAGACATAACTCACTTCTTTCGCAAAAGACACATAAAAGCTAAAATGCGAGCGAAGCGAGCCGATTTTTTAAGACATTATGACATTGATATGGCAGGGGATGAAAAGGGCTAAAAACGTATGAAAAATGTAGAATTCCAAATTTAGCATTTAACACATTATTATGCTGGATGTTAGAGGTTTGACACGGATTGGGGGGGGGGGGGGACCGAGCCTGCCTAGTCATTGCGAGGCCCTACCAAAGTACCTACCTATGGGTATTGAAATTTTTATGACGAAAAGTGGGAGTCTCGCACATTTTATAAAACAGAGCCCCCGCCCCCCGCTCTGCGTCTGTCTGTTTACCAGTTCGCGTAGGTAAACTCAAAAACTTTTGAATGGATTTTCATTTGGTTTTCACCAATAGACAGACAGAGTGATTTATGAGGAAAGTTTAGGTGCATAAATGCGTTAAGTTTTTGTGTAAACTGGTTGAAATTATGACGATGATTGTTGAAAATGTCGGGAAAAATATAGCGGACTGGGAGTTTTCATAGAAAAAGCTGACTAATCCTTTTGAGATAATAACAAAACAATGTAGGAAGGCATTGTTCTTATTTTATAGGTAGGTTTACAGTGGAATTTTTCACTTTAACGGGTAGGTTTACTAATGCTTATAATAGATTTTCTCTAGTCTTCTTGCTGCGCGAGGCCCCTACAAGCGCGATGCCCCGGGAGAGTGCCCTGCTCGCCACCCCCAAAAGGCCGCCACTGTACATATTAGTAACCAATAGCTTGAACTTTGAGGATTATTAGGCTACGTTTAATCCCGGAAAAAACCCAAATTCCGCAATAAAGGGTTCCTAAGCGGTCGAAGCCGCGGGCGACATCTAGTAGATAATGAATTTATTCATTAACTTACAAAGTAATCAACAAGATATAAAGTAAACGGTAGATGGTTTTTATCTCTTGATGACTTTATAATGACAGACGGACTATCATTACGTACCTATATACAATTACATGGTCGTTTTATGGTTGATGTACGGAGAACCGCACGATAGGCTATGTTACTGGGTCAAATCATCTAGGTTAAACAGCTAAGCATTTGTTACTACGCACACATAATAATAAGCTATGCATACGATATTTACCTTTTACAGAATATACAAAAATTACATCAGTGTTCAACTTGCACTCGTGGGTTTGATTACTACTTTATCCTACTCACTAACTATCTTAACTTATAACTGTAGAACCCCTACAGTTTTTGGTCCTTCGTAAGAACTTTGAACCAGTGCCGTGGCCATCTTTCGTCAACGATTCGGGAGATACGGTCTTCTAACTTGTGAAGTGTCATCAAACGATTGATACCTACAGCAAGACGGTACAACTTACAACTTACAACTACTTCTTAGTGTTTGAGTGGATTAAGCGCAACTGCAAATCGGTTGACTGGCCTCCCACCAGCGGGTCTCACCAGTCATATTGAGAAGGTGCATAAGGTTGTGTTTGGTTCACGAGGACACGGAGCTAACTAACCAACGGGTATTTACTGCACAATCCGCAAATACCACATAACATGGAGCATCTACTTCAGCGCCAACACGACATTGTTGAAGCTATCAAGAAAGTAGAGCGTAACTTTAGCAAGGATTCTGCGATTCGAAAAACTCGTAGATACTTGGATGAACGACTAGATGCCCTCGACAAGCTATGGGCAGACTTCCAATCAAATAACCAACGGATGTCAATCTACGAAAATGACAGCGATCCTTACTTTGTTGAAGATCAATTCAACAAGATGAGAACATACTTTGATGCCGTTCGCTTGAAGATATCTTCTTTCCCCCCTGCGGCTGCCGGGGCGGACGATACTGTACCATCTACTTCGCCCTTCTTGAAGACTGTGACATCTGATAGATCACCCACTCGGTCGCTTAGGCCCGGGGTGGCAGCCCCACAGCCACCGGAGCAATCTGTTTCCTCGCTGGAATCTGTAAGTGAGCTGCTATCACTACAGAGAACTAACTTCAGAGCGTTTAATCGTCAAATAAACAGCTTACAAGTTGATGAGATACCAGACAGATGGGAGATAGAAGATGAGCTACGTAGCTTACAGGAGCGATGGAAGGCAATCGACTCTTTACATCTGCGAATTGACAACATTCTTCAAGGATCGGACTCTAACTACGATGGGGAGTTCAATACCTACGAAGATGTATACAAGAAGACAAAACGAGCTCTGAACCACAAGCTTGCTTCTACAACGCATCTTCAAAAATCGACGCCAAAAATTGAGATCCCAACATTTACTGGCAACTATACACAATGGCCTACTTTTTACGACCTATACGTGGAAAGTATTCATAACAACAACATGCTTACCAACGCTCAGAAGATGCAACATCTTAAAGCAAAAGTCCGTGGAGAAGCTGAGCGAATTATTCAGCATCTACACATCTCCGCAGACAACTATCACACTGCATGGGAACTGTTAACTCATAGATACAACAACCAGCAGTTGTTATTTACCAAACATGCAGAGATATTCTTGAATCAACCTGCGGTTCACAAACAATCAGCATACGAGATTAAACGGCTCTATGATACATCTCGAGAATGCATCTACGCCATACAGAATCTTGGCATCGATACAAGTACCTGGGACCCACTGTTAGTTCACCTCATCTCAAAGAAGCTTGATCCCGAGACATACGGAGACTACAAGGAAGCGCGCAAGTCGCCTCGTGAGCTACCGTCACTTCTCGAACTCATGGACTTCTTGGAGGGGAAATTTATAGCTTTGGAGCCTATTCACACAAAGGAAAGGGAGCATCTTGGACAGCCCAATCAACAGAGGAACAACAAGCCATCGTATCGTCCTGGAAAATATTCCTACAAAGAACATCAAGCTAACGCAGCATTCTCAGTATGTTGTCCCATGTGCAACAACCAACATGGCCTGTACAAATGTCCCAGATTTATAAAATTAGCCTCGGACGAGAGGCTCGTGGCCGTATTAAAAATGAATATTTGCCAGAATTGCTTATTTTCGCACAACGACGAAGCTTGTACATCAACGAAGAAATGCAAAATTTGCAATAAACATCATCATACTACTTTGCACGACGCCTCCGCTGATGAGTCAAGCGAAGTCACTAGGTCGCCCCTGCCTACTGTTCCAGTTACGAAATCTCAATTGTCAGCGCAACAACAGTTAAACAAACAACATAGCGTTAATCACGTCGCAACAGATGATGAAGAGATTTTACTCACAACTTTATCTATCAAAGTCAAGGCCATTGACGGTGAATATGTCAACTTAACCGCCCTCCTTGATCAGGGTTCCCAGATCTCCTTAATATCCGAGAACGCTGCCCAGAGGTTAGGGCTGCCTCGACAGCGGTACCACGCATCTGTGTGCGGCATTGGAAACGGGTCCAAGCAGGGCAAGGCAGTCATCAATCTTGAATGTCAATCGATCTACGAAGACTATGATTTCACAACTCAAGCTTTGGTTATTAGGAACGTTATAAACAACCTTCCTAATATATCTTTCAACAAACAGTCATGGCCACATCTAAAACACATCCGGCTTGCCGATCCTGACTACAACGTCTCCAAAACCATCGATTTACTCTTGGATGCGAGCATTTACTCAAACATACTCATGAGCGGTCTGATCAAGGGCCCGAACATGGCACCTATCGCTCAACAAACAAGGCTGGGTTGGATACTGTCAGGATGCATTAAGACATTCAATTGTCACGTCGTGGTCAACAACTTGGCCGAAATATCTCATTATTGGGAAGTAAAGGAAGTTAATGAGCAGACTGATGAATTAACTCAAGATGAACAGTACTGTGAAAATCATTATCAGTCCACTACAAAGCGCTTACCATCTGGAACATACGAAGTTGCGATCCCAATGAGACCCAATTACAAACAGAAACTGGGACAATGGAAAACTAAAGCGATTGCACAATTTTACAACATTGAAAATAAGATGACAAGCAACAAGGAGTTTTCCAAAAACTATCAACAGTTTATGCAGGAGTACGAACTACAAGGACACATGACTCCTGTTACAGAACAAAACGAGATATCATGCTATCTCCCTCACCACGGTGTTTTGAAAATTTATTCTACAACTACTAAACAGCGAACTGTTTTCAATGCGTCGTCAAAAACATCAAGTGGATATAGCCTCAATGACCTGATGGAACGGGGTCCTAATCAACAACAGGATTTGCAGCATCTTATACTGGTATGGCGTCAGTACAAGTTTTTCATTTCTGCTGACATTGAGAAAATGTTCCGTCAGATTTTCGTTGGCGAGTCAGTACGAAAGCGAGAGGAGAGCGCTACGAGAGGATTGACATCACAACAGTTATCACAACATCCTTTGTGGTTACAAGGCCTACAGTGGTTGACTACATTTATTGATCACACGATCATAGAAAACCGAGCATATCAACCACCGGCCATAGAAATCAAGAAACCTAGTGTAAACGCAGCCTTAACAAAAAATGATGACTTTATAATTCATGATAATATATTAAACGAATGTAGCTCGACGCGGCGCATAATAACAACAATCAGCTGGCTAACGCGTTTCACGAAATGGTTGCGAACTAAGCAAATACCTCAACACAAATACCTTTCTGCCTCAGAAATGCAACTCGCGCTAAATCAAATAACCAAAACATTACAGGCCTTGGAATTTGAAGACGGCCTACATCAACCTGAAAAACATCAAGTCAAATTGAAGACCGGAAGCATGTTGTCAAGTCTCAACCCGTTCATCGATTCGAACGATGGATTAAGGAAAGTCGGCGGACCAAGCTTGACGCTAGCATACGTCCGAGAAGAAACGGAAAACGGAATCGTGAAGAGGCCAATCCTAAAGTTGTCACCCTTACCTGTGAAGAATGAAGATCCACAACAGCAGATTAATGATGCACAAAGGACAAAGGATGACGTCACACCAGAACTAGCCGACTCATCAACAAACGGCCGACGAGTATGCACGTCACGCAAGCCTCTGCGAAATATCTTCACAACAATTGGGCTACTGTTTCTAGCCATACTGACTCCAGGAATGTGGTCATATAAGATCTCAACATTCAGTAACGACCGAAACATTTACTTTGACAAGATGTATGACATGAGCATCATAAGAGATGATTGGAAACTGATTGTTTACTACAACATGAGTACATACTGGACAGGATTAGAGCAGATGCAAAACTACGTCAATCACCTTCAAGGATACCTATATACTCCGGATACAGAGCTACCTATACAATATAAGAGTATCCTATATCAACTGCAGCACGAGCTATCAGAGATCAATCATTACAACCAAATTCTTACAAGCCAGCCGACTAAACGACCCAAGAGAGGCTTCATAAACGGTATCGGTAACTTGGCTAACACATTATTTGGAGTACTTGATGATAAATTTGCTAAACAGTACGAAAAAGACATAACGAAGATTTCGATGAACGAAAATCACCTGAAACTTCTACTTAGAAACCAAACAAGCGTTATTGAAGCACAGGCAAACATCATGCAGAGAAACGAGGCTATCATGAATAAACAGTTTGGTACTGTACAAAAGTACCTACAGAACATGACAACTTCTTCTAACCGCTTGCAAAAAATAAATAGCAATGAACTACACATTTTATCGGCCTCTATCTCGGCGGTGATTGTCATTTCTCATCTGAGAAACATCCAGGAGAACATCATAAGTACCGTAACTGACCTAACTCACGGACATATGAACACACACCTACTGCCGCCAGAACAATTGGAAGATCAATTAAATAAAATATACGGTCACCTACCGCCGGACCTGACTTTACCTGCCGACAAGCACGATTATAACCAAATATACAGATTGATGAAAGTTAAAGGGCGAGTCTATGGCTCTTACCTGATTATCGAAGTCAGAATACCTTTGATAAACAAAGACTCATATGAACTGGATAAGATAATCAGCCTACCTCAACAGTCATATGCCATGGAATTCGTGACACCCTACATCGCCTACAATCTACAAAAAGATCTGTTCATCACTTTCACCGAAGCTGATCTCCAAAATTGCATAACTGCACAGACGAACAAACTTCTCTGTCATATAGATAAACCTATTTATATGATTCAGTTATCGCAATCAATTTGTAACTTGAATCTTCAAAACAAAACAATGTGTCATACAAAGAAGGCGCCTTGCGACGAGCGGTGGATCAAGTTACACTATAGTAACAGGTGGTTATACTCGTGCTGTGAGAAATGCACAGTCCGCATATTCTGCACCGATACAGGCATGAATATTAAAACATTAGCAGGAAACGGACTGCTGGATATGAGTCAAGGCTGCACAATCAAGAGTGATACTTTCCATATCCTGGGACACAATGACTACCTAAGCAATGTAAAAGTCCAAGAAGACATTTACATCAGCCCAGAGACATCAGTACTCAACACATTACTGAACTCCTCGGTCATCGAATTCTCACCAGAGACTCATGAAAATGAATGGCGACATATGAGTACACAAATATCGACTCTGAAAGAACAAGAAGACACGCCACTCACTGTTCACGACGTTCACCAGTTCGCAGTACTCTATACCATACTCGGACTGAGCGTTGTTGTACTCAGCATATACTTATTCAGACGTTGGCGCAATCGCACTCCTGTCGTTCCTGCCACTGCGACGATGACGTCAGCTGCACCGGCACCGGCGGCTACAGTCCACATGGAACTCAAGGACCTGACTCCTGGGAGCCGACCGGAACTGCGATTGGAAATTCCGTCCAGTGTATAGTGTAGTGCAGTGATGAAATATTTAAGCTTTCATTATACTTACCTACCTACTTAATTTAATTTACCTACTTAGCATAATTGAAATATTTAAGTACTTTTATACCTACATTCAATTTACATTTTTACAGACTTGCAATTTATACCTACTCTTTTACATGTTTATTCCTTTACTTACTTTGAATTGTTTTAATGTGTTATAGAATAGATAAACTTGATTAGTTTGTTACATTTTTGGCCGGGAGAATGTACGGAGAACCGCACGATAGGCTATGTTACTGGGTCAAATCATCTAGGTTAAACAGCTAAGCATTTGTTACTACGCACACATAATAATAAGCTATGCATACGATATTTACCTTTTACAGAATATACAAAAATTACATCAGTGTTCAACTTGCACTCGTGGGTTTGATTACTACTTTATCCTACTCACTAACTATCTTAACTTATAACTGTAGAACCCCTACAGTTGAATACAAACATTTATCTTTGTACATTACGAAAACATCTGCTAACATTGTTATTAAATACCGTTTATGATAAGATAAAGTATTTAAGTTGTTAGAAATTGAAAAGTTCAAGTAATTAAGTTATACTTAGGCCTTTACATCTTTACTAGATGATTTATACAGTGTTAGGAGGCAATCTTTGCCTACACTTAACGGGACACTAGTGCCTGGGACATTGTTGAGATGGAGTAGGCTTGCCCAGCACCTAAATACAGACAGACAGACAGACCGACAAAAGCATTTATTGGCCAATCATGAAACTGAAACGCTTCGCTCGTTCGGTCAATAATTCATTTTTATAAATCACTAGTGAGCGCCCGCGGCTTTACCCGCGTGGATTACCATTTTTGTATTCCACGGGAACCATACATTTTTACCGGGATAAAATAATAGCTTAAGTGTTATTCCAGAACCTAAACTATCTACATTCAAAATTTCATAAAAATCAGTTGAGTATTTATGGAGATACGTGGTAACAAACATTCACACACACACACACACACACACACATGCACACGCACACACATGCACACACACACACGGACTTTCGCCTTGATAATATTAGTAGGATGATGATGACATCTAATATAATTTCAAATTATTTTAATCTGATTCATAAAATGAATTGCATAGCGGCCATTTTAGTAGACCCCTCGATAAATTATATTCTATCGTAAAACCGAATCGAGCTATCCAGAATCATCGAGCAGGCTCTTTACAGTAAATTAAAATGTGTCTTAAGGTCCAATCATTGCTCGCAATTGGGCAATAATACAATATTATTGCAATAAAATAAACAATAAATAAGTAAGCACGCGATTAATTCATATCTTTTGCACTTCACACGCGAATGTTCGATCATAACATTCTTTGTAGAGCTAAAAAGCTTTAGAATAATATTAAGTACTTATCTTCATTTAATTTTTGGATAATAATTTAATTACTAGAGCGCACTTCAGACTACGCTCTAAAATGATAGGTGCATTATAGTTCATAGCACAAAAATATCGCGCACCACACAATTATTATGGACACGTTCACACTTCACTGTACGATATATTATTGGCTTACTATAATAAATAATGTATGGTGCGCGATATTGTTGTGCTATGAAATTACCTATATGCTATATGCTATCATAATATAGCGTATAATTTTTAATTTTTAAAGTGTTAAACCACACTTTGGTATTTCCGTCGGAATTGAAAATTTTGATAAGATTTTTCATTTCTAATAATATAGCGTAGCCTGAAATGCGCTGAAATCTATACCACGGGCAGCGCCCTCGCGGCATTGCCCCCGTAGAAGGTATAATGGTGATGATGATGACTACTGATGAAAAATAGCCTAAATATAACCTTCCTCATGAGTTTAACTATCAATTGCAGAAATAATTTTTAGATGCATAGGTAAGGTACCTACCTAGATTTAAACCCAAAACCGGATCGTTTAATAATTTGGATGAAAATTAAACCGATATTAAAGTACAGATAAAAAATTTTGGGTTTTTGTAAATCGTTTGTACCTACTTAAATCATTTTATTTTGGAGTTGTTTGTAAAGCCATTTCTATAATTTCTTCGCACCTCGATGCAATCACGCCAGTAAACTGTTTATCAATGTGAAAAAGAGACAAACATAATATATTTTCAATTGATATGAGAAGGATAAACTTAGAATTATTACGTCACAGCGGGGCATCTTCCTTTCTCACTAACTTATCACACTTTATCATCAATATTTGCGACTGAAGCCTTTCGTACCACATCCATTGCTGGTTACGTACTAAGTTGGATATTCAAGCTGGTAACAAAAGAAGCAATGGTTGTTGAAATTGTTGAAAATATCGTGTCATGGTTCTCTCTCGGGATCAACTCGTTAGGCCGGTCGTCTTTTGGTTTATTTTCGTAAGCACCCCTATCTATCACTGTTAACGATGTTTATTCAAGCAGTTAAGTAGGTGTGACCATAAATATGACACGTTTAGGACTTTTGATCGTTTTAAACTCATCTTCTATAACGCCTTTTAAAATATAGTTCGCGTCATGTAAAAAGAACGCTGGAAGAAAGGAAGGGGTGTGTTTTGTCTCATGTCTGCAAATAGGTAACCCATGCGTCAACATGAGACAAAACACAACCACGCCACTTTCTTTCAGCATTATTTTTACATGACGTGAATTATAATTTTGTTTGAACTGCCAACTCTATTGACGAATATTTTAGACGACCTAAAAAGCTCTAGTGAGACTTACTGACTCTATAGCCGGGTTGGACAAATTAATGCGTTTTAAGAACCAAAAGGTCTAATACATTCGTACACATATGAAACACGCGTTTGAATGTGTACGGATGTATTGGACCTTTTGGCTTTTAAAACGCGCGTTGTTAAAACGCTAACCCTAAAAGTCAATCACAAACTTATACAGCGTAAGGTCTTTGTTTTTTGAATTTTTAGCTGGTTCGATTCCCGGGTGAAGCAAGCGAATGCAGTTTTGTTTCTTAAAAAAAAAAGCAATGTTTCTTTTAAGTAAAATAATATATCTTAATGATTTAAAGTATAATATAATGATAGTTATTATTACGGGATTTTATCGCGTACCTTTTATTTATTTTGTTTATTTAAAGTAGTTTCCCTCCAGGGCCCATTGATTTTTTCCACCCTGTATACTTCAATTAATATTTTGAATTTGTCCTCAATATTTGTAACGTATGGCCGCCCCACCATAATAACGCATAAGCTTATTGGCTATTTGCTCTTTTCCACTAAGCGGCCGGTACTAATGATGTTGTTACTATCGCCTTGCCCCTGTCATTTTTAATACAATTCAAGGTAAAAACACCTTTATAACTAGAGCAATAAAATATCAAATGCCATTGACCCCGAAATCCATAATGTTCCGGCAAATTCGATTTCATAAATCGTTTATTTAAAACTTCAAGTGGTCATTGCAATTCATAATGTTTCGACGAATGAATTTTTTTTAAATGTGTTGGACGCATTTCGAATTAATTAAATTTTAGGGTTCTTTCATTAAAATTGTAAGTAGGTACTTACCTAAAAAAACTATTTTGTTTGCAATCTGCCAGAATTATTATTTAAATAAAAAAAATAAACAGGCGAACCTCACCACCACCACGCTATTTCTAAGCACTAGATAATAGTCTCAGCCCTAAAGTACCTAAAAAGTCCTTTATAGATATAAAATTTGTTAGACATTTAAACTTGAAAAAAAACACGGTTTGAATAATTTTTCCAATACAAGAGAGAGTTTTGTTAATCGACTTCAAAAAAAGGAGGAGGTTCTCAATTCGTTGGAATCTTTTTTTTATGTTTTTAAGCGAAAACAGAAAAACGGAAAAAACGTCTTTCCGAATTCGGAATGTATTCCGAGATGGTCTGAATCGCGCCTCAGGAGTGAAGGATCTATAAATACTACTATATATTCTGTGGTTCAGAGTTCAGTAGCATTTTTCAACTGTCACACCCAGTGTATAGTAATACCTGTGAATGAGTAATGAATTTGATCTGTGGGTTAATTTAAAAGATGATTTGATGTGAAGTGTTTATGGGGCTAGAATGTACCATGAAATGATATTATAAATATTAATATTTTGTTTTGGAGTGCTTAGCCTGTAGGCCTCCGTCATTGCTTGATAAAAGAAAAACAAATGAAACATGAATTTATTCTTGCAAAAATGAGCATGCAGCCTTTTGTAAGGAATGTCAGAGCAAATACAGCCTTTTGGTAATGAATAGAAATGCACCTCGATTATAACATTGAAGTAGATTTAAAAAAAAAAATTAGCTACTTGTATACTTAGGTACTTTACATTATTTACTAGCTAGATGATTTATACAGTGTCAGGAGGAAATCTTTGCCTACACTTATCGGGACACTGTAGTGCCTGGGACATTGTTGAGATGAGAGGCTTGCCCAGCACCTCCACCATCCTCTCAGCTTAACCGGCCATATCGACCACAGGAAAGACATGGTCAATACGTGGGGGGTTGACTAAGCCGCGGATTTCCTCACGATGTTTTCCTTCACCGTTTAGAGCTATAGCGCACGTTCATTTTTCGAAACGAAAAATCCATTGATGCACGGCCAGGATTCGAACCCACGACGTTTGGATTGGACCTTCACTTTTTATAGCAATATCATTTACTAGCTGCTGCCGCGGCTTTGCTCAAGTGGTACCCGGATAAAAAGTAGCCTATGTCACTCTCCAGCCCCCCAGCTATCTCCACACAAATTTCCACTCATAGCATTTTGTTGCAAAAACTTGAACATGTTGGCATAAGAGGTGTTGCTTTGACCCAAATAAGGAGAATTAACTTTATTTTTATTTATTTTAATTAACTTTTATTTGTGTTTTAACTTTATTTATTTGTTTAGTATTCGCGGCCTACTCCCCGACTGTGTCTACACACTTACCCTGAAGGAATCCTCGGCTCCCGAGCTGCAAGGCCTGAAGCTAGCTAAAGCACCAGCCAATTTAGAAGTAAGTAACGTTAGCTATAAATAAACCCGCTACTACATGTTGGCGCAAGCTTGCCGAGTGAACACCAATGCCAAACGAACTACTGTCTACAGCAGTTTTCTATTCTATTCTAAAAGTACTGAACAATTGTGATGAATTTTGACTGGCCTATTAGCTCAGTTGGTAGTAGCTCTGCCTTTTGCGCTGTAGGTCGAAGGTTCGATTCCCATCCAGGACAAACATTTGTGTGATGAACAGTGATCGGAATTAGGCGGGCTAAAATACCTAAAGTTCAAAAAACAGAGGCAAAAAAGGGGAGACTTCCTTACTACAAGAATTTTATTCTTTATTGAAAGTTGGCACAATTTTCACAGTGAGTATTTAAAATTAATGTTAATAATATTGTGAACTAATTCAAATATTTTTTCTATTTGACCGACGGAAAAAAGTTTTTTATCCTTATAATTTATATTTTAATTATTGTTATTAACTCAGGTAAAAAATTGATTCACCTTAATGTTAGATGTTCTTTATTAATGTCCCGGAAACGGAAATAATTGGGTCGAAAAATATTTAGTCCTAAGGCGTCTCCATTTGTCTCTGTTATTTTTCGAACTTTAGGTATTTTAGCCCGCCTCATTCCGATCACTGTTTATCACTTATTGAATCATACCTTCATAGTCGAAGTCAATTCACCGTTTTAGATGCCTATAATAAATATTCAAAAACCATCGATAAAGTAGCTTCAAAATCTAAAAAGGTTGAACTGGGCGTACCTCAAGGAAGCATACTTGGTCCACTCCTATTTTTAATTTATATCAATGAGCTCTCACTTACTACACATCACATTACTGTAATGTATGCAGATGACGCTACAATTTATATACCCAAATCAAATCTATCAATACAGATCTTTGAAACTGAAATTAATTCCACTCTGGAAAAAGTTATTAACTGGTTAGATGATATCAATTTAAAAGTAAATGTAAGTAAAACTTTGTACATGCAATTTAAAAACTACAAAACAAAACTCTTGACTGTAGACATTAAGAATAAAGGCATTTCAGTAAAAGAAGCAAAAGAAACAAATTTTTTGGGTGTTATCATGGATTCTCACTTGTCATGGAAAGCGCACATCTGTAAAGTTAATAATAAACTCTCCCAATATATATATGCTCTTTCATTACTCACTAATATTACGTCCAAAAGCATTGCAAAAAATGCATATTATGGATATGTTTATCCTCAGTTAACATATGGGGTAATTTTTTGGGGAAATTCAGTTAATGTTAACTCCACTTTTCTGTTTCAAAAAAAATGTTTAAGAGCTATTTATGGCCTTCATAGCACCGACTCTTTACGCGGTATTTTCAAACATGAGAAAATCTTAACACTGACAGGAATTTACATTCTTGAAACATGCTTGTTTGTAAAAAACAACAAGGAATACTTCTTTGAGAATAAATCTAAACGCAACCTCCGTATTGAATATAAATATAAATATAACATAGGTATTCCTCAAGTAAACAATTGTATGTTTCACAAAAGTGCTTACTATTCTTCTATTAAAATTTATAACCATTTACCTCAACCTTTAAAATCGCTAATGTGTGGATGCTTTCGGCAATAGACTCAAGAACTGGCTTATTTCTAAAGTGAGTGACAATATTGAGGAATTCTTCAGTGATTTAATGTAGGTAATGTAGGTAATGAATGTTTGTAAGTTTTAGTTTGTAAGTATTATTAATGTTGTACGTCCGAAAAGGGCAAACTGTTTGCACTTTTATTTTATAAACAAACTTCCACCTTTGTAATTATTCAACAGTTTACAATAAAAAATTACTCTACTCTACTCAAAAAATTGCGTCAATCCGTTGCTCTGTTTTGACGTGAATGTAGGACAAACAAACAATCAAACAAACAAACACACTTTCACATTTATAATAGGGGTATATATGGATGCCATAAAAGATGAAACAAGATGAAGCAAATCCGAGTGGCACCCCCTAGCTATCTCCATCAAAGTAGCGTCCAGCTCCAATCCTTCCCGCCAGGGGGCCATTGTACACTATATAAATGAAACCTCATATAATTTGATATTTTAACGGATAAAGATATTAAAAGTCACGCGTTTCGAGTGTTTATTTAACGCTTTTTTGAACGATGTTGATATATTGAGTTGTAGCGACTAAAAAACGAAAACGGTTTACAAAAGTTGTGCTAGGGATGGGAAGGCTAAGGGGATTTGCCGGTTAAAAGGGATGTGGCCGGTTAGAGTGTAGATATGCAAATGTAAGGCAAATAATTATCTCGTATCTCGGTGTTTTATGTTTTTCTATGTACCTATAATAATGTAGGTAGGTATGTGTGAACAAAAATATGTAAGTATAAGTAGTATATCAATCATGTATTTCCCGTAGCACAAGCTCTGCTTACTTTGGGTCAACTGTGTGAAAAGTCGAGCATTATTTATATAATGTGTGCCCAATTTTCAATTCATAAACTTTTTTTACAAATTATTGTTATTGCATAGTAAAATATCTATGACTAAATAAACTTCATTCACTAAACGTAATAAGCCTATTACAGTTCTGAAATGTTGTATAAATTAGTCGTGTTTTAGCTCTGCCTGTCCAAAATCATTCATTTTTGTCCGACTTTTCATCGCATTATGGAAACCCTATCATGTTCCTTTTTCAAATATTACTGGCGTTCCGTTTTCAAATTAGTTTTTAAGTTCATTGCTCGCGGTGTATAAAGGTTTTGACAGGTGATTTGTGCGTCATTGTGTGACGTCATTTGTTGACTACTCAGAGAGTCAAAATTAACCATTGTATTACTAAACGTTTTAAATAATCTTTGTGATGTATCAATCTGTTTTTACCATCTGTTTATTTAAATTTGAGTCCTATAGAATCAAAGGCGGTAATCTGTCAAATTTGTCAAAAATGACATAATGGTATGGCCGTTTAGGGAATTTAAAATAACGTTTCATTATTTTCTCAATCTGTATCAAAGGTGGCATTCAAGCGTTCAAAATTGACGTCAAAAATCAGCATTAGTTTCAAATACGGCAATCTTTCTTTCAAAATAATTTCAAAACAGACTTAGTAAAACGTTTTTATTGAATTACCAAAATTCAGCCCAAGTACAGATTACCGCCTTTGATTCTATAGGACTCATTTAAACAGAATCATTTTAGAAAAAAAATCTACTTACCTACTGAATTCTCAAACATTGTTTTCGTTGGTACAATTTGCAGGTCATCAGGAAACCTTTAGGTGCAATGAGTTTTATCAATAGAGACGTTATACTCATTAAAAAGCTGTAAAACGCGGCGAAATTATGTTGTAGGTAGCTACTTAGGTAGAATATAAGATAGATAGATAGATTAACACTTTATTGAACACCACAGGAACATTAAAAACAAATTACAGACACACAGAACAAAGGGAGCGAAGTACAATGGGCGGTCTTATCACCTTAAGAACCTTTGTTTAATTTTAATTTCAATCAAGAAAACTAAAAGATAGCAGAGATTTATATAAAACCCCGTTGTCAAAAAGAGATAAGTTATGTGCGTGCTACGTGTAGGTAAATGCGTGTAACATCGGAGCAAGACAACGTACCACTAAGTTAACTCAATCTAATTAGCTTGACTTTTGTTTGCCACGCAGAGCGAAGCACAACGCATCTACCTCAGTTTTTATAGAAGATTGTTCAAGTGCCCATAAAACTCTATATAGAATTAACCACTCTCATAGAAACTTAATTAACTTGATAATAAGGTTCAAGTTAGGTAAACAAGTTACTAAATAAAAGAGTTTTAGCTTCCGGTGCCAGCAAACCAACATGGCACAAGACTTTCAAAATGGCGTATCAACAATCACTTTTAAATTGAGATGATTCAAATTGTAAACAGAATCAAAAGCTCAAATCCCATCGAGATAGGCCCACAGATAACTAATGAGAATAAAAACGTTTTGGCATTATATTAAAATACATTTAAGATCCGTGACTGGTTAAATGTTAGACCACAATATAGATCCAGGCAGTAGAGTCACTGTAAGATTATGTATTTGTGCTTATTACACTTTTTTTAATGATCTTTTTTAATGCAATTTGGTCCAAAAACTCTATGATATTCCGTTCTAAAATTTTAATATCCTATAGAAAATTGACTTCAAAAAGAGCCTTATGATAAAAAGAGACTTATATCCAAAGCAGTTTCTTCCATTTAATGAAACCATACTTTTCGTTTTTTTCCATTTTCTGAAAAATTTGTTAGTCATAAAATGAGCCCTATTGAAAAGACACTCCGCAACAGAACGTGTCCTCTGAAATACGGAGTAATCTAGTTACACCGAAAACGGAAGCACACCTACTGCTAGACAGCTTACTGTGACAGTAGATCAGATAATGATCTTTAAAGCATCATCATTATAACGAGTATAATGATTTGATGATTAACGAGTGGGATCGCGCGCGTAATGATTGCTAATGATTCAGTGTTTTTGTTAAGATGCATGATTTTTGAATGTGGTTTATGGTTCTATGTGAATTTAAGAAAGCCAATTATAATATTAACTGGCTTCTGTTTGCGGCTATTTGTTTTTGTAATTCACTACCTGTGACAAAGACGTCTAGGGCGTTACCCTGCTTGACGCGGACTAAAGACAAGACGTCCCAATTGGAACGTTTTCGAGTCTTCATTTTTCGCGCTCTAGAAACATATCTAAGTATTATTTTTAAATATCATTGAGGTTACATAACTTAAATAAATCCTTATTATAACAGTTCATAGGCCACTTTTTATTTAAAAAAAAAAGTACTTAGAGGACAGCACAAACCTCGATCGGGGTTTACGCTGTGTGGGGATCTACGTTTTAACTGATCACAGGTAAAACCGCGGATCATCAATACTATACGGAACCCAGCTCTACAACTCCACCTCACCCTTGACCGAGTGATTGGCCGTCATGACTCAGCAAGTCCCGATACACAAACACAACTTGACGCTAATGATTTATTGTCCAGTAGCTAGGGGATACTTCATTACTAATTAATGATTTCATGTTGGTAGCATTTTGTTGTGTCATCTAAAAATCCTAGATATTTCTTCGTGGAAGTCTGACAGGCCTCAAAACAATTAAATTAAAAAAAAAGGTTCACCGGTTCACCGTTATCTTTGCGTGTCTTTCGTTTTAGCTTTTCGTTTACGATTGTTATTTTGTTATCAGTTAGGCTGAAATGACTATGCAATTCATTTTATGAATGAATACACTTCTATAGCTTAATTAATTTTTTTTTACATTCACAATCAAAGGAATTGCTGGCCATTTTAGTTTAGCCCCAGCATTAGAAAAGAAAACAAATCGCTGAATTCAAAATCGTTCGATTTTCAAATTGTTATTCTAATTTAAAATAGAATAAGCTCTCGTAACTTTCGAAATGTTCTAAATTTCAAAATCTCAAGTCCACTATGTATTCCACCAAAATTCAAATTTCGATTTCCTAAGCATATTTTCAATAGATCTTGAACCGAAAAATATTATGCCAAAATTCGAAATTCCTTAGCATTATTTTTAAAGTTGGGTTGAAGCGAAACAATGAGGTGAACGTCCCTCTTGAATGAGTCGTCACCGCGGGGGACGCGCCTCGCGGCCTTTCAATTAACTCCACAGATTAAACAACTCAACTGTCAGTGCGTAAGTATAATGTCTGTATGTCAGATCCTAAGCTAATATCAAAATGAAAAACATAAAGGCGCAAACACACGCTGATCCAGGCTCACCGAGTGAACGTGCCAACGTGTGAGCGGCAACACTCGCCTCGCCTTGCCATCGCTCGCCTAGCTGGCCGAGTGAATACGAGCGCCAACTTAGGTACATTGATTTGCATAGACTCGCCAAGCGTGTGGAACTGTGGACGGTAGCACTCGCCTTGCGTTGCGTCGACTTGCCTTCGCTCGCGCTGGCTTAGGCTGGCCCAGCGAGTGTTTGAGACTTCATGCGTGAGTGAGAGTACCGCGAGTCCCTCCCTTCTGCTTCTACTGAAATCCTACTAATATTATAAAGACGAAAGTCCGTGTGTGTGTGTGTGTGTATCTCCTTAACTTCTGAACCGATTTTGGCTGAAATTTGAAACATAAATAGATAATGACCGGGAATAGGACATAGGCTACTTTTTATCCCGAAAAAAATAGTAGTCCACGCGGGCGAAGCCGCGGGCGTCAGGTAGTTTAAAATAAAATAAAAAGCCTTTTATTTCTCTATTTCTCTAAAACCAGTGGTTTTCTTATTACTAATGCTTCTTCTTCTCTCGTATGAACAAGAGGCCAACTCTGGTGACGGAGTTTTTAGGCCGCCTAAAGGCCTCCGTCATGGCTTTAAATCTAAGTAATAATTAGAGAACCCCTAAGGTGAAGGCCTCCTCCAAAGCCAGCCATCTGTCCCTATCCTGTGCTACTCGGAGCCAGTTTGGTCCAGCAGTTTTCTTGATATCGTCGTCCCAGCGAGCGTATGGTCTTCTTATGCAGCGTCGACCTCTTGGACCCTCCCATTTCGTCACTCTCCTAATCCATCTTCGATCTTGTAGGAAATTTAAAATATAGATAAATAATGATAGGGAATATTAAATAGGCTTTTTCTATCCGGGTACCACGCGAGCGCCGTCCGTCGTTTGTCGCCCCGTTGACAAAATCGTCGGCATTGTACCTACTAGCTATGTTGTCTAAAAATAGCGGTAGGTAAGTAAGTGTATAGTTTTTTTACATAAGTACATACACAGGGGTAGGTAGAGTCCACGGATTTCCACTTTATTAGTTTTTCTATACCTACTAATTATATTAAGAGTTTTTTTGAACGCGCTAATCTCAGGAACTACCAGTCGGATTTGAAAAACTCTTTCTGCATTTGATAGCTAAACTCTTGAGAAAAGTTATAGGCTACTTTTCATCATCTACATCACCATTTACCATCACTACGGGGGCAACGCCGCGAGGGCGTTGTTAGTTTTATGTATTTTTTTGTACAAATAACAGAAATACAGATTATACCACTGACTGTACCAACTGTCAGTCAAACTGACAGGCACAGTATGTTAATTAGTCATCTGCAAATGAAGACGTTATTTGTTGATCCGATGCGCTTTCCGAACTGTCAGATTGTTGTTTTTGAGGTTATAATTACCTAACTGAACTCTTAAATTAATTGACTTTGTAAATGAGTAAGGGTCTTACTTATGAAAGATGTTTAAAGTTGAACACTGTGCCTCGAGCACGAGTATGCACAAGTTTACTATTCTATCCGCGACTGTAGTAAAGTATCTCAATTGTATGGCATTCAGTGCAGCGCCTCTAGCGGTAACTTGACTAAACTAAGTTCAGTCCATACAATTGTCCATACTTTACTATAGTCACAAAGTCAAAGTCAAAGTCAAAAGTATTTATTGCATCATGTTATAAGTAGGTACATTTGAGATCTTATCAATTTTGTACTAGTGGCTAGAACATGAGTCCTGAAAGGACATTGCAAAATGTTTAATTAAGTAGGTACTTAACTAAGTTAGAAGGTACTTATTTTAAAATTAAAATTAGCTTTTTTATGTGGCTTAAAACTAAGAGATCAGATTTCTTACAGCTAATTTGCACTTAAAAACTCTTGCAGAGAGTAATAGCAGTTTTTAAGTAGATATTTTTTTAAAAGGTTTTTAAATTTTTGTAAACTATCCTCATTTTTAATATTACTAGGTATTTTGTTATATATTTTAATTGACATGGCATATGGAGCAGAATGGAGTAATTGAAGTTTAGAGAAAGGGAGGTCTAATCTGCTGCGTTGACGTAAATTTTGGGGGCGAGTGTAAATTTTGAAAAGATTGAAATGTTTTTTTACAAAAACTCCTACTTCTAGGATGTATAGGCTATGAAGTGTTAAAATTTGTTTCTTTACAAAGTACGGTTTGCAACTTTGCATGGCGTCTAGATTATAAGTGATACGTATACATCAATTCAATTCAATTCATTTATTTCAATAACAATTTACAATTGTGTCTGAAAGTACATAATTAAAGTAAATAAAATAAAAACACATTAAAAAATCACATTATTGGATAAAAGTTACTAAAAATAATTTTAAATATAAAAATTTCATTTACTAAATCTAAACCTACTTAACAATGTCAATATAAAAATTTCATTCACTTAATCAAAAACCTAATAAACAATGTCAAAACTAAAAATTCAAAATTCAATGTCAATAAATTCCAAGTCATCCCTACCTAAGAATTCATCAAGAGAGTAGAAACACCCTTTCAATAAAAGTTGTCTTAATCGATCGAGCGAGCGAAGCGAGCGAAGATCTTAGTGGTAAGTTGGGCGATTTTGCTTTGTATGTTTGTATGTTTGTTTGTTTGTATGTTTGTATGTATGTTTCACGAATTGTTGTTCGCGCATAACTGTCGAACCGTTCATCCAATCTGCATGAAACTTGGTAGGTCAATAGGTTGTAGTAAGGAAATTTACGGTGGAGCATATGAGCTTAATCGATGAAGGGGTTGTGAAGATATTAGGTTCCCAAGGGGGTAATTTTTTTTTAAAGTTACACAAATATATTGAGTGGGGTGTCAAACGAAAGGGCTTGTTTTGTACATTCCAAAATGGTTTTTATTTTTAATCTAGGATATATAGTTTTTGAAATACGACCAAAGAACAAAAACTACGAAACCAGAGCTGCAAGAGCTCCCGTTTCATAGAGTTTCGATGTCTTCGTAGCTCATTGACTGGTCGGTCTTAAAAAGAGAGTGGCATCATTGCGGTTTGGTTTGCAATGATTTTAGATGCTACTTGATTTATTTTCGTGATAAAAAAAAAATTTGATAAAGAATGAAAATAATTGGGGTAAAAAAAGTTAAGTAAACAAATATATTGAGTGGGGTGTCAAATGAAAGGTCTTTATTTGTACATTCCAAAATAGTTATTATTTTTATTCTAGGACGTATACTTTTAGAAATACGACGAGAATTCATAAAAATATGAAATAAATGAAAAATTAGACCCAACATTATGTACCTATTGCATGCATGCAAGTATTTTTTACCATGAAGAGCTAGCGCAATAGGCATACTCGGCAGTAGTAGCACTTGAAATTATAGGGGTAGTCAGAAGAAAGTCCAAATGTAAGCCATCTACGGTGCGCGAGATCTCAGTTCGGGGCGAACTACTAGTATTATAATTTATCGATCGAGCGAGCGAAGCGAGCGAAGATCTTAGTGGTAAGTTGGGCGATTTTGCTTTGTATGTTTGTATGTATGTTTCACGAATTGTTGTTCGCGCATAACTGTCGAACCGTTCATCCAATCTGCATGAAACTTGGTAGGTCAATAGGTTGTAGTAAGGAAATTTACGGTGGAGCATATGAGCTTAATCGATGAAGGGGTTGTGAAGATATTAGGTTCCCAAGGGGGTAATTTTTTTTTAAAGTTACACAAATATATTGAGTGGGGTGTCAAACGAAAGGGCTTGTTTTGTACATTCCAAAATGGTTTTTATTTTTAATCTAGGATATATAGTTTTTGAAATACGACCAAAGAACAAAAACTACGAAACCAGAGCTGCAAGAGCTCCCGTTTCATAGAGTTTCGATGTCTTCGTAGCTCATTGACTGGTCGGTCTTAAAAAGAGAGTGGCATCATTGCGGTTTGGTTTGCAATGATTTTAGATGCTACTTGATTTATTTTCGTGATAAAAAAAAATTTAATAAAGAATGAAAATAATTGGGGTAAAAAAAGTTAAGTAAACAAATATATTGAGTAGGGTGTCAAATGAAAGGTCTTTATTTGTACATTCCAAAATAGTTATTATTTTTATTCTAGGACGTATACTTTTAGAAATACGACGAGAATTCATAAAAAATATGAAACAAATGAAAAATTAGACACAACATTATGTATTGCATGCATGCAAGTATTTTTTACCATGAAGAGCTAGCGCAATAGGCATACTCGGCAGTAGTAGCACTTGAAATTATAGGGGTAGTCAGAAGAAAGTCCAAATGTAAGCCATCTAGGTACGGTGCGCGAGATCTCAGTTCGGGGCGAACTACTAGTTTGAGTTGAAATAATTTAATGCTGTCAATTACTTTTAAAGTGGTAGGTAGCGCGTTAAAAAGTTTGACCGCCTGGTATCTACAACAATGTTTCGCAATGTTGAGCTTTGGGCGGAATGGTACCTCGAGGTCTTTCCTTCTTGTTGTTAACCTAATCCTTCTTTGTTCTGCCGTCTCATAGCGGTTTGGGTGCTTGATAACATCTGAGAGAACCACCAATATGTAGAGACTGGGAAGCGTAAGAATGTCTAGAGTCTTGAAATGTTCTCTACACGATTCCCATTGAGGAATTCTTACTATGGTGCGAATTGCTCGTTTCTGTATAACAAAAGCTCTCCTAATGTTATACTTATAACTATTACCCCAAAACTTGACGCTGTACCTTAGCTTAGACTCTACTAACGCATAATATACTACCTTAAGTTGATCGACACTAACTTCATCACGGAGGCTTCTTAAAGCATAGCATGCAGAGCTTATAGTGTTTTCGACTGACTCTAATTCATACTTCCAGTTAAGAAATTGATCTATGTGTATGCCTAAAAATTTAATAGATTTTGTAAACTGTACCTTCTCCCCTTTAGAAAAAACATTAATTATTGCTTGTTTTTTAGCTGTTGTCTGAAAGAGAATTGCACTTGTTTTTTTTATATTAAGGTTTAGATTATTTACATCAAACCATTTATTAAAGTTTAAAAGAGCAACATTTATTTTAGTTTCAAGCTCTTGCATACTAGTGCCGGAAATAATGGCGTTTGTGTCGTCCGCATAAACTACTAATTTTATATCAGGCACTGCATTACCCATGAAGGCCATGAGGTCATTCAAAAATAGAACAAAGAAAATAGGTCCCAATATGGAGCCTTGAGGAACGCCTCGTTTAATATTAACAGTATTTGATTTGGAAACCACTTTATGACCATTTACTATCTTACTCATTTCGACAAACTGTTTCCTATTACTTAAATACGATTTCATTAAGTTTAGAACGTTGCCTCTGACGCCGTAATGTTCAAGTTTAGCAAGCAGTATTTTGTGGTCTACTGTGTCGAATGCAGAAGAAAGATCCAAAAACAAACTAGCCACTTTCATTTTACTGCTAAGATATTTTACCACATCAAATACCAAATAATCTACGGCATCAACAGTGCCTAACCCCATCTGATAGCCAAACTGTCTTTCATTGAGGATTCTATTTAGGTTAAGATGTGATACTAACCTATCTTTAATGAGCTTCTCAAAGACTTTAGAGATAATAGGCAGTAACGAGATGGGTCTGTAGTTCTTAGGATCATTCCTCTTACCCTTCTTGTAAATTGGAAGGACTCTAGCTATTTTAAGTTGATCGGGAAAAATACCTAAATCCAAGCAGTTATTAAAGAATATAGCCAAAGGTTCACTTAGAATATCAATATGATCTTTTAACATAGTAATAGGAATGTCATCATATCCAAACGATCTTTTAGCTTCCATATTTTTAATAATAATTCTAATCTCATTTCTATTTGTGTGTCTAAATTCCATGTCATTACCTACCCTGCTAGTGTTCATTGTTAAGAATGTCAAGGCTAACGATATATTATTAGTATCAATATCATTAGTGCTATAGTCAAATTGTTTGGAAAATATCCCAGCTATTTCTTGTGGATCTTTAAAGATTTCGTCATTAACCTTTAGAACTAAATTATCACATACCTTTGGCTTGCATTTATTCCGATGTTTATTAATAATTGTCCAAATATGTTTTGATTTATTTTTAGCTTTTTTGACCTCATTTCGCAAAGCTAGTCTTTTTGACATTGAAACAACTTTTCTAAATATTTTCAGATATTTTATTCTGTAATCTACTATTGATTCATGACATAAGTTTTTATTCAAAGTGTTAAGAAATCTCTTCATTTTACTAGAGTTTTTGACTCCCATCGATACCCAATTCAATTTATTCAATTTACATATAGTTACTCTAACTTTTTTTTTCCTAAAAGAATTGTCAAACAGATCTTTAAACTTTTTTATGAACGTATTCACACCAAAAAATTTCAAGTCGAATCCTAGTAAACCTTGTCTGAAAGTATCCTTATTTGCATAGGAGAAGATTCTACGATAAGTGGTATAATGTTGCTCATTTTTCCTTGACGATTGTGTATTATTTACAGTTAAACTACAGAAAAGACCCGCATGTCCATCTCCTAGTCCATTTTTGTCAACCTTTGCGCATACAACATTTTCTTCCGACAGATTGGTTAGAATATTATCGATACATGATTCTCGGTCATTACGCCAGAAGGTGGTGGAATTTATTAAATGTCTAAAATTATAGCATTTTAGAAGAGATAATAGCTCTCCTTGTTGCCTGCTTTTCTTTAAAAAATTTACATTAAAATCTCCTAAGATTATACATCTTTTATCGAAAAAGTGTTCCAAAATTATTTCTAGTCTTGATATAAAATCAGCGAAGTTCTTTTCGTCCGGTATTCTATACAAACAGCAGATGTTTACGTTACAGTCGGTATCTCTCACTCCACATATTTCAAATGAATTCAACTTGTAACTTTTTTGGCATATTTTAAGTTCTTCCGTGTTACAATTTGTGTCCGATAAAATGAAAGAACCTCCTCTTGTCTTTTTTACTCTGTAGTTATAAGAAACCATTTTAAAGTTTTCAAAATGAAATAGGGGTAAAGTTATCTTATTCAGAAAATGTTCACAAATACAGATATAATTAATTTTCTTACAATTATTGTCAAAATATATTTTTAAATCATCTTTACTGCTTGTGATACCACAAATGTTCTGAAAGAAAAAATTTAATTGCCGTTTTGCGTTTACGCTATTTTCCTTATTTTTTAAAATTTTAACATAATTATTATCTAAGCTACTACTAACATTATTTAAGTTATTTACATGATGTCTTGTATTATTAGACACGAAAAAAATTCAAATCATTGATTTTATCTAGAGATTTTCGCAATATCTCTTGTTTTCTTTCCTCCTGAACTGAAACTTGAAACTGCTTAATCATATTTCTATGCCTGATTAAATTTTCAAAAGTCAAATACTGTAATTTATATTCGGAGTAGTCTATGGCTACATTTACAATTTCTGATAGGAACTTAACATAGTTTTTTTTGTTATTTAATTTATTCTTCTGATCTCTATCGATATCAATGAAAGTGCAATTATCAAAATTTTTACACAATAGTTTCAGATTAGTGTTTAGAAGCCCTTCATTTAGGTGCGAATTTCTTAATACAGGCAGTATAATTACATTCGTGTTACGTAACTTATATAGAGCTATACATAACTCGCTATATACTTTATGTGGACTTGAATCATGACTTCCAATACTTATAACTACAGTGTCATTTTTGTTTATGGTTTTTTCAATTTTATCACAGTATTTTAGGATTTCCTCCGTTGAGGCACTAGGTTTGATGTTTCCATATGGCACATATTGGTCGTTCCATTTTCCTATTCTAGTTCTGAGTAGCTCAGCTGATAGTCCTGCCACTGATCCGTCGCCCAAGATAATTATCTTGTTTTTATTTTCATTTGTCACCCCTTGAGTCTGACTGCTTATTTTCTCCGTGATCCCTGATGCCTGGCCTCCAACTTTGGCATTCATTCGATTGGCCCTGCCAAATTCTCCGTCGCAAGTAGATCTCTGTGGAGGAGTTACAATAATTGTGTCATCCATGATGTCATTTGTGTCATCTGATTGTGGGGTACTGTTTATCATAGCTTTCCTTGCTGAACGACAATTTATTGTAGTGTGCTGTTCAGGGTTTGTTGGGCTAGCAAAATGTAATGGGGAGGGACTTAGTTGCCTTTGATCTAGGGCTATTTTCCTGAAAGTTGGGGTATAGCATTGTTTTTTTTGTATTGGAGTAGAACTAGAGCTCTGCTGTTGAATAGATTTACTACTAGTATCCGTACAAAGTGATTTAAAATATTTTAATTTGTTTGCACCTTTGAGTAGTTTCATTCGTAGTTCTTCATTTGTCATATTCAAGATTTCTATTTCCTTGTGAGCTATGTCTAATTCTCTCCTTAACTGTGACATTTGCTGTTTTAACTCTTCCATCTCTTCTGTGTTTGATAATAGCGTAGGTAGGCTTCTCGAGCTAGTGTTCAAGGTTTCAGAACTCAAACCGCTAAAGTATTCTATGTTTGATAGGTTCATATTTATTTTTTTACGTTGAGTTATATTCTCGCTTCCGTCATTCATTTTATCAAGACCCCTGGCGCCCTCTGTTGTCTGGGAGTCATTCATTTTATCAGGACCGCTGGCGCCCTCTGTTGTCTGGGAGTCATTCATCGAATCAAGACCGCTGGCGCCCTCTGTTGTCACAGTTATGGCTCTGTATATTTGCTTCTTGACAAGTGTTAACTCAATTGTCAATTTTTTTTAGCGCAAAAAGTCAAGACCCGTCACTGAGAATCGAACCAAGGGCCGTCGGGTTGTTCCACAGCATTTAATTTGCGTGCTCGAACCACTACACCAACTAGTCACTTAGATGATCGAGTGAAAATAACGATCAGTGCAATGTTGTACTGCTACTTCCGTTTTTTATGTGGGTATTGTGAGAGTCCAAAGGTCAGGTTAGAAGTTGATTCAACAGACCGTTTTGCTTGTGGTTGTAACGGTAATTTTTTATCGAATATTTAAAAAATTACTCACATTTTACACTCGATTCATTAATTTTTATACGTAGTTCTTAACTAGATAGTGTGTTCCATGTGTCCACGTATTTACAATAAAGAAACTTCACTTTGATAAACAAATATAGTTCAGTTTTTGTTTTTGTTCACTTGCACTCTTGTACATGCACTATATAATTCACAAACGTTATCAGTCTTTAATTGTCAAACACCAAACGATTTTATCATTGTATAATGGTCAAAACTTTACTATTTATATTTTTAACATAATAAACTCTACGGAGCTGGTGCTTACTAGGATAGCAGCGCCATCTTTTTTGTAGAATAAATAATTTTTGAACATCTGAGCTATTTCCCCATAAAACAATTCCATAAAGGAGCCAAGAGTGTGCATATGCATAATATGCACTCATTGCTGTTTTTTCATCAGTTATCTTTTTAAGTTCATATAGAGCATATGTAAATCTTGAAAGTTTACTTTAAGTAGGTATATTTTTTTTATGTGTGATTTCCAATTTAAATTTGAGTCTATTTCTATTCCTAGAAGAGGATATGTGTTTACGGATTCTAGTGGAGTGTTTTGAAATGAGTAATTTATGATTAATGGTTTTTTTTTTGGTAGGGATAAAATTGCATTAGTTTAGTTTTTTTAAAATTTAATTGAAGGCTGTGTTCATCTAACCAATTTTTTATATCTAACAAAGTGGTTTCTAGTATTTTATTACAGTCTGAGGCAGTTTTGATAGGAATTATGACTCGGTAGAATAGTAAACTCGTGCATACTGACGATCGAGGCACTGGTTAAACAACGTCCTGTATTTATTTGTAGATAGTGACGAATAGAGACGGGACGTTGTTAAACCAGTGTTCAACTTTAAACATCTTTCTTAAGTAATGGGCTAAGTAGGTATGTAAATTTTTGATATTAAAAAAAGTTAATATGATCACGACTGTATTCCCAAGGTGCGGTAGACATTATTCTTTCAGATCTTCAGGCAATTTAGATCCTTTGAAGATGGCTATGTGGGTAGTCAAAGGTTTGTTCAAAAACATATTTGATAATGCTCATATTTTGCAAAGTTAACATTTTATGAGTAGGTACACCTTCCAACGGATCTTGGCATTCGTGACGTCAGTCGATTCGATGGGTCCGATACGCAGTGCAACTTTTTCATACCTAGAGTAGGATTCAGCACTTAAGCCATACGGAAAAAGCGGGAACTAATTGTTTTATTTACTTTATTATGCTCTTTTAGTCAAGGTCGTTCAGTTGTTCTGGTGTGTAGAGCTAACGAACGTTCAAACTAGCATAATTATTATTGTTCAAGCCTTATTTGGACAATAAGTAATGTTTTACATAACCTAGTTCTGCGATAGCAGCGCCGCGTCTATCGGACTTCAGTGCTGAATCCTACTGTAAGTACCTACAAAATTTTCTACTGCGCAGCGAAAAGCCTAACTTCACGGATGCATAGATCCATTATGACTGCAGGTTGCACGCCCATCGATGCTAAGTATTAGAAATCTAACTGGTTTCCTCACGATGTTTTCCTTCACGCTTGCTACCTGTTACATGGAATGCTAACTTCTGCAAAATATGGGCATGCATGCATCAAATAGGTACCTGTCGTACCTATGAATTTGAATATACCCTTACTTCTAGCTAGATATAGGTATTCAAAAGATCTTAAGTCGGTAAATGTAGGTACTTGTTATTTTATTTAAATCTGTAATGTATTTTCTTTTGTGTGTATATACAATAAAGTGTTTTCTAATCTAATCTAAATGTTTAAAGATGAAAAAAACTCTACAGCTTCTTGGAGAATACAGTCATATTTTTTTTTAATCAGTTTAAAACTACGCTTGAATTACTGATTTTATGACATTATGAAGATGGATTCTCACTGTTATTAACTTCCAAAAATGTCAGAATCTCTTAAAACGGTGATTATAAGAACTTTAATAGCTTTTATCTCGATTTTAATCATTTTTAAAAGAATAATTTAATTTTAATTATCAGACTTAAGGCTTCTGTGACACATAAAAGTTGAACATAACAATAACTCAACTAACCGTTTAGGAAGATTTAATTTGTTTTTTAATATTTAATTAGCTTGTATGGCGCTTAATGAGGTTAATAACCTTAATTTTTATGTTCTTATTATTTGTTTGAATTTATTTGACTTTTCTTTTATTGTACTTATCACTATTTTAAAAAGCTTCTCGTGTACAGTCGGCTGCAATAAGATATAGACTACCTATAGGTACCTACATTATTTTACATTTTAAACTGAAAAATCTTATCAAAATTTTCAATTCCGACGGGATTCGAACCCGCAATGATACAAGCGATCCTCCTTTAGCCGGAGTGCCTTTACCAATTCGGCCACGGAACCTCTGACGCCAGAGTTGAAAATCATGATAAGACCATACTATCGATTATAGCATCGATGAGCGCCATCTACAGGATAACTGCTAAGTTAACTCACTGCTCATTGCCCGAAGTTACATATACATGTAAATACCCAAGTGTGGATTAATACTATAACAAAAATAAAATTATAGAATTAGCAAAAGCGACATCTCTCGTCATTTGATCCTGAATGTAACTTCGGGCAATGAGCAGTGAGTTAACTTAGCAGTTATCCTGTAGATGGCGCTCATCGATGCTATAATCGATAGTATGGTCTTATCATGATTTTCAACTCTGGCGTCAGAGGTTCCGTGGCCGAATTGGTAAAGGCACTCCGGCTAAAGGAGGATCGCTTGTATCATTGCGGGTTCGAATCCCGTCGGAATTGAAAATTTTGATAAGATTTTTCAGTTTAAAATGTAAATACCCAAGTGTGGATTAACACTATAACAAAAATAAAATTATACATTATTTTATTTAACGAAACAAAGAAAAAACACTCAGTGAATATTAACACTTTCTAGGTATCTGAAAAATAAATAAATGAAATATGATCATGACTGTATCCCCAAGGCACGGCTGACATTCTCTCAGATCTTTATGAATTTAAAATCTAATGACTTATATTTAATGTGAAATGTAATAATTGTTTGTATGCCAATAGGCAGAATCTAGTGACTCTAATTTAAGCCTAAACACCCTTTGTACCTAGATTCACAGACAAAATAAATTGAAATTGAAATTGAAATTGAACTTTTTTAGGGATTTAATGATCTTTTGAAGATGTCTAAGGGGGTAGTCAGAGGTATGTCCAAATTCATATTTAGTAAGTACCTACATGCCCACATTTTGCAGATGTTAATGTTAATCGCACTTCCTATCTAACTTATATCTACAACTAAACTCGGTTCAATGTTCTTTTTTTAAATGACTAAAGATAGAAGACAGATCACCGACCGCAGGTAAAGTGTCCAAAAGGCTGGCAGCGTTACCCCGTTGGATTGCTATACGTATCCTCTGTCCGAGGTAAGCACTAGCCATTTGGTCATTAGTCTCATCCATCAACCTCTTTGAAATTTCTTTGTAGAGTCGGATTCAGCACTGAAGTCCGATAGACGCAGCGCTGCCATCGCAGAACTGGGTTAGGTAAAAAATTACCTACTAATTGTCCAAACAAGGCTTGAACAATAATAATTATGCTAGTTTGTACGTTCGTTAGCTCTACACACCAGAACAACTGAACGACCTTGACTAAAAGAGCATAATAAAGTAAATAAAACAATTCAGTAGTTCCCGCTTTTTCCGTAGGACTTGAGTGCTGAATCCTACTCTAAAGCCCTACAGTGTCCCGTTAAGTGTAGGCATAAACCTCCTGACGCAGTATGAATCATTTGAATTGTCAAGACCTACTTAATTTTCTCAGTAATCTACTCTTAATGAGAACATCAAAAAGGACATTAAAACGTATATTTGGGGTGGTTAAGATTTGCATCTAAGAAGTGATACTTAGTGACATCTCTATACGTTCCTAGGACTTTAGAAGGATGATTTTTTTATGATAATAATCACACTATCACTCTAATCACACTATCACACTAATATCACATTCACACTTTCACACTAATATTATAAATGCGAAAGTTTGGATGTTTTGATGTTTGGATGGATGTATGTTTGTTCCTCTATAACTCAACAACTACTGAACCGATTTGTCTTAAATTTAAAATATAGATAGATAATGACCGGAAATAGGACATAGGCTACTTTTTATCCGGGTACCACTAGTATAATAATATAACTGTAAGTAGTAAATAAGGTAAGCTTCGTGTCTTTGTATTTCTCATTATGTCTTTTTATATCTCCCACAAATTAATGTGAGCATCTAATTAACAAATTTTAATTAAATTAAATCAATTCGATCAAAGAAATTGATGGTCCAACATCATTATTGACTAATCTTTTCATCTGTCCCAAACAGAAAATTACGGGAGACCGCGGCCATTCTTCTACATGATAAAATCATACCGATTCAAAACATACGCACGGCTGACACCTTAACCTATTAAAATTACGAGAATAATAGGTGATTAATCTTACAACCCACAAAAAGCAGTCGATTTACGACCCTGTCAAAATAAATATAGCCGGAGTTCCTTTTAACAAGCTGTTTTTTTTATAGTGCAGGAGCTCGATGGATTATTCTTACTGCATTTTGTTTAATTACATTTTTTTCATTGACGTACAGTCAGTAACAAAAGTTGATGAATGTTTTGTTTGGAACTTGTAGGCTTTAGGTTACTTTTTTCCAAGAATTAAAGATTTGCTTTACATTCTTTTTATAATGATATACTTAGTAGGTAGGTACTTACTTACGTATTCGTTTTTTATTATGAGCCTGATGTGAACCTACTAAACTATATAGTACTTAAATATTATTATCAACGGGATAATTACCATGATAATTATTAATTAATAATTACCATTATCCCGTTGATAATAATATTTATGTTCGTAACCATGATAGTTTCAAAAGTTATATAGTACTTAAACCAAATTCTGTTGCTGATCATATTTACCTAAAAAAAACAAGTCGTCTTACGTCTTAGTTTTAATTTCATAACAAATACAATACCTACTTAAAAACTAAAATGCAACTAAGAAACTAGATATGTACACAAGACGAATAGGAAGATAGTAAGTACCCAAAATTTATGGATCCTTTGAAGTAGGTAATTGCCGAAATGTATTTAGTTATTTTTTATATTTTATTTGCCTTTGATTTGTGAAAATACTTGTTTTAGTCATTTGGAGGTGTAGTTGACTGCTAAAGGAAGTTATAAATAGGTAAGACATTTTTAATTCCCTTTAGCAGGTAAATTAAGTTTAGCTCCATCCCTCTGTCTCCCGAACTACACCTCCAAATTTAGATGTTTAACAAAACATTACAAAAGGAAGATGTGGTATTTTTTATTTTATTAATTGGGTATTGGATCTGATAGCGTGTGTTAAATAAAATATTTTATATTATTATTAGTTTTATATTATGCGCACATTAACGCGGGTTTTGGATACGTTTGGATAAGGGGTGGCGTACACTTAGATAATTTGTGAATGAACTAAATACTGGTAAAAAGAATACTGTCATCACCAGAGTCTATGACATACCAATTATGGTTTTAGACGTATTTATCATGTTCTAAAACTGTTTCCATTATTTAGGAATATTATTACCTACTAATAGTATAATTACCCTATTATGTCCACTGCTGGAAAAGGGACTTTGATCTCTTCAATTATCACTGCGCTGCTCTATTTTTTTATATTTATTAAATAAACCAAAATATTTATTAAGATGGTGGTTAATAGTTGCACTTGTCTTTTAAGAGTATATCTTAGGAGAATAAAACAATAATGTACTAATCTCGTAGTTAAGAGACAAGGATAGGGAGAACTAAAAAATATAAAAGTATTCTATCAGTAGTCTGGTTCCTATAGCTTTGCTTAGTTTGGGGCTAGATGGCGTTAGTGTGAAATGTCCAGCAATATTTATTTATTTATTATTTAACTGAACTGCTGAATTTTCGATTATGAATAAAATATGACCTATAAATCTTTACAAAAACAACTTAACTATGTTATGGTAGTATTGCTTAATATGTAAATATTGTATGATTTATTGCAAAGCATAAAGGTCAACTGTATAATCTACGTATAAGTGACGTCATCTGGTCGTGACTAATTTGTTTATTTATTCGATTATGATCCATGACAGTATGATTAAGCTGCCTATTTAAATAGTTTGCTCAATAATCGATATTATAAAGTCAATTAGTTAATAAATTGATGATTATGTCGATATAATTAATGGTTTACAACATTCGTCTTTATAATAAGAATAAATTTAAATATTGACCATCTATTTATTGAAAATACATGTGTTGCGGCAACACATAATCTGTTCTGTCAGCAACATTTTAAAGTTGGAAATTGTCATTTTATTTTTTCACTAGAAACTAAGGATATAGGTACATTCTACAAAATTCAGGGAGTACAAAACCAAAAATAAGGAGGAGGCACATTATAAAACTTTTTTAGGAAATAAAGGAAATAAGGCGTAATTTAAATTCAAAAAATGCGCAGTTCATTTTACATCTTTGTTGTTTTATGATTGGGCTTTCTACATGCCCCTATTAGATCGGACAGAGTTCTCTTTACACATCAAAAATTCACATCAACAATGTTTCAAAGTTGGCCAGATAAATCTTATAAGATAGATATTATTTAGCACATATTGTACAACTCGTAAACTACTCACATGAGGTGTATATCCGCGAATACCTCACAAAAATGCTGTTATTGAATTTGAATTAGCTGCTAATTTAATATTATTCGCAACATTTTGAATTATGTTAAGTACTTATAACCGAGGTTAATCAGTTTGGCGGTTTTGATTCATCGATTTTGATTGAAATGTTGTCTATTAATTTTTGATTTCATTAAAGATATTTTATTTACGATTATCTTTTTGCATACAAGGTTAGATATTATGCAAAAAGCAACAGATCATTTGCGAGTTTTGAAATTATTCAAATTAATAATCATAGTAAAAAAATAACTGGCTATCATTATCTATTAAAATATGTACTTAAATATTTTTTTTTCGTTCTGTTTTTTTACAAACATAGTACTTACTTAGGTGCCTACTTATTAATATATATTATTTTACATACAATTCATACTTATTTTAAAAAACTTATCATAACACCACGTGAACAAGAATGAATGATAAACTCTTCGTTCACAATCATTCGTTCCTTACCCCAATGTGCGACCACGGAGATGTTATCAATTCGTTCCGGGAAGGTCTCTTGTCGACCAATAAACTAATTGGTGGTGGAATGCCTACGCCGCGCCTCGACAAAAATGTCTACTTTTGTTTTTTTTTTACATTTTCAAAAACCCGTAATCTTGATTTTGGTTTTCAAATTAGGTTTACGTTTTTAATTGCTGTTAGTTGCGTTATTGACGTGTCGGACAGTGCCATTGTAGAAAAAAATAAAACTAGTTCAGTTGAACATAGGTAGGTAGGTAGGTACAGTAGATGTAAGATGTATAGGTACACACTACAATTTTTAAAATCATTCCATAGTTTAAAACAATAGATGTAGGTGCCTACACAACAAAAACTGAAAAGTTATTTAACAATTGGTTAGTATCGAAATCTATAAAAATATCTTCTAAAAGTTGCTTAGATTTACCTACTGTTAGGTAAGTACCTTTGTGGATATGATCGGAAGCTGAGAGGATGGTGTAGGTGCTGAGCAAGCCTACTTTATCTCAACATTGTCCCAGGCACGACAGTGTCCCGATAAGTTTAGGCAAAAGATTGCCTCCTGACACTGTATAAATCATCTAGTAAAGATGTAAAGGCCTGAGTTAATACTCGATTATAATAGTGAAAGTGGTGGTTGTTCGTCAAAAGCAATCTCAGGCATTTATTCATTCTCAAACAAAAAGGTGTAAAAACTCAGTTGATCGCCGTCCTTCCCGCCAGGCTGTCTGCGAGACCATTCCTTCACAAAACTCCCAAATAGACTAAAACAGCAAAATAACCGTTACAAATCCCAAAACCTCTGCAATTGTCCTCAAAAATCGGTAAAAAATCGGTGAAATTCCGCGGCCGCCGCGTGAATCACTTCATTAGGGCGGAAGGTTTTGTGACGAAATCCCGTGGTATTATGTTGTCAAGTTGATTGACGCCTGTGAGTAAATTAAATTCAAATTGGTGCGGTCAAGCGTTTGTTCGTCTTTGTACTTGCCCCAATTCCTCTGTTTTCTTCTTCTTTATTTTGGCTTCGCACGGCGTGTGCATTCAGCCAGTGTCAAGTAGGTAATTAATATATTTCAAGGTTATAGATACACAAGATATACAAATACATATTACAATACATAAATAAAATATCCCACCCCTCCCCTTGTGCCTCAGTAAAGAAAATTGGATAGCATTTCATTTCGAGTTCTCCTAAAAAGTCCGTTTTGATGTTTCAGTAAAGCCCCACATCTTTACTGACACAAGGGAGGGGTGGAATATTCTATTTAATACGAAATATTTATGTACCTATTTGTATTATTTAAGTAGGTACTTACTTGAAAATACTTATAAAATTACTTGACACTGGCCAAATGCACCAACCGTGCGAAGCCAAAACAGCCAAAATGAAGAGAAAAAAAAAGTGAAAGAAACGATTAGTAGACGAGGACCGCGAGGTGTTTGTTTCCATTCCCCCTATAGCCATATTATAAGACTGGCCCTCCTTATACATCCGAATGCCCGTCTGAATTTTAGAATTTGAATTCAGAAAGCCCGGAACTGCATAAAATTTAACTATGCTCCACACACATTCTAAGAAAATCAGAATCTGAAAAAATCTGTGTGGAGCATAGGTACTTAGTTAAATTATACGCATAATGTACTTACACACTATAGAATAGAATAGAGTAGAATTTCCCTAGCTATCTCCTCGATAAATAAAGTGAGTGGAAAGGAACTGAAAAGCCAAAATGTCTCTGTTATATTTCAAATCGAAATTCTAATATCATTTATTCAGTAGGACTGCTATGATGGACCACTTTGAAACGTCTTAAGAGGTAGGTCATTCTACTCCTGTTCTTTCGCGACCAAAGTCTACTCCGCACCCGCACCGCACCGCACGGCATCGCCTTGTGCGGTTAGGTTTTTAGGGTTCGGTACCTTAAAGGTAAAAAAAGGAACCCTTATAATTATAAGATCACTTTCTTGTCCGTCTGTCTGTCTGTCCGTGCGTCACCATCGATTATCTCAGGAACGGGTGGAGCTAGCAAGTTGAAATTCATACCAATACTGAGGTCCATAGTCCCTACTGTGAGTATAAAAATCAAGGTCCTGAGTCAACACTATAAAAAGATATAGGCAAATTTAGGTTTTCGTGAAAACTTGTGAGTACCAAAACTTACCTTAATTATCAATTTTTTTTATTTTTCGGAATTTTTTAATGTATCTCTATGTACCGAAGCTCACTACATCAAATCTGTAGCGTCACCGGATCGCCGCATCGCAAGCTGTCAAGGAGTTGATGTAGTGAGCGTTGTCCGCTCAGCCATTGGTTCCCTAACCATTTCTGGCTCTCCTAGCTCATTATTGGCCATTTCTGGCTTATTAGCCATTCTTGGCTCATTAGCCATTCTCGGCTCACAAAGCCCACGTTGGCCATCTCTGGCTTATTAACCATTCCTGGCTTATAGACCATTCCTGACTTATTAGCCATTCCTGGCTCATTAGCCATTCTCGGCTCACAAGGCCCACATTCCACCGGCTTACCGCTCGGATTACAGGTGGTTGACAAAAAGGCGTTCACTTCGATGCTATCATTTAACAAATGACGTCATAAATTATACATAGACGGAGGCGGCCAGAAAATCGGGAAGAAATTGTACGGGGGCTGGACTTACTTTGTTTTGATTTAATTTGTAGGTGAATAGTATTTTTTGTGAGGTTACATACAAAATTCAAAATTCAAATATCATTTATTCAGTAGGACCGCTATGACCACTTTGAATCGTCTTAAGAGCTAGGTGGTTCTACTCCTGTTCTTTCGCGACCAATACCGTGAAGAACTGGCAACAAACACGGTATGGGGCCTAGCTTTCGTAGCATACGAGTAAGAAATAACTCGATTTGCACGAGAAAATGAGTCGAGAAAATTACGTCACGTTGCGTATGCTAGGCCTGCCAGGTGCCATATATGTCTAAGGGACAAAGATAAAACATTGTGCATTCCTTCAAGGAAATTAGACGAGCACTTTGGGGTGGAGTGGAGGTAATCTCCGAAATTACTCTTCCGATTTTAAAAATACTTTTACCAGTATTTGAAATGAACTTTCAGGATGAACATAGGCTATATGTTATGTAGGTACCTCGCGGGCAATGCCGCGCGCGGATGCTAGTTAAGGCTGGATTACACCGGGGCAACACTGTGCGGCATTGCGGCATGCCACAAGGCCGCATGCTACAGAATAAAAAATGTCGCACATAGTGGCAAGAACCGTGCGACATGGCAACACCTGGCATCATGTGGCAGACTGACCCAAGCACGATGTTGCCTCGGCGTAAAATAGGCTTCCGCATGCCACTAATGCCGCAACTGCTTTCTATTTGTAGCATGCCACAAGATGTCACATGTCACAATATGTAGCATGCGGCACTGTCGCACGTTGTTGCCCTGGTGTAATTCAGCCTTTAGTTACAAGTTCAGTTAATTTCTGATTTTGATCATATTTAATGCTGTGTTGACACTTTCCGACTGCCCCGCGCAACTAAATCAGAAATGATTCAGTCGGTCAACATAAATCGCAAGAAATGGTGTTTCAGTATAAAGGTACAAATGTTCTGCCGCCATTACTGGGCGTTTCACGGCTTTTTCTGTCGCGCGGAGCGGCACCCGCTTTTATGTGGGCCTGTGGTGCGAGTGAGAGTGGGCAGCGATTATTGTAGTGCATTCGAATCGTTGCAATGTGGTACTTTTTACACATTCTCGATTAATAGGTATGGTGCATGCAATACCTACGTAATATCGTTTGTTACACATTTCATTAAAATATTTAACTATGGGAGCTGCCACATTATCACGTCTCTACCCCGTCGCATAGCATGACCGTAGCAACACCGTCCCGGCAAAAATGATATTCTTTGTATTGAAATGTACCGGACGCCCCACACCAGACCGTTCCCACACCGTCGCGTGTCCTGCCCTGCCATGGCCGTCTTGTCAATCTCCGGCCGCCATGATTATTTTGCTGACACGTAGGGTTGCAACACCTAATATTATATTTAATATAAGTCTAATATTATTTGAATCCTAAATAATATATTTTTGGGGAAAAAATATATTAGGCGAAGATCTTAGTGGCAACTTGGGCGATTTTATGTTGTTTGTTAGTAGATGTGTTTCAAAAAATTTTCCGGGATAAAAAGTAGCCTATGTCCTATTTACGGTTATTTTCTATCTATATTTTAAATTTCAGCCAAATCGGTTCAAACACATCCAAACATCCATCTAACCACCCAAACATCAATCCATCCATCCAAACATTCAAACTATTAGTGTGATGTGATAGTGTGATGGCTTTGACCCTTTCTTCTGACTTACAAATTTTGCTCTTAGAGTTGCCGCAAAAAATAATACCCTAGCCTAGAGCTAAAATTAGCACATCGATGAGTGCAACTTCAAATATTTGTCTTAGCTTTGTTAGACTAAAGATAAATTTAGAATGCGTCCGGTCGCGGCGCTTATCGGCGCTGCTCGCTCCGAAACACGACAAAAATGCAGTTTTTTGGAGCTTTCTCATCCCTAATAACAACCAATCGAAAAAGTGAACGGAATTTATGTCATTAATTGAATGACCTATCCGATGGAGCAAACCAAAAACATAAATTACCTACACCAACTTCAAAAGCAAATGAAGATTTATCTTATTTTTAGTGATTTTCGTTGATTTATTATGAAGTAAATATGATGTTAAATAAAAATTAAAACTAAAATTAAACGGTATATTACAAGATAAAATGTTAGAGATGCATGTTGGCTTTTCAGTTACTTTCCACTTTATTTATCGAGGGTTTATACAGGGAAATACAGTGTTTGGCTCAGGGAACGCCCTTAAAGCAGACTCAACAAAACCATGGTAATCTGTCATATTAATTATGTGAATGTAAACTTAAACTTGTAGGGGTAGTCAGACAGAAGCAAGGAAACTTTTATTTTTCAATCACATTTTTTATTAAGTAAAATCTACTATTTATTTGTAAGTTCCTACAAACTCCTTTATTCGAAAAAAAAGTGGCAACCCTACTGAGACGGTCGCATGCATGTCAGGTCGAGTTGACACTCGACTGACGTCCGCTGACAAATAACAATTTTAAAAATATAGGCTGAGTTCACATTGCATCTCTAAAATTGAAAATTGACAACCTTGTACGAGTTGATGTACGAGTAGAAAAATTTAAATTCCATATACAGCGTGGAAAAAATGAATGGGCCCCGGAGGGAAACTACTTTAAATCCTTAAGATACAGTATTTTACTTAAAGGAAACATTCCTTTATTTTTAAAAAGAAACGAGTAGAAAAGAGTGTTGTCGAGACGTATTTAAAAATAAGTTTTTGAGAATAAAAAAGTTATTGTATTGTTCAGTTATTCAGTTATTTATTTACTACAGATTTAAATTATCATTGCAGATAAACATCCAATGCGATAATTTAGATAGGTACTTTTGGAAATGAACATCTACTATGAATACTTACATTGTACGGTCCGCAGTCCGCACACCCTGGATAAAGGATAGTTCATAGTCTAATATCTTTAAAACTCTGAGATAAATTTTAACTGATATATTGTAAGAAAACTTATGATATTGATGACTTATGTTATGATACTTATACATAATACTTAAAAAATACAGACGGACGGGCATAACGAAACTATTAGGGTTTCTTGTCAGGACAACGGAACCCTAAAAAGTAGTATTAGTTGATGAACTGAAATATTTTGTTTTTGAGTTTCCCAAGTCGTTCTCGTACATTTTTTTTTAGTAGTGCAGACACCCCTTTATATTTTTAATCACCGCCCATCTGTCAATACAATTAGTAGCGTAGCCAGGTCGGCCCCTAGGGGCCGCTTTTCGGCCGTTGAAAGGCTTAGGCGGCCTTTCGTTGGGAGCGGCTCCTAAACGGCCTATATGCACCTAGTTACCTTTTCCTATTTTTATTAGGTAGGTACTTACCTAATCATAATTCAAAATTCTTAGCAAAAAAAACAAAGCATTTTTTTTTTCTCTTAGCGCGTGCCGCTTATTTCTTTGGTTGAAACCTCTATGTTCTGAACTTACTAGTAGCATGCACACTGGCAGTCTTTATGACATAATGTGCTATTCTATGCTATGGGTTTCGTTTGAATGAAACTAATTTTGAAATGGATAACGAAAAACTTATTGAGAGCGTAAGAAAATTTAATTTTCATTCCATCTATTCGAATTGGAAAACCCCCCCATCTAGCATAACTTAATGCGTTCCGCACGTTATGTGACATTATCAAACGTCAAAATCCCATCGGGTACAATACTGCCCTCTCGAAATCAAAATGTAGTAACAGCAAAAACACGATTTCGAGAAAAATGATGAAGCTACAATCAATTAAAATATTCAGAAGAGGTTACATATTAATAAAACCTTGAATGTGGAGTGAAAGTACACATAATCTATAGGTACCAACCAATAATAAAGCGTAAAAGTTTGTTTGTTAATTTGTTTGAACATTGAACACGCTAATCTCAGGAGCTACCAGTCGGATTTGAAAATTTATTTCTGCATTTGATAGCTAAACTCTGTGAGGAAGGATATAGGCTACTTTTTATCATCATCATCATCATGATCACCATATACCATCACTATGGGGGCAACGCTACGATGGCACTGCTAGTAAACTATATTTCTTAACGTTTTTACTTTATTTTTTCTTCAAAACATAACAGTTATAGCCATTTTATAGTACTACCTAGTAGAGTGATATATCCCCTATTATTGCAATTAGTTTTCTTGTGAAATCCGTTCAAAACACATTATTATTAACGCACTAAATTTTCTTACTACTGCGTTTTCGATCATTTTTTCTGTCATTTTACTAACTAAAATGTGGTATTATTGTAAGAATACTACAGTTTAAATGTGAAATAATTAATAATTAATAATTTAACAGTAATTTCACGCACTCTGCTGTGCGACCAGATGGAATAGCGGTTGCAACACCCGGTTGAAATGCTCCTGCGTGTGTCCGGGTTCGGCTTCAAATCCTATATATAAATCCTATAGACTATGGATTTTTTTAATCAATTTATTTTTTATTTCACAACGAACTGTGTGAAATATGTATTTTAGTGTGGTTTAGCTTGTAAACGCTCTATATTTACAAAAAAATTGAGTGATAAGTTTTAAAATGGGCTTTCAGAATAATTGTGTATTTAGCATAAAACCAACAAAATGTCTATTACTGTGTTATAGGCTCGGGTGGGCAGATTACGCTTCGCAAAACGGTTATGCGACGGTCCTAGTATGATACGGTCTTAGTGTGTAAGGTGCTATTTTCGTGACGGGCTCCGTCATGGCTCGGCCCGCTTATGATATGACGCAATGTGTCACAACCCTTACCCGCGACTTCATCCAAGTATCGTTCATAAATAAATATTATCTTGCGAGCTTTTATCTTTCTCGCTAAGCTTCCTCGCAATAAATATACTTTGACTTTTGACTTTGACTTTAAATAATAGGTACAATATCAATATGCTTATGCGCCGTTTACATGGTGCGATGTTTCTCGCCTCGAAGATGCGATTATCGAAATAAAATGTCAAAATATGACAATGTAAACTAAACGTTGATAAATCGCTTGTCACTGAATTGTCATGGAAAAAAAACTCGCACCATGTAAACTGCGCTTAATCCATATAAGTATAATAAACCTTGTGTGAAATGTCCAGCATTATCTTTGTTATCCATCTATTCTCGTTTCCTTTACCCGCTACCGCTTACATTCCGCCCCACACAAACTCATATGTATTTATTTATGAGTGTCGCGTTTCGATGTCGCTGCGGACGCGTTTTTGTCGCCCGTGTATAATGAGCCTTAGTTTAAAATCCGGTGAGATTTGTTCACAGATCGGCGATGCCCTACAAGGCGCGAATTTGTTATTTTATTGTTATACATTTTGTTTTATCATAATCCTTGTCGGTGCCTATCACTTTTCAGACAGAGTAGGGAACGGGTAAGAATATATTTTTTTAGTTATTTTCTTGTAAATAATATATTATCCTACTTATACCTCTATTACTATTCAATATCACTTCTCTCTAGCTAGCCTCAAAGGGTTTGCTGGAAGAGAACTCTTCGTAGGGTTAAGCTCGCTTTTGTACATGTCCTTAATTTATGTCATTGTTCTGTGTTTTATTTGTACAATAAAGAATTATTAAAAACGTGAAAAATTTATATGCGCGATTTATACGAGCCCTAAACGGTGATGGAAAACATCGTGAGGAAACCAGTTAGCTTTCTAATAGCGTCGATGTGCTTGCAACCTGTCACGCATGGAAAGTTAGCTTCTGCTAAATATGAAAATGTACCAAATTTGGATTGGACATACCTCTGACTACCACCATAGACATCTTCAAAGAATCTAAAAATGCCCTAAGATCTGAAGGAATATGTCTACCGCGCCTTGGGAGTACAGTCGTGATATTACTTTTACTTGTTACCTGTAAGAGCTATACCTACAACAAAAACTGTAAACAAGAAAGTGATCTTATAAGGGTTCCTTTTTTTACCTTTTAAGGTACGGAACCCTAAAAAATACCTAAAGGACTTAAACTTAAGTAGAGGTCTGTTATACGAGCTTCAATGTACCCCATAACATAACATAACACCATAACCGATTTAGCGTATAATCTAATAATGTTTCGATGGCGTAGCGTAAATCTATGGGGCGTTAGGGGTGGTCTAGCCGCGGAGTAGTAGCGAATTTTAGAATAGAATAGAAACTTGTTCTAAACTAGTTAATTAAGTTTTGAACAAAAATTAATTGGAGAAACAGAACTGAAAGTTAGCTGTAGTAAAAATTGTTGTGTTCAGCTTGCATTTCATGTGAAATGAAACATGGGTAGGTATTTTTCACAGGTTTTTTTTTCGATTAAGATTTTAGACAAATATTCAAGAAAATTTCACTAGACTATTTCTAATTTCATAATTAACTTTTTTGTAGCAAAAACTGAATTAATATGGCGAACAGCGTTTTGGACATTTGAGGCACAGACCAAAAAAACACAATCTTGAATCTAAATTATGAAACTTAAGTAGGTATAATGCAATTTTAAGATTTCAACATTTCTCCGTTATACTTATATTTACAAAACCTATCATAAATTGTTACGCATTTTTTTCTTACTTAGTGTAACAAACCCGAGAAGTGGGCCTTATATGCATCAGGTACCTACCGACTTTTTCTCTAACCGACTTCAAAAAAGGAGGAGGTTCTCAAGTCGATTGTATGTTTTTTTTGCACACTGTACTTGGGCAAACGTCAAAAGCCAACTGTCAAGTTAACTCGCTTAGGTAGCCGACCCCACATAATGTGTGTTATGTATAGAAAGTAGTTACAACACAATTGCAATTTCACATCTACCCGTCATATTTAGTTCCTACATTAATCCCACCCGTGGGATTTGTACCGATTTGTGCACCGGTAGGGGTCGAGGGATGTTTATTGGCGAATAAATTAAGTGGGTGATAAGTCACTTAACTTATTTTAGTTTAGGGGATGGGATATTTGATCTTTATTGTGATGGAATCGAAGAACGTAACGTGTTTTCGATTTTAGTGGCATTTTTTTAAATAATAAATAAGTTCGTATGAGCTACTACTACTTTCGTATGAGCAAGTGGCCAACTCTGGTGATGATTTTTTAGGCCGTCAATTAAATACAATCTCATCTCAATGTATGACACAATTATACTTATTGACCGAGCGAGAGAAGCGAGCGAAGCACCTCTGCATCAACTCCCAATTTTGCTTTCTTTGTCTGTAAGTATGTGTTCTCCTCTACGTCGTATTTTACAACCGATCTGAACGAAACTTGGTAGACAGGTTTATCGACTTTATAGATTTTTTTTGTCGTCGGGGATTTTTGACTGCAGAGGTATACTTGCTCCAAAAAGGGGCAAAAAGGAGGCTACAGGATATCTCCGCCTTATGACATCCGATTTAGGTGAAGATTTGATGAGGATCTTTAGCGTGATGAGCAAAATATTTCCTCAAAATGAAGTAAATTACCCACTCACTTTTAGATTTCTATCAGTGCACCTTTTAACCACTAGGTAGGGATTGATGGAGCACCTTGCAAAGACAGACTCGCGAGGTCTACACCTCACAGAGCTACTAGTCTAAATTTTAATTCTCATTCAAATCCGTCCAGCCGTTTTCTCCGAACATACACACAAACTTTCGCACATACACATGTAAAATGTGTAAAGATTATGTAAAATTATACGCGTTATAAAGCTCCGGTCACACCGACGCGCGGCCGTCAATCAATCCGTGACCAGGGCCCGATTGTTTTCAAATGGACGTGCACTGTTTATGGGTTTGTATAATCGGCCTGTTTAGTCTATAGGGCTAATGCACACTGGAGACAAGGAAAAACAGACCTTTACATCTTTTCTATATGACTGGCCTCTTAGCTTAGTTGGTAGTAGCTCTGCCTTCTGCGCTGTAGGTCCCCAAGTAGGATTCCCTCCCAGGACAAACATATTTGTGTGGTGAACATAGGTGTTTGTTCTGTGTCTGGGTGTTATTAAGTATAATAGGTAAGTACGTATTTACAAAAAAAAATATAAGTATTCTATCAGTTATCTGGTTTCTATAGTACAAGCTTTGCTTAGTTTGGGGCTAGATGGCTACGCTAGATGGCGCTGTGTAAAAATTTCCACCAATATCCACCAATATTTTCTGATCTAAGTATTGTTTGTATGAGGTAGGGGCTAACCTGGTGGTGGAGTTTTTAGGCCACCTGAAGGCTTCCGTCAAGTCCGTCATGGCTTAATGACTTAGAAGCCGGGACCGACAATTCAAAGCGCCCTCGGAAGCACGGCTCAGCTGTTTATGATATTTGAGATCACCCATCCAAATTATGTCTGCGAACGTTCCCGAAATTAAACGATCTATCAAGAACATCTAAGCACGCCAGGAGCATCAAAATCTTAAAGTTCTTAAACAATAGCTTCTAGATACAAATAAGCTTCCAAACTTACCTTTAGAAAGTTGTAAATTCAACTTTTAACCAAATCCACGTTGTTTTTCCGCGATGCCGCAGAGGCGCGACATTTGCGAGTCTAATCTACTGATAGCCATGTTGCGAGCGTGCACATACACGGGACGCCATTTTGGAATAAACGCCATCTTGTTAAGCTGCTACTTACGCTGGCGCAGGCTCACCGAGTGAACGCCAATACCAACGTGTGGACAACACAATTTGCTTTGCCTTGCCATTGCTTGCCTATGCGTAGTTTTTTTTTAATTTACATTGGTTTGCATAGACTCGCCAAGCGTCTGGACGGTAGCACTCGCCTTGCATCGACTCGCCCAGCATGTAAAGGCGGCATTAGGAAGGCGGCAAGTGCGCAAGTCAATAACAAAATTGTTCCCTGATATTGTTGTCTCAGTTTCTATGTAACTTAAATGAACATTAAACTTTAAGTACCTACCTACCTATACTTATCTTATTTTTGTTTGCCATATAAAAAACACAACATACAAGTACAAGTTTTGCTTAGTTTGGGGCTAGATGGCGCTGTGTGAAATGTCCACCAATATTTACTTATTTATTACCCATTTATCCTTGTTTACTGGGATCACTTTGAACCGTCTTAGTTCACCATCTTCCAATTTTGACGCGTTTTAAACGCACAAAACAGCAGGCCGTGTGTCCCCAGCCATCATTATAGTCGATGCAAGTCGATCCGTCCATGTTCGGCGAGTCCGTTCCCGAGATTTAACAACTTGTGAATTTGCTGTCCGCGTCACTTTGACGAGCTCGGCCCGTGTTTGTTTTTAGACCTAAATGATAGCGCTACTTTGCTCAATTAGCCAAATTACACCCGAATACTGAAATGCTACAGTTTCAGTTTCAGTGGTTTTTATCATTGAAATTAAATGTAATTTCCTGTCATTAACCGACTTCCAAAAAGGAGGAGGTACCTACTATGTTCGGCTGTTTTTTTTTGCATACGATTCTAAAGAGTAAGAACGTCTCAAATAGATTCATCTACAGTTCTACACTACGAGGAAAGATTTTTTTGTTTTTTTGTTTGTTTGTAACTAATATGCTCCGAAACTACTGAATCGATTTCAAAAATTATTTCACCAATAGAAAGCTACATTATCAGGAAATAACATAGGTTATGATATACTAGCAGCGCCCGCGCGGCGTTGCCCCCGTAGTGATGGTTTATGGTGATGATGATGATGATGATGAAAAGTAGCCTATAACCTTCCTCAAGAGTTTAGCTATCAAATACAGAAATAATTTTTCAAATCCGACTGGTAGTTCCTGAGATTAGCGCGTTCAAACAAAAAAACTCTTCCGCTTTATATAATTAGTATAGATTTTCAAAAAAATTAGGGATCCGTAAGAAAATTGCAATATTGTAACTCAAGGTAAAAAACCCAAAATAGTTTTTGATCACTATGGGGCAACGCCGCGAGGGCGTAGTCTCAGATAAATTCAGTCACCAGATTTGTCCACTAGCTCTTACCAATTTAGAAGGTCATAACATAACAGACGCCTTTTCGGCGTTCACTAGTTCCTTCACTTTTGGATCGCGATGCGGCGGTCCGGTGACGTTACGAAGTTGATGTAGTGAGCGTTGATCCATAGAGTTTCATACAAAGACCCACTTATAAAATTCTGTTAAAATTAAAACACCGTTTATACTATGGCCATCCTTTTCTGTTATATAGTGTCAAATAGTGACAGGGCGAATCTTGAGCATTATTTAATCAGAGTTCAAGTTTATAGGTAAGATCTAGAATACCGAGGCGATGCGGTGAGGTTCGGGTGCGGAGGCGACTGGTCAGCTATGACCTTTATGGTCTAAGTAGCATCGGTCTCAATTTACCAAACCGAGGGGTAAGTTAATTTGGGCAATGATTTACCCTGCCACCCCTATCGCCCCATGGGGCTGGTTCGTTGTAGCATGGGTAGATAACTTTATTTGTATTAAGTGGTTCATATCTGATCATGTGGGCAGATTAAATGGTGGTTGGAAATTGATGTGATTTTTTTTTGTGTTGGCGTGATTTTTATGAATCGAGCATCCGACTACGCCTATTATACATCAGATAATTTCTCAGATTCTCAGTTATAAATATATTTTGAAAAGGACTAAGGGGATAGCAAAGACACGTCCAAAACAGGGCATTAAATTTTGTTCTGAAAATGCATTAGGTAGGTAGGTACTGTAAAGGACAGGTTGCATGCCCAGTTAGATTAAAATTTTTAAAAACTAAATTTAAAATTTAAAAAAACCGACTTCAATGTTCGAGCTGAGCAAATTTCTGCACTTTCGAGGTGCTTTCTGTTCATAACTCCGAAGATCCTCACCAAATTTTTGTGGCATTATACCCTTTCAAACAAAAACAGAATTTTCTAAATCGGTCCAGGCGTCTTCGAGTAATCGGTGAACATACATACCTACATAAAAAAAGATTCCGACGAATTGAAAAACTCCTTTTTTTGAAGTCGATTAAAAAGTAGTTAAACAAAACTGTTTGTTTGTATTCATAGGTACTTAATTAATCATCCGGTCCAGCACAAAATAAATTCCTTCAAACGCATCTATTCTCAGTACCACTCACTATTCCAAGAAATAGCTTACTAAATCTTGACTAACACACAAAATTACCCTCTGAATTGCATTATGCAGATTTTCTTTACCCACCAGAGGAAAATCAATAAAGCCAGAGCGAAACAGATGTATTTATCTAAGCGATAGAAAGAGACGAAAGCATGAACCCACTTTCCTTCGAATGGAAGCTGTGGAAATTGCACACCAATTTGATCTTAGACTCGTGGTGGATAAAGCTGTTTTTTGTTTGAGAGTAAACGTCTGGAAGATCATGCCCTAGATGGAAAATAAAGCTCAACAATGATACTTTGAATTAAAGACTTTATCCTAAAGAAATAAAATATTTTTTGCCTTGACTAAAGCGAAATTCAGGATGCTTTTCTTAAGATGGGAAAATGGACTTTGTTGCTTCAAGTTTAGAGTGGTTTTCGGTGTGGGTAATTGAGAGCAATTATTTAGTAATTGTGATATAATTGTAGTGATAAATGGCGTATTAAATTAATTTGTTCGTGAACGTTCTCTAATTAAGAGTTCCTTTATTCTGAAACAGTAATTAAACATAAATTAAACTGGCATTGTTTTTTCTATAGAATATAAGTAACAAAGGTTAAGTACACCCTAATACTGACTGAAACTTAGTTTAAGTACTACTTAGTTTAAGTAGTGCTTATCATTAACATTAGCTGTTATTAACTGTCATTTTTATACGCTTCTGAAGAGAAAAAACGTCTCGAATAGTTAAGTACGTCTCAAATATTTAAGTAGCGTTTCTGAATTCGTTCATTAGTCATTTAAAGCCCCGTTGGTCTAGCGATACTCACGTGACGTGAGTTCAAATCCCAATTTGGCGAGTTTCTTTGTATTTGTATAAACAAAAAAAAACCCAGGAAATGTCAGGACAAACAGCTAGTTAAACAAAACACACCCTCGACAATCGTAAACAGCTCAACCAATTACAACCAAATAACAATATTAAAGTTTAATTGCTTATAAACTTGCTGGCTGGCCAAGTCCCTCCCATTATGAACACTTACACTAACACACATATAGACAATATATTTTACAATGGAAAATTCACGCACACATGTTTATACAAGATGGGGTATCTGTGACACAGTTGGGTGCAAACACCTGGTTTAGTTCAAGAAAATGTTTATATTAAACAATCATTAATTAATCATTATCAATCATTATTCATTAATCAATTTAACAATATGATGTAAGCGGACATAAATAAATAAATAAATATTATTCTAATTCTTAATGGGTATGTCAGCTAAATATACTTTTAATTAGTAAGGAAAGCGTAACGTAGCGTTGCTTTGTTGAATTTAGATTTTCACATCTAAAGTCGAGCCAATTTAATAGGTCACATTTGACATCTGTCAGTCCTAACAAAATCATTCATAACATTGCCTTTTTTTGTCATTATTACAATAAATATTATAATTTTAACTGAGAAAAGTTAAGCAATTGTGCAGATCTAACTTTAAAAAATCAAATAATATGGTGAACCAGCCGTTAGAAGGGTACGTTGTTGAATTTTGATGAAATGTCAAATTTGACCTATTAAATTGGCTCGACTATAGGCTCGCACATGCACAACGTTCTTTCGTGTTTAAGCTAGCCTTTTTATGTATGGGTTAAATGCGTTTTAGCTAGCCAAATACAATTAGAAATCGTTATGCAAGCCGCCCTTAGTAGGTATTTATTTCTTTCTCGTAGTATATTTAGCAGTAGGTACAGTATAGTAGATACCTATTTAGTTCTTCATCTAAAAAATCACAGTCTTCGAAAAAAGTCCCTGTAGGTTTGTCTAACTCTAAAGCCTTCAAAAATAATAATCAAAGTAACGAAGAATTCATCAGCGATGGTAAAAGTTAACAGGTAGCTTACTCAGAGAAGTTGAAACAAGCATCAAACACTTATGGTTAAGCCACGACGGAGGCCTTTAGGCGGCCTAAAAACTCCGTCAACAGAGTTGGCCACTTGCTCATACGAACTGGCTTGCTTTTTACTTATGGTTGACCAGCTAAATTCAACATGGGCTGTGCCCTTCACGCACACAATCATAGAGTCTAGTGTCACACACACATTGAAACTCGCCCTCTTATTGGTCACCAGATCTGCGCACTTGTAAAGCAATTTGTGCTATGCAGATGCTATGTACAGGCTGTTGCAAGTGCTTATTATACAGGACTACTAAACATTTCTAAAATAAGTTTACATTTGAAAACAAAGCCTAGTCTTAGTAGTAAGTATTCAAAGTGCATAAAATTACATTTCAAGCATCTGCTTAAAATGTAATTTTATGTTCAGTAGGTACATCATGTTGGGGCTGAGCTGCAGGCTACCAACGGGGTCCACAGGTGGCGGATAGTGGAACGGCCATCAGATATGATGGTTCGCTGCGAATATATTGAATAAGCAGTCCCCGACCAGCAGCGGCAGGGTTAACAGGAAGCAGTGGAAAGTTTGGTGGGACAGACTTACCTATAAAATGCTGCACAAGTTCCTATGACGACCTTGTGACATGGCGATCAAATGCCGCCATTAAATAAGCATTCCCCTGATGCGGGGCAGCAGCCGTATCAGTAGTGGCAGAAGGCCGAAGAATAGTTTTCTGGAAGGGCTCCTGTCTACACATCATAGAGTAGTCCGCTGGTCTATGAACTGCGGTGCAGAAAGCAAGGGGAAACTACTGCACAACACTTTCCAACAATAAAACTGATGCAATGAACAATAAAGAAAGTAACGTTCTTGACAACGGGCTTCCGCGATGTAACATGCCGTGGCGGTCTGAGTCCGGCAGGGGTAGAGGTAAGGCTACTCAGGTCGTCATCCTGCGAAATCCTTGCAAAATTGGAGCATGGAATGTGCGCACGATGCTTACACCAGGTAAGCTGGAAGAAGTGAAGGGGGAGATGAAGAGATTGAATTTAGATATACTAGGACTGAGCGAAGTGAGATGGGCAGGAAGTGGGGATTACTGGAGTGATGAGTACAGAATAATATATACAGGAGGAGAACAACAAGGAAGTAATGGAACAGCTATAATTATGAATAAGAAATGGGGTAACCAAGTAGAGAACACCATACACCATAGCGACAGAATAACAGCCATAAAAATTAAAAGTCAACCAATAAACACTTTTATTATTCAAGTTTACATGCCAACCGGAAGTCACCCAGATGAAGAAATAGAAGAAATGTACGAACAGTTAGACACGATAATAGACCTAGTTAAGGAAAAAGACAACTTATTTATTATAGGTGATTTCAACGCAGTAGTTGGAGAAGGCATTGATGGAAACATAGTAGGCAAGTTTGGACTCGGTAAAAGAAATGAAAGGGGAGATAGATTAGTACAGTTCTGCAGAGAGTATAATTTAACTATATCAAACACAAACTTTGAACATCCTAAAAGAAGAAAATACACTTGGACAATGCCTGGGAACTTAGGAAGATATCAGATAGATTATATTATAGTTAAAGATAAATATAGAAATATGACAACTAACTGTAAAGCATATCCAGGAGCTGATCTCAACACCGACCATAATTTAATAGCAAGTAAAGTAAACATTCAATTAAGAAGAGTACAAAGAAAACATAAAACCAAAGAAATTGATCTCAACAAATTAAAAAATAGTAATACTATTCAAAAGCAATATAGTATTATGATAGATAAGGAATTAGATAAATATAACGTAAATAGCATAAGTATCGATAAAGAATGGTGCAATATTAGAGATACCATCAAAAAAAGTGCTGAAAGCACTCTAAACAGAGAGACTATTAAACCCAGGAAGAAATGGCTAAATAAAGAAATTAGTGATTTAATATTAGAAAGAAGAAAATATCGAAACAAAGTCGATGAAGATAGTATTATTAAATATAGGAAAATTACAAATAGAATAACACTTAAATGCAGAGAAGAAAAGGAAAAAGACTTAGAAAACGATTGCAACAATATAGACCACTTTATGAGTGTAGGGAAAACAGACATAGCTTATAATATCATAAAAAATCTTAGTAGAAAAATAAAAACCAAATCAACAGCTATTTTGGATGAAGATAATAAAATACTTTTGGATAATAAAGACATATTAGGAAGATGGACAAGATACGTTGAGGGACTGTATAATGGTGAGAAACTAACAGACAATGACATTGAAAATGAGGAGGAAATAGAGCAAGACTTTCTTGGACCCAGTATACTTAAGGAAGAATTTGATGTAGCTCTAAAGAGTTTGAAAAATGGAAAGGCTGCAGGAACGGATAAAATTTATATTGAATTAATAATATACGCTAATAATAATTTAATAAATAGAATTTTTAAACTGACCCAAAAAATGTATGAAACAGGAGAGATACCAAATGATTTTAAAACAACTAAAACAATAACACTGCCGAAAAAAGCCAACACCCTTAAATGTGAAGAACACCGTACTATAAGCCTAATATCCCAAGCCTCTAAAATACTATTAAAAATAATACAAAACAGAATAAGAAATAAAATTGAAGAAAACCTAAGCGAGGATCAATACGGATTTAGAAGAAACAAAGGTACAAGAGAGGCGATAGTTGCTTTGCGTCTAATAATTGACAGAAGGATGGATTTAGGACTTAATACTCACATTGCATTCATAGACCTGGAAAAAGCGTTTGATAAAGTGAATTGGAAAAAAATGATGAAGACTCTTAAGGAAGTTGGTTTAGATTTTAGAGACAGAAAAATAATATATCAACTATATAAAAACCAAACAACAATATTAGAAATAGGAGATGAAAAAAGAGAAGCCAAAATTAGACAAGGCGTAAGACAGGGATGCTCACTCTCACCACTCATCTTTAACATTTTTATAGAATCAGCCATTAAGAAAATCTTAGAAAAATCGAACGAAGGGGTAAAATTCAACGGAGAAAAAATAAAATTTATAAGATTTGCAGACGACATAGCAGCTTTAGCAGAAACAGAAAATGGTCTACAGTCTCTACTCGATACCATGAATAATATTTTCAAAGAATTTTCTCTCAAAATAAATATCAGCAAAACCAAAATACTAACAGCATCCAAAACAGACAATTCAGTATTTAACACAGTAACTTTAGATAACACCAATTTAGAAAGAGTAAAGAAGTTCAGATATTTAGGCAGCCTTATAACTTCAAATTCAAGATGTACACCAGATATAAAATCAAGAATTGCAATAGCTAAGCAAGCATTTAATAACAGAAGAAACATTTTCACATCAAAAATACTTAAAAGGATCAAAAAGAAATTTATCAAAACATACGTTTGGAGTATAGCTCTGTATGGGTGTGAGACGTGGACAATGACTAAAAGGGACAAAGAAATATTGGAAGCTTTTGAGATGTGGTGTTGGCGTAGAATGGAGAGGATCAGCTGGACGGAAAGAGTCACCAACATTGAGGTGTTGCACAGAGTAGAGGAGGAAAGATCGTTGTTGCAAGTTGTCGAGAACAGAAGAGGGAAGATGATTGGCCATCTTATACGACATGACAGCTTCATTAAGAACATCATTGAAGGAAAAGTGGAAGGAAAGAGAGGAAGAGGAAGACCGAGGATAGGCTACATGAGCCAAGTGAAAGAGAAGGTTGCTGTCATGTCGTATAGGGAAGTCAAGGAGGCTGCCCTGGAAAGAGCTTCATGGAGAAAGAAACATCAGTTACGCCGACAAGGGGCTACCCCTTAAATAAAAGAAGAAGGTACATCACATCACACTAATCACATGACATCACACTAATATTATAAATTCGAAAGTTTGGATTTCTTTCTTTCTTTCTTTCAACAACCACTGAAATGATTTGGCTGAAATTTAAAATATAGATAGATAATGACTGGGAATAAGCTACTTTTTATCCGGGTACCACGCGAGCGAAGCCGCGGGCAGCAGCTAGTAATTTTATAAATGCGAAAATTTGGATGGATGCATATAGACATAGACATAGAAACATTTATTTAGCACACACACAAATGATAGATAAAAGAAAAAAAAATACAATACGAGAAAGGTATAATATAATGTTTGTTCCTCTATAACTCGACAACCACTGAACCGAATTGCCTGAAATTTAAAATGTAGATAAATAATTACCAGGATAAGGACATACATCAATCCATCCATCCAAAACATCCAAACTTTCGCATTTATAATATTAGTGTGATTTATAGTGGTTTTTTTTCCAAGTGCTTTTAAATACAACATTTTTCTTAAATATTTTTCTGATTTAACCAGCCAAAAATTAATTATTAAAAAAACTAAAACTCCAATTGTTACAGTGGTATACAGTTTTCATTCCTATAACTAAAGTGAACAACCTATAGATGCGACATTCGCGAGGTAATGACACGTTTAACGTAGCACGTCCTACAAGGGGGAGAGCGCGCTCAACACCGCGAATGTGTGAGAGGGGAGGCTGGGCCTGGCATCTTCGCAGATTTGGACCGTTTTGGGAGGTAATCAATACCTCTTGATGGTTAAAGCGATGGTTAGCTTGGTAATGCGCTATTTCCGAAATTTAATAATATTATGCATGAAATCGGAATACTAAATGAAAGTTGAAAAAGCCATGTTGAATGAGTGGAACCTCGACTATCCCCTTAGATATTATATGCCTAAAGATCTGAGATAAAAAAAAACAGACTTAAATATTAAACAGAGCAATTTTCTGCACTCTCGAGGTGCATTTCTGTTCATAACACCGAAGATCCTCGACATATCCTCACCAAATTGTGGCATCAATCGGAAAGCTGCTATAGCCACTTGCGGTTACCCAATCAAACTGTGACCATTAAGAACGTTGCTTAACTTCAACAATCTATCAATAACGTCTTCGAAAAAATACTCCACGAGCGCTTAACTGTCCCTTCCTACTGTCCCAAACGTACACCTAACTAAATAATGTTGATAATGATGGTGAAATGCTATTCGCGGTATTGCTCTCACAACCCAGCGCCAGTTAAAGTTCTAAGAGCTTTAATGGAGGACAAATACCCCCTCTCACCCCTATCCACCCCCTATTAAGTGGTAGGGCGGGACTGACGGGGTGAAAATTGAAGTAGGTAACGAATATTATAATAAAACAAGGTAGCGGAAATTATTAGAATTAGTATATAGGTACTGGCCTCTCAGCTCATTTAATTTTGGTAGTAGCTCTGCCTTCTACGCTGTAGGTCTTGGGTTCGATCCCCACCCAGGCCAAACATTTGTGTGATGAACATAGATGTTTATTCTGTGTCTGGTTATTATAAAGTATCATAAGTATGTAGCTACCTACTTATAAAATATATAAAGTATTCTATACCAACTTAAAGTTACAACCTTTCAGCCATCGAAATCGGATGTCATAAGGCGGAGATATCCTGTAGCCCTCTTTTTGCCCCTTTTTGGAGGAAGTACCCCCCAATTAAAAATCCCCGACGACAATTAAATCCTATAAGTATTATTATCGAACCTGCCTATAAAATTTCACGAGAAATGGTTGAGAAATGCGATGTTGAGCAGTGAATGTTCCGCAAATTTTAGGGAATCGGAAAATTTTGGAGGAACACCATAAATCAAAAATCATATTTTTATGCGAAACATGAGCTTGTTTAGTTGAGCCTATGTGGTCCAAATTTGGAGTAGCTTAACTGAGATAAGCAACCTTAGCTTTCCGAGGCACACCAACTAATGACCACGGTACACCAGTGTGCCGCGGTATACCCTTTGCGGAACACTGCTGTAGAGGAGAACATACAGATGTCCGACAGACATCCGGTGGACAAACGAAAGCATTTTTGTTCAAGCTGAAGCAGAGACGCTGCGCTCGCTCGGACAATTAATAGTTTTTATCTAAATTCTTTGAAGCAAGTTTCTCCCCAACTGTACACATCCGGGAGATGTTTGTTAAACGAGATACTACGAGAAAATGGTATCCCGACGATGGATGCTCCGTCTCACTCGCACATGCTATCTCTCTCCCTCCACTTCAGGCTGTAATTACTGAAATTAATACGCATTTGGCCTGAACAGACTCATTTTTACAGACAATTTTCACAAGGAAAATCGGAAAATCTTTGTACAATTCTGATGAGTTGTGTGAAAGATTGTGATAAGACGATGTTTGGATGTTTGTTGGTCAAACGACGTCAAAATTTTGACCAATAAAGATTTAGAATGCTGATCTGATAGGGGATTGCATAGATGCCATTTTACCGACTTTAAAAACAGGAGGTCAGAGCTCAATTCGTCAGAATCTTTTTTTGTTTTTTTTTTTTGTATGTTCACCGATTACTTGAAGACGCCTGGACCGACTTAGAAAATTCTTTTTTTGTTTGAAAGGGTGTACTTTCCGATTGGTGCCACAAAAATTTGGTGAGGATTTGTCGAGGGTCTTCAGAGTTATGAACAGAAATGAACCTCGAGGGATCTAGAAAAGGTAGCTAACCCTTAAGTGCCAAAAAATTTGCCACACCCTGTATATTATTTTGTAGGTACTTATGGGTATACTATCTTCAGGATAATAAACAGCCATTTCAAAGGGTGGAAATGCTTTCCAAAAAGCAATTTTACAATAAACCGTTTTGTAGGTTGGTTTGTTTCTAGTCAATTTTATTGTTATTGCGCGGGACATATTGAAAAGAATTCGTAAAGGCTCTATACGCTTGGCTCTACAACAGAACAACAGACAGAGATAGAAAACTGGATCATGGGAAACTAAAATGGCCATTGTCGCAATTCCTTTTATTTATTTATTTATTTATTTATTTATTTATTTATTTATTTTAGGAAGACCATCGGCTTAAAGTAACAAAATAGCAACTAACTTAGGCCACTAAGAAGCCATTTAAAGGTCTCCACGAATAGATTTATAAATGACTAACAGCGCCCTCGCGACGTATATCCATCCCGTCATGATGGTAGGTGATGATGGTGATGATGAAAAGTAACCTATAACTTTCCTCAAGAGTTTAGCTATCAAATTCAGAAATGATTTTACAAATCTGACTGGTAGTTCCTGAGATCAGCGCGTTCAAATAAACAATAAAAAACAAACAAACTCCTCCGCTTATTATAATAAGTAAAGATAATAATAATGTTTTTTTCTTGACACTCATGTCTAGATAAAAAGAGACGGCGTATAATGCAATTCATATTGTGATTTTATTTTATGCATCGATCTCAAATGGTTTCAATGGTATACCATCGGAAGTTGTTTGTAACCTGTACAACTAAATATTTATACATAGGCTTTTCATCATCATCAGCTTCTAATGACCCACTGCTGGGCATAAGCCTCCTTCCCTACCCACCAAAAAAACGTTCTATTCTGGGCCTTTGCATCCAGGTCTTACCTAGTACGGCAGCTATATCGTCCATCCATCTGGCAGGTGGTCTGCCAAGAGGTCTAGTAAATCCCCGGGGCCACCATTCTGTTAAGGCCTTACTCCACCTGCCATCACCAAATCTTGCCAAGTGTCCTGCATATTTACATAGGCTTTTATCCCGGAAAAAATCTAATTCGATAAAGGTACCTATATCATGTAAGGGCGCCTTCAATTTATGCATTTATTGATATATGATAATTATGATAATGATAAAATGAAGGCGTCCTAAGTATGGTGATTTTCCTACTTTTAAAATCAGGTCCTACAGTCTTGCACTCGTGGCGCATCTATCGCTTAGATTTACGACCGCCACCGAAATGGCTTCCCGACAATAAACCCTGATTGGAGGCATCCAGTTACGCTGTTTTATGTTCTTTTAGCTGCCGCCTTCGATTTCTCTTATAATAGAAACATATATCTTAGTTGTAAACACATTTACATTTTATTCTGGTTGTGCTTGGAGGCGCCTCTGAGTACCTCTTTCGATTTCTTCAATGGATCTTGAACGAAAAAGAATTTAAGAGAATGTCTCATAATCTTCTCTCGAGATACCTACAGGTTCGATTCTGGGCCCCTATTCCCAAAACTATCGTAGCTCAGCTTATGTTGCGACTATGAATCCGGAACAAGGAACAATAACCAACAAAAGCTGAGCTACGAAATTTTCCAAAAAATATTTTGAAATGTACAAATTAAGTCCTTCCATATGACACCACACTCAATACATAGATATATTTGTATGACTTTACTTTTTTTTACCCCCTTGGGAACCCAATATCGATTACAACCCCTTTATTGATTACGCTTATATTATATGTTCCACCGTAAATTTCCACAGGACAACCTAGTGACCTACCAAGTTTCATGCAGATTGGATGAAGATTCGACAGTTATGCGAGTACAAGAATTCGTGAAACATACAAACATACAAAGCAAAATCACCCAACTTACCTCTAAGATCTTTGCTCGCTTCGCTCGCTCGATCGATTAAAAAGTAGGTAGTTACAATCGTAGGTGTTACTACGACAGAGCTACGAGAGTACTACGGGTACTATATTAGAGCTACGAGTTATTTTTTCTAAACTAGAGGGCTACGAAGGTGCTACGAATGCTACGTCTGAATAGAACTATCGAAAACAATTAAAATAAGTAGGTACTTAGATACATAGAAAACCATTAACCCGGTTCTTCATCGCTAGAAACTAACACTATTTGTTTATTGTGTCGTATGCTATAATTAATGTGTTGTAATTCTTTTAAATTTATTTATTGGTAAGTACCTAAGTACTTATTTTATTTTATCTATTTTTAAAATTACCTACAATAACAATGTTTAACAGTAGGGGACACCAAAACGACCGTGAAATTACAAAGAATAAATTGTGACTGAATGATTATTATCATGATTTGTGACATATTATCAAGTATCGTCGTTCCTTCCTTTTATAAGTCAAATAATTTAACAAAAAATAAAAAATATGTTTTTTTCATAAAAGGCTATTTTTACGACCGCTTTGTAACCTCCATCGTTTCATACGAAGCAAAGTTCAAAAACTAGACAGCTTCAACAAAATCTATACCACCAATCGTGGCCAATTCGTCCCACGTCGCCGATAAGTGTCGAATATCAGCAATTATGTCGTGACATCTGATATGGTTGTAAAGAATAGGATTGGTTGTAAACTTGTAAAACATCATTTCTGAGGCTATAAAATTGTGGTCAGTCTTTTGGGAACTTCGGTGGGCATAGATACCGATAAATATAGAAGAAATTCAATAAAGTAGGTAGGTACCTACCTAAATGCTTTGCGGGCCGGACGGGTTGAGGCGAGTGGCGCTGGCGGACTGTGTAGATTTGACACACGCAAAAAAAAACTTAGGCCTTTACATCTTTACTAGATGATTTAAACAGTGTCAGGAGACAATATTTGCCTACACTTAACGGGACACTGTAGTGCCTGGGACATTGTTTGAGATGGAGTAGGCTTGCCCAGCACCTACACCATCCTCTCAGCTTACCCGGCCATATCCACAGGATAGACATGGTTAATCCGTGTAGGGCTGACTAAGCCGCGGGTTTTCGTTTCGGTTTCGTGACGAATCCATTGATGCACGACCAGGATTCGAGACCACGACTTTTGGATCGAAAGTCGAGGTACTGACCAACTCGGCCAACACGGCTCCCACTACCCCGTAAGAGCGTTTGTCCACCGCCGCCGTCACCGTCACGTCACCGTCAACAAGATTATTTCTGTATGAGATCAAGATGACGTGACGGTCTTCTGGTGGACAAGCGGCTATAGTAAATGTATGGTCGCTACCTCGGCGCCGTCATCTCGTTCTCGTTGACGTGACGGTGACGGCGGCGGTGGACAAACGCTCTAATGCAGGGGCCACACTGCGGGGATATGGCAAATTATTTGCCGGTATTCTGTATTGTGGCTATACGAAATTTATCCCCGTAGTGTGGCCCCAGCATAAGACATCTTTCAATTCCTTTTCCTTGAATATATTCAGTAAAAATAGTAGGTACCTACATTGAGTAAACAAAACTTACACATGCAAATCTAAACCCAATTCCACCTAATCGAAACAAACCAACGCCACATCTCTGAAGCGCAAAACAAACAACAGAATTGAAAACTCCAATTCACATATTTGCTGAACCAAATAAAATAAAATAAAGGAGAAATAACAATTTTCAATCTATACAGAACCCGAGCAATTTGCAAAAACAATATACCCTAACCTTTTTAGATGCCAGTTTAGGGAGAGCTCTAATCTGGGAGTGGTGCGAAGATGTGCGGTGTTGCGGAGGGGTCTTGGGATTTTGGTAGTTATTTTGCGGATTTTCTGGTGTTGAGAAAGTATTGAGATTTCTAGAATTTGATTAAAGAATCTCTCTTTTTTAACCGACTTAAAAAAGGAGAAGGTTCTCAATTCGATGGAAGGGTTGTGGTTGTGGCGGCTTTGACGATCCTACGCCATTCATCCCGTATCGCAGCTGATGTAGTGGACTGTCCAATGCAGTCTTGATTTGGTCGGTCCATCTCATGGGTGATCTGCCACGTGCTCGTGTGCCCTCAACTCGACCCTGCACCACAAGCCGTTCTATGGACACCTCTCCGCGTCGCGATACGTGCCCGAAGAAAGTGAGAATGCGAGATTGTACAGCAGATGAAAGCCGCTGTCTGATGCCGAGTTCTTGAAGTATGGACTGGTTGGTGCGGAACTCAGTCCACGATACCCCAAGCATTCTTCTCCAGCACCACATTTCGAGAGCATCTACTTTAGCGTAGCGAAAGTAGCGAGTTTCAAAGCGCTTAATAAACTTTCTAAAACGAAAAATCCAAATTGTGCAGGTTAGGATCCTAACCTACGACTTTCAGATCAGTCGAGGATCTATCCCTCTCAATCACAGCTCTTTTTGGCAAATATTCTTTGTTTTCCGCTCAAAAGTAAGTCCAAAAAACCGTGCCGTTTATTTATTTTAACGAAAATCTTTTGCCGCTTGAATTGATCCATCGGGAGCCGTGATCCTGAAAATACAGGATTTGTGGGAGGGACCCATCGGAAGATTTTATGGACCGAAGGATAGGACCGTGATGATAGAGAAAAAATAAGATTACAACTTTACATACCCACTAGATTCCATCAACAAATCTACGTTCATGGTATAGTCGTTGATATACAACCAATAAGTAATAAAAAAATAAAAAGAGCTAAGTACTTATATTATCCTTTAACCACATTAAAAATTCAAAAACTTAAAAGTAAAATAAAAACTATGCTATGTGTAGTAGGGGTCGCCTGTGGCGGTGAAAGCCTCCTATATGTGACTCTGTAAAAAGGGGTGGTTAGGTTATTGTTGTATGGTGGATGGTTTTCAACCCCCTTTTTGATGCACAAATGCATAATCGCTGATGTTTCGATTTACTCCGAACAGACTCCATGTAGGTAATTCTGTCCCTAGCCATTCTAGGCCAGAGTTAAATATCCAGAGTATAATCTAATACCTACCTACTAATACTTTCATGAAGGAAGAGTTTGTTTGTTTGAACGTGCCAACCTCTGGAACTATCAGAAAAATTGTTTGCATTTGTTTTTTGCTTTTACATTTTAATCGTCAAACATAATTTATTAAGTATAAAATGTGGAACATCTGGTAAAAATATATTCACACTCATTTCACGCAACTAATTTGCCGCATAACTTGACTAGTTTAGATTAATAGAGCAAAAACGGAAAGGGAGATTTTTTGCTTTCAAAATTCATATTAATAGTGGGAACAGATTTGGTAGAGCTGTTTGGTTACGAAGTAGATAAGTACGTGTCAGTTATTTTCACTAGGGATCACCTAATGGGTAGGTACCTATTTGTTTTTAGACCGCGCAAAACGTCACAAAACTTCATTTTTGCAATCTGTTAAGAATAGGCAAGCTCCTCGATAATATCGAGAGACTTAGAGCGTTTGTCCACCGCCGCCGTCACCGTCACGTCACCGTCAACGAGATTATTTCTGTATGAGATCAAGATGACATGACGGTCTTCTGGTGGACAAACGGATAGTAAATGTATGGCCGCTACCTCGGCGCCATCATCTCGTTCTCGTTGACGTGACGGTGACGGCGGCGGTGGACAAACGCTCTTATTGTGACAGGCAAGATAGAGGGCAAAAGACCGAGATGACGCAGCCCCAAGCGCTGGTGTGACCAGGTATCGGAGCAACTTGAAATGCCGTTGAACAAAGCACTGCATCAAGTCACAGATCACTCCAAATGGAGGTCAACCATCCACAAGATCATGGGAAGGGGTCACGATCCTCAACAATGAGGGACCGACTAAGAAGGAGGAGGCAAGCTACGCCAAAAATAAAAAAAGGCCAGTAAGTCTACACCCACCTACCTACCTACCTAGTTACGATGCTAGAATTAGGATCCATGATGTCTCATTTCAACATGGTATTTTGCGAATCGTTGATTAATTACGTTGATCACTGATCAATAAATAAATCGTTGATCACTGATCAGCGTTTAATAAATCAACGGTTAATTATTTCAAATTCCTAAAAGTAAGTTAACGGTTAATAATTCGAATTCTCGTGTAAACTACCTACATTCTAATTGACAGCTGTCAAATTCGCGCGGGTGGTCGCGTTCGATGCGTATAATCCTCACTGATCCCACATAATCCAGCACTAATGAGTGCTTTTTGCCGCCATACGATGACGAGATTCAGTGCGTGCTCACACTGTGTTTTTGGATAATCCTTGCAAAAACTTGAAAATGCAGAACTAACCGACCGACCTCTTCATAAAAGATAAGATAATGAAAGATCTATTTAGGTAAGTAAGTACCTACTTAATTTAAAAAAATCGTCGGTTTTAGTAGGAAGGTAAACTAATGATAGGACAAGAATAAAGCAACTGCCCTTGTTTAGCTAATTTGTCAACCAATTTATTAAAAAAAAAAGTGTTTTTCGGGAAATCTATTTGTGTAAAACCGTTCCGGGTTTTTTCATTTGACAGCATGATATCGCGGCAAAATAATTGTTTAAATGACAGAACGAACCCAAAACTAGCCTGATTGATTGGAGGGAAACGAATTCAAAAAAAGAATCGACGATTGTTATGTTGCACGCTTGATTTTTTGTTCGTTCTATTTTCAAAAGTTCAAAAGTTTAGGATGTTGTTGACAATACTTTTGCTGTTTCATTCATCTGACTGATCTGTGTTATTAAATGATTAGCTATTCTTCTTCTTCTCTCGTGTCAATGAACTCTCTTTTCAAATTTGGTTTGACCAAAAAGTCGCTACCGCTATAGCGGCGTCCGAAGCGGTGTTGAGGTCGGCTCTTGTGCAGGAAGATTAGGTAGCTATTAAGTAGGTATAACTGTATCATACATAGACAACTTCAAAGTCGGGATTATAGGTAGGTACCTACATTTTTATTGGTTACATTTTCTGACTGAATTACATTAGGTACCTAGGTAGGTACCTACCTACCTATCTGACTCAACTCAAGCCCAAACGCGGAACATTGAAAAAAATATCCATCATTCATGTGGTTTTCTTTAGATTGATCGAGATTTAAGTAGGTACCTAGTTAAGTAAGCTACTGCTGAAACACTTATTCTTCCAGAAACAAAATGTTTAAAGCACAACAAAAAATACCTACATTATGGGCCTTACTTATGAAAGATGTTTAAAGTGAAACACTGCTTAAACAACGTCCTGTCTTTAATTGTTGATAGTGACAAACAGAGACAGGACGTTGTTCAACCAGTGTTCAACTGTAAACATCTTTCATAAGTAAGGGGGTAAGTGGGTAAGTAACTGTTTTATTTTATTTATGAAACAGTTCATCAAATCGTTACTCAAGCTTATTACTAAAACACTAACTCAAAGAGCTTTTACTTTATGGATAAACAACAAATCAGGGGAACAGAATTATGATTATAAAAAAGCGGTAACGCGAAACAGACACCAATAGACTTGAGTGCATTAGTTTATTAGTCAGAACGGAACTGTTATGTAGAGAAGTGTACGATCTTTAGTAGGAATCGAACCCACATCGTTTGACTGTCTGTCTGTACCTATTAGTAGTATAGTAAGTACCTACTTTAGCATGGGCGTATATAAGGGGGGGTTTAGGTGGTCCGGACTCCCCCCCCCCCTTAGATAGATACTTAGATAGATTTATCACTTTATTGTAGGTAGGTACACCATAAACATACAGCACTAAAATAAACCTTAACTAAATAAAAGTGTAACAATGGGCGACGTTATCGCTGAAAGCGATCTCTTCCAGGTAACCTTTGGATGGACAGGATATAAATTGACTACTACCCCCTTAGCCCATTAAGTCTTTGTATTTTGGAACCCTTGGACCCCCCCTTCCCCATAACAACGCTAGCTACGCCCATGTATTGTAGAGTCAGTCACACTTCACAGACTTCTGTACGCACCTGTACATCTGTCAACACAACCTCTTTAGCGCGCATTCGTCGAGAAACAAATGCGTTCACAAATTACCATCCGTCAAATGAAAATGGCGCGAATCGATCGCCGCTGACAGCTATATTCGGCGCCATGTTAGAGTCCATTTAGTAAATGCAGATAAATATTTATTATCGTAATAAAACGTGTTACAAGATGATGAGTGTTTATTTTAGGTTGATGTATGATAAACAGATAAAATGGGGGCTATTTTCGAGGTGGTTACGTGCGTTTGCATGTGCCTACTATAATTTCCGTGGCTCGCGTGAATACGTTGATATGTCGAGATGTCAATTTTTTTTTTTATTGGCTTAAACGATATCTACGCCTATGAAGTATCTATAAAAAAATTGACAGCTCCCTAGCTAGACAAGTTTTCGAGTTATGGCCTTGCCAACTCCTCCATTTTTCGTATTTTAGTTGACATAACTACTTGTCAATTTTTCAAGCCACTAACACACACATGTTTTTGTAGATATTTCGATTTATCAACCTACTCATTCGCCAAAATTATATTTGTTACATGATATCTCGACATATACATATGATATTTTTGATTAACTTTTAACAAATTAAAATGTCATGTTATGGCTTACCAAAGTATTCCGTTTAAATTGTGATACATTGAGTTGTTCAGATAGGCCCGCGCGCTCTCGCGCTGGCATAACCGAACATGTCACTCGTATTGGTAAACAAAACGTCAGTTCAGAAATCTTTTTTTTTTAAGTATTGCTTTTAAATGGAAAACTGATAGATTTTAATTATTTGTTAAACTATAATGACATTGCTTGATTTTTACAAGCTTTTATTATTAACTTGCGATTTTTGTTCGGGTCTACTTTTGAAAATTAAATTTAACTGACTTCCCAGTGTCTGATTAAGCTGAAATTTGGAATACCTATAGGTTCTTGGTGACAATGCAATATTATTTTAACAACGAGCTGATCTGATGATGGAGCCCGGAGCTGTTCAACAGAACTCACTTTTTTTTTAGTGAAATGTTGCAAGTTCAATTTGACCCACTTTCCAGTGTTTGATTGAGCTAAAATTTGGCACACTTATAGATTGTAGATAACAATGTAATATTATGTTAACAATAAGCTGATCTGATGCTGGAGTCAGGAGCTGTTCAACAAACCTCAATATTTGTTTGGATTAAATCTTGCAAATTCAATTTGACCCACTTCCCAGCATCTGATTGAGCTGAAATTTGGCACACTTATAGATTCTCGATGACGATGCAATACTATTGTAACAGCGACCTGATCTGATGATGGAGCCAGGAGCTGTTCAACAGAACTCACTTTTTTTTAGTGAAATCTTGCAAGTTCAATTTGACCCACTTTCCAGTGTTTGATTGAGCTAAAATTTGGCACACTTATAGATTCTAGATAACAATGTAATATTATGTTAACAGTAAGCTGATCTGATGCTGGTGTCAGGAGCTGTTCAACAAAACTCAATATTGTGTTCGGGTCAAATCTTTAAAGTTTAATTTGACCCACTTCCCAGTGTCTGATTGAGCTGAAATTTGGCACACTTATGGATTCTTGGTGACAATGCAATATTATTGTAACAACGAGCTGATCTGATGATGGAGCCAGGACCTGTTCAACAAAACTCATATTTTTTTTAGTGAATTCTTGCAAGTTTAATTTGACCCACTTTCCAGTGTCTCATTGAGCTAAAATTTGGCACACTTATAGACTCTAGATAAGAATGTAATATTATGATAACAACAAGCTGATCTGTTGCTGGAGTCAGGAGTTATTCAACAAAACTCCTCGGTAAATTTTTCGATTGAGGTGAAACTTTGCATTTTTTTCTAGTTCCGAATACATTGTAATAATATGGTGACAATGAGCAGATGTGCTGATAAAATCTGGTTGTATTCCATTCAAATTCTCAGTGATTAACAGTAGAGCATCCGTGTTTGGGCTCATTTAAAATCAGCTTACCCTTACTATGTTAAATCTCATTTCTAAACGGTATGAATGGTTCTGAGTAATAAGTAGGTACTTCAGCAACTCAAAAAACCGGTTTTATAGTCTCTATCTGTTTGCAATCCGATAATATAGCATTGTTTACCTACCAATATTCCATACATTAAAGGTGAATAAGTTGATATCTTTTGCGGCATAACTGGACATCTCGAGACGTAACCTAAATCTCATCAATTTTTTTGTTGACATGTCTTATATCATGGAAACTATGGGGAATTTTGGTTATTTATTGTCATCATTCGAAAGAGGGCATAAAATAACCATAGAAACAATTAACACAAATACTGTAAACTAATTTACCGAGAAACCAGAAGAGGTCAAACTTTCAAACGGCCGCCCTGAAAAGTTGGTGTTTTATACATGTCAACGTATTCACGCGTGCCACGGATTTGGTAGGTGAGTCATTTGCAAAAAAATTGTACATTTTCTTGTTTCAGAAGGTATTTTTGTGTAACGATTTTACATACATTTGTGTATAAAATATCACCGAAGTGACACAACAAAAAATTTAATAAAAAAATAAATATCGTCTATTAATAATAATTATCATTTGTATTATAGGTATGTCTATTGAATGAAACTACACAACGCAGTAAAATATTTGTGATTTTTACTTCAACTTCCAAAAATAATTCGCATAAGTTACACAAAAACATCTTGTGAAAAATCCGACCACCACAAATTTTGTTGAATAACAACTGAACCAAAATCGCTACGCTATATTTCCTTAGATTGGTAGCTTCCTGCAATGGTGCACTTTTAAAATAAATTATGCATACGTTCACAACAAGCCAAATACCCCAGCTAGAGCGTTACACAGGGCGAGTTACACAAAATACCAAAAACAGGGACCACGACTTTAAACTCGAATAAATAATTCATTTTTAATGTTATAATACTATTATTGTCATTTTTATATAGCGCAACTTCTTATCTGATGTACCCATTAACTAATCTAGTAATATTATGAAGTTAGTAGCATAAATTTAAATGTTGAACCTGCGAAAACCGAAAGTGGACATCAGAATTTTGGAGAGAGAAATTAGCAGTTTTTTGAATTTAATTTTGAAATAGAAATATAGATAAATACGTTAGATTAAATACATGATTTCCAAACAACATTTGTAACTAATTAACATTGTACCACCTATAGTTTTGTTTTAATCTTTAATTGAATGGAGGGGAACAATTTTTTTTCACTACAACTTTTTTGCAAAGGACCCAGGTAGGTTCAGTCAGCGACAAAAGTCGCTGAAAATTTTCTAGCTTCCATATTATCCTACACCTACATTATGCAACAAAAGTGAACGATCTGCTCTAGCGCTATTATGAGATGAACATTTAAATTTACAAACCTTGAACAGCGTCGAAATAAAAAATGCTGAATGAATTTGAATTTCGCGGGCATTCTACCTGTGAATATTCCCCTTAGTACCTACATTACGTAGAGGTATTATACCAACTGTTCTGTGCTAATACGACCAGCTGATTATTTTCATCCAGATATTTTTGTAGCTAATGAGGTCAGCAGCGGGCACAAAAACCAAGACCACAGAAAAAGCTCGTGTTTCGTAAAACCTGTATTATTCTAAGTTTTTTAGTACCAGTAGCGCCATCTGTGTTATTAGAATAGAATGCAAATTTAGTACCTCAGGTTCTCGAGAAACAGCGCCCTCTGTGTGACAGTGTTGGATGCGTGCAGTTAGGTACTTTATTTTTATAAACATAGATGGCGCGTGTGACACTTCCGTACTGCAGGATGCACTGGCAACATTAACGTTCCGTTCCTACTTGACACATTTTGATCATTAGTTTTTAGTTGGGTATTTTTTTCAAAAAAGACACGTCTTTTAAAAAAAATCTAGTTTTTTGAAATATTCTTTTGTCGAAAAAAAAAAAAATACATGAATCACCTATTTTTTTGACAATTTTCTTGGAAATTAATCTGATTTTATCTTGACTTTGTAATTATTGATTTTCTGTTTATGTAGAACGGAACGTAATTTGTCTTGGTACCTAGAGTTGCCATGCCAGGAAATTTCTATGAACAGAAATAACTTGTCGCAAATCCACCATTTTCTCTTTGTAACTAACCGGTGTCCAAAACACGTGCGTACGATCAAGTTACATGGAAAACTTGTGTGATCGCGACTGAATATCTCTCTATAACTTAACTAAAAAGTGCGCCGTGTTTCCGTCGACAGGTGACGCGTATTCAACGACAGTATGAACACCGAGAAGCTAAAAAAACTGCAATCGCAGGTGCGCATCGGCGGCAAGGGCACTCCGAGGCGCAAGAAGAAGGTTGTCCATGTTACCGCCGCCACAGACGACAAGAAACTACAGTCGTCCCTCAAAAAGCTGTCAGTAAACACAATCCCTGGCATCGAGGAAGTGAACATGATAAAGGATGACGGCACTGTGATACATTTCAATAACCCGAAAGCGCAGGCATCGCTCGCGGCGAACACATTTGCGATCACGGGTCATGGTGAGAACAAGCAGATTGCGGAGATGCTTCCGGGCATCCTGAGCCAGTTGGGGCCGGAAGGTTTGAACCAGCTGAAGCGGCTGGCGTCCAGCGTCGCCGCGCCGAAGCCTCTAGACGAGGATGACGAGGTACCTAACCTAGTCGGCAACTTCGACGAGGCCTCCAAGCAAGAGGCCAAGGAGGTCAAAGCTGACGACAAGGAGCCAGAGAAAAATCCAGAACCCGAAACCAAAGCCGACAAAAAAACCGACTAAGCATCTTTCAAGTCTAGTTTTTTAATTTGCTCACCCAACAGTGAACACAGGATTTCTAAAGTCACAGAGGTGTCTCAAACTGTTAATAAACTGAGTATTTTGTGTTCCTAATAAATGTATTATGAATTTGACTTTTTGCATTTATTGTAAAAACTGTATGTGATGGTGTCAGATCGAATAGGAACGTGATTTGTTTTATTTTACCGTGACTTGTGACTTTAGGAATTCATCTGTAGCCATCCTAACTTCTACAATGCTTGTCCCCCTCTGCCATGCACTAATACTTACTTTAGTTTATATACTCTGCATATTGGGATATGTTGATTCTCGTATTATAGGACCCTAGATAAGTGTTATGACCCCATAATTGGCTATATCAGTACAATTGTAAAGAAAATCTATTCGCAGAACATTATTTTTTACAGTGCACACAAAAATATAGGAAAAAATTATGTATAGTAAGGTGTAAACCTTTTAAATATTTTTTATTAGTATTTTTAAAATTGTTAATTCATGTCCGATGAAAGGTATGCTTTTTCATTGTAAAAGAAATAGGATAAAAATGGAGGATTTAGTCACAGGTAGCTCTTTAGGTTAAATCAGAGCGATATAACATTGTATAATAAAAACATAAAAATTGCAAAAATTTTAAACGATTGAAGTTTTGTATGTTGTTATGACGAATAAACTTTGATCAACGAAAGTTGTATATTATTTTACCTTCTAAAAATGACCTTCGACCTTTGAATTTAGCCAGTCATGGTTTGCTGTTAGTAGGTAGGTACTTTATATAAGAGGGAAAGATCTTAACTACCTATACTTATTGCTGGGTAGGTAGGTACTTATAATAAAACAGTACATAGAATTTTCCACCTAATTACGAATTTGTACTTACCTACCTACTTATAAAGCCAGTTAATAGGTATTATATTATCAAAATATGCTGGAAGGCGAAAGATAACTTAAGTAGGTAGGTATGTGAAAGGAAATTGTGGTTAAGTACTAATAATATTACCGCCCGCCGCCGTTAGCGTAATCATCATAGCATAATTAATCATACAAACTAGATAATAGCAGCATTTACACGCAGAGATCGGCCTGCGGATTTTCCCGCGGATCGATCTCTGCCATTCCAACCTTTGACAGTTTTATCCGCGGATATCCGTAAAGATATCTTTACAGATATCTGTACAGTCCAGATCCGTGTTAAAAACTCTACCGTTTAAAGGCCGCTAGTTTTATCCGCGGATATCTTTACAGATATCTGTACAGTCCACACAACGATCTATTATCATTTAATCTTGGTTATAAGGATTGTTGGTCTTGTTGAGAGGCTTTCTTGGTAGCTTTGTCTCTTTCACACTCGTTGTTGGATTAGTAGTGTGCCCATGTCATTTAAATTTCAGGATATTTTTACTTTATCGCGCTCGACAAAATCAGCGCTTGATTTCGATCCATGGTTTCGATCCTTGAATTCGATCCTTGATTTTGATCCTTGATTTTGATTTCGATCCTTGATTTCGATCCTTGGTTTCGATCTTGGATTTCGATCCTGGATTTCGATCCTTGATTCTTGAATTTTGAACCTTGAATCTGAAATTTTGAATCTTGAATCTTTGAAGTGACAGCTGTCAAACTTCAAATGACCATATCTCGGTAACTACTCGTCCTAGACTCCCCGTTCTCAGTTCAAATGAAAGCTATGACCAAGATCTTCATTTGAAGTGACAGCTGTCAAACTTGAAACCGCCATATCTCGGGAACTACTCGTCCTAGACTCCCCGTTCTCAGTTCAAATGAAAGCTATGACCAAGATCTTCATTTGAAGTGACAGCTGTCAAACTTCAAATGGCCATATCTCGGGAACTACTCGTCCTAGACTCCCCGTTCCCAGTTCAAATGAAAGCTATGACCAAGATCTTTATTTGAAGTGACAGCTGTCAAACTTCAAACCGCCATATCTCGGGAACTACTCGTCCTAGACTCCCCGTTCTCAGTTCAAATGAAAGCTATGACCAAGATCTACATTTCAGATGACAGATGACATTTTGACAGCTGTTATTGAAAATGTAGATCTTGGTCATAGCTTTCATTTGAACTGAGAACAGAGAGTCTAGGACGAGTAGTTCCCGAGATATGGCGGTTTGAAGTTTGACAGCTGTCACTTCAAATAAAGATCTTGGTCATAGCTTTCATTTGAACTGGGAACGGGGAGTCTAGGACGAGTAGTTCCCGAGATATGGCCATTTGAAGTTTGACAGCTGTCACTTCAAATGAAGATCTTGGTCATAGCTTTCATTTGAACTGGGAACGGGGAGTCTAGGACGAGTAGTTTCCGAGATATGGCCATTTGAAGTTCGACAGCTGTCACTTCAAATGAAGATCTTGGTCATAGCTTTCATTTGAACTGGGAACGGGGAGTCTAGGACGAGTAGCTTCCGAGATATGACCATTTGAAGTTTGACAGCTGTCACTTCAAATGAAGATCTTGGTCATAGCTTTCATTTGAACTGGGAACGGGGAGTCTAGGACGAGTAGTTTCCGAGATATGGCCATTTGAAGTTTGACAGCTGTCACTTCAAAGATTCAAGATTCAAAATTTCAGATTCAAGGTTCAAAATTCAAGAATCAAGAAAAAAACTTTGTAAATTTATACCGTTCCACGCGCCAGTCCAAAATCTTTACAGATATCTTTACAGATATCTTTACAGTCCGGATCCGTGGGAAAATCTCTACCGTTTAAAGGCCGCTAGTTTTATCCGCGGATATCTTTACAGATATCTTTACAGATATCTTTAAAGATATCTGTACAGTCCGGATCCGTGGGATAATCTCTATCGTGTAAATGCCGCTAATTAATCAAGCTCTGAAATAAATTATGCATGGCCTTGAACCTTGATGTCAATCGATCAACTCAGTGCAAGTGAAAGTGACAACGGAAGAGGTGCAAGTTCGATTCTCTTTCGTGGACACAGAACACTTTGTACATGGAAATTGAGAGACTGGTTATACAGGACCATAGTACCTACATAAGAAAAACCTATAGTAGGGCCTGCTCAGAATACCTATAAAAAAGGACTCAAAGTGGCTGGTGGTAATGGTGGTAATGGTTAGGGATTGGAAGTGGGTCCTACCTTATCTAATCATAGACCTCACTATTATGTGCTTACTAAGTGGGTTGAAGCGTGAAGGTCAGTTGAGTTGAGTCTTCTTTGGGTGGGACGAAGACGGACTGGTAGTGGTAGGTATTCTTGAACGAAATTTCAGCTCAGTCGCTGTCAAATTGTAAAATGTCAATGTCATTCGTTGCGTTGGTTTTAGAACGAAATATCTGAAAAAGTGAAATGTGAATGGTGTTTATTTCTGGATATTTTCTGCGAAATTACCAAAGTTATCTTTGCCAAACCCAAGGATCAAGTGATGATAGCCAGGCCGTGGACCGACGACTTACCAAAATGCCAAAACACCGTCGTAGCATCGTATTTTTCCCGTGTCGGTGGGAATACAAATTCCACGGACGATTATCTCTGTTTTTACTGTCAGACTGAAGATAATTTGTAAGTAACACGTAAATCTATTCAAATTCCTTGCTTCTTAACAGCCTAGCTATCAAATATCGCCGAAAATCACCATTAATAACTGCTGTTCTTAGAGCCGTTTCTCGCAAGGTTTTTTACCATTTTATTTCCTACAGATGTCTGTATGGAGTGTTCGAGCCACACAATGGACTTGACGCGGCCAGGTTTATCATGCAGAGGATGGCCGTGGAGATTCTCTTCTCACAACCCTCTTCAAACTCTGATGAAGAAATTCGGGAGAAGTTGAGGTACCTACCTACCATATTTAACTTTGTTTGTTTAAAAATGTAAAGGATTTTGAACCATAACTAAACTAGGTACACAACATTCTTTTTATTATTCAATGTTGGCGGCCTAAGGGCGCTGACAGATTCTATAGGTAGATAATAACATAAGAATGTAACTAATTCTTGATTAGGATAACTGTTAGCTGCTTAAATAATGTCTTTCTTAAGACATGCCACTGAGCTTTTCAGCTCTCATCTTTGCCAGCTACATACATATTCTTATTCATACTCATATTCATATTCTCCATATTCGATAATTCACTACCCTAAGATGACCCTTGAAAATGACATAAGTAAACACCAATAAAAATCTAAATGTTTTCAGGAATGCGTTTGTGTCTGTTGAGAAGGCCTACATAGAGAATTATGATGGAATGATTGCGGAAAGAACTAGTTTGCAGTACCAACTACAAACCTTGACAGAATCACAGGTATTTTTAAATTCTAGTACTAATCATTATTATGATTTTGCTATAACAGCCTTTTTATCCTTGCAGTAGCTTTCTGGCATTGTGACAGCTGCTTGCTTCAATTTGGTCCACTCCAAGTATGCTTAAAATGCCATTAATTTGGCCGAAATATGTTACCTAAGTCTCTATTCCCAGTCTCATAAACTATTTTTTTTGTAATTTTAATACCTACTAAGCTGACAAGCATACGGCCCACCTGATAGTAAGCTGATACCTTAGCCTATGGGCACCTGCGACACCAGAGGAGTCACAATCGCGCTGATGACCCTTTAAAAATTTCAAAACGCTTTTTGATTAACGCCATAATGTTTTTTGTATTTTATTTGCCTACTAGCAGCGCCCTCGCGGCGTAGCCCTCGTACTGATGGTAAATGGTGATGATGATGATGAAAAGTAACCTATAACCTTCCTCAAGATTATAGTTATCAAATGCAGAAATAATTTTTCAAATCGGACTGGTAGTTCCTGAGATAAGCGCGTTCAAACAAAAAACTCTAGTGTAGATGTAGATAGATTTAAAAATAGCACTTTTGAATCTTCCAGAAATCAAACAGCGACATCCTAACCCGACTAAAAGAGATAGACCAGCACCTCTCCGGAGGCGCTACAGTCGTGCTAGCACTGGTACACAACAACAAACTATTTGTGGCCAATGTCGGAGAGCCAAGAGCGCTACTGTGCAGGACGGATGATAACTCTGTATTAAGAGTGGTACAATTGACTGTGGACCATGGATTGCATAATGAGGATGAGCTTCTGAGACTGTCGCAGTTGGGGTTGGATGCTGTTAAACTGAGGAATAGTAAGTTTTTCAACCTCTTTAGTTTTTGTTGCATTAGTTAAGGAGTGGGCATCGTTTTTCGTATGCGCGTATTTGAGCAGCGTTTGTATCGATACAAACGCGCGTACGTAAAACGTAGTGTACCCACTCCCTAAGGCTGGCATTGCAATCACCCGTACGTACCGTCGGCGCTGATAAGCGAGTTATCTTTATTACAATGAAATAAGGATTCTGACTTCGGCACTGACGAGAGCAATCAGCGTAGCCATTTCTGCTAAACAATCAGTATCCTCTTTCATTGTAATAAAGATCACTCGCCTATGAGCGCCGACGGTACGGTAAAACCAGCCTAAGTTCTTCTAAAGTAAAGTTGTTTTGATTCTAGCACAATACCTCGGCAACCAGACCGGCACGCGTTGCCTCGGCAACTATCTAGTGAAGGGTCTGTACCGCGCCTTCCCAGCGCTGTCGCCCGCCGCCGCCGAGCCGGTCGTGCCCACGCCAGAGATACACGGACCTATACAACTGGACGACAGTTGCAGGTAACTACAGTACGCACAATCAACTGGACGACAGTTGCAGGTAACTACAGTCCGCACAATCAACTGGACGACAGTTGCAGGTAACTACAGTACGCACAATCAACTGGACGACAGTTGCAGGTAACTACAGTACGCACAATCAACTGGACGACAGTTGCAGGTAACTACAGTACGCACAATCAACTGGACGACAGTTGCAGGTAACTACAGTCCGCACAATCAACTGGACGACAGTTGCAGGTAACTACAGTACGCACAATCAACTGGACGACAGTTGCAGGTAACTACAGTACGCACAATCAACTGGACGACAGTTGCAGGTAACTACAGTCCGCACAATCAACTGGACGACAGTTGCAGGTAACTACAGTACGCACAATCAACTGGACGACAGTTGCAGGTAACTACAGTACGCACAATCAACTGGACGACAGTTGCAGGTAACTACAGTACGCACAATCAACTGGACGACAGTTGCAGGTAACTACAGTCCGCACAATCAACTGGACGACAGTTGCAGGTAACTACAGTACGCACAATCAACTGGACGACAGTTGCAGGTAACTACAGTACGCACAATCAACTGGACGACAGTTGCAGGTAACTACAGTCCGCACAATCAACTGGACGACAGTTGCAGGTAACTACAGTACGCACAATCAACTGGACGACAGTTGCAGGTAACTACAGTATGCACAATCAACTGGACGACAGTTGCAGGTAACTACAGTACGCACAATCAACTGGACGACAGTTGCAGGTAACTACAGTACGCACAATCAACTGGACGACAGTTGCAGGTAACTACAGTACGCACAATCAACTGGACGACAGTTGCAGGTAACTACAGTACGCACAATCAACTGGACGACAGTTGCAGGTAACTACAGTCCGCACAATCAACTGGACGACAGTTGCAGGTAACTACAGTACGCACAATCAACTGGACGACAGTTGCAGGTAACTACAGTACGCACAATCAACTGGACGACAGTTGCAGGTAACTACAGTTGTCACATTGGATCTAGGCATTCGTGAAGTTAGGCTTTTGGCTGTGCAGTAGAAAATTTTGTATGAAAAAGCTACACTGAGTGAGTACCTACCCTAAACCGACGAGCTTGCATGAAGAATGTGATAAGAGTGAATGAAGCCAAAGAAGTGTGGAAGAAGTATGTCAGGATCGTAGCAAGTGGCGATCTGTGGTCTCTGCCTACCCCTATGATGGGAAACAGGCGTAAGTTTATATGTATGTATGAGTGAGCATCGAAACGAGCTAACTTCACGAATGCATTCTATTGTGAGTAGTGTACTAGAAATGTATGCGCACAGAGTAATTTCTAAGGCAGTGGGCACACTGCGTTTTTTGCAGCACGTTTGTGCTGCGACATACAAACACGATGCGAATGCGTTGCTCAAAAATGCGCTACAAAAAACCCAGTGTGTCCTACTCCCGGTTTGCGTTTGTATCGATACAAACGCGCTTCAGTATACGCCGTGTGGGCAGCACACGGCGTATTAATATGTGAAGTAGTTTCTGTTAATATTGCATTTCACATAAAAAACATTTTTTTTTCAGATTCCTGATTCTAGTAAGCTCCGGCGTCTACAAACGCATCCAGGAAGCGAAAGGAAGCGAACAAACAAACAAACAGCTCTCACAGATCATAGTCGAGAACTTCCGCAAGCAACCAGACTTCACTCAAGTCAGCAAAGCGGTACTAGAAGAAATCGAAGAAGAGTTCGTCTGTTTTTGCTACAAAAACAACCTATCACCACGACCCAACACCCACATGTCATTATTAATAAGAAACTTTAATTTCCTGCCTCCAATAACGCCGGAAAGTCCTCAAGCTATCCCTAAAAATACGTCAGTAAGATTCAATCCAATCATTCAGTCGAAATCTAACACTTTCCTGAACGAAATTGACTCTAATTACTCTTCAACTAATACAGAGAGTAATGTTGATACTAATCGGTCGATTGAATCTACGTCAGATGTGGATCCTAGCGGCAGACCGTTTGATAGAGATAGAAAGATAAAGCCGTATGTGGATTTCACTTGTTATTTCGAGAATGTGGCTAAAGCTAGAAAGAATGGCACACTGCCTGATTTTATAAAATAACTGCCTCCGTAGTGATGGTATATGGTGATGATGATGAAAAGTAGCCTATAACCTTCCTCAAGATTTTAGCTATCAAATGCAGAAATAATTTTTCAAATCAGACTGGTAGGTGTTAGTTCCTGAGATTAGCGTGTTCAAACAAACAAACAAACAAACAAACTCTTCCGCTTTATATAATGGTAGTTTGGTACTAGCTGCGACTTCGCGGCGTTGACCCCGTATTGATGGTATATGGTGATGATGATGAAAAAAAGCCTATAACCTTCCTCGAGATAAGCTATCAAATGCAGAAATGTTTTTTCAAATCCGACACAAACTCTTCAGATTTATTTTATTAGCATAGATTATAATTATAGTGCCTTCTTGTCATAGATTCGTTGAAATAAAGTATATTTATTACGAAATGTTTAATATTGATACATAGAATTAAGCCTAATATTAGTAAATAAAATGCAATGAGTTAATTTAAACTGGTTTGTAATCCAACTTGCTCTCGAGTTTCTTGTTGTCGGCCACTTTGCGTACAGCCTTCATTAGATCCTCCTGCGAACAAAAATTTAATTATTAATATTCCTTCCTTTTGATTTTTTTTAAACCACCCCAATATTGAGATAAACAAAAAAAAAATACTCAAAACAGTTGAGCCATTTTCAAATTTTTAACATGGCAAAAAAAAACGTATTAAAGACTAGATGTCGCCCGCATGGGAACCCTGATGGTATATTGGTGGTACGATCGATGATGAAAAGCCTATAACCTTCTTCAAGAGTTTAGCTATCAAATACAGAAATAATTTCTCAAATCCGACTGGTAGTTCCTGAGATAAGCGCGTTCAAACAAACAAACTCTTCAGCTTGAATAGATTAGTATAGATTCTATCAGTTATCTTGTTTCCATAGTACAAGCTTTGCTTAGTTTGGGGCTAGATGGCGCTGTGTGGTAATCCACCAATATTTATATCACTATCATCACTTCACTATCACTACATAGTATAAAACAAACTCGCTTCCCGCTGTCTGTCCCTATGTGTGCAGATCTTTAAAACTACATAACAGATTTTGATGCGGTTTTTTTAATAGTGATTCAGGAGGAAGGTTTATATGTCTGATACATGCATAATATAGTAGAGTAACACTGATAATTTTAGAGGTTTCTAATGTGATGTGTGATGTGTGTGACACGTGCGAAGCGGGTCGCTAGTTTATAATATTGGTGTGCAGGTGTGCTAAACTCCAGTGATTACCTGTATAATGTACTCCCTCTCAGCCCTAATAGCGAAGAGTCCAGCCTCAGTGCAGACGTTGCGCAGATCCGCGCCGTTGAACGTGTCCGACAGTTTGACGACCGCCTCGTAATCCATCTCGCCGTGCTTCGCGATCGGCTGAGCGTGGATTTTAAGGATCTCCAGTCTGGAATTGAAAGGATTGAATGGAATTTCATGTGATGAAAATATAATAGAAAGTATTATGTTCAGGCACAGAATAAATAGGTACAGAAGCCTGACTTATTTAAATAGCGATTCTTGCTGCGACGCAACAAAGTGCAATTCAGCTCGCTTAAGCGCTTAATGCCTATCGCAATATTCACCTAAACATTGCCTCTCTAAAGCATAACTCTGTTACAGTCTGTACAAACAAACAAACAAATATTGCTCGTTTAATAGAATAAACAAATATTTGCAGATCATACAATCATTGGTCCCGCGGCGGGGATCGAACCCGCAAACTCTTCGTCTCAGGCGAGCCTTCACCCACTGCCACAGTGGTCGTCTATAATAGTTATAATGCGGTTTTTGTATGGAGTGTCCGGGGTGTTACTTACCTAGCCTGTTCATTAGGCAGTGGAATCTCGATCTTCCTGTCGAGGCGACCGGGTCGCAGCAGCGCGGGGTCCAGAGTGTCTGGTCGGTTGGTCGCCATTATGATCTTCACCTAAAATAAAAGTAAGTTCGTATGAGCAAGTGGACAACTCTGGTGACGGAGTTTTTAGGCCGACTAGGCTTATTATGGCTTACTAGCTGACGCCCGCGACTTCGCCCGCATGGATGACTATTTTGTTTATCCCACGGGAACCGTGCATTTTTTCGGGATAAAAAGTAGCCTATGTCATATTCCCGGTCATCTCTATCTATGTTTCAAACAGCCAAATCGGTTCAGTGCTTGTCGAGTTATAAATCATTCAGATGAATCAAAGTATGTAACTACATAGATTAACTGTCCTATACGAGAGAAAAACTCAACAAAGAAATAAAGGAACAAACATACATCCAAACATCCATCCATCCAAACAACTAAACCATAGTTTCTCAACCTTATTTTGCCCACCACCCATTTTGAGAATATATTTTTTTCAAGAACCCCCCACCACATATCTTAATGCGCCATCTTAATGCCACCTAATTTTCTCTAGGTCTTCTACTGCCCCCCTGAAAGACTCAAACGCCCACAAGGGGGCGTTATTTCCCACGTTGAGAACTAGTAGACTAGAGGAACAAACGTGCATCCATCCATCCATTCTGATCGCGAAATTTATAAAAAGACAATCCATCCATCCATCTAAACTTTCGCATTTATAATATTAGTGTGATCATCATGGCAATCTCACCTGTCCGAGGCTGTCGAATCCGTCCATCTGGTTGAGGAGTTCCATTAATGTTCGCTGGATCTCACGGTCGGCCGATGTACCCTCCGAGAAACGACGACCACCTGCAATTAAACCACACTAATTATAAATGCGAAAGTTTGGATGGATGGATGGATTGTCTTTTTATAAATTTCGCGATCAGAATGGATGGATGGATGCACGTTTGTTCCTCTAGTCTAGGCCATAGTTTCTCAACCTTATTCTGCCCACCGCCCACTTTGAGAATATATTTTTTTCAAGAGGGCCCTGTATCCTAATGCGCCATCTCAATGCCCCCTATTTTTTTCTGGGTATTCTACTGCCTCCCTGTAAGTCGTAAACGCCCACGAGGGGGCGTTATCGCCCACGTTGAGAACCTATGCTCTAGGCGGCCACCCACGTTCAATTCTATCGTCCAATCGATTGGATACTGCCAGTTTGAACATGCCGAATGGACCGTGTGTGGAAGTGGATCGGCATGACTGTTCGATTGGGCGAAAAATCCAATCGGCATGACCATGCCGACTGAAACGTGTATGAGGTCGCGACTCGACAACCACTGAACTTAGGCTGATTTTAGTCTCACGCTCAGCGCTGACGGTGACCGTGAGACTAAAATCAGCCTTAGATAGATATTGTGGGATAAAAAGTTAGTAGTCCAGGCAACTGCTAGTGTTATAAAATATGTGAAAGTTTGTGAGGATGGTTGTTTGTTACTCTTTCACACAAAAACAACTGAACAGATTCGGCTGAAACTTGGAATATTATAATATGGTTTGACGTGGATTAAGACATAGGCTACTTTTAGTTGGCCACTAGCCAACTCTGGTGACGGAGTTTTTAGGCCGAATAAAGGCCTCATGGCGACTTAAAAGCCGGGAGTGACAATTTAACGTGCCCTCCGAAGCACGAAAGCGGTCAGCTGTATCCAAATTGTGACCGCTCAGCGACGTTAAAAAGGCCGTTAATGCAGAATCACAACAGGAATTGAACTATATGCTGTCTCTTTTCATAGACTGACAGTGACAAGAACAGCATAATATGCTGTTTTTGCAATTTCTATTGTGATTCTGTTGCTAGTGGCCTTTTTAGCCCCGCAGAACGTCGCTTGAAGATATGATGATGATGATGAATGAATTATAAATACATAGGTAGGTAAGTACATAGAATACTTTATAACATCCAGACACAGAACAAACATCTATGTTCATTACAAAAATGTTTGTCCTGGGTGGGAATCGAACCCACGACCTATAGTGCAGAAGGCAGAGCTACTCCCAACTGAGCTAAGAGGCCAGCCATATTTCTTCAAACTTTCATTGTTTAGTTGATTACGTACCAATAGCGTCGATTTCGTCCATGAATATGATACAAGGCTGGTGATCGCGAGCGTAGTTAAACATCTCTCTGATGAGACGCGCCGACTCACCGATGTACTTGTCCACTATAGCTGATGATACCACCTGGGAAGAATAGGGTATTCAAATAACAATTAAATAAAGATTTAGTGAAAAGACTCGACATACCCTTCATAAACTAGACGAGTGGCTAAATTAAACAAAAAAAAAAAACTGATTTCCACCTGAGAAAATAGATGGTGACAGACGGACAAGAAAGTGATCTTATAATTTGTATTTGTATTTATTTATTTAAAACACGAGTTGGGCTTACAGATTAGACCAAAGCGCCCAAAACGTCTATGCTAATAACAGAATGTGGTAGGTACTTAAAACTATCTTCCTATTTACCTTTTGAAGTACGGAACCCTATAAAACACAAAAAAAAAATATTTCCACGAATTGATTCCTGAATTCCACCTCCTTTTTTTTTTCGTTCGGTTAAAAATTTAATGAATAACGCTCGACATAACACATCACACTAATATTATAAATGCGAAAGTTTGGATGTCTCTTATAACTCGACAACCACTGAACCGATTTGTCTAAAATTAAAAATATAGATAGATAATGACCGGGAATAGGACATAGGCTTGTTATCCACGCGAGTTAACATCTAGTCCCTTCATAAACACAGAAAACCGGCGCTACAGAAGCTCTATGCTACTGTAGCCCACTCCGAGTGGTGACCAATTTTGTGTGTAGATTTAAGGTACCTACCTATAAGTTTTTCGAATTTATCATTTAGTATTTACACAAAATAAACGATTTTCTATTCTATTCTAAAAGAGCTGGTGGTCTACCTTTAGGAAGTTAGCATCGAGCTGGGAAGCCACGGCCCGGGCCAGTAGAGTCTTGCCCGTCCCGGGGGGCCCGTATAGCAGGCATCCCTTCGGTGGGGTGATACCAACCCGGACAAACAGCTCCGGGTTCATCAGAGGCAGTTCTATCACCTGGAATATACAAAATTATGTTCATTTACGAATTTTTCCAGTTATGAGACCTAGCTAGATCGATTTTTCGCCTCCGTAAACAACCACATTGCAAATGTCATCAAAATCCTTAGAGCAGTCTTCGAGAATGTTTTTTTTTTTTAGAATCCTTTGCAACTTGCAATCTGCCTTTCTGGGCATTGAGCGAGAGTTGTTTTTGCGTCCGTGCGTAAATGTCATGGATGGTAACAGCTCAGTGGCTATTCCATAATGAGTATTCTTCGAGAATGTAAAAACAAACAGAAAAACAAATATTGCTCGGTTAATAGTATGAGGTGAGATAAGATTTAAATTAGGGGCCGTCCATTAATGTATATGTGAGATGATTTTGGCGATTTTTCGACCCCCCACCCCTCTTGGTGAGATGTCATGAGATTTGGCTCGACCCCCTCCCCCTCCTCTTAATCTCACGTGAGTTTGAAGATTTTTATTTTTTTATTTTTTTATTCTATATTTGAGTTTGAAGATTGAACAATAAAATTCTTAAATAGGTAAGTACTTAAATTCGTAAATGAATATTCATTCTAATTCAGTTCACGGGGATTTCTGTGTGGTCTTAAGAGTGATTAATTACGAAACTAACATGTCTACGTGATTTTAAATAAATTCATGTAGTTTAAAAAATACGTGATATTTGCAGAGACCTCCCCCACGTGAGATTGGGTGAGATTTGGCTCGACCCCCCCCCCCCAAAGCTTCATGAAATTAATGGACGCCCCCTTACCTCTCTAAGTTGTCTGATCTGTTCCTGCAAGCCTCCGATAGCGGCGTATGTGACGTCACCGGGGTCTTCGTGACTCATGTTGTACACCAAAGGATCCACCTAGAATTATTGAGTTTTATACATTTTAGGTTCTCTCTTGTACTGTATTTGGGCTGTGGATGACGATGATAATGATTTTTTGTGTTCCATTTGCATCTATGAAAAGTCTCTGGCTTTACGCAGGGATGGTAAGTACAGTAAAACCAGAAAAAGAATGCGTTTCGGAAAACATCGGAAACAATCGCATAAAATTACAAAAACGATTGATGAAAAGTTATTTGAAAATGAAAATCCTACTTATATTATAAAGGCGAAAGTCCGTGTGTGTGTGTGTGAATGTTTGTTACCACGTATCACCATATCTACTTAACTGATTTTGATGAAATTTGGAAAGTAGATAGTTTAGGTTCTGGAATAACACTCAGTTGCATTTGAATTTGAGCTGTGGATGATGAATGAAAGATAGATTTACCTCTCTGGGCAAATGCCTCATAATGGTGAGTGTGGTCATATCGAGCGCGACTCGGGTTCCTCCCTTAAGCTTGTTCTTGTCGAGCTGACGACGACATCCAACTACGTAACGGGGGCCGTTGGTCGCTTTTACTATAACTGAAAAAAAAGTTAAGTAATATTTTAAGGTTCGAATTTTCTTGCATTTTTTGCAAATTGCAGGACTGTGTCAGGTTGTATCTTGATCAAATTATGATTCGCGCATATAAAAGCTTAATAAGTGTTTCCATAATAATAAACAAAAGTATCATAGATCTATTCCTACTAATATAATAAAAAAAAATCGTTTATTTCAGACTTTTCTTAGTCCATAGTAAATACACAGAAACACATGAAAAAACACACACAGAAACACAAGCAAAAAATCTAACAGCAATTAAGGTCCCCTAACCTTTTGCTCCTACACCTGGCAGGAATGTACATATATAACAAAGCGGAAGAGTTTGTTTGTTTTAATTTTTTGTACGTAATTTAACGTTTTGAACCATTCTTTCTGCATTTGATATGTAAACTCTTGAAGAAGGTTATAGGCTACTTTTCATCATCATCACCATATACCATTACTATGGGGGCAACGACGCGGGGTCTCTCCTAGTATTCAATATTTCTTTATTTAGTTTTAGCTATTTGTGTCCCACTGCTGGGCAAAGGCCTTGTTAGGATCTATAGTTATGTTAGTATTCAATAACTTCGATAAAATTAATTATGTTGCGGCTCTGATAGTAAGGAATTTACTTACATTTCTCTTCAGTAAGCTGCTTCAGAACCTCGCCCACAATCTGTCCGACACTCTGCAGAGCTTTTAGGTCGTTCTCACTCTTATCGTACTGCTTGGTGAGGTCTTTTAACTGCTCTCGCACTGGAAAAGAGGTCATAACCAATTAATATAAGTAAAACAAAAATTTCATTTATTCAACAAAGTAATTGGATTGATGAGAATTACCTTATGAGTTAAGTAAATATACTCTATCTTATGTGATGAATCCTATCAAGAACCAGAGCAACCAACAAAAGTTAGTTTAACAATGCGGTCACAATTTGGATGAGTGTCATTACAACCTGAGCTCTTCAGTGCTTTGGAGGGCATTTTAAATTGTCAGTCCCGGCTTTTGAGTCGCTAAGCCATGACGGAGGCTTTTGGGCAGCCTAAAAACTTACAACATAATCTATCAAAAATGACTTGACAAACTACATCTCATCACCCTGGAGGCTGTACGGAAACTACTAGTATAAATAGATTCCATTCTGTTGATTTGTTACCCATAAATTCATCTATAATCCACAAAGGGTAGTAATAAGTCTCTTATGGTTTGCAGTACACTTACTGATATACTTTATGTAATAGGTACTTAAATTTTAGTAGTGAACATATATTCAGATGAAGAAAGGAAAAAGATTGTAAAGTTTAGTATTTATAACCTATTTATGTCATTTTCAAGAGTTTAATGAATTCAAAAGAAGCATTATACTCAATAACATTAATTCAGGGACTTATAGTTAAGAAATAAAATAGATTTCATTGTGAAAACAGAAAATTACTGGAGATGATTCGGCAAAAATCGATAGGGACGACCAAACTTACTGTCTTTCAGTCTGGACTCCACTTCCTTGTGTTCCATTAGTTTCTTCCTGTAATCCTGGAACGCCTTCTCTCGTTGCGTATCCATTGGGATAGCGGACCCTGCTGGAGGCATTTTGTTTTTGATGAAATCTATGCGATGCACAAAATCCAAAAATGAAAATCACCGACAAACGAAACGAATCACAATTTTTTTGACAGTGACAGTTGCAGAATGTTTTGACGTTGACTGTTTTCTTTTTTTTTCTTAATTGACAATTGACAACGTACACAGAACGCATTCTACCATCTTGCATGTTGGTTGGTTTTGCACGTTGGTTGGTTTATTATCTTCGCCTATGTTGACCTTCGAGCTTATCCCACCATCTTCCCCACACATTTTTGTGAGATCGTATCACACTGGTTTTTCAACACAGACCAAAAGATGTTGGTAGTGGTAGAGGTAGAGGGCAGAGTTTGGCTGAGTGACACGGTGGTAAGTAGGTATTCGCTGGATAAATCTTTGTCTCATCCAACACTTCCGAAGAAATTAAGCCAACAATGTGGAGGAGACAAGTCAAAAGTCAATGACGAACATCATTATTGTCATCAAATAATTTTCCAAATTGCACTATTTAAGGTAGGTAGGTAGGTAGGTAGGTACCTATTATGTAAGATTGTAGGTACCTAGGTAATACAATCGTGGACTGAATTTAATTTTGAGATATCCTTCAAGGTTTTAATATGTAGGAGTAAGTATATAATCTGTGATTTTGATACCACAAGCTTACCACAAGCAAAGCCACGGTCGGAAACTAGTCGTTCTTACATACCTACTGCAATAAGTAGAAAGTTTGATTTGAAAATTAAGTACCTACCTAGGTAGGTAGGTACCTACTTATGTACCTAGTTTTTTAAATAAATTCATAGGTACCTACTTAAACCTAATAAATTCCGTTTCCGCCACAGAAAGAAATCCGACTTCCCGCGTAAAACGAATGACGGCGACAGAGGCACAAAATTCATTGAATTTAAAAATTTAAAGTGGCCGTTTTTGCGGATAGAAAGCTAATCTCCGCTTGGTTAAGCGGATTTAGGAGTAAGAGGATCTCTAATCAAGATCCCTGCTGGGGTATTCTGGGGTAGGTACCTACCTAAGTAATATTTACGCAGACGTATTACCTAAGTCGGCTTTGAAAATTATCTAGTGCTCAAGATTAGATTATTTACCTACCTACCACTAAGCACAACGTTTTTATGAAATAGGTAGTAGGTACCTACCTACCTATTTATGTAAGTAGGTACCTACCTATTTAAGTATGTCCTAAGGGGCCTTTCACTCTTCAGCGTGTCGCCGGTCGCGTCCGCGAGTTGACCATTCACAGCACAGAGAAATTCGAAAATTCAAAATTCTCTGTGCTGTGAATGGTCAACTCGCGAACGCGACCGGCGACACGCTGAAGAGTGAAACAAGCCTAAGTGCCTATGTCAATTTCTTGTTTGCCTGTCTGTCTGTCCCTCCGGGTGGAATCTTGCAACTCCGAGCATTTCCCGAATCGCTATCTGACTGAAACTTTCAGGGATTGTAAAAACAAGGTAGGTAGGTAGGTAAGTATTTTTAAAACGTATAGTTTTATTGAAGAATTTTTGAAGATAGAATAGGTACTATTTAGAAGGGCAGTCAGAGGTAGGTAAGTATGTCCAACCAAATACATTGTCCATAAGTATTTGGTAGGTAGGTACTTTTTAAAGCCCTCGTTTTGCAGAAGTTAGCATTCCATAATGACGATTGCAAGCCCATCGATGCTGTTACAAAGCGAACTAATATTTTCCTAGGTATTAGAGCTCGAGTTGATGCGCATATAAATTTTTCAAAACGAAAAATCCATTTATGCACAGGACTCAAAACACACGACCTTCGGATACAAAGTGGAGGCACTAGCCCACTTTTAAAAAAACATTTTTTAACAAAAACTTTTTTACTCCCACCGGTCTAATTATCTACAAACTTTAGCCAGAGATATTCCGAACTTGAGATAAAAAACTTGTTCAGAGTTCTTGAGAAGTAGGTACCTACCTACTTACTGCATAGTTACCTAGGTAGGTAGGTACCTACTATTATTTTTGGGGTACTGTTAGGAGCGTTCCTAGCACCTAATACCCACCTTAACTCCTAACCTGCAGTGCGACTCAGACTTCAGGGGGTTCTTCACTATTTTTTTTTTTAATTTTATTGCTTGTTGTAAGTAGTATTCTACCTGACAGGTTGTAAGCCTATCGCCGCCGCCTTTTAAAACAGTATCGGGTTCCCCACAATGTCTTTTCCTCACCTTTCTCAAACACTTGTTTAGCGTAGAAAGTATTTCGTAGACGGTCTACGAAACTTTGAAATGAATAAAATGAATATGTTTTATTGAACTTATGATTTTCAAATCACCGTTTTGTATAGACTGAAATAAAAGATATCCTATTCCACATCGTGAATCATTCTCATTTCGTCCTTATTTTATACGGAACAGTTTAGGTGTTCACTTATCTTGTTTTTGTTTTAGGCACTACTTATACGGTGACATATCAGTGTTAAAGAAAAGTTAGTTTTCTTTTTAGTTGTTTTTTTCCGGCAAGGCGAAAATGCGGGTTCGGCAAAACTATTTTCTGACTGATACTTTCTTATCCTCATGTAGCTTGTGGGTACGGCGCTGCTCTAATCTATACAAATAAGAATAATATGGCATGTAGTGACCGAATTGGTTCAGTGCCTCGATCGCCAGTATGCACAAGTTTACTATTCGATCCGTGACTGTAGTAGGTATAGTCTCTCAAATGTATGGGATTCCGGTGCAGCGCCTCCAGTGGTAACTTGACTGAACTAAAATCCCAATACATTTGAGAGACTATACTACAGTCACGGATCGAATAGTAGACTCTGTGCATACTCGCGATCGGGGTACTGTCATACTCGAGTTTTGCACTTTGGCCCTATAGGTACCTACTATAAGTAAATTATATCTAGCTGGACATTGAACACAGCATCATGTAGCCAAAAAGTAAGCAGAGCTTGTGATTAATTGTGATTAGATTACCTAGTAGTTATATTAGTTTTAATGGGGTAATATAAATTAAAAAAGGGGGGTTTGGTACAAGCGAAGAGAGGCCTTTGCCCAGCAGTGGGATGAGGTGGGCGCGTGATCATGATGATGAAGATTAGTTTGATAACAACTGATCATTTTTAATAATAAATAACTTTTGTAAATAACCATTTAATTATCAAACATCACTAAATTTTGTCAGATTCTAACCTAATTGTTCCTTCTTCTCATCAGGAACTACACAGTTCATGCAACAATCACAGCACGGGCAACAAGACACAAACGGACTGACAAGCAACGGTAAAATATATACTAATAAACACATCCCTATTCAACCTCTTTCATTTCCATAGATAAAAAAATGTCGATGAATTTTCGTCACCTATTCAACCTCTTTCATTTCCATAGATAAAAAAATTACGGTTTTTCGCGTGCCGTCCTCAACTTTTGGACAAAGATGAGTTTAGTTTCGTTGCTTGGCTGTTTAGACTTTATCAATTTCCTTTGATTAATAGATTAATCAAAGCTTAGTTCCTTTATAATTCTAGATTTACTTGTACTGTAAAAAGTGTTACAAACGCGTATGCTTTTACTAAGCGCTTGCAATGTTTCATCCAATTTAAAAGCTTGGGTATTTCACACACGTCCGCTGTATTTATACAGAGAACAATTTCAAAGCATGCTTCCGAACTAGATTGTCGGCTTCTTCTTGGTTTATAAAACCAACAGTTAAATTTTCTTTACGAAATATGTAGGTACCTACTACAAACTTGCTTTGTTTTGACAATCGCTTACCATTTCAAGTAAGTACTGAAGCACTTAGAAGGACAATAAAATAATATTATAAATTGCTCATCAAACTTGTTTTTCTTCAAGAGAGGCTGTTCTGCAAAGATTTTTCTTGTTTCAAACACTTTTCCTACATCCAAATTATGCTCAAACGTGCTTACTCGCTTTTAAATCATGCTTAATTTGCTTACTTGATGATAACGCCAAATTCCTTCTCATTTCTTTATCCGATTTGAATGTCTTTAGCAATTATTTTTATGCTTGCTTCTTCTATGCTTAAAATGTACTGAAATAATGTGAAGTTCCTGTTTAACAATGCAAAGCAGAATCTTACTCGCTAGCGACGCGACTGCGTCAAAAGGAGGGTTATATTTTTCTGAGCAATTCCGTGCTTACTCACTTTGTAAGAATGAAAACAATAGCTCACCTTCACTGAACTACAAATTAGATTTAAATACTTAATAACAAACTGAGCTTATTCTTATTCTCTTTCTATGAAAGTTTCAATTTGCTTGCTTGCCTACACGCTTTGAGGAGTTACTTCATCAGATTCCGGTTCTAGTCCAAAGAACTCGACGCAGCGCGGTGGTATGATGGTAAGGCAGTGAGGACAGAAGGCCCTGGCACAGACAATCCAGGGACAGATGATGAGGAAAGGAATCAGGATAATCCAGGCACAAAAAGGTAGTATACAGCACATACAATTAGTTCTACTTTTTATCAACTCTGTTTTTAATCAAGTCTTAGTTAGTTCTCAGTCAATTTTTCGGATATTCGTTCGTTTTTCAATGATATTTGGTCAGTTTTAGTCTCTCTAATATTCAATCAATTTCAATCAATTATTTGGATATTCAATCGTTTTTCAGTGATATGCAGCATACACTGGGCTCCAATTTCCAGTAAATTTTTGGGATAATGTTTAAAATGGGTTCCACCACGTTTTCAACTCTTGGGATTATCGATTATTTCACTGATGAACACTTGGTTAGTTTTCAGTCAATTCTTCGGATATTCGTTCTGTTTTCACTGATATTTGGTAAATTTTAGTCTCTGGGGTTATTATCAATCGTTTATCACATTGATAGTTAGCACTATACTTGGTTAGTTTTCAGTCAATTCGTCGGATTCTTTTTTACTGATGTACTTATTTGCCAACATACATGTAATGTGTATTTCAACAGGAACTGTTAAGCTGGAAACATACTGTCGGACGCGGCTTACGGACGCGGCAGACAGCCGCAGCCGCGACTGAATAGGTATCTGGATATAGAACGAACATAGAACTGTGCACATTATCTGACGAAAGTCGCGGACGCGTCCTTGGACCTTCAGACGTCCGAAGGCAATCTGGCCCGCTGGGTGTTCGGACGGTGTGCACACTTATCAGTCGCGGCTAACAGCCGCGACTTATGGATGCGTCCGATAGTTTGTTTCCAGCTTAAGGCTTGTTTCACTCTTCAGCGTGTCGCCGGTCGCGTCCGCGAGTTGACCATTCACAGCACATTTCTCTGTGCTGTGAATGGTCAAAATTAATTTCTCTGTGCTGTGAATGGTCAACTCGCGGACATGACCGGCAACACAGTGAAGAGTGAAACAAGCGAGCAATACAAAAATAAAGCTGGAAAGAAATTCAAAAGATTATTTCATCATTATTTAGAATGAACTTTCAGGGTGAACACAGGCTATAGTATGCTATGTAGGCACCACGCGGGCAAAGCCGCGGGCGGAAGCTATAATATAAAATAATAAAGATAAAAATTAAAATTAGAGAGAGGTTAACTAGTACACAGCTTTAAAATTTCACGTTTAAAAGTTGCTCTGCCACAGTGGAAAACATCTGCAGATCTAAATTTCTTATTAAAACTTGTGTGCAACCGATTCACAAGGGAATTTTGAGCGTAGTTAGTGCGAGTGCGACTGATGGCGAATAAAGGTGTGTGTCTAGTTCGTGTGTCTGGGGCATTCAGTCGCAACAGTTTAGACAATAACTCAGGATGCGTCCGATAGTTTGTTTCCAGCTTTATTTTTGTATTGTTCGCTTGTTTCACTCTTCAGTGTGTTGCCGGTCATGTCCGCGAGTTGACCATTCACAGCACAGAGAAATTAATTTTGACCATTCACAGCACAGAGAAATGTGCTGTGAATGGTCAACTCGCGGACGCGACCGGCGACACGCTGAAGAGTGAAACAAGCCTGACTCGATAAATCAACGATTGAACTTGTTTAAAGTCTTGAGATACTACCTATACTATTGTGTTGGATCTTTTTAGTTCTCATCTCAGTTATGGTTGGTTTTTTAGATTGGATAAAAACTTGCTTTAGTTTATTAGAAAATTTGAGAGAATTAGTAACTACTTACAAAGCGAATTCTTGGTGTATTGTTTTTTCGTATTTACTAGAGATTTTAAAGAATTTGTTGTGAAAAAACTACGATTTAATACGTTGAATTTTGAAGAATTCAAATTACCGAGCCTTTGGTTCAAATCACAGAGAAATTAATACTAGTTCAAATTTTGATGAAATGTCAATACCACAGTCAATGCTCTTGCATAGAGAATGTTTGATTAAAAAAACCAAAAATTCTAAAGCCGCTTTTACATTAATTTTTAAGAAAACAGGGTTTTCCCTCAGGTTTTCCCTCGGACGAAAATAGCCAAGGTTTTCCTAATAACCGGGCCTTCTAAGACGATATTTTGAAACAATTTTTGTATTATTTTTGTGTTTTCTATGAAGGTATTTATATTATGCTACAATAAAAAAATATAAGTAACGTATAATCCGACACAAAATAATAGAAATAAATGGGGGCGCCACTGTGCAAGCTAAATACGCGAAATAGACAAATTCTCTTTTAGAAGTAAATTATTACTTCTGACTGACGTCTTTGGTACCTGTACCATAGACAAGAAACCAGCCCCCCTAGCCATATTACACTATCTATCGTCGCTGTAGAATAGAAACGCTTCAAAATGTACCTATAGGATTTGACGTTTCAAGTAGATGAGTCACGTGGTCAGAACGTCAATTCCTATACATTTTGAAGCGTTCTATTCTACAGCGACGATAGATTGTTCTACAGCGACGATAGATCGTGTAATATGGCTAGGGCCCCTGTACTTTATCATAGATTAGTAGAGAAAGGGTTTCCAAAGTACTGAAATTTTAGTTGCCGTTTCTACCCGTTTTTGCCGGACATTTAATTTTACCTAGGTTTTTCATATCTCAAGTTGATTACAATAAAACTAAAAATGTCTGAATACAATCATTATTCCACCCATAAAACTATTTTAGAGCTACGTGACGAGCACATGTGCTACGCCGCCGTAGCTAAACCGTAGCACTCTCGTAGCTTATCATGTTTTTTGTTTGTTACAATGATTATGTTACAATAATGATGTTTTTGTTGATCGTGTTATATTTTAATTCTGTTTACCTAGGTACCTACCTAAAAATATTGTATACTCTTAGGGAGTGGCCACACTGCGTTTTCTGCAGAGCGTTTTTGAGCTGTTTCACAAACGCTGTAAAAAAAGCGCTGCGAACGCACGTTTGTATCGAAAATAAAGGGATACACAAAAACGCGCTGCAGGAAACGTAATGGGCGTTTTTCCACTAGCCGGCACGGCACCGGCACCGGCACCGGCGCCGGTGGTGGGGATACAAAAATGTATGAAATCTTGCCGGTGCCGGCGCCGGCAAGTGGAAAAACGAGCAGTACATTTTCATACATTTTGCGTCACCGGCGCCGGTGCCGGTGCCGGTGCCGGTGCCGTTGCCGTGCCGGGCTAGTCGAAAAACGCCCAATGTGGCCACTCCCTTAACTACACCGACCGGCGCGGTGCCCGCAAGATTAGCAATTTATATTGTCTTTGACCAACACTTTTGTCATTTTACTTCAATTTTGTGCCAATAAAAATGGATTGTTCAAAGATAAATATGTAGGAAAAAAGTTTGTCTCTGATATTTCTGTTACCTTATTCTAGTAATGTCAGAAAAATCATAACAAAATTACAAACTGAAAATAATTAGAATTTTGAGATAAAATAAAAACATGCAATATGTTTCCACAAGGGACAAAACATTCCCTGATGTGACCACTGCGATCAGTTGATGTGTTTCTGTGTATGTATACCGCAACTGTGCTGCTTCCCGTCTATATTATGTCCCTGCTTCGCCTGCCTTCCAATGTGTTGCAAAGGTACCTATTATGTAAAACCATTTTTCAAGCGAAAAGGTTGAAATGTTTATAAATAAATAATGTTGGACATTTTACACGGCATCATGTAGCCCCAAAATAAGCAGAGTGTTATGGGAACCACATGACCGATATACTACTTAAAAAAATACTTTTTTTTGTAAATATATACCTACATACATAGGTAGGTAGGTACTTATTAAACTTAGAAAACACCCAGACCGGAGACAAATATTTGGAGATCATACAAACATTTGTCCCGCGGCGGGAATCGAACCCACAACCTCCTGCGTCTTGAACCTCAAGGCATGGTAGAAATTCTATCAGATCAGGTAGATCAGATCTTCAGGAATGCAAAATCCTTTGAAGAAAATGGGCTTAGCGGAACTCGGTGTGTTTATCATCATTCTTCTACCTTTATCCCACGCTAAGTGGGATCGGCACAACATGTTTTCTTCTTCTACTTACCTCTATCATTCGTCAACTCTGAATCGATCTCCTCTCACATTTAGCTCGATGTAACTTGTTGTATTGTAAATTGTTTTTAATATACAGGGTGTATAAATTATTGGTTGTTTCTATTTATAGTATATAATAGGAAAGACAGAAATAGGTCTCCCTCGTGGTCCTACTAATAGGAGAAAATAGTAGGTCCATGAAAAAACGGCTGTAATTTGCAGATTTACTTTATTTTATTTGGCTAAGACGTTAAGCGTTTAGTTATGAGCAAGTGGCCAACTCTGGTGACGGAGTTTGTAGGACACCTAAAAGTCTCCCTCATGGCTTAGCGATTTAAAGCCGGGACCGATATTTAACGTGCCTTCCGAAGCATGGAAGCGCTCAGCACGTAATACCACTTGCGGTCACCCACCGTACTTGTGACCACGCACAACGCTGCGTAAAAATGATACCATAATTTATATTGGCGTAATGTGTTCTTTGAAACCTTTCTAATTCATTTACTACATTGAAATTACAAAGCGTAGAAGCCGCAGCCTCGTGCCAAAACTACAATACACGCCGCGCACGTCTCCCAAAAGAAATCTTACCAAAACGTTCCTACTACGTGACTCTATAAAAAGTAATAAAGTAGGCGTTTCTGCGCTAGACATCTGCGGTCTGAAATATACATGTCCTGACACGTTCGTGGAACATTTCTATTATTGCTACTTTGTTCTGATTTTCGTTTGAAATCTAGTCAAGGCTATACTGATACAAGTTGCTGAAAACTCTCATTGTCAGAACCGATTAAACTCATAGGCCTCTATTAATAAACTCCGCTCAACTTGTGTCTAAGTTGCACCACGGATTTAACTTTTGCCATCCTTATTTGTCACTGTCTAACAAAAAAGGATGGCAATAGTTAAATTCGTGGTGCAACTTTGACAGAAGTTAATCCGAGTTTATTAATAGAGGCCATAGAGAGCGTGTGGGCAAATGCCAAACGTAGGTAGGTACCTGAGTGTAATAATGAGTAAGAAAACTATTAATAAAAAAAAACTCCGTCACCAGAGTTGGCCACATGCTCATACAAACTTACTTAATGCGTAAGAGCGTAATGTGAGCTTACCTACCTATCATTATAGACACATTAGGCGATTTGAAACGCGTGCTTTGATAACGCGCGTTTTAAAAACCAAAAGGTCCAAAACATTCGTACACAATCGAAGCACGCATTTCAAAACACCGAATGTGTATTAGCTCTTACTAGGATAATGCCCTTAATAATACAAAACCCAGTTTCATATAAATGTGTCTAAAGGCTCAAACACACGCTGGCCCAGGCTCGCCAAGTGAACGCCCCGCCAGTGCCAACGTGGCAGCACCACTCGCCTCAGCTCGCCAACACTCGCCTAGCTGGCCGAGTGAACACGAGCGCCAACTTACATTGGTTTGCATAGACTCGCCAAGCGTGTGGACGGTAGCACTCGCCTTGCATCGACTCGCCTTCGCTCGCGCTGACTTAGGCTGGCCCAGCGTGTGAGCCTTTAGAGATTCATTTAAATGTGTTTATGTCTACTGTACTTGAGGACAGTTATTGTGAGCTTGGTAACTTATTGTATTAATTTTGTTTTAGGTATGAAATGCTGTCAATGTTTGATTGTGAAATTCGATGTCGATGACGAGCTGAATCAAGCTGACACCGCCAAAGATTTAAGAGCTTCACCTATTTAAGATACTTAAATAATGCTTATTGGTATAATCTAAGTATTTTATTATTGAAAAATATACCGAGTATGAATAGCGTACCATTTAGGACTTGTATAAGTGCCTACTCTGACACTAAAGTAGGTACTGTAAATTATAAAGTACCAGCGGACGCCTGTGGCTTCACCTGCGTGGACTACTATTTTTTATCCCACGGGAAACATGCCTTTTTTTGGGGATAAAAAGCCTTTATCACTTTCTAGCCCTCCAACTATCTCCACACAAAAAATCGCTCCGTATCAGAACGTCAACCCGTCTCTCCATTTTGACGTGAAAGCAGGACAAACAAACAAACACACTTCCACATTTATAATATGGGTATGGATGTACCTAAGTAAGTTATAAATAAGTAATGTATTTACAAAATGTACTTATAGTCGTATTGCTCATTATACGGACTAAAATTGAAGGAAAAAATGACATTTTTCCTTCAATTTTGATTAGTTTTGATACGTTTTATGTCAAAATTGAAGGAAAAATGACATATTTTCCTTCACTTTTAGTCCGTATAATGAGCAATACGACTATAAGTAATTTTATCAGATATCTGGTTCTCATAATATTTTCGGCTCCTGTACAAATCCCTTGCGAATGAAACCGCAGGGCAAGCTAGTTAAATATAGAATAAGCTAAGTATTTGAAAGGTCAAAACTTGTGCCTAAAGTTTCATTTGGAGGCTTGCAAACTTCAACAGTATTATTCGACATTTGCCGTTAGAACGGTTAAGCTATACATTAAACTCGACTTTAATCCTCAGTAATAATAATCAAATTGTAAATTAATTTTAACTCCTGCCAGTTTAAGATGATTTCTCGAATTAAGTCTCTTGTCTGGGGTTTGGGTTCTTACACACGAGGTGGGTAAGTGCGGTGAGAGGTATGACGCGGGTGGCGTGGTGAGAGATGACGCGGTTGGTTGCTTTTTTACCCGACTGCGCAAAGCTAAGGAAGGGTAATGTGTTTTCCTTCTGTTTATTTAGTACTAGCAGCGCCCTCGCGGTGTTGCCCCTGTAGTGATGGTATATGGTGATGATGATGAAGTAACATAAACTCTTCCTCAAAAGTTTAACTATCAAATGCAGAAAGAACTTTTCAAATCCGACTGGTAGTTCCTGCGATAAGTGCGATCAAACTAACAAACAAACTCGTCCACTTTATGTACAGTCAGCGTCATCAATCGGTATCCCCCTATTGATTTGAACAAAGACTCTTTTCATTTCAACCTTGGATTTCAGTCGAGTATTATATCAGCTATTTTTGTTTAGGAACTCGAGCGAAATAAGATATCCATAAGTAAGCAAGGATGTAAAAGTTTTTACAAAAGTTGAGATCAACGGCTTGCAAGCCGACCTCTTACTAGGGGGATACCAATTAATGACGCTTTCTGTACCCATAAAGGTATTATTTTATCTATTCGTTCTAACTTCTATTAACAACTTACCAAACTTTTCAAGTCTTCATACTAGCCAGAGTATTCTTCGTTTCAGATTTCATAATATTTGTACAAAAATGTTAATAATAAAAATATCTAATCTTATTCTATCAATCATTTGGATAACACTGGGCACATATTGTTAATACGCCTTGTTTATTTTCTTCCATTCTTCCGGCCTTCTTTCAATATCTAAGAAAATATAGATAGACTATTTAAAAACATGAGTACCTATTGTGCAACCCTTGCACGACCCAAACTACGAAAACTTCATACGTTTTTCTTTTACTAAAATGTTGTGCAGCCAAGCGGCATTTTCTTCTTCGTGTGCCAGCGCCTCAACTCGGTGAAACTTGGCGCTTAACCGAATCCCGAAGTTTCTGCCTCGAAACAACCAAACATTTTCCAAATTGTGTATTTGTTTTATTCCTAAGCATTGTTGGTTAATCAACGGGGGAGCGCTAATGGACGCATTGTTGGATTAAACTCCGTTAAATTTATCATTTTCTTCAGCACTAATGTACAGGAAAATCAGAAAAATCGTATCGGAAAACATCTGAAATAATCGCATTACAATTACAAAAACGATTGACGAAAAGTCATTTGAAAATGAAAATCCTACTACCCTACTAATATTGTAAAGGCGAAAGTCCGTGTGTGTGTGTGTGTGTGTTTGTGAATGTTTGTTACCACGTATCTCCATAACTGCTAAACCGATTTTGATGAAATTTGGAAAGTAGATAGTTTAGGTTCTGGAATAATACATAAGCTATTTTTTATCCGGGAAAATGTATGTTTCCCGTGGGATAAAAAAAGTAGTCCACGCGGGCGAAGCCGCGGGCGTTCACTAGTTACTCATAATTTCAACTTTATCGCAAACAAATAAAAATCAATGTCATAATAAGATAATCAAATTAGTTGCAAGCCCTGCGAGCTGCGCTGATAACGACGTGCACTTCTGTCGCATTCTGTTTTGTGGAATCATATACTGCTGTCGGACATATTCGGAAAACACGAAAAAAACCGATGTCCATTATACTGTATCTAGAGCTTGACTGTGTGGGGTAAAGCCCATCACACACACAGCAGATAATATATCTTATGAAATATAAAGGGCGCTACTCACACACCTGCCGCAGGGGCAATCTAGGTGGCAATCTAGGTGCGTGGCGGTTGTCGCGATATCGGGACTATCTCTACTCCCGATATCGCGACAACCGCCACGCACCTAGATTGCCACCTAGATTGCCCCTGCGGCAGGTGTGTGAGTAGCGCCCTTTAATCTTCAGATCGCGCCCATACAAATTCTGGAGGACCACGCAAAGCGAATATAAATTGCAAAATATACTTGGTTCGATCTGTCAAGAGCTATATTTCATAAGATATATTTCTTGTGTGTGGTACCTACGCTTTATGGTCATGTCAACCAGGACCCAATTCTTCTAACAAACTTTTTATCAACCAAAGCAATACATCAACAATAACCTTTGATTTCGCTTTGTTTCCTAATCTACTAATGACCAAAGAGGCTAGGTTACTCTGTTGTGGTGTCGTTTTCAAACAAATTACTGTCATTTTGGAAAACGAAACAAAACGCACCGATAATGCTTTATGAATGGTTGACATTGTAAATTAGAAGTGCTCAGTGTTTCTAAATGTGTCTCAAAATTTTGAAAGATATTTTTTAATTTAATAATTCTGTTCCTGTAAGGCTAAGTTCAGATGAACGCGCGGCGATGAGCGGTTGGCTCGGCTCGCGGTGTATGGCGGTGTGCGCGGGCAAGCGCGGGGACGCGCGGGGTTACGTATTTATGTCACGAAAAATACAAGACAGATTTTTGAAATCCATAGGAACGTTTGACAGATTTTTGATTTCTTTTTTTTCATAATACAGGAATTCGAATTCCATAAATTCTTAAGCCAGATTTTCATTTGTTTTTTTTTACAAGACAGAAATACAAAATACTTCTAAACATTTTCCAGAAATTTTAACATTCATAATTCACTTTACCGCATGTTTTTTTTCCATAAAATTTGTTTTCCATATGTTTTGTGATCCCGAAAAATCATGGTTCAGGAAAGACCTATTACAAAATTATGTATTCAATCTTTCTAAACGCCTACTAGTAGCGCCATCTAGTAATAATTCGGAGCGTTATAAATACTAGGTACCATAAAATTAAATGACCGATGTCCATTATGTAGCTTGAAGTACTGTAGGTAGATATTTAATAAATGTTGTACCTAGTTACTTTTTTTTATTACCTTTAACATTTCCTAACTAATTTCGTGCTAGATGGTTAAGTAACCTCACTAAACACTTTCGGCAAATTATCAAAATTTAACCTAAATCTTCCCTCCATTTCGAATTTGTGACGGCTCCGGCGCTTCGGGAAGTGCAGCCCCTCCGCCCTTGCGTAACAAAACGCAGCATCAGCACGAGCCTTCGCAGCTTCGGCTGTTTGGTCGCCACCGAAGGCCGCCAGCACAAGCCTCAGCCGCTCCGGCTCGTGCTGGTGCCGCGTTTTGTCACAGCGGGCGGGGGCTGCATCTCCCTTCGCGCCTCCGAGTTCATAAAAACACTCTAGGGTAGGACAGACAAGACTACGTGGAAATCGGGGTGGGCAGATTCGGTTCTGAGACCGATAATAACCTAAAAACGTTTCGTTTTACGGTATGACAGACGCAATATAAAAAAAAAACCGGTCAAGTGCGAGTCGAACTCGTACGCCGAGGGTTCCGTACCTAGCCATGGTGCCAATTAAGCTAGTCCGCTTAATTGTATGAGCGCCCATACAACTCGGAGGACAATTTTAATTGGCGTCAACTATGTATGTATGGGAACACCCTTTAATTTTCAACTTTTTTAACTTTTTGGAATTTTTCCTTTATTTGTGCTATAAGACCTTGCTTTTTGCCAAATTTCGTTATTCTACGTCAACGGGAACTACCATTTAGGTTTTCGACCCAAAACCTCTAGGGTACTTCCGGTTGACCTCGAATTGTCAATTTTGGTTACAAGCAAGGTCTTACAGCACAAGTAAAGGAAAAATTCCGAAAAATAAAAAAAGTTGATAATTAAGGTAAGTTTTGGTACTCACAAGTTTTCACGAAAACCTAAATTTGCCTATATCTTTTTATAGTGTTGACTCAGGACCTTGATTTTTATACTCACAATAGGGACTATAGACCTTAGTATATGGTATAAATTTCAACTTGCTAGCTCTACCCGTTCCTGAGATAATCGATGGTGACACACGGACAGACGGACAGACAGACAGACAGACAGACAGACAGACAGACAGACAGACAGACAGACAGACAGACAGACGGACAAGAAAGTGATCTTATAAGGGTTCCTTTTTTTACCTTTTAAGGTACGGAACCCTAAAAATAACACATATTACGTAAATACCTAATATAATTGAGTAAAATGGAAAAGGTTTTATATGGCTGGAAATTTTCTGGTAAGCGTTACTTCTGTCTTTTAAAATAAGGTATAAGGATATTGTTGTCGAATGAAAAAAAAACGAACTGATAATCTGGCATTAGTGTTTCTGTCAAATGAGACTTCTGTGAAACGTTTTATCGGAGTAATAAAATTATGTAAAACATAGTATCTGGATTTCGAGTTTCTATCAAACGTTTTATGGATTTCAAAATTCGGTGTATCGTTTTTCGAAAAATTGATAGGTTACCGACGCGCGGTCATGTACACAACAACATTGATTACAATTACATTGTTACAATCTTAAACCGCGCGCCGAGCCAACCGCGCGTCGCCACGCGTTCATCTGAACCTAGCCTAAGTTATAAGTTAAGTTTTTCATCATTTTCCGAGAAAATGATCATGTAGCGACATCTACCTGTCGCTAGATGAACTACAGAAAACATGCTACGCACTACAGATGGCGCCACGCTCGACATCAACGACTCATATCTGAGTTTCTTAAGGATAACGAACTTCCAAGCTACTCCAAAGCAACTACTACTGCTAAGGAAGAAACACGCTGTGCAGTATCAGACCTCAGACCAGATTGCAGGCTAAAGGAGCAACGGAATCACACGCAACATCGGAATAACATCGGAATTCCCTAGATCTCGCAAGTGGAGTTTCTACCGAGTTGAAGCTTGTATACAACTATCCGACATCAACTGTTGGTCGAAAGACCACGGGTAAGTGGGCCAGATGGGCCGACCCGTTGCAGAGAACCACCTACTCTGCCTTTGGGAACTATTCCACCCTGTTCCCCAAACTGGTGACCCCGACGTGATCCAGCCGTCGACTACCTCGGACGACTCCTGCCGAAACCCGACGACTGGGACCCTCAACACGCAGCACCTTCAGCGCCATCACCATCATCAGCAGCGAGCATCAACCTTCGTCTCTCTCTCTCTCTCTCTCTCAAGCCTACCTTCCGGACCAGCAAATTCTCACTGCACCAGCAATCTTCAGCCTCCAGCCTCCGCAGTTCCATCGCAAGCCGCCCCGACTTCCTGGTTCTGCAGGCTCTCCGCTCCTCGATACGCTTTGTGGAGATATCTCAACCGCAGCATCGTCTGGGTATCTCATCCCGACTCACCGTGGACATCACCCAGAGCACTGCACCGCACGCCGAATCGTCCCGACTCACCGTGGACACGTCTCGACTCACCGTAGACGCACTCGGCGCACCGCGTCGTCCCGACTCACCGTGGACCCGTCTCGACTCACCGCAGACGCACCCGACGCACCTCTCCGTCCCGACTCACCGTGGACAGACATCGTCTCGACTCACCGCAGACGCATCCGACGCATCGCTTCGTCCCGACTCACCGTGGACACGTCTCGACTCACCGTAGACGCACCGATGCACCGCTTCGTCCCGACTCACCGTGGACACGTACAATGCTGGTGACAAGATCATATCGACCTTCGGTCTGGAAAGGGAGTGATGTAGCGACATCTACCTGTCGCTAGATGAACTACAGAAAACATGCTACGCACTACAGATGGCGCCACGCTCGACATCAACGACTCATATCTGAGTTTCTTAAGGATAACGAACTTCCAAGCTACTCCAAAGCAACTACTACTGCTAAGGAAGAAACACGCTGTGCAGTATCAGACCTCAGACCAGACTGCAGGCTAAAGGAGCAAAGGAATCACACGCAATATCGGAATAACATCGGAATTCCCTAGATCTCGCAAGTGGAGTTTCTACCGAGTTGAAGCTTGTATACAACTATCCGACATCAACTGTTGGTCGAAAGACCACGGGTAAGTGGGCCAGATGGGCCGACCCGTTGCAGAGGAACCACCTACTCTGCCTTTGGGGAACTATTCCACCCTGTTCCCCAAAGATCACATCCTGAGAGTCTATGCAGATGAAACCGCGGGCCACAGCTAATTTAATATTAGTTTACAAAGTTCTATACTTTGTGCGTGTCTTAATTATTATTCGGTTAAGACATAATGCGTTTATATCAAGCGTTTACTCTCGGTTTTGCTCGAGTTGTAAGCTTGTGAAAAGTAACTCAAAAATTACCAGGGCCCCAATTCTTCTAATTTACAACGTCAACCATTCCGATATCATTTTTTTTTTTTTTTTTTGTCAACCTCTCATATCCCACTGCTGGGCAAAGGTCTCCCCCTTCAACTTCCACACATCACCGATATCATTACCGCTGCATTTTATTTCGTTCTTCAAAATGAATTTGATGCACGCCTGGATTAGAGCTTGTAACCTTCGGATTCAAAGCCTTGGTACTAACCCACTCAGCCAACACGGCTCCTCTGTCTAGTGTATAGTTATAAAATAAAACCGCGCTGCTGGCCGCGGCTTCGCTCGCGTGGTATCCGGATAAAAAGTAGCCTATGTTACTCGCCAGCCCTCCAATTATCTCCACACAAAAAATCACGTCAATCCGTCGCTCTGTTTTGACGTGAAAGCAGGACAAATAAACACACTTTCACATTTATAATATGAGTACGGACGGACTAGGGTACAAGCATGAATTCAAAATCGTATTTTCAATTATGTCACGTGTAAGTTGCTGTGACATTTCCCCTGCGGCATCCGTGCTGACTTGCCGAACCGGCAATCTACACACAACATGAGAATATCACGAGCAATCTCGGGTCCAGGGTAGCAATTCTAGTACAACACTTTTTATGAACCACAAGCAAAACCTCAATTAAACCTTAGATTTTCGACTGTTTCCTATTCTACTAATGAAAAACGACTCAGTTGAGTTTTAGCTAAGGTTTGGACTTTGGCAGAACTTAAAAAGCTATTCTACCATTCACCAAATGGCTGACATTTAAGAGATCGAACCAAAACGCAGCGGAATGATTGACGTTGTCATCTAGTAGAATTGCCCTGCTGTTCTATTGTATTTATAAAAAAAAGTATGTTGGTAGTAAGTATGACAGTCATGTTGTTCCCATCATGAGCCGTGTTGGCAGAGGGGATTAGTACCTCGACTTTCGATTCGCAGGTCGTAGTTTCGAATCCTGACCGTGCATCAATGGATTTTTCGTTTCTACCCGGATAAAGTAAGTAGCCTATGTCCTAATCCCGGTCATTATCTATTTATATTTTAAATAGCTAAATCGGTTCAGTGGTTGTCGAGTTATAAATGAACAAACATCCTAACTTTTGCATTAAGGGTTGGATTTAGTATTAAGAAGCAGGATTTTGAGGGGGCGGTGAAGGGGGGAGGTGAGGGGGGGTTCCCCCTCCCCCCTGGTACCACTCCCATTACAAGGTAACGCACCGTTCTGGAGATAATCAAATTATTGTTTTATATACAAACTGGTAAAAATTGGTAAAAATTTAGTATTCGGTAACAGTATTTTGGTGGGGGGGAGGTCGGAGGGATCCCCCGCCCCCCTGGTACCACTCCCATTACAAGGTAACGCACCGTTCTTGAGAAAATAAAATCATTGTAACCTAAACTTTTTTTTTTATCTAACCTAACCTACACGGGGCAACCGACACGGGGCACCCTGTAGGTTAGGTTAGGTTTGTATATAAAAAAGCGAGCGAAGCGAGCCCACCCACAAAATCTGGTCGCACAAACCCCCATAACATCTAAAAGAGAAACTAAATCAGATCCGACACAGGGCATCCTGTAGGTTAGGTTAGGTTTGTATATAAAAAAGCGAGCGAAGCGAGCCCACCCACAAAATCTGGTCGCACAAACCCTCATAACATCTAAAAGGGAAACTAAATCAGATCCGACACAAGGCACCCTGTAGGTTAGGTTAGGTTTGTATATAAAAAGCGAGCGAAGCGAGCCCACCCACAAAATCTGCTCGCATAAACCCCCATAACATCTAAAAGAAATTCGGGGGGGAGGGGGGGGGGGGGGTTTCCCCCCTCCACCCTCTTCCAATTCCCCGAAATACTAATTTTTTACCAATTTTTACCAGTTTGTATTTAAAAACAATAATTTGATTATCTCCAGAACGGTGCGTTACCTTGTAATGGAAGTGGTACCAGGGGGGAAGGGGAACCCCCCCCTTCCCCCTCCCACCCCCCCACCCCCCCAAAATCCTGCTTCTTAATACTAAATTTTTACCTGCATTAATAATATTAGTACGATAGTGTGATTAGTGTGTGTCATGTTGTGCCGACCCCACTTAGCGTGGGATAAGGGCAGGGGAATGATGATAGTGTGATTAGTGTGATGTGATAATCCAATACCTACCTAGATGAAATAGCTTAACTCAAAATAGTTTTAAAATTTTAAGCGATAAAAGCTTAGCTAGACGAACTTTTAAGCCGTGAGTCGCTCATCAAAATGAACTACAAACTTAGTCGAACCATGATTGTTTAGTACACCGTGCTTGGGTATTTCAAACTATTGAGATTTCCCCTGGCTTTCACCAACTTTTGGTTATTAATTTATTATTAGTATGCATATGAAATTAGTTTGATCCGAAACGAAATAGGACGCGAATTCTCAAGAACATGACTGTATACAGTTACCTACAAGATAGATAGATAGAGTAACACTTTATTATACTCTCTCTCTGTTCATCGTTTCCTCATTGCTGAGGGTGATTTCTCATTAAAATTTTCTCCGACACTAGGGTTTTCCATCTCGTCCGATCCGTTGCGACATGGACAGAGGCGTATTTTAAGATTCAGCGCCCTAGGCCAGTAAGGTTTGCCGCCCCCTGCAAATATTTGTCTCGGGCTTGAAACTTGGTTTGCACTCTTCTCGCAAAATAGTCATGAAGCTTATGATAAGCGAGCGAAGCGAGCCGAATTATTTATGAAAAATTCAACATGTGACACTTGATTTTGCTTAGGTACGGTTCTCAAAGAAAAAGTTGGCTGCTTGTCGGTTCCTATTCTATATGCGAGCGAAGCGAGCCGAATTTTTTATGAAAAATTCAACATGTGACACTTGATATTGCTTACGGTTCTCAAAGAAAAGGTTGGCTCCTTGTCGGTTCCTATTCTATATGCGAGCGAAGCGAGCCGAATTTTTTTATGACAAATGTAACATGTGACACTTGATTTTGCTTACGCTTCTCAAAGAAAAGGTTGGCTGCTTGGCGGTTCCTATTCTATATGCGAGCGAAGCGAGCCGAATTTTTTTATGACAAATGCAACATGCGACACTTGATTTTGCTTACGTGCTCAAAGAAAAAGCTGGCTATTTGTCGGTTCCTATTTCGCTTTCAGACATAACTCAATTTGCTCGTAAAACACTGATGAAGCTAATTTGCGAGCGAAGCGAACCGAATTTTTTGAAGTAAAATGCAACATGTGACACCCAAAGAAATGTTTTTCTAAAATCCTCTCGAGGATCTATTCCCAGAATTCCAATTTATTGTAACGAATTATCCCTTCGAGCTTAAAAGATAATCTACGTTTCCTGTTAAATGAAAATCTCTGAAAATGGCCAGTCAGATAGTCTTGATGTCTAAAACGTTACAACCAAATAAGTTTTTGTTTTTGTTACTCGCTCTCAACCAAATAAGTTTTAGTTTTTGTTAGTTAGGTAGGTACCTAGGCTTTTTTTTAATTTCTTCAGGCATTTAAGGACTAAGAGAAAGGCGCATGAAACTGAAAGCGCGGGGCGGCGCAAGCCGCCCCTCGCTCCGAGCCAAATAAGTTTTAGATTTTGTTAGTTAGGTAAACTTTTTTTTACTTTCTTCAGGCGTATAAGGACAAAAAGAAGGGCGCATGAAACTGAAATCACGGGGCGGCGCAAGCCCCCCTCTCTCTCAACCAAATAAGTTTTACCTTTTTTTTAGTTTGGTAGGCTTTTTTTTAATTTCTTCTAGCATGTAAGGACAAAAAGAAAGGCTCATGAAGCTGAGAGCGAGGGGCGGCGCAAGCCGTCCCTCGACCAAATTTTAGTTTTTGTTATTTGGTAATACCTAAACTTTTTTTAAATCTCTTTTGGTATTATAAGGCCAAAGACCAAAAAGAAAGGCGCAAGCTGAGAGCGAGGGGCGGCTTGCGCCGCCCCTCGTAGCCTGCCGCCCCGGGCCATGGCCCTCTTGGCCTAAGGGTAAATACGCCCCTGGACATGGATGGCGTCGTGGAGCTGAGTGTTAAGTATGGTACGGATTGGGTCAGTCCAGCGCATGGAGCTGCGATCTCTCGGCCTTCGTCCTTCTATCTTTCAGTGATGGTCAGTCTCTCCATGCTATCCGGGTTCCGATGTGGCCAAAGTATTCCATGGTGCGACTTAGACATAGTGCTGTGAGTCTTCTAGTGATTTTGAGCTCTTTTAGTATCATTGTTTAAAAAGTAAATTCTAAATGATTTCCTAATTGTTATGCTTTCTAACAGATCACAGGATTCGTACTGGTAATGGTAAATTGCAACTAAGGAGTTAAGCCATCTACATGTCATGGCTTCTTTCTTCTGTCAGACTAAGCCAGGACCGACCTTAACCAGAAAACCACTCTGTTAATACTACAAAGTGATTGTTACCAAAGGTGTACGTTTACTTAGTACAGTCAGCTAAAAAAATTGGTGAAAATGGGCTAAATATGCAAATGCATTTGTACGGTCCGCACACCCTGGCAATAGTAATCTAATATCAGTAAAACTCAGAGATAAATTTTAACTGATATATTGATAGAAAACTTATGATATTGATGAAATGATAATGAGACGCGAGGTATGATCGATTACCGAACGCGAACTGATTCGTTGCAAATGATTGCTGGCGTAAAATGCTAAGATGACAATAATTAAGTAGGACAGTGTACGTGCTCGTACATTCTCCCGGGCCAGAAATTGAGGATGCTAGGATGTAGCTAAAATGATAAGTGAACGATGTGAGACATAGTGATTGAACAACGTTTGCTTAAAATTAAATGATTGTCCAATCTAAAATTGATTAATTAAATGAATTAATTTGATAGTCTTTAGTCTCTATACGATTGGTTTGAACTGTTGATCGAAGAAGTGGGGGGAGCTTGATCTTTCGGAGATCACACGCGCACTACACGATTTATTTTCTACCTCACTATGAACAAAGCCCTGATTTACTGCACTTTCACTGATACATCTCACAGTAGGAGGCTCGAAGCTTGTCGCGCGTAGCTCGATCCCCGCTCCCTGTGCGCTCGGTGGCGCAGAGAGCTCCGCGGGCGACGAGCGCGGCGCCGCGGCGGGCGCCTCGCCTCGTGCTGTTCGCGCCCGCCAGCGGCGCCACACCAGGACCGCAGCCCCGATGAGGATTGCGAACAACACCAGATAGATAACGACGTAGTGATGAACGTCATGATAAGAGACTCTCTCAGTCAATACTCCTTCTGCAGCGTTATCTTTGAGCTGCTTTAGCTGTTTGTCGATCTCCTCGAAATACTTTTGATGATCTGAGAAATCTGATTGATTTTCATTTTTTTTAAAATTTTGATAAATAGGAGTTGATACATTGATGATATGGTTGATAGGAGGAATCTCTATGTTCATTACATCTGCTGCTTTACTCAGTGTATTTGATTGTAATTTGTGAGCAAAGATAGTGATTGATTCACTCTTTATGATACACTCTTCGCTAATCTCTATTATTCCTGACCTATGTAATTGCTCAGCGGAAACTTGATGCTCGCATATGATACGTACGGGGCATTGTCCGCAACAGGAATAAAGGAATGTGTTAATCTTGCTCAATTTAATCCAAGTACTTGTACAAGCAGATAGTGATGTTTGGCACAGGGCCTCTAGCCAAGTGGCATCAATCTTTTCTATTCTACAATTCGCTTCGCTATCGCCGATGTTTCATTGGTGGAAGACCACGTGACCTTACGTTCGACCTTGGTTCGACCAATGAAAACCTCACGTTCGAGTGTTAGCGAAGTTAGAAATCGAATCGCTTCATAGCGAAGGCCGGTTGGCTAGGCCCTCTGGTCGGATAGGAGGCTTTTGACACACAAAGTCTCATCTAATCTCATATGATAAGTAGGTTGGTTTAAAGGACATAAGTGTGAGTCCGTATCCAACTCTATACATTGATGTACATCTCTATCAGCGAATGGTACATACGTGTCTTTTTGTAAGTTGATAGCTATGTATTCAGATAAAGGAACCAAACTGATCATTTGGTTTTTTGTTTGCTGTGGGATTGGTACTAGCCTATAGAGCTCGAAGTTATCTCTGCTGACCAACGGTATTTTGATTTCGAAGATGATGAAGTCTCTTGAAGCTCTAGCTTTGACGGAGAGAAGATGGTACATTTTTGATATATCTGATTGAAGATTCCAGGGCAATGCCATGTCCTTGGATAACAATCCGGTGATTGTATTCATCTCGTCTCGTAACTGCTCAGGGGTAAGAAGGTGAAAGTTGAATCTTCCAGCATAGATGTTTGTTAAGGCATCAATGACAGTTTCTTGAATGTTTTTCAGGTTCATTAAGGTACCTTGTGCGATGATTGATGACAAAGTATAGTCACAGCAATTTGAAATGGATTGCATATCAACCCTTTGTTGATTTATTGATTTTTCAAGGCTGATAAGATGCTGGTTGAAAATCTTTCGTTGCTTGTCAGTAGATGCTGCCACTCTCTTGATTAGATTAAATTCTCCCTCAACAATAGAAGTCTGATTTTTCCATAGTAAAGCTAGGTGTTTCTCATTCCCTTTGATAAGTTCAATGTCTCGCTCGTATTTTTCTGCGAATTCTTGATCCAATACGCCGAATAGCTTGTTAGCTAGGTACCCGACACCGTTGATAAGGCCGCGCGGCAGACGCCTAGGCGCCGGCGCTCCGCTCAGTGGGAACTGCTTACCCATCAAAATGTTGTTATAGTGTTCGAGTTCATTCATTCCGTGCTGTAACTGGAGGAGGATGACGTCACACTGCGCTATCTTTTTATTTAATTGATTGTTATTGTTACAAATGCCGTCTAAATGATTAATGTACTTGCTTAGCAGGTCTGTGCTTTGCCAGTAAGGATCCATGTCGTAATAAATTACTAGATTCCATTGATCTCGTTCCAGGCGAATGTTGCTGATTCGATCGAAATAAAACCCTTGGCTTATGTTTAGATTAGCTAATTGATATTTGCTGTAGACGGGCGTTGACATTGTAAGCATAAACATGCACAACATAATGATAAAATTAGCTAAGGTCAGTTTCTTTGATCGTTTGCGTGTTGTCGGAACGTTTTGTTGTTTCTGTTGAAACTCACTTTCTTGTTTGATTGTTTCGCTAGCCTGCACAGGTAACTTAGATATTTTGGTGATAGGGCGTTTGATTTCACCGCTCTTGGTTTTTAGAGTGACTACGCGTACGTAATCATCTTTTCCAGGGTGCAATGCAGTGATCCTGCCTAAGGCCCATTTTCCTGATGGAAGATTAGCGTCGTGAATGATGACGACGTCGTTGATATTTAGGTTTTCCTTTGGTTGACGCCACTTGCAGCGCGTCGATAGTTGGGTCAGATATTCAGATTGCCACTTCTTCCAGATGTCATCGAAGATCCTTTGAGTGAGTTGCCATCTTGTGCGCTGATCTCTTTCGGTTTCTATGATAGTCAACGTGGGACCGCTCGCTAGGAAGTGTGCCGGGCTGAGATATTCTAAGTCTTCAGCATCTTCAGTGATAGGGCACAAAGGTCTAGCGTTTAAGCATGCTTCCAACTGAGCCAGCAAAGTGGTGTACTCTTCAAAAGTTAACTTTTGTTCACCGATAACTCTTTTTAGATGATATTTGAGGCTTTTCACTGCTGCCTCCCAGAGCCCCCCTGCGCTAGGCCAACCTGGGGCGTTGAAGTGCCACTGTATCTTCATATCTGTGATAGCTTCGTAAAAGCTTGAATCCAACGTTGCTTTAAGATTCAGGTATTCTCTGTTGAGAATCTTGTTTGAGCCTACGAAGTTTGTGCCGTTGTCACTGTATATGTGACTAGGAGCGCCTCTTCGCGCGGCCATCCTACGTAATGCTGCTAAGAAGGCTGATGATGTAAGGTCGGAGACAAGTTCTAAGTGCACGGCCTTGGTCACCATGCAGACGAACACTGCGATGTAGCCTTTGTTAGATTTTACACCGCGACCTTTGCTAGACTTGACGTCTACAAACCCAGTGTAGTCAACACCTGTCCTTTCAAATACTCGGGTAGTGTTACGGGTGATGCTAATACTTTGGTTAGGGTGGACTGCCAAGCCAATGATAAAACTGTCTTGAAACCTTGTAGTTTTAATTAAAGAAAAGTTGTGCGCACTCGCGGCCATTATGATTGAGAAGAACTAGTGACGTGCTGCGTCTAGGGATGTGCTGCGTCTAGTGATGCGCCGTGTTCTGAAGTTTAGTCGATTAGTCGATGTCGTCGCTGCGACATGCTGCCGCCGTTGAAGTGCGATCTTCAACTGTGTCCGAAGGCAGGATGCAAATTTTTATGAAATCTCTTTTTATGACGCCTGGTCTTGAAGTGTAGTCTGCTTGGGAGCGCCGCCATGCTTCTGCCGATGAGGGAATGTCCAGGAGTGAGGAGCAGGAAGTCATGAGGATAGTAGATTTAAGTTCTGGAGTTAAGGATTGCTTCGATAAGTGTAAGTGTGGTGAGTAATTCTTCAAATGTTAAATGTGCCAAGCCTAAAACGCGACGCAAATGGTGTTTTAAGGACTTGACGCCTGCCTCATGTAAGCCGCCTAAGTGAGGACTCTGAGGAGGCATGAAATGAAACCTTATCGAATCAGATGTGAAAGCATCTGTGATTGTGCCTGAATTGACCTGAATGAGTTTTTTTTTGATCTCGTTATCCGCGCCTACAAAGTTGGAACCATTATCTCAAAATAGATCCGTAGGCTTCCCTCTGCGTGAGATGAACCGTTTGAGCGCCGCAATGAAATTGGCTGTGGTCATGTCGCCCACTAGCTCGACGTGGATAGCTTTAGTGGTAAAGCAAACAAAGATACAGATGTATGCCTTGATTAATCGCGAGCCACGCCCCTTCCGGTCTGCCATCATGATAGGCCCGGCATAGTCGACGCCGGCAAGTTCGAATGGAAAGGCGGGCTGAATGCGTTCTTTCGGTAAGTTGCCCATGATTGGAGTAACGGTGTTGCCCCTGTAACGACAACAAGTAAAGCATTGACGACCTACTTGTCGTGCCAAGTCCCGTCCCCCTATTGGCCAATATGTGTCTCTCAATGAGTACAGTAAATGTTGTGGGCCTGCATGCATGAGTATTTTGTGTTGATGTTCAAACAATAGTTTGGTGAAAGTGTGTTCTTTGCTTATTATCACTGGATGAATCTTGTCATATTTATGGTTAGAGAGAGGTAAACGACCCCCTACTCTCAGCAAGTTGTCCTTGCTTGAAATGAATGGATTTAGACCCAGTAACCTAGACTTCTTTGAAATAGGTTTGCCTGACTGTATGTCTGTGTAATCTGTGGCAAATGATTGCTTTTGTGAGAGCAGTGCTAACATGTTCCTAGATCCTACCAACTCTTGAGATGTGAGAGGTCCAGTGTGCCTGGCCGATGAATGTCTGATGTTGTGTATGAATCTGAGCATGTACGCGCCAACTCTCTGCATTCTCATGAAGCTTGAGAATCTGTGAAATGGAAATATTTCATTTGTATTAATTGTTCTTGCTACCAGGCAGACAGTTTTCATCTCTGGTAGTGTGTGTTCATTGTTTTGTGTTTTGTTTGTTAAGCTAGGCCAGTGTTCCTCAGGCTGCTTTGAAAATTGTGGACCGTTCCACCATAGGCTGCTCTGCACCAGGGCAGATGCGATTGAACCACGTGATATGAGATCAGCTGGGTTTTCCTGGGTGGGAACATGCCGCCAAACATGGTTGCTACAAGTGGACTGTATTTCTGCTACTCTGTTCCTAACGAATGTGTGTAGTTTGTTTGGTTGCATGCTTAACCATCCCAAGACGATGGAAGAATCAGTCCAGAGAAAGCAGTGATCGAAACTGACTCTCATTGACTCTTTGATTTTGAGTAGTAATTGTGTACCTAGTAGCGCCGCGCAGAGCTCCATGCGTGGGATTGTTATTGGCTTCAGGGGCGCTACCCTACCTTTGGCGCATAGTAAGTGTACAGCTGTATCGTTGTCGTTGTGTGTTCTGATGTATGCACAAGCGCCGTATGCACTTTCTGATGCGCCTGTAAAGATATGCAGTTGTACATTATTAGGATCATGAATGAGTACCTGCCTAGGTACCTGTACTTCGTGTAAGCTAGCTAAGGTCCTGACAAAGGCCTCCCATGTGTCCCTGATGTCATCTGGTACCTGCTGGTCCCAGGAAAGTTTGTGTAGCCAGAGTCGTTGGAGCATGATTTTAGCTTCCAACACAGCCGGTGCTACTAACCCCAATGGGTCAAAGATCTGTGCTACTACTGATAGTATGCTTCTTTTGGTTACATGTGTACGTGAATCTATCTTTGTGGTGAAACAAATTGTGTCTGCATAATTATCCCATGTTAGTCCTAGTACCTTGGCGGTGTGGCTAGGAGGTAAGTTCAAATTGTTCTGATGGTCAGCTGTGTCTGCTTGAATAGCATCACTAACCTCTGTGTTGTTGCATCTCCACTTTCTAAGCGGGAAACAACCTTTGTTCAGTGTCTTTGTGAGATTTGTGTATAGATCAATGGCCTGGCTAACTGTGTCTGTGGCACCTAATACACTAGGAGACAGCTTCAATGGGATGTTAACTACAAATCTGCCATCAGCCAGTCTCTTTGTGTTGTTTACAAAGTCATGTTCGCATGCTAACTCTTCAGTTGAATACTGAGATGAATTGTTGTCAATTGTCTCTATTTTCCAAAAATTTTCTAATTGATCTTGAATTGTTGAATTGTTTTGATTTACTGTACCTTTCTGGGTCTGGGTGATGCCACAGAATAGGTCACAGCTCGATTGTGTTCCTCCTAATACCCAACCAAAGACTGTCTCAAATAATGTTAGGCTACCTACTGACAACTCAATTTTATTTGGCCGGAGTAAGTGCCAAAACATGCCATTACCTATCAACAGGTTGATGTGGGTGCAGTGATTGAAATGTGGGTCAGCTAGCTTGATACCTTTTGGTATGCCTAGACTTTTCCTATCTATGTTGCTCTGAGGCCATGGACCAGTGATGTCCTTGATGACCAGACAAGGTAACTCGATGCTGAAATCAGAGTAACTTGATTTTAATTTTATGTTACACATTTTGCTTGCTGTGGTCTCAACACTATTGAGACAGGTGAGAGGGCTGACTACATCACTAGTTGGTATGTTGTGTGTGTTGCAAAAGTGTTCAGTGATCAAGTTGACTGAGCTGCCGGAGTCAAGTACAGCGCGCACAGGGACAGGCCTATGATTGTCTGTGTTGTGAACCTGAGCTACTACTGTCGATAAGAGACCCTGCGGCAACGACTTGCACAAGAGCACAGTACCAGCCTTCTCATCATCATCATGTGCTTTATTCTCTGTTGAGCCATGGTTTGATTGTATGTGTAACAGTGTGTTATGTTTTTTCTTGCAATGTTTGCATGAACCATACCTGCATTTGTCTGTTGAATGTCCTTTGTACAGGCAGTTTCTACAAATGTCTAGTGCCTTTACTTTGGTCTCTCTGTCTTTAGGAGACAAGTTTAGGAATACTTTGCAGTTGTAAAGTGCATGAGAATCACCCTTGCAAACTGGGCAGTTCTTTTTGTTTGTGTTCTGTGTGAGTAATGCTCTAGAACGTTCTGTACGTTCTCCTTTTGTGTGTCTCTGTTCTAATATTTCTAACATGTCTGCTCTTGTTCTAATGAATTTGATCAAGTCATCAAACTTTTCCGTTTGATGATAAGGATTCATGCTTTTGTATTTTTCCCATTCTTGTAGGGATTCTGTGTCTAGTTTGTTGCACAGTATGTGTATGAGTAATGTGTCCCAATGTTGTGTGGGTTCCTCAAGTATTTCAAGTGATTTTAAGTTTTTTATGAATGTGTCGACTAAACGTCTCAATTGAAATGCACCTTCCTTGTGTACTGGGAAAACATTGAACAGTGACTTGATGTGGTTTGTTATAAGTAATCTCTTGTTGTTGTACCTATCACATACTAAGTCCCATGCAACTTTGTAATTCTGTGCTGAAAATTCAATTGATTTGATGACAAGTGCCGCACTACCCTCTAAGTATGACCTCAAGTAATAGAACTTTGTGATGTCCATTATGTTTTTGTTGTTGTGTATCATTGAGTCATACATGTCCCGAAACTCCAACCATTGGCTGTATGTACCATCAAACTTGTTTAATTTAATTTCAGGCAATTTTACACCGAACTTTCTTTGCTGTACCTCATGATCCTCATCAAAATTAATAATTGGCTTGGTCTCACCGGTTGGGTCGCTCTCACTGGTCACCTTCGCAGAGGAATGCCGCTGGATGATGGACTTTGCTCTGGCCAAGCTGCTGTAGTATGAGCTTTCAAAACCTTCCCTCTCGATGAGTTGATCATTCGGATCTTCACAACTCATTTCAACCTGGAATTGCACATCATTGAACTCTGTTAATAATGGTTCCAGCTTTGAGGCACGGATCTCAACCTCAATGATTTGATCTAAAGTGAGTTCCTGTTCATCTGAGATACAGTTGAGAAATGATTTGAAGTTTGTCAAACGGGCTTTAATCGTTCCTCGTTGACGGACTAATAATTTGAATTCTTTATCTGCCATGTTGTTCGATTAATGAAAATGTTGTAGTGGATGGTTTACCAATAGTTGGACTTGAGAGAGTTTTATTAGGTATATATTTTACTTACTTGAAGCTGAAATAAAGTTTTACATGAATGTTACTTGACTTGTTGCTAAACCAATGATAGGTTTATGAAAAACAAAGATAAGTATTTAGTTGTTTGAATTATTAGTGTAAGTAAACCAAATGATAGGTTTTTATTGAACTGATGATGCTCAATTGTTTGAATTATTGTAAACCAAATGATAGGTTTTTATTATTGAACCGATGATGTTCAATTGTTTCAAGTTATATTAAACCAAATGATGGGTTTATTTTGAACTGAAGATGTTGAATTGTATGAATTTTAAAAACCAAAATGATAGGTTTATTGTTGAACTGAAGATGTTCAATTGTTTGAATTTTAAAAACCAAAATGATAGGTTTTATTGTTGATACCAAAATGATAGGTAGTAGCCGCTGATGCAGCAAGTCCACGTTTCTTTGAACGAAATGCGTGGTGAAAAATGTGCGTGCCACGTGCTTTGATTCAATGCAAACTTAGTGGGAAATGAAATGTACGCGATGCGATGCAAGACTGTAGCTATATTTACTATGCAATCCCGTCACTGAGCGCAAAAAATGCCTGATGGCTGAATAAAACCCATGCTAAGCGTGCAGAGAATAGCGTGAACCCAATGTAAACTTGAAAATTGAGCGTGGCTTGGCGTGCATTTAACCTGAAGTGAGTGTATGTGTGAAACGCTTGCACTTTGCAGATTGTAAATGCTGAAAAAATGTTGTGTTATGTGTAGGAGTGGGTGGTAAGCAGAGGAATAGGAACTTAGCTGAATTTTAGTGCATGCGGTGACGCGTGCGCTCCCAATATGGCGGTCGGCTTCGGTTGCCTTTGCGTTGCGCAAATTCGTTCCGTGCAGAGTCCAGCTATTATCCAATCGATGCTCCTCGCTCGGGATCCCTGTTTGCTCCTGGTGAATGTTTTGAAATGGCTCCTCGGCTCTGACGATGATGCGATGTTAGAGTAATTCAATTTTCTTGAGACGATTTTCTTTGCCGTTCGTGTAGGCAACTTGGCGTCCTTTTCTTGTTGAAGTGATTCTCTCGTAACTGATTCGTTCTTGAAGGCTCGATAGGACCAATGTTACGGGTGCTGTTGATACTTTGGTTAGGGTGGACTGCCAAGCCAATGATAAAACTGTCTTGAAACCTTGTAGTTTTAATTAAAGAAAAGTTGTGCGCACTCGCGGCCATTATGATTGAGAAGAACTAGTGACGTGCTGCGTCTAGGGATGTGCTGCGTCTAGTGATGCGCCGTGTTCTGAAGTTTAGTCGATTAGTCGATGTCGTCGCTGCGACAGGTAGGCCTGGTACGAGCAGCTGGTAAGTCTCCCATTATTTGTTCGTGCTTGATAGGGTCGTGGCGCCTGCATATGACACAGCCACGTAATTGCTTTTCACGATTTTATTTCCTCCTACGAGCCAATATTTTTGTCTTAAATAAGCTGAAGTTAAGCGAGCCCCGCCGTGATAACAAGCCTTGTGGGCGTGGTCAATTAAAAGTTCAGCTAAACGACTATTTCCTGATAGTATGATAGGATGCTTCATGTCTTCAGGCAAGTTTGCATTCCTAAGCCGTCCTCCAACTCGTAAGATTCCTTTTTCGTCCAAAAATGGGTTGAACTCTGATATTTTGCTCTTATGATGTACCTGGTTGCCCTCTTTAATGCTCTTGATTTCCGTTGAAAATTCAAATTGTTGAACTTGTTTGATGATAAGGTGTTCTGCTTGGGTAAGCTCAGATATTGATAGGTATGATTGCTTGATGTTTTTTCTTTCTATAAATCTGAACATCCATGATAAAATTCTGATAACTTTGATAATAGTGCTGTGATTGCATAGTAATTGATAAATGATATTATTGTCTAACTCTTTTTCAGTGACAACATTGATTTGCCGGACCTTTTTCATTTCCTGATCGGTGAAAAATGTTGGCTGATCGCCCAGTCCATCGAAGTCTGCTAGCCAGGATGGTCCCTGCCACCACAGATCTTGCTCTGTCAACTGTGAGGCTGTTAGCCCGCGACTAGCACAGTCCGCCGGGTTCTCCTCTGATTTGACGTAGCGCCAACATGCTGCTGGCATGATGATAGTAATGTCTCGGACTCTGTTAGAAACAAAGGTCTTCCATCTGGAGGGATCTCCGTTAAGCCATCCCAGGACAATCATTGAGTCGGACCATCCATAGATCTTAAGCTGATAAGTACTTAAGCACTGTTGCACTTTAAGCATTAGTCTTGATAAGAGATGAGCGGCGCTTAATTCCAACCTTGGGATGGTGATGGCTTTTCCACATGGTACTATTCTTGTTTTAGCTACCAGTAGAGTGATAATAGGCTGATTCTCTCGATAAACTTTGCAATAAATGACGCAAGCGTAGGCTTTTGCCGATGCGTCACAAAAACCGTGTAGCTCGATTACGTCATGCGCGTTCGTTGACATCCATCTAGGTACTTGCAATTTGTTTATGTTATGTATGTCGTTTTTGATACTGATCCATTCTGATAAAATTTCATCGGGTAGTGGGTCATCCCATTTGATTTCAGACAACCATACTTTCTGAAAGATAATTTTTAATTTGGTTGACAATGGGGCCAGCCATCCCGCGGGATCAAATAGCTTTGATATATCTGATAATAGTGATCTTTTTGTTTCTTTGTCGGCGGTCGGTTCAATCTTCGAGCTAAATATAAACACATCTTGGTGGTGATTCCAGCTGAGCCCTAATGTTTTTGATGACTCTGGTTGTTTGAAACTGAAATTTTCCCGTTTGTTTAGCATGTTTGCATCTGATAATTCAAGAACGTTCGACTTCCATTTTCTCAAATTGAACCCGCCAGATTTTAATAAATTGATAAGGTCCTCGCGCAATCGTTTTGCATCTTGTAGCTCATGAGTCCCGTGGACCAGGTCGTCCATGTAGAAGGAACTCTCGAGGACTGCGGCTGCTGCGCTGCTTTGATAATTTGTTTTTTCACCTGATGCCAACTGTCGAAGGGTCATCATGGCTAAGTAGGGCGCGGCCTTGGTTCCATAGGTCAAGGTCAATAGCTCCCATTCGTTCAGTAATTCCTGCTCGGAATCTCTCCAGACGATTTTCTGCAGCTTTCGATCTTCTTTGTTTATCCAAATTTGTCTAAACATCATCTCTATATCTGCTGTGAAAGCGAATTGATAAAATCGCCATTTAATGATAAGTGACTGAATGTCTTGCTGGAGGTTGGGTCCACACTTCATGACGTCATTTAAGCTGTTGCCAGACGATGTTTTGACTGAGCCGTTGAATACGACCCTAAACTTAGTCGTGGTTGATTCCGATCTTTCTACCCCGTGATGAGTGAAGAAAAAGTCGGGCTTGGTGCTTATAGCGGGAGTCATGTGGCCCATTAAATGATACTCCTTCATAAATGCTTTATAATGATTGGCCATTTCAGGATTTTTAATGAATTTTCGTTCCAATGATTTGAACTGTGCAACTGCTTTATTTTTTGATAGGCCCAAGTTCTTCTCAAAGTCAGTTTTCATTGGCAGCCGTACTTCATATCGACCGTCCTCCCGGCGAGTAGTGGTGCTTTTATAATACTGTACGCACTCCTGATCTTCTGATGATAGATTTGATTCTTCTGCAATGTCTTCAATCTCCCAAAATCTCTGGATTTCATCTAGATCATTTAAAACGACATTACACTGCAGAGTCCTCGCGCAGCCACTTAATATCCATCCTAAGCGCGTGTTTTGCGCAATAGGAGAGTTGTTATGCTCGCCTCGGCAAATTCCTTCTAAAAGGATCAAGGAATAAATATCGGCTCCGAATAGAATGTCGACAGGACGGCTGTGATTAAATTCAGGATCGGCTAAAGTGATATGATCCAAGAACGACCAGTCGGGTCGGACAAAAGAAGAGCTTGGTAAACTTTTGATAAGATTTTTCATGATAAGTACGTCCGTTTGAAATTCGAAGTTGCTATGAGTGGAGAAGCATTTGATAGTGATGGCTCCTTTGCAGTTTGACTGAGTTGCGCCTATTCCTGTGACCACTCCCTGACATCTTTGACGAGGTAGTCCTAGCAGTTGAGCTCCGTTTTCCGTTATAAGGGAAGTTTGAGAACCCTGGTCCAGAAGAGCGCGCATTTTGATAAAGGAACCCTTTGATGTTTTAACGTTGATCACGGCTGTCGCTAAAAGAACTTCAGGTACTTCAGTTTGTGACACGTGTGAACTTCGACCGGTTGACTTGACTTGACCCTGTTTAGGCACACTGTTATTTGCATAGCTAGAAGTCGATGATCCGTCGTCATTTTCACGTTGCGCAAACGCCTCATGAAGTAGTGTATTATGCGCTAAGTTACATTCGCGGCAGCGTTTTTCGGAAATACAGTCATTACCGAAGTGACAATAGAGACAGTTTTTGCATAGATTGAGCTTCTCGGCTGTTCGAAGTTTCGATGACGGCGACATTTCTCGGAACTTACTACATTTATAAATTCCGTGGTTATTCATTCTACAAATTGAACATTTATAAAATTTCGCTGTATGGACGTTTTTGTTCTGTTGCTCAATACGTCCGGTCGATGACTGCTTCTGATTGAAGTTATTATTCGATTTATGATTTTTGATATTTTGAGTAGATTTAACATCAGACTTTCTTCGCGTAGTTTCCATGTTCGTGAAGGTTTTTTCCAGGAATGATAGGAACTCCTCCAGTTGAGGTACCTCCTTGGGCGCGTTGACTGATGAGAGATACTCGCTGAGGGTCTCAGTGTCTAGCTTCTGACACATGAGATGAATGATGAGAGGGTCCCACGACTCCACTTTGACTCCCAAGTTCTTGATGGCATTTAGGCTTTCGCGAGTAACATCGTGGATCCTTTTGATATGATTTAGCGACGCTTGCTGTGCCGCTGGGATGTTGAGCATCAAATCAAAATGAGAACTCAATATTAGACGTTTATTGTTGTACCTGTTATTAAGAAGTTCCCAGCTAATCGAATAGTTATCCGACGATATAGATAGGTGCTGGATTAGTCTCTCGGCTTCACCCTTAACTTTGGTTTTCAAAAATTGCATTTTTTGCGCGCTAGATAAGGTCGGATTTTCGTGAATAGTTTCAGTAAAAAGATCCTTGAAACTAGACCACTGATGATAATTTCCAGAGAAAGTCGGGATTTCCATTTTAGGAGTAGACTTCTCCCTGTGTGATACAGAAGAGAACTTCCGATTAATAGCCTTGATGATATCATTGAATTTTTTCTCAGCTTGGAAAAAATGCGACTCGTACTCCGGGTTTTTCTGACCTGCTGCTTCGCTATCTAGCTCCCAATGAAGAGTGTCGATCGTAGACCAACGTGATTGAATGGTACGCAACAAGTGATCAAACTCCCATTTTTCTTCTATGGAATCTAAATTGGTGTTCGAGATGGTATGCTCAAATGCTTTGAAATTACTGCTTTGCTTCCGCAGCATCTCGTCGGTCTTGCTATCGCTACCCCGAGCTTGGTACGAGAAATCCGTTGGAGTCCCCGGCATAGCCATAGGGGTGGCTGGTCTGATAAGAGTGGAAGGAGTTTTGATTTCCTCCCTCGGCTTCATGTAGTTCTGAATAGCTGCCCGGATGTTGGTGTATCTGTCCCCCGATTGCTCAAATTTATTGGTCGTAAAATAAGGATGAGAACTAGTACCAAATCCACACAGCTTTACATGATTTGATTGAAATTCTTTCCAATAGCTATCAAGAGTGTCTAACCTGCGCTTGATATAGTCAGGAGTTTTCCTATCCGAACCGTCTTTCTTGAAATTCGAATAAAGTTGCTCAATCGCCTCGGTTAGTTGCTCTTGAGTTGCTAGTAAGTTTTCCTGGCTCGACATCTTGATAAGTTATGACAGTCAGTGATAAATGGAAAGATCTTACTTGGTATCTGCTTGTACTTGATGAACGGTGATGCGACGCTGCTACGCCTCCGTCCGGTGGTGGTGTCTGTTGACTCCTGTTGCTGTCGCAGGCCGGCTTGGCCCACGAGTGGTATCTGATGATACCCGTTGACGTGATACAGTGAGCTGTTTGCTCACACTGATGATGATAGTTCCACTTGCCAATGGAAATCCTCACTTATGTCCGAGTCACTGAGTCACTGTTCGTTCAACTAAGGCACTCGCGAGGGTGGTTTATCAGTTTTAAAATTTAAAAAAAAGGATGTACGGTCCGCACACCCTGGCAATAGTAATCTAATATCAGTAAAACTCAGAGATAAATTTTAACTGATATATTGATAGAAAACTTATGATATTGATGAAATGATAATGAGACGCGAGGTATGATCGATTACCGAACGCGAACTGATTCGTTGCAAATGATTGCTGGCGTAAAATGCTAAGATGACAATAATTAAGTAGGACAGTGTACGTGCTCGTACAGCATTCGATGGTTAATACCCAAAAGGGCGAAATGTCGCTTAAGCCTTTTTGGCTGTTAACAATCGATATGCAATATGCAAATTGCATTTAATCTGGTCTCTAGTTATTATAATCTATACTAATTTATAAAGAGGTAAAGTTTGATAGGAGATAATTCTCCGAAACTACTCATCCGATTTCAAAAATTCTTTCACCATTAGAATTAACTTTCAGGATGAACATAGGCTTATGTTATGTGGGTACTTCGCGAGCAACCGTGGGTGGAGGCTAGTGCTTTATAAATCTGGTAGGTACTGTTATTCTTGGTTGACTGTACTGAGTTATGTTCAATACTTCATACCCTGCAATTTCGAAACTACCCAAAGCTAACGCTAGATTTCCCACTGGTGTACCAAGGTACTGCTAGCACGAAAACATATTACAATGTTCATATTTCAAGGTAGGTATATGAAGTTGGTCTGCGTCCTAGATTGTATGAAATACAGATAAAACAAAATGAGTTACCTGACTTCAAAAAAGGAGGTTATGAATTCGACAAGTAGGTAGCTAGGTAGGTCAACGTGTCGAATTCCTCAAGGCGCGAGACATTAGCTGCCTTTACACGGTAGAGTTTTAACTGCGCATCTGAACTGCGTTCCAAACCGCGGGTAAATCTGTACAGATTAACCGTGAGTAAAACTGTCGTGTTAATTACTGTCACAGTTTTGGACTGGCGCGTGGTACGATTATGAACGGTGATGCGTGCAAAAAACTGTCACAAAAACTGTGCTAAAAACTGTGCCAGATCGAACTGTCAGCCTCACGCATCTACACGTAAGGTTTTCAGCGAAGGTTGGAATGGCGAGTGCTATTTCTCGCGTTCCGAGCTCTACGTGTAAAGGCCGCTAATATCTCAGATTTTTTTAGGTATTTTAAGATCCTTGTAGATGTCTAAGGGGGTAGTCAGAGGTATGTTAAAATACTTATTTCGTAGGCACTAAAGATCTGAATTATACAGTCGTTATATTTCGTTTTCGCGTCGCCTTTGAGCAACTGTACTCAATCGCCTACTTCATATTACATGAATCCAGTAAGTGCCTCCATCAGATCTTGATGGATTGAATCAATTGTGCGTCTGCCTACATCAAATATGCAGACGGTGACTTAGATCCCAAGTGATCGTACAAAGCAATAATATATGGAAGTACAAAGTCTCATCAAATGGTTTGACGAATATTTTTTAACATTATCATCATCATCGTCAAAATTTATAGTGATTTTCCAGCCGTTTTTAAACTTGAATACTTAGGTTAAGACTCCACCACACACAACCAATAGAATTTCGTTATTCACACAGGTCCAGACACCCGGAAAGGCGCCATTTGTACATGGTTGATATTTCCAGTGTTCGTACTAAGCGCTTTGAGTCTACATTTTTCATCCGAAAATGTGGAACTCCTTGCCGGGCAGTGGCGGCGTAGCATGGGTTGGCACCCGGGGCGGTATTCTATCGAGCACTCCCCCCCCCTCCTCCAAAAATAATTTCTGACAATACAGGTGCAAGACAGAGATAATGTTTGGATAAATATGCAAATATTTGTAACGTAGGCGCCGCGCCGCGCCGGTTTGAAACTCGGTTTACACTTTGCTCGCAAAATACTTACTCATGAAGCTAATATGCGAGCGAAGCGAGCCGATTTTTTTTTAACAAATACAACATAATCGCAATATACTGAAGCTAATATGCGAGCAAAGCGAGCTCCCTACTCTTGCAAAATACACATGAACCTAAGTGCGAGCGAATTTTTTAAAGAAAAATGTAACATGTAACACTTGAGTTTGCTTATGGTGCTTAAAGAAAAGGCTGCTGCTTAAATGCGAGCGAAGCGAGCCGAATTTTCAAAGACAAATGCTACATAATTAGATGACACTTGAGGCCGCGCGAGGCCGGGCGATTGCACTGTTCGCCACTGCAAGGCCGCCACTGCAAGGCATTATACTTACTTTGGTCGCAAAATACTCAGTAAAGCTAATATGCGAGCAAAGCGACATTAAAACGAAGCAAGCGTCCTACTTTTTGAGCCGATTTTTTAAAGACAAACGCAACATGTGACATCACTTGACTGTGCTCAAAGAAAATGCTGGCTGTTTGTCGGTTTCCATTCTGTGGTCAGACATAACTCATTTTGCTCGCAGATAGTTATCTACTCATGAAGCTATATGCGAGTTCCACGAGCAAAGAGAGCCGAATTTTCTTAAGACAAATGCGTGATGATACTTTTTTTATTCAAATACCCATTTACATCCCCTTACGGGTAGTACCAATTTGAACACTCTCTGGCACTCCCTTTGAAAGGTAGATTTTACAAAAAAGTACGGATTTTTTTCACCGTGGTCCACGGTGACACCCCCCTGGTGCGTGGCGCCCGGGGCGGACCGCCCCGTCCGCCCCCCCCTTACGCCGCCACTGTTGCCGGGGTCTGTATTTCCAGAAAAGTATAATTTGGGTGTCTTCAAATCGAGAGTCAATAGGTTCCTTCTAGGTAGGGAGTGTGCTCCATCTTAGACCACACTGTTGCTTTACATCAGGCAGGGTGAGGTCAAACACGCACCTATTTTCGTAAAAAAAAATCATCTCATCTGTGTCACGAGATGTGTGAATAACGAAATTCTATTGGTTGTTTAAACACATCTCCTTTCCTCTACGCTTTGGTGGAGTCAGCCTTACAGGCCAAACCTTATTATGATCTCAAAATTTTTCTAATAGCATTTTTCTTATAGGAATAATTGAAACAAATGAATAAAGATTAAAATTTGTATATTTGGTACTTCGTATATTTTTTCATTTACATTTTGAGTCGATAAGAATTAATAGTTAATCGTATAATCTTAGATGATTATATTTATTTAATAATTTTTCATAAAGAACAATACAAACGTAACATATTTAGAATATTAAAATTAAAATACTTAACAAATTCTAAATAGGTTATAATAAGGTATAAATAGTTTTTAGTTTATTTAGAACAATTTTTATTGAACAAGTTTCTAGTTAAGATAGCCACCTATAAGGTATTATTATTAAAACTTTCTAAATATTTATTTTCTAGTTAAGAAAGTAGTGGCATTGTTTATTTTACAATTCAAGGCTGTTTTAAACTTCAAAGGAGGTCATTCATTTTGACCCCAAAAGAAAATTGCAGGCCAACAAAAAAAAGGTATGGCCACGAACCGAGTATTTTTCATTATGTCACCAATGCCTTAATGAAAAATACTTAAACATGGAATTCAACAGAAGACTGATGTCATAGTAATATCAGTAAAAAAATTCGACTCTGATTAAAAAATACTGCTACAAAAGCTCAACGCGCTAGGCGCTGTATTTTTTCCGCCTGTAGGGATTTTTTGTTCATAAAATGTACATAAATCAGATTTTTCTTCGTAAGAAAATCAAATAAAATGGTTTTAGAGACTTGGTGCAGTAATGAAAAATACTCAAATTGACACTCCTAATGTGACCATAACTTTTTTTTGTTGGTCGGAACTTTGGCTTTTGGGCCCAAACATGTATGAATCCTGAATGACCTCCTTTATAAAACTGTGACACCCATTGGCGTAGCATTAACAATTTACTTTGTATTTAAAAATCTAAATATATTTCCGTAAGTCTTTGGTCTTTTGTTCTATCATTTGTGAAAGAGAGAGAGCGGAACACTGCTTACGGAAACCTTTTAGATTTTTAAGTATGAAAGTTATAATATTTTTCTATTACTAATAGTTTAATTTCCTCTCTTATTTTTTTAGTTAACAAAATTCTGTGATGGTGGAAATATTTTAAAAACCTAGTCTAGATTGTGACCAAAAATACTGCGAGTTTGGAATTAGAGATTTTTATGCAATTTGATAAATTTATCACAAATTGCTTCAAATCTAGGTAATGTTTGAAAAAAAAAAAAACTATGAACAATTTTAAAATTATTGCATTTCAACTATCTAATTAAAATTAGTTCGCTCAAATATCGCTCTTCAAAGGGAACAGCGGTATAAGAACAAATTTTGTAATTTTGCTCCGATTTCAATCGACAATTTTTTTAAATAGAAGCATCACAAGAAGCAAGGGCTCTGTGCTTACTTGTGTGGTCCTATTTATTTTAAATAAATAATAATTGTTACTCCGTATTACATTTAATTTTCCAATGAAGATTTTTATGCAATATTTACGTTTCAATAGATTGTTCAAATATTTACTTACAGAATCCTACACTTTGATAAAACAGTTTTATTAAAAGTAATAATCAAGACAACTATGTTTTATTAATTTGATAAAAATCACACACACATTGGAAGACCATATAAAATCTTAGGAGGAAAAAACTGAACAACAAAAAATATCATCCAATAAATCTATTGCTTTTGGTTTCAGTACAATGATTTTATAAAAGTATCATATTATTCTAATAAACTAACAATTTAACTATTACGGCAATGGTGTTGCAGTGTATTAACATTTACTTATAATATAATTCTTAATATATAAATTCAATTTAATCAAATAGTAATTTGAAATTTCTCTAATACAAGAATCTAATTTACACCGATTTAGAATTAAATTGTCGTTGTATTTTTACTAACGATATTAGTAATAATAGTTATTAAAATAGATACAATATTTACATGCAGGATGAAAAAGACTTTTAAAATCTATTATCAGTCATAGGTATAGTTGATAAAATTTAAATTATTTTAAACAAAATAGTTATTTATAAGCGTTTTAATCTAATCATAAGTTTTGGTTTAATAAACTAGATACATATTTAACAAAACATTTAATACCCTTTGTACAATTTTGAAGGAACTTTTATATACACTATAGAAATCGAACCGTTATAATAATTATGAATTAATTATTTCATAAGATTAGAAAATGTACAGGAAGTATTTGGTGTTCATTTGGTATTAATTTTAAAATATTAACTAATTCTTAAAATTATTTAAAGTTAGTTACAATATTTACAGTAAAAAGCGACCCGCGCTATTGTTTTAAAATAATTAAAAATTAATTCCATTGCTAGCATGTAAGCACCTAAAGTATATAATTTAAACACAACTGTACATTATGTACATGAAGTATATAAGTGCATTTTATTGTGTAGTGCTTGTTAGGTAGGCACACAGGCACAGTCATTAATTACTTTTATTTAATTATTATTTAGTAGCCTGTTTTACAATTTCTGAAATGTTTGAATAATTCGATAAACAGTTTTTTAAGAAAAACATACGCTAATACAGTTTTTCTTTTTAACTGATAAATCGCATATTTTAAATCTAAATTGTAAAACAGACCGTCATTTCAAAAGTTTTGAATAACTCACATTAGTTAATTTATTCAGGTGTGACTTTAAGGAATTCCATCAATTTTTGAAAATTACAAAATATCTAGTACTCCTCCGCCAATCTCACAATAAGACAAAAAAAGATAATGACTGATTTCCAAAGGGCAGTAGACATTTTCTCACATTTTAAGGTGTTAATGACCCTTTGAAGCTGTATGAAGGGGTATCTGAAACACGTCTAAATATAAACGTAAAACTTATACCTATAACAAAAACATAAAATAAAACCTCGTGTTTCAGCTGTGTTTGGTTTTGTTTGTATTAAAGAATGTAAAGAACTATGGCACAAACATATTTTTGTCGTGCAAACAAACTTTTTTAAATTTTAACAAGCTTTGTAGTTATTCAAAACATTTGAAGTTCATTTAGTTTACACCGCACCTTTACAATGAATTTTAATGTGCTATTTATGAAGATGTGCGTCTATGTTTTACGATATTCGAAAAAATAAACAAATAAATTGTAAACATGAAATCACTATTAAAACATTTTTTTTTGTTTTTTATTTTGGGTACGAAAAAAAATTGTAATTTATTCGTACTTAAAATTTAAGATAGTTTGTCCATCTAAATCAGTGGTTCCCAAACTTTTTTCCTCAGGGACCCCTTTCAAAATTTTACTGGTTTCGGTGGACCCCCTGCTGCTACACTTCTACCATATTCCTCAAATTTCTAGCCAACGTGGACCCCTTTCGAGTCTCCCGTGGACCCCTGGGGGTCCAACTGGACCACTTTGGGAATCACTGATCCAAATGGTGTCCCAGGCAATTCAGTATCCCGTTAAGTGTAGGCAAAGGATTGCCTATTGACACTGTAAATCATGTCATCTAGTAAAAGATGTAATGGATTAAAATTTGTCCAAAAAAGAGCCTTTAAGTTAGTATGTAGGTACTAAAAATAATTAGTAGGTATAAAATATTGATTTCGTGCTTACAATGTTTCATTCATAATAAGTTTTTATTAAAATAAAAAAAAGTTAAGTTAGGTGAATCGTAGAACTACATAAATTAAATTTATTTTACTGGGTTGGCAAATAATAAAAATGTAATTTTCTACAAAATATTACGTCTTATCTAAACAATTCAAAATCTAAAATTAAGCATGATTATATTTTAATCCAATTCCTCTTTTATATGGTACATAAGGAAATTTGTATATACCTATGTGTACTCAAATCCGTTAGTGTTGCAGTTATTTTGTTTATTCTATTTAATATCTATGGTTCGCTACGAATTTTTCAAATATCTACGAAAAAATAGTTTATATTACAAATCCTTTCTATCGCAAAAAATATGAATTGAAATCACTTCATTATTTTTTAAATTGTTTGAATTTTTATTAATTTAGGGATAGCACAGTTTGCTTTTTCATACTTACCCAATTTTTTTCAAAGTTATTAAATGAAGTGATCTCAATAAAAAATCTATAATAAGCTATGGATAAAAATAGTTTTGTCTACTTCTTATACTTATTTACCAATTGATTCTACGAAGTCACCATACTGTATTTTGAATTGATTGGGTGAATATGAAAATGCTTTTGAGACAAGTTGTAATACCTACCTACTTTATTTAATTTTTGGAATAACTTTGTCGTGAATAGTTTAAACTACTAAGGATACCACGGCATCTCCTATCGCGGCCAAAACAAACATTAAACCAACTACTAAAAATAATAAATAAAAGAAGAATTTCAGCATTAGTTTTTAAAATTTGTTTTCTTTGACTCCACAATTTCATAATCACCCAACATTGATCGCACCATATTGTTCAGAAAAGAATCACCACCAAAATGCCACTTTAAAAAACAAAACACCAAAACTGTCTTGTATACCACCAATCGTCAATGAGTGAATGATTAACGTACATTGTAAAGGCCCGGTGCTGCGCGTCTCTCAGCCAACATAATTCTGTTCGCGACGCATCTGTAGCAGCACAGGTAGGCCAAACATCACTTAAACAGTATCCTCCTGAACGCCCTCCTAAAATCCTTGTTGAAAATCGTGTAAATCACCGGATTCAACACAGAGTTCATGTACCCTAACCAAAACGCAATAGCAAACGCGCTGCCTGGGATAACGCAGGCGTGACACGCTGCTTTAAGGATATAGAGAAAGAAGAACGGCAACCAGCAAGCTATAAAACTCCCCATTATCAAACCTAGAATTAACGTGGCTCGCTTCTCTTTCTTTCTAGCGAGCCGCTTCTTCTCCCGTTCAGGGTCCCTAGGTTTGTGCGGTTTGGGAAGCGCTGGCTCTAGCTCTGATTTACTAGGTTGTGCTTTTTCTTGTTTTCTGTCTGTTTTTTTGAACAGTCTTAGCTTGAGTGGTTTTACGCCTCCGCAGCGGCTGACGACGCCGCTGTCGGAGGAAGATGGTTCAAGTTCTGAGACCATGTCGGCGTCGATGTTGACGCTTGGTGCTCTGCCTCTGGTCTGCTGGAGAGCTAGCTCGCCGTTCACGGAGAGCGTTGAACTCCGGTAGGCGCAGGAGGCCAGGGGATTCTTCGTCACTTGCGCTGACGTCACCACCTGGAAACAGAGTTAGATTGGTGAACAGATCTGCTAACTCAAAGTTATACACCCAGTGTATATGATGTAGCGTATGATGAATTTGGTCAATGGATCAATTCTATTATAGAATTTTTCAATCAATTCTATTATAGAATTGATCTCCGGGGTTAAAAAGGTAGCTATAGCATAATCACAGTCAAAAGTCAAATTTATTTATTCAATAAGATCAATAGTGTACCACTTTGAACATTAGGGATTGAACTATAGGTACGAAGGCCGTCTCTTTTCATAGACAGAGTGACAAGAACGGCATATATGTATTGCAATTCCAACTGTGATTCTGTTAAAGCGGCCTTTTTAGTCCCGCTGAGAAGAATTAAGTTATTATAATAAGTACATAATAGGTAGGGTACCTAATTTTAAAAATAATTACGAAATTTTCTGAAATAGCTGTTCAAGGGTTGAAAAATCGGTCCGTCAGGATTAGTCAGGTAGGATTTGAACAGGAAACGACGTATCTTGTGGTTGACGGCGGGATAGTAATGTAAGACTTTATTCTGTTTACCTTAAGGGTGTCTTTCCTCTCGTCCGGCGGCGGCGGCAGCGTGTCGCCAGCCTCGCTCGTGGATATGTCAGACGCCAGCTCGCAGGTCACAGTGGGGATCTGCACTTGGGCCGTCTCTATTGTAGATATCTGGCTCTCGCTGGAATCAGAAAACATTAATTGAAAATGAACTCGTGTTGTTTCTTTTTAGATGTCCTTTTCAGCGCAGGAAAGATTATGTGGCGTTTACAAAGAACTACACCCAGCATACTTACAGTTAGCGACAAAAATCGATGTAAGTATCATTTTTCTCACAACTGCCGGGTTAGATTTTGATGCCCCTTTGCACAAGGATGTAGTTGAGGTATCCCCACAGAAACACCACTACAGTATCGCTATTAGTTCATAGACCACTTCCCATACAAATTGGAACAGTCTCCTTTATTACCTTTGTACGTAGTATTATTATCTGTTCTGTGCTTTTGTTTCAAGTTCGCAATAGAGCAGGACAAAGCATTTGATATTATCTAAATTTGATTTTGATTATAACTCCACGGGTTCAGTAGATTATCAAAATTTAAAACTCAAAATGTAGGTAGGTACATCGATTTTTGTCGCTGAATGTACGAATGGGCTGTAGAAGTGTAGATGATGACGATGATGATTCAAGTTTTACTAATTTCCACGTTTAAGTTAAAATATTTTTTTTTATATGACTAGAGTAGCATAGAAACATACGGCCCACCTGATGGTAAGCGGTTACCGTGGCCTATGGACGCCTGCGACACCAGAGGAGTCACACTCGCGCTGCTGACCCTTTAAAAGAGGAATCACTGCGCCGACAACACAATGGACAAGACTGCTCCACCAACGCCACCAAAATTTTTTATCAACTTTCGCTGACAATTTATCCATATCAGGGGGTCTAAGCTTTTGATGAAACATCACATTTTTCATCTAATAAATCATCTGACAAAACATCTAATTTTTTATCAAATGTTTCATAGATGCTTCATATTTCATCAGATGTTTCATAAATGCTTCTTATTATGCTTCATACATCAAACAAACTTATACTATCATAAATCAAATCAAACATTTGATGAAAAATTAGATGTTTCATCATAGGGTAAACGACCCTAACTTTGGCCCCCCACCATTTATTATCACCCCTTTGATTTATCCTATTTATTACGAAACAACCGAATCTCACAGTGCTTCAACTTATCGAAATCGATGAAAACAATCATTAGCTACAATACTGACAAACCAAATAACGAAAAATAAACATAGGGGCGTCGATACAACAACATTAATAAAATGTCTCGATTTGAGCAGTGAGAATCTATGTTTTTGCTAAGGTAAGAGCTTTCTTAATTTTATCGAATTTAAGTTTATCAGGGGGTTTTACTTTGCCATAGTTTTTAAATCATTTCAACACATATTATTCGAGCTTCCTGAGCACTAATTTTTAAGAATTGCATTGTTTTTGTTATTTTATTGCGGTGCCAACATTTGGTACAGCAAAATTAGTTGATTTCCATTTTATTGGCAGTGAGGTCAATAATTGGTATTTCTGAGATTTCTATGAGTAGACCAATTATCGACACTAGGCCAATGTTTGAGCATAAGTCTGCTAATAATTGGTTTAACTAATGAATCAAACAAGAAAAAGAGGAATTTCAACAATATCAGCCAAACAACAGAAATTATGAAGGAAACAACAAAAGAGTAAACAAGTGTAACGAAACTTGTGTTAGGTACCTAAAAAGTTAGATACTGTGGAAATAACCTTAACTCACAAAAAGAAGACTGTAATCCGAATGAAAAACAAGACGAAAAGAAGAAAATGATAGTAACTATGTTAATGTTATAAACTTATAACAGACAATTAATGAAACCAAGCAAAACAAAATACTGCATCTCAGCTGCACTATAGCTAAAATAGAGAATTTTTAGACTGAGTTTGATGACAAGAATGAAGAACAATAATAAATAAGTCTTTACGAATGTATTTTAAGCTCTCTTTAAGCGATTTCTTTCAATTTACTTAACAGTTAAAAGGGCCAATAAATTGGTCCAACTTATGCCAGTAATTAGTCAAAGTATGCCCATAATTGGTAAAATCATGTTTTTAAATAAACAGCAAAAAAATAAATACAAAACTATGTTTAAGTACGTTTCCCATGTATTAAAAACATCAATTAACTTTCATTCTATCATTTTGACAACTTTTTTTTGTTCGCCACACATAACAAAGACAGTTATCATGATTTAAGAACATCAAGATCCTTAAAGGGCCAATAATTGGGCGTTTTACCCTATGTTTTTTTAGATGAAAAATCTGAGGTTTCATCAAAAGTGGCCACTTTAGCTCCGCAGTTCACAAATAACATAAAATCTACCTACCTACATACATACATAATGTATAATGTCCCAAACTAGTCGTCGATATCTGAACGTCAAGTTAAATCTGAAATATTGATGTATTTGCAAATATCACCGTTGATATATTCATAATTTTAAAAGTGATAGCTGAAATATTGCCGAAAAAATATAAACAGAATTTTTCGTACATTCTACCGTTTACCTTTTTCAGTCACAAAATATTAAAAGGCATTCAGTCATACCTATCTTTGTAGATCAAACATACCAAAAGGGCAAACAAAGCATAACTCCCTATCGAAAATTTCCGTTTTCATAAAATATAAATACTTACAAGGTGTAAAAGTTACTATTAAGGTATAGTTAAAATAGGTCCTCAGACAAAAAACGTGTTCTTTTTACTAAACTATTTAGAAAAGTATGCAGTGTTAGGCTACAAACGCACACGGGGCGGCCAGATAGCTGCGGCCAGGCGTTTTTGCGGCTGGCCGCGTGTTTGTTGCGCTCGATTTTGCTGGCCGCGGCAGCCCATCCTACCGGCCTAGCATATGCAACATCGAGAGAGATATCTCGATCGGATAAACTGCTCTAACGCATACGTTAGAGCAGTTAAACCGATCGAGAAGTCTCGTTTCTCTACTCTCGATGTTGCACATGTTAGGCCGGCTGGACGCTGGCTGCTTGTCGCTCAATGATGTACCTATTTCAAGTTACAGTAGCTATAGACCTCACTGGGTGCTGGCCGCGACAGTGCGGATCTTCTCGGAATGTATTCCGAATCCGGAAAGTGACGGTACTTCGCTGAAAAAACGTCAACTTTCCGAAAAAAATCATCAAATCGGATGCATTTTTGGAAGTCTGAATCGCACTGCTGGCCGCCGAGTACCTTCGGTACAAAATATCTTTGTGGGCGAGTCCGTATAGCACTCCTGTTTTTATGTATCATGCAAGACTGACTAACAGTGTGGTGGTTAGTAAAATTATTTCCTAACCGTAACACTAGTGTGACAGAGCAGTGTGAAGGTTAGTCGGGCGTGAGAATACACGCGTTCGCTTGTAGAGTGCGAACAAGATAAGTCTGCGTGCAGAAATTACCAATAAGCTTGTGTAGTTCAGGAACGATGAACTAAAAAGAACTAATTCTTTTCACATAAACTCATTCCAAATAATAGATACTCTAGAGTGCGCGCAAGAAAACTCTGCGCGATTTTATTATTTATGATTCTTTATTCAGTCACGCTTAGACTTAGCTTGCGCGCACTCTATAATATTTTTAAGCAATCTTTATACACCTTGTCTTAAGGTTCAATCCATCGTTTCCCTTTGATAGCTGGGTGGAAACAAATTACTGGCAACGGCACGACGGTGATGGGGAATCCATGTTTACGAGAACATTCTTTTACATGTTGGCCTCAAAAACAGGATTCATTTTCTATATTCTGTTTGTGAATATTTTGGTGGTTGTTTATCCACCAAAATATAGGAAAGTTATTCATCATTTCAGCCCACTGTTGGGAATTAGGCCTCTATTTTCCATTCTCTCCGATCCCTCGCGAGTCTCATCCATTGGGCGTTTTCACATTGGACGTTAACTGTAACTACACGATAACTGCACGATATCGTCGGAGAGTTTGATACATTTTCTACTAAATGCTTTCACACTGTGTCGTTGTAGTCAATGTTATCGTCGCCGACAGGTTGTCGTGCCGATATCGGGTGACGACACAGTTTTTTTCGCCATAAATATAAGAGATAAGGCAAATGTAACTTGTTCACTGCTGCCATTATTACCTCGAATATTCTATTATACTTTTGGAATCGCGCGGTTACTTTTGCTGGTGCAATGCGACTAACCGCACAACAAGCTGTTGGTTATATCGTGTCACATAGGTACCGATATGGTTCAGATATCAGCTACTATCGTGTAGTTATCGTGTAGTTATCGTGTAGTTATCGTGTAGTTATCGTGTAGTTATCGTGTAGTTACAGTTACAGTCGTCCAATGTGAAAACGCCCATTCTCAGGGCCAAGTCGTTGCGGGCCGTTAATTCTCATATAAGAGAGTTTTTCATAATTTAAATTCACTAAGCATTTCAAACTACAATCTCGTTTTTTGTGTTGTTTTAAAGCTGAGCTGCTTGTGCAGTGAAAGTTCTTAATTTCAAAGGAGCAGTTTAAAAACATGAAGTTTTTCGTTGCAAAGTTTGCGCCCTTTCATGGATCAAGCAACAGCGCACTAATTATTAAAAGGAAGAAGACCTTTGGAAATAATGTATCTACCACCTGCGCTCTGTGATAAGTGATGGCATTACGAGCTGAGCGCTTCCGTGCTTCGGAGTGCACGTTAAATTGTCGGTCCCGGCTTTTAAGCTTAACGGAGGCCTTTGGGCCTAAAAACTCCGTCACCAGAGTTGGCCACTTGCTCATACGAACTTACTCTGATAAGCAAGCAGAAGAAGAATAGGTAATACTTTACCCGTTATTATTGCTGAGATGCCCTGAGGGCATGGGGTTGCTGGAGGGCATGGGCCGCGTGCCCTTCGGCGGGTTGCTGAAACTCGTCTGTTGCTCATTCTGTAAAATAAAGCAGTAAGAGCATGAGAAAGAAGAGAGAGAAAGAAGAGAAGGAGGGCAGGGAGAAAAAATCTTGCGAATATTTAAATGCAATTTGTACCTATTTGTATTTATTTGTATTTGTATTTGTATTTGTAATTATATCGACAGCGAGCTGCAGGGCTATTTTGACTCACACGTAAAGTCGCTAACTCGGATTTCTCCCTACAAAATATTTTTTACGAACAATATTAAAGTTATAGAATGCAGAATTACTTTAAATATTTTACACAATATAAATGTCTATCACTTTTTTCAACCATTTTCTACAATTTCAAAGTATTCGTCGTAAAATATCAATTTTTGTAGAAAGTAATCCGAGTTAGCGACTTTACGTGTGAGTCAAAATAGCCCTGCTGATCTGTTAATCAAGTCAAGTTTTTTTTTTCAAGAGTGACAAGAACTCATTAGGCGGGTCCACATAGAGCGAGCAGCCTCGCGAGGCATTTGCCGCGCGAAGCAGCTCGGTTAGTGTGGACGTGTGGCTCGGGCGCGCGCTACCGCGGGCGAACGTCCGAGCGTCCGAGCCACACGTCCACACTAACCGAGCTGCTTCGCGCGGCAAATGCCCCGCGAGGCTGCTCGCTCTGTGTGGACCCGCCTATTTAGGCGCGGGACATACAGAAAAGTCCCTTTCATAGAAAATGTATAGAAGCGTCGCGCCGCAAAACATACAGAAGAGACGGAGCGCCGTCACCTTTTGCATGAAAGGGACGCGGAAGAGACAAATGTCTGCGCCCCGTCTCTTCTATCTGGCCTGCGCCTAACTTTTGACTTTTGAAGATTGAAAGGTACTTACCGGGTTCCGCCTCGGGTTTTTCCTAATCCCCCGTCTCGCTCTCGCCTTCGCCGCGTAGTATATCCGTATATACACGAACACCATGATGCACGATGGAATGTAGAAGCTGCCCAGAGCTGAATACACCACGTATCCGATATCATCAGACACCTGAAACAAGAAATAATATAGGTTTATAGATTCTTTATTCTCAAAAAGCATACTCGCTCATATTCGCGATGCGCCTGGCCTGCAAGCCGAGCGAGCGGCAAGTGGCAACCGTGCCGTGCGCCGCCAAGCGCGGCGCTCGGCCGATTATACCTAAACTTCGGAAACGTATGTTTACGTACTTCGTGTTCGTAAACGTGCATTAGTGTGGGCAAATGAAACAAAATTGGATGGCATTGCATTTCAAGTTCTCCCAAAAAGTCCGCGTCGATGTTTCAGTAAAGGCCCACATCTTTACTAAGGCACAAGGGGAGGGGTGGGATATTATATTTATGTATTTTATATATTTTTGTATAAATTGTCAATGCCAAAAATAAACGAGTATCAAAAAGAGTATAAAAAAAACATAAGTACTTATAATCGAAGAGTGTTACGAAATCGCAAATTATTTTCATACCTACTTAATTTATATAAAGTAATGCATTCAAATATCCGTTTTCCGTTAAAGAATTTCCTTAACAAAAAGGCCACATCAATCCCCAATTAAATGAATTCAGAGCGTCAATGGTATCAATCAATTAGGGCAATGAAAAAGATATGTTAATGCGAACCCATACATTATTCACCTGCTCCCGACACGCCTCGAGGCTTTCTTTTGAATATAAATGTATTAGGCGGAATAAATTAATAAATGTTCAAATATATTTTATTACGGATATTTGGGCACCTGTGATGTAATTAGATTATTATCATCTCTATTCCTCTTTATTCCTTCCACTTAATGCGAGCCATACACGATCAAGTTCACCGTCAAGTTTGCAGCGGACTTGATGCGGCGTCCAGTTTGCAGTTCGTCCATATAGAACACACACAATCATGTTTACCGTCAAGTTTGCAGCGGACTTGATGCGGCGTCCAGTTTGCAGTTCGTCCATATAGAACACACACAATCATGTTTACCGTCAAGTTTGCAGCGGACTTGATGCGGCGTCCAGTTTGCAGTTCGTCCATATAGAACACACACAATCATGTTCACCGTCAAGTTTGCAGCGGACTTGATGCGGCGTCCAGTAAACTTGACGGTGTATTTGGAGATTGGACAAAAATGCTTTCGTATGTCCGGATGTCCGGGTGTCTGTTCTCATCTACAGGCACACTTTGGCTGATCGGCGCATACCTACCCCAACATTTGGCCAGCCGTAATTTTATGGTAGAAAGGTATTCACCTAAGAAGTCTTTCTGCAAAAGTTTCAATCCCAGATGACTTATAGTTTTTCAGATATTAATTTTTAAAGTTTCGAAATATTTTGAAATTATTTGAAATTTTTTGGCTGTGGTCAGTTACTGAACGCATCTTTGACACTTGATTGGACGTTTTTGACGTAAATATACACGATGTACGCCATTTTGATTGTCAGTGTCAATAAAAAGCGCGGAATTTTGAGTTGTCAATGTCAAGATATACTTCAAACTTTAAATGAGTGACAGATCCGACACAGAGCACCCCGACTTGAGTAGGTTAGGTTCTAAATGAGTGAAAGATCCGACACAGAGCACCCCGACCCCACGTGGTCTTGTGCGTGACACCCCTAGAGTGTATATAAAAAACGCGGAGCCAGAAGCTCGCGTGGGAGGTTCTGAGTGGAGCAAGCCGTCTCAACCGAGCTAAGCGAAGGGGGGAGGTGGCGAGTGAAGCGAGCCGGCGACCTCCGTAGCGCAGTGAAGGTTGAGGGGGCGAAGTGACACTCAGAGGCGACTTCGCGAGAGTTCTGGCGGGAGCCCATCCCAGAAAGGCTTGAGTAGGTTAGGTTCAAAATGAGTGACAGATCCGATACAGAGCACTTTATTTTTACAATTAAGTACAATTCTATTTTACAATTCTTCAAGTTAGGAGTGGTAAGGGGGGGTGGACCCCCTTCCACGTAGGTGGACCCACCCCTCAAAAAACCCCTATTTATTGAGTCTTTTCCCTCAGTTTTGAGAACTTAACCTCAAATTTTCATTTCTCATTTTCTCATAAACTACTAGGTTTCTTGGACCCCTCCCACCAGGGGGGGGTCTACCCCGTCTTATTTTGAGCGTTCCTTTCAAAGAATTTAATCTGTGCCCATTGTTCGTCTACAATGGCCCAGTATTGGCCACAATGGCAGATATTCGTGGATAATGCCCACAGGCCGAGATAATGGCGATGACCGATTGAATACTTAAGAGATTTTGAATTTTAATTTCGACTGACAATAGTTGGGGGATATATTGGATCTTAGGCGCCGCGCTCACTTAAGTAAGGTGAACGCTACACGTGCACAATGTAAAGGATGACTCACCGTTTCACCGCTAGACCGTGTCGGGTCCGAGCCGAGCGCCGTCGGCCGGAGCACGGTCAACTAATTATTACATTTAGGTACACACTCACGTTATACCGAGTGACGGCAGAGCAACGGACAATGCCGGCTCTGTGACCGTGCTACGGCCAAAGCTCGGTTCGGACCCGACACGGTCTAGCGTTGACTTACGCTAAACCATGGCGGGATTCACGTCTTTAAGGATCATAATTTTATGTGAGTGTATGAGATAATTGTAGTATTGTGCCTGATTTAGCAACATAATCTTGAGAAAGCATGGTTACTTAATAATAATTCAGAAGAGAAGTTACGGTAGTTCGCGACGCATTGCTCTGATGGACGCCTCGCTTTAATATACTCATATGAAGGGGAAATCCCTAAGCAAAGAAATAGAAGGATAAAAAATAAGAATTGCTGATTCGAGCTTTGATCACAATGCTCACTTCACTGTTCTTATTGAAACTGACGTGTATATTACACTTTATTTTTATACTGATGCTGAAATATTTGAAAGGCTACATATAGATGAAAGAAAAGCCTTATGAAAAAGAAATTTGTGATGTTAATACTTATTTATTATATTTTTGATGGTGATTTTTTAAGTAGGTACCTACCTAAGTTCGTATGAGCTAGCCAACTCTGGTGACGGAGATTTTAGGCCGCCTAAAATATGACAGGGAATGACATCAATGTATAATGAGTACAAATCATTGACCGAGGTGTGCGTAACTTTTATACGTTCATTTGTATGCGAAGAGTGTGCTTTTATGTTTTTTTACAATACAATAGATTTTGTTACACATAACTATTGCTCTGACCTATTGAGCTGTGGGATTACAGAGCACGGTTGTATCCTTTATTATGTAATAATACAATGTGAACCACTGATCCGATGTCCTTTAGTAATGACAATATCTATGAAATAAGAATTGCCAGGAATCACCGTCACTAAACCCGCGAGATATGAAGAATGTGATGCGTGAAATATGAAACTGCGGTTCCGAACCTGTGGGTAATTACGGGATAAAATAGCGGATTATGGGAGGATTATTGGAGGGTAAATAAAACGAAACGAGATCTATTTCCCAGAAAAACAGCGAAAACATTGTGCTGTCGCTGAAATAATTGTAATAAAAGGAGAGGAGTTTCAAGAGTAAATTTTAAATGACGGGGTGGGGGGTGTTGAAAGTTACACGGGGGTAAAATCTGTTTCATTGACATGTCATAGGGGTAACAAGGTTGAAAAGGTTAGGATCCATCACCACCAGAAAACGAGATAATTGTGAAAAGAAATCTTTTCCTTTACCTTGAATAACTTACGACGCAGACACGAGATTTTAATAGACTTTTGAGGCATCTTTTAAAACGCCAAAATGAAGGTATAATACGAAAATTCAGCTTATTGTCTCTCATTCTGGGGTTAATTCCTAATTTAACTGCACTATGTGCTCACGCTCACGTTGCAAGATGGGTTGTCTGTCCCTCAATGATCCTTTTAGTACAATCACAGGAAAAACATGGTCAGTACGTGTGGAGACAAAGGGACTTTTCGCCTATTTTACTTCACTGTTAAGCGCTCGTGGCATAGCTTGCTTAGACGTTCTTGATTGATCGTTGAAGTTAAGCAGCGTTGTGCGCGGTCACAATATGGATGGGTGGCCGCAAGTGGCATTACGAGCTGAACGCTTCCGTGCTTCGGAGGGCACGTTAAATTGTCGGTTTCGGCTTTTAAGTCGTTAAGCCATGACGGCCTAAAAATTCCGTCACCAGAGTTGGCCACTTTACAAACTTACTTTACTCACTTATTAACTTACTTGGTCATAGTAAAAGAAGGCCTTAATGCCGGCAAAATAATCGTTAATTTAAAGTAATAGGATATTTTAAAGATTTTTTTCCGATAACGAATCGAAATTGAGGCAACACTCAGAATACCTAATTAACTGAACGATATTTTTTCTCTAAATTGCAAATTGTGAAATGACGGTTTCATTAAAATTTGCTAGTGATGGGAAAGTGGTATTACGGACATTATCCGTAATTTTTCCGTATTTTGTGTACAACGCCCCTAATTAATTCGTGAAAGCCTTTTTTCATTAAAAATGCAAATTGCTGTTTATGAAACCATTGTGAAGATAATCTCGTGTAAATTATAACTAGTTTTTAAATTAGCTAAGTAGGTAAGTAGGTACCTATATAATTTTAGGAAAAATATGTTTGACTTTTTAAATAGTAATTATGATAGTAACTTTTCAATGTGTTTGAGAGAACATCGCGAATGATTGTTTTCAGGCATTAAAAAAAAAAAACGTATTTTATTACAAGCGCTTCGTATCAAATCTCTTTCTATCATCGCTGTTCTGACACTTCTGACCACGTGGCTAATCATCGTTGAATTACACATTTTCTCTGTAATCTAGGATATAGCGTTAGCGATTGTAGAAAGGTACCTACACTTGTTCCAACGGATCTTAGCATTTGTAAAGTTAGCCGTTTCTATGCGCAGTGCAATGTTTTCATACAAAATTTTCTACTGCGCAGCAAAAAGCCTAACTTCACGAATGCCTAGATCCATTGTGACAACTGTAGATTGGATGCAGGCTGTCAGACCGGATCATTGCGTTGGGCTGCGGCCTCTTCTCCTCTTTCCTTCCACAGTATCCGCTAGTTGAACAAATATACATAGGATGCCATAGCAGATAATCCGTAAACATTTCTTGTCAAGCAAGCCCTATTTTCATTACTCGTCAGGGAGACAAAAAGTCGTTTTGCAAACGGAAGACCTCCTATTACAGACTTAGAATAGGATGTTCCCCGGGGCTTTCTACGACGCAATTTCAACTTAATGTCTGGTAATGCAAGGTTGATATTCCACTGGGACATCTCTGTGATTACATTTTAGAAGAAGTTTCCGACAATGATTCCGTTTCGGAGGTGGAATTGCTGTGCTATGTTTGGAGTGGACGAGTAGCTATATAAGGTCTATTTTGGTCAGTAAAAGAGCAAGTAGATGTTTATACCCCTACTTTATAAGACATGCGTTAATAATGTAGGTAATAAATATATTTTTAAAATCGAAAAAAGGTTTTTTTTTTATAATTACTCATTTAAAAATAATAACAAGTCACATAAGAAATAACCTTATTAAGCTTAACAGCATGTGTCCCACGCTCGTTGTTGAAGCGTTGGTTTTCAACGCCTAGATTCGTTATGAAATCAATTGAACTCTAATACATCAAGGTGTTAAAACTACGCTTCTGGAACTTAGTTTTAGCAGTCATGTTACCACATCTGCTCATCTTGATTTGTATTTCGGCAAACTAAACTGTTCAACTGTTATATCACCAAATAGTTGGACAGAGTTTGAATGTGCTAATATTTAGGTACACTTAGGCACTTGACTTGAGCTAGGTAGTTCAAAACAGCGTCATGTGTTAACTGAAACTATGTGTGGTGCAGGTGAATTTAATAATTCAAGTTGTTTTCTCATGTTTGCCTACTTGGGACAAACTGTGATCTAACGCAGTTTGCAGTTTAAGCAAAACCAAGGCTAGTATTTATGTTTGCTCCATACTAGTGAGTTACCAATGAAAATCAGTATATGAAAATTGATTTTGATCAAAGATTGGTTTTCTCTTTGGCTTTTGTGTTATCTCCACTTAGGTAAAGATTCTAATTTTTAAAATAAACAAATATTTAATCCGCAGAATCAGATTCGAAAATATTGTATTAGAAACATATTTCTTGTTAGAAAAAAAAACAATAATTTTCTAATGTCTATATTGATTATTTTACAGTTAATGTAACTTTACTCTACAATTTTAGACACAGGTTCAATTTTAGGCAGGAGGTTCCTGCACAGCTGTAGTGATTTACTTACCAAGGATTAAAAGTTGACTGGCTAGAGACAGCAATGGTCAGAAGGAAGTGGCGTATGCTCGTTTCAGAGGCCAAGACTCACTTTGGGTTCCTGAGCCAATCGAGCAAGTGAGTAAGTAAGATACCTACTCGCTCAAGCACTGTCTGCGTCTAAACACAACACCAGTATTGTAACTGTTGGTAGTAAGTGAAATTAAAGGGTGCGTACAACAGATGGTTATGATACTGTAACGACAGGAATCCTGCACGAAGGACCATAAATGTTTGGTTATGTTACGGCGTGGATTGTCTCCCGTGGCTCAATGAGGAATAAAATGGTGCGAATGTTCTTTTCGGGAGTTATTTATCGCAAGAGAGTTGAAAGGATATAAAGTTTACATTCAGATTGGAGTATTTATGACTAGCTCCCCCTGCGGCTTTGCTCACGTGGTACCCGGGTAAAAAGTAGCCTATGTCCTATTTCCGGTCATTATCTATTTATATTTTAAATTTCAGCCAAATCGGTTCAGTGTTTGTCGAGTTATATAGGAACAAACATACATCCAAACATCCAAACTTTCGCGTTTATAAAGACTGATAGTGAGTTGTGATTAATGTGATGTGTGATGTGATGTGGTGATGCGATAGTGTGAAGTGTGATTAGTGTGAAGTGTGATGTGATTAGTGTGATAGTGTGATTTTATTATCTTTGGAATGTCCTAATAGCTCTATTAAACACAATTTCTAATGCAGTTTAAGTCTTAAGTATTGATATTCAACAACATTAGATACTAACATATTTTACTACCTAGATGATTAATATCTACAGTGTCAGGAGGCAATCTTTGCCTACACTTATCGGGACGCTGTAGTGCCTGGGACATTGTTAAGATGAAGTAGGCTTGCCCTGCACCTAAACCATCCTCTCAGCTTAACCAGCCATATCCACAGGAAAGACATGGTCAATTCGTGTGGGGCTGACAAAGCCGCGGGTTTCCTCACGATCTTTTCCTTCACCCGGAGCTCGTGCGCATATAATTTTCTTCAAAATCAAAACGAAAAATCCATTACTGCATGGCTGGAACTGGAACTCACGACCGGTCGAGGTACTATCCCACTTGGGCAACACAACTCAAAATAAATATGAAAAAAAAAAATAGTTTGATTCATATAAGTTAATCCAAATAATATAGCTTCAATGAAAAACAGGGATCAGGCTGCCTACCATGAGCTTTATATGCGATCCAGTTTAGATCCTAAACTGAACTGCTTCGCTTGACGTATGCTATGACGCTGATGAAATATCAGAACCTAAACATGACCTAAACTGAATTGTTAGATAAAGTTTCGTTCACTCAATTCGTAATGACCGTTTAGTACGCGTTGAGTTGGTTCACTTTTGTGTCAAAACTGTCACTTTTAAAACAGGTCATGGTACGAATCGTAAGCGAGCGATTCTGTGTTCTGTGGTACGAATAGTTTGCGATCCAGATTAGGAACCTAAACTGGATGGCTCCTAAACTGAATTATTTACTAAGAGTCACGGTACAGCTGCTGCTTTACTTTACCTACTTTAATAGGAGAAAAGCTCGTACGTATTTAGGTCGCTCAAATAAGTCCAGATTTCCAGAACAAGTTTGGGCTTAAGTCTACTTATTTCGCATTCACAGACGAAATGCACAGCCTTTTCATTAAGTTTTGAATTAAAAATGTTCGGATGCGTTTTGTTGGTAAAGCTCTGAGATTCGGGAAAGCATTACGAGTAACCGCGATGGATTTGTGGTTTTTTGTCCATCGATCGTGTCCCGATAATTGTAGGCAAAGATTGCCTCCTGACACTGTATAAACAAAGATTGCCTCCTGACACTGTATAAACCATCTTGTAAAGATGTAAAGGCCTAAGTTATTTTTGTAATTTTTAGAACTTACGTCAATCTTTACAACGTCAGTAAAGCCTATTAATGTGAAAATGTAAATAATTTTCATTTATATGGAAAACGGATTAGCCCGCGGCGTGACATGAAAGTTTTCGCAACATGTGCGTCCCGACTCATTTAGCGAAAATTTTAAAACATGGGTATAAAACATTACAATAGAATGAAATTTCTATTGCTATTTATTGATAAGTATTACATTAGTAGATTGTTGCACGAGGGTTGAAAGTAACCTATTGCGGCACGAGATGGTTTGGCGCCTGAGCGTAGCGAGGGCGCTAATAGTTCGAGTGCCCTGAATACTCTGCTTTTCATTTCGAATATTAGGAAAGTAAATAACAAACGGATTAGCTCATTTTATAAAAATCTCTGCTCTCGATTGACAAAACAGATAAAAATCGAATTGGTGCTTTAAAAAATAAATTAATAATTTAAAAAAAAATAATTTAATAAAAATACTGGCTGGTAGCTTGCCACTGAAAAAAAAAAAAACAAAAAAGGCGCCCACCTTTTTTTTTCAGCCAGTATTTTTTGTCATTGAAGATGGTAAATATTTCAAGCTCAAAGTCTTGTTATAATAATAGTAATTTAGTGAAAAGTAATTATTAATAACAATACTCATGTAATAAATTGTTGAAAATATTTTTTACAGCAATTGTCAATAAAAAGGTAAAATAGAAATGTCAAATATTACTTTTGTTGTGTAAAAAGTTTCAACATGACTCAATAGAAATGTCAAAATATAATGTTTTTTTTTTTTAATTTGACAGCAGGGAAAATTGCTTCCCAGGGCGGAAAAGTACTACTTTCATCCCTCTGTTCAGGTAACTTCAAGCGTACTTTCCGTGTATGAGAAATGAAAAATAATTTTGTTTTCAATTTATTTATCGTTGACATTTGTTAAATTTTAAAATCCGTGGCATGGTTTTTTCGTAGATACGTCAATAAAACTGCCTTATCGTTCTATTTGTCTTCCATTTCAATTGCATAATTAATTTCTTTTTCTGACGTGTGAGCATCCAGACTAAACTTTTGAAGTACAAACTTAACTTTGTAGTTTTGAAATGTGATCTTCATACATTCTCACTGCAAATGTAAGTTTGTAATTACATTTATTATATTTGATTAGTAGGATTCCATATTACAATTTTCACTCGTAACCCTAAAATTTAGCTTATCCCATCCTTTACTAAAAACCCATTTACAAATGAAACTGCCATCAACATGGCATGTATTATTTTTGGATTTTCAACCACTTCAAATTCCAATTAAACCTTGCTTTTCCTAAAAAGCGTTGACCGGCATTTGATTGTAGTTGATTTTACTGTACAAGTTCTATGAAAGTAATGTCTGGAATACACATGCTACTAAAAAGCATGCTTGTTTGCTACTACGTAGCATGTGTAGTCCAGACTTTAACCTAGGAGAGTTTTTGTACATTCAGGAAATTAAATACCAGAATGGATATCGTTGGAATACAGTCGAAAAGAAAACCTTTGTCCCGAAGCAATTAATTGGCTTATTTATAGTTTTTTTTCTAAGCCTAAGAGTATTTTTAAGTAGGTATCATGCTTTGTCATACGATTTTAAATAAGCCTTTAAAATAAGTCTTTTAACTAAATGATCGTTGCTTTTAATTAAATTATGGAACAATATTTTGTTGATCGCAAATAAATTTTTGGGCAAAAGCCCAGCAGAGAGAAGTCATACTTTGCATACAAACTTACTTAATAACAAAACAAATAAATACAAAACAAGTGCTCTGGGTGGGTTCGATCAATTTACATGAGCATTTAAATTTTGATTTTCATTTTAATTTAATTGAATATTTCGGAATATTTATTCATTCAATTATAATTTTAATATGTTTTGTCTAATTTTATATAGATTAATTATTCTGAAATAAAATCTTATCTTAATGAAGGTTGTCATGCCATTCATGCCATGCATCATGCTTTGACTTTTAGCATATAATTTAACTATTCCGGACCTTATTGCTTATATCAAAAGAGTACAAACCTACCTCATTATGATGGTGACCGTTATTCCAAAAACCTTCAGATTTAGCATTGAAAATTCAGAATTGTTTTACTTGTTTTAAATTTTGGACGAAACTTTTCGGGGTTTCAAATCTAAATGAAATTAGGCGGTGAATAATTTTGAACTAAAGTTACTCGAGCTTTGAACTTGATTTCTTGTACCGTCAACAGCAGGAGGGTTTGAGGTCGTGGGTTCGATTCCCATTCAGGACAAACATTTTTGTGATGAACGTAGATGTTTGTTTTGTGTCTGGGTGTTATAAAGTATTATAAGTAGGTATGTATTTACAAAACATATAAGTATTCTATCAGTTATCTGTTAAAAGCTTAGCTTAGTTCGGGGCTAGATGGCACTGTGTCAAATGTCCAGCAATATTTATTTATTTATTTTATTTACATATAAAACTTATATATAATTGGGCTTGCCACTGACTACCCTACAAATAAAGATTTCTAAATATTACAAAAAACTAAGTATAATAACCGGTAAGAGACAGCAAAATCATAATAATCGTAGTCACAATAGCTCTTGTCCTCATTGTGGGTACAACAAAAGTATTATATTACAAACAGACAATGGTAGTAATATTATTATTTACCGCCAACTTAACGTATTGACAACAAAGCCTCCCCGGACCTCTAAATAATAACCCAAGTAATATTACAGCGTTAATATAACAATTACGACTTCCACAAATACCTTCTTAGATGGGTATAATCAATTATAACGAGAAAACATACGTGGATATATTACAGGCGTTTGTGTTGAATGACTAAGGGAGAGCCGTGTTGGCCGAGGGGTATAGTATATAGGCTTTCAATCCGAAGGTCGTGGTTTCAAATCATGGTCGTGCTATGAATTTTTCGTTTCGAAAAATTTATTAACACAAGAAGGAAAACTTTGTGAGGAAACCCGCGGCTTAGAAAGCCCCACACGTACTGACCAAGTCTTTCCTGTGGATATGGCCGGTTAAGCTGACAGGATGGTTTAGATGCTGGGCTAGCTTATTCGATTTCAAACAATATCCTAGAGTGCCCCGTTAAGTGTAGGCAAAGATTTCCTCCTGATCCTGACACTGCACTGTTTAAATCATTTAGTAAAAGAAGTGGTCTCAAATTCCTACGTTTGTACTACATTACGTGGGGACGGCACAATACGAATTCTTCTTCTATTTCCTTTTATCAGCCGTCATCCCTACACTCATACCTTTCTTACTCAACGGATAGCACTAGTATTAGAAAAAAATATAATATGACCACGACTGTATTCTTAGGACATTGTTGTCATTTTTTCAGATCTTCAGCCATCTATAGCCAAGGAGAAGCAGTAGATCATTAGCCATTAAATAGTACGACAAACAGCCGTGATCCTTATAGTGCGTCAGAAAAGTGGCGATACCGACTGAAATTCTCTCCCGTATGTTTCCACTAACACAATTCATGTAAGCCGTCGCTACAAGGTTCTGATATTTGATATCAAGCTTTATTTATTTCCTACCTAGGTACAACTTGCTGTGGATTTTATTTCAGCCAACTGTTTGTTCTATAGCATAGAACAGATAATAATACTACGTATAGAATGGACACTGTGTGTTTGAGCTGGCGAGGAGCTGATTTTGAGCAAGGAAAGCGTCACACGCGCAGACGCGACGACGAGACCGAGTCCACAGTGTCATTATTCATACGGTGACAACCTTACTGTGTACAAAACTGACATTGTGTAGTGTAAATGTAGTTAGACGCTGCTTTTGCATACAGATTGCGTGGAGTGTCCGGGGTGTGATTTAAAGGCAAGGCTGGAAAATAAAGGATTCTAAAAGGTAACGATGTGCTTGCAGCTTTGCAGCTTGTTACAGGAGAAATAGTCAAAATTCTGGGCCCCTATTCCCAAAACAGAAAATGATATATCGTGTCTGTAGCGACACCTACCTGTCGCTAGATGAACTACATAGACATGCTACGCACTACGAGCTTCAGCGAAGATGGCGCCACACAACATCAGAATGTCTAGAGCGCGCGAACGAAGTTTTCATCGGCGATAGACATATCTAGGACTAACCGACAACAAATGTCGGTGAAAGACCACGGGCAAGTAGGCCAGGTGGGCCAGCCCGTTGCAGAGAACCACCTACTTTGCCTTTGGGGAGCTATTTCACCGTGCTTCCCAAAGTGCCAATTATCGTAGCTCAGCTTATGTTGGTCAAATGTTCCGAATTCACTTTCCACCATCATAAACTGAGCTACAAAAATTGGCACGATAAATCGTTTTTAGCTTTGGGAGTAAACCTGTTTTGTTTCATGCGATGTTTTCGTTTGAAAATCACCGATTCCGCCTGTAATTCCCTTACGTATGTCTCCGCTCACCCTATTCATGTAAACCAGCGCTTTCCTTCCTTTCTTGAAGAAGCAGTTGTGTTGTCATTGTTGTTTTATTTCGTGCGTCCGAAACGCAGTTTGGGGAACAGGGTGGAATCGTTCCTCAAAGGCAGAGTAGGTGGTTCTCTGCAACGGGCCGGCCCATCTGGCCCACTTGCCCGTGGTCTTTCGACCGACAGTTGTCGTCGGTAGGTCCTATGGCGCAGTGGGTGAAGGCCCGCCTGTGACGCAGGAGGTTGCGGGTTCGATCCCCGCCGCGGGACAAATGTTTGCATGATTTTCAAATATTTGTCTAGGGTCTGGGTGTTTTCTATGTATATTATGTATGTATTTACAAAAAAAAATGTATTTAAGTAGTATATCAGTCATGTGGTTCCCATAACACAAGCTCTGCTTAGCTTGGGGCTACAGGATGCTGTGTGAAATCTCCAAAAAAAAAACTCTTATTTCTTTCTTTCTATTCCCTCCTGTATGTTTCCACTAACCCAATTCATGTAAGCCGGGAGCGCCGCACGTTCCCACAACGTCTTGATATTTGATATCGAGCACTGTTATTGTGTTAGCGGGAACTTGTTGTGGCTTTTATTTTAGCAAACTGTTTGAACTGAAAGATGGTTGCATTTTACGAAAAATATTTATTTAAGTCCATAATTGTCTTTCTTAAACTTTCGCGATCAGAACACATTATATAATACACGTGTCCAGGTATTTATCACTTAAATTACCTTATTACTTTAACCGATGTTTCGACTGGATTGCACCAGCGACCACGGCTGGTGCCGTGATAAATACCTGAATACACGTGTAATGTATATAATAAGTCTATATTTTTCCATATTAACTGCTGCAAATGTACGTGCCTCTGAATACCCCTTAGATATCTTCAAAGGATCTTAGATGTCTAAAGATCTGAGAGAATGTCTACCGCGCTTTGGGGATACAGTTGTAATTTCTCAAATAAGACGATACGAAGTTCGGCGGGTCAGTTAGTTTTATATAACATTGAAAATGAAAAGTCTTATCAAAAAGTTAAAATTATGAGTAACTAGCTGCTGCCCGCGGCTTCGCTCGCGTGGTACCCGGATAAAAAGTAGCCTATGTTAGGCTCCAGCCTTCCAGCTATCTCCACACAAAAAATCGCGTCAATCGGTCGCTCCGTTTTGGCGTGATTCCACAACAAATAAACACACTTTCACATTTATAATACGAGTAGGGGTACGGATTTCCAAATGACTTTTCGTCAATCGTTTTTGTAATTTAATGAGATTGTTACCGATGTTTTCCGAAATACATTCTTTTTACCCGGCTGACTGTCAAGTCACCCGGGTTATGTAGATCGCGCGTTTCTATGTATGTGGGTTCGTTCGTATGTAAGTAATATTCTTTATTACCACGTTTCTCCTAAACGGCTGGATGGATTTTGATGAATGAGGTATCGTAAGAATCGTCTCTATCTCGATTGTGCTCTAGGATACTTTTTATTTCGATAAATCAAATAGTGCGGCTAAAAAATGCAACAATGTGTGAATTTTCAAAATGAAAATCACGCTATCATATCAAAATCCATGTCAAAATCAAGAGGTTGGTGGACTGATATCAAATATAATTTTTTTAAAAATCTAACATGACATCTTCGAAGACTAAATCGAGTCTCAAAATTTTTGAAAATCTATTTTTCGCCCTAAATAGAATTGCTAGCCAAAACGCATACCAAAATTTTCTATTTAGTCACACGCAACGTTTAGAACAAACTGCATCGAAATTGGTTCAGCCATTTAGGAGATATCTCATATTTAAGAAATAGCTTACGCATTTAATTTAGGTACTCGCAGAGCCATCTGTGTGTCAACTGTGACAACAACGTTTAGGAAAATGCGCACGGCATCGAACCCTAGATACCTACATAATAATAAAATTGTAATTTAATTTTGTTTTGTGATTGATAAGATAATGCTGTTTCCAACTTTTCAGTTCAGCCGGGTTTTTTTATTTTTGAATAAATTGCTTGTTCTAGTTTTAGTACTGTAGGTAGGTATCTACTTAGTTGAAGTTTTGCTTTGGTTTAGAAATAGTTTGTGAGTAGAATCGAAGGAAAGTAAATGAAGGTCAAGTTGGTTAGTATGTACCTTGACATTTCGAAGCACGTCTTCTAAGTGGTACTGAATTACCTTTACCGATATTGACTTCGAGGACGCATCCACTCAGCATTACCTATGTTTTACAATTTCATATTATTTTACAGCTTTAATAAAAATGTAAGGGCTTTTTTATATTTTGTAGCTGAGACGTGCCATTAACTTTATACTTATCCAGATATTTAACTTCCGTACGTAAAAAATAAAAAAATATAGAACCAATGAGATTTTACCAATAGAAGCGCTCGTGGCGTAGCTTGCTTAGACGTTCTTGATTGATCGCTAAAGTTAGGCAGCGTTGTGCACGGCCATAATTAGGATGAGTGACCGCAAGTGGTATTACGAGCTGAGCGCTTCCGTGCTTCAGAAGGCACGTTAAATTGTCGGTCCCGGCTTTTAAGCCGTTAAGCCATGACGGAGGCCTTTAGGCGGCCTAAAAACTCCGTTACGCTCTAAAACAACTTTAATTTTACAATGCTGGATGGGAATCGAACCGACGACTTACAGCGCAGAAGGCAGTGCTACAACCAACTGAGCCTTAGCTGAGGCCAGTCAGTTCTTTACATTGATCCTTAAAACAGTCGTCTTAAAACAGGATGCACGAGGAATGTTATTTCATCCCCTTCACCACGTTCCATCCCTTAAAATGTCACTAATTGACAAAAGAAAGGTCTCCACATATTTTTACATTTTAAGCAACTTCAAGATAAACAAAGGACGAAACGTTTTTGGGTGTTTAAACTGTGTATAAATAAGGCTGTGTTTTCATGGACAGTTATAAAATTACTAGCTAGCTCCCGCGGCTTCGCTCGCGTGGTACCCGGATAAAAAGTGATTAGGCTCGTCGATACAAAAATGGCCGAGGGGTCGAATGTCCGCTTTTAAATCGAAAGCCGCGAGTTCAAATCTCAGCCAGTGGAAGCTTATTTTTTGTATGTTTTTTTCTTCTTTTTTAATTTTTAATTTTTCGCTACTTGCACCCGAGCGGAACTCGGTCGCCCAGATATTATGAATAAAATAATGCCTAAGTTTATAAAAATTATGTAGGTAAACTAGGTGGTCGCCTAGTGATCTAAATTCGTATTCGTATCTTTTTAGAAGGCAATAAACTATTACATTTATTAGGTAGGTATATATTAATGCTCAACAAAGATTATGGTCTCTTTACCGATTCTCGATTAGGTACATTGATTTTTAAATCGTTTTTTACGAACATGGAAAAAATAACACACAAAATTGAGAAGGAATGTACACTTTGCATACGTGCTATGTGTAGGTTCTTGATAAAAGCACTCCGTTGTGTAACAAGTGTCACATAATGAGATTTGCAACAACTCAATAATAGATTGAGGACTCTTCAAGGAGAGTAGTTGTGGTGGTAATCACTTAACCGGGCAGTGTATGATCAAATAGCTGGGAAACATTTTAATATCAAAAGTAGAGATGTCAACGCGTAGACGTGACAGGACCTAGTCTCCCTCTGACCCAGATGAATCAAGATATTGTCGATAATAAATCGGGGATATTTTTACGTGAGTGTTTCTGGCACCATAAGAGATATAGATAGTAACCATGGATATGAATATAGAGTACTATAGTCGGATTGCTCATTATACGCACTAAAATTGACGATGAAAATGTCATTTGCATATATTTTTAGTTCGTACAATGAGCAATTCGACTATAGCTGCTGCCCGCGGCTTCGCTCGCGTGGTACCCGGATATAAAGTAGCCTAAGTTACTCTCCAGCCCTCCAACTATCTCCACACAAAAAATCACGTCAATCCGTCGCTCTGTTTTGACATGAAAGCAGGACAAATAAAGAAACAAATAAACACACTTTCTAATATGGTTACGGATATTTGAATACTACTCAAGAAACGAAGTGGAACTTTTTACCTGGAATTTTTTACCTAAAATAATGTCTACCGCAGCTTGGGGGCGGGAGAGCCTGTTCGGATTTTTTTGGCCATACTTACTTACTGTCGTAGCACAATCTTGGCCTCCGATACCAAATAACGCCAGAATTCTCTGGATTTGGTCAAAATTATAATGAAATTATAAAAGGTGGCGATGTTCTTATTCTATTAATACAGTTTGTAATAATCAAATTAATTTTAAGTTGGACAAAATTGGACGAAATTCACATTGGAAAAAATTCGTGTTGCCCAAAATTCGTGTTGGACAAAAATTGTGTTGGACATGAATCCTAGTTGGACATTTTTTGGACATTCGTCGTGCAAAGCAATCTATCGAAGTGGTTTTGCTTATCATGGCATTTGACATTTTTAGTATGAAAATAATTGGTAGCACAATTCGCACTTGAAAGATAAGAATGTACCAGCTATTTCATCCAGCTTACCTATTATCTTTAGTAAGCGAAGCGAGTCAAGTTGCTTGCTCCCACGATTAATTGTTTGTGTCAACTATTCGTGGATTGAGATTCCATTATTGCGATGAATTGTTCAGTTTGTTAGGCATTGAGTTATATTGACAAAGAACGTTGCGACATTTTGGGCCCCCTTGTCCAACAGTGATGAAACAAATGTCATATGAAAGCTCTTGGAGTGTACTTTATTTCATTCTATCACAGCTAAGTTAAAATCGAGCGCGAAAATGGTGTTTTGGTGCAAAAATGGCGCGATGATGGTGGTTTCTTGAACGAAACTAGAAAGCTGAAACTTAGAATGTAGCTTTCTTTTCTAGTAAAACCACCCACTAAGGCATTTTATTTTCGAATTTCAACCCCTAAAGGGGTGAAAAGTAGTGAAAACGTTTGTATGAAACTTTTTAACGCGTAGTATGATTTGCTTAAAACTCGGTTTGCATACTTAAAATGCAAAATAAATGAACACATATTTCAGGATTTTTCGAAACAACCCTTAAAAAGGGGTAAAATGGGGTGTCAGAGTTTGAATTGAAACTTTTCAAGGGCGGTGCGATTGGCTTGAGACTCGGGTTGTATATTATAAATGCAAAATAAACGGACATGGTGTTTCAGGACTTTTCGAAACTAACCTTAAAAAGGGGTGAAATGGTGTGTCGAAGTTTGTGCTGGAACTTTTGAAGGACAGGGCAGGCAAGTACCGGCGTCACTTGCATACACTTCGCCACCGGCTACCCGGCACTGGTTACCTGGTCCTTTGGTCCATTTTCTTAGGTAACTATTTTTCAAAACCAGTTACGAAAGAAGATTTTTTTTCACTGATTCTTAACTGGGTATTAAAAAGAATTATTTATTCCTTGTACGTAACCATGTTTTATAGCTAGCTACGAATTTTATTAGTAAACTTTATACAGTACTTCCAGATAAATAATGGGTATCGAAAAACATCAGAAGTAATCGCATAATCGGCCATTATTCGGAACACACGAAATTAGCCAATGCCTATTATCGATCGAGCGAGCGAAGCGAGCGAAGATCTTAGTGGCAAGTTAGGCGATTTTGCTTTGTATGTTTGTATGTTTGTATGTTTCATTTTTATGTTCTCGCATAACTATCAAACCGCTTATCCAATTTATCGATCGAGCGAGCGAAGCGAGCGAAGATCTTAGTGGCAAGTTAGGCGATTTTGCTTTGTATGTTTGTATGTTTGTATGTTTCATTTTTATGTTCTCGCATAACTATCGAACCGCTTATCCAATCTGTATGAAACTTGATAGGTCAATAGGTTGTGCTATGGAAATTTGCTGTGGAGCGTATGAGCGTAATCGATGAAGGGGTTGTAAAGATATGGGGTTCCCAAGGGGGTGAATTTTTTTTAAAGTTACCCAAATATATTGAGTGGGGTGTCATACGAAAGGGCTTATTTTGTACATTCCAAATAGTATATTTCAGTACAAGTTCGGAAAGGCTGTCATTACAACGAGTTCCGATAAATGTCTACCCGAGCCGAGGCGCAGCCGAAGGCGAGGGTTGACAGTCGGGACAAGTTGCAATGACGGTTCCGAACGTGTACTGAACGACTATTTTTAATACAGTTGCGAAAAAATGAAGCAATTTAATCTAGAAAATGGCGCCAACCGTAGAATATGAGATTTTTTTTTTCATTGATTCTGGTAGGCAAAGGGAACTATGCCCATACAGCCAAGTCTTCAGTAGAATTTTTTTATTGATATGAAATGAAAATGAAATTTAATGAGATGAAATGAAATGAAACCTAACCTAACTCATTCAATCAAATCATTAAATCTGCTATAAAAAAACAAATTTTTAGCTTCTTTTTAGAAATATACGTATTTGCATGAATCATAAAAACTTCTATGATTTTTTTTTAGTAAAAACTTCATGGTTGGTTTTTCTTTTTAATAGACATTATTTTGACAGTTGGGAAAGAGAACGCACGAGTGCGGGAAAGGTAAAAAAAAAGCACGAGTGTGTAATAGCCCACTTCCCGAACGCTATACGTCCCTGCAATACGCCACTTTTTGAGCAACTGTATTAAAAATGGTTTTTATTTTTAATCTAGGATGTATAGTTTTTGAAATACGACCAAAGAACAAAAACTACGAAACCAGAGCTGCAAGAGCTCCCGTTTCATAGAGTTTCGATGTCTTCATAGCTCATTGACTGGTCGGTCTTAAAAAGCGAGTGGCGTCGTTGCGGTTTGGTTTGCAATGATTTTAGATGCTACTTGATTTATTTTCAGGATAAAAAAAATTTTGATAAAGAATGAAAATAATTGGGGTAAAAAAAGTTAAATAAACAAATATATTGAGTGGGGTGTCAAATGAAAGGTCTTAATTTGTACATTCCCAAATCGTTATTATTTTGATTCTAGGACGTATACTTTTAGAAATACGACGAGAATTCATAAATATGAAATAAATGAAAAATTAGACACGACATTATGTATTGCATGCATGCTAGTATTTTTTACCATGAAGAGCTAGCGCAATAGGCATACCTACTGGGCGGTAGTAGCACTCGAAATTATAGGGGTAGTCAGAAGAAAGTCCAAATGTAAGCCATCTACGGTGCGCGAGATCTCAGTTCGGGGCGAACTACTAGTATGAAACTTGATAGGTCAATAGGTTGTGCTATGGAAATTTGCTGTGGAGCGTATGAGCGTAATCGATGAAGGGGTTGTAAAGATATGGGGTTCCCAAGGGGGTAAATTTTTTTCAAAGTTACCCAAATAAATTGAGTGGGGTGTCATATGAAAGTACTCAACTTATACATTCCAAAATGGTTTTTAGTTTTCTTCTAGGTTCTATAGTTTTTGAAATACAGTCAAAAAGAAAAATTAAGAAAACCAATTAACGGAAGTATGGAGAGAGCTCCCGTTTCATAGAGTTCCGATGTATTCGTAGGTCTGGTTAACATACAAGGAGTGTGGCATCGTTGTGGTTTGGTTTGCATTGATTTTAGTTGCTAAGTACTTGATATTTTTTCTTGAGATTGAAAATAAAAGCCGTGTTGGCCGATTGGAAGAGTGCTCGACTTTCGATTCATAGGTCGTAAGTTCGAACCCTGGCCGTGCTCATCAATGGATTTTTCGATTAGAAAAATTTAAATGCGCATTAACACGAGCTCTAAACGGTGAAAGAAAACATCGTGAGGAAACCAGTTAACGTTCTAATAGCGGCGATGGGCTTGCAACCTGTCACGTATGCAAATGCTAACTCCTGCAAATAGTGGGCTGGGCATGTACCAAAATTATAGAGGGAGGGTAGGGGGAGGGGGAGGGGAGGGGAGGGGAGGCGAGGGGAGGGGAGGGGAGGGGAGGAGAGGGGAGGGGAGGGGAGGGGGAGGGGGAGGGGATGGGATAGGAGGGGGAGGAGTAGGGGAGGGGAGGGGAGGGGGGAGGGGAGGTGAGGGGGGAGGAGGGGAGGTGAGGGGGATGGGAGGGGGGGGGAGAGGGGGGAGGGGGGGGGAGGGAATTGATTTTCTCATACATTTCGTATTGAACTGCTATTTTAATAATTTTTCGAACTAAGAGGCCTTCCCTGAGGCGCGGTACGAAGTTCGCGGGGTCAACTATTGAATATAAACACGACACGACTTAATGTATTGCATGCATGCCTATAATCTTTACTATACTGAGGTAGCGCATTAGATATCATTCTGTGGTAAACACTAGAAGGAGCACTTAACGTAGGTATAGGGGTAGTCAGAAACAAGTCCAAATCTAGGCTATCAACACAACGGTGCGCGAGATCTCAGTTCGGGGCGAACTACTAGTTTATCTGGAAGTAGTACATTATTTATTTTATTTTAGTTTTTCCATTTTAGGAAAACTTACAGCTAGACAACAGATTAAAAGAAGACATAGATACTTAAGGCTAATAACAAGTTTCCACTTATAATTATTTGAATAGTACAAACAAAACAGTATCTATTATCGTAGACGGTGATCGAGTAAAAAAAAAAAAAACAAACTATAATTATATTGGTACATTTAGTACCTACTAATAGATACAGTTCAACATCGACATCATAATATCAATCGTCGTAAATGTTATGAAAAGAAGAAAAGAAGCATCCCTTTTTGTAGCTAGATAACAGTTACGAAAAAAGAAAACAAGGTTCCATTTTCGTAGCTAGTTACGAAAAATGAAAAAAAAACCATCAATTTTCGTCGCTAGTTACCAAAACATGAAAAAAAAAATACATATCTGGCTATGAAACATGGTTACGTACATGGAATAAATATTCCTTTTTAATAACCAGTTAAGAATCAGTGAAAAAAAATCTTCTTTCGTAACTGGTTGTGAAAAATAGTTACGAAAATGGACCAAAGGACCGGATAACCAGTGCCGGTAGCTGGTGGCGAAGTGTATGCAAGTGACGCCGGTACTTGCCTGCCCTGTCCTTAAAAAGTTCCAGCACAAACTTCGACACACCATTTCACCCCTTTTTAAGGTTAGTTTCGAAAAGTCCTGAAACACCATGTCCATTTATTTTGCATTTATAATATACAACCCGAGTCTCAAGCCAATCGCACCGCCCTTAAAAGTTTCAATTCAAACTCTGACACCCCATTTTACCCCTTTTTAAGGGTTGTTTCGAAAAATCCTGAAATATGTGTTCATTTATTTGTCATCAATAGTATTCAAACCCAGATTCAAGCAAATCGCACAATCTATTAAAAAGTACCCATAAAAACTTTGACACCCCATTTCACTCCTTTTTAAGGGTTGTTTTGAATAATCCTGAAATATGTGTCCATTTATTTTGCATTTTAAGTATGCAAACCGAGTTTCAAGCAAATCATACTACGCGTTAAAAAGTTTCGTACAAACGTTTTCACTACTTTTCACCCCTTTAGGGGTTGAAATTCGAAAATAAAATGCCTTAGTGGGTGGTTTTACTAGAAAAGATAGCTACATTCCAAGTTTCAGCTTTCTAGTTTCGTTCAAGAAACCACCATCATCGCGCCATTTTTGCACCAAAACACCATTTTCGCGCTCGATTTTAACTTAGCTGTAGTAGAATGAAATAAAGTACATTCCAAGAGCTTTCATATGACATATGTTTCATCGCTGTTGGACGAAGCGGGTCCAGTGTTCAAGCAATGATGCCCATGGTTCTTTACAATGGGATTAAGGTAGGGTACGACTGCTTATAGGCACGCTCACACTGACGCAGAATCAAAGCGAAGCGACGAGCTATGTTATTAAGAGGTCTGCGACCGGCGAATTTCCATAAAAACGTAATACCGAAATCATTTAAAATGTAAGCATGTTTATATCAGTTTGTGTTGTTAGATTAGGAGAGTAGGTATTTATCTAGGTTCCTGTTAAACTTTTGTTCCGAAAAACTTACCTAAAAAGAAATGTAAGCCAATTGAATTGAAATCTTTGTAGGTACACCAAAAATGGCATTTTTTCTTTTCATTTGTTCTATAGTAAGTTTTTTGAAACAAAAGTTTAACAGGAACCTAGATAAATACTACCTTTATCCAAATAATAACGTAAAGTGATAAAAATATGCTCAAATTTTAAATTATTTTGGTATTACGTTCCTAGGTAAGTAGATACGTTCGCCGAGCCCTTAAAACTTTAAAGTAAATTCAACTCTATTTCCAATAAGTTAGAATATGAAAGCAAAATATGAAAACGCGTGGCGCCGCGCGTCATCGAGCGAATTCGCGCGTCGACGACGCTAGGTTGAAATCGAGAGATTGAATAACTTACACTTTGTACCTTACTTTTTTGAAGTTTAAAAAACATGACGCGTCGCTTCGCTCCGACTCTTCACAAGCCTTATTCGAAACCACAAAACGAAATTATGTGCCAAATTGTAAAGCCGTTTCGATCCAAAACATTTACCTCATTATTACGAGTATATTGAACTGAGAATTCAGCGATTCTTTAGACAAAGTATTTTTTTTGTTACTCTTAGGCCTTACATCTTTACTAGATGATTTATACAGTGTCAGGAGGCAATTTTTACCTACACTTGGACACTGTAGTGCCTTGATGTACATTGTTTAAGATGGAGTAGGCTTGCCCAGCACCTATACCATCTTCTCAGCTGTCCATGTCTGTATTATGGCCGGTTAGGCCATAATAAAGACATGGTCAATGCACGTGGGATTGACTAAGCCGCGGGTTTCCTCACGACATTTTCTTGTCTTCTTTCGAAACATATTCCATTTAATAAACCGATGTCCGTAATCCAGCGTTATTCGTCCCTTCGAGCTGTCAGTCGGAACTAGCAGTCTAACCCCGGCCTTAGCTGGCTTATCCGTACCGTGCCCGGGGTGAACCGTTAAAAACCGTTCCCGTGCCTCACGTCACAGCGTTAACCTTTTTACAGGAATTCTGTAGGGATGGGAAAGGTTGTTTACACTTTTGGGGAATATGGTGGAATTGTTGCCCAAAGGCCAAAGGTGGTCTTCTGCTACGGGCCGGCCTATATGGCCCACTTGCCCGTGGTCTTTCGACCGATAGTTTTTGTTGATTAGATTATGTCGGTCGCTCGCGAATTCTGTGCTTGCGCGATCTAGACCTCTTCTGTTGTGGCGCCATCTTAGCTGAAGCTAGTAGTTCGTAGCATGTCTGTGTACTACATCTAGCGACAGGTAGATGTCGCTACATACTCGTAACTCGTATGAGCTATGGTTTACTCTGGCAACGGAGTTTTTAGACCGTCTGAAGGCCTCTGTCATGGCTTAATGACTTAAGAGCCGGAACCCACAATTTAAAGTGCCATCCGAAGCACGGATGCTCTCAGCTGTTAATGCCACTTGCAGTCACCCATCCAAATTGAGCTCAGAAAGTCGCTTAATTTCAATGATCTATCATAAGCAAGCTACTAAAGTAGGTAAGTACCTAGTATTAGTAAATTTATTTAGTGATAATCCGTAAATCAAAATTTTTATTGAGTTTACGAGACGGTTTAATTCTTCTGAAGTGTAACTTTTAATAAAATATTATATTATTTGAACATTTTGCACTTAAAACATATTTTAATGTTAGGTAATGAAAATGCATTCTAATTTTCCATGACATCCCGAAAAGGCAAAAAAAGTTGCTGTAATAAAATCATCGATATCGATCAAACAAATGATGGCTACAGCACATCACTACCTCTCACACGTCTATAACAATTTATTTTACAAATGCGTGTACAAGCTTCCACAGAGATACTTCACTTGGTACAGTCAGTGGCAAATCCACTGAATATATTGACTTTCAAAACTTGGCTGGCTTGCGTGAGAGAATTGTGGTTTTTGGTAGTCAGCAAATGCAAAACTTGGACATTTGGCCAGATTTGGTGATGGCAGGTGGTGTAAAGCCGTGACCGAGCGGTGGCCAAGAGAGAGTTATAGAAGCAGGGGCAGACCATCAGCCAGGTGGGTGGACGATATTGAGACCATAGAGGGAAAGGCATGGATGAGAACGGCACAGGGTCGATTAGAATGGCGTTTGAGGGAGGAGGCTTATACCCAGCAGTGGGCTATTATTTGAGCTGCCAATGATGATGATGATGATGAAATGGAAAACTAATAGTAGCATTAACCTGTCATTTGACATCATTCATCACCATCATCATAATCACCTCAGCAATATCCCTCATCAATATACTTTCATCACGAACGGTTATGTGCCACCATCATCCTGGCGATTTTTACAAAGCTAACTTCTTCTCAGATTTCAGCTTGTCTTTCTGTGTTTGGACTTATTTCTGATCCCCCTAGACTTCTACAGAATCTTAAATGCTTTTAATGTGTCTTTGTCTAATACCATGGTATCACATCACACAATATTATAAATACGAACGTTTGGATGTGTGTTTGTTCCTCTATAACTCAACAACCACTGAACCGATTTGGCTAAAATTTAAAATAAAGATCGATCATGACAGGCTACTTTTTATCCGGGTACCACGAGAGCGAAGCCGCGGGCGGAAGCTAGTAATAAACGTATCTTTATTTCAAGCTACAAAATTACAATAGTTATGCAGAAAATTTACTTATTCTACGGCCCAGGGCGAATTATGTGGCCATTTTTGTGTATGGCCATCTATGTGGCTGACTGTACCTGTACTTGGCATTTTTTTCGCACAATAGATTAGCGTAAAAGCACTGTAATGCATGGTATTAATTTAGCGAGTGACGGAAGGAGGGAGTGGTTTATGGCGAGAGTGAGAAAAATGATGAGTGTTTGTGTTGAAGAGTGACGAAGGTTTTTGTTAGGCTTAAAAGCTTTTGAGTTTATCATCGTTAGCTAAAGTCCAGCTTAGGATAAAATATACATAGTAATGTCCCTGAGTAAAAAGTAAGTTCGTATGAGTACCTAAGTGGCCAACTGAAAATAACTAGAAGAGATACATGAAACATCATTCTGTATAAGTAAACAAGATTATTAAAAAAAAATTGAAACAGACAATTTATAAAAAAACTAAAAAACCCGACTGGGGTGTTTCTGTTTTCAAATTTGTAGATTGCATATATTTTTGTACTCGTCTTTTTAAGCCCTTTATTTTGATACCTAATCCTACTTGAGAGTTTTTTATAGTTTTTCATTAGGCGGGTCCACACAGAGCGAGCAGCCTCGCGAGGCATTTGCCGCGCGAAGCAGCTCGGTTAGTGTGGACGTGCCTCGGCCGAGGCAAGCGGCAGCCTCGCGATGATACCAAGGCTGCCGCGCGTCCACACTAACCGAGCTGCTTCGCGCGGCAAATGCCTCGCGAGGCTGCTCGGTCTGTGTGGACCCACCTATTGATTATTTTCATGGTTTTTACTAAAACGGAAGGACTTTAGGTTCATTATTCAAACAATTCAGACAAAAATACAAGTATTTCTGTATTACAAGTCAATTTTTGGTTAAAACCTATCTCTGTAGGTAATCGCAAATTTTATTTGAAAAACTTTAACATTCCTCAAATCAATTACTTAGTGTAATAAAAGACGCAATTTTTATTTAAATCAAAGAGAAAATCTTTTGATTTAGATTTAATCAAAAAATAATTAGACTGAAATTATTCAGCTAAATTAATTTATAATTGGAATATTTTCTGTCGTTGACACGAAAAATTGGTTTTGTTCCAATCTTTTTTATTTAAAACTTCTTAAGAATTATAATAATGTTAATAAAATCTATTCTCAACATATGAAAAGGAAAATTTATAAAAAAGTGAGGTAATTAGGTAATAGTGCTCAAATAAAAAGAATTGTGGGAATCTGTAGGCCGATTCTACTAAAAGACTTTTTATTAACTAAAGCAAAACGTCAACAATTTCGTTTTGTTTCATAATCTACTAATGACCAATGAGGTTAGGTTACTCTGTTGTGATGACTTTTCAAACAAATTACTGTCATTTTATCCACAGGAAAGACATGGTCAATACGTGGGCTGACTAAGCCGCGGGTTTCCTAACAATGTTTTCCTTCACCGTTTAGAGCTGGTGTTAATGCACATATAAATTTTTTGAAACGAAAAATTCATTGATGCACTGCCAGGATTCGAACCCACGACCTTCGGATCGAAAGTCGAGGTACTATAATACCCCTCGGCCAACACGGCTCGTTTATAAAATTGATAAATACTGTGACATAGACGCAAACCTGTTTACATATTTGTAAGGTAAGTAAAACAATATAGAATGGAGTCAAGAAACAAACTTCACCAAATACATTGTTGTAAGGTTGTAACTTCTGCTTTCATTAGAGCAACGCAAAAATATCGTCAAAACAAAACTCTTTGGCACCATCTGTGTCTTATGTCTATAGCAATAAGGTACACAATCGTGGACTTATAAAGTTTGTGAGACAATGGCCGAGAGTTATCAAGTTGGTAGGGATGGGGAAGAGATTGGAGTATTTGCTTACTGTTTTACTGCAGGTTGAAATCCCGAAAAGACCAATACAATAATTGATTGAAATATGTAATTACTTAAAAAATAACTGACAAAATAGCATCACTGACACAATAGCAGCATTTACACGCAGAGATATCTGTGCGGATATCTGTAAAGATATCTTTACAGTCCAGAGGCCAGAGCATTTAAACGCAGAGATATCTGTGCGGATATCTGTAAAGATATCTGTACAGTCCAGATGCCGCGGGAAATAGCACGCGCCATTCCAACCTTTGACAGTTTTATCCGCGGTTATCTGTAAAGATATCTGTACGGATATCTGTACAGATATCTTAACAGTCCAGATCCGTGGTAAAAACTCTACCGTGTAAATGCCGCTAATAGCTAAGATCCTCGGTTCGATCTGAAGGTCGTGGGTTCGAATCCTGGCCGTGCATCAATGGACTTTTCGTTTCAAAAATAAATATGCGCATTAACACGAGCTCTAAACCGTGAAGGAAAACATCGTGTGGAAACTCGCGGTTTTGTCAGCCCCACTCGTATTGACCGTGTCTTTCCTGTGGATATGGCCGGTTAAGCTGAGAGGATGGTGTAGGTGCTGGGCAAGCCTACTCCAACTCAAACAATGTCCCAGGCACTATGCACAGTGTCCAAGTTTGCCTCCTGACACTGTATTTAAATCATCTTGTAAAGATGTAAAGGCGTTTTATTTGTGTTTCTGCGGTGAGTGAGGTTGCCAGAGCTCTGCGAGGAAGCGCTTTGATGACAACTGGTGGTATTGTCCATTACGGTAACCGCTTACCATCAGGTGGACCGTATGCTTGTCTGCTAACTGAGTAGTATAAATAGTCGGGCAGTCTTAGGGTAGATTTTACTCATCTAAACATCGCGAGGAAACCACTTAGCTTTCGAATAGCGTCGATGGGCTTGCAACCTGTCACGTATGGAATGCTAACTTCTGCAAAATGTGGGCATGTATCAAATATGTATTTGGACGTACCTCTGACTACCCCCTTAGACATCTTCAAAGGATCTTAAAGATCCTAAAAAATATTTGAAAGAATGTCTACCGCGCCTTAGGGATAAAATAAATAAAATAAAATAAATAATGCTGGACATTTCACACAGCATCATGTAGCCCCAAGCTAAGCAGAGCTTGTGTTATGGGAACCACATGACTGATATACTACTTATATACTTTTTTTTGTAAATACATACATATTTATACAGTCATGATCATATTTTTTTTTTCATATAGGTTCAGCTGTGGGTGTAAAGTTAGAATGATGATGATATAACAAAAGTCGAACCTTACCCCTCTCTAACTGAAAGAGGTAAGAAATTCCGCTTGTTTGCAAGTAGTTACATTTCCTCAACACAATACGAAGGCGAGGGTCAAAAAAGGGTCAAAATATTTAATTTGATAAATGTCTTGCTAATTTATCGGGTACGGTAATTTCAAAGCTTTTATTTAACATCAATAGCCGTATTGGCCGAGTTGGTTAGTACCTCGACTTTCAATCCGAAGGTCGTGGGTTCGAATCCTCGATTTTTCATTTCGAAATATTTAAATGCGCATTAACACGAGCTGTAAACGGTGAAGGAAAACATCGTGAGGAAACAAGCGTTAAGTCAGCCCTACACGTACTGACCATGTCTTTCCTGTGGATATGGCCGGTTAAGCTGAGAGGATGGTTAAGGTTCTTGTTGGGCAAGCCAACTCCATCTCAAACAATGTCCCAGGCATTATAGTGTCCTGTTAAGTGTAGGCAAAGATTGCCTCCTGACACTGTATAAATCATCTAGTAAAGATGTAAAGGCCTAAGTTTTTTTACGACCTTTCCTTTTCCTTTTCCTTGAGAATACAATTAGTCACGGTTGTGAGCCTGGTTTATTAACCCCCGTCGAAAAAGATGGGTGTTATAAGTTTGTAGTGTGTATCTGTGTGTCTGTGTATATGTGTAGGTATCTGTGTAAGTATCTGTCTGTAGCATCATAGCTCCTGAACGGATGATCCGATTTCAATTATTATTTTTTTGTTTGTAAGGTATCTTTATCGAAAGTGTTCTTAGCTATGTTTCATGAAAATCTGTTCAGCTTGGAGTTTATGAAGATGTCGGGGGTTTTTAATTTAATTGTTAAAACCTCCTTTTGTTTTTATATCTTAAAAATTCTGTTCTGCCCGCGACCACGGCTATTGTAACATAGCCGAAACGTCCGGATAAATAAGGTAAATTACGCGATAAAATCCCGTGTCCATATAATTTTCAATATGAATAGTGATGGCGAAAGTTTAAAAAAGACTACACCTTAAGTCTTTAAAAACAACTTTTTTATCAATTAAACTGGATAAACAAGGAGGGTGCTGTTTTAAAGTTTCTCTTTGTTCTCAAATGCTTGAATTTAAAAGTTGTAGACAATGTCTGTACAATATGTCCTCAGAACTGTAAGAGTAAAGATTAAATAGAATAGATAGGGAAGTTGGACGAGGTTTTTAATGAAAGCACTCGTGGCGTAGCCTGCTTAGACGTTCTTGATTATCGTTGAAGTTAAGCAATGTTCTGCGCGGTCACAATTTGGATGGGTGACCGCAAGTGGCATTACGCTGAGTGTTTTCGTGCACGTGGTCGGTCCCGGCTTTTAAAATCTGGTACGTTGTTTTTAGGCCTCCTGAAGGCCTCCGTCATGTCTTACCATCTTAAAAGCCGGGACTGACAATTTAGCATGCCCTCCGAAGCATGGAAGCGCTCTGCTGCTAATGCTACTTGCGGTCACCCATCCGAATTGTGACCGCTCAAAACGTCGTTTAACTTAAATAATGTATTAAGAACATCTAAGCGGGCTTTTCAACCCAAATAATAAATAGTTTCATACAAACTTTCATACAAAGACTCATTTCACTTATTAGTAGTTGAATTTCAAAAGAGCACAATGTCCTACATAAATCAAATGCGATATTGCAGACTCCTGTCTCTTTAAATTTTAGCTATTCTAGGTGGTTTAAGGCGTCTACTAAGCAGACGCTAATTACCCACTATGCAGGGACCGCGGAAGTGGGGGGGCAGAGGGGGCCAAATTCCCCCCTAGAATCTGACTGGCCTCTTATCTCAGTTGGTAGTAGCTCTGCCTTCTGCGCTGCAGGTCGTGGGTTCGATTCCCACCCAGGACAAACATTTTTGTGATGAACATAGATGTTTTTCTGTGTTTGGGTGTTATAAAAGTAAAGTAGGTATAATAAGTATGTATTTACAAAAAATATCCGAGTATTCTATCAGTTAGCTGGTTCCCATAGTACAAGCTTTGCTTAGTTTGGGGCTAGATGGCTCTGTGTGAAAATGTCCACCAATATTTCAGTGCCTCCAGTCAAAAAGGACATAAGTCCTTTTTGACAAAAAGGACATAAGTCCTTTTTGACATAAGTCAAAGACTTATGTCCTTTTTGGCTAGAGGCGCTTATGTCCTTTTTGACTTATGTCAAAAAGTTGTGTTTTTTTTGTTGTGGACTTATGTCCTTTTTGACTAGAGGCACTGATTTATTTATTTATGAAATCATAAAGGGCGGGCGCCCCCTCCAATTTTACTAGTACCTGGTAAAGAAGGTGTCCCGTGTTATCCTTTACAGAGCTTTGTTTTTTCGATATCTAGTTTGCCCCTCCCCTTCATGCCCCTCCCCTTCCGCGGTCCCTGCAACTATATACATTAGAATAATCCTATTTTCCTTTGTAATTTGCCTCGTACAAGCTACAAAAATAAATGTTCTCATAACATTTTCTACTAATCCTTGCAAATGCATTTAAACATGCTCAAAGCATATTTCGCGTTGAAATTAATTCTGATATCATTTAGAATGTTGCAAAACTAACTTTAATTATCATAAGCTTTTTATATTTACACGACACGATTCATACAAAGGATTAAATAAATAAGTGAATAATACTTGACATTCAAAGAGATCACCGTGAAGGAAAACATTGTGAGGAAACCAGTTAGCTTTTTAATAACGTCGATGGGCTTGCAACCTGTCACGTATGGAATGTTAACTTCTATAAAATGTGGGAATGTGTCTGAACATTGACTACCCCTTTTGACATTTTCAAAGGATCTAAATATGCCTAAAGATTTGAAAGAATATTGTCTACTGCACCTTGGGAATACAGTCGTAATCATTTTTTTTTTTTACTGGGCATTCACCTAGCTTCCTACAGAGTGGTCCCCGAAGTAAGCAGAGCTTGTGTTATGGGAACCACATGACTGTTAGGTACTTACTGCTCACATACTTATTATTTTGTAAATATTATACATAGAAAACACCCAGACCCGAGACAAATATTTACAGATCATACAAACATTTGTTCCGCGGTGGGGATCGAACCCGCAACCTGTGTCTCAGGACGGCCTTTACATACGGCGCCCCAGAGGTCGTATTATGTATTTGATAGCTCAATCTATACTCATTATTTATATATTACTAGCTGACCCGGTGCTATGCTTATTATTTATATTTACTAGCTGACCCGGTGAACTTCGTACCGCCTGATTTTTTATATAGATTTTTGACCTTGAGGACATCCATTTGATATCGTCAAGGATTTGAGGAAGGAGAAGATTACTTTGGTTTCCATCTAATCTATTTTATGGATGCCGATTTCGACATTATACTTACTAAAAAGACAATAGATTTGTACTGGGTGTTGTAAGCTACTCTTGAAATTTTTCTATGAGTCTTTACTGACAGAATCGTTTTATTTAGATGTATGTCCGATACAGTAGACTGGTAGAGCAATTCATCATTTTAAAAATGAATATTTTGTTTGAAATTCGAATTTATGTTGAAAAGCTCTAGTTTGAATATTCAGAAGCAGAACTATTACACCCTGTATACATCTCTATTGTCATCTATTCTATTCACCGCATAACAAACAAACAAAACACAATAGGAACCGATTTGTATGCATATAGTATTGTTTAGAAACGATAACTGTGACATATTACTGGGAACTCGTGCAAATACGACGTGAGTTGAGTTATTGTTTTTTGAGTTATTGACAAAATATAGTTCTATGTTATAATAATGTTATATGAATAATAAAATATACATTAAACTATGAACTTATAAAGTTAAATCCCAAAATTTTAAACCAACACAGAAATTGAATGCACAAAAAAATATCATTTTTTGAATATTTTTTTAAGTTCCAAGGGTACCTACTGAAAAAAGATAATTTCATTTTTACTTCAGAATACAATTTTACCTATTAGTAATTCAATTCTAATAAAATGCCGTGATCTTGTTACGCCCAGTATATAATTTCAAAACTATTGAATGTTCAAGAAAAATCTGGAAATATAAATCAATTAATCTCGTTTTTAATTTTTTTGTAATTTAACAGATTCTGAAATGGCTGGAACGAAATATTAATTTAATAAAACGTAACATAATTCACGTCATTTAAAAAGTATAAATAATAAGCAAAATCACCTGAATTATGATTATAATTCATGTGAATAATGTTATTATTGCTTTTTAAATAATGTTCCCGAAATAAATTGCGGATTATTTTCATCACTTCAGAATTGCTTCAGAAAATAGATTCTTCTAGAAATCTCAATGCTTTCAATGAAAGCATATGTACATGTGCTGACCTTTGAAAAAATATTTTTAAACTATTTTACACGTGTTTCTTTTCAGCAAAAACGCTGCATTTGCCATAAAGAGACCTACCGAGCCTCACCTCGCAATAAACTGTCGATCTGCAAGCAACGACCAATAAAATGCTGATTTTATTCCTCTTTATCGCACAAGCACACGGAAAAGACTTTATCGAGCAAGCCAAAGATATTGCTAAAGAAAGGAAAGCCGATAGGATTGCATGCGACGGACTAATATTCCACGGTGTGTACTTCGAGAAGGAAGTGCTGTTTAATAAACTAGGACGACCGTACAACCTTGTCATGCACAAATTCTCCGGTTCGCTGTTCTTTAGCCATACTATGCAGAATGTTACACACGTTGACTTTGGTATCACTTGTTGTAATATTAACAAGAAACAGTGCAATGATATTAGTAGCGTGCCAGGAGGATATGCAATCGCTTATGATAGTGGCAATGATGATATATACTTCGGCGGACATGATGGTATATACAAATACAATTTCCTCACAAAAAAGGCTGAATTCTTTGCAGAAAAAGGAAAATCTATCTGGGGATTGTTCGTCAAAAATAACTTCTACTATATAGAATATCCCAGTCAAAAACTATTCGTCTACCAAGATGATTCATTCGTCAAAGTCGCAGAAGCAACAAGTATAGAAGTTGATCATTTCTTCATATCAAAACACAACGATATATATTTCTCCAACAAAACCGCGTTGTACAAAGTTGAGAAAGCTAGCAAGGATGTTATACATTTAGACGATGAAATAGGATTGAGACAGATTGTAGAAGATGGTTATGGAGATGTATTCTTCGTCGCTAGTGATGGAGTCTACTTAGAAGATAAGCCTTACCTTAGAGTTAAGAAGATCGCGACTATAGACCAGGCATTTGGTCTAGCGTTTGATGAAAATGATAAAGTTATATATTCAGACAAGGACGCTATATACAGATTGCATCCGAGTTTAAACAGTGAATTATGTTATAATGCGCTGTCAGTACCGAAAGAAACGGAAGAAGAAAGGGGAAAAATACACAGAAATTCGCTGAGGTTGGCTAAAGAAATACTTAAGTCTGGTTACTTTTAGGTTTGAACCATTGTGCATTTATAAATAAGTTGAAAATATTATTGAAATAGAAAATACATTGAGAAAATAGGTTCATTTATTTATAACTTGAAGTATAGAAGTGTTTTCTTAGAAATAGTTTAAATTATTATTTTTTATTTATTTTATTTTATTTTCAAAATCTTAGGAAAACTTACAGCTAGCTTAGATAATAAATACGTACTTTGTTTTTTTGTCGATAGATTATTTCCCCTGGTTAACTTCAGAAAATAATTTGAAATTGAATAACTTAAAAACGTAGTATCTTCTTTTTATGTTTATAAATTCAGAAAACACAAAAAAAATTCAGTTTCAAAAGAATCCGATGATGATTGATGATAATGAGCTAATAAGATACATTAAGTTGTTCTTAAATATGTTTAAAAAAAATGTGTCCAAAATTAAAATTACACGTATTTTTCAAGATTTTTTTTACCTAATCATTTTTAGAAATCTTCTACATTTGTTAAATAGTTTGTACGAATAGTAGACTAGTTACTTATACAAAGGCTACGATTTTCCCATATTCACAAATATTATTTATTTTTCAGAAGTAAACTAAACATAATTACAATGGTGATGTTTTTGTAAACATTTTCAGATTAGTTCATGGTTTCATAACAATAATCTTATTATCATGTTATCTCTCCTACAGTTTAGACACGGACATTTTTAGCCGACTTCAAAAGTGAGTCTTTATTGTTAAAAGTGTTTGGTAAAAAAGACGTTATTACAAGTAAGTAAATAGCTACTTACAATAAGTTATTTGCATACTTGTTAATACTAAAATTATAAAGCATTTTAACCATAGCTGAGTAGCTCTAAATAGTAACTTTTACTAGACAAGTAACGGTATTTAGGAAGTAACTAATCAACACTTTACTTACGGATTGTGAAACAAGCTTTAAGTAGAAATAGAAATAGAAAAAAAGTTTTATTTTCGCCACTACGATATATTCAACACAAATCAGAAATGCTACATTTCAGTGACAAGAAAATAAGGCTAAAATAATATACTAAAAGATGTAATTTAAGGTTGCGTTTTTAGTAAAAATGAGCATACATGCTGAGCGGTGCGCGGAAAAAAATTCACAAATGGGTTTTTAAAATTTAAAAAGGCCTTATTTCTATAAAATTTTGCAAAAAGGTTTTATAAAAATAAAAAAGTACCTACTAATAATTTGCTAGTAAATAATATTTTTCTCCATCTCATGTCTTTTGTCTGTCAGAAAAGGCTTTAAATTCATTAATTTAATGAAAATGCAAAGCAAATCCGTCTGTAAAAACATTTGTAATATCTTGCGAGTTGATTAAGCTTCGGGTGATTAATCAAAATAATAGTTGTAATTACATAAATGTAGGTAAGAACGACTATTTATCAAAGCGGTCCTTTGTGTTTCTTAAAAGTACAGGGTGTTTATGTACTACTGTAAATAAGTTTTTTCGAAATACACCTAGAACCAGAATAATTCTAAATATCATACAAATATTTGCCCTGCCATATATTTTTTTATGTAAAGTTTTATGAATACAATTACCTATTTCGATACAAAAAAAAATTATCGATTTCACATTTTATTTACCTATCTACCTATCTGAATCTATTGACATTTCAATCACGAGATTTCAGGACGAACTAATTACAAAAACCAAAACAAAGTGTTTATAAATTAAATTATAAATTAATTTAATTTATAAACACTTTAAAATGCAGTGAATAATTTATATTATATTATTGTAATACCCTATATATACCCTTTATATACGCGTATATATCTCAAGATGAATTCTAGAAAAGCTTACGACTTACAGCTTAAATATGTGAAATGTATTAGTGGACATAGTTCACCTTGTATTTCACAAAATGAATTCTAGAAAAGCTTTTCATTTCAAAATTAAAGCGCTTTATGAAAATGACTATGAGTGTCTCATGAGTAATGGTGTTCAATTAAACAGAGGCATTTATTGTGAAAATATACCTTTTAAGCTGAGTCATTTTGTAGTGCATCTATTTTATTTATCATTCATCCTAGTAACTTATTTCTTAATCAATCTGATTAAGAAATCCGTAATGTTTTTTTTTTTATTTATTTGTCATAGAATCAACAGCACTTAAACTTTCTAAAATAAACAATTAGTAATAAACATACTTTCACATTTATAATATGAGTACCTATATTATAAATGTGAAAGTATGTTTATTTGTTTGTTTATTTGTCCTGCTTTCACGTCAAAACAGAACGACGGATTGACGTAATTTTTTGAGTGGTGATAGTTGAAGGGCTGGAAAGTAACATAGGTTACTTTTTATCCGGGTACCACGCGAGCGAAGCCGCGGGCATCAGCTAGTAAGTAAGTCTATCACTAAAAAGTAAAGTGAGTACGTCTGAGCTAGTGACCAATTCTGGTGACGGAGTTTTTAGGCTGGCTAAATTCCTCCGTCATGGCTTAACGACTTAAAAGCCGGGACCGACAATTTAACATGCTTTCGTTGTAAACGATCCATCAGCTCAACTGGGTCTATGTAAGAATGTAGTAGATTTATTCCTGTGAAGTAAATAAATAAATATTGCTGAACATTTCACACAGCGCCATCTAGCCCCAAACTAAGCAAAGCTTGAACTATGGGAACTAGATAACTGATAGAATACTTATATATTTGTAAATAAATACATACTTAGAATACTTTATAACACCCAGACACAGAACAAACATCTATGTTCAATACACAAATGTTTGTTTGGAATCGAACCCACAACCTACAGCGCAGAAGGTAGAGCTACTACCAACTGAGCTAAGAGGCCAGTCGAAATGCTATATGAATATGATTTGCAGTGTCAATCTTTTTCAGATAAAAGAAATGGAGTACCTTCCATTGCTATTAACAATATCATCAGTCCACGCCGTGCCAGAAACATCGTGCAACAGATTGAAAATCGGCGACAAATTTTACGATCGAGAAGTACTATGGGTCAATCTACGGCGCCCATACAACCTTAACGTACACAAACCTTCCAACACACTGTTTTTCAGCTATTCAGGATCAGATACTTATTCTGATCTAGATTTCCAACTAGCATCTTATAACATCAACTCAAAAGAACATCAAATCATCGCTGGTATCAGAAGCGGCTGCGCTCTAGCTATAGACAGTGTATACGATGAAATATACATGGGAGGTAGCGACGGTATATACAAGTACAACGTGCTAACTGGACTAGCTGATTTCTACAAAGAAAAAGGAAAGAATATCTGGGCGTTATTCCATAGAAAGAATCTCTTTTACATAAATTATCCTGACCAGAAGTTGTTTATGGAATTTGACGGAACGTTTTCACGAGTGAAGGAATTTGAGAATTTCGAAATCGACCATTTTTATGTGACAGAGAAAGATGCGATTTTCTTCGCTAACAAAACAGGATTCTACAGATATGACAATGTAAATGGAGTTACTGAAACGATAAGCGAATTGATAACTGTCCGACAAATTGTAGAAGATTTCGAAGAGAATTTGTATATTGTAACGAATTTCGGTATATATTCATTTGGGAGATATGACGAGCTGACAAAAATACTAGATTTGAAGAATGTTTTTGGTTTAGCGTTTGATAGAGAGAATAATTTCTTGTTGTCTGATGAGACTAGTATCATGAAGTTGAATCCGAGTATGCAAGGTTGTATTAATAAAGAGCCACATTGGTAAAATAATTACTTAAGTTTAAAATAGATATCACTTGACCCACCTTATTACACCAAAGTCTTTGAAGGAAATGAATAGAGTTATATTTAACAAGACGATGTAGTGCCGAAAAATCAATAAGCTATTTGGCTTTTATATCTAATTTGAAGAAATAAATGATTATGAAACCAAAATAATATTGATTTCAGTGAATTAAAGTGCAAAGTGACTGCGTAATTCCAAATTGAAAATAGATTTTGTTGTTTGAATCTTTGGAACGCTAACCGTGTAATAAAAATCATGATAAGTATTCTTTTTTTGGTCAAATCGAACTATTGATATCATTTAAGACTTATTTTAAAAAGAGTCAACTAGCTAGCCTATTGACGCAAAACCGCGAGTTCAAATCCCGGGCAAGGGATTTTTCGACACATGACGAACCATCGAATCACAAGACGAGGATGGCCAACACGGCTTCCTCTCATTTATTTACTAAGCGTTTATTAAAAAAAAAAAAAAACCTTTCCCACAACAGAACTTCTCAATTAACAGAATTAAAATTACAATGGGTTTCTGCGATTTTGGAACAAGCACAATAATTAAATGTTCAATTAATTTTCTTGTAATTGGTAAATGTGTCCGAGGTGTTACAAAATGTACCTTCATACTTTAGCACGATTAAATATTTACTTATCTACTAAGATTTACAAGCATTAGTACAGTAGACGTCTACTTTTACAAATATTGAAGTTCTTTGGTTTTTGGGTTACGACACAAAATGGTAAGGTTTCTTGGATTTTCTGAAATGAAATAAAATGAAGTGATTAAAAAAATTAAAAAATTGATAATTTTTTTCTGACTGCACCGTTTACATGGTGTGATTTTCTCGCCTCGAACATGAAATTATCTAAAGCAAATGTCAAATTATGACAGTGTAAACTAAGCATTGAGATCATTCGTGGAAGGTCGATAATCGCTTGTCACTGAATTGTTATGGAGCGAGTTTCTCGTATCTTCGAAGCAACAAACTCGCACCGTGTAAACGGCGCTTAATGCAAGGAAAGCAACAAGCAACAAGGTAAAATTAAAAAGATATAAATACCATTCGAAACTTGGTTTTCAGTAACACCATTGAGTTCTATCATCATCAAAACGTGTGATAACGGTGAAGGAAAACATCATGGGAAAACCAGTTATGTTGGCAAAAGTCTGCATTTTATATTCATATTTAAATTATAATCTGAATATAATTAGCAATGTTTTGATCTGCCTCTGATCCAATTTACGAAACCAATTGAAATAAACAAATTATTCAGATCATGCAATAATCAATGAAAATGAATAATTAATTTATTTTTCATCACAAAATTAAGTTTTCGACTATCGGTCACATGAGCGGATGCTTTTGTAAATGGTTCATTAAAATATTAACGTATGAAATATTGAGCCAAGTCATGTGAAGTTATACGGGTTCCGTTTTATAAAAGCTTTTATTTAACTTGCAATGTATGTGTCACAGCCAACTGGTTGAATTAGCCATTCAATTAAATGCCTAGCCATTTCATTGAGTGCCGCCATTCAACTAAATGCCTAGGCGGATAGTTGAATCATTGAAGCGTTTGAAACGTTCAACACTCTGCCTGATTGAAAGGCTGCCATCTCATTGAATTAGTATGTTTCTCTGCCACCGCGGCGCTACTTTCGCATATGTATGTCAATGGGCAGGTCACCTGGCGGAACGGAGTGATGGCAGATGAACCAAGAGGTTGACCGAGTGGTGGCCGAGACAAGGACACCGAAATAGAGGACGTCCACCGGCACGATGGGTCGATGACATCCGCAAGACCGTGGGTTGTACGTGGCTGAGGCTAGAGCAGGACCGAGGCGAATGGCATACACGAAGGAAGGCCTATGCGCAGCAGTGGGTTCAAAATGGCTGATGATGATGATGATGATGTATGGATGTATGTTTGTTAGGGTCAAATCTTACACGTTTTTGACCTACTTTCCAATGTCCGATAGAGCTGAAATTAGGCACACTTATAGATTCTAGGTGACAATGTAATATCATGGTAACAACGAGCTGATCTGATGATGTAGTCAGGAGCTGTTCAACAGAACTCATGCTTGTTTGGGTCAAATCTTGTAAGTTTGAGCTACTTCCCAATGTCCGATTGAGCTGAAATTTGCCATACTCATAGTTTCTTGATGACACTGCACTATTATGGTAACAACGAGCTTATTTGATGATGTAGTCAGGAGGTGTTCAACAGAACTCATGCTTGTTTGGGTCAAATCTTGTAAGTTTGAGCTACTTCCCAATGTCCGATTGAGCTGAAATTTGCCATACTCATAGTTTCATGATAACACTACACTATTACGTTAATAACAAGCTTATCTGATAATGGAGTCCGGAGGCGTTCAACAGAACTTCTTAGTAAATAAGCCGATTGAATTGAAACTCTCAGCAGTTCTGTCAAGTTCCGACTACTATAATAAGGTGACGGCGAGCTGATCTGATGATGGAGTCAGGATCTGTTCAATGGGACTCCTCAGTGAATAACAGTAGAATACCCGTGTTTGGGCTCATTTGAATCAGCTCACCCTTACCCAATAAAAGTTTGTGCTAAAAACATTTTTTTTTCAATATTACTTGTGTTCATTACCGTGATACTCGTAGTTTATAAGTTTATCTGCTTATCATTCGCTAGATACAAAGCGAAATCTACAGTATTAGTTATATCACCACTTTCAATGTTGTTATTGCAGTAGGTACTCAACACACCGACATAAATGTTTACATGAAATTCAACAAGTAGGTATTAAAGTGTATCTACAAGTGTTTGAATACTCAATATATATAATGCAAAACTATTAGTTATGAAGCTGTTACGATAAAAAGTATGAGCCTACCATCAACATGCTCCTATATAAACAAAATACGGAACGCAGTGTAATCATTTCACTATTGAGAAACGACTAGCAACAATCTGTAAAAAGTCAGTAATGAGTTTTGAAAATAAGGTAGTCATCGTCACGGGCGGCAGTGCTGGTATAGGTGCTGCGATATGCTTCCATTTGGCCAAAGAAGGAGCAAATGTGGTCATCGTCGGCAGAAACGAAGCAAAACTGAACGATGTAGCAAAGAAATGTAACCAATTCAAAAAATCATTGCCCCTCAAGGCTGATATTATCAAAGACGAAGACGCGAAAAAAATCATAGACGCTACCATCCAAAAGTTCGGACAAATCGATGTTCTTATTAATAACGCAGGGATACTTGGTAAACCACAGAAAGTATTTGATAAGAACCTTGTCGCAGTCTACGATGAAGTGCTGAACACAAATCTGCGGCCGGTGTTTCTACTGACCAACCTCACAGCACCACACCTTGGAAAGACCAAAGGTAACATCGTCAATATATCAAGTATCGGCGGGATAAGAGGTTTTCCGGGATATGCTGCGTACGCGACTTCTAAAGCCGGTTTGACTCATTTCGGAACAATTGCTGCTTTGGAGCTATCTGAGATTGGAGTGAGAGTGAACACGGTGAGCCCCGGACCGGTGGAGACGGAGATATTAAAAGATTGTAAGGAACTGAACTATGAGATATTGAAGACCAGAACAGTTCAGAACAGGGTGAGCCAACCGGAAGAGATAGCGGTGCTCGTCGCTTTTATCGCCAGTGATAAAGCCAAGAGCATCACGGGATCGAATTATGTCATTGATTGCGGAAGTCTTATTAAGAGGTGAAAGTTTTGAGTTTCAAAACTTTCGTGAGTTATATTAGACATTATTTAACACACGGGAATTACTCACGTAAAAATATCGTCGATTTAGATACCGACAATGTTTCGATTCATCCGGAGAATCTTTATCTGGGTAAGGAGGCAGTTGCGGCAAGGTAACTCCTCGCGCGAGCGTCTCACCTTGCCGCAACTCCCTCCTTACCCAGATGAAGATTCTCCGGATGAATCGAAACATTGTCGGTATCTAAATCGACGATAATGTTTACCTGAGTAATTCCCGTGTGTTAAATAATGTCTAGTTTTATTTGAGTTTATCTTTCATGATTAGGATCATTAACGTGTTTTGTAATACTCGTAAAATTGGCTGAAAAATCTATTCATTGAATCAATGAAAACTTGTCTGTAAAAACTTTTTTTTCAATAAAAACCTTATTGTAACTGACTTCGAAACAGGAGAGTTCCCATATCTTTATTTGAAACAGGTATGTTTGATATTTTTTTTATGAAACTATTTGAATTCATTTTTGCGTTGGGGTGTGGTTACTTTCGTCCGAGGTTGGGGTCGATATAGTTTCATGGTCCATTTCAATTTGATTAGTTATGAACCTTGAACAAATTCTTGTAACATTCATCGGTCTTGGATTCAAATTTGCTACCCATGGAGCTACTATAGATATGGACTACCAGTTAGCGTGCCGCCGAAAGAGACAAAAAATTAAGTGGATCCATGTTTCGTAGTACACATAAGGTCCAGAACTATAGAACATAGATGTTCTCTACCCACAAAGAGGCACATGATGAGGGACAAAATATATTATGCTCTGTCTCATTTTTTCACAAGAATTTTGTAATATCCTTCTTTGTTTTGTATGAATGAATGTGTGAGTGTCCAGCACTCCATGTATACTTGGTCCATGTTAGCTACCTGTGGACCAAAAGTCGAGAGTTTATCCAACATGGTACTCAAATAAAGAGATTGTACACAATACATAACATCACAATTTTTTACGATTCGTCATTCCACAAAAAATGCTAGTACGCACGTTTTTGCTGAATTAGATTTTCACACTTTCCACATTTATTCAGTTACATTTAAAATAGGCGTCAACAAAATAAAAAAAATTGACAAAAACTAGAGAGTAATAAATAGCGTGGCTTGGCTACACACGAAATACCACAATTACCTATGCAAAACGCAGTTTGCAAGCTAAAACTGAGGCTTTGGTGAAGCAAAGGCGGAGCGATAAGCGAAGCGATAAGCGAAGCGAGTATTTTGGGTAAAAATATTTGGGGAAGTATTAATTTGAAGTCGCATTTAATAGTTCCGGTCACACTTGATGTTATGACCGGAAAATTCTAAAATCCGTACCCATATTATAAATGTGAAAGTGTGTTTATTTGTTTATTTATTTGTCCTGCTTTCACGTCAAAACAAAGCGACGGATTGACGTGATTTTTTTGTGTGGAGATAGTTGGAGGGCTGGAGAGTAACATATTATGTTACTTTTTATTCAGGTACCTCGCGAGCGAAGCCACGGGCAGCAGCTAGTAACTTTATAAAACAAATGACATAAAATATGTTAGAGTAAAACGCCCGTCTCATCAATGTATTCTATCCCAAACCAGTATAAAAACCTTCTGAAAACTAAAAAGGACAACATTTTGTGTGAAAATTGACAACACGAATACCACAGCGAATAGAAAATTAAATTAAAGAATTCCATTCGTGTCTGGTTCGCCACGCATTCTGCATTTTGTTTCGCCTTTTTTAACACGTTTTATTGAAGTATGTGTGTTACTTTTGAGCCTATTGGACTGTTTTTTAAATCCACAAAGAGATCTCATGTTCTTTAAACTCTTGTGATGAAATTAAAATTCAAAACTACCATGTATTTAAATATATTTCAATAAATTATAAATACGCGCTGATGCCAAACCCCGTACCAATATCGTACGTCACCAATGATATTATACCTTAGATATGTTACGTTCATAGTTTTCAACGTTTAAAATATGGTCGCACTGGTCATACCGATATAGTGCACAGTATATTGACAAGTTCTGCAAATGAATAGTACCTACCTACATTTTATAACACGAGTAGTTGCCATTTCGTACTGAAAATTCTTGTACCAGGTGGTAAGAGTTAGTAAATTTAAAAAAATATTATTTCCGTTCTTCAACTGGTATCACTTTTTTATTTGTACTGAATTTGTTCCTAGTGCATAATAATTATGTATGGATTCAGATAAAAAAGTATATAAGTACCTAGTAAATCAGTTATGTAGTTCCCATAACACAAGCTTTGCTTACTATGGGGTTAGATGATGCTGTATGGAATGTCTAGAATTTGTGTTGATACTGTTTGTTTCTTCAATTCAACTGTTTAGTTTACATAGTTCCTAAAGTTCGTGTTTTCGTTCAGTGTAAGTATTTGATTCATCGTCAAACTTATACCATTAGTACCCGCGTCTCTGCGTACCTGAAACAATATAAACAATAATAAATAAACATACAAAAGAAAGGAAAATATTTAGGGACTACCTATTAGGACTTCTTGACTTTTCATCTAAAATGAAAACTTAAAAAATGTTTTGCGCATTGACACGAGCTTTAAACGGTGATGGAAAGCATCGTAAGCAAATCAGTTAATATTCTAATTAGTCGAGATGGATTTGCTGTTAGTTACATGAAATGCTTACTCCTTACAAATGTATGCACTATTGTTATTTTTGGTCGTGTCTAACTACCTATCTAGAAAAGAAAAGGTTCACGAAAGAATGTCCTTGCAAACCAATGATGTTTTCAAAAGGGGACGATAGGTGACTTATCAAAATGCCTGGTCCTCCTAAACTGAGTCCTTAGGAAAAACCTGCTTTCAGTGACGCGCGGAACATCTTCTCGAATGCACCTTGAAGTTGCTTACAGACAAGGATAGACTGCTTTAGTTGCTTTCTTTATCCTTATCAATTGACAATCTGTAAAATGGAGCAATGTGTGTATTTTGGTGTGTGTAGTGGTGCACCGAGCCCAAGTTTTTGCATGCGACGTTAGTGTGTCACCTATCTTCCCCGTTTGAAAACATCATTGTTTCAAACGCTTGGATATTTCAATGTTCAGTGTATATTCAGATTATCACAAGTTTCCGGTAGAACCCTAAAAACAAGACCTAAGTTAGTACCTAAATAAAACAATAAATCAGGGGGACCTTCAGTTTTGTTCGAACGAAACTATCTGATTAATGGGTTAGTTTTGTGTTGCGTAATATTAGATTTAGGCTGGTTTTAGTGTCACGCGTACCGTCGGCGCTGATAAACGAGTGATCTTTTTTACATTGAAACAAGGATACTGATTGTTTAGCAAAAATGGCAACGCTGATTGCACTCGTCGGTGCTGAACAATCAGTATCCCTATTTCATTGTAATAAAGATCACTCGCCTATCAGCGCCGACGGTACGCGTGACACTAAAACCAGCCTTAACTAAGTCCTAGTATTTATTGAGCTGCTGAATATAAGTACTTCTTATATATAAGCGCTCGTGGCGTAGCTTGCTTGGACGTTCTTTATTGATCGTTGAAGTTAAGCAGCGTTGTGCGCGGTCACTTTTGGGATGGGTGAAGTTGTATTACCAGCTGAGAGCTTCCGTGCTTCGGAGGGCACGTTAATTGTCGGTTCCGGCTTTTAAGACGTTAAGCCATGACGTAGGCCTCCTTTAGGCGGCCTAAAAACTCCGTCACCAGAGTTGGCCACATGCTCATACGAAAGAAGAAGAAGTACTTCTTATTTTTTATTATCTTTGATTTTAGTTTTACGATTTTGTGTTTTTTTTTTTCTAGAAGAAAACATTTCATTTACAATTTTGAAAACACGATTGGTAAAAACTATTAGAACAATAGATTTTTTTTTCTATTGTTGCTCTAAATTCGACAGATGGATGTAACTTGGATTAAAAATTGTGTTTTCTGTAACAATATCGCGTTGTCCCTCTCTTTCTTATAGACAACCATAATTTACCATCTCTCTCGGATTTCGTCTGATGTCTCCTCGAGGTTATTACAAGCCGCGGTTTAATTCGGTTTAGCACCATTTGGAGAATGTTCTTACTCATTACAAACGTAATTAAAAAACAATCTACGGTGTCGGAAGACATTTGGATTACATTAAATTAACTTTTCAATTATAGGAGTGTTTTGGGTAGAAAATTGTGGCATTTTTGAAATTTTCTCAACGCTGACGCTTCATTGCTTGTAGCTTTCGTAATAATGTTTTTGGTAATGCTTTGTGACTTAGAACTCGTGTCGCCATCTCAAAATTAAGTTTGAGTTCTTTCCTATACCAATTTCGTTGGTTTTACTTTGCAGAAAGTTAAAGTAAAAAAACCACTTATGAATAATAGCTGGGTATTGCCATTCTGCGATGGAGTAAGCAGTACTTTAACTTTAGACTTGGTGACAACTGGTGGAGCAGTCTTGTCCATTGTGTTGTCGGCACAATGATTCCTTTTTTAAAAAGGTCAGCAGCGCAAGTGTGACTCTTCTTGTGTCGCAGGCGTCCATAGGCTTCAGAAAAAGATCATCATCAACATCTTAATGTCTAGATCGCGCAAGTGGTAATTTCAGCAGCGATCGACATATATAAAACCAACCAACAACAACTGTTGGTCGAAAGATCACGGGTAAGTGGGTTAGATGGGCCGGCCCGTTGCAGAGGAACCACCTACTTTGCCTTTGGGGAACGATTCCACCATGTTCCCCAAACATACTCGAAAAACAAAATCCTCCTATCTGCTGGGTAAGAAAGCTTTCTATCAAAGTTTATTTTCCTCATTTTTGGCAAGGTCCACGGTTCAGTTGAAACGTCTTTATAAAGACGAAGGTAGATGTCGTTTCGATTCACGTTGTGCCCTCACTTCCTTCCGCCTCAAGTGTTCAAACGAGAAAATAAGTCGAACTCAATAGATGTTATTCAATAAACCGCACCGCTTAGAAACATTTTGAGAGTTTTATACTGAGTTACAAGATATTTTTGAAAAAAAAAAAAACGGACTTTACTTCCACGATATTTTACAATGTGACGAGAGTGAATGAGGCTAAAGATGTGTGTCGGGATCGTAGCAAGTGGAAATCCATGGTCTCTGCCTTTTGCCATGGTCCTTGGTCCTGCCAAAAGAGGCGTGCTTTTATGTATGTATACATTATAGGACTACAAGTGCGATTCAGACCTTCTCGGATTCTTCTCCGTGTAATCGTGTATGTATACCGATTACATGGAGAATCGGGTAATAATTCCGGTCAACCGATTTGGAAAATTCTTTTTTTGTTTGAAAGGGTATACTTTTCGATTAGTGCCACCAAAATTTGGTGAGGATATGTCGAGGATCTCCGTAGTTATGAACAGAGCACCTGGAGAGTGCTAAAAATTGCTTAGCTTTATTTGACACACATTCGTTTTTTTTACATTTTTGTTACAGACAGATAGATAAAAAGAAAATAGAAAATACTTTATTGCACACCACATAACAAAAGAAATACAACAAACTAAAATAACTTAAATATGATATACAATCGGCGGTCTTATCGCTATAAAGCGATCTCTACCAGACAACCTGTTACAATATAGCCACTTGTTTCAGACACAGACTCCACAGCAAAGTGTTATTAACAAGAAAATAACTTAGAAAATTAAATTTTCATCAATTTTCGCTTTTGGCGGTAACACTTATTTATTTTTAATTAAAACGGCAGACAAGATTACTCAAACAGTCAAACTTTCATCATCTCACTTAAAATTCCACTTTACTCCACTGGGTCATTCCCTGCGCCCTTTTAAGGGTCGCATAATGAGGTGCTAGTGATGAGAAAACGTTTTCCGGCTTATAATCGGCTCAAAAAAATAGAAAAAACAAAATATTAGGCACGCTTCCGACTGGCAGTGGTTTGGATCAGTTGAGCTACCTATAGATCGTTTCCAGCGATCCTTATGTGGCTCAACTGGTTCTTATTGTCTCGGGTCTGGGTGTTTTCTATGTATATTATGTATGTATTCATAAAAAAAATGTATTTAAGTAGTATATCAGTCATGTGGTTGCCATAACACAAGCTCTGGTTAGCTTGGGGCTACATGATGCTGTGTGAAATGTCCAGCAATATTTATTATTATTTATAATGTTATGTAGGTAAATATTCTGTTATTAAATGTATTTTCATTAAAAACAAAATTGTGTAAATTAAAATGACTACGACTGTATTCCCAATTTTGTATTTGTATTTGTATTTATTTATTTAAAACACGAGTTGGGCTTACAGATTAAACCAAAGCGCCCAAAACGTCTATGCTAATTACAGAATGTGGTAGGTACTTAAAACTATCTTAAATATAGTCTCCATCCCAAGGGGGTCGATGGGCTTGTAACTTCTGCAAAGTGTGGGAATGTACCAAATGTTTGGACACATCTCTGACTACCCCCATAGACATCTTTAAAGGATCTTAAAATGCATGAAGATCTGAAAAAAATTGTCAAGTACTTAGGGCATGAGAAAAACCATATTACCAAGATCTGTGCTTCGAATCGTGTTAGATAAATACTTGGTTTCAACTATGACAGAGGCATTCAATCAGGCAGTTATAAACTTAGTCAATATGTAATAACTAAGGTTTTTGGCGGTCCGAACGCCTCCAACTATAAAGTTGACCTCACACTCATTAATGAACTCACTTTTTAGTAAAACTATCAAGAATTTTCCTAGAGGCCTTTGTCTAACCCTCTGAGAAATACATACATTTTGATCTATGAAAAAAATATTCTATGAAATTCAATCCTCTATTTTAACAATTTTATATGCATTTCCTACATTGTAGATTCTACAATATAAATGGTTTACTCTATAGAAAAAGCCGAACCATCCGACTTTTTGATAGATTTGCATCCCATCACTAACAATGACCGACTTGTTTTTCAGAAAATTAGCACAAATCGTATATATTATAATTAAGAGGGCAGCGACGAACGAATTCTCCATACAAACGTACTACCGAAATCATTTAAAATTTGAGCGTATTTTCACCACTTTATGCACTTATTTAGATTAAGGAAGTATTAATCTAGGTTCCTGTTAAACTTTTGATCTAAAAAACTTACCTGAAACAAAATGTAACCAAATTGTATTTCTAACATTTTTACAGCAAAAATATCGTGTTTTCGTTGCATTTGTTCTGTATGATAAACAACAATGATTGTAATATCCTTTTAATAGGAACACAGCTTAGAGTGTCTAGTTACAGGCCATACAAAAAAAATTGCGAAATCATTAACTTTTCATTCATCATTTTTGGTATTACGGAATACATCGTAAATTCTTGTAAATTCTGAACTCGAGTATTGCCGTACGCGTTGCTCGGATGTCTTCAATGTGTGTGTATAGTCCCGGAGGCGGAGTTTCGACACTCACACTAACGCAAAATTGGTTTGCAACGACCACCGCTTTTTATAATTTTTAGCATTTTTAGCTCGCTCGATGTGTAGGTATGTAGGTATAGGTGTAGGTAGTATACACACTAACTAGATAGGTGTACCTAGCGTAGATTAGAATTGATTTTTACTTTGAACAATTATTTCAATTTTAAATGGTATGTAGGTAGGTAGGTTTTGTAGACCCTTTTATGAAAATTACTTTCTTTTTAACCGACTTCAAAAAAAGGAGGAGATTCTCAAGTCATAGGAATATTTTTTTATGTAGGTAGGTATGTTTCTCGAGTAGGTATCTACTTGAATAGGTGAGCCTGGACCGATTTGGAAAATTATTTTTTTGTTTGAAAGGGTACCAGGTGGAGCTATGGTCATCAGATCAGGTCAGGATCTGATAATGGAGTCAGGAACTGTTCAACAGAACTCCTCAGTAAATAGGCTGATTGAGTTTAAACTCGGCATAATGTAAGCTGTCTTGTTCCGTTTCGTTCCGACTACAATGTCATGTATAATATGTAATACCTATGCGTACCTATGGTGACTGCGAGCTGACCTGATGATGGAATCAGAAGCTGTTCAAAAATGGTGCTGGTGATGATGATGACGAGTTTCAGCTCAATCGGCCTATTTAGATTTAGGTAGGTACTGATGTGTTCTGTTGAACAGCTCCTGACGCCATCATCAGATCCTGACCTGATCTGATGACCATGGCACCACCTGGGACCCTTTCAAACAAAAAAGAATTTTCCAAATCAAAAAAATTCCAAAAACATACATATGTAGGTAGGTATACATAAAAAAAATTTCCTATGAATTGAGAATCTCCTCCTGTTTTTGAAGTCGGTTAAAAAGAAAGTAATTTTCATACTAAAGTTATGAAGTTGAAGTTATGAAAGAAGTTGAAGTTGTTTTTAAACTTCAAAGTCTATAAATAGAACAGTAGTAGTTTTGTAATGACGTCACAAAATGACGGCGGGCCATTTGAATCTGCCAAGAGGGGCTTTTCCATCCTACTAATAATTTTACAGTGTGAAAGTTTGTGAGGATGTATGGATGTATAGATGTACCGCTATCTAGGGATGTTTGTATGTTTGTTACTCTTTCAAGCAAAAACTACTGATACACGCGCGGTTCGAGGGGGGGGGTCATGGGGGTCATGACCCCCCCCCCCCCCCCCCCCTCAAAATCCTTGAGAAACCTGTAACATCCAGCAAAAAGAGAGGTAGGTACGCACTACCAAAACTAGTGACCCCCCCCCCCCCCCAAGATCAAAGTCTGCGACCGCCAGTGCTACTGAACGGATTTTAATGAAACTTGGAATACATATAGGTAGGTACTTAAGTAGGTAGGTACCTATACGTACCATAATTTATGACCTGGAATAAAACATAGGCTACTTTTTATCCGGGTAGGTATCACGCGAGCGAAGCCGCGGGCGGAACCTAGTATATTTTACATTTGTCTCTCTGATGTTGGCTGTTAGGTAGGTATTATGTTTTATCTCGCTTACATAGATACCTACCTACTCTACTGCCTATAACAGTGGCGGATTTCCAAATTTGCCGCCAGTAGGCTATTCAACTTTTGCCGCCCCTACACTCGATACCACATCACAATCATATTCATTACATTTTTTTTGTTAATGAAATTGTAACTTTTATGATTTGTGTAATATTATTTTTAACCGACTTCAAAAAGGAGGAGGCTCTCAAGTCGACTGTGTGTTTTTTTTATTTTAGGTATATATTTTTTTTAGTTTTTGTGTGTGTGTGACAATTATTTTTTTTTTGGTTACAAAGGATATACTCCAGAAGTGGAGGATCTGATGAGGGGATCCCATGGAAATCGAGGGGAACTCTCAAATTTTATGGTTATTTATTGTGTTTGTAGAACTATCGGGCTGAAATTTTGCACACTTATATATTCTCGGTGACAATGAAATATTATGGTATCAATCAAGCTTATCTGATGATGGAGTCAAGAGCTGTTCAACAGAACTCCTCAGTGAATAGGCCGATTGAGTCGAAACTCGGTATAACTATCAAGTTTCAATTACAATTTAATAATATGGTGACAACGAGCTGATTTGATGATGGAGTCAAGAGCTGCTCAACAGAACTCCTCAATAAATTGGCCGATTGAGTAAAAACACAGCATATCTGTGAAGTTCCGACACAATGTAATATAATAATATGGTGACAGCGATCTGATCTGATGATGGAGTCAGGACCTGTTCCATGGAACTTTTTAGTAAAATAGAAATAGAAATAAGTTTTATTTTCGCCACTACGATACATACATACAACACAAATCAGAAATGCTACATTACAGTGACAAGAAAATAAGGTTACCCCTCAGCATTTGCTCCAGCAGCGCCATGGCTGTTAGAGCGCTGGTTTTCAGTGTCTTAGTTTTTAGTAGTATAGTAGTAGTGACATGGATATCAAATGAAAGGGCTTGATGAGCGAAACACAATAAGTAGATAAGATGACATCATTCTTAATAAAAAATAAACACTAAAATGAAAAAATAAAAAATAAAATACTTAACCGACTTTAAAACATACTTGCACTAAAAAGCAAAACATAAGAATATAAACAGATTTATTTACCTAATTACTAATTACGCGCACTCCGCACTTTAGGTACGAAGCTACAAGTACATTGGTGGGCCCGCCCGGGCGGGCCTTGGCAGGGTTCCCACTTGCCACTCGGCTCTAATACCTATCACGTGACAACTCGACAACCCTTCCGCGTCACTCCGCGCCAGACAGTGACAGAGTTATGCGTTAGAAAGAGAGAATTTGTGTAGGCACGTGTCAGTGCATATTGCACTAGGCAAAGAACGCTTACGCGAGCTGAATTGAACTTTGTCGCATAATTCTGTGCTACAATACAACGTAGGTATTTTATTCAAAGTTTTCGTCGACTTTTTGCCTTCTTGAGAGAATCATTTTGAGACAGAGATTCGTAGATCACACATACATTTGTCTCACAGGCAGGCAAAGGGAATTAAATTTGCAACCTTCTGTGTTTCAGGCGGTCCTTCGCCCTCAGCACCACAGAACATTGTTGTCATGATGAATAATAATGGATTCATAACATGTCGCATATTGTGGCTGTTTTCGGCCTCCCGTGATCGTTTCACTAGGTTTTAACAGTTCAAAATAGATGAGATTCTTCTGATCCTACCAAATACAGGGGGTCTAAAGTGGCCACTTTTGATGAAAAATCAGATGTTTCATAGATGCTTCATCTATGAAACATCTGACTTTTCATCAAATGCTTCATAAATGCTTCATATGCTTCATCTATGAAGCATCGATGCTTCATAGATGTTTCATAGATGTTTCATAAATGCTTCATATATGAAGCATCTATGAAGCATTTCACAAAACATCTTTTTTGACAGATCTATGTGCGAGGTTAAATTTATTTTTATAAATTAAATAGGTAGGTACCTACTTAGTTTTTTTATAGAAATGATTGCACTGCGCCACCCTGATGGACATATGGAAATATTTTTGAGGCACACGAATAAATACATTTACAGACATTTATTTCAATAATACTATGATTGAAGAGGTGAATACAATAAAATTTCTAGGTATACATCTTGATAGTAACATTGACTGGAAAATACAAATCGAAAAAGTATGTACTAAGCTTAGTAGGTATGCATACGTGCTTAAGAGGCTGCGCGAGATATCCTGTATAAAAGTAGCTCTTAATGCCTACCATGGTTACGTTGGTTCAGCTCTACAATATGGTCTTTTATTGTGGGGAAATAGTGTTAACGTTGACAAAGCGTTCAGAGCTCAAAAAAGATGCATTCGTTCACTATGTGGCGCTCATTTTCTAGAGCCTTGTAGACCGCTATTTAGAAAATTTCTGATTTTACCTCTGCCGTGTCTGTACATAAAACAAGCAGCTGAGTTCGTCAAACAACAGCCGTCTTTTTTCAGAACGAATCAAGATTTTCGAGCAAGAGTGCTAAGGAACACGTCCAATAACAGACTGTACATTCCAAAATTTAATATAAAACTTACACAACGTCAAGCATATTACATGTGCATTCAGGTATATAATAAGTTACCAAATGACCTGAAGGATTTAAAGGGTCATTTGTTTAGTAAAAAATTAAAAAAATGGCTTATCGACAAATGTTTTTACTCAGTGAACGAATTTCTAAACAGTAAGGGACAGTAAATTATTATCTATCTTAATATTGACATTCTTAAATCTTGACATTTTAATAGTTTTTATGATGACTTATATAAATTACATCAATAAATAGGACCTATAGAGATTTGCATGCCTAAGCTTTTGGTAGGACATAGATTGGACTAATTTAATTTTAAGACCTTATTGTATCACATGTGTTCGTGCAAATAAATGTCATTTATCATTTATCATTTATCATTTATAAAAAAGGTAAATTGTCGCGGGAGCGGGTCTGAGGTTTTTTTTTTCTTAAATTTGGCTTCGCATGGGTTTTGCATTCAGCCATCCGTTTTCCATTCAACCTATTTACTTTCTAAAAATAAATTTAACCTCGCACATAGATCTGTCAAAAAAGATGTTTTGTGAAATGCTTCATAGATGTTTCATAGATGCTTCATCGATGCTTCATATATGAAGCATCTATAAAGCATCGATGATAACATTGATGAAGCATCGATGCTTCATTTAAGAAGCATATATGAAGTATTTATGAAGCATTTGATGTTTCATCAGATGTTTCATAGATGAAGCATCTATGAAACATCTGATTTTTCATCAAAAGTGGCCACTTTAGACCCCCAGACAATTACCTCAGCACCAACAACAACAACCAGCACCAACAACAACAACCAGCACCGACAACTCGTTTGGAGTTGTTTGCACACCAGCTTAAGATGAGCCGTATATTCAACGGTTCCTGTGCATTCCGGGTGTCAAGGATTCCGGATGTTTGTAATTTCGGAACTACAAAACCTTGAAATTTTTACGGAACAATATATAAAGTACTTACTTTCAAACAAAGTAAAAACCGGTCAAGTGCGAGTCGAACTCGTACACCGAGGGTTCCGTACCTACCCATTAAGTTATTGAACAATTAGTAATTTTTTTGTACACATCCTAGTTCTGCGATAGCAGTGCCGCAAATGTTCTGCGCACACGAGCATAATATTGCAATAAATATTTTCTTTTATTTTCTTTCACACAATAGCACAATTTTATTTATTTACCTTATTTGAGGATGGTGCCAATTAAGCTAGTTCTCTTAATTGTATGAGCGCTCATACAACTCAGAAGACAATCTTAATTGGCGTCAACTATGTATGTATGTATGTATGGGAACACCCTTTAACTTTCAACTTTTTTAATTTTTTGGAATTTTTCCTTTATTTCTGCTATAAGGCCTTGCTTTTTGCCAAATTTCGTGATTTTAGGTCAACGGGAACTACTATTTAGGTTTTTGACCCAAAACCTCTAGGGTACTTCCGGTTGACTTAGAATTGTCAATTTTGGTTACAAGCAAGGCCTTACAGCACAAGTAAAGGAAAAATTCCGAAAAATTAAAAAAGTTGATAATTAAGGTAAGTTTTGGTACTTACAAGTTTTCATGAAAACCTAAATTTGCCTATATCTTTTTATAATGTTGACTCAGGACCTTGATTTTTATATTCACAATAGGGATTATAGACTTCAGTATATGGTATGAATTTCAACTTGCTAGCTCCACCCGTTCCTGAGATAATCGATGGTGACAGACGGACAGACAGATGGATAGACAGACAGACAGACAGACGGACAAGAAAGTGATCTTATAAGGGTTCCTTTTTTTACCTTTTAAGGTACGGAACCCTAAAAAGAATCAATGAAATCGGACTACGCGCTCATGAATTACAACCAGATACTTATTTTGACTTTCATCCCCTCTCCCTAGGGAACCGTGCTGAATTTCAGGATTAAAAGTATTTTATATTAGACCTCGTAGTATGCACTCAAATAATACCAGGTTTCATTTAAATCCAACCAGTAGTTTCGACGTAATGCGCGGCCATGATACGGACAGACAGACATGAATGAAAAAAATTACAGTTTTGGCTTCAGTATCGACAATAGAGAGCCCTCCAAAAAAAATTTCAAAATATCTTCAATGTACAGAATTTGACCTGTTACAGTTTTATTATAAACTAGCTGCTGCCCGCGGCTTCGCTCGAGTTGTACCCGGATAAAAAGTAGCCTATGTTACTCGCCAGCCCTCCAACTATCTCCACACAAAAAATCACGTCAATCCGTCGCTCCGTTGTGACGTGATTCAACTACAAATAAACAGACAAACAAACACACTTTCACATTTATAATAGGGGTACGGATACCTATTGATGTTTGATTGGTTGATGATTGATGATGATTGATTGATGATGTGAAATTTAATGATTAATGAAAATAAAAATTCTTCGGTACACATAGGGATTTTTCGTACATGACGACCTTACACGTGCTGATTACAGCTACAGAAACAAACATGATCAACAGGTAAACTGTTGGAAATTTTCGGGATACTACTGTAATTCGCGGGCCCATCTAAACGCACCGCCTTTATCGCTCGTTTCCAATCCAATTATGGAAAAAAGTTTTAAGCAAGAAAAGCTCTCACTCTAACAATTTTTAAAACATTACACGTTGAATTGTTTGTGTGTACATAATAACATAGCATTATCAATAAATATAGGTAAATATTATTTTTCTGTAACACAAAAAAAATTGTTCCCTATTTGCCGCCCCTAAAATCTGCTGCCCTAGGCTCCAGCCTTCTCAGCCTATTGGTACCACCAATTGATTCGCCACGTCATAAGTACCTAAATATGCGTTATCCTTTGTTGCACTTATGGGGGCATCCATTAATTACGTCAGGCTTTTAGGGGGCGGGAGGGGGTTGAGCCAAATCGCACCTAATCCCATGTGGGATTAAAATGAAAGGGAGGTCTCGGCAAATCTAGGTAGGTACCTGTTTAAGATTATTTTTTTTATTCTCACGTGACATTAGGGGGTGGGGGAGGGGATCGAGCCAAATCTCAGGACATCTCACCAAGGGGGGAGGGGATGCGGGGGTTGAAAAATCGCAAAAATCACCTTTAATTTTTATTCTTAATTTTAATTAATGGACGCCCCCTAATTTCAGAGGGACAAACATCCGTTGTGACTTCAGTAGTTAGGTAGGTTAGGTAAGTACCTACTTACCTATAGACATTGGACAGAAAAAAACATAGGTAAGTACCTACTTAGGTACCTACTTCCCTTTGAAAATTTAGGTAATTGTGTACCTACTTATATAGGTACCAACCCACATATTCTGTCTAGCGTCATAATATCGATCTCATCCCTCCCTAAAAATCTTGAGAGTAAGATGGGTAGGTAATTACCTAGATATTGTAGATAAATTTCCAAAAAAAGCATTTTTACCATACATTTATCTAACGATTCCATGAAATAAAATGAACATTATTCATTAGTGACTGACAATATAACATTTTTGGCCTCTCCAAAGATGCAAAAACTCAATATCAACAGGAATTGATCTCCATTCCGCAAGTACTTACCGCGCTGCAAGCGGAGCTCACAACCACAGAGCCAAACGTCCTGATGCATTTGAATGTGAAATTATTGAACAGTAGCTGCGCGTAATGCGTCCTGAATCGCGCATAAAAGGGCGGGCCTCATGTCAGACTCATATCTGCCAATCACAGATTAGGTAGAGGTAATACTGCCAATCGGGGCTGTGATTGCTCATAGTAGACTGAGTAGTACACCTATACTATACTACATAGAGTTTTTTGCGTGACAAGGACGAACAATTTAGATAGATACGTTGGAAGAGAAGTTCCGAGCTCGACTCACCGCAACCTTAAGAGTCGTATTTTAGTCCCGTTTGTATTCTAGTAATGTGCGTAATTTAATTGCAAATTCTTATGTTTGTGTCGTAATTGAATAAAGATTATGATGAATGGAGTCATATTATTCTTAGAATTTTACAATCTTCGAGAAGTGCTTGTGGCGTAGCTTATTTAGGAGTTCTTAATAGAACGTTTTTGTGCGGTCACAAGTTGCTTGGGTGACCGCAAGTATCATCAACAGCTGAGCGCTTCTGTGCTTCAAAATCCTCAGCAGGAAATCCAAGATTCGGATCTACAAAACCATCATTAGACCGATCTTGATGTACAGGTGTGAGGCTTGGACACTAACCCAAAAAAAAGAGAACAAACTTTTGGTAGCAGAGAGAAGGATCGAAAGATTCTAGGACCAATTCGAAGAGATGATGGGAGCTGGAGGGTTCGGAAAAACCTAGAAATTGAAGAGCTTGGGCCGGAACACAACATCTTTGGAGAGACTAAAGCACACCGACTTCGCTGGCTTGGCCATCTGGAAAGGATGGGGGAAGATCGCATGGTGCGGGGAGCTTATCTTGGCTGTCCTATAGGGCGCCGCCCCGTGTCGGACGTCCCCGATATCGCTGGAGGGACATGGTAGAGAGGGACCTACAAGATCTCTACAATGGAGAATGGCGCGAACTAGCTCAAGATAGGAGTGGATGGCGTTTTCTTTTGTCGGAGGCCAAGACCCACTTCGGGTCACTGAGCCAGCGGAGTAGTAGTAGCTTCCGTGCTTCGGAGGACACGTTAAATTGTAGGTCCCGGCTTTTATGTTGTTAAGCCATGACTGAGGTCTTTAGGCGGCCTAAAACTCCGTCACCAGAGTAGGCCATTAGCTCTTAGGTAGAACTTAAGTACTTAGAGCTATAACTTAGGTAGTCGTAGGCACTTATGATCCCGATCTTTATGAGTCAAATGGCCGAATATTGAAACTACTTAAATATTTGAGACGTTCTTACTCATAAGAATCGTATACAAAAATGGCAGTTAACGACAGTTAATGTCAATAATAAGCACCACTTAAACTAAGTAGCGTTTATTCGAGTGAAAGTGTGCTACTAGGCCAACCCAATCTCGTACAAAACAAACACGAATCCCATATTAGACAATCATCTGGAAAAATTGGATTTGTCGATATTATACGTCAGTTGCAGATATTATATCGAAGTGAATTGGTGTACGAGACCTGGGACCACTCCGAGGGAATCATTCTGTAGCTCAAACTCAATTTAATCGCAACATTCGTGGTAAGTTCGTTTGCTTGAACTCTTGTGACGGAGTTTTTAGTCCGCCAAAAGGCGTTATGGCTTTATGACTTAAAAACCGGGACCGATAAGTGAACAAGACCTCCGAATTACGGAAGTGCTAGCGGTCACCCAACCAAATTGTGACCGCTTACAACGTCGCTTAACTTCAACGATCTATCAAGAACTCATAGACAAGCTACGCCACGACACGAGCGCTTCTCGAATATTGTAAAACCCTAAGAATAATTATTACTTTGACTCCATTCATCTTAATATTTATTCAATTACGACACAAACATAAGAATTTACCATTAAATTACGCACATTACTATAGTCGTATTGCTCATTATACGGACTAAAATTGAAGGAAAAAATGTCATTTTTCCTTCAATTTTGATTAGTTTTGATACGTTTTATGTCAAAATTGAAGGAAAAATGACATTTTTTCCTTCACTTTTAGTCCGTATAATGAGCAATACGACTATAGTTAGTGCCCCTTCAATTCGGAGCAGAACGAACGTCTCTAGTCACAAGCAAGAAAGGGACGCGCGAACTAAAAATATCGAAGGTTAAAATTAATAAATTAAGCTTAAAGAAACTTGTTTGAAAATTAAACTTACTGAGAAACAAATTTAATCATCAATCGTGCAAAATTTTGCAACCAACTCGACAAAACTGATTGGTACTGAAATCATGAAACTAATCTCAGCGTTAGATTCAACAGTGCCGCTCGGAGTAAGGATGTATTGGTTTCTACGCAATTTTGAGCGTATAAGTTTATGATAGGGATAGTTACATCTAGTATGAAACTTATTATATTACTAGAGAACGCCCGTGGCTTCGCCCGCGAGGTCTACTATTTTTACCTGACTGCGCGACGCAAAGGAAGGGTAATGTGTTTAAGTTCATCAAAAGTGGTTTTTGAAATTATGAATGTGCATTGTTAAGAGTTTTTCAAAGTGTTTACTGCTGCACCGCTGCGATGTCCTCCGAAGAAAGGAGGCACGACACGGTGCGAACAAGTGAAGCGAACAGCATGCGTCAGTGGCACACAACGTATTATCGCTTAACATATTCCCTGCTCAGCCACCGACCGCATGTGCGTCGCGGGCACTGAACGCGTTAGTAAAGCATTACGGGGAAATCAGTAAGTCTACAAAATATTTTGTATTTCTTCAGTATTTAGACTTTTCCATTGATGTTTGTCATAAATCTCATTCTATTCTGAAACCAATTCGAGTGTTTGTCAACAAAAATCGATTTAATTTATAGCACATCAATCATACTTCGACAGTGAGCACCAGTTTCTGATACGAGTTGGTGAGTTTAATACTCACTATAATTAATCACTAATTTTAGTTATCTACTTATATTTGAATTAATGACTTTTTTACACCCCGGGTGTGTCGTTAACAATGTACGAAAAATACATGACCATCATCATCATCATTATATTTATTGCGAATCAAGGGTTAAAAAACAGATGACAGGTAGATTAAATATGTAGGTAGGTACAGCCTTGAGTCTGCTTCTCAGCATGCAAAAATAGAAATTAAAATGGAAGTCACATGTCTAGTACCTAAGTCTTGCAAACCTTAGTGGTTTTTCTGTGCTATAGTTACTTAAATTTGTAAACGTTTATAAGTATTGTAAATAAAAAAAAAAAGTATTTTTTATTAGCTGATTGACGGAACAAAATAATTTTCATTCCATCTATTCGAAAAGGACAACTTCGTTCGCCTTTAAGTGCGACCAAAGTAGATGATTCCTCTTCAAGGAACTTTTAGCGGGCAGTAATGAGTTTTTAATCCTCTTTATAAGTTTACCGGGCAGTAATGAGTTTTTAATCCCCTTTAAGTGCGCCGGAATTATCTTTGCCGCGCACCTATGAGGTACAACTACTTTGCACTGCAAAGTAGTTGTACCTCATAGGTGCAAAGATTCCACATTCAAGTCTCGAATCTAGCTAGATGAATGAGGACTCTTCCAAAAACACCACAAATGTAATCACATTTAGAGATTCATTACTCTGCGGTTTTAGCATAGCAATAGATAGCTAGCTATCCATACAAAAATTGTAAGTCCAACCTCATAAAATCCTGTGCGTTTTCGTCAGCGCGATCTAGAAATCGATTTACTACCGCCATCTAGTTTGTTTTCGTGGAACTATTGATGGCTGTTCTCAGGGGCGGATTAAGCTTCAAGAGCGCCCTAGGCAAGCTCCTCATAGGCGCCCCTCTGGTAACAAACCATCAAATACCGTATTTGGACAAGCCTCTGACTACGCAAGGGGGTAGCTCTGTTCTGACCATCTAAGTAGACATTTGCAATGGATCTAGAATGTCTATAAGTGCTGAGTAAATGTCAATCTAAGTACCGATTTTTTGTAAGACGATGATCAAAGAAAAAGCTCGCTGCTTGTCTTTACTCACAATATAAAAGCTACTCATAATATGAAGTAAATGCGAGCGAAGCGAGCAGATTTTTTTTTAAGACAAATTCAACATGTGGCACTTTATTTTGTTTTCAGTGACCAAAGAAAAAGCTCGCTGTTTGTCGGTTCTTATTCTGTGGTCAGACATAACTCACTTTACTCGCAATATATCTGTCGCAGGCAACTGGTTGAATTAGCCATTAAATTACATGCCTAGGCATTTCATTGAGCGCCGCCATTCAATTGAATGGCTGACCTTCGTTTAGGCGGAGTGTTGAACACAACGTTCCACACTACGGCTAAACGAAGGTCAGCCATTTAATTGAATGGCGGCGCTCAATGAAATGACTGGGCGGTTCACTTGCACACAGAAAAATTAAGTAGGTTTTGGTTTTTTTTATAGCACGCGTATCACACACCCACGCAGAAAGGCTGCTCGAAGGTAAATCCATTATTTTGTGGCATACGTATAACACTGGGAACTTATTTTGTTTATTTTTCACGACAAAACAACACACAACATTCAAGAAACACCAGCTGTAGACGCCATCTTGTGAACAAAGCGAAAGTAGCGCCGCGGTGGCAGAAAAACATACTAATTCAATGAGATGGCGGCCTTTCAATCAGGCAGAGTGTTGAACGTTTCAAACGCTTCAATGATTCAACTATCCGCCTAGGCATTTAGTTGAATGGCGGCACTCAATTAAATGGCCAGGCATTTAATTGAATGGCTAATTCAACCAGTTGGCTGCGACATATATTATCTACTTATAATATGAAGTTAAATGCAAGCGAAGCGAGCAGATTTTTTTAAGAGCAACGTGACACTTTTTTTTATTTTAGTGATCAAAGAAAAAGCTCGCTGCTTGTCGGTTCTTATTATAACCACAAAATAAGAACCGACAAGCAGCGAGCTTTTTAACATGAAGTTAAATGCGAGCGAAGCGAGCATATTTTTTAAGATAAATGCAACATGTGACACTTGATTTTGTTTGCGGTGATCAAAGATAAGGCTCGATGCTTGTCGGTTCTCATTCTGTGGTCAGACATTACTCATTTTATTTGCAACATACCTACTTATGAAGTTAAATGCGAGCGAAGCGAGCAGATTTTTTTAAAGACAATTGCAACATGTGACACTTGATTTTGTTTGCGGTTCTCAAAGAAAAGGCGTAGGTTTATTTCTATCCGGCTATATCTGATTAAATTCAATCGATCTGCTGGAAAAACTAATGACTTTCGATCGATCCCAAAAATCGCCAGATCGTACGTCTATGATCGTGACGCGATTATCATCCCTGTCACGGCTCACGACCGACCCGCGCCCTCCGCGCCGCCCCGACCGCCCCGACCGCCCCGCCATACGGGGCGCCCCCGCGGCCCGCACCTCCAACATCGTAAATTTTCTGTATTATTTGAATCGAATCGGGTGACGTAGGGCGCTGGACACACGGAAAAAACGTAAGACGCAGACGGGGCGCGGACATTTGTCTCTTCCGCGTCCCTTTCATACAAAATGTATAAAAGCGTCGCGACGCAAAACATACAGAAGAGACGGGGCGCGGGCGCGGCTCTGGCTGTTCGCTGGCGCGAAGTCCTCGTCTTACGTCTCTTCTGTCTGGCCTGCGCCCGGAGTAATCAAGAAGACGGAAAGCACTTTGGAAGCGCTATGGAAGTAGGTACCTAGCGCTTTGTAACTATACCTACCTACCTACTTATAATTTTTTTTTTCTTAAAACTTCTTTGCGCGCCCCTCTGTAACCTCGCGCCCCTAGGCAGTTGCCTAGTTTGCCTTAGGGATAATCCGCCACTGGCTGTTCTAGAGTTTTTTTGTTCGAACGCGCTAATCTCAGGAACTACCAGTCCGATTTGAAAAATTATTTCTGTATTTGATAGCTAAACTCTTGAGGAAGGTTATAGGCTACTTTTCATCATCATCATCATCACCATAAACCATCAGATAAACATACCGCCCACCATTTAGCCGGTGCGCGGCCGCCGTATGAATAAAAAAAATTTAATTCCCGATTACTCTTCTCAAGTGGAACTTCGTCGATTTAACACATTCTTTTCTCTTCCCTTTTATTTTCTCATAGATTGTAATGAAAAGTAGAGTGTATCACTCGGGCGCAAAATATATTTTTGGCTCGGGCGACGTACTTTAAATCCCTCGCTACGTTCAGGATTCTACCAAAGAATCCCTCGCTATGCTCGGGATTCTACTCTAGAATCCTTCACTTCGCTCTGGATTCAAAAAAGCGCCCTCGCAGTCAAAATATTATTTTGCCCCCTTATAATACAATCTACTATTTTTACTTAGTCCTCATCTCTATTGGCCTGCTAAGCAACGACGTGCTCACTTTGTTCACTGTCGTGACCAGTGCTAAGCACTCAACTGTCAAGTGACTATGCATTTGTGATTGGATTGTGACTGTTGGTGATTAATCGCCTTTTTCTGATTATTAGCGTATCGCGATCCTAGCGCAAATAAATGTCGATGTTTTGTGATCGAGTTGCGACAGGTCAGTGACGAATGATAGGTATAGGTACCTGGGTGTTGTATTCGAATGGGATGATTTATTTTAGAACTAGCGGATGCCCACGGCTTCGCCCGTGTGGACTACTATTTTTATCCCACGGGAACCGTGCGTTTTTCCGGGATAAAAAGTAACCTATGTAGGTACCTACTTAAATAAAACTGGGATAGGTACCTAGGGACCTATGTAGATGTGTTAAATGTACCACACGAGCAAAGTCATAGTAGGAAGCTAATCACACTAATCACACTTCACACTAATCACATCACACTATCACATGACATCACATCACATCTCATCACACTATCACACTAATATTATAAATTAAAATTTAAAAGTAGATAGATAATGACCTGGAATAGGATTCCAGGTCATTTTCTATCTACTTTTAAATTTTTGCCAAATCGGTTCAGTGGTTGTCGAGTTATAGAGGAACAAACATACATCCAAACATCCAAACTTTCGCATTTTATAATATTAGTGTGATAGTGTGATGAGATGTGATATGATGTCAGGTGATAGTGTGATGTGATTAGTGTGAAGTGTGATTAGTGTGATTAGCTTCCTACTGTGACTTTGCTCGTGTGGTACATTTAACACATCTACATAGGTACCTAGGTACCTATCCCAGTTTTATTTAAGTAGGTACCTACCTAAATCATTCATTAGGTAGCTACAAACTTTTAGATTTATAAAGTAGGTACCTAGGTAAAATTCGTATGGTTCCCTATTATTCAAATGAACTTTTATAAGTTCTCCTCATCATCATCACCATGTCATGATCTGACTGGACGTTTATCTGGTTTGTCCATCAAGAATAATTTTCCTTTGTCAAAACACCCAGCAATCGCACACGTACGCGCATTTTTATGCTAATTCAGTCAGGCGCTAGGTTAATTTAGCATTTTAATTTAGTTTTACCGCGGATGAGTTGGGCAAACGTGTGGAAAAAGGCTTAGCCCCTTACTTATGAAAGATGTTTAAAGTTAAACACTGGTTAAACAACGTCCTGTATCTATTCGTCACTATACACAAATAAAAACAGGAAGTTGTTAAACCAGTAAGACCTTTAAATATCTTTCATAAGTAAGGCCCATTCTTTCTATTAGGTATTTACCTTTAAATCACAAAAAATCTATACTTAATGTAATAAAGCGGAAGAGTTTGTTTTTTTGAACGCGCTAATCTCAAGAACTACCTACCAGTCGTAATAATATATAAATATACTTACATCTATATTAAATTATTACGTAAAAAAATAAAACGCGATAAAATCCCGTGTCCATAAAATTTTCAATATGAATAGTGATCGCGAAAGTTTAAAAAAGACTAAGTATTGCTATCGAAGATAAAAAGAACAACCAAGGGGCTGGTCTCATTCTCCTGTCTCGGTTTATGCTTTAAAAAAAAACAAAGAAACTAAAAAAAAAATGATTTTGAGTCACAAAACGCTAACTCTCTTGACTATTAGTGCCAATTCAGACGTACCACAACCACACGACACCGACAACCACACCACAACGACGCGACGTGGTCGGGCGTATATTTGTATTGAAAATGAATTTCCAATTCACACGTACCACATTTTGTCGTTGTTATCGACCACCTGTGTAATACGACCACATCGCAACCACATCGCAACCACATCGCGACGACATGACGTCATCAACAGCGCGCGCCTAGCTTGCGCCTGCCACATTGACATTTTGTCGGTACCACAACGCAACTGCAAAAAGTCGCTGCGACACAATTCACACGCAACCACAGCTGGACCACATTTTGTCGCTGCGACGTGGTGTGGTAGTCGCACGTGTAATCTAGCACAAAAACTATTGCCTCTACGTATCTTCTCGCAGCAGTTGCACTAATATTTTCAAAATATCCTGTTCAAAGATTTAGAAAGGTATTCTCGCATTTTACGAATTTTCTCAAAGCAGAACACTTTGTTTTTAGTATTCTTTGTTCGGATTCAATTTCAGTCGGGTCGGTGACTTAAAAAGTGTTTTTGTGAAAATATGTTTGTCTAAAGTAGAGTTTGATTTTTTCTTTTTTTTTCGGTTATGAAAAGGTTTGGCTAAGCACTGTCCCCCTTTTTTATACTTATGAAAGATAATTTAAAGTTGAACTCTGGTTAAACAACGTCCTGTCTCTGTTCGTCACTATCCACAAATAAAGACAGGTCGTTGTTTAACCAGTGTTTAACTTTAAACATCTTTCATAAGTAAGGCCCATTCTTTCTATTATTTACTTCGACGTTACCTTTAAACCACAAAAAATCTATACTTAATGTAATAAAGCGGAAGAGTTTGTTTGTTTGTTTGAACGCGCTAATCTCTGGAACTACCAGTCGGATTTGAAAAATTATTTCTGCATTGATAGCTAAACTCTTGAGGAAGGTTATACTACTTAGGGTAGGCTACATTTCATCATCATCACCACAAATCATCACTACAGGGGCAACGCCGCGAGGGCGCTGCTAGTCTAATATCTATACTAATATTGTAAGGAGGTAAAGTTTGTTTGTATGTAGTAGGTAATCTCCGAAACTACTCACCCGATTTCAAAAATTCTTTCACCAGTATTTAGAATGAACTTTCAGGATAAACATAGGCTATAGATATGCTATGTAGGTACCTCGCGGGCAACTCCGCGGACGGAAGCTAGTATTCTTCACTATCACTACATAGTATAAAACAAAGTCGCTTCCCGCTGTCTGTCCCTATGTACCTATGCTTAGATCTTTAAAACTACGCAACGGATTTTAATGCTGTTTTTAGGGTTCCGTACCTTAAAAGGTAAAAAAAGGAACCCTTATAAGATCACTTTCTTGTCCGTCTGTCTGTCTGTCTGTCTGTCTGTCTGTCTGTCTGTCTGTCTGTCCGTCTGTCTGTCTGTCCGTGTGTCACCATCGATTATCTCAGGAACGGGTAGAGCTAGCAAGTTGAAATTTATACCATATACTAAGGTCTATAGTCCCTATTGTGACTATAAAAATCAAGGTCCTGAGTCAACACTATAAAAATATATAGGCAAATTTAGGTTTTCGTGAAAACTTGTGAGTACCAAAACTTACCTTAATTATCAACTTTTTTTATTTTTCGGAATTTTTCCTTTACCTGTGCTGGAAGACCTTGCTTGTAACCAAAATTGACAATTCTAGGTCAACCGGAAGTACCCTAGAGGTTTTGAGTCGAAAACCTAAATGGTAGTTCCCGTTGACCTAGAATCACGAAATTTGGCAAAAAGCAAGGTCTTATAGCACAAACAAAGGAAAAATTCCAAAAAGTTAAAAAAGTTGAAAATTAAAGGGTGTTCCCATACTTACATAGTTGACGCCAATTAAAATTGTCCTCCGAGTTGTATGGGCGCTCATACAATTAAGCGGACTAGCTTAATTGGCACCATGGCTAGGTACGGAACCCTCGGCGTACGAGTTCGACTCGCACTTGACCGGTTTTTATTTAATAGATAGAATGATTCAAGAGGAAGGTTTATTTGTATTATAGCTACTTGCATAATAATAATAGAAAAACACGGGTAATTTCTAATGTGAATTCCGGGTTTCTAATGTGATGTGTGATGTGACCCGTGCGAAGTCCGGGCGGGTCGCTAGTATAAAATAAAACAGTTAAGATACTCTGAGTGGTGACTGTACTAAACGGTGCTAGGATCTCCAATTTCGAGCTGATTCGAACAGGTCGAGACCAAGTGTATTCTCGCACTCAGTTGCTTTGTGGACTGAATTGCTCCTTACGTAGTGATGTGCCTTCAATAAACATCACTTACGGATACGGAATTATTTCTACATTGTTTACAAAATATATAAGTAAGTATTCTATTAGTTACTAGCGGACGCCCGCGGCTTCGCCCACGTGGACTTCTCTTTTTTATCCCACGGGCACCATGCATTTTTATGGGATAAAAAGCCTATGTCATATTCCCGGTCATTATCTATCTATCTTTTAAATTTCAGGCAAATCGGTGGCTGTCGAATTATAGAGGAACAAACATACATCCAAACATCCATCCATCCATCCAAACATCTAAACTTTCACATTTATAGTATTAGTGTGATTTGGTTCCCATAGTGTAGGTACTATGGGAACCAAATAACTGATAGAATAGAACATTATAACGAAACAATAGAGAATTTTAAAATATCCAAATAATCACATTTTTTCTTTTTCATGGAATACTCATGAATGAATGAATGAAAACTAAAATAACAATAAGAAAGAAATAACCCAATGAGTAATTGAAAAGGGGCGGTCTTATCGCTTAGAAGCAATCTTTTCCGGACAACCTTTGGATGGATAGAGATATCAAGATTAAAGGTATGGCAATCTTTTACATACTGTTTTACGATACATTATACAAATTATTTCCAACCAGCTTCCGCCCGCGACTTCGCTCGCGTGGTACTAGATAAAAAGTAGCCTATGTTCTATTTTTATTCTTTCTATATTTTAAATTGCAGCCAAATCGGTTCAGTAGTTGTCGAGTTATAGAGGAACAAACATCCATCCAAACATCTAAACATCCAAACTTTCGCATTTATAATTTAGTTTTTGTTTCCGTAATTTTCCGTAACATCACTACTTTAAAGCAATTTGATACGATAGTCTGTTGAACTGTTTGATATTCTGTGGCGGTATCAGTTCTCACTTTTCAATAGATCAATGTTCCTCACATGCCATTTGAAGATCAAAATCACTCTACTCACTTTTCAATAGTAGACTGGCCTCTTAGCTCAGTTGGTAGTAGCTCTGCCTTCTGCACTATATGTTGTGGGTTCGATTCCCACCCAGGACAAACATTTGTGTGATGAACATAGATGTTTGTTCTGTGTCCGGGTGTTATAAAGTATTCTATGTACCTAAGTATGTATTTACAAAACAAAGTATACAATTCTTTCAGTTATCTGGTTCCCATAGTACAAGCTTTGCTTAGTTTAGGGCTAGATGGCGCTGTGTGAAATGCCCAGCAATATTTATTATTTATTTATTTACATAGTTTGGATGTTTTGATGGATGGATGTTTGGATGTATGTTACACACTCGCTCTACATAGGAATTGCAGAGTTGCATTCACAATTGGAGCGCCTCGTGGAAGCCGTGGCGTACGTGACGCCAGGTCAGCACAACGTGCCGCCCCGCCTCGCGGTAGCCGGCCGGTCATCGGACACTCCACGTTTAATCAATTCTTGACTGACTCTCACATCGATCAGACTAGATTTTTTTTAGTTAATACTTTGAATGTAACTTTTTACATTAATTAAACTTTTAAGATTATAAAAGCATTTTTTTAAAAGCGACTTCCAGGCGCACTCGACTTAATTGGCGCAGCCTAACGGATATTCCTGTAATCGCGCGCGTCACAGGACCCTCGCGCGACTCCTTACGGAAACCACGAATCAAGAACCTACGACGGGAGCAGCCTGGAGGAGATCCAAAAATCGATCTAGCTGATACCAAAATGCTTATGTAAGTACTTTAGTTCTATCTAGAGTTGCTTTCCTTTTTATCCTAAGTGTTTCCTTAAGTTTTCCAAAATTTTCCATCCTAGGCAAATTCGGACCCATAGGTTAACTAGTAGTAATAGAATTTTATTGCAAGACGCAAGTAGGAATATATCATTAGATTTGATTAGTGAAGAGGCAGGAATAATGTCAGACGGCGTAGACCAAATTTATAAGGCCCTCCGCCTTTTGCCCGAGTTTGACGGCAACGTAAATGTCCTTACAAGGTTTATTAAGTTGTGTGATCAGTTGGTAGAGCAATTCGTAAAAGACGATCCCGCGTACGCTCTTACTAATCTAGCCTTGATAAATGGCATCTTGAATAAAGTGACAGGCCCAGCGGCCCGCCTCATAAATTCTAATGGAATTCCAGAGAACTGGACTGGCATTCGTAGCGCATTGATTAATACTTTCGCCGATCAGCGAGACGAAACTTCGCTATATAACGACCTTGCTTTACTGAGCCAAGGCTCATCCAGCCCTCAGGAATTCTACGAAAAATGTCAAAACATTTTCAGCACTGTAATGACTTACATCAGCCTGCATGAAACGGTTACGAGTACTATTGAATCTAAAAGGTCACTCTATAAAAAACTGACCCTTCAATCGTACTTGCGCGGACTCCGCGATCCATTGGGGTCTCGTATCCGGTGCATGCGGCCTGATACGATTGAAAAGGCTTTAGAGTTTGTGCACGAGGAGGAGAATACTTTGTATCTGCAACAGCGCAACGAACGTCTTCCTGAGAGAAGGCAGATGCAGCCTCAGGTAAGTCAGTCGAAATTTAATTTTGGCAGCGCTATGCAACCCCCGGTCGCCATGCTACCCCCGCGACCATTCGCTTGGCAGTCTATGCAGACCCCTCGTCCATTTAACATGCCTGGACCGTCACATCAGATGACTGCACAGCCCCAAAGGCCTCTGCAAGGGTTCAAGCCACCGCAACCCCAATTTAGAGGACCAACGAGGACACAGCAGATCTTTGGTGCGACCCCACCAAACTATCGGCCACAGAGTAATGTATTTAGGTTAAACCCACGAAACGCGTCCACAGGTCCACAGGCCATGAGCGGAGTTAGCCACTACGCGAATAAATCGTTCCCCGCTCCGCGTCAGACACACGATTGGAGTAAGTTCGGTAACCCGCCGCCTTCAAATTATTTTAAGACCCGGGAGGCTAATTTTAATGAATACTGTGACCAACCATATTATGATGACCCTCAGACCGATTACTATGACTACTACTCGGACTATTACTATCCCGACTTTTCCTATGAGTGTTCGTACGATCAACCCCAAAATTCAGAGAGTTACTGTGTAGAGGAAATTCAGGAAGTTGCCCCAGAGACTGACAGGGATGAGGATTTTCAGAAATCCACCAAATCAGACAAGTTAAAGTAGAAATTAACTTACAGACACAACGACAATTACCTTATGTGCAAATATCTAATCCCCCACTAAAACTACTAATTGACACAGGTGCAAATCAATCTTTTCTTAGCCCTGAAGTAGCTGAATCTTTTTATTCGCACATAAAGCCTAATTATGACCCTATTAAAATATCAGGCATACATTCTACCACCCAGAGTAACTACTCTTTGACTATACCGTGTTTCGGAGAAATTAATGAAAAGGATGACATAACTTTGTTCATTTATAAATTTCATAATTTTTTCGATGGACTGATCGGACTGGACTTATTAGAAAAATGGGAATCGAACATCGACTTAAAGAATAAGAAGCTAGTGACTAGACAATCGATTAACCCGTTACTAATGTACGACTCGCGTAATTGCAATTTATATGAAGATATTATACCAGCGAATTCTTCTAAGTTAGTTAACATCCCAATTAACTTTCATGACGGGGAAGTGTTTATTCCAGAACAATCACTGTCTAATTGCAATATAGGAGACTGTGTTACAACGGTTAAAAATAGCCGTGGTATCGTAGAAGTCACTAATACTACGCGTCATGATTTGATTTTTTCAATGGACCGCCCCGTGAGTGCAGAAATATTTAATATCCAGTGCACGCGCACCGAGCCTATATCAAACCGCGCGAAAGAAGTTCTGTCGCGTTTACGTATGGATCATTTGAATCCAGAGGAGCGAGCTAATTTAGAAATTCTCTGCTCTCGGTACGCTGACGTATTTTATTTAGAGGGTGAGCCATTAACTTTCACTAACCGGATTAAACACACCATTCGCACCACAGATGAGAAACCAGTATACACCAAAAGTTATCGATATCCATTCATCCATCGACAGGAAGTTAAAGATCAAATCTCTAAGATGTTAGAACAAGGGATAATCCGCCCTTCAGAATCTGCTTGGAATTCCCCTGTATGGATTGTTCCCAAGAAAGTAGACGCTTCTGGGAAAACTAAATGGCGTTTGGTGATAGACTTTAGGAAACTGAATGACAAGACCATAGACGACAAATACCCCATACCTAACATAGCCGACGTTCTTGACAAATTAGGCAACTGTCAATATTTTACCACCTTAGATCTTGCCAGTGGGTTCTATCAGGTAGAAATGGACCCCCAAGACGTACAAAAAACCGCTTTTAACGTTGAGCACGGCCATTTTGAGTTTTTACGTATGCCCATGGGACTCAAGAACTCCCCATCAACGTTCCAACGCGTTATGGATAACGTCCTTAGGGACCTCCAAAATGTAGTATGTCTTGTGTACTTAGACGATATAATCGTGTTCAGTACTTCACTACAAGAGCACATGGTTAACTTAGAAAAGGTATTTGACAGACTCCGATCATCCAATTTTAAGATCCAAATGGATAAATCAGAGTTCCTAAAATTAGAAACCGATTATCTTGGACACATCATTACTAAAGACGGAATTAAGCCAAATCCAGATAAAATCAGAGCTATTGAAAAATACCCCATTCCAACAACTACCACCGAAATAAAAAGATTTCTTGGCTTAATAGGTTATTACCGCAAGTTTATACCTGACTTTGCCCGCATAACGAAACCAATGACACAATGTCTCAAGAAAGGACAGAAAATAAATTACGACGATATAAACTACATAAACTGTTTCGAAAAATGTAAAACCTTACTGACTAATGACCCTATTCTACAGTACCCCGACTTTAACAAGGACTTTGTACTGACTACCGACGCCTCTAACTTCGCTGTCGGTGCCGTATTATCACAAGGCCCCTTAGGAAGCGAAAGACCTATAGCTTATGCATCGAGGACCCTTAACTCTAGTGAAATTAACTATAGCACTATAGAAAAGGAGCTCCTAGCTATAGTATGGGGAACAAAATATTTCCGCCCATATTTATTTGGTAGGAAGTTTAAAGTCATAACAGATCATAAACCACTTCAATGGGTTATGAATATTAAGGAGCCTAACTCCAGATTAACGAGATAGAGATTAAAACTTAGCGAGTTTAATTTTGAACCTATTTACAAGCAGGGTAAAAATAACACCAATGCCGATGCCCTATCTCGCATTGAGATACATAATGAGGAGACCAGTTCTATCATGGTTAATCCCTCAGGATCTCAAAAGCAACCTTCAGTTGCAGATCAATCTGCCACTCTCACAGCTCACACTAGTGAAGAAAATCCGATTTTAGAAATTCCCATCTCAGACGACCCATTAAATAAATTTCACCGACAGATAGTTTTTGTGTTAGTAGGGGACATAAAAAAAAGACCGACTGTGACAAAACCTTTCGAGACTCACACTAGAACGACGATACAACTGTCAGAGTCCAATTTAGAAGACGATGTTATAGATGCAATCAAGGAGTATGTGAATCCTAAAGTAAAGACAGGGATTCTCATAAATCCACCCTTGGCAATGTACAAAATAATCCCGATTATTCAAAGTCAATTCAGAAGTTCAGCCATGAATTTAGTCTTAACTAAAGTTGAGTTAGAGAACATCAAAGATTACTTACGACAGCAAGAAATCATAAGGAACTATCACGAAGGTAAAACCAACCATCGTGGTATTACCGAATGTTTCTTAGCTTTATCTCGCAAATATTATTGGCCCAAAATGAAAGATTCAGTCACAAAATACATTAATGAGTGTAGTATCTGCGGTCAAGCTAAGTACGACCGGAACCCAATAAAGCAAAGGTTTTCTATTGTACCACCTCCATCGAAACCCTTTGAAACTGTTCATATTGATCTTTTTACAGCCCAAAATGAAAAATTCCTCACGCTAGTCGATGCCTTCTCTAAATACGCTCAAGCGTATCTTCTGAGGGACGGCACCGCCCTAAGCGTAGTCCAAGCTCTTCTCATCTTCTGTACCCACCATGGCGTACCCATGACTATCGTGACTGACCAAGGACCTGAATTTACTAACGCATTATTTTCAGAATTTGTTCGACTTCATAAAATTCAACACCATAAAATACTTGCCCATACTCCCAACGATAACGGCATAGTAGAGCGCTTTCATTCCACCATCTTAGAGCACCTTAGAATTTTTAAAGTTAAACAAAAAAATGAACCTGCTGTTAATCTCATGCCTTACGCAGTTTTAGCCTATAATAGCTCCATACACAGTTTCACGAAATGTCGACCTATAGATCTTATCACTGGTCATTTTGACCCACGTGACCCAATAGACATTGACATGACTGAACATTTATTTCAACAGTACCTTCAAGACCACCGTGAACGTATGACTAAAGTGTATGACGTTATTAATGAGACATCCTTGCATAATCGGACTGAGCTAACTGAAAATAGGAATAAAAACCGTGAACCCGAAAAGGAATATACCCCTGACCAACAAGTATTCGTACGGAACCCTATGGCGAACCGACAAAAACTGGCACCGCGTTATACGCAGGACACAGTCCTAGCGGACCTTCCTATCCACATCTATACGAAAAAGAAACGTGGCCCTGTCGCTAAGTCTCGCCTTAAGCGAAGTCATAAGGATCCTGTTTTGTTGCAGGACACTACTATCACTTTCGCTACTGCTACATCTGACGCAAGGACAAGATGTAACGATTGATTCCCTGCAAGATGGCCCTGGTTTACTCCCATTCAAGTTAGGCCCAACTAAGGTCGTATCCCACTATCATTCCTTTTTAAATTATATAAATTTAAATGCTATCTCTTCTCAAATTATCCTAGTAAAATCTCAATTATCTGAACTTAGACCACAGTTGAATAATAAAACTCTATCTCTTTACGAGCCCCACATTGAATATCTTAGTGCTAAATTAGAGCGAATCTCTGATCAATTGCGAACATTTGAGCCTAATAATCGTAAGAAAAGAGGTTTGATTGACGGGCTTGGTTCAGTAGTCAAGAGTATTTCTGGTAACTTAGATTATACCGACGCGATTAAATATAACAATGCCATTAAAGTTCTTAAGGATAACGAGTATAAATTGGAAACAGAAATTAAAAGTCATATAAGTTTAAATAAAGAATGGATTTTGCAAAATACTAAAATATTAAAAAATATAACAATAAATCAGAATAAAATAGATAAAATTCTTAATCTAATAATGGAACAGGATAGTACTAGGGAAACTGACTTAATTAAATATGCCCATATGGCTCAAAATCTTATTATTTTAGGTGACAATATCGATAGTTTATCTGAAGAACTATTTAGACTCGAAAATACTTTGGCTTTCATCAAGTTAACGGGGGTTCCTCACTCAATATTAAATATAGCAGACTTGAAGACGTTTTTAGATAAGCTTAGGTTAATATACGCAAAGGACGAGATCCTTGATGTAGACATTAGGTACTTTTATGATATAATTAAAGTAGGATATTTTTATATGGGTAGTGAATTAGTTATAGTTTTTAAGGTACCGATTGCCTCCCCAGATACCTTTGATCTTTATAAGTTGTCCATTATCCCTAACAAAAACCAACAAGCCCTTATACCTTACCAACCCTTCATAGCAATATCTGGAGAAAACTCTATGTACATGGAGACAGAATGTCCGAAGGTAAAATCATGGTATCTCTGCGAAAAGAAGTCCAACTACAGAGTTACAGATAACTCTGACTGCATTCACCAACTCATTACCAAGCAGGACCTCCACACCAACTGCAAACTGACTACGGTTATCCTGACGAGAGAAGCTATGGAACGCCTGGACGATATACATTATACATTGAGCTTTCCCAACCAGACTAAGGTCAAGACATCCTGCGGACAAGAGCAGTATAGAATCCTTCAAGGAAGCTATTTAGCCGCCATCCCGCTCAACTGTTATCTCAAGACCGCTGGAATCTCTATATATAACACAGATGACCGGATCAGAGGACACCCGCTAAAAATCATGAATTTATTCTCATTCAAGGATCAACAAATCGCTAAGGATTCACCAATCATCCTTAATTCAATCAACCTTGGAGATCTTCATGACATCAATGAAAAAATTTCTCTTCAAACGCCAATCCACTTGGAAGAAATTTCAGATAGCAGTATTTATCACACTACCATTCCGATCTACACGATTTTATTATTCAGTGCAGCCGCACTTGCACTCAGCCTCGCATATCGACGTCATCGAGCTAGAAATCATCAAGAACATCCAATTGAAGAAAATAGTACTCCGTCACCAACAGGAGTTTATGCTGAAATAGGAGAAAGAAGACGTCACCCTTATGAAATCAAGATGGATCACAGCAGCATCTCAGCGACTCCTCCGAAAAATATTTCGCAATAGTCACTGAACTACGGGGGGAGGTGTTACACACTCGCTCTACATAGGAATTGCAGAGTTGCATTCACAATTGGAGCGCCTCGTGGAAGCCGTGGCGTACGTGACGCCAGGTCAGCACAACGTGCCGCCCCGCCTCGCGGTAGCCGGCCGGTCATCGGACACTCCACGTTTAATCAATTCTTGACTGACTCTCACATCGATCAGACTAGATTTTTTTTAGTTAATACTTTGAATGTAACTTTTTACATTAATTAAACTTTTAAGATTATAAAAGCATTTTTTTAAAAGCGACTTCCAGGCGCACTCGACTTAATTTGTATCTTTGTTTCTCTATAACTCGACAACCACTGAACCGATTTGGCTGAAATTTAAAATATAGATAGGGAATGACCGGGAATAGGACATAGGCTACTTTTACTAAAAACTATTAAAAATAAAAATTATCCGAATTGGTTTAGCCGTTCTTACAAAATACATCTAAGCAACACACATAACTATTTACTTTTATTTTTAAAGAATATTGTATTATTTCACTTTCAAAAGTTTCGTGAGTTGTACTAGACATTATTTAACACACGGGAATTACTCTCGTTTTTTACGTGAGTAATTCCTGTGTGTTAAATAATGTCTAATATGATATTAGTTTAATTTTGTATTCATTTAAACTGTTTACACAAACATCACAAATATATCCGGTACGTGATTTAATCGATCGAGCGAGCGAAGCGAGCGAAGATCTTAGTGGTAAGTTGGGCGATTTTGCTTTGTATGTTTGTATGTTTGTATGTTTGTATGTTTGTATGTTTGTATGTTTCACGAATTGTTGTTCGAGCATAACTGTCGAACCGTTCATCCAATCTGCATGAAACTTGGTAGGTCAATAGGTTGTGGTAAGGAAATTTACGGCGGAGCATATGAGCTTAATCGATGAAGGGGTTGTGAAGATATTGGGTTCCCAAGGGGGTAAAAAATTATGAAAGTTACACAAATATATTGAGTTGGGTGTCATACGAAAGGGCTTATTTTGTACATTCCAAAATAGTTTTTATTTTTAATCTAGGATGTATAGTTTTTGAAATACGACCAAAGACCAAAAACTACGAAACCAGAGCTGCAAGAGCTCCCGTTTCATAGAGTTTCGATGTCTTCGTAGCTCATTGACTGGTCGGTCTTAAAAAGAGAGTGGCATCGTTGCGGTTTGGTTTGCAATGATTTTAGATGCTACTTGATTTATTTTCATGATAAAAAAAAAATTTGATAAAAAATGAAAATAATTGGGGTAAAAAAAGTTAAGTAAACAAATATATTGAGTGCGGTGTCAAATGAAAGGTCTTTATTTGTACATTCTAAAATAGTTATTATTTTTATTCTAGGACGTATACTTTTAAAAATACGACGAGAATTCATAAATATGAAATAAATGAAAAATTAGACACGACATTATGTATTGCATGCATGCTAGTATTTTTTACCATGAAGAGCTAGCGCAATAGGCATACCCGGCAGTAGTAGCACTTGAAATTATAGGGGTAGTCAGAAGAAAGTCCAAATGTTGGCCATCTACGGTGCGCGAGATCTCAGTTCAGGGCGAACTACTAGTATTTCATATCCCATACCTGTTAAGATAGGAAACAGTTAAACGTTGGCGCAGTGTTATTTCAACGGAACTCCGTGTGATATTCAAATGAGACAATAATAGTGCTCCCCGTGAAGTTTACTCAAGGAAAAATATAGGTACGTGGAACATGTAAATGCATACAGGTAGTAATAAAACCACTTCCGAGTCGCGATTCAGACCGTCTCAGAATTCATTCCGAATTCGGAAAGTGATGGTGCTGATAAAACGTCAGCTTTCAGAAGAAAATCTTGGAATCAGATGCATTTTTGGAAATCTGAATCTGAATTTGTTCGTATTTTTGTCATAGAATCAAAGTTTATATACTTTGGCCCTTTTATACCAAAAGGTTTACAGCATATTTTTATTTTTTATATTTTATACCTACTACTAAGGTAGCAGACCAGCATACGGCCCACCTGATCGTAGCCTATGGACGTCTGTGACACCAGAGGAGTCACACTCGCGCTGCTGACCCTTTAAAAGAGGAATCACTGAGCCGACAACATTAATGGACATTGGACAAGACTGCTCCACCAGTTGTCACCGCAGCGCTTCCTTGCAGAGCTCTGGCAACCTTACTCACCGCATAATTCGGCTAATGGCGTATTCGCCATCTGTTTTACTCATACTGTAGGTTACCTAATGGCTAATACCACAGAATACGCCATCTGTCGCACCTTTTTCTACGGATTGAAGGATAATTTCAAGTCAATATTATAATGTGGTCAATACGTGTGGGGCTGACTAAGCCGCGGGTTTCCTCATTCCTTCACCGCTTAGAGCTCGTGATAATGCATAAACAGTATGAATCATCTAGTAAAGATGTAAAGTTTATTTCTTTAAATGATTTCCTGTATACAAGTTTCTGAGAAGTCCCCGAGACTCCCTAAGACACAAAACATTTCACAAATACCTCACTTGTAATCAAAATACCGACCATTCCTTGTTCCCTACAAATGCACGCTTTTCCGCCACTGTAAAACAAACCTTACTTTAAACACAAAGGGTTAGATATCCTTTGGATGTGTTATACAGCGTGGTTTTTATATCGAATTAATTAGAAATTGTTGGCGTTTCGCCGTCACTGCGCTTTCCGCTGTTTCTTTCACCCCTTTTGTGTGGTTTTTATTTTTCCAGTTACTTCGGTATTTCAAGTAAATAGAAGATAACATGTGTAGTGTACCTATAGTCTGGCAAAAACGGGTAGACACGGCAACTAAAATTTCAGTACTTTGGAAACCCTTTCTCTACTAATCTATGGTAAAGTACAGGTTTCTTGTCTATGGTACCTACAGGTGCCGAAGACGTCAGTCAGAAGTAATAATTTACTTCTAAAAGAGAATTTATCTATTTCGCGTATTTAGCTTGCACAGTGGCGCCCCCATTTATTTCTATTATTTTGTGTCGGACTATACTTGAATAGACAGTTCGAAAAACCGGATTTAATAATACTTAGTGTAAAAGTGTACTTAAAAAATGTCTAAGAAATCTTGCGCGTTTCTTAGCGATAGAGATATTTTCTAGTTTTTTTTTTGCCTTCACTGTAAAGGCACAAACACACGCTGGCCTAGGCTTGCCGAGTGAACGCGTTGCCTTTCTATCGCTCTTGCCTTGCATCGATTCGCCTTCTCACTCGCACAGGCTCGTCTAGGCTGGCCCAGCGTGTTTTGAGCCATAAAATTCTAACTCCTCGTGATGTTTTCATTCACCGCTAAGAACTTAAATAGTCTTCTTCTTCTCTCGTGTCAATGAATTTCAAATTTGGTTAGACCAAAAAGTCGCTAGCGCTACCGCGTCCGAGGCAACTCAAAATAGTACAACTAGGTACCTCAAATTGAATTTCAAGCTACGTATAACCTCGACTTGTTAAAGTTGTCGTCATAAACTGCCAGAGACCACTTGAGTTGGCAGAATTTCGACAAAACTTCTTGATTATCAAACCCTGAGGAGCATAGTTCACCGATACTATAACCATCTGTTTTAGACAGGCGGTTAACTGTGTAGGATAGTGCTTCTACTACTACAATGAGAAATCCAAACGATCATGGCTTAATAATAATAATAATTCCCCATCTGCTTAGATTACGCCTACAACGGCCAACCTGTGTCGTCCTCAATTCCTATCGGATGGTACAATAATACCAAATTTTTTTTTTGATTCAACAGGTTCAATTACTGGCCAGGAAAATGATTATTTTTGAAACCTAATGATGCAGTTTTACTTTTTATCAAGACCACTTACGAGACTCCTTTGAGTGTTTTTCGCTATTGCTAATAGTTTCAGATTTGGCCCTTGAGGCACTCTTGAAAAACTCACCCTGTATAACTTGGTTCTGACAGAGTGTAGATGTATACTGTTTTCACAAATATTGTTTGTAATACTCCTAAGAGTTTATATTTTGATGTTTGGTTGATGGCTGCGGGATATAAAAAAGGAACCACTTTCTGGCATAGGCTTTTAGATCCTATTTAGTTTTTTTAATCCTTTGACTGAACTCTTTAAAAAGTTACGTTTATCGTCAGTTATTATGTTGGTGAAAATGGGTCTTACTCTACTACATTATACAGGGCGATCTCGTTTGGCTCAAAGTTAGCCACTTTAGCAACACGCTGTATAAACATCAGGCTTAGAAGCCGCATAATTTGTAACTTTACGTTTAAGTTGTTTTATTTTGTGCCACTTCTGACCCTTTTCTGGTGTGTTCCTAACCCGACCAAAAAAAACATTCACAGCTCTTATCTCATAATAAAAGCAAAATGTACTTTATAATGTACCCACTTAACTTACTTTAATTTCGGGACTAAGGTTAAGCAGAGAGGATGGTGTAGGTGCTGGGAAATTCTACTCCATCTCAACATTGTCCCAGGCACTACAGTGTCCCGATAAGTGAAGGCAAATATTGCCTCCTGACACTGTATAAATCATCTATTATAGATGTAAAGGCCTAAGTAATTCTTTATTGTACATTGATTTGGTCTCGTTTTCGGTATCCGGTCTCGGTTTCCGTTGCTAACCGCTAGCTTAAGGCTAAGGCCAAACGAGCGTGATTTTTTGAGATGTGAGTCGCGAAAAATGAGCGTAATCTACTTTCAACAAAAACAGACAACTTATTTTGCGTCGCCCCGTGTGAATCAAACAGGACTTTTCTATGAAAACAAATGCAGCAGAAATTACGCGACCGTAATTACGCGATTCACAACTCAAAAAAATATACGCTCGTTTGGTCTCAGCTTAACCGTTTCGAAATACTATCCTACATACAATCTCATTCAATAAATTAAGATAATCAGGAGAGCTTAAGACTAACCCCACTTTTAGGGCCTCAAATTCTTGGTCCCTATGGACACATTACCTAGATTTATCGCGCAATTTAAATTTAACGTTGCTTAAATACCTACTTGTGGTAAGATGTAAGGTCTTTGAAGATCTGCTTGGTCAAACGTTTTGCTTTAAAAATATTTACCATACCTATATAATAAGAGGGTGATCTATTGGCGAGGCAACGAGCCAGCGGTATTCACTGACGTTAATTTATTTAGTGCTAGATGTCGCCTCGTGGGAACCCTTTATCACGTAGGTAAATTTAAAATTTTCCGGAATAAAAAGTAGCCTATGTCCTTCTCCAAGGTCCAAATTCATCAAAATTGGTTCAGTGGTTTAGGCGTGAAAATGTAACAGACAGACAGAGTTACTTTTGCACTTATAATACTAGTTTGGTTGGATTATATCGTTAGATGTGCCGTTAGCTTTGAGCGACCGAGCGGAAATACTATCATCACTGAAAAGTAAGCTAACGCGATAGTTGTCAGTGCTCAAACGCGTAAAGGAAGGAGTAATTTATTTTTTACTAGCGTACGCCCGCGGCTTCGCCCGCGTGGACTACAATTTTTTTATCCCACGGGAACCGTGCAATTTTTCGGGATAAAAAGTAGCCTATGTCCTATTCCCGGTTATTATCTATCTACATTCCAAATTTCATCAAAATCAGTTTAGTAGTTATGGAGATACGTGGCAACAAACATTCACACACACACACACACACACACGGACTTTCGCCTTTATAATATTAGTAGGATTAGTAGGATTAAAATATTAATAACAAACAGCTATAAAATACATAGAATGTTGCAATCATTGGAAAAAATTAGGATGACACTGTTTTTTTATTTGGCCACATCCGTACCTACCCATATTATGTGAAAGTGTGTTATTTGTTTCTCTATTTGTCCTGCTTTCACGTCAAAACAGAGCGACGGATTGACGTGATTTTTTGTGTGGAGATAGTTGGAGGGCTGGAGAGTAATATAGGCTACTTTTTATTCGGATACCACACGAGAGAAGCCGCGGGCAGCAGCTAGTAGTATATAAAATTATTCCACGGATTTTAGATACCATGCCAAATCGAACAACTTATACGAATGGTTTAACTGGCCAGCTGGTTTAGTACCAGTGGTTTTACTCTCTGATGGATCACCCCCTTTAAAGTAGGTCTCAAGTTCTTTTGGCTTTGACAGCGATTCCCAAAATTCTTAAACGCAAAAAGCTTTTTAAATACCGCTTAAAATGTCAAGTGGTTAAAAATAATTGGGTATCGTCCGGTCTTAAATAGCATAAAGACCAGACGTGGTGTTAAGAAAATTTTCTCATTTTATGAAAAAATTAAACAGGCGCTCGACTTTATTCCTAAGACTGTGTCCCCAGTAGGCAAACTGTGAGCGGCCGACTGAGTTTGCGGCGTATCGGTTTATGGTAAGCGTCCACATGTCGGTATCGTACGCTTCGGACGGAAAACTAGCAAACTGTGGACACGTCATTTCAAATATATGGAAGAGCGTACTAAACCGATACGCCGCAAACTCAGTCGGCCGCTCACAGTTTGCCTACTGGGGACACAGCCTTAAAGTCACGAAAGATATGGCACCAAAGGTATCTAAGGTAGTTATAGAATGCAGAATTACTTTAGTTATTTTACACAATGTCTAAGTATCACTTTTTTCAACCATCTTCTATCATTTCAAAGTATTCATCGTAAAAAAACATTTTTTGTAGGAAGAAATCCGAGTTAGCGACTTTACGTGTGAGTCAAAATAGCTTTCGAACTGCCAGCTTTAATAAAATACACTTTTAGTGTTTTGGCACAGTTGTGACTTCAATAACTTCACTCCTATTTATATCTTTTAAAACAATTTGAAAACTTATTTACAATTCAGATATAATTAAAACGCTGAGATACCTTGAAAGGCAACATTAATAATCGCATAACTATATTTTGATGCAAATGCATGTAATGACAATTTTCTTCTTGGAAAATTCAAGGGAAATTTTGTTTTATTCAGAGATAATAAGATTTAAATTGTAATTTATTTTCTCCTGCGCCAAAATTTGCATTATTTCCTACCGTATTCCAAAGACATAAGAGCCATAATCGGATTAAGTTCGCTCGTGCAAAAACATCTTAATACAGACTCATTCTCGAGTTTTGTATACGTATTTGTTTACATTAAGTACATAATCCTGTGCCTAGTCGGAGTTGTGAAAAGCGTTATGTTACATTTTAGGAGGAATTAAATAAGTACCTACCTACTGTTAGAATCCTACTAATATTATAAAGTCGAAAGTCCGTGTGTGTGTGTGAATGTTTGTTACTACGTATCTCCATGACTACTTAACCGATTGTAATGACATTTTGGATGTAGATAGTTTTGGCTCTGGAATAACACATAGGCCATTTTTATCCTTGTAAAAACGCATGGTTCCGTCGGATAATAATTGTAGTCCATGCGGGCGAAGCCGCGGGCGTTCACTAGTAAACAATACGTGACTTTTGAGGATTTAAAATTTGTGTCAAATCTTTTTCTAAAAAAATTGAAATTTCGAAAATCCCTTATTTTGGTACAAGCAGTTTAGGAATTTTCTAAAAATAAATATTTGTATTGGCTTGAAACTTGTCACGTATGGAATGCTAACTTCTGCAAAATGTAGGCATGCACCAAGTTTGTTTTTGGACATACTTATAATAATTTAAGCCAATCAGCGCGTCTATCACGTCATCGGGGTTGTCCTCATTGGTAATTCATGACGCGATTATTATGTAGGTTTTTTTTGTACACTCGGACTCAACATACAGGGGTACACAAATAAGAAGTTACGCTAAAATCTCGCGGTGATAAAAAATGGTGACAACCCTAAATTAGGGTCCAAATTGCTTGCATAAAAACGGCAATTTTAAAGAAGTTAGTTTAAAAAAGTTTAATGGGTTTTGTTTTATATTTAAAATATGGTTTATGTGATTACTTAAATGTTTTCAAGGACTTCACAACATTCGTGTGATATACCACATTTCATAAATTATTAAAATATAGTGAAAATTACGGATTAAAAGGTAAAAGTTCGTTTGTTTGAAATGACTGCTAAAATGGTCGTACGTTTATCGAAGACTACTGTCATTTGACATGAATCTTAGGGAGTGTACACATTGCGTTTTCTGCAGCGCGTTTTTGAGCGTTTGTATCGATACAAACGCGCGTTCGCAACGCGTTTTTTTCCATACAAAAGCGAACCGGGAGGGGCTGCGCGGGGGGCTTCGCGTTCGCATCGCGTTCGAATCGCGTTTGTATCGATACAAACGCGCTGCAAAAAACGCAATGTGTACACTCCCTTACGGTGCTCAAACGCTCACAAACACCCAAAAGTCCAAGCTCGAGGTTTTCCTGCGGGCAATGGAGCGCAGCATCCTCGGTGTCAAGCTTACAGACCGCATACGGAACACAAAAGTGCGCTCAAAAAGGTCGCGATGCTTAAATGGAGCTGGGCCGGTCATGTATGCAGCATGCCTGATGAGCTGTGGGCTAAAATCACCACTCAGTGGAGCCCTAAGACAGCAAGGTGGCGCGGGCGTCGCGGCAGACCCAGGAAGAGATGGCATGACGAGCTGGATGACTTTGATAAAGCGTGTGTCCGAATAGCACAGGACCGTTATAATTGGAGAGATCAAGGGGAAGCCTTTGCCCAGCAGTGGGGCGCAATGGATTAATTATAATAATAATCTCGTAATAGCCTAAATTGTCACCATTTAATGGAACCCTATCATAATATTCTACAACGCACTTCGCCCAAAAATATTAAAAGACTCGTTACGTGAATTTGCTTTTAGCGACACCATTGTAGGACAAATAACAGATTTAGAATGTTTTATTACTTAATTGAATGGTATTACGTGTTAGGTTTATTACTCACTAGCGGACGCCCGCGGCTTCGCCCGCGTGGACTACTACTTTTTTATCCCACGGAAAACATACATTTTTTCGGGATAAAAAGTAGCCAATGTCACTCTCCAGCCCTCCAACTATCTCCACACAAAAAATCACGTCAATCCGTCTCTCCGTTTTGACGTGAAAGCAGGACAAACAAACAAACACACTTTCACATTTATAATGTGTATGGATGTAAAGAAAATGTGGTCGAGGCTGCCACTCCTGCATAGGCCTCTTTAGCCACGAACGAAAATGTTCAAATAACTGTTCTGTAACATAACGCCACCTAAATCATCTATAACAGATGTCCAAAGGTCAATGATGATGATGATGGATGTAAAATAGACGGAACCCTTTAAAAAATCCTTTAGCTCGCGCGTGTTACTAAAGCGTCCATAAATAAGCCAGAAAACATTAAAAGCTGCGATGACGTCATTAGTTCTGCACCGCTTAAGCCCGCGTTCCGCCACGAGACGCTTCGCTGAATACACTGACAGAATGGCCGTGCTTAAAACGGCTATTTAAATTTAAACAGTGCTGGTGATCTGTAGGTATATCAAAAATAGCAATAATAGCTTTTAAAAGAAACTTCGCTGGCTAGATTTAAGGGGCCGGCGACAGGCGAATTGTCCATACAAACGAAATACCAAAATCTTTTAAAATTAGAGTATATTCTTATCACTTTATTGATCCATGAGCGCTTCCGTGCTTCGGAGGGCACGTTAAATTGTCGGTCCCGGCTTTTAAGTCGTTAAGCCATGACGGAGGCCTTTAGGCGGCCTAAAAACTCCGTCACCAGAGTTGACCACTTACTCATACGAACTTACTTACTTTATTATCTAATTTAGATTATGGCAGTATTAATCTAGGTTCCTGTATCCTCAAATCCTGGCCGTGCTTCAATGGATTTTTGTTTCGAATTTATATGCGCATCAACACGAGCTCGAAAGGGTGAAGAAATCGTGAGGAAATTCGCGGCTTAGTCAGCCCCACACGTATTGACGATTTCTTTCCTGTGGATATAGCTGGTTAAGCTGATAGGATGGTTTAGGTGCCGGGCAAACCTACTCCATCTCAAACAATGTCCTAGGCACTACAATCTCCCGTTAAGTGTAGGCAAAATTTGCTTCCTGACGCTGTATAAATCATCTAGTAAAAGATGAAGGCCGAAGTTTTTTATTGTTTAAATACCTTTCGACTTTCAATACAACCTTCAAACCGCTACCCAACTTATGTTTAGAAAAGTGGCATTCTCTTGAATTCTTCGAGTTTACCGTCAAGTCAAAACAAAAGTTCGTGGACCCCAAACTTGCGAACTTGAGGCTCCAAAACTCGGAATACGTTTAAGAATGTATGTCAACAACAATTCTTGGGTTTGCTAGAAACGGACGCAGGTTTGTGGCGACCGTAACAGATACAAATGTACATACAGGGTGAGTTTTTTTCAGGGCCACTTAGGGGACGTCATGTTGGGAGGTTATTTTATTATTCCAGATGTTTAGTTAAAGTTTTTTTTTATTGCAGATAGATAGACCTTTGTTTAGCCATAGTCTCAGCCAATAGTAAGTAACTTTACAACGAGTTGTTACTTAAATGATGAAAATGTAAAAAGAGGGGTGACATAATTAGGACAATAACAGAAATAGGTTGATCAATAGATTCGAAGTTAGATAATTTCAAACAATATTCAATAGTAACAGACGGATGTGGGTACTCCGCAAATTCTACGTCGAATTATATATTTGTATTATAAATAACATAAATACTTATTCATATTAAGTTGGTGACATCCCGCGTTTCTCAGAGAAGCGAGCTAATCCAGGAGAACGCCACAAAGTATTCCTCATAACTTGGTGCGGTGCTGCTGACAATGCGGGCAGTTCTATCGGCTCATGTTATAAGATACTGCGATTTTAGTATCTCTACCGTTTAATTTTCATACATACATACATAAAATCACGCCTCTTTCCCACAGGGGTAGGCAGAGACCTTGGATTTCCACTTGCTACGATCCTGACACACCTCTTTCGCCTGATTCACTCTCATCACATTTTTCATATAAGCTCGACGGTTTATTTTTAAAAGTTTGCAAAATCTGGGCAATGAGACAAATAAATAAAATAAAATAATAAATATTGGTGGACATTTTGCACAGCGCCATATAGCCCCAAACTAAGCAAAGCTTGTACTATGGAAACCATTACTGATAGAATACTGATATATTTTTTAAATACATACTTATAATACTTTATAACAACCAGACACAGAACAAACATCAAACTTAACTTAACTAACTTAACTTGGTTAAGTAGGTCGTGGGTTCGATTCCCGCCCAGGACAAACATTTGTGTGATGAACATAGATGTTTGTTCTGTGTCTGGGTGTTATAAAGTATTCTATGTGTGTATTTACAAACATAAATATTCTATCAGTTATCTGGTTTCCATAGTACAAGCTTTGCTTAGTCTGGGGCTAGATGGCGCTGTGTGAAATGTCCAGCAATATTTATCTATTTAAAGATCTGAAAGGTAAAAGGTAGGTACTTATACTAATTTATGGTGAAAATGCATTGACCTCCCTCCCCGCGCCCGCTTCCCTCTTACGCCTCCCCTCCGGAAGAAACTAATTCCTTAACATGTCTGGAACTTTATTCGTTAAACTTGAGCATCTCTTCTGTTATCTTATTTATAAAAATAACAAGAAAGACGTTTTTAATAAATAATAATACACAAAGGATTATACGGAGAGCGATGAATATGAATGCGGATGGATACACCGGCAGAGGTAGGCCTAAGAAAAGATGGATGGACTGTGTGAATGCAGATATGTGTGTGAAAGGAGTGAGCACTGAGATGACGAGTGATAGAATGAAGTGGAAGAGGGAAACATGTTGTGCCGACCCCACCTAGTGGGATAAAGGCAGGGAGATGATGCTGATGATGATGATGAGTAAGTAAGTTCGTTCGTATGCTACTGGCCAACTCTGGTGACGGAGTTTTTAGGCCTCCGTCATGGCTTAACGAATTAAAAGCCGGGACCGACAATTTACGTGCCCTCCAAATGTCACTTAACTTGAACGATCTATTAAGAATGTCTAAGCTACGCCACGAGCGCTTCATCGCTTAGATGACAGTGAATCATTTGGATATTCAAAAATGAGTTACACGATCAATGGTTTCTGCGTATTTCAATGTTTTTATACAACTAAGATAGCATACAAGCTTACTAGCCCACCTGATGGTAAGCGGTAACCGTAGGCTATGGACGCCTGTGACACCAGAGGAGTCACACTCGCGCTGCTGACCTCTTTGAAAGAGGAATTACTGCGCCGACAACACAATGGACAAATCTGATCCACCAGTTGTCACCGCAGCGCTTCCTCGCAGAGCTCTGGCAACCTAACTCACCGCAGGAACAAAACACCAAGAGACAAGAATAATGTTATTTCTGTGATATTCTGAAAGGCGGAGGTACTTCCCCAGTCGAGCTGTTCGGATAATGTGAGAAAAATCCACTATGCCAGTCTTCCTATTATTAGATACCTAGTACAGTTTTGTAAAAGGCTTACCTATACTTACCCCATTATCATAAAGAATGTCTTCCGCGCTTTGGGGGAACTATCATGATCATTATTTTTTATTTCGAAAAATAAATGTTGCATACAGTTTCACTTTCTTTTATGGTGTAATAAAGTTTTATATTTTTCATATTCGCAAAAAAGCCAGCCATATTACAAAACAAATACCTAACCGAAATTATACAGTAGGAGAATAAAATTGAAAACCATACCCCTATATCTCATAGCATGGCGCATGGCTCCCTAGGGCACGATAGCTGGATCTTGTTTGTTGAAGGTTATACCGTAGTTTTTAAGGCAAAATACCATAGTTTTCGCGAAAATATACATATTTTATTCCGTTTTATTTCATGTAGGCTACACAGGGTGATTGTAGATGATTTATACAGCGTTATGCAAATATACGTGATGAATGTACAAACACAAATTGAATGGGTAGTGGTAATAACAGCTAAGCGCTTTCGTGCTTCGGACGGCACAGTTACCATATCGTTTTTTATGATAAATCTACGTGCTTGTAATATAAAATATAATAGTTTATATAAATAATAATTTATGGAGGAAATAAATGCCATCATCATGATGATAAAAACACTATCATCAAAGATGACTGGCCTCTTAGCTCAGTTGGTAGTAGCTCTGCCTTCTGCGCTGTAGGTCGTGGGTTCGATTCCCACTCAGGACAAACATTTGTGTGATATGTTTGTTCTGTGTCTGGGTGTTTTTTTTTTTAATATTTTATACTTATATTATGTTATAAAGTATTCTATGTATTAAATACATAAGGTATATACCTAAGTATTCTATAAGTTATCTGGTTCCCATAGTACAAGCTTTGCTTAGTTTGGGGCTAGATGGCGCTGTGTGAAATGTCCAGCAATATTTATTTATTTAAACACTAGCTCATTCGAAATTCGAACATACATGTCTAAAAGTGACAGAACTATAAATAAGCTATTTCGAAGTTCACGCTAGATCGCTATTTCTGCGACGTGTGCCAATAATGACCTATTCACACTCTACTGCACTTTGCACTGGTACAGGGTGATCCATCCTACTTTCTACTAATATCATAAATGTGAAAGTTTTGATGAATAAATCACATCACACTAATAATATTATAAATGCGAAAGTTTGGATGTTTAGATGTTTGGATGGATGTACTCGTATGTTTGTTCCTCTGTAACTTGACAACCGATGAACCGATTTGGCTGAATGACATATATATAGATAATGTCCGGGAATAGGACATAGGCTACTTTTGATCCGGGTACCACGCGAGCGAAGCCGCGGGAAGCAGCTAGTAAATAAATATTGATGGATATACAGATATACAGCGCCATCTAGCCCCAAACTAAGCAAAGCTTGTACTATGCAAACCAGATTACTGATAGAATATTCTTATATATTTTTGTAAATAAGTTCCTAGATACTCGTACTTATAACAACCACACACACAGAACAACAATTTACCTATGATCATCACACAAATGTTAGTCCTGGGTGAGAATTGAACCCACGACCTACAGCGTAGAAGGCAGAACCACTACCAACTGGCTGAGAGACCAGTCAAGATATTTGGATGTTTGTTAGGTACTTAATCACGCAAAAACTACTAAACGGATATTTTTTGTACCATAATTACCAAAGTTAATAATGAAAGCGATGTGTGCGATACTCTTTACTTTATCTGACAGATTCTTTACTTGAGACTTTACTTGGAGGCAGTGAAATAACAGTTTTGGTTATCTGAATCAGCATACATAAAATCCTTAAAGCTAAACACTGATAAAAAAACAAAATAATTTATACCGTACATTTTTAACCTCGCTTTTTAAATTTAGAATGCATTCTCATTTTGTTCACGGAATTTTTCTACATAATTTTAACATTTTACCTAATTATTCTGGTCTTTAGAACTCATCCTGTATTGTTTCTTAGTTTGGCCTTGTTTCAACTAACGCACGTCAAAGGAATAGCAGCTTTAACTCAAAGGGATAAAGTTTAGTTTTCAGCGTAGTGTGTGCTTGTTTACTATTGTAGAAATAAAATTGTAAAGGGGTTAGTAAGTTTCCTCTAGTATGAGGTTAGGTTTGTTGGTGAAGCGAAGGTAACTCATATTTAATTTTGTTGTGAAACATGGAGCCGTGTTGGCCGAGGGGTATGGTACCTCGACTTTCGATCCGAAGGTCGTGGGTTCGAATCCTGGCTGTGCATCAATGGATTTTTCGTTTCAAAAAATTTATATGCGCATTAATAAGAGCTCTAAACGGTGAAGGAAAACATTGTGAGGAAACCTGTGGCTTAGTCAGCCCCACAAGTACAGACCATGTCTTTCCTGTGGATACGGCCGGTTAAGCTGAGAGGATAGTGTAGGTGCTGGGCAAGCCTACTCCATCTCAACAATGTCTCAGGCACTACAGTGTCCCGATGAGTGTAGGCAAATATTGTCTCCTGACACTGTATAAATCATCTAGTAAAGATGAAAAGGCCTCAGTTTTTTTTGAAACATGGTCGCGCTTACACTTTGTTATAATGTATCGTACGTTTTTTTGACTGGTGCACAAGAAAAACTACCTAATTAGTGACATATTTTGATGACCTCTGTAGCGCAGTGGGTGAAGGTTCGCCTGAAACACAGGAGGTTGCGGGTTCGATACCCGCCGCGGGAGAAAAGTTTCTATGATCTGCAAATACTTGTCTTGGGTCTGGGTGTTTTTCTATGTACTTTCAGACAAATAATGGGCATCGGTAAATTTCGTGTTTTCCGAATATGACCGACAGCATCTTGGCAGTATTGATATAAGCTCTGTATGATTCCACAAAACAGAATGTGACAGAAGTGCAAGTTGTTAGCTGCGCAGCTTCTTCTTAAAAATTACATTGATTTTATTTGTTTGCGATAAAGTTGAAATTGTGAGTAATTTGCATTTCCAAATTAATTTCTATCAATCGTTTTTGTAATTTTATACGATTTTTTCCTATGTTTTCCGATACTCTTTATGTAATACTGTAGGTATGTATATGTTTTATAAAAAGTATATAAATAGTATATCAGTCAAGTAGTTCCCATCAAGCTCTGCCTACTTTGGGCCTACATGATGCTGTGTGAAAATGTCCAGCATTATTTCTATATTTATGCGAGAACACAGTGTTTAATAAGTGCTTAGGTGTATTTCTGGCCAAAAGCAGTAAAAATAACACAACCAACATTATTCCCGCAACCAGAACCCGACGGACCAATAAGCTGAATAAAATAGTAGCATTACAGATGTATGCCACCTGGATAGCTTAAACTTTTATGCTCAGCCTGAATGTGTCGCTTTAATCGGCTGCCAGTGGAAAACCAACTTTATTGTAACCGCTTTATGTAATACTAGCTGCTCCCTCACGAAGTTACCCGGGCAGTGATGGTATATGGTGATAATGATGATGATGAAAAGTGGCCTTTTACCTTTCTGAAGAATTTTCAAATCCGACTGTTAGAGAATAGCGCGTTCAAACAAAAAAAAAACATATATTACAGTACCTACTACTTACCAGATACATAATGGGTATCGGAAAACTTCGAAAACAATTGTATAAAATTACAAAAACGATTGACAAAAAGCAGTTTGAAAATGCGAATTACTCACAATTTCAACTTTATCGTAAACAAATAAATATCAATGTAATTTTTAACAAAAGCAAATTAGTTGCAAGCTGTGCGAGCTGCGCAGCTAACGACGTGCACTTCTGTCACATTCTGTTTTGTGGAAGTTTACATCAATACTGCCTAGAATCCTAGATGCTGTCGGCCATATTCGGAATACACAAAATTAACCGATGCCCATTACTTATCTGGAAGTACTGTATATTGGTATAACACCTCCCGAATATTTCTAGTTCTACGGAATAATATTGCAGCATCAGATATTCTGCAAATAAACCTCGAAATAACTATTTTATGAGTCAAAATCTTCAGAGCGCATTTGAAATTTAATTTTTATGTGTCGTGTTTAAAGTATGGAATGGAGTGATTTGGACTTCATAAAATATGAGATATTTTTATGGATTGTACAATAAAATTATTTTACAATCGCAGCAGACAGTGTTGTAGATTAAAATGTGAATCACTGTATACCTTAGGAGGGTAGACATTAGATTTTCAGACATTTAGGATCTTTGAAGATGTGTAAAGAGTCAGTCTGGGGCACGTCCAAATACATTATGGTATTTGGTCCTCATTTTGCAGAAATTAGCATTCCATACATTACATTGTGACAGGTTTGACTCTAGGTATAGGGGCTGATCTCTTTCACATTAGAGAACTTGTGTTAGAGTAGGTAGGTACCTTACCTATATCAATTTTCCGAAATGTAAAATTAATTGAAATACAATCAGCATTTGAAGCTGAATGAATGAATGAATCGTTTATTTGGCACAAACAGAAAAAATAAATAAGTAAATCCTAACTAATCTGATTGACATAATTCCGGCCAAAATAGCTTTTGTGGGACAAAAATGTAAGCAAATCATCCGATAAATAACCTTATGACATCATTTGAATTTCTTTATATCGGAATAAAGCAAGCCTGGTTCAAAAGCGACGTCAAATCTATCAAAAAGATACAATTGAACGCCGAAATTCAGGTAATTTTTCACAAACCTACCAAACACTTTCACTCCAACATCATTTCATAAATTCCCTAACACCTGGGCTATTGCGAACTTCCAAATGTATTACACATTTTATCACAGCGAAACCAGCTTTATGCCTAACAGATAAAGTAGAGAATCCAGTGGTTGGTATTGAAGTGGGGTGACAAGAATTTGAAAGAAAATTTGTGCTTCCTAAGTGTTTTCAACATGAAAAAGGCATTTATGTTATTTTGTACATAAATGTCTGGAATGGAAAGGTTAATTTCTGATGATAATATAAATTGTGAAGTTCGGACGTGACTCTAACTACCTCTTTAGAAATACATACTCCTATTTCCCGTGGGTGAACACAGACTCAACAGATATCCAGACCCTTGGTTTGGTCTCAAACTCTCAAATATGACAGTTCAGTGACCACGCAAGTAGCTCTGTCACTCTCATCTCAACGAGACCGAACGCGACAAAAGATAACTACGCGATCGTTTTGACAGTTTGAGACCAATTTCAGGTTTGAGACAAGTTAGACAATCAGCCTGCAGATCTTAGATTATTATATTGTCTCTGCGACTGACCTCTCAGCTCTGTTGGTAGTAGCTTTGCCTTCTGCTACCGCCTGCCGCCATAGAATAGACAATAATACTACGTATAGAATGGCCACTGTCCCTCCCCCCTTCCCCCCACCAATCGGAGTTTCATCACCGCGCGAGCGAATTTGAGCTGGCGAGGGGCTGACTTTGAACTAGGGACACGCCACGCGCGCAGACGCGACGACGAGACCGAGACCACAGTGTATAGTAAATATTCATACGCTGACAACCTTACTTCACGCACACAAATTGTGCGTGTACAAAAATGACATTTTGTAGTGTCTGTGTAAATATGTTAGAGATTTCGTTGAGTGTCCGAGGTGTGCTTCTGCGCTGTAGATCGTGGGTTCGATTTTCACCCATGACAAACATTTCTGCGATCAACATTGAAGTATGTTTATGTCTGGGTGTTATAGTAATAAAAGTATGCATTTACAACAATAAATACATTATTCTATCAGTTATATCGCAAAAAAATAGGCAAGTACGTACTAGCAAAAAACGTGCCCCCCCAAAATATAGGTAAGTACGTACTAACAAATAACGTGACCCCCCCAAAAATCAAAGTCTGCGACCGCCCCTGGTATAGATTCCCAGGTAAAGCCCGTCACAGACTTAGCTAAAATATATATTAATATTTTTATAGCTAGGCATATTACTATATATTTTCTATACTAATTTTCGCGTGACCACACACTCAGCTATAATATATACGGTATAATAGTACGGTATATTAATATATATTACCTATAGCTAAGTCTGTGACGGGCTTAATAGGCAACTTTGAGGCCTGCTTTCATTATTTTTAGTGGCACAGCTAAGCTCTTTCGTGTTTCGGAGTGCACGTCAAAATGTCGGCCCGGGCTTTAAGTCAACCCATATCGGAGGCCTTCAGGCGGCCAGAAAACTCCGTCGTCGGAATTGGCGACTAGCTCATACGATATTTAGTATTTTCTTTAAAATATCTTACACTAAGTGTCAATTGCACCAACAAAACTGATCGCGATTAATTTAGTGGCAATTATTAATCGGCTTTCAAGAGGTTCTCAATTCGTCGGATTATTTTTTTTTGTGCTTTTTTTTATGTAGTTTTGGTACTCAAAGACGCCTGGACTGATTGGTGCCACAAAAATTTGGTGAAGATCTGTTGAGGATCTTAGGAGTTAAGAACAGAAATGCACCTCAAAAGTGCAGAAAATTGCAGTTTACAATATTGAAGTCGGTTTTTTCAATTTTTTAACTAGCCACTTGTTTATAGCAGTTATGACAGCGACAGCTCTTAAACGCGGTTTAGATGTGCTAATCGCGATCAGATTCGTTGGTGAATTAGGCACTAAATCTTCTTTAACCCGACACTGTTAAGGTGCAACCACATGTTGAGCCAACCAAGGCCAGCTTAGGCGAGTGCGAGCGAGAAGGCGAATCGATGCAAGGCACGAGCGATAGAGAGGCAATGCGATCCTGGGCCAACATGTGGTTGAGCCTTTACACAAATTCAGCAAAACAAAATCTGGTCTCAGTACAATATTAAATATCTGGATCTAGCGAGCTAACCTTTCTCTGAATTTGCATAGCACTTACGCTTTGTTTTATGTGGAAAATGTGATTTTGTTTGAAAACGGCTGCGGAGTGAAGGAATTAGGATGGAATATATAAGAGAAGCGGTGATGAAAGTTTTAGACGCGACTTTTTGTCGCTAAGACCAGAAAGATTCACGTATTGGTCGAGTAAGTTGTGAGATAAGAAACATGTAAGTCGAGTACGATAGTGCATTGAATTTTATTCCAAAGGTTGAGGGTTTAAATTTCGGTGGTTCGTTAATAAATTTTTCCACATTCGGAAAATAAGCACATAATAAATGTTTGGTTTTTAAATTTTATTGTTGTTTTACTAACACGTGTTTTGATGGTAAAAAAAAAACATAGTGAGGAGTTCCTCACTATGTTTTTTTTACCAGTTAGTTCTTTAAAATGCGTTGATGGGCTTGCAAACATAGAATACTAACTGTTTGGCGTAATTGTGCCAAAAGTATTGCCTAATGTTCCAAGGACGTCTATGTATATGAATAGTAGCTATGTAATGTGTGGGAATATCTATAACTCCATACCTGACAATATAAAAAAATTACCATTAAATAAATTTAGTCGACAATATGTCGATGAATATATCTACTTAGGCCAAGTAGTCTCCTTCAAATGCAGGCAAGACAGGGAAATAAGTCGCCGCATTGAGAACGCATGGAGGAGCTACTGGGCCATGAAGCAGCTTATGAAGGGCAACCTTCCGATATCCCTAAAGCGCAAACTCATCGACATTTGTATCCTGCCCATATTGACCTACGGTGCTCAGACATGGTCTTTGACTGAGTCACAAAAATCGGACCTCAAGATTTGCCAAAGAGCTATGGAGCGCAGTATTCTAGGGATCAAAAGAACAGATAAGATCCGAAATACCGAAATCCGATCGAAAACGGGCATAGCGGATGTAGGTATTAAGACTGCACATTTGAAGTGGGATTGGGCAGGCCATGTGGCTCGAATGCATCCAGAACGTTGGGCGAAGCTCGTCACTCAATGGGTGCCAGAAGACAGTCGGAGACGACGCGGCAGACCCAAGAAAAGATGGCGAGACGATCTGGATGCATTCGAGCCAGACTGGCAAACGGTGGCCTTGGAGCGTGATGTGTGGAAGTTGAAGGGGGAGACCTTTGCCCAGCAGTGGGACATGATAGGTTAATTAAACAAAAAAAAAAAAAAAAAAATTGTTAGGAACTCAAGTCCTGGTTACAAGAAAAATGTTTTTATAATATTTCTGAACTAATAAAATGACATTTAATCTAATCAATTAACAATTTTAAATGACGTACCTACCAATCTATTGCATTATTATTATATTACCTTGACTTGTGTTGTGAGTAACTTTAAAAATATTGTACACCATTTTCCAATGGTAGCATAGCGATCTTAGTAAGTAAGTAAAATCTGTATTCACCTATGTTCCACAATAAATTATTATGAATTATGAATTATGAGTAAACTTGCCTATATCTATACTTATAATAAGAATGAAGTCTAAGCCCAAACTTATAAGTATTCAATTAAGTGAAGTCAGTTTTTGATCTATATAACCCTAGAGCCTCAAAACACTTCGTAAGCGCGTTTTAGAACGCAAAAAGTGCTGTAATCTGTGACTTTAGTTCTCTGTTCGCTGTTCGCGCTGATCTCAGAAATGGCTTAACCGAATTGGATGCAGTTTTCACTGATGTATTGTGGTAAGTCTGGACCTTTTATTAGTGTTAGTTTCATCAAAATCCGTTTACAAATAAAAAAGATATGTCCATTTAAAGAATGTAATGTGACTTTAGTAAAAAAATAATATAAAAAAGGATGTATCTTTTTTATTTGTAAACGGATTTTGATGAAACTAACACTAAAAAATGACCCAGGCTTACCACAATACAACAGTGAAAACTGCATAAAAATTGGTAAAGTCATTTCTGAGATGAGTCATAATTACCCAGCATAGTTCTGTTCTGAACTAAAGTCCCACAGTTACCCAGCATATCCAAGTTACAATGAACTTTTTGCATGAGTTTCAATATTATTAAAAAACTCTTATCACAAGTAAGTAATTAAATACGACAACTTCAATCATTAAATTTAAAGTTTTTTCGAGAACAAAGGACATAGAGACATCTATTGGTGCTAGCTGAAACCAGATTGTGATATCTGGTTCCCATAGTAGCTACAAGCTTTGCTTAGTTTAGGGCTAGATGGCGCTGTGTGTCTCCAAAAAAAATATTAATAAAAAATTAAAAAACCCGGTGATCTGAAAAGTTGGAAATAATCTATACTTATCTTTATCTTTAATCTATACTAATATAATAAAGCGGAAGAGTTTGTTTGATTGTTTGATCGCGCTAATCTCTGGACGTACCAGTTGGATTTGAAAAAAATCAAAACTAGATGGCGGGACTAAAAATGACCATTTTCTGAATCGCGCTGATGAAAACACGCGGCAGTCACTTATTAGTCTACGCGTGATCTAAAACATTTTTCATTAAACCGACTTCAAAATAAAGGAGGTACTCGATTATTTATTACTCGAAGATGCCTGGACCGATTTGGAACATTATTTTTTTGATTGAAAGGTGGTGTCTTGGTCAGATCAGGTCAGGATCTGATAATGGAATCCTGGAGCTGTTCTACAGAACCCCTCAGTAAATAGGCCGATTGAGTTGAAACTCGGCAAACCTGTCAAGTTTCAACTAGGTACAATGTAATAATATGGTGACAGTGAGCTGATCTGAGGATGGAGTCAGGAGCTGTTCAACATAACTCCTCAGTAAATATGCCGATTGATTTGAAACTCGGAACTCAGCATATCTGTCAAGTTTCCAATATAATGTAATGATATGGTGACATCGAGCTGAAGGGGAAGGGGGAGAGGGGGAGGAGGAGATGGGGACGGGGACGGGGACGGGACGGGACGGGACGGGACGGGACGGGACGGGACGGGACGGGACGGGACGGGACGGGACGGGACGGGGATACATGACACAAACTTATTTAATTTAAAATCCAAAAAAATCTGTTTATGTACAGAATATAAAACCAAACACTTTTTTACTTCACTTCACGTGGCATTGCAACGCATGCCGGGTACAGCTAGTCATAAATAAGATGGAAGAATTCCATAGAAGATGGGTTGCACGCACATTATCATCTATTTAATACCTACTACTTAAATGGTTTCCTTACGATGGTTTCCTTTATTGTTTAGAGCAGACTGGAAAATCCATCGATAAATAAGTTCGTATGAGCAAGTGGCTAACTCTGGTGACGGAGTTTTTAGGTCATCTAAAGGCCTCCATCGTGGCTTAACGACATAAAAACCGGGACCGACAATTTAACGTGCCCTCCGAAGCACGGAAGCGCTCAGCTCGTAATACCACTTGCGGTCACCCATCCAAATTGTGACCGCGCACAACGCTCCTTAACTTCAACGAGTCCATCGGTAAACAGTGCATTCTACATGTTTTGATTTCAATTGAATAATCTTAATGGCTTTATCATTCAGCGACCAAAAGTCGTGGCCTGGGTTTTCTTTTTACCATTTTTGGGTAATGAAGACGAAAAAGGGGCAGATTGACTCGCTTTGATGTTTTCGGATAAATATTTTAGCTTTGAAAGAACGATGAAGTTTTGGGGAATTTTGTAGGTCAGAATAATTTGAAACAAACGTGTTAGAATGCTGTTGTCTTATAAAACATTACTTTAAAATTGCATTTTCAATGTTTTTGTTACTTGCCCTACAACCATTTAAACCGATTTGGATAACATTTTTGATGTTATATAGATCGTGTCTTGGTAGTAGTTTAGAGTGCCCTCCGAAGCACAGAAGCGCTCAGTTCGTACGCCACGAACGCTTTAAGTGGGTGATCGACGTGCGAACCTATACCACGGTTTTGAAGAACGTCGGTTTTGCTCGCGGCTCGTTGTTGCTAATCGACTAGCGATTGTATCGTAGTCGAATTGAGGTTTTGAATTTCGAATTTGATCGATCTGAGTAAAAAATGAAGCAAACATGACGAGCCGCGAGCCAGGCTCGTCAACTCACAAAACCGCGGTTTTGCAATGATACACCGGCGAGCTTTACCGACGAGCCATAAGACAGCGGTTTTAGGGTCAATCTCCAGAATCAGCGGACCTGGTTGATTGCTATGGCGCCCCTTAAATATCGATATTATTGCTTTTCTGCCCCTTCAGGGGCCAATATGAAAATATGCTTATTTAGACACCTCCTTTTCGAAATAAAAATACAGAAAAGCAATTATATCGATATTTAAAAAGCACCATAGCAATCAACCAAACACGCTGATTCTGGAGATTGACCCTTTACTCGCTCGTCGATCAGGACCTTTAGATGAACCCTGAAACTATCGCTAGACAAAAAACTTATCACGGCTAGACATTATTTAACACACGGGAATTACTCACGTAAAATATCGTCGATTTAGATACCGACAATGTTTCGATTCATCCGGAGAATCTTCATCTAGGTAAGGAGGGAGTTGCGGCAAGGTTACTCCTCGCGGTCGCGTCTCACGGCTATGTCATAAATATACAGACAAAAACTACATTGAGACTGAACCCGCTATCAGGAGATATAGGTAATGTATGAGATACTTACGGCTACAGACAAAAACTACATTGAGACTGAACCCGCCATCAGGAGAATAGGTAATGTATGAGATACTTATGTCGCCGCAAATTCACCTCAAATTGACCTCGACCTTCATGTATAAACTATGCCAGAGTTACTCAATCTTTCATCATACTAATCACATCATACTAATCACATCACACTATCACATCACACTAATCACCAGTGATCGGAGTAGGTAGAGCTATTTTATGTACTTGCCATATGATAGAATAATATGGATATTCCCCGAATCCCGGGATTCGTTTTTTAGTTAGAAAAATAATAAAAAGCTTTTTGCTTTTTGCTGTATACGGGTTTAAGGATTGTATAACAAATAGATAGAAACTTGATTCATGAACACACATATATTTTTTTATGTAACAATTTCTTATATTTATACAAGAATCAACAATCATTTAACATTTTCATTCTGAAGTTGTACAAGAACATACCATACAAATTATTAGTTCCTCAAAAATCGAAACATGATTGAAAAGAACAAACTATTTGTATAATCGAATCCCGGGGTATTAGTTGGAATCCCGTGGAATATCCATGTTAACATCAATGTTTGCGGTCAATGAACCTAAATAGCTCTACCTACTCCGATCAGTGCTAATCACACTATCACACTAATCACACTAATATTACAATTGCAAAAGTTTGGATATTTGGATGTTTGAATGAATGTTTGGATGTATGTTTGTTCCTCTAGCACTCGACAACCGCTGAACCTGGACATGGACTACTTTTTATCCCAGAAAAAGCACGGCTCCCGTGAGATGAAAAAATAGTGGTCCACGCGAGCGAAGCCGCGGGCGTCCGCTAGTATTAATATAATAAAGAGTTTGTTTGCTTGTTTGAACTATTGTCTTTTTTAAACTTTTACGATCAGAACATATTATAAATACATAATTATTCGGGTATTTATCACGTAAAGTACCTTATTATTTTGCCCGACGTTTTGACCGGATTGCACTAGCCGTAGTCGCGGGAAGACTTGAGTCTTTCAACAAAACTTTTTACCAGATTAATACACAAACTTTTTATTGGTGTTCCAGACCACAAAAATCTTATAACAATTTTTACGTACACATAAAACTGTTATATCAATCAATATATTAGCCTGGTCCCTTCATAAAAAAGTTTGAGATCCATTGGGACCCAGAAAAACGCTCCCGACTTTATACAACTTGACTTATATGTCGGCATTTATTAAGGTGCACGATAACTCTCATGAATAAAGGCCCTATTTGTTTTATATGTTATGGATGAGTTTTGAGCGTGTACAGTCCAGTCGTAAAATTATACGCAACAATGAAATATAACTTTTGTAATTAACTAGAACTTTCTATATAATTAATGTTTTATTTCATTTGTTTGTTTATTTTTGTTATGTTTTAAAGGAGTGGTTTTATACTTTATATTTTAAAGCGCACCACACACACAGCAGATAATAATATCTTTCGAAATCAGGGTTCGAAAAAATCCGATTTTTATAATAAATATCAAAAATCCGATTTTTTGATATTTATCCGATATATATCGGATATATATCCAGGCTAAGAAAAAGAAGCGAATTTAATTCTCTAAGGGGATTAAACACTTTTAAATGTGAAAGTAATTTGTAAAATAATAATAAGTGTCAAATTACCACATTTTTTATTTAAAAACCTTAATAAAGATATCACAAGAATCAGTGTTTATTTGAGAAAGATTTTTTTATAATTTTTTATTTGTTATAGTGTTAAACCACACTTAGGTATTTACATTTATGTATCATTGCGGGTTCGGATCCCGTCGGAATTGAAAATTCTCATAAGATTTATCATTTTAAAAAATTTTTTTTAATGAACACTAAAAAAAAACTTCTAAAAAGACTATCTAAATTATTCGGAATTGTAGTTTTTCGCTACGTGTTGCCAAGTTAACATTAATCTCCAAAATTTTTTGTTCAGAAGACAGGAAAAAATCCATTGATATATATCAACATAAAAATCAATTGATATATATCGTGATATATATCAAGATATATATCCGCTGATATATATCGGCGAACCCTGTTCGAAATATAAATCTTGACAGATCGCACCAACTATATTTTGTAATTTATATTCGCTGTGTGTTGTCCTCTATAGAATTTGTATGGGCGCGATCTCAAGATTTATATTTCATAAGATATATTATCTGCTGTGTGTGTGATGGGCTTAACGAGTTTAATCTCCCTAATTTTTAGATACCTAGAAATATTTTAGCGCGTCTCAAAATATTTAAGCATGATTATATTTCACTAGCAACGCCCTTGCGGCGTTGCCCCCGTAGTAATGGTATAATAGTTATGGTGATAATGATTATAAGTAGCTTATAACCTTCCTCAAGAGTTTAGCTATCAAATGCAGAAATAATTTTTCAAATCGGACTTGTAGTTCCTGAGATTAGCGCGTTCAAACAAACAAACAAACTCTTCCGCTTTATTATATTAGTATAGAATGTATAGATTGTACGAAGCCTAATTTTTAAATTAGTTAAACATCAAGTGACAATTTTGTCAACACAAACTAACACACTTCAAAATCTGTACTTCCGTACCCATATTATAAATGCGAAAGTGTGTTTATTTGTTTGTTTATTTGTCCTGCTTTCACGCCAAAGCAGAGCAACGGATTGACGTGATTTTTTGTGTAAAGATAGTTGGAGGGCTGGAGAGTAACATAGGCTACTTTTTATCTGGGTACCACGCGAGCGAAGCCGCCGGCGGCAGCTAGTTCTTCATAAATTTTCATATTTACTATTTATTCTAGAAAATGAACTCCCTGGGGATAGTCATGGTAATTTTGTCGTGTTAACGTCTTATAGATGAAAGTCGGCTGCACGCACGAAACTGTCACGTTCCGCCTGAGCCGAGAGTGCGAGAGTGCGGAACAAGCGATAGAGAGGCACGATCGTTCATCAATGTATTCTTATGAATCACGTAAAATTATCGTTCGTAAACTGACCAACCAGTTTTTCGTTTTAATCTTGTTTTGTTTTGCGATTTCAAATAAATAACTCGATTCTGCTGAGATTGTACGAATTCCTCAGAGTTATGTGCATAAAATTTGAATGGATTGGGCACCTGGCATATTGGACGCGAGCCAGCACTGCACCGGTTGATCTTAACTGATTTTAAAATAAAGCATATTGATTTGTAAGATTCGTTATATTTTGACCGCAAGTGACGTATCTTGCTCTTTCTAAGTATATCATTGAAATAAACAAAACTTAGGCCTCTACTAGATGATTTATACATCAGGAGGCAATTTTTGCCTACACTTAACGGGACACTGTAGTGCCTGGGATATTGTTTGAGATGGAGTAGGCTTGCCCAGCACCTAAACCATAGGAAAGACTTGGTCAATCATAAATGTATTGACCGAGTCATTCCTGTGGATATGGCCGGTTAAGCTGACTAAGCCACGGGTTTCCTCTCGATGTTTTCCTTCACCATTTAGAGCTCGTGTTTATGCGCATATGAATTTTTCTAAACTACCGATTTGAAACATACATCCATCCATGTTTCCAAATAAACTCTTAAGTAGATGCTAATAATGAATATCGATCGCAAAAAGAGAAAAAAAAAAAAAAAAAACACAGCATTTGTCGTATCAATGAATTAACATAAAAGAGGCGATATTTCCACGTCCCTTACCTTCCCTCTCCCTTCCTCACTGCCCCTCTCGCTCGCACATGACAAGAGCACATTTCAAACGTATGGCTTCCAACTGAGATGCTGTACTACCGAGGCGTTAAGAGGGCTGCGACCGGCGAATTTCCATAAAAACGTAATACCGAAATCATTTAAAATGTAAGCATGTTTATATCAGTTTATGTTGTTAGATTAGGAGAGTAGGTATTTATCTAGGTTCCTGTTAAACTTTTGTTCCGAAAAACTTACCTAAAAAGAAATGTAAGCCAATTGAATTGAAATCTTTGTAGGTACACCAAAAATGGCATTTTTTCTTTTCATTTGTTCTATAGTAAGTTTTTTGAAACAAAAGTTTAACAGGAACCTAGATAAATACCTTTATCCAAATAATAACGTAAAGTGATAAAAATATGCTCAAATTTTAAATTATTTTGGTATTACGTTCCTAGGTAAGTAGATACGTTCGCCGAGCCCTTAAGTCACTGGGTCATAAAAACATTAATGATGTCTGATGTAAACGTAAACAGTGAAGGAAAACATTATGAAGTTTGGTTTATTTTTTGGTGTACGTAAATTCACTTATTCTTTGTTTTAAAGAGCTAATGATTGTGAACCTTTTATTTATGCACTTCAAAACATCATTTGTTTCATTCACTTATTCATTTATTCAATAGGATCACACAGTGTACCACTTTAAAACGTCTTCAGAGCTAGGTGATTCTACTCATGTTCCTTCGTTTCTTGTTAAAAAAAACCTAAATATAAAACATATTTATCTCTTATATTTAACAAGCTATGGACCATGTAGTTGTCTGATAATAAACAAATTTTATTTTATTTATTTATTTTCATAACTATTTTACTACCCCAAAAAAAGCAAAGCTTGTACTATGGGAACCAGATAACTGTTCATCACAAATGTTTAACCTGGGTGTGAATCGAAGCCACGACCTACAGCGCAGAAGTCTGTCAACAATCACAATATTTTCATGAGATTCCCTTCTGATTTACAATATTAAATAAATAAATATTGATAGACATTTTTCACATAGTGCCATCTAGCCCCAAAGTTTGTACTATGAGAACCAGATAACTAATAAAATACCTAATTTTTTTATATATATTTAAAAATACAATGTTTTCCCCGTCTGTACAGTCGACATAGAAAGGCGAGCGCGCGTGAAACGTCAGCGGAGCGCTCACTCCAGTATTTATATAATTACTGGCCATAGTCCACGGGTTCACTTGCGTTTATAATAATAAATGAATTGTGTTTTCCCCGGTTGTACCTAAACGTAATGTACTCAAATATAGTTATAGTTTAAACCAACAAATAAATGATTTATTGATGAGAAAAACAAAAATGTAAGTATATTACTAGAAGGTATTTTTAGCTTAAATTTGTAATAACACCTAAATTTGTTATAACACCTAAAAAAAGTTCTGAATATAAAAAAATTCAGAATAATTAATTTTATTTATATAAAAAAAGCATCTATACGACAAACAAAAGTCTAATTGTCTATTTCTTTGTTTTCTAAGCATCAATAAAATAATTTTAAGTATGACTCTTACTACAATGGGCACATACAATAACTAAGTATATACAAATTGCTGACTGCAGTCAGCAACAGCAGGTATAAGACTTGGCATGCCAAGTCTTATACCTGATGTACTATGCCGAAGCAGAGATCCCTTGTATCTACTTACAAGTATTTCCTATGCTTAGTTAGAGCGAGGAGTTGACGCATCGTCATTGCTCAGGTTTTGAAATTAAAAAAAAAAACTAAAAATGTAAGTATTATCATCATTTTTATTTTCAATCATTATCCGCGTAGGTGACGTCTACGAAGCTACGAGGCTACGAGTTCTCGTAGCAGTGCTACGCAACGGGCTATTTTTATTTCTTTGGGGCCAACAAATGAATCTTGATTAGTTGGAATAAGGACTATATTGTAACCGCATTATTCATATTCAACCGTCAAATTAGTGCGGCTTTTCTTGGCGCTCACATTATTATTGAAAATAATTGACAACAGATTAAGGGGCAGTTTTAACTAAAACAAGTTTATAAGTCCATGTACATCGGTCATTGTGGTTTCCATAACTCAAGCTCTGCTTTTGGGCTTTAGGGATTCGTGATGATGTGTGAAACTTCCAGCATTATTTATTTATTTATTCAGAAGTAAAGTACTGTTCCCAAGAGATGGCGAAGCCGCAGGCAAAAGCCAGCTTAAAAACAAATACAAATAACATTACTAACATCAAAATTACAAAACGATTGCTCTAGTTTCCAATGATATTTAGAATTTTAGTAGATATTGGACAAATACTGTTATTGACAAACAATGTCAATACAATTTCAATTTTCGGGTTACATTTTGGTCGTGACATCTTATCGGTGACATGTGACACGTGATTGTTGACTCTTGCAAAGTAAATATTGACCTGCCAAGGGTACACTTTAGTAAAGTAATTGGTCAATATTTGGTGTTAAACTTTATATAGAGGATTAAAAACTCATTACTGCCCGCTAAAAGTTTCTTATAGAAAACACCACCTTTGGGTGCACTTAAAGGCGAACCAAGTCGTCCTTTTCGAATAGATGGATATGAATCTGCTAAATCAGATATGTGTGTGAAAGGAGTGAGCACTGAGATGACGAGTGATAGATTGAAGTGGAAGAGGGAAACATGTTGTGCCGACCCCACCTAGTGGGATAAGGGCAGGGAGATGATGATGATGATGGATACGAATCTGCTATTGACCAAACTCCACTCCAATTCTATAATCTATACTAATATAATAAAGCGGAAGAGTTTGTTTGTTTGTTTGTTTGAACGCGCTAATCTCAAGAACTACCAGTCCGATTTAAATAACTGTTTCTGCATGTGATAGCTAAACTCTTGAGGAAGGTTATAGGCTATTTTTCATCATCATCATTATCACTACGGGGGCAACGCCTCGAGGGCGCTGCTAGTTAATAATATTCCCAAATGCTTTTACTAATCTACAACGTTCTAATTCCTCAGTCTAGCCTCAAATAATCAAAATGATTAGAAGCTACCCCACCATCAATCTGTGATACCCTGAGCGCCGCAGTCTCCATTAACACTTGAATTATTAATGAAGCTTGGATCAGCGAATAGAATGGTAAGAACTGGACGCTAAAAAGAACCTTTTGTATTGTAAAAAGGAACGTTGTCCTTCTTTGAAAGAATAGAATAGAATAGAAAAAAGTTTTATTTTCGTCACTACGATACATACAACACAAATCAGAAATGTTACATTACAGTGACAAGAAAAAAAGGCTGCACATCAGCATTTGCTCCAGCAGCGCCATGGCTGTTAGAGCGCTAGTTTTCAGTGGCGCCAGAATGAGTAGCGCATCAACTACTATGACACGCGTCAATGTTTTTATATTAATAGTAGTTAACAATAATTGCCAAAATAAAAGCTTTGGAGATATTAAAAAAAATTAAAAAAGATTTTATGAGATAGTCTGTTTTTTTGTAAAAAAATTAAACATTATTAGAAGTATAATAAAGTGTGTATTTACAAAAAAGTATCTAAGTATTCTATTAGCTATCTGGTTCACATATACACGCTTTGTTTAGTTTGGGGCTAGATGGCGCTGTGTGAAATGTCCAACAATATTAATTATTATTTATTATAGAGAAACAGCATTTTGCAAATCATATTTCTTATCATCATACCTCATGCATCATTGCAGATCATAAAAACTTTTGCTTCGCGGCGAGAATCAAACTCGCAACGACTTTATTATATTGATTATGAATCATTATAGGCCAATCACACGCCTAGTGTCTCAATAAATGTTCTTGTATATGTTATTTTTAACTAGCGGACGCCTGCGGCTTCGCCCGCGCGGACTACTATTTTTCTTATCCCACAGGAACCCTGCAATTTTCGGGATAAAAAGTAGTTTATGTCCTATTTCCGGTTATTATCTATCTACATTCCAAATTTCATCAAAATCGGTTTAGTAGTTATGGAGATACGTGGCAACAAACATTCACACACACACGCGGACTTTCGCCTTTATAATATTAGTAGGAAGGATGTAGGTTAGTTACTAATCTAGATTTGTAAGTTACTACTAACACGATATCGATCCATGGTCTAAAAAAATACATTTATCTATTTCTATTTTGTTCCCGTTATCCTAGCTCACAACGTACCAATCCAAATTTGCCTCAGTCTAACGATCTTTCGCGCGTCCAGACACAAAACCTCTCACAACCCAATCCTTTGGACTCCGGGCAACCTTTTTTACAGTTTAAACTGAGATATTAAGATTAATGTTGCTATAATATTCCGTCTTATTTTCAGGTGGAAATTGTTGCTTTGAAATATTAAGAGATCTCCAATGCTAGGTAAATTGTTATGGACTAAAACAGAAGGAATAGTTAAAGCTTCAAAAGTAAGTTCGAATGAGCAAGTGGCCAACTCTGGTGACGGAGTTTTTAGGCCGCCTAAAGGCCTCCGTCATGGCTTAACGACTCAAAATCCGGGACCGACAATTTAACGTGCCTTCCGAAGCACGGAAGCGCTCAGCTCGTATTGCCACTAGCTATCCAAATTGTGACCGTGCATAACGTTGCTTAACTTCAACGATCAATCAAGAACGTCTAAGCAAGCTACGCTACGAGCGCTTCAGCAAACCAGTTAAAGCTTTGGTTTAAATTTTGAAATAACTGTGAACGGTAAATGAAAATATCGCGAGAAAATCTATGACATAGTCAGCTCAACACTTATTGATCACTTATTTCCTAAAGATGAGGCCGCCTAAGTTGGAAATCTAGCAAAAATTAATCACACTATCTTACTAATATTACAAGTGCAAATGTTTGGATGTTTGGATGGATGGATGTTTGCATGTATGTTTGTTCCTCTATAACTCGACAACCACTGAACCGATTTGGCTGAAATTTAAAATATAGATAGATAATGACATTATCCGAGTACCACGTGAGCGAAGCCGCGGGCGGAAGCTAGTATAAGATAAATTTCATTATGTTGTGACAACTCTAAAATATAACCTTGCATGCTATGTAAATACATAATTATACAATGTTTTGAGCAACTACATTTTCTTTATCTTTATATTTAAAGGTCTATTTATATCTGTTTCTAATTACGAGATATAAACCGACTTAAATTTAGACCAAATAGTTAGTGACCTTTAGTAGTTTTGCTATTCAACGCAGAACTCAACTACAATCGGTCAAAGTGATAACAACATTGAAGTGTCAAAGATTTTCCAAGTTCCCAAACCTATATTGTTTTAACTTAACAAACATCAATCAGGTAGAAACTTGCCTGTCAGTTCGAAGTTTGTGTAGGTAACAATAGCAGCATTTACACGCAGAGATCGGCCCGCGGGAAATAGCACGCGCCATTCCAACCTTTGACAGTTTTATCCGCGGTTATCTGTACAGATATCTGTACAGATATCTGTACAGATATCTGTACAGTCAGATGCGTGGTAAAAACTTTACGCCATTCCAACCTTTGACAGTTTTATCCGCGGTTATCTGTACAGATATCTGTACAGTCCAGATGCGTGGTAAAAACTTTACGCCATTCCAACCTTTGACAGTTTTATCCGCGGTTATCTGTACAGATATCTGTACAGTCCAGATGCGTGGTAAAAACTTTACGCCATTCCAACCTTTGACAGTTTTATCCGCGGTTATCTGTACAGATATCTGTACAGTCCAGATGCGTGGTAAAAACTCTACCGTGTAAAGGCCGCTAATGACTTTGCTATAATGAGGTACCAACCAGCGTTGCTCTGTAGGTACCTGGTGCAGGGCAACTTAGAGCTGAGACTGTCCCTTTTTGGCTAACACCTGCACAACTACCGGCATTGTTAGATACCCTTTGTCGACTCTGGTATCATCATCCTCTGGGTGGTACCTACCTGCTGATAGTTTCATACTTGGGTACTATATTAAGCTTGTTTCTTTTGTTGTTGACGGGTGTTGTTTTGTACTTGTGTGTGTAATAGACTAGGTAATACCTACCTAATAGGTACTCTCCTTCCTGCTCTGTTTACTGTGTGTTTTTCTATGTCCAATTTTTAAATGTACCTGCGTCTGTGCTATGTTGTGTTATACAAATAAATTCTTCTTATTCTTATTTATAACTTACGTGCCTCTGACTACCAAAGGTAACATTTGGATCTTGGTAGCGCTGCCAGCGCTGGCAGCGCGGCGCACAACTTTGTAGGGATTTGTACATTGCCTCGATCGCCAGTATGCACGAGTTTACTATTCTATCCGTGACTATAGTAAAGTATAGACAATTGTATGCACTGAACTTAGTTTAGTCAAGTTACCGCTAGAGGCGCTGCACTGAATTCCTTACAATTGAAATACTTTACTATAGTCACGGATAGAATAGTAAACTTGTGCATTGTGCAAGCTAAATACGCGAAATAGATAAATTCTCTTCTAGAAGGAAATTATTACTTCTGACTGACGCTTAGGTACCTGTACCATAGACAAGAAACCTGTACTTTACCATAGATTAGTAGAGAAAGGGTTTCCATTGTAATGAAATTTTAGTTGCCGTTTCTACCTGTTTTTGCCAGACTATACCTATATTTACACTACACAGTGTCAGTTTTGTACACAGTAAGGTTGTCACCGTATGAATAATGTACACAGTGGTCTCGATCTCGTATGCGTCTGCGCGTGTGGCGCTTTCCGTGCTCAAAGTCAGCTCCTCGCGAGCTCAAACTCACAGTGTCCATTCTATACGTAGTATTATTATCTGTTCTGTGCTCATGGTAAAGACACTTAGAAGGGCCCGCATAATATCTTCCAAGTTTAGGACAGCCTTAAATAACTTCTGAAGTAAGTTAAAATGGCGTATTATTCTTGAAATGTCAGTGAATTTCTAAAAGTAGCTCGCAAAGAGAAGATTGTTAGCAGCTTATTTCAATTAAAAGTTTTTATACCATTTTGTGTTCGTTCAATATGTCTGATTCATAAAGGTAGACTAGAAGTCTGTATCTAATTATGTTTTGTTTTTGAGAGCGTGGTTCGTTTGTGTTTGATGTCAAAACCTTAATACGATTTTAATTTGCTAAAAAAGTATTGCATCCTCTTTTGTCTTAATGATCAAGCTCCAGTGAAGCAACTAATCGAAAAAAAGTATAAACTAGCTGTGCAAATTACACTAGCTCTACACAAACGCAGCTTAGATCTTATTAGTATTAAGCCGCGTTTCTATTATGCAAGTATCCTGCATGCAAGGCACAAGTTGCATGGCGCAACTTGACAGTAGAGACACATGCAAGTTGCGAATTGCAACAGGTAGTTTTGAACTTATAAAAAAACGGGCAACTGATGACGATTAAAATAGGACATTGTAGATGAGGTATAAATTCTAGCAGTAATGATTCTAATTCAAGTAAATCGTACACAATAGAATTGTGTGTTACTGTGTACCTTCTTGCAAGTACTTTCCTAATAGAAACACGCTTCTTTCAATATCAAACTAATATTATATAGATGGATAATGACCGAGAATAGGCTACTTTTTATCCGGGTACCAAGCGAGCGAAGCCGCGGGTTGAAGCTAGTATTAAAATAAAGTATCACTTAAATAGATTTTTAATATTTTATTTATTTTAATAACTATACTCTCAAATACAACCGAGTTACTAGTTCAGTGTAAACGTAGCATTGCACTTACTGAGATTATCACAATCAATAACATCAGGCTTGGTAAGAGTATCAATACCTACTGGCTTGGATTCAAGCGAGTTACTATAACAATAATAATAATATTAATATTAATAATAAAACCTTTTATTTCCCATCACCTAAGTATTACATGTAATAAGTCTTAATATTAAGTATATGAAATTTCAGTTTTAACATTGCACTTTTTTACATTTTCTAGTTTTTAGTAAGTAGGTATGTTTTTCTTTTTTGTTGGTTGTTTCATTCATCTGTTATGTTTTCTTCGATAGGAACCCCTATTTGGGTATAGGTCTCCTCCAGTTTGATCCAGTTTTCTCTGTCCTTAGCTTGTTCGATCCACTCTTTTCCTGCTGTAGCTACGATGTCATCGCTCCATCGTTTCATTGGTCGACCTTTTCTTCTTTTCCCGCTAGGTCCTTTCCATCTCGTCGCTTCGACTGTCCATCGCTTATATCTGCAGGCGAGTTACTAGCTCAGTACAAACGTAACATAGCATCCTGCATCGCTCGAGTGCTATGGCGTCGCGCGGAGTGGATAACAAATACGCTTAGTAACAGATTTATTGGATTAATTCACTGAGTAATAGTATATAAACTCTCTATTTAAATATTACGAGTACCTTAGGTTTTTTATATTTTTGATGATGTTTTTATGATGTGTTTAATATACTTAATATAATTGGGAGACAATCTATGCCTAGAATTGAATAATGGCACTGAGTAGCGCTCGTGGCGTAGCTTGCTGAAACTTTCTTGATTGATCTTTGAAGTTAAGCAACGTTGTGCCCAGTTTTTCAATTCACTGCCAAACGACATAAAGGAATGTGAAAACATAAACTCATTTAAAGCCAAACTAAAAACACACGTATGTACAACATGTTTCGAGTGATATTTGCCTACCTACACTAGGGGCAGCCCCAGAGTGTGAAAATTACGAAATAATTATATCTTTAATAACATCATTGTAGTAGTGTCTTTAAACCTAAGCAACGTTGTGCGCGGTAATAAATTGGATGGGTGACCGCAAGTGGTATTACGAGCTGAGCACTTCCGCGATTCGGAGGGCAGGTTAAACTGTCGGTCCTTGCTTTTAAGTCGTTAAGCCATGACGGAGGCTTTTAGGTGGCCTAAAAACTCCGTCATCCGAGTTGGCCACTAGCATACGAACTGGCGCTGGCGAGCACCAGTTAATGCTACTCTTTCAACAATACATTCTTTCATCTTTTTCTGTTTTTATATCCATCCGCGTTGATGGCGAATGTGTTTTTATCCTCTGAAATAAACTGCATCGTAAAACCACCCATGTTGCGTACAAAATAAACACTCTAATCGTCTAATTCACATTAACCCGTTCTTTTCGATAGGTCACGAATTCTATTAACGGCATTAGCATATTTCATTAACCGTTTAACCCTTTGGGTCTTTTTGACCCGAGGTCTTTTCGACCCGAGGTCAGTGTACAAAAGGGGGCCTTTGTCATCAATTTGGATTGGAAAGATTTTATGGTGTTATGAGTTGAGTTTCGAAATGTTTTCTTTGATGTTCCGGGTGATAAATTGAGATTTATCGGAGTAGGTTTGGTCCTTTTGATGAAAATTATTTACGGTATCCAGTACCTACACACTTGGTTAATTTTATTTGTTCATTTTGTTTTGATCATTATCAAATATAATTTTGTAAGTCATCATCATCATCATCATCTCCCTGCCCTTATCCCACTAGGTGGGGTCGGCACAACATGTTTCCCTCTTTCACTTCATTCTATCACTCGTCATCTCAGTGCTCACTCCTTTCACACACATCTGCATTCACACAGTCCATCCATCTTTTCATTTTGTAAGTATAAAATTAAAAATATTTTTGTGTAGTGTGAGATCTTTCTTCCATTTTTCAGATCCATAATGATTTAGATTCGTTTCAGATTTGGTCTTGATCGACTATTCGATATTTATCACTTAAAATTAAAAAAACAAATTGGTAGAATATCATCTCATCGAAACCACACCCCGGACACTCAACGAAATCTCTATGCAAAAGCGGCGTCTAACTACCTATATTTACCCTACACAATGTCAGTTTTGTACACAGTAAGGTTGTCACCGTATGAATAATGTACACTGTGGTCTCGGTCTCGTCTATGCGACTGCGCGTGTGGCGCGTTCCGTGCTCAAAGTCAGCTCCTCGCCAGCTCAAACTCACAGGGTCCATTCTGTATTGTGCCTATATTATCTGTTTTGTGCCTATACGTCACTGTCGCAACAAAATACAAGGTGCAAAGTCTAAGCTCAAACTTTTGCAGTAACTTATACAAATGCTTGTCAGAACTTATTCTGTAAATAACAATCGCCATAAACCCTCGGTTTAATATCGCGAGCATTCAACCTAATTAATTAATAGGTTTCATACATCACATTTTGAACGGAACCCAACAATTGTGTGCGATATACACCGTTATTTATATTACGGCCGGGTTACACAGGAACGAGTAGATAAATTATTTTTTGGAACCATAAATAAATCTATACCAATATAGTAAAGCGGAAAAGTTTGTTTGTTTGAAAGCGCTAATCTCAGGAACTAACAGTTATTTCTGCATTTGATAGCTTAATTGATGCCCACGATACAGATTTTCATCTAGTGTAGGTATCATAGGTAATTTTTGGGACTTAAATCAGCAAATCAAGAAACTGTTTGATAAAGTTGAAAATTGTATTTATTTATAGAAACTAAACTACTACATAATTTGGGTACATAAAATTACCTATAATTTAGGTACAATAAGGACCAGCTGACCCACCTAGAGATCGTTCGAAATGATCTATAAGTGGCTCAACCGACCCAAGCCGTTGGTAAATTAGACCTGGTACAAAATGTAATACTTAGTTGATAAGCTACTGCACCATGTATATTCACGCCGAAACTTGTTCTTGCTGAATAAACATTTTTCTTTTTTTTTTCAATTCAAGAGGAAGGCTACTTTTCGTAGCCGAAAAATCCATTGATGTACCAGGATTCGAACCCACTACCTTCGGATTGAAACTTTCAAACATAAGTATAATTATGATTTCTGTAAACTAGCTCAATTTTAACTAGCCATACACCTCCTTGATTAAAATAATTGATCCAGTCAAGTTTCTGAAACAATTTCAGGAGAATAACTTTGGACCGCGAGGAATTTCCGGAAACAGGAAGTTTTCAGACGGTATTTTATACAACGTATCTGTGACGTCTGAGGCCGACGGGACGTGTTTAGAATACGGATGTGAAGGTACTGAATTGAATTTTTTTTTCACCTTTTTCACGAGTGGTACAGATTTGTAGTAGTATTTGGTAGAAATCATGTCACTGGAATTAAACTTTTGTAATGTTTCCGGGGATAATGCCGCTAATGTGTCCTTAGTTAGTATAAGTCCTTTCTCATTTTGTATTTTTCTTAAACCTATCATTTGTGTGTGTGCTAAATAAATGTTTCTATGTCTAAATAGTAGATGTTTTGCTTTGGTTGAGAAAAAGTTTGTTAGTAGAATCGAGGAGCTGATCATATTTTGTTTCACTTTTCCAACATTTTATCATTATCTAAACAAATACTAGGTAATAAAAACACGTTTTGTTTCGCTTCTAACTTTTTAAAATATCCACACGGAACACTATGAAATAAAAAGTCTAAAGAATACTTAGGCTGATTTTAGTCTCACGCTCACCGTCAGCGCTGATAGGCGAGTGATCTTTATTACAATGAAATAGGGATACTGATTGTTTGGTAGAAATGGCTACGCTGATTGCTCTCGTCAGTGCTGGACCATCAGTATCCTTATTTCATTGTAATAAAGATCACTCGTCTATCAGCGCTGACGGTACGCGTGACAGTAAAACCAGCCTTAGTCTATACATTATTAAAGTGGCGTAAGTCAGTCGATATCACTAATTCCACAGTGGAATAAGAATCACGTCTCTCTTGTTATTTCATTACTGAGTTCAGTTGAACCGGCATTTTCTTTTAAAATGCGGGTTTTCCGGAACGAGGGTAGGCAGTTATCACTTAGCGGGGAGATTCTTTCAAATATACGCAGGAAAAATGTTCATATGGAATATTTTAGGTATTTTTTGCAGGAACACCGGAGATTTGCCGTAATATAAGTCTTACTCTAAAAAATGTAAATCCGTCATTGGCTGTAAGAAACATAAATAAGTCGATTTATTACTACTAAGAGCTGTGGATTTTGTCATATAAATAAATAAATAGATTTAAGAAGATTTGAATTTTGTATTATTTACTTAAAAAATATTGATAAATTACAAGATTACGAGTAGGTATAATATACCAAGATACTACGGTCTTCAGAAATTTAACTATGTCTAAGGGGATAGTCTGCAAGATAAAGGTTAGCTTACTCAAAATATTTTTCTTTGTCGGAAATGAAACGAGTTATTTAATTGTACAGTAGTTTAGTTTCTATATATAAACGTATTAATATAAAGAATATCCTGTAGCCTTTTGAAATAAAATATAATACTATCTCCAAGCATAATGAATGAAATCTGCCATTAAGATAAAAAGTTTATAAATGTTATTTATATAAGTTTATAAATGTTAGTCTGTATTTCAGATAAAGTTCTGCTAAGATTTATTATAAGTAAGTAAGTATTCAGTTTAAAAATAACAATCTATGAAGAAATGATACAACGATCCATATATGGCTTAATTGGTTTTAATTGTATTTTATAAAGTTATGTAAATACTAGCTTCCATTTAGCTTCACTCGCGTGGTACCTACCCGGATAAAAAGTAGCCTGTGTTGTTCCAGGTCATAAACTATTTGTATTCTAAGTTTCATTGAAAACAGTAGCCGTACCATGACGTCTTAGTAAACAATTCAGTTCAGTTTAGGTTTTCCGTTTCAGTGACGGACAGCATTTTCTGTTTCAGTGAACTATCCAGTTACGTAGAATATGAAATCCTTGGTTTAGCTTCTGAATTTCGTCAGCGTCATAGCATAAGTCATGTGACAAATTAGCGTAGCAGTTCAGTTTAGGACCTAAACTGAATCGCATTTAAAGCTCATGGTATGGGCCCTGTTTTTGCGTGAAAGAATAATGGCTGATTTACACAGGGTCAGTAGACAAGTCAGGTGGCGGGGGGCGCCAACTGACTTTAAAATATTCGTGTGCGAATATTCAAGCCAGCGCTGACTTCAAGCCACTGTACTGACTTCCAATCAATTTACACAGGGTTTTTTTCGGGTCAGCATTGACTTACCTCGAATTTGTAGTCAGTTACTGACCCTGTGTAAATCAGCCATAACAAAAATCCAACCTCTCAAAATTTCACATTTATAATGCTAGCTTCCGTACCTTCTTGGATAAAAAGTAGCCTACTTGTTATGGTAGGTCATAAACTAAGTATGTAGGTACTTATATTTTAAGTTTCATTAAAATCCATTCAGTTGTTTTTGCGTGAAAGTGTACCACCGTAGTAGTACATTCGATTCTGGCTTTAAAGTTAGTGATTAAACCAAGACGGACTCTAGGATTTAAAAAAAAAACTTGAACATTTCCTGGAATTAAGCCTAATTCTCGTTTTGGGCCTTATTGTAAGCCTAATTAGGCTCATTTCGGTGTGATTGCGCCCCGTCTCAATAGCAAGATTACACAAAGGTGTGTAAGTGCAATTTTGAGACGAGCGGGCACGTTTCGGCAATTAACTACCTGGGCACAGTGGTGGTGGAACAGATGCTTCAATTTTCCGAAGAATTTTGTCACAAAAGGCCCATAGAATACGTTCAAAATTAAAAAGCTTAAAATTGTGACATTTTTATAACAATAAGGGTGTTGCCACAATACATTATCACGTCTCTACCCCGTCGCATAGCATGACCGTAGCAAGACCGTCCCGGCAAAAATGATATTCTTTGTATTGAAATGTACCGGACGCCCCACACCACACCGTTCCTACACCGTCGCGTGCCCTGCCCGTGCCATGGCCGTCTTGTCAATCTCCGGCCGCCATGATTATTTTGCTGACAATCAATGACAAGCCCCGCCCATCTGTCAATCCATGTAACCATCATATTAGTAGCGTAGCCAGGTCAGCCCCTGGGGGCAGCTTTTCAGCCTTTTTCTATAAATAAATAATGCTGGATATTTCACAGCATCATCTAGCTCCAAGGTAAATAGACCTTGTATGGAAACTATATGACTGATAAACTACTTGTAGGTACCTATCCTTTTTTTTGTGAATACATAATATTACATAGAAAAACACCCAGACCCGATACATATATTTGCAGATCATACAAACACTTGCGTCGCAGTGGGAATCGAACCCGCAACTTTCTGTGTTTTAGCTGGACCTTCGCACACTGCGCCACTGAGTTGGTTCGTATTGTTGGTACTGGATGTTGATTTATGTACACGGGATTTTATCGCGTAATTTACCTTATTTATCACGACGCGACGATTTGGCTGTTACAATAGCCGTGGTTGCGGGCAGTCTGCCCGTGATTATGTCAAAATGACAGATCATGTCAAAATGAGAGATTACGTCAAAAAGACAGATTAGGTGTATATTAAAATGACAGATGGGCCATATCTCGTAAACCACTTATCCCAGACTCTCCGTTCTCTTCAAGTGAAAGCTATTGAAGAGATCTACATTTAAAGTGACAGCTGTCAAACATTAAACGGCCACATCTCGGAAACTACTCGTCCTAGACTCCTCATTCTCAGTTCAAATGAAAGCTATGACCAAGATCTTCATTTGAAGTGACACCTGTCAAACTTCAAAGCACCATATCTCGGAAACTATTCGTCCTAGTCTCCCCGTTCTCAGTTCAAACGAAAGCTATTGAAGAGATCTTCATTTAAAGTGACAGCTGTCAAACTTCAATCAGCCATATCTCGAAATCTACTCATCCTAGACTCTTTCTTTTTAACTCAAATGAAAGCTATGACCAAGATCTACATTTTCAATAACAGCTGTCAAAATGACATCTGTCATCTGAAATGTAGATCTTGGTCATAGCTTTCATTTGAACTGAGAATGAGGAGTCTAGGATGAGTAGTTTCCAAGATATGGCCGTTTGAAGTTTGACAGCTGTCACTTCAAATGAAGATCTTGGTCATAGCTTTCATTTGAACTGGGAACGGGGAGTCTAGGACGAGTAGTTTCCGAGATATGGCCAATTGAAGTTTGACAGCTGTCACTTCAAATGAAGATTTTGGTCATAGCTTTCATTTGAACTGAGAACGGGGAGTCTAGGACGAGTAGTTCCCGAGATATGGCCATTTGAAGTTTGACAGCTGTCACTTCAAAGATTCAAGGTTCAAGATTTCAGATTCAAGGTTCAAAATTCAAGAATCAAGGATCGAAATCCAGGATCGAAATCCAAGATCAAAACCAAGGATCGAAATCAAGGATCGAAATCAAAATCGAAATCAAAATCAAGGATCAAAATCAAGGATCGAATTCAAGGATCGAAACCATGGATCGAAATCAAGCGCTGATTTTGTCGAGCGCGATAAGGTAAAAATATCCTGAAATTTAAATGACATGAGCACACTACTAATCCAACAACGAGTGTAAAAGAGACAAAGCTACCAAGAAAGCATCTCAACAAGACCAACAATCCTTATAACCAAGATTAAATGATAATAGATCGTTGTGTAGTCGTGATAAGGTTCAAAATCCTTTGTACATTAAATGTCAGTCAGCATTCTACTATGTATAAAATTTCTTTGCTTTATACACTATATTGGTACATTTGGTGACAGCTGTCACTTTAAATGTAGATCTTGATCATAGCATAAGTATTTATTTATAAGAATAACGATTTTATTTTTTGTTGATGATGAAGATGTTATCTTGTTTTGAAGTTTATCAAAATACGGCTTCGCGGCTGTGCCCCTATTTGATAGTTTTATTTTGGGGTATTGTACAGTCAGCGTCATCAATCGGTATCCCCCTATTGATTTTAACAAGGACCCTTTTCATTTCAACTTTGGATTTCAGTCGGATTTGCTAGTACAGGAACTCGAGCGAAATTAGATATCCATAAGTATACTAGCAAATCCGACTGAAATCCAAAGTTGAAATGAAAAGGGTCCTTGTTAAAATCAATAGGGGGATACCGATTGATGACGCTGACTGTACCTTGACTGTCCATTAGTAGGAGCACGAGGATATACTTATCCTTATGCTCCTACTGGTAGGAGCATAAGGATATATTGGTCCTCGTGCAGGAGCAGTAGGAGAATCGAGTAGGAGCAAGAGGAAACGCTCCAATATTGGTTAGATAATAATTCAGTTATTTTTCTCACTTCACAAAGTCTTTCAAGTACCCCCATTTATACACATATACATGTACACATTCTAAACCTATCAAATATCACCCCTAAATATCAAGTAGGTATATAATTTATAATTTTTACCTACGAAAATTCCCCCAAAGGATTTCCTTCTGAGTCGATAAATACCCCAAATTTGAATTGAAAACCCCCCATCTAGCATCACTGAATGCGTTCCGCACGTTATGTGACATTTATCAAACGTCAAAATCCCATACTGCCCTCCGAAATCAAAGTGTAGTAACAGCAAAAACACGATTTCGAGAAAAAAGATAAGCTTACAAATTAAAAAAATATCCAGTTATTCATAAAACCTTGAATGTAGAGTGAAAGTACACTTAATCTATACCAACCAACCAGTAATAAAGCGGAAAAGTTTATTTGTTAATTTGTTTGAACACGCTAATCTCAGGAGCTTTGAGGAAGGATATAAGCTACTTTTCATCATCATCATCATGATCGCAATAATTATTATGCCATCACTATGGATTATAATTGGGTTTTTAAAAAGGTTTCTTAAAAGTCTGTTTTTTTAAACCTTGTAGATAAAACTCCCATTTAAAGTTCCACAAAATATGATGAAATATTGCACTTTGCTAGTAAACCCGACAAAATGTGTGCAATATGTATTTTAGTGTGGTTTAGCTTGTAAACGCTCTATATTTACGATAGTATTTTACAAAAAAAAATGAGTGATAAGTTTTAAAATGGGCTTTCAGAATAATTGTGTGTTTAGCATAAAACCAACAAAGTGTCTATTACTGTGGTATAGGCTCGGGATTACGCTTCGCAAAACGGTTATGCGACGGTCCTAGTATGATACGGTCTTACTGTGTAAGGTGCTATTTTCGTGACGGGCTCGGTCATGGCTCGGCCCGCTTATGATACTGCGCAGTGAGCGAAGACCTTAAAATGACCTAAAGACAACAAATCAAATCAAAGAACTTTATTAGTTAACATAACTTACAAGTTATAATGGTACATTGCAAACTAAGAGGTCATATTTGTACACAATAACATTTGTATTATTTAGGTTATTTTATAAGTAGGTATTCACCATCTAATTCATAGTTTATTTTTGTAGTGGTGGTATGAATAAATGCTTTTTCTTTCTTTTTTTCTTCCTATTTGGCGCATATTACGTTTTAAAGCATTTTCTTGTTTATGACATCAAATTTTGACGGTTGACCAATGACAGAGAAGCTTTATTAAAAAAAACTAAATTTAAAACTAAGGCGCTGTAAAACTACAATTTTTCAACTAAGATTGCATCCCTTTTCTAATCAAATATGTCCCTCAAAATATTCCATTGATATTTGGCGGCCTTTTACTACTCTCACATATTAAATTAAGTAATAAACCAACTATTCTGTAAGAGCTGTGACTTCGTGTTTGAGCCGCGCTAAGTTATCGCCGCACGTAGCTTTGCGCGTAGTAATATAACAGTAGGTGGCACATATAAATATAATGGCTTTACTAATTACAGATAAGTATAACATTAAATATTTAATATACTAGCTGCTGTCCGCGGCTTTGCTCGCGTGGTACCCGGATAAAAAGTAGCCTATGTTACTCTCCAGCCCTCCAACTATCTCCACACAAAAAATCACGTCAATCCGTCGCTCTGTTTTGACGTGAAAGCAGGACAAATAAACAAACAAATAAACACACTTTCACATGGGATACGATAGATTATATCGATGAATAGCCGTAAAAAAAGTCAGCGCAGAAAAACTAAAATTTTGTAACAAAAGAAATTTTTAAAACCAACAGCTACGGGCATTTGAAACACGTGTGACGTCATAGCACAATCATAGTCTAAATAACCACAGACAAATAAAAATAACTTGAAAACTGAGCTGAAAACAATTACATTTTTATATATTACTGCCGCGGTCCGCAAGTGCAGTATCGCCGCACGATCGTGATATGCGGGCCAAGGCGGAGCCGAGCCACGCATAGAGTCCGGCACTTATTTGATAGCGCTCTGAGTTTATAGTTCAGAAGAGTTTATAAATTGATTTATTATTGTATGTTTTAGTTAATTATTATTCAATGTACTTAATTCTTTCTATTATTTTGACATTTCATTTTGTGTAATGATTGTAGGTTATTATTTAATTTGGATTTTATTAATTATTTAAGGATACCTACCTACATTTATTTACAGAAACTAAACTACTACATATTTACATAAAAGTATAAAATACAAAAAGAACCAGTTGAGCCACCTAAGGATCGTTCGAAACGATCTATAGGTAGCTCAACTGATCCAAGCCACTGCCAGACTCAATTATTAGCGTGCTCAATTTTATTAATTAATTTAGATATTAGTTTTATTTGCGTCCCAGAACTTATGGGGAATGTGTGATCTGAAAATTATTTTAAGACCTTTGTATTACATTGACGCAAATGAATAAATGAATATGAATAAAAACTGCTGTAGGTATTTTCTTCTCTTACCAATTAAACTTCTTTTATTCCAATTAAAATATAATATATTTATTAACGAAGTATACTGAATAAATCTGCCAGTGTCTGTTTAACGTAGGTATGTTTCTTTTACGTAATATATGTGTCGTGTGGGGTTACAGAACCAGCGTTTATTATTTTTTTATTTTGAGGTTTTTTCGTTATTCTTGGGTAGTGAAAATAAATGTAAAATCGCTAATCCCTCAGATTAGCTATTAGCTGGTCGATCGAGCGAGCGAAGCGAGCGAAGATCTTAGTGGCAAGTTAGGCGATTTTGCTTTGTATGTTTGTATGTTTCATTTTTATGTTCTCGCATAACTATCGAACCGCTTATTCAATCTGTATGAAACTTGATAGGTCAATAGGTTGTGCTATGGAAATTTGCTGTGGAGTGTATGAGCGTAATCGATGAAGGGGTTGTAAAGATATGGGGTTCCCAAGGGGGTAATTTTTTTTCAAAGTTACCCAAATATATTGAGTGGGGTGTCATATGAAAGTACTTAATTTATACATTCCAAAATGGTTTTTAGTTTTCTTCTAGGTTCTATAGTTTTTGAAATACAGTGAAAAAGAAAAATTATGGAAACCAATTAACGGAAGTATGGAGAGCGCTCCCGTTTCATAGAGTTTCGATGTATTCGTAGGTCTGGTTAACAGAGAAAGAGTGTGGCATCGTTGTGGTTTGGTTTGCAATGATTTTAGTTGCTACTTGATATTTTTTCTTGAGATTGAAAATAAAAGCCGTGTTGGCCGAGTGGAAGAGTGCTCGACTTTCGATTTATAGGTCGTAAGTTCGAACCCGTAAGTGCTCATCAATGGATTTTTCGATTAGAAAAATTTAAATGCGCATTAACACGATCTTTAAACGGTGAAAGAAAACATCGTGGGAAACCAGGGAGGGGAGGGGGAGAGGGAGAGGGAGGGGGAGGGGAGGGAATTGATTTTCTCATACATTTTGTATTGAACTGCTATTTTAATAATTTCTCGAACTAAGAGGCCTTCCCTGAGGCGCGGTACGAAGTTCGCGGGGTCAGCTATTGAATATAAACACGACACGACTTAATGTATTGCATGCATGCCTATAATCTTTACCATACTGAGGTAGCGCATTACATATCATTGTGTGGTAAACACTAGAAGGAGCACTTAACGTAGGTATAGGGGTAGTCAGAAACAAGTCCAAATGTAGGCTATCAACACAACGGTGCGCGAGATCTCAGTTCGGGGCGAACTACTAGTATAATAGGTATGTATGCTGTTTTTCATTTACATCCACATTGTTTCGATGTGATTGTATTGTTAAACAGTACTTCTAGTGTACTACATATTCATTTTCATAATTCTCCTGCCCTTATCTTACGCTAAGTGGGGTCGGCATAACATGTTTTTCGCTTTCACTCACCTCTATCATTCGTCAACTCTGAATCCACTCCTACACACATTCATTTTCATAAACCAATATTTACTGATATCGCCAACCACATCCATAATTTACTGCGCTAGTGGCTAACTATAGTGACGGTGTTTTTAGAACGCCTGAAGGCCTCTGTCATGGCTTAACGACTTAAAAGCCGGGATAACATGCCCTCCGAAACACGCTCGAACGCACCAAACGCGCTCAGTTGTTAGGTAGCCAATCCAAATTATAATAGTGAATAGTTCGCGTCATGTAAAAAGAACGCTGGAAGAAAGAGGAGGGGGTGTATTATTTATCTCATGTTTGCGCATGGGTTACCCATTTGCAAACATGAGACAAAACACAAACACACCCCATTCACTTTCTTCCAGCTTTTCGGAGGTGCTGTAACAGTTGTAATGTATAACTTGTTAAACTTTCGCGATTTGTTAACATAATGATAATTATTTTTAATTAACTATTAATTAACGTCGGGAAACAAAATAAATAAAAGGTACGCGATAAAATCCCGTAATAATAATTATCATTAAGTTGTAATGTAAACCAATAAATAAATCAAACCGCTGAAATAGTCACTTAACTTCAACGATCAATCAAGAGCGTTTAAGCAAGCTACGCTACAACCGCTTTCGAGGGCATTGGGAGCAGCGGTATTACTTTTCTACCCGCGTGTTTACTGGCCATGTACCGTCGTCTCGGGCAGTGGAATGCAATAAGGCCCGCCCGTGGAATGGCGGGAAAACCTGCCTGTCTAATGACAGTACTGGATACAGGCCACCATGTCACCAACTTAGTAACCAGTTACCTTTTTTAAATGATATTTGTTCTGTGTTATTTATTATTTATTTATTATTTTAATAATTATTTATTTATTATTATTTATATTTATTGGAGCTGGGCTGATCATATCTGCCGCATGATGAGCTGTGGGCTAAAATCACCACTCAGTGGAGCCCTGAGACAGCAAGATGGCGTCGCGGCAGACCTAGAAAGAGATGGCGCGACGAGCTGAACGCCTTTAACATGGCGTGGGTCCAAATGGCACAGGATCGTGATGTTTGGAAGGACCAAGGGGAGGCCTTTGCCCAGCCGTGGGACATAACGGGCTAACTATAATAATAATAATAATTTGTTCTGTGTCTAGGTAGGTACCTACTATAAAATTTTGGAAAACTAAATTTCCAGACAACAGTGGATTAATAGGAGTTATCATTCTCTACAAGAGTGTATGACTCTAAGCTAAAAGAGTCAAGAAGTTATTTAAGTTTGCAATATACGCAGTTTAATTCCATACAAGTCTATATTAGTTTCTCACAAATAAATCATAGAGTTCAATTTAGCGCGTGTTTATTTTACTCGTTACTAATGGCGCTGGATTTATAAAACAGCCTTGTGTATTTTCGCGGGTAATAAGCCATGTGCTTCGTTTGCACTAGCATAGTTAGTAGAGCCAGCTACTAATACGTATTTAAGGTAGTGGTAAGTCACGGGTAATTAGGCTTGTGCTTCGTTTGCACTGGGATAGTGACTAGCTCCAGGTACTGAAACGTGAAAATCAGTGCAAACAACATCGCTCAAGTCGAAATCATGCCTTTGAATGCAGGTTTTTCGCACGCTTTGAGCTACTTATCAGATTTAAGCTTTTCGAAGCTAACCAATGAATATACTTTCTAAGCGGTGTTGTCTGCTGACCGACTAAGATTGAGATAGTGGCCAGTCACGAGCAATTAGACATTCTTAGTTTGCACTAGGATAGTTAATAGTTATAGCATCAACAGTAAAACTAATTAAGTATTATGAATTTGCATCCATATCACACTAATATTATAAATGCGAAAGTTTGGATGTTTGAATGGATGGATGTATATTTTGTTCCTCTATAACTCGATAACCACTGAACCGATTTGGCTGAAATTTAAAGTATAGATAGATAATGACCGGAAATAGGACAAAGGTTACTTTTTATCCGGGTACCACGCGAGCGAAGCCGCGGGTGGAAGCTAGTAAATATTAACTTCGGCTTTTACACTTGTACTTTGTACTTGAATACTCGATTTAAACGCGAATACCACCGGAAAATACAACTAGTCTAAAATAAATGTATTGTGGGTTAAGTTTACAAGATCGTTAATTTAGCATGATTTTCGAAGCAAGGAAGCGTTGTTAATGCTACTATCGATCATGTATCCATTTGGTAACTGGGAACTTCACTTAACTGGGAAGATGACGTAGCAAGTACAACCACTCTTTTTCTTATTTACTTTACGATCCATGTTGGTTTACCATGGGAGAGTTACTGACTCTAACTATAGGAACTTGTTTAGCTGTAGAAATTCTCTCGTTTTTTAATAAATAAAGTATTTATTAATCAAAGAGAAAGAGGAAAGAGGTGTGATTTTTATGTATGTATGTATGTATCATTAATCATTCAAAAAGATCCATTTCCGGTTTGTACGTTATTAAAGCATTCAGTGCCAGCGATTTTCACGTGCTCCAGACGCAGCTTATTCTGCAGCACTCTCCTTTGGAGAGCATCGCAAAGTTGAGGCTTGGAATGTAGACATAAATTATATAAATAACAAATAATAATAAACAATATACATAAATAAAAAAATATATATATAAATATAAAAGCTACCGCGTCCATGTAATAAGTCCTCATGAGAAATCTAGAATTCTAGACCACAATAATAGCCATCTAAGACACAACGCTAATGCCGCGAGGGACGTCGGCGTTGCTCTGTTTTAAAACAATATACATGAATGAAAAACTTCAACAGAACTAATCTGTTGTAACTAAAGTTTACTCTGTGCTCTTTATTTTGTCGCCGGGGTCTTATCTGCTTAAAGGTAAGACCAAAATATCGTGAAATACTGCTCATAAAAATAAACTCGAAATTATAATAATAACTATTAGTGGATATTTTCACACAGCGCCATCTATCCCCAAACCAAGTAAAGCTTGTGCTATGGGAAATAAAATGAAATGGAACAGGATGGTAAAAACGATGGTACACGAAATTGAACCTTATGGTGCAAACATTGTCTTTTAAAAAGGTAGAGGTACCTACTTCTAAATATATATTTGGCACAAGCTCATTATTCTACAAATGTGAACATTCCATACATGACAGGTTGACGCCGCAGCTACATATTTATTTGTAAATTTGGACATTGATAATAAATACAAGTATTACACTGCAAAATGCTTACGTAAAAATCATTTAAACAGTCAAAACTGTACTACACATTTCGGATTTTGTAAAAACTCTAGTGCCGAAAACTTGCCAAGGTCATTGAGCTAGTTTTTGTGATGCTGTTATAATGGCACAAGGCGCCAAAAAAGAGCAAGATAGTGAATACAATTTTTTATGAAGAAAGAGAGACAGCCACAGTATATAATAATAATGAAATATATTATTTATCAGGTACTATCTTGAAAAATGTTGACTCTTTGAAATCGCGACGGTTTGAACGCAGCTTTATACAGTGTTTTACAAAGAAGCTTACTTTGTCTCTTGTTTTGATTGTGTTTTAGTTGAGCTTCTTAGAAGCAACGTTACTGAGATAACTGAAAGGTGTATACAGAATAGAATAGAATAGAATAACATTCATTTTTAGCACACAATACAAAACAAACAACACAAAAGAAGAAGAAGCAAAGGCGGAATAGAAAAGAAAAACACAGGTAAGTAGGAAAATAACAAACACTAAAATAATAAGTGAACGGTAGGTTCCTACAAATAAAAAGAACAGTAATAGCCCCCCCCCCCCCCCCATGGAACATAATAATTATAATTAGCACATGGATTTAATTTTACACAAATTTCCAATAATATTATTTATTGTATTAGTAACTAAATCTGTCTAAACATCATCAATTTTGACGCGTCATTTAGTTTAGCAGTAAACACTAAAAATAATTTATTGACCGCGATCGGTTCCAACCAAAATATTGTTATTTTAATGCAATATTCCAAAACTATTCGAATAACCCGTGACTTTGGTCATTAAACATATTTTTATTTTTGTTTTTTTAGTGGTAAACCACACTTAGGTAGGTACCTATTATTACATTTTAAAATGAAAAATCTTATCAAAATTTGAGCAGTGAGTTAACTTAGTAGTTATACTAGATGGCGCTCATCGATGCTTTAATCGATAAATGGTCCTGTCAAGATTTTCAACCCTGACGACTAAGGATTCCGTAGCCGAGTTGGTAAAGGCACTCCGGCTAAAGGAGGATCGCTTGTATAATTGCGGGTTCGAATCCCGTCTGAATTGAAAATTTTGATAAGATTTTTCATTTTCAATTAAATATTTTATTTTTATTTTACAGTGCTAAATCTTATTACGTAAAGTAATTTAAGTGAATACTAAAGATAAGTTTAGATTTTTAATCAATAAAATAAATAAATAATGCTGGACATTTCACACAGCCACATCTAGCCCCAAATCTCACCCAAAGTAAGAGAGACTTTACAGAGAAATTGTATATTTAAAAACTTTCAGGTCTACAAAATACTAGCAGCGCCCTCGCGGCGTTGCCCCTGCAGTGATGGTATTATGATGATGATGATGAAAAATAGCCTATATAACCTTCCTCAAGAGTTTAGCTATCAAATGCAGAAATAATTTTTCAAATCGGACTGGCAGATCCTGAGATTAGCGCGTTCAAACAAACAAACTCTTCCGCTTTATTAGTTTAGTTTAGATAGAGTATACTCGTAGATGTGTGATTTACGAAAATATTTCGCAATTTCGGATAACACTTTACGATGAATTATCACGATAATTATACGAGTATGATATTTTGACGATCGGTTTTCATAATTGCTTGTAGTTTCGCCAATTATTTTAATCATTCTCATGAATTATGACCTTGTTTTGAATATGAATATTAAGGACGTAAATATCACAGCATATTGGACGTTAAACTATTTAGCACGGTTGAACCATATTCAATTTGGAACGGGTATACTGAAATATGCAATTTGTTTGTGTTAAAATTGATTATTGTGATCATTTATTTCTCATTTACAGTACTACCAGATAAATAATGGGTATCGGAAAACATCGGAAACAATCGTATAAAATTACAAAAACGAAATGCAAATTACTCACAATTTCAACTTTATCGCAAATACATAATCAATGTAATTTTGAAGAAAAGCAAATAAGTTGCCAGGAAAACTTTTTTAAAAGATGCATTCAGCTAACACGGATCATGAACAACTATTTTTTAAGTATGAAAATAAAAATTTCTAGCATTTAATTAATACTAATTTAGTTTTTAGTATTTTACAGTAGGGGATTTGGGATTTAGGTACCCGAGCGTGGCAGATTAACTTAAATAAATAAATAAAATATGTTTTATTTAGTTAGACCAACAAAGGATCACATTCTAGCCTATATAAAATTATAAAACACCATTCACAAATAAAATCAATTAAAACCAACTTAATAACTTCAGGCATCAATTTATTTTTTATTTTTTTTATAGTGTTAAACCACACTTTAGTATTATTTCACTAACTAACTAACTAACTAACTAGGATGGCGCAGTGACCCAAAGTGAGTCTTAGCCTCCGACACTAAGAGCCTCCACTTCGATCTGTCCTGCGCCACCTCCTCCCAGGCTTCACTATTATTTCACTAGAAAATGAAAAATCTTATCAAATATCTACAATATGAATATAATTATTTATATAATATATCTACATAAATAATTATAATCCAGTCGGAATTGAAAAAAAATTATAAGATTTTTAATTTTTAAGGCATCAAATTACCCTAGTTTTGTTATTAGAAAATATGGGAGTTTCATGCAACACCAAACATTTGATGTACAACCACATGTGCGCCGGCTGCAGAATAAATCATGCGAGCCGTAAATCTAATGGCCGATTCAAAATTGAAAGGACAACATGAATATTGATGTTCAGCGCATAGCATTCTAATATATTACCTTTTACTGAGACTTTAAATCACTATTAGATTCATCATCACTTTTTGTTAGGTGTGAGAATATACCAAATTAATGTACCTATTTGGAATTTTGGACATACCGCTCACTACCCCCTTAGACATAAGGATCTTAAAATGCCTAAAAAGATCTGAGAGAATGTCTACCGCGCCTTGGGGATACTTAATTTTTTATTTAGATTTTTATAAGCCCACATTTTAATAAGATTAAGGTGGAGTGCCGTAATTGCAACTAAAAAAAGTGGAGTCCTAACTTCATCGCTTGATAATTCTATATTTTGTATCAGAAATGTATTTTTTGAAAGATCTGTTCTATAGTAAATTTTATGTAGATTTATATCATTGTTATGAATAAAGTAAAGCGATAAAGAATAAAATTCTATTGCATAAATTCATGACAGAGGGAGCAATAGTTGCAATTACCCGTTTTTGCGGGTAATTGCAACTACTTGTTTTTACTTCTTATTTTTCTATGGTGCTTACTACTGGAAAATACAGAACACATGCCTTGAATATCGTTCTTTCGATTTATATAGCTATGCCCTTGCTACTAATGTCAAATTTTGCGCGAAAACACTTTTCAGCAAAGAATCCGGTAATTGCAACTATTTTACTACAAATAGTGATGGGAACCTTATCGTGATTTTTATCGACTCGATGTTTATTTTAATCACAGTAATCTTTTAGTTATGAAACAGCCTCTTTTACTCTTATCTTTAAAGTCTTCAATTATCTTTTACTAATTATTTTTTCTAACTTTATTTCAATCGCAATAAGTTATATTTTAGAAGTTAAACGGCATTTTTATATTCGTTTCACATATTGAACGGCTTTGGAAAGGGCTCCGCTAGCGCCAACATAATGAAGGGACTCAATCACTCAAACTAATTGCTAAGAACTCATAGCATAGTATGGAAGTAGATAGTATACCTTTCAATAAAATATTACGTATCGACATCGTCATCGTCATTGTTACATCACTGGGTTTTACAAACTTCATACAAAACCGGTCGTTAAATTGCAACTGTCAAAAAAGAAACAAAATAGTTACAATTACAAGACTATGCACTTTTTGTCTGGCAAATGTAACTACATCCATAACTCTGAGTAGATTTATCGTAGAATACAACAAACACTAAAAAACAACTTACTGTGTCTTATAATCACTCTCACTGTGAACACACCGGCGAAAAACCACGAAAAACAATGTTTTTCAATAAATTACGAAGAGCGTCCGAGCGGCGTCACTTCCGAAAAATTGGCAGTTTTACAAAAAGGCCTGTCATTTGCTTAGTTTTGGTCCTATCAACACCATCTATATTTTTAGACTGAGACTTTTAGAAGAAGTTCAATACCACATCTATCGATGTTCAAAAAAGTGATCCTAGAGGGAGTTATTGACTCCAGTTGCAATTACCGGACAGTTGCAATTACGGCACTCCACCTTACTTAAATTAAAAAAATAATTAATTTAATAATAATTTAATATTTAAGCATATTTTATCACTTTAAATGTTATTAATTGGATTAAAGCAATTTATCTAGGTTCCTGTTACACTTTTGTTCCAAAAAAACTTTTTTTTAACAGCACGCTTGAGTAAGCTCCAGAATACGATGCCAGCCACGCATAAGCGTGCTATTAATATAGCTTGACCTATACCGACTTCCAAAGAGAAGTAGGGTTCTTTGTAGTTTCCATTCGATCGGTTCAAGTTTAAATTGATTTCTTTTATGAAGTTCCCTAATGAGAATAGTTCGTGGTTCGCGTCTGCAGATATTTATAAATTAAATGGAAAATCCTTCGGGAGTTCTATTTGTGTAGAGTTCGCTTACGCAACTTTATTCTGTCTTGTTTTACTAGTGTGAGTAAGACGCTAACAAAAAAAAACTTAAACCGTCACATTTTTAAAAACTTCAAACTTTAGAATGGACATAGGTTATTGTCGTGTTTTCCGAATATGTCCGACAGCAGTGTATGATTCCACAAAACAGAATGCGACAGAAGTGCAAGTCATCAGCGCAGCTCGCACGGCTTGCAACTAATTTGCTTTTTTTAAAAATGACATTAATATTTATTTGTTTGCGATAAAGTTGAAATTATGAGTAATTTTCATTTCTACATGACTTTTCGTCAATCGTTTCTGTAATTTTATACATCGAGATAATAACTAGAGAAGAAAGTACAAACCATAGACGTGTCACAAATGAGTCGGAACATGGGCGGGAGATTAGACACCGCACAGAAGCGACACAGCTTTTTTACCTACTAATTATTACGCTGCCTTATCTAAATAAATTGACTAGGTCGTGGGTTTGATTCCCACCCAGGACAAACATTTGTAGGATGAATTATATTATTTTATAGTATTATAGGTACCTATGTATGCATTTCCAAATAATAAGTATTCTACCATTTTTTAGCCCCGAATAGCAGAATAACTATTGAAATATCAAAAAATTCACGGAAAAAATATTATAGGTAGGTAGGTACTACTTACAGGAAACTTAGTTTTGAATAAATTAGGTTTGGGTTTGGTTAGTATCTTTGAGGTGGTGATGATGAAAAATATCCTTTTTAAACTAAGTGAAATAAAAATCTACCATTGCAATTTGATAATAAACTTTAGTACTGATAGACAAACAGACAGACAAACGGCATAGGCTGAGTAGGTATTTTATGATCTAAACAATAATCAGTTATATTATACCTAATTGAGTTAAAATAACTAGGTGCATAAATTATGAGTTCACCAACATTTATTACCTACCGTGTCCAATCTGTACAGTTCGATTTTCATATTCTATGATTTTCTAGAAATGGCGGCAAATTATGACAAAAAATAGTTTTGCTTGGTTTTAGTTGATGTTTTGTTTACTTACCGATGATAAGTTACGCCACTATCCTTTTTTTTGTGTAGTTGATGCTTTTTTGTAAGATTCTAAAATGCAAGACGGCATTTTTGAAAGTCATTTTTATACCTTTCGTCAACATTCAACACTATAAAGCCAGCGACCGATTGCGATGAACGTGAGCTAGTGAATGAATGAGCTGACGCCGATCGGCTTCAATTGTGGCGTCAAGTGTGAGTTCGCCGGTGTCCGTTCTAGTTTACATATTTCTTCAAAGATTTTATACGATTGTTTCCGATATTTCCCGAGGACCATTCTTTTTCTGGTTTTACTGTACAGGATCCCGACGGCAAGGTAGACATTTTCTCTGATCTTTAAGGCATATGAGATCCTTTGAAGATTATTTAGGGGTAGTCTGAGGCATGAAAAATACTTCCGACTAAGTACTTTTTTTTGTGTATTCACCGAATACTCGGAGAAGCCTTAACGGATTCGAAAAATTTTTTTGTTTGAAAGGTATTACTTTCTGATTGGTGCCACAAAAATTTTGGTGAGGATCTGGCGAGAATATTTGGAGTAATGAACATAAATGCACCTCGAGAGTGCAGAAAATTGCTGTTTTTAACATTGAAGTCTGTTTTTTTTTAATTTTTTATTTTTAAGTCACTTGTTTTAGGAAGTCCATTTATTGGCAGTTAGAATTTATGTGCATTCATATACATAAACGTGAGTATGTCAGTGTCAGTGTGCGTAACAGAGCCAATGAGAGAGCCTAAACGTCACACACACTAGAACACATACCAATAAAGAATGTTTGAGATAAAAACATGCTTTTGTTTAAAAATTCACAAGCCATCAATCCTAACAGTCTACAAAGGCCCGAACATAACGCTCAGTACAAAAACGTTCATTTATTTTAATAATACAAGAGACGTACCGGACTGACTGATTCAGTATTGCAAAACTGAGGTAACTTTTAAAAATATACCGATAAGAAAGAAAATAAGGTAGGTACTAAATAAAAATTAATTAAAAATTAATTAATTATAAATGAATTAATTAAAAATTAATTCATAATTAATTATTTAAAATACTTATTGATTAGAATTAGAATTAGTTATTACCAATTAAGCTAGAAAAAAATAGTCGATAGTCGGTTTCTCGCCAGGACGGTCTTAGAAAACCCTTTTTTAACCAAATGTTTTCTTTTGTATGATGACTTTTCAAAACTTGCTATGTATGGTATGTATGGCCTAGAACATTATTTATTTATAAATTCACATGCCACATGACGATTGATACTTATTGAAAATAACAGGGTGTTTCTAAATAACCCATAAAAAAGGCAAAATGAAATTTTTTAATGCAAACATACAATTACCTTGAAATTGGTTTAGGTATTTAAAAATCATAATAAAAAATACTATATTTTCTAAATAACCCTTCACAAATTTTAACCCAACGCAGACGAAATCGCGGGGCGTAAGCAAGCACGCTATAAAAAGTATACTTCTAAATAAATTACTCGCACCAACGGTTGGCGACCTCTGGCGTCATATTTCAATGTCAGGGGCGCAAACCTTTTTGTAAAATTAACTTGTGATGTGTGGACTGGACTCCATCTTGGTTGTATTGTTATAAATTTGCATTCTATTAAAGCATGTTTTAGAAAAAGGGGTTTTCAACGCAATGTTTTTCCTTTATTAATATTTAAATGTGTAAATGTATGTTTGTATGTATGTGCACTGTATAAGCTTCATTAAATACGATTTATTAATTTGTTTATTATAATACATTCATAAGCACGCTTATAATTAAATACGAAAATTTTATTTGATTAAAATTATTAATATTAATAATTATAAATAATTATTATTTTATTATTATAAAATTGTATTAATTAATTCTACTATCAAAATTATTTTTATACTCATTATTGTATACCAACATGATGGTAATATAGTAGAACACAACCTTACATTTCAATTTGCACCTTTGTTTTACTATGAAACAATAATATTATTGTTTTTTACTAACCTCTCTTATCTTCATCTGGGTAAGGAGGGAGTTGCGGCAAGGTTACTCCTCGCAGTCAGTGTGAGACGCTCGCGCTCGTAGTAACCTTGCCGCAACTCCCTCCTTACCCAGATGAAGATTCTCCGGATGAATCGAAACATTGTCGGTATCTAAATCGACGATAATTTTACGTGAGTAATTCCCGTGTGTTAAATAAGTTAAAAGTTCCTCTCTTTGAATACTATTCTACTAAAGAATCTGTGATGCCTCAGTATCGAAAGCCAAGCTTCACCACAACCAATGTGCATTTGCTAGAGAATGTCTACCATGCTAACCCTGTGTATCGAAGCTTTCACATTCAAGTATGTGCTAAGCTATTTGCACTCAAGCATTTACGATGAGCTAACTATTCGATCTTGCTGGAACAACTAAACTAACCAAGATCGGAACTATTACCTAACTTCACTGTATAGATACTTTTAATTTTATGGCCTTAAAGTCAAAAGTATCTGCACGGTGAAGTTTTTTTACGACGAGCTCTGAACGGTGAAGGAAAACATCGTGAGGAAACCCGCGGCTTAGTCAGCTACACACGTATTGACCATGTCTTTCGTTATAAATTGTCTTCACTATTAAAATCATTTAGAATATTAAATTCCTACAAGATCATCATCTTATAAAACAGAATTAATCAACATAATACATCCTAATGCATCAGTATGTATGTCAAATTATTCAGACAAGCCAATTTAACTGTTTGCAGCGATTAACATAACTTGGCTTAGCCATATCCGCTGGATAGGCATCTAATGGATATTGAAACACGTAGAATAGTCATTTTGGAAAGCTCTTGTATTTTTTGTAGAGATCATTTTTAATTCTGTTTTAAAAGTGACAATGTTTTGTGAAAATTACAATTTATTCGAAAACAACAATATCACGGAATTAAAAAAGCCCGGTTAAAAAAGGTTCAAAGTCCTCGACGCACATGCCGAGCCAGAGCAGATTGTCCTACGATAGCGGTGCTTTCCGGGAGAGTACCGCAGAGGTGAGGCAGAGAATGTGTTGACCCATTCCCTGCCCCGGCTCTGTGGTGCTCTCTGAAGGAGAGCGCCGCCATCATAGGACAGACTATATTCATCTAAAAAAAATATCTTGAGCAGTTATGTTTACAGAATTATTTTTTTAAATTTCTAGGTCATGGTCACCTAAAGTTCATAATTTTTTATAAAAAAAAAAGTATTTGAAATAGAAGCGTGGGTGTTCTACTCATGCATTCAAAATACATTCGTTGATCGATTAATGCTATAAACAGCATATGGATTTTTTTTTGGTCTCATCAAACACTGTGGGCCGGCATGGGTGTCGCGGGCATCGAACGTGCTAATGTTAACACATTCCCTGTCCCACCTCTGCGGTGCTCTCCCGGACAGCACCGCTGTCATAGGACAATCTGCTCGGGCACGGCATGTGTGTTTTGGCACTGATCGGAAAGTATAATCATTTCAAACAAAAAAATAATTTTCCAAATCGGTCGAGGCATCTTTGAGTACCTAATCGATAAACATAAGTTTTAATTTTTATAGTGTTAAACCACACTTTGGTATTATTTCATTAGAAATGAAAAATCTTACCAAAATTTTCAATTCCGACGGGATTCGAACCCGCAATGATACAAACGATCCTCCTTAATTGAAAATTTTGGTAAGATTTTTCATTTCTAATGAAATCGATAAACATACATAAAAAAGCACAAATAAAGATTCCGACGAATTGAGAACCTCCTTTTTTGAAGTCGGTTAAAAAGACTATTCTACAAAAGTGGTATGAGATGGTTCCACTACAGAGTAAGTTATTCGTGTTGACTCACGTCTGTCGGAGATAGGAGGTAAGTTTGGTGCCGCGCTGACTGTTGGACAAACCAACTGACTTCAAACTTCGGCCTATAGATGACTAGCGACCCATTCCGGCTTCACTATATTTTAGACAACAATCAAAAATCAAATCATTTATTTCAGTTAATTTTAAACCGTATAAAAATACAAATCACATCAAAAATACAATCAAATAATTAGAAACAAATAATAATAAATCACTCCTCAAATAAACAATTTAATTAGTGATTTATGATTTTTTTTATACTACTAAGGTGGCAGACAAGCATACGGTCCACCTGATGGTAAGCGGTTACCGGTCGCCTATGGACGCCTGCCCTAGCCATATTACACTATCTATCGTCGCTGTAGAATAAAACACTTCAAAATGTATAGGAATTGACGTTCTGACCACGTGACTCATCTACTTGAAACGTCAAATCCTATACATTTTGAAGTGTTTCTATTCTACAGCGACGATAGATAGTGTAATATGGCTAGGGGGGCTGAGGAGTCACACTCGCGCTGCTGACACTAAAAAATTCAAAACGCCCTTTTTGAAGAACCCCGTACTGTAGTATGGTAATAGTATAATAGTATAATAATAGGTAAACAATTAAAGAGTTAAAAGCAGTGAGTAAAAAAGAACCAGTGTGTCGATAAGCTAGCAATCGATACACGAGGCACTCGCAACTCCAGTTTAAACATTTCCGAACGAACTTCACTCATTAACGACCGTCGGAAAGTATTCAGTACGCTTCAGTTAGTGTGGACAGGGGATGAGCGGAGGCGGGAGCGATTAGCTGAACCAAATGAGATGGAGACTTCCATTTATTTAAATAAATAAATAAATAAATAAATAAATATTGCTGGACATTTTCACACAGCATCATGTAGTCCCAAGCTAAGCAGAGCTTGTGTTATGGCAACCACATGACTGATATACTACTTATATACATTTTTTTTCGTAAATACATACATAATATACATAGAAAACACCCAGACCCGAGACAAATATTTGCAGATCATACAAACATTTGTCCCGTGGCGGGGATCGAACCCGCAATTTTAAACTAACGGACGCACGCGGCTTCTTTGGACTACTTTTTTTTTATCCCACGTGCATTGTTCCGGGATAAAAAGTAACTTGTGTCATATTTCCGGTCATCACCTATCTGTGTTTTAAATTTCAGCCAAATCGGTTCAATGGTTTTCGAGTTATAGAGAAACAAACATACATCCAAACAACCAAAATTTTGCATTGTACGCATAATATCAGTGTGATATATCACAAAAATATCTACGTAGTGCTATTTATTTTATATGAAACAGTAAAAACCAAGCTTTAGGGTGCTGCCACATTATCACGTCTCTACCCCGTCGCATAGCATGACCGTAGCAACACCGTCCCGGCAAAAATGATATTCTTTGTATTGAAATGTATGCGACGCCCCACACCACACCGTTCCTACACCGTCGCGTGCCCTGCCCGTGCCATGGCCGTCTTGTCAATCTCCGGCCGCCATGATTATTTTGCTGACAATCAATGACAAGCCCCGCCCATCTGTCAATCCATGTAACCATCATATTAGTAGCGTAGCCAGGTCAGCCCCTAGGGGCAGCTTTTCAGCCTTTTTCTATAAATAAATAATGCTGGATATTTCACAGCATCATCTAGCTCCAAGGTAAATAGACCTTGTATGGAAACTATATGACTGATAAACTACTTGTAGGTACCTATCCTTTTTTTGTAAATACATAATATTACATAGAAAAACACCCAGACCCGATACATATATTTGCAGATCATACAAACACTTGCGTCGCAGTGGGAATCGAACCCGCAACTTTCTGTGTTTTAGCTGGACCTTCGCACACTGCGCCACCGAGTTGGTTCGTATTGTTGGTACTGGATGTTGATTTATGTACACGGGATTTTATCGCGTAATTTACCTTATTTATCACGACGCGACGATTTGGCTGTTACAATAGCCGTGGTTGCGGGCAGTCTGCCCGTGATTATGTCAAAATGACAGATCATGTCAAAATGAGAGATTATGTCAAAATGACAGATTACGTCAAAAAGACAGATTAGGTGTATATTAAAATGACAGATGGGCCATATCTCGTAAACCACTTATCCCAGACTCTCCGTTCTCTTCAAGTGAAAGCTATTGAAGAGATCTACATTTAAAGTGACAGCTGTCAAACATTAAACGGCCACATCTCGGAAACTACTCGTCCTAGACTCCTCATTCTCAGTTCAAATGAAAGCTATGACCAAGATCTACATTCAAAGTGACAGCTGTCAAACTTTAAAAGGCCATATCTCGGAAACTACTCGTCCTAGACTCTCCGTTCTTAGTTCAAATGAAAGCTATGACCAAGATCTTCATTTGAAGTGACAGCTGTCAAACTTCAAAGCACCATATCTCGGAAACTATTCGTCCTAGACTCCCCGTTCTCAGTTCAAACGAAAGCTATTGAAGAGATCTTCATTTAAAGTGACAGCTGTCAAACTTCAATCAGCCATATCTCGAAACCTACTCATCCTAGACTCTTCCTTTTTAGCTCAAATGAAAGCTATGACCAAGATCTACATTTTCAATAACAGCTGTCAAAATGACATCTGTCATCTGAAATGTAGATCTTGGTCATAGCTTTCATTTGAACTGAGAATGAGGAGTCTAGGATGAGTAGTTTCCAAGATATGGCAGTTTGAAGTTTGACAGCTGTCACTTCAAATGTAGATCTTGGTCATAGCTTTCATTTGAACTGAGAATGAGGAGTCTAGAACGAGTAGTTTCCAAGATATGGCCGTTTGAAGTTTGACAGCTGTCACTTCAAATGAAGATCTTGGTCATAGCTTTCATTTGAACTTTGAACGGGGAGTCTAGGACGAGTAGTTTCCAAGATATGGCCGTTTGAAGTTTGACAGCTGTCACTTCAAATGAAGATCTTGGTCATAGCTTTCATTTGAACTGGGAACGGGGAGTCTAGGACGAGTAGTTTCCGAGATATGGCGGTTTGAAGTTTGACAGCTGTCACTTCAAATGAAGATCTTGGTCATAGCTTTCATTTGAACTGAGAACGGGGAGTCTGGGACGAGTAGTTCCCGAGATATGGCCATTTGAAGTTTGACAGCTGTCACTTCAAAGATTCAAGGTTCAAGATTTCAGATTCAAGGTTCAAAATTCAAGAATCAAGGATCGAAATCCAGGATCGAAATCCAGGATCGAAATCCAGGATCGAAATCCAAGATCAAAACCAAGGATCGAAATCAAGGATCGAAATCAAAATCGAAATCAAAATCAAGGATCAAAATCAAGGATCGAATTCAAGGATCGAAACCATGGATCGAAATCAAGCGCTGATTTTGTTGAGCGCGATAAGGTAAAAATATCCTGAAATTTAAATGACATGGGCACACTACTAATCCAACAACGAGTGTGAAAGAGACAAAGCTACCAAGAAAGCATCTCAACAAGACCAACAATCCTTATAACCAAGATTAAATGATAATAGATCGTTGTGTAGTCGTGATAAGGTTCAAAATCCTTTGTACATTAAATGTCAGTCAGCATTCTACTTTATACATTATATTGGTACATTTGGTGACAGCTGTCACTTTAAATGTAGATCTTGATCATAGCATAAGTATTTATTTATAAGAATAACGATTTTATTTTTTGTTGATGATGAAGATGTTATCTTGTTTTGAAGTTTATCAAAATACGGCTTCGCGGCTGTGCCCCTATTTGATAGTTTTATTTTGGGGTATTGTACCTTGACTGTCCATTAGTAGGAGCACGAGGATATACTTATAAGGATATATTGGTCCTCGTGCAGGAGCAGTAGGAGAATCGAGTAGGAGCAAGAGGAAACGCTCCAATATTGGTTAGATAATAATTCAGTTATTTTTCTCACTTCACAAAGTCTTTCAAGTACCCCCATTTATACACATATACATGTACACATTCTAAACCTATCAAATATCACCCCTAAATATCAAGTAGGTATATAATTTATAATTTTTACCTACGAAAATTCTCCCAAAGGATTTCCTTCTGAGTCGGTAAATACCCCAAATTTGAATTGAAAACCCCCCATCTAGCATCACTGAATGCGTTCCGCACGTTATGTGACATTTATCAAACGTCAAAATCCCATACTGCCCTCCGAAATCAAAGTGTAGTAACAGCAAAAACACGATTTCGAGAAAAAAGATAAGCTTACAAATTAAAAAAATATCCAGTTATTCATAAAACCTTGAATGTAGAGTGAAAGTACACTTAATCTATACCAACCAACCAGTAATAAAGCGGAAAAGTTTATTTGTTAATTTGTTTGAACACGCTAATCTCAGGAGCTTTGAGGAAGGATATAAGCTACTTTTCATCATCATCATCATGATCGCAATAATTATTATGCCATCACTATGGATTATAATTGGGTTTTTAAAAAGGTTTCTTAAAAGTCTGTTTTTTTAAACCTTGTAGATAAAACTCCCATTTAAAGTTACACAAAATATGATGAAATATTGCACTTTGCTAGTAAACCCGACAAAATGTGTGTAATATGTATTTTAGTGTGGTTTAGCTTGTAAACGCTCTATATTTACGATAGTATTTTACAAAAAAATTGAGTGATAAGTTTTAAAATGGGCTTTCAGAATAATTGTGTGTTTAGCATAAAACCAACAAAATGTCTATTACTGTGGTATAGGCTCGGGATTACGCTTCGCAAAACGGTTATGCGACGGTCCTAGTATGATACGGTCTTACTGTGTAAGGTGCTATTTTCGTGACGGGCTCGGTCATGGCTCGGCCCGCTTATGATACTGCGCAGTGAGCGATGACCTTTATTCCCAAAACGTTTAAGATAGAAATGTTAATGTAAATGAATTTATCAAATTCATTTACATTAACATCTCTATCTTCAATTGTTAGTCAATCAGTCAATTGTTAGTCTTAGGTACGACCAAATAAATATTTGGGATAAGTCATGTAGTTGTTTAGAAGCTTTTTAAAGAATACATTGAAATATAAATAATTTGGTAATTACTCGCCATGACAATAAATGAGCGAGTAAGCTACTATTGCGCTGATATTTTTGACGTCAGTAGAGTTACAACACTTCTTTAAAATTACGAGGGTAATAGAGTCACTTAGACGATTTATTAGAAGTAAAAATAGATACGTAATGTTTACTCAATTTGTCAGTATCAGTTTTGTTTCCATAGTTTTAAAGGTTACGAGCTAATATTTTATTTCGCTCCAATTTTTTGCACAAGGCTTACATAATTCTTACTTGCTGCTATATTTACAGCGTCGATAAAAATCGCGTTTTTCTTTCAATTGGAGCAAACTAATACACGACATACAGAGTGAACTTGAAAATAATAAACATCGTATATTAAAGGGCTTCGAATATTCTTAAAAATATTAAATCATTGATTTACATGGTGATTGACAGAAAATATTATTATTTAGTTTACATTATTTAAACTCTCACGGTTTATAATAATAATATCAAAGTTGTCAAAGTTGTCCGGGACTCTATAGTCCCGAGATGTTCAAATTGACATACAAAATAATAATAATATATTTTATTTCGGACAACTTGGTAGTTTAGCTAGCACGTTCTTGATTGATCGTTGAAGTTAAACAACGTTGTGCGCGGTCTCTACTTGGATGGGTGACCGCAAGTGGCATTACGAGCTGAGCGCTTCCGTGCTTCGGAGGGCACGTTAACTGTCGGTCCCGGCTTTTAAGTCGTCAAGCCATGACGGGAGCCTTTAGGCGGCCTAAAAACTCCGTTACCAGAGTTGGCCACTAGCTCATACAAACTTACTTAGCTACTTACTTAGTCTCATATTTCACTTCACATTTTTTTTCTTTCGGCTATGTTTTGCTATCGCGTAAATTTGAGAAACCCTAACGATATACACATATAATATTCTCATCATATTCATAACAGAAAGCTGATTATAATCTCAACCTCCTCCAAGATAATTTTCGCCACAAATTACGTGTCATCAATCACAGCGACAAACAATTAGACATGCCGCGCGACTTTCGGAGAACGCTGATAAATCACGCGACAATGTTTTCTCGCATCATTAGGATGAAGAGCCGTGTTTGCTGAATGGGATCGTGCCGATATGGCGGCGTACCACCAACTCTTAAAGCAATGTCAAAACAAGATGAAAACAGTCCTACGTTAGGCTGGTTTAATTTAGGGAACATGGTGGAATCACTCTCCAAAGGTAGAGTAGGCGGTTCCTCTACAACGGGCCGGCCCATCTGGCCCACTTGCCCGTGGTCTTTCGACCAACAGTTGATGTCGGATAGTCGGCTATAATTATGTCTATTGGTGGCGAAAACTTTGCTTGCGAGTTCTAGACATATGCGGTTGTGGCGCCATCTATGTTGAAGCTCTTAGTGAGTATGTCTATGTAGTTCATCTAGCGACAGGTAGATGTCCCTACAAGGATTGTTTCCACCTTGTTTGGATTCGACCCAAAATAATCTTATTTTATTACTGCCGCAGTCCTGCATCGAATCGATGACTTGACACTTGATACTCCAGTATGATGTCACCAAAACATTCCTGCGTTAAGATTAAAACAATGTTAACTTAGGCCAGCGTTAGGCCTGCGTTAGGCTTACTTTAACCTTTTAGTCTTATCTGAGTACAGAATCAGAGTAATCTTAATTTGACATTGCTCTGAGAGTTAATAGTAAGGCCCCTGATCGTGGGTTCCAATTCCGGCCACGCATCAAAACGAAACCGTTTATGTTTTGTTTTGGTTGATAAAAAGTTTTTTAGTAGAATCGAGGGGAAGATTTTGGCCCTAGAGGCACTCTTGAAAAACTCACCCTGTATAACTCAGTTCTGACTGAGAGAAGATGTATACTGTTCTCACAAATATTGTTTGGTATACTTCTAAAGAGTTTGTATTTTAATGTATGGTTGATGGCCGCGCGAAAAAAACAGGCACCAACCTCCCATACAAAATCGTCATGGCCATTTCTAAGCTTATGTTATCAACACCGTTTTTATGACGGCTTCTTTCAATTCAGTCCAAAATCCTTAGCATCTTAAGATTGCACCTTGTTTTTGCAAAGTCTATTCTCCTTCTTAGAAAATAAGATCTCTATTTCTATGGCAAGCCACTAAGTGAGACAAGAAGTGTCAGGTTTTGTTAAGAATGTATCATAGTGTAAGGAAATATGGTTGGTTTTTGTGTGTGACGTATAGTGGCGTCTCATTAGGAATACCTGAGAGTTGAGACACTTGGCTTTTCTTTGTTCTAGTGGAATGTTTAGTTCTAAAACTGCCTAGAATGTTACACAAAGGAATATTTTGTAAGGGACTTGTAGACCTCTGGTAGGACTCTAGCAAAGTTCCTTTCATCCTTTCTAACCTTTTTAGGGTTCCATAGTCCTGAAAAGGAACCCTTATTTAAAACTACTACTTAAGTCTTTGCCTGTACCTACCTACTACCTATACCTACCTACCTAACCATTAAGAACTAATCTTTACCTTTTATGTACCTACCTATTGTTTAAAATTGTTTGTCTAAAAAATTGTTTGTTATACCTACTTATGTTAGTGTTCGTCTTACATTGTAAATGTACATACAGACGTAACACACACACAGGTGTGTGTTACCGAATAAATTTTTATCTATCTATCTATCTATCTTATAGTTTCGTCATGTCCATCTGTTTGTCTGTGTGTCTGTCTGTCCGAGGTTTTGCTAAGAGACCGTTAGTACTAGAAAGCTGTAATTTTGTAGGGATGTGTATGTTAATTACGCCGATATTTTAGAAAATATTTTTTTAGGGTAGCTCCCGTATACGGAACTCTTCACTGCGCGTGACCCAACACGCACTTGGCCGGTTTTTTACTTAAAAATTTTTATGAAAGCGAATATTAATGCTCCATACTTCCCAAACAAAATAATATTCCTTTTTACCAAGAGATTTCCGGAAATCAATCAAAATATTTTCAATAAGTAGATACCTAAATGATTTTCCGTGAAAATTTTCCTCGTTATTTATAAGTATGTTATATTTTAGTCTTCCTTTTATATTAAAGCCGATTGAGACGATATTAGTCTCGGTTGTGACATCAGACAAAAATACGAGCAGGATGGTGAATAAACGGGTCCCCCCCCCCCCTTAGCAAGAGCAAAAATTAAAAAATATTCGCGGAATAGGTAAGTACCTACCAATTTGTATCTACTCACGTCCAGGGGTTCTAAAGTTATATCATTCTTTTGTTTTTCTCGAGTTTTTTTTTTAATTTAGAATGCTTGGCCGGAACATTCGTGTTGGAGGTGGCTAAATATTATTATAAGTAGGTAATGCTTATAAGAGTGCTTGTAGAAGTCCGTTTTTTTTGCCGGACAACGGACCGTCAATAAACGAAATCCATATAAACGGCATAAATTGTAAAAACACGTTGTCCGTTGTCCGGCGAAAGAAACGGACGTCTACAAGCGCTCTGAGGAATACAGTCGTGGTCACATTTTAGTTCCTAATACAAAATTTTGGTAACAAAGCCTTCTTAAAGCCCTCCGGTGACCTTGAAACTCCATCTCTATTACCATCATCTCATACGATCCTTTCTTATGCTGCGAATACACGCTGGGCCAGCCTAAGCCAGCGCGAGTGAAGGCGAGTCGACGCAAGGCGAGTGGTACCACCCACACGCTTGGCGAGTCGACGAAAATCAATGTAAGTTGGCGCTCGTGTTCACTCGGCCAGCTAGGCGAGCGATGGCAAGAAGGGGAGTGGTGCTGCCCATACGTTGGCACTCGCGTTCACTCGGCGAGTCTAGGCCAGCGCGTGTACGGGCCTTTAAAGTTTAGGTAACAAACTTGTTGCGTAACAAAATTATGAAGATTACCCACAATTACCCAGTTTACAGAATTTACACAGATTTGAGTTCACGCGAATTACCTGTGTAATTAGCTGAAAATGAGTTTGACTTGAGTAGGATTAGGCTAGTAATTTAGCTTGGTAGCCCATTTTTAATATTAGAGGGTACCTAAAGGTCTGCGCTCATTATAGCGCTCCGTAAAATGTACGCAGAATAAATAAAATCAGATTGAAGATAGTAATAATAAGTAAAATAAGTACATTTTGATAAATAAATAAATAAATATTGCTGGACATTTCACACGGTGATATTTTTTTAAAGTGTTACAATGGGCGACCTGATCGCTGAAGAGAAGTAGAATAACAAATATTTAGAGGTACTCACAAACTCTCGCATTTCTAATATTACTATGATACCGTTCCGCTTCAGTGGACAGACAGTCTTAAGCGTCGTTTACATGGTACTAGTTTTTTGGCTCGAAGATGAGAGAAATTCGCTCTATGAAAATGCAGTGAAAAGCAATTTTCGACGTTATGGGAACTCCTTACTGGAATAACTAGCTGCCGCCCGCGGCTTCGCCCGCGTGGACTATTATTTTGTTTATCCCACGGGAACCATTCATTTTTTCGGAATAAAAAGTAGCCTATGTCCTATTCCCGGTCATTATCTACCTATGTTTCAAATTTATGCCAAATCGGTTCAGAAGTTATGGAGATACGTGGCAACAAACATTCACACACACACACACGGACTTTCGCCTTTATAATATTAGTAGGATAGTAGGATTAGTAGGATAGTAGGATTAGTAGGATTAGTATATTAGTATTAGTATTATTAGTATATTAGTATTAGTATGATTATGGAATAAAAAGTAGCCTAATGTCCTAATTTAAATTTCAGCCAAATCGGTTCAGTGGTTGTCGAGATATAGAGGAACAAACATACATACATCCATCCAAACATCCAAACTTTCGCATTTATAATATTAGCACGTATACTTAATATTGGCACGTTAAATTGTCAGTCCCGGCTTTTAAGTCGTTAAGCTCTGACGGAGACCTTAGGTAGGCGGCCTAAAAACTCCGTCACCAGATATGGCCACTTCTTCATACGAACTTACTTTTAACTTAGTGTGATATTAGTGTGATTTGTTTTCAACTTTTATCATGGTTACAAACATAAATATTATTAGGTATCGGGATAATTATCCCGTTGATAATAATATTTATGATTTGCTTTCATAGTATCTTCGAGGCGAGAAACTCGCACCATGTAAACGGTGCTTTTCTTTCTTATTTATCCGAACCTGTGTTTTGAATATTAAACCTCTGTAAGGCGGATCACGTTGTATTCCCAAGGACATGAAATAGCCTGAATAAGGACCAAATATTTTATTCTATACCTTTGTAAAGGTGAAGGAAATGAAATACTTAGGCGGGCTACACACACGTCTCACTCTTTTTATTAAAAAAAAAAAACTGAAATCTTGGGCCTTTACATCTTTACTAGATGATTTATATAGGTACAATAGTCTTTTTTAAACTTTCGCGATCACTATTCATATTGAAAATTTTATGGACACGGGATTTTATCGCGTAATTTACCTTATTTATCCCGAAACGTTTCGGCTATGTTACAACAGCCGTAGTCGCGGGCAGACCTAAATAAATATTATAAAATATGTATATTATTAAATAGTATGCGTGACAAGTCACGCATCTGCCACTTTATTGTCTATCTTTGTTAGCGACCAAAATCGGTCTCAAACTCTCAAATATAACAGTTCAGTGACCAAGCAAAAGCTCTGTCACTCTCATCTCAACGAGACCGAACGCAACAAAAGATATCTACGCGATCGTTTTGACAGTTTAAGACTAATTTGAGGTTTGAGACAAGTTGGACAATCAGCCCGCTGGTCTGGCATCTTTCTTACAGTTACGTTACACTGATGCTATGCACGTCACGCGCACGCCACGCATGTGGTGTAACCCGGCCTTAAACTGTACAGTTGTTCTATCTCACGAAGTCCGTTTGGTCTTAATTGTGTGTGTGTTCACATGCACGTTGTTTCTGTGTGCGTAAGCTCGAGAGCGCTCAGAATCGGCCCACGCACACAGAAACAACGTGCATGTGCATCTACACACACAATTAAGACCAAACGGACTTCGATAGATAGAACGACTGTAGTATAACGCTGTCTGCTACGCCTTTAGGTAGATACAATCGTGTGTGTAGCCCGTACCCAGGTGTGTGTTAAGTTACTTTATGTTCTTTGGTATTGCAAAACATTGTTTTTTAGTATTGTACGTTTATGAAAAAATATTAGCTATTTACACTCTTTCTTATTGCTAAGACTAGTAAAATGTTCGCGCTATGAAGTTTTTCGAATTTATTTGGTGTATGCCAAATAGACTGGATGAATAAATTAGGACCATACTGTTAGTAACTTTAGCTAAAAGGTAAAAGTTGAAGTAATTTCAAAATAGGTCTTGGAAAAAGAAATTTATAAGTATAAGAATGTCATAAACTTTCAAAATTTCATTTATACTTAACTAGCGGACGCCCGCGGTTTCGCCCGCGTGGACTACGATTTTTTATCCCACGGAGACGTTCATTTTTTCGAAATTAAAAGTAGCATAAGTCCTATTCCCGGTCATTGGGGATCTAAAGCTGTATTTTAAATTTCAGCCAAGTTAAACAGACTTGGCTTTATTATATATAATTATTGTTGAGTAATAGAGGAACAAACATACCTACATTCATCCATCCATCCATCCAAACATCAAAACTAGGCCCAAGTAGGATTCTCGTAAAACTCAGGTAGAAATAAGCCTTAAATAAATATTTAGTTGCTTAGCATCCAGATAAGCCAATAATAGATTTTAGATTAAAAAATATTCGATAACTTTTACTTAGGTTGTACCTATCCAAATAAAAGGGGGTCAGAAACCTCTAAAATAGATATCGAATTTCTTTAACTAAAAATATCAAGTTATCTTAAGTTAATCTAAGTTATCTTATAACATTGGGTGAATCAATCACTAAATTTAATATTCGCCCTCAAGATTTTGCAAATATTTAAGTTTTCTTATCGTTATTTCAGAGGTGTGAGCTCACTCTTTCTTAGAGATGCCATGCGATCGCTAAAGCCGCATCTACCGATTTATATCAATGCAAATAATAATTCAAATTATCAAAACCAGGTCAAAACCATTCTATATTCAAAAGAGTACCTATCATAAAACATTCTATTTAAATTTCGAATTGAAAAGAAAGAATCTACACCTGCCAGTATTCATTAAGAACAAATCAAAATCTATTCTACTGGGCATTTACAAAAGCGACAGAAAAGAGTATTTATTACAGTGAAGATTAATAAAAAGAAAAAAACTAAGCGAGTATTTTTGAATGGAATTCACACTTCGGCGTTTTTGAATAAAGAATAAATTTTTGGGATACTCTCTCAGGTAAATAGATTTTCGTTCAATACTCTGAACAGACAATGTTTTCGAAGAATTCATCCTTGGAGGGGTTTGAAGGCTTTTAAAAGTAATCTCTAATTACACAGCGACGAGGGGCTATACTTAAATTTCAAGGCGAGTTTTAGAAACGTTATACTATCACAAGCTGTAAACGGTGAAGAAAAACATCGTGAGGAAACAGTTGGTGTTAAGTTAGGCTAGTGTAATATGAATGGCTTGCAACATGTCACAATTCACAATACATGAAATCTACACTTAATATAATAAAGCGGAAGAGTTTGTTTGTTTGTTTGAACGCGCTAATCTCCGGAACTAGCAGTCGGATTTGAAAAATTACTTCTGCATTTGATAGCTTATTTTTTTAAGAAGTTTTTTTTTTTTTTTAATAAAAATAAAATAAAAAAAATAAAATAATAAAGACAATTTTTTTTAATTCTCACACCATCACAGCTACTCACACTAATATTATAAATGCGGAAGTCTGGATGTTTGGATAGATGGATGGATCATTGTATTTCTTCAAAGGGATGGATGTATGTTTGTTCCTCTATAACTCGTCATCCACTGAACCGATTTGGCTGAAATTTAGAGTATAGATAGATAATGACCGGGAATAAGACATAGGACTTTATCCGGGTACCACGCAAGCGAATCCTCGGGCAGCAGCTAGTTCATTATAAAATCCAAATCCACTACATCCATCTCACTTCAATATTCTTAGTTTGAAAGAGATAGAACAGCTTTCGTGACAATAGAAAACCTGCAAAACCAACTTAGCATTTCTTACGGAAATGTCTGCCTTACTTGTTGAGCCGCAATTTTACATTATTTATTGCCTTCTACGACTTTATAGACGGAAAAGAATTTAAACAGAAAAGTGGAATTTCGTACAAAGAATGTATGATGTATAAAGAAAACTACTAGCTTCTGCCCGCGGCTTTGCTCGCGTGGTATCCGAGTAAAAGTAACCTATGTCCTATTCCCGGTCTTTTTATCCCGAAAAAAATGCATGGTTCCCGTGGGATAAACAAAATAGTAGTCCACGCGAAGCCGCGGGCGTCAGCTAGTGAAACAATATGAAACAGTAGACGTTTTGTTTTGGTTGACAAAAAGTTTTTTAGTAGAATCGAGGGACAATGTACCTACCACTCAGCTAACATAAAACTTTTGAAACTATCATGGTTGCAAACATTGTAAACACTATAAACGGGATATTTACCATGATTTTTGGATTTTAGAGTCTCCCGATATTTCGGCACAGTTGCATGCGCCATGATCACGGTAAACTGAAGTTTTTGCGAGTTTGTGGGTAATCACGTGCAGACGAAACGGTCTATCCTCTTTCTAAGTCTTTTACTACGTCGAACATCAGTACCACCGGTCTCACTTTCCATAAATATCCCGTTTATAGTGTTCATTCAGCTAACATAGCTCTGTAATTTAACTAGGAGTAGTTTAGTAATGAATTAATACCCCTGTCTCCTAGACGTCTCAATTGAAACTCAGTCGAGGTAATCGCTTGGCAGCCGGCAAGCCATCAATAATGCCGAATTGGCAACGCTAAGCCATCAACAAGTGGACCGGAAACTCGGACGTCTAACTTTATGAACCACTTTTGGTCAAAACGCAAATTAAATATTTGAGACGTTCTTACTCTTCAGAATCGCATACAAAAATGACAGTTGGTGAAAGTTAATGTCAATGATTACTTTTAAGGTTCGAGCACATTATGCCGGGCTGCAGCGGGGCGGAGCGGGCCGCAGCGCAGCGCAAAATGCTTAGGCGTGGGACATACAGAAAAGACGTAAGACGAGGACGCGTCGCAGACATATGTCTCTTCAGCGTCCCTTTCATAGAAAATGTATAGAAGCGTCGCGCCGCAAAATACAGAAGAGACGGGGCGCCGTCACATTTTGTATGAAAGGGACACGGAAGAGACAAATGTCTGCGCCCCGTCTCTTCTATCTGGCCTGCGCCTTAGCACATTGTGACGGGCCTCTTTAGCGCTTCAGTATTCGTGTGTAAAACATTATTAAATAACAATTCGAGATACAGAATGAACGAATTTCGTTATGAATAAACAGAGTTAATACTGAAACACGTGAATTATGAATTGATATCCAGAATTATTTCGAGTTGAATCGAAGCTGTTCAAAGCTCCGACAAGTGCATTTAACGAACGCTTAAAGCTCAAAGTATATTGAAATAATTCGCAAACGCCACAGTGGTTTCTATAAAGTTGGTTTACTGCATTTATTAAGTTGAAATTATGGGATACTAGCTGCCGCCCGCGGCTTCGCTCGCGTGGTACTCGGATAACAAGTAGCCTTTGTCCTATTCCCAGTCACTATCTATCTACATTTAAAATATAGCCAAATCGGTTCAGTGGTTGTCGAGATAAAGAAGAACATAAGTACATCCAAACATCCATCCAAACTTTCGCATTTATAATATTAGTGTGATGTGATATAATATTAGTGTGTTAGTGGAATAACAGTCAGGGAACATTCTGTCATTTTTCTTTCAGTTTGAGACACGACCGTGAAAAGTAACCGTACCACGAGTTTCTCATACTCACACTCGCAGTAAAATTTTCCAGCTACATTTTAAGTGAGTATACAACGTGGTCATTAATATTAGTTAAATTGTTTACTATTTTGTCATACCACATTTAAAGAGCTTTATTTTTCACAGTTGTCGAAAAGAAGTGAAAGTGTTTTAGCACAATAAATCAAGCTCACACGTTTTACATAATAATTTTCATAGCTAAAACGCTGATATAATGGTACAATTTACCATAAAATATGTCAAGCAATTTTACTTCATATACAGCCATTGTATTAAGAAGACATATTTTACGTTGTTTTTTTTTTACTTTTATTACTATCACCTACACCCGTCATGTCCCACTGCTGGGCAATGGCCTTTCTTTGTTGGTGTTATCCAATACTGTCTTATGCTTCACCTTCGCTAATTCGTCCCTCCCTACCCCCAAGGGTATGGTGGGTCAGAAGTGCGCTTGCTGTCGGTCTAACTTAGCTGTTTAAAATTCACTGTGTCTCATCATGAAGTGAAATTAATTTAATAAAATTAAACTCAGCTCTCGAAGAAATACCACTTTATTCACTGGTATACAATTACATGAAATGAGATTGGTATAACTTAAACTTTCTTCCAATGATAAAACTTATTATTATAATTATAATTATAATTATATATAAAAATTATAGCGATTTTAGGAGACAACTTGGTGGTCAAGATATTTTTCCAGAATGAGCCGTTTTTCGTCTGCCTCGCCCTTTTTAAAGTGCCTGTCAGTAGACATACTCTTTAATGGGCGAGAAATACGAAAAACTTCCAAGTCTACCAACTTGTCAACTTCCTACAAAATTAACGAACATCCTTAGATTTATCAAGTGACTTAATAAACTGCAGAAACAAAAACATTCTTCCGGTGTTACCATAAATCGAATGAAATCATAGACAAAAGTCAACAAACATCCTTAATTTTATCAAATGACATAACAAAATGCAAAACTAACTATTTTATAGTTCCGGTAAAATCAATATTCGAATAAATTAACAAAATATTTATAAAAAAATCATCAGATCATTACATTCGGCCATCCGACGTTATGCGATCTCCTGACGCATAATAATATAGTTACTTACATAGATACAAAAAAAAAAAATATTTACATATAGAATTATTGAATCATCCAATACTTATATTTAGTAATTTAAAAGATACAACATTGGCGTATGCACAGAGTTTTAAGTTCTTATGATACAGAAAGAAAGAAATTATTTACAATATGGTTAAAATCATTACATTCGGTTGTTAATTAGTTTCAGATTGATTTGTTGTTTGTTGGTGATTGTCTGATGTTATGTTTTCACCATCAACTACATTGTCTTCACTTTCTGATGATTCTGAAGTGGCACTTATATTATTTGAAATATTATTCCCATTAAGTTGAGAAGAGTTGATATTTATCCAAGGTCTTATTCGGTCAAAAGCAACTACACTGTTAAATTTGTTTTTGCGTTTACTGAATCCAGGAATTTCAGCAATTTTATATCTATCATTCCCTAATACTTCAGTAATTCTAAATGGACCTATAAATTTTGATAAAAGTTTAGTGCTTTTACCCTTATTGTAAAAATTTGTCCGAGTGATTTTAATTAAATCCCCTTGGTTATAGGTTGGAGCAAAACTTCTACCAGCATCGTAATTGTCTTTTTGTTTTTCTTGACTATTTTGAATATTAGTGCTCACCTCTTTTCTTATGTTTTCAAGTGTTGCAGATGCAGTTATTGGGTCAACATCCACATCCATCTTATTACTCAAACTATCTCTCAATCTGACACCAAATAAGACCTCAGTGGCGGTTTTTCGAGTAGAAGAATTAACAGCATTGTTGATTCCCCACTGAATTTTGCCCAGACACATGTCCCAGTTGCGTTCGTCATCATCGTCATTATATTTAGCAAGGGCTTGTAAAATAGTTTGGTTATATCTTTCAGCCTGACCATTCGCCCTGGGACATGCGACGGCATTGAGCACATGTTTAATACCATGATCACTACAAAAGCGCTTAAAAGTTGATGAAGTGAAAGAAGTACCTCGATCTGATATTATTCGGGATGGTAGTCCAAAATCATAAAAAATGCTTGTAAGCGCTTTTAATGTGGTCTTTGTTTTTGTATTCTTAACTGCTCTAACAAATAAGTACTTCGTAAAACCGTCAACAATTGTTAGTATATAGGCATTTCCGTTTTTACTTTTAATGAACGGACCGAGATGGTCAATGTGGACTGTATGAAACGGAATGCTTATTTTTTTTATCGGATGCAGTTGACCGGTCTTACGTCTAGCAGAATCGTCCTTATTGTAGGCACACTGAATACAGGCTTTCACATATTTTTTTACAAATCGTCTCAATTTTGGGAACCAGTACAATTGTTGAATTCTCTCAGTTGTTTTAGAAATACCTAAATGTCCAACATCATCATGGTTTGACCGACATATTTGCCAACGAGCATCTTTAGGAACAACTAAACAATTATTTTCACCGACTCTCCTGTAAACTCTATGATTTTTAATTAAATAGTTTTTCCTGATGTCTCTAGCTTCCTCGTCGCTTTCTGGTTTAAGTATTTTTATAATGCGAGCTATGTCCGGATCTGATATTTGTAATGTCAAAAGCCAATTATCGGTCTCAATACTATATACCCCAATAGTCGATTCATTGTTAGTCTCGGTATTTGGCGTTGCATTACGACTCAACGCGTCTACGTGAGCCATACGCGTCCCCGGGCGATATTCAATATCGAAAGTAAATTCACTGATTTGTAGCCACCATCTCGCTATGCGAGGCACCAAATCGCGTTTTGTCAAAGTAGTCCGAAGGGCGTTACAATCTGTGACAATTTTGAAATGTAACCCTAACAGATAGACCCTAAATTTCTTCAACGAGCACACGATCGCCAGTGTTTCTAGTTCGTAAGAATGCAAATGACGCTCCTCAGGAGAGGTTTGCCGACTAAAGTAGGCAACTGGTTTAAGAACCCTCGGACAATTTTGCCATTGCATTAATATTCCACCAACACCTAAAGCGCTGGCGTCCGTGTGTAACTCGGTTTCAAGTTTTGGATTGTAAAGAGCAAGTGTTGGCCTGTCGATCAAATTTTCCTTTAAAAGCGAAAATGCGCGAGATTCGTCTTCTGTCCAACTGAAAGCAACCCCCTTTTTAAGTAGATTTGTTAGGGGTCTTGCAATCTCTCCGAAACCTTTGACAAATTTTCTGAAATAACCTGCCAGACCTAAAAATTGACGGACCTCGTGTACATTGCGTGGGATAGGAAATTCTCTTACGGCCAGAACTTTATTCTCATTAGGTTTTATGCCATCTGCCGATATTTCATAACCGAGATAAGTAATTGAGTGGTCGAAAAAGCGACATTTTGACAATTTAAGCGTGAGACCGTTTTCGCGCAAGAGTTTCAGAATACCCTCCAACCTATTAAACCCTTCCTCTAAGTCAACAGATGGAATAAGTATGTCATCTAAATAGGCCAAAGCCGACTCGAAGCGCTTCGATCCTAGCATGTTGTTAATGACCCGTTGAAATACGGCGGGTGCGTTAGCGAGCCCAAAAGGCATTCTTTTAAACTCATAATGCCCGTCAGGTGTGACAAACGCGGTGAGCGGTTGACTGTTCTCAGCCATAGGGACCTGATAGTATCCTGAAGCTAAGTCAAGAGAGCTGAAGTACTTATTTCCGCTAAGGTTAGTTATTTGATCTTCAATCAAAGGCAAAGGGAAACAATCTTTCCTAGTTTTATTATTTAAAGCCCTATAATCAACACATAGACGTAACTCCCCTGACTTTTTCTTTACTATCAAAATTGGACTCGCATAATCGGACTTTGACTCTCTTATTATATCATTTTCTAATAGATCACTGACTATTTCCCGTACTTGACCCCTTTCAGAGTGCGATAAGCGGTAAGGTCGATATACAACAGGCCTATCATCCATCAAATCTATCTTCATCTCTACCGATTTTGTGCAGCCAATTTCACTCAAGTTAAATGCAAAGCAGTCACGGTAAGATGCTAAAAGTTCATAAAGTTTATCTAATGTTTGATCATCAATTTCCGGCCCTACCTTTATATCAGATCTCTTTAAGGGTTCTAAACTTGAAATATCTGTCGCGATCCTATTGCATTGCAACGTTTCTTTTTCAACGAAAGGCATTGCTCGGGCGATTAGGGTATTTGCTTGTAAGGTAAGGTCTTTGCCAGACAAATTTGTCACAACAAGATGGCACCTTCCGTCCTTCACACGATAGGCACCTTGTTGCAAATTAAATTCTCTACCCGGTTCAATTCTACTATAACCTTCTACGTATACATCCCCTGAAAAATTAGAACCCTCCGCTGCAACTTCAATTAATCCTGACAAAGGGACTTTGATAGAATTTACCGTAGTTAATTTTAAGTTATGTTCGCTTTCATCATTTTTATCAAAACTAGGACTTCTATAGAAAAATAGTTTGCTATGGTCCTTGAAGACAGTTACAGAATCTAGTTCGGTAAAATTTTGTCCTATCAGTAATGCCGTTTGCATAACATCATCGTTGACTACAAGGACTTCAACAGTCGCTTCAACATCATCGATTTTGATGTCTACGAAGCTCCTATAGACGGGTGTTACCGTAGCGTTACCGAACCCCTTGATAATTGGCAGTTGTGTATAAACTCTGGTTAAACTCAATTCCCTAGCATCAGATTCCCGCATCAAACTACATTCACTGCCAAAATCAATGTAGGCATTAAAACTTTGATTATTGACTTTTATCTGTTTGAAAAACTTGTTATTACTGTCACAAGTGGTCGAAATAGTCAACGTTTTTCGTTCTTCACGGTCTGTTGATTGGGGAACCGAACGAGGGCCCAATGGTGTAAGTTTACACTGAATGTTATCGTGACCTACCCTATGACATTTCTGGCACTTGATTATTGGCTTTAAGCATTTGAGATAAGAATGTCCTTTTGTCCGACAATTGTAACAAGTCAGTGAGCTATTATTCGATGTAGAAGTTAAATTCCCTGCGCGTGTAGGAAAAGAGTCATTACGTTTCCTAATAATGGGTAAGCTATCAGTCGTAATGCGTTGTGAACTGAGAAAATTCAACAAATCTTCGGGTTCCTCACACTGTAAGGCTTGAGCGCCGTTTCTTATAGATTTATCAACAATACCATGGATTATACAGTCTGCGGCTTTTTTTCCGCTGATTTCACATCGGTTAAGAAGTGCTAGCTTTTCGTAGAAATATTCACGCAAGTTTTCATTGTATCGTGTATTACGAGCTAGCATTTCTTCCAGAAGCCGACCATAATTTTGCTCATCTGGAAACGCCTTCTTAAGTTTTTCTTGCCACTGGGGCCAACTGAATACTACGCTCGGAAGGGCTTCGAACCATTTCTTTGCGAGGCCCACGAGTTTTTGTAGAGCAAAATGTATGGTCTGCTTCTGGTCCCATTCATAAATAGAAGCGCACTCGTTAACTTTCCTAACCCAACTGTCAATGCTCTGCGATTTACTGGAAGGGTCAAACTCCGGTACAACATTATTCAAATTATTGTTGCTCAATCTGTGGCTATCAAGCTTTCGATCTTTTTGCACAGTATTTAAAATTTCAGCTATATCTCTAGTCGACCAACCTTTGGACGACTTCTTTCGACGCTTGGGCGCACGTGAAGAACTCGACGTGGTGGAACTCGACGAAGTAGACCTGCGCCTCTTTCTTGATCTTCTCTTCGCACGCTTAGTCTTGCTTGTTGAGGTTTTCCGCCTCCGTTTAGGATGCTTGCGTGTAGATGGAGGCTGTTCCTCCGGAGTCATGGCATCGTCGGAGTCCATTGCCTCAAAACAAGATTTACAAAATCATTATAATATCTGGGTAATCAAGTAAAAATTATTCAAAGTTATACACTAGTGATCGTATTGAATAAATGAATTTGACTTTGACTTTGAATTTTAATTTACTTTTGGCTAACTGTTGCTTCCACGCAGTCCATGTAATTTTGTGACGTACTTAGTCACGTACAGGTACTGCGGGTAGCTTTTAATTAAGCTAGGTATTCAAAACTTTAGGCATGCATAGCCCTCTTAACTAATTTTTACTTCCACGCAGTCCATGTAATTTTGTGACGTACTTAGCCACGTACAAGTCCTGCGTGTGCCTTTAAATTAAGCTACCTATTTAAAACTTAAAGCATACATAGCCCTTTAACTGATTTTTACTTCCACGCAGTCCATGTAATTTTGTGACGTACTTAGCCACGTACAGGTCCTGCGTGTACCTTCAAATTAATCTGCTTATTTAAAACTTCCACGCAGTCCATGTAATTTTGTGACGTACCTAGCCACGTACAGGTCCTGCGTGTAGCCTTAACATAAGCTACCTATTTAAAACTTCCACTCAGTCCATGTAATTTTGTGACGTACTTAGCCACTTACAGGTCCTGCGTGTAGCTCTAACATAGGCTATTCAAAACTTAAGGCATACATAGCCCTTTAACTGATTTTTACTTCCACGCAGTCCATGTAATTTTGTGACATACTTAGCCACGTACAGGTCCTGTCGTGTACCCTCAAATTAATCTACTTATTTAAAACTTCCACGCAGTCCATGTAATTTTGTGACGTACCTAGCCACATACAGGTCCTGCGTGTAGCCTTAACATAAGTTACCTATTTAAAACTTCCACTCAGTCCATGTAATTTTGTGACGTACCTAGCCACTTACAGGTCCTGCGTGTAGCTCTAACATAGGCTATTCAAAACTTAAGGCATACATAGCCCTGTTAAATCTGTATTTACTTAATAGCGCATATGGCTTAGGCATGGCTTAAGCACTAATTATTAAAGGTAGCGTTTACTTAATAGCTCTTAAACAGACATGGCCCCCTTAATTAATGGCTTATAATTGAAACTTTTTATTTTACATGGCTTAACTGAGGCACAATGCAGAGTTTATTAACTAGTTCAAAATATCTCTAGTTTTAAATTGGTTATCATAATAAAGAGTTTTCTTTTATCATGGCTTATAATTGAAACTTCTCATTTACATGGCTTAACTGAGGCATAATGCAGAGTTTATTAACTAGTTCAAAATTATCATGGTATCTTTTTATTACTTACATGCATTAGGACCCAAAAACCGCTATCAGAGAGTTGCCCTGATCAAACGGTATCAGACCCGGAAATGCATGATGAATAAGCTAGCACGGCCAGAAACTACCGAAAAAATACCAGATATTTCAACAATCAAGAAAGGTGCCAACACGATTGGATAGTCTCGGTGTAATACCGACCAATTCATGCGAGACAACAATTCAATCTTATTAAAACATCAAGGTATCCAAAGATTTAAATTAGCAGGTACCCCTTAGATAATCAGGAAAAATAATGAAAAGTTCGATCACACAAAATCGGATAGTCTCGGTATAATACCGACCGTCTCTGTGTTTTTAAAACGATTCATCACTCCCGAAATACCCAGGGCACCCACAAACCAATCCAACCAATAACTTCAAAACGTGCCGTAACATAAGCAGGTAGGTACCCTTTAGATAATTAGGAGAAATAATGAAAAGTTCGATCACACAAAATCGGATAGTCTCGGTATAATACCGACCGTTTCTGTGTTTTAAAACGATTCATCACCTCCAAAATACCCAGGGCACCCACAAATTAATTCAATCGATAGTTTTAAAACGTGCCCTCAAACCACAAAAAATGTTTCTGATTCTTTTTAAACTCTTTAAAATGCTACCCAAATTCTCAAAATTAAATTTTACATACCTTGGTTCACTCCCTCTTCTGAGATTTAATAAAATTAAACTCAGCTCTCGAAGAAATACCACTTTATTCACTGGTATACAATTACATGAAATGAGATTGGTATAACTTAAACTTTCTTCCAATGATAAAACTTATTATTATAATTATAATTATAATTATATATAAAAATTATAGCGATTTTAGGAGACAACTTGGTGGTCAAGATATTTTTCCAGAATGAGCCGTTTTTCGTCTGCCTCGCCCTTTTTAAAGTGCCTGTCAGTAGACATACTCTTTAATGGGCGAGAAATACGAAAAACTTCCAAGTCTACCAACTTGTCAACTTCCTACAAAATTAACGAACATCCTTAGATTTATCAAGTGACTTAATAAACTGCAGAAACAAAAACATTCTTCCGGTGTTACCATAAATCGAATGAAATCATAGACAAAAGTCAACAAACATCCTTAATTTTATCAAATGACATAACAAAATGCAAAACTAACTATTTTATAGTTCCGGTAAAATCAATATTCGAATAAATTAACAAAATATTTATAAAAAAATCATCAGATCATTACATTAATATTTGACGTTTATTGAGTACGACGTATTAACTGTTTCAATAATTATTGTATAATTTTCCAGAAAATTAATAAATTTTAAGCTTGATTAAACGTAATTTTAATGATATTCATAAAGAAGTAAAAGTTATTTGATGTTCGAGTTTATTTGTGCCTTAAAATAAGGTACCTACTTAAAATTTACAACTTAAGTATTTGTAATTAAGTAGTTGTAAGAAAGTCTCTTTGTAAACGACTTAAAAAAAAGAGGAGATACTCAATTCGACTGTACTTATGCTTTTTGTTTTTGGACATAGCACATTCATCATAAAAAAAAACTAAGTTTAAACAGGTCAAGATCAAGATTCAAACAGATTAATTAGAAGAAAAATAGCAGTGTCGTTTTAGAAAATACAATTATTTTTTTTAAATTCGGTTAAGACATCGTCTGCATGCGAAATAGAAAACGAAATCATTTTGTCATTTGTCATAATTTTTTATCATTTTGTCGAAATATCTTCAAAAGTAAGGGTAGTCCTAAGAACGTTTTCCTCTAGCTACAACGGTTAAGGTAGCTGCCCTTACTGCCTCGTCTCAAAAATTCACCCTGTATAAAATAACTGTCAATTTTCAAAATTCAAACAGAACACTTACACCTCATGGCCGAGTTGTTAAGGCACTCCGGCTTGAGGAGGATCGCTTGTATCAATGCGGGTTCGAATCCCGTCGTAATCGAAAATTTTGATAAGATATTTCATTATCAATGGAATATAAGTAATTGTTTACGACACTTACCAAGTTACTCTTACTTATTCAATATTTTGTGGTCATACCTGGAAACAAAAAAGTTATTATTAAACAAAAAGTTTTTTTTTTAAATTTATAACGAAAATAATCTTAAGGTGTCTCTCAACTGTTTTCCCAAGGTCAAGTCATACTCATAGAATTGCAACATCTAAAATGTTTGCTATCTAAAGGGTAGTTAGGGGCACGTCAAATATAAATTTATTACGACACCACACTAAGTCCACTTTAAAAAAAAAAATTCGAAGTAAAGTGGTGGTTCGCGCCCAGACGAAACAGGAGACCGAGACAGGCTTTGTAGGGGCGCGTGAAAGTGACATGAGACAGAGGACCGTCAGTTTATATGACAACGGTCTCGGTCTCCTGCCTCGGTTTCCGGTCTCGGTCTCAGGCGCGAACCACCACCATAAAAAATTTGCAAAGATAATTCATAGTTTCATGATTTTCAAACCCATTGGATCGATTAAGCGATATCTGCAGCCAATGTAACTTTTAAATTAACAAAATAACTTCAATATCGAAACAACCACGCATCTAAAACTACTATAGCGTAATGCTCTATAAACTGTCAAGTAAATTTCCACATTGCACTTTTATCCCCTGCCACAAGATTGCAACATCAACGAGTAAAGGTTATAGCTGACCAGTCGCCTCCGCACACGAACCTCACCGCATCGCCTCTGTATTCTTTGTATGGAATTCTATAGATAGACCAACGCTCACTACATTAACTTCGAAAGGTCACCGGATCACCGCGCCGTACGTATCACAATCTAAGGGTGCCTTCAAATTTACTGCAAAATGCCGGGCGTAGCCAGCGCGTCTGCAGCGCTGCGGCCACGCTACCATCGTTAGGTTTGAGAATTAGTGTTGTACATTTCGTTTCACGATAGATTCTGGCAAAGAAACACTGCTCCTAGTGTTACTGTTAAAAAGAAAAAGGATTGTGTCACGTTACTAGTCGACCGATAAACTGATGCGCGGCCGCAGCACGAGTGTAGCGCTGCAATTGGGCTGCCAACGCGCGGCACTTTGCGGTAAAGAAGGCGCCCTAAAAGTGAAGGAACAAGCCTATTAGCAACATCGCCTATTCGCCGTGTACCTAACACGGCGAATAGGCGATGCGGTGTGGAGAGGACTAGTCAGTTATAACCTTAAACTCTTCACCTTAAAGGAAATACTTCCGATATAAAATGTTGATGGGATGAAAGAGAATAGCAAAGTACCTACCTAAATATTTATGACACAAAACTATGATTCTTGATACAGAATAGTTTTATGTAAACATGATTTTTAGTGACGTGCCGTTCTAAAGGTATCGATAAAAATGAGTTATGGTTGGTGTCGATAAAAGTTAAAGTCATATTGGTGTCGATAAAAATGAGAGTTGTGTTGATGTAGGGAACTTTTGTGTTTTCGTTCCTATTATAATTATCGATGTTGTCTTTTAGAAAAGATACACGTTGGCTTTTTAGTTACTTTCCACTTACTTTTTTATCGAGGGTATAGAAAGGGAAATACAGTGTTTAGCTCAGGAAACTCCCTTAACCAACTCTGCCACGGAATCCATTTTTAATTTAGAATTCAGCAGGACTATTTTGACTCACACTAAAACACAATTTTTTTAGGAAGTAATCCTAATCCGAGTTAGCGACTTTATGTGTGAGTCAAAATAGCCTTGCAGGTTTAAATTTTCATAAGACTTTTCGTTTTATTGTACAAATAATTGATGAGTCTAATTTTTATCGATAACGCAGACGCCCTGTCTCTATAAAACCTAACCTAACCTAGCCCCTAGCGATCCCATGAATACAAAATGACATACAATGCACTTTGCCCCAACCTACTCACACTTTACCCCTTCACTTCACACTTTAATCATGAATAATATATTATTATTATAATAACTATGCATGTATTTAGTGAATAATTGTACCTATATTATGTACACGTGGTTGGCGGAGTTATGTGGAATATTTTATTTAAAATTAAAAGTCTTTCACTTTCAAAACGATATTTTTACGTGAGTAATTCCCGTGTGTTAAATAATGAAAAGTCTTTTCAAAAGTTTCGATTCCGACGGGATTCAAACCCGCATTGATACAAGCGATCCCACTCAACCCGGAGTGCCTACCAACTCGGCCACGGAATCCCACATTCGTCGGGTTGAAAATCTTGATAAGCTCATTTATCGGTTATTATATTATTCAATGAAATATTACCTAAGTGGATTAACACTATAAAAATTAAAAATGAGTTATTAGGAAGTCTAGTTGGACTTGTTTCTGACTATCCCCTAATATCTAAACTGCCTGGGGCTACAATCGTGAGCCTAGTTTGGCTCACTTACGATGATCAGTCCAGATTAATATGCAGGTCTAGAGTCCACGAGTACCTAGGTAATTACTAATTGCCCCTCCATCGCGGGCGTAATTAATTTTACGGGTTTAAGCAAGTTATAGGCGAAACGGGTCACTCAGGAGCTTAATAGAGATAATTGTGAAAGATTTAACATAAAAACGTAATTTTTAGTGTTGAGGGGGATAGTGACTTGACCGTGGGTTCGAGTCCCGTGTATCAGTTGGGTTTTCATGGAAAATGAAAAGTCTTATCAATTTTTTTTCGATTCCGACGGGATTAGAACCCGCGTTGATACAAGTGAGCCTCCTCAAGAGTGCCTTAACCGGGCCTTAAAAAGGGATATTTCGATGTAACGGCATCATTGTAACGCATAGAAATGATAACGTATTTCTATCTACATAAGTTTGAATGTCCATTGGTAAAAAAATAAAATTTTCCATACCGTCCCGGTCTGCGTAGGCCTTAACTTGAATAATTTATCATGAACGTCTAAATAAGCTACGTCACGAACACTTTGATTTATATCGACACGAGCGATTTCCATTAGCAATTACAATTATGACGATTATGACCTTTATCCCACTCCAATTTAGATTTAGATTCGCTCCTAACTTAAGGCACGGCCACACAAAAACGCTACCGCTCATCCCAGAAATGAATGCTTGAGCACATGACGGATGGCCGTATCCGAGAGTGAGGCAGGCAACTATTTCCCGAGGCGGCATACAATTTATGCGATTTAGACGTTTTACCCAGCATTAGTTGAATAATGGTCTGGAATATAATTGTGTTCGCGAAGAGAATTTGCGAATTAATTTTGTTTACTGGTTATTTATTGCTTGATGCTGGAGTGGCTTTTGGGGCGCTCAGCACTGGTTTTTGACGTTTCTGTTGCTCGTGACAGCTTTATCAAAGGTTGGATTTAGAATTTCAAAGCAGTCTACGTCTTTGATGTCTATGAATTTACTTCGCGATCAGAAACTAGTGCTAAATTCTCCGGTATAATTTTATGATATACAGGTGAATTTGAAATTGCGTGGAAGCACTGAAATGCTTAATGGCTAGGTGCTTAGTTTAATCTTTACTTGGTGCGGATTGGCAAAATGATCCGAGTTGTGAGAATACAAAGTACCTACTAGCTTATAACAATGTTCAATTTACATAATTATTATTATTATTACTATAAAATCTTTATAGTCTGAAAAGCGTCAAAATCTTATAAGTACCTACTTACCTTGGGATCATTTTTTTTCATATTCTGATATTATGCTAACTTAAGGCCAAAATAATAGTCGCTCTTATTATATTTTTTAGGCGTTTGTTTTTAAATTCATAACAGTCTTCGTGGTCACGAGCAGACTGTGCATTACGCGATCAAGTCCCAAAAATATTTTCAAAAATTTTAATTTTTTATTCAGAAAAACTAAAAAATAGTTTTACTTATAACTTCATCTTGCATAACTCGTCGCCGTGAATGCGCTTGGCCAAGATTAATGAATTGCAGCGAGTGAACGACGCTATGTATGTTAATGCGACCGTTTTGAATAATAATACAACTGGCTTGACTTGCCCTAATTTTTCACAACTAGTTTGACTTGCCCTAATTATTATGAAATATTTTTTGTCCTAATTACTGGCAGGTTTATTTGTCATAAGGTTAAGAAATTGAGCCTGCTTGATTCTCACTAGCTTGATCTGCGTATTTTTTAAATTGTCTCGATTTCCTGTAGTTTTTCGCAAAAAATTGAGCTCTCAACGCTTTCAAAAACAGACTGAACAAAAAAAAAGCGCACTGACAAGAAATAGGATATACACGCATCAGCTCTGAGAGCTGCCTGTGAATTACAAATAATAATATAATAACACAGGTAGGTATTTAGAAAACTATTCTACCTAATTGTTCAATCATTACCAGTTTTATGTACCTTTATTTATAAACTTTATTTCATAGCTCGTTTTAATGTCAACGAATGCACGTGACTTTTACGGTCCTCTATAAAAGTTAATGGAACATTTTAAGTTCTTAAAACTGAAATGACTTAGGAGTCTGTCGCTTAATTACGAAAACTATTATGGCGCGTCCCGATTAGGCAAACGGTTAGCGGCTAACTGTCAACTGACGTCTAAAGGCTTGACCAAACCAGAGCGTCCGCGGTGGCGTGCAAGGTGGCGATCAGTTTTTGTCCAATCAGAGAACGCATCGTGACACCAATTGTCATCATCGGTGTCACGATGCGTTCTCTGATTGGACAACAACTGATTGCCACCTTGCACGCCACCGCGGACGCTCTGGTTTGGTCAAGGCTTTAGAGCATCGGTTACTAACCCAATGTCGAATGAAATTCTAAAAATCAGAAGAATGAAATGCGAACCAGCTGCTCACTGAATGAGTCGGTAAGCAAAACGCCGCAAACTACGTACATTACATTAATAAGGACATTTGAAAATGAAAAATCTTATCAAAATTTTCAATTCCGACGGGATTTGAACCCGCAATGTACAAGTGATCCTCCTTAAGGCTTGTTTCACTCTTCAGCGTGTCGCCGGTCGCGTCCGCGAGTTGACCATACACAGCACAGAGAAATTTATTTTGACCATTTACAGCACAGAGAAATGGTCAACTCGCGGACGCGACCGGCAACACGCTGAAGAGTGAAACAAGCCTAAGCCGGAGTGCCTTTACCAACTCGGCCACGGAATCCATGCTTGTCAGGTTAAAAATCTTGTTAAGATCATTTATCGATTAACGCATCGATGAGCGCCATCTACAGGATAACTAACGCGGCCGAGTTGGTAAAGGCACTCCGACTTAAGAAGGATCGCTTGTATCATTGCGGGTTCGAATCCCGTCGGAATTGATTTGATAAGATTTTTAATTTCAAATGTCTATATCAATGTAATGTGTCTTCTTTTATTAGTGTATGTCAGAAAACCACTGCAATCCCAAAAGCATCCGTACTCATTTATAAATGTGAAAGTGTGTTTATTTGTTTGTTTATTTGTCCTGCTTTCACGTCAAAACAGAGCAACGGATTGATGTGATTTTTTGTGTGGAGATAGTTGGAGGGCTGGAGAGTAACATAGGCTACTTTTTATCCGGGTCCCATGCGAGCGAAGCCGCGGGCAGTAGCTAGTAAACTATAAATAAATGATAGTAATATTTTGTGAAAAAAGCTGATTTTTAAAAGTGATGGACGCCTACTATCCATCACGAGTTGAAGCCAGAAACTAATTTAGAAACTACGTTGTATACTGTAAAATGGCTTTTAGCAAATATTTTTTGTTTTAGCTTCTAAATGTGTTGGTTCTTTATTGCATTTTTGTCCATCTGTAACTGCAGCTACACCATGACCTCATCATCATCATCATCTCAGCCGTTGGACGTCCACTGTTGGACATAGGCCTCCCTCAAAAATTTCCATGTGTTGCGGTTGGAAGCGGCCTGCATCCACCGCCGACCTGCGGTTTTTACAAGGTCGTCTGTCCATCTTGTCGGTGGACGTCCAACACTACGCTTGCCGGTACATGACCTCTTAGTAAACAATTCAAATAGAAGCTATCCAATTTAGGTTCCTAATCTGTGCCTCAAGCACCAGTAATGCACGAGTTTACTATTCTATCCATGACTGTAGTAAAGTATCTCAATTGTATGGAATTCAGTGCAGCGCCTCTAGCGGTAACTTGACTTAACTAAGTTCATTCCATACGATTGTCCATACTTTATATAGTCACGGATAGAATAGTAAACTCGTGCATATTGGTGCTCAGTATGCAGAAGAGCGAAGGGTTGGCGATATATAATAGTTAAATTCCATCATGCATGTTAGTAAGGCCTAATACTTTTTTCTCGCCACTCTTGACTTTTATAATATTTGTAGGATTAAACAGTTTATGTTGAGGGTCTAAGAGTGGGCGCACGTCATTTTTTGAAGCACATTTTTGAGTAGCGTGTTCGCATCGCGTTTGTATCGATACAAACGCGCTGCAAAAACGCAGTGTGCCCACTCCCTAATTTTCATATTCAAAATTTTGATGAATACAAAGATCCTACAAATATAATGAAGTTGTAGCATCAAATAAATGGTCCCGAATAAAATAAAATTCAGAAAAATATTCAATTTTCGTACGGATATAAATCAGATATAATTATAAATTCACAGCGTGATTCAGATTTATGGAAGTTGCCGGTTATTTATTTCACCGGTTATCCTCACGGATCAGACGTTAACCGGTTTAATCCGGCGTACAACATATAAACCGTAAATAAACCGGAATTTCTGATTTACATGAAGTGATTTAACAAAACATTCTAAGCCGTATAAGTATGTGGGTAGAATTGAATTAGATTACCTACAGTGATTTTATTTTCATAGTAAATTTATTACACGATCACTCGATAACATAACAATTTCTATAATTATGACTAACAAACTATTTACGTGTACGGCATATCAATAAAATCACACATTTTCAGTTACAAAAATCATAATAATTTGTTGTTTTTATTAAGAACCAAAAAATAAATAAGTAATATAAAAGTACCTACCTACCTAAATTAAATAAATTGTGACTTTATTGAATTGTTTGCTTTTCCAGAGGTGCAATTCAGATTTCCGAAAATGCATCCAATTCAATCAATTTCTTCGGAAATTTGACGTTTTTTTAGCGAAAAAACGTCACCTTCCGAATTTGAAATGCATTCCGAAAAGGTCTGATGCATTTCAGTTATAAAGTAAAATATTGTAACTACACTAACTATGTTTTAGAGTAGCTTTTGCAAAATAAAATATATTGTAATAAACTAAACTGAGCACATACATCAATCTATTATGACTGACGGGCTGCGTAAAATGAATTTGGCTTAAAAAACTTTTTGTTTATTTGGTGTTATTATACTGCTATGATAAATATTGTTTAGGCTCGAATATGTTGTTCAAAGTATAAATTGTTTTTTACAAACTTAGAAGGTCAAAAAGTCTCATTGAATACAAATGAATAATGCTGGACATTTCACACAGCATCATGTAGCCCCAAAGAAAGTAGAACTTGTGTTATGGTGAGATGCATCTCACCACAACATATTCGAGCCTAAATTACCTACATACTTTTTTTTTAAATACATACCTATAACTTTTACATAAAAAAACACCCAGACCCGAGACAAATATTTGCAGCTCATACAAAAATTTGCCTCGCAGCGGGAATCGAACCCGCAACCCTTTGTGTTTAAGGTGGAACTTTCGCCCACTGTGCCAGTAGCCTTTAAACATCGAATTGAAGCTTTTTTTTTTGCGTCGTTTCGAGAAGGAAAAATCTCAATAATCATGGTAATTATTATTATTATTATTATCAGCCGTAAGTGTCCCACTGCTGGGCAAAGGTAATTATCCCGTAGATAAAATAATATTCATCTTCGTAACCATGATAGTTTCAAAAGTTATAAAATGTAGCATTGTTATTTTTTTGGAAATAATAAAAAGAAAAAATCTGAAGTCCTAACAAAAGTTATCACTGACAGAGACGTGAGAAAATTCCTTTTAACGTCATTGAAACTGTCATCCATTCAGAACGCCAAGAACAAAATGTAGGTTACTGAACTAATTTCGCCCTCACGACTTACAATTGAAAGAAATGGGGTTCCCAACTTAATAAAAACAAAAAGTAATCGGAAAACGAAACAGAACGACCGGCTACGCTCAAATTAGGGAAAACTCAGCTAACTAAACAATCACAAGAATAAGCACAGCTTATAATAATTGTCCCTCCTGAAAACAAACCAAAACTAATCGTATCACAACGGAATAAGTCTCATTTTTCGAATCGTACTACAAAAAATAACCTTTATTTCGTAGTAAGATCACCTTGAAAGTTGGCGAGCGAAAATAGGCTTTATTGTTATGGTGTTAGAGTTTGGAGGTTTTGATAAGTAGTGCTAAGTGGTCGTTTAGTGAAGTGTTTAGTTTAAGGGTTATTCCGTGATAGCAGTTTTGTCGGACAGTTTGTAAAACAGACGTTTTTGTAAGGAAACTTTATTTTTTATTACCTGAAACCACGGCGAAAATGTTGTTGTCTACTTTTTAGGACATTAAATTTCATTTTATAGAGTCACCTAAGGAACTTTAAATATTTTTAAATACATTCAAAATATTTTTTGAACACACAGTTTTATTATTTCACAAATTGAATCACCATGTAGATTTTCCGAAGGCAACTGAACCGATCATACGAAATTAAATTATGCCCTTTAAGATTATGACATTTCAATTTATGGCAAAAGCAGTACACCCAATAAAAAATTATGTACAGTCAGCGTCATCAATCGGTATCCCCCTATTGATTTTAACAAGGACCCTTTTCATTTCAACTTTGGATTTCAGTCGGATTTGCTAGTATAGGAACTCGAGCGAAATTAGATATCCATAAGTATACTAGCAAATCCGACTGAAATCCAAAGTTGAAATGAAAAGGGTCCTTGTTAAAATCAATAGGGGGATACCGATTGATGACGCTGACTTAAATATTTTATAATAATAAAACTTCAAATTCCATATCAGTTCCAAAAACTCGCTTACTTAACTTTAGAATGAAGTCACTTTGTTAGACTTAGAACCTAAAATAACGATATTTTCAAGTCACAACTCAAGTTTCAAACTTTCTACAATTAGAAAGTCAGCAAATTAATTGAGAGAAATTAGGAAAGGGTGAGCTGAGAATATTAGTATTTCTCGTCTTTAGGTTTTAAAGAAAACGCTACCGTAATATTACATTCCCATCATGTTTGAGAAAGCTAAGGGGGTTTCCCCACTGCAACGCACCCCGCAGCGGTGTGCGATGAGTCTTATGCTGCGAATACACGCTGGACCAGCTTAGGTCAGCTTCGCATTGCCTCTCTATCGCTCTCGCCTTGAATCGATTCGCCTTCTCGCTCGCACTCGCATAAGCTGGCCTAGGCTGGCCCAAAATGAGTTAGCGCCTTTATAAATCGATGAACACCAAGCACGCACGAAAAAGTGTCACGTTCATTCTAAGCCGATAGTGCAAACGAGAGCGCGGGAGCGATAGAGAGGCACGATCTGCCTAAGTTCGGCAGTTCATAAAAGTATGCAATTTTTCATCAATGTTTTCTTATGACGTTAACACGTAAAATTATCCTCCGTAAACCGACTTTACAGACAACCAGTTTTTTTTTTAATATATCTGGGTAGTTAAATGCACTTCCAAATATTTATAATTAAAAAGAAGTGGAAATAGAAATACAAAAATGTTTTTTTTTCGCCACTACGATACATACTTCAACACAAATAAATAAATAATAAATAAATAAATATTGCTGGACATTTCACACAGCATCATGTAGCCCCAAGCTAAGCAGAGCTTGTGTTATGGCAACCACATGACTGATATACTACTTATATACTATAAATGAAATGCTATATTACAGTGACAAGAAAATAAGGCTACCATTGGCTCAGCATTTGCTCCATGCTATTATACGTTCAGAAATGCTATTATTGCTACTATGCTATTATATCAGTCATGCTATTTTACGTTCACTAAATAACGTTAATAGTTTTTAAGCGCCACTTAACTTGAACTTGCTCATCTTAAGATATCGGACGAATTGTGCTTAAGTAATTAAGTTTCTTTTGAAACTCGATCTTAGGTCCGGACTTAACCCTCAGATGATTAAACTAACATAGGTTTCTTAAGTTTCTATCAAAATAGACTAAGAGATTAGAATCTAATCTCTTAGTCTATCAGGGTTGGGCAAATTTTTTTCATCTGGGGCCAAATAAAACCTGAAATGTACTGGGGGCCACAGTTTTTTTTTCAACTGGTTTTTACAGTTATCACAGGATACTAAAAAAATTGTATCGATTATGCAAGTCTCTACATTTATCAGATTTTTTGAGATGAGTGGATTGAGTACGGATGATGGCGCTGCGGGCCGGATTAAAACAGTTTACGGGCCGGAGATAGCCCGCGGGCCGTAGTTTGCCCATCACTGGATTAGATTATTGATGAATAGAAGGGATAACTTAATTAATTACTTACTTACTAGTTAAAGTAAGTTCGTATGATCTAAGTGGATTTCTCTGGTGACATAGTTTTTAGGCCGTCTGGATGCCTCCGTCATTTCTTAACGACTTAAGTAGCGATTTTTTTTTTTTTTTTTTTTTATACTACTAAGGTAGCAGACAAGCATACGGCCCACCTGATGGTAAACGGTTACCGTAGCCTATGGACGCCTGTGACACCAGAGGAGTCACACTCGCGCTGTTGACCCTTTTAAGAATTTCAAAACGCCCTTTTTGAAGAACCCCATACTGTAGTCACTGGGGAAAACCGCGGCAGGTAGATTACATCAAGTATCCGATTTATAGGAAACTGATCTTAAAAGCATCGGTCTGTCTCGCTCTTTGGTTTACGAATTGTGTATTGTGCATCTTTTAGGCACTTTTGAAGTAAAATTTCTTTACGCACGCTTGACTTGGGAAGTTTTACTTCAGTCGTGTGGTCTAAAGCAGTGTTCCGCAAACTTTTTGTTATCAAGGTACATCTAAGGCTGGTTCTTGTGTCACGCGTACCGTCAGCGCTGATAGAGGAGTGATCTTTATTACATTGAAACAAGGATACTGATTGTTTAGCAAAAATGGCAACGCTGATTGCACTCGTCAGTGCTGAACAATCAGTATCCCTATTTCATTGTAATAAAGATCACTCGCCTATCAGCGCCGACGGTACGCGTGACACTAAAACCAGCCTAAGAAATTGAAAAATTTCGGAGGTAGGTACACCATAAATGAAAAATCATTGTTTTATGCTTGCTAACATAAGCTTGTTTAGTTGAGCATAATGCGGTCTTGGAGTAGCTTGACTGAGATAGGTAACCTTATTTTTCCAAGGCACTCTAATGATTGCGGCACACCCTTTGCGGACACTGGTCTAAAGCACACTGTTGTTGACCCGAAGTGGATCTTGGCCTCCGACACTAAAGGCCGCCAGGAATTTCTGTTCATCGCCGTTTGAGCACACTAAAAATGAGTGTCACACTCGTTTTTTTAATTTTTAATTTAAATTGTTATACAATGGTGTCAGAGGTTTCAATTTTCCTCAATAGCACCTTCCGTCCATCGTGTGGCGTATACGCCTACAAAGTAAATTTCCGGCAAGAATTAACACTCAATGCGCGTCTAGTGCCGATTTCCCCCGCTCGACGCGTTACGCCATTTGCATAAACCAATATCCTGTGACATTACTAGGAGTTCTCGAACTCTATTGAACATTTTCAAAACTTCTCGAACTCTCTTGAACATTTTTAAAACTCTCTTGAAAATCTTAACCTTCTCAGTTTGAGAAGGTCTCTTGAACATTCTTGAAATTTTTTGAACTCGCTTGAATTTTCTCAAACTCGTAGGTACTCTCTTGAACTTTCCGAATTCTATATTCTCCTGAAAATTTTTGAACCTTAAATGAATCTACTACTTACTCGAATCTTTTTAAACTCACACGAACTTTCTCAAACCTTTTTGAATTCTTTCGAACATTCTTGAACTCTCTTATACCTCCTCAAACTCTCTCGAAATTAGGTTTAAAAGAGAGTTTGCCTTTACAAACTCTCTCTGACCTATTTAACTAGGTGCCAAATGTAACGTAAGAACAAGACTTATATTTTAAACATATTTTTATGAGAGGAAAACTTCTGAAACATCTACCTATAAATAATCTTTGAAAAGTTAGCTTTCTTATACCCTAAATATCTATGAACAAAAAGTGCAGGCAAAAATGAAATGATTTACCTCGGTCATAGTTAAATTATCTGTGTAATTCTTGAAAATATCGTACACAGTTCGAGTTCCTATCGAGTTGCAGCAGTTATTCGAATAGAATAATCATTCGGTTAGAATCGCTGAGTCCCACCACAATACGCGTATCCGAACAATCGCGTTTTTATTGATATCTTGTGTATCCGATTTTCTTCCTTTGTTCCTTGGATACTCTTACTAGATTACTTTTGTCTACTTATTAGCTACGCTAATTGAAAAAGGTTTTATTGAATATTCCTTGGATTTATTAGCAGAACCTTATTATTCTACTCAAAATATCTTTACCCAAACATTTTTATATAAATACTAGCTGCTGCCCGCGGCTTCGCTCGCGTGGTAACTGGATAAAAAGTAGCCTATGTTACTCTCCAGCCCTCCAACTATCTCCGGACAAAAAATCACGTCAATCCGTTGCTTTGTTTTGACGTGAAAGCAGGACAAATAAACAAACAAATAAACACACTTTCACATGGATATGGATACGCATATTTCTTCGGATCTTTCATATGGATACGGATATTTTAGTTGTAGCTCCGAGTATATTGCTAATTGGGTCTTGTTCCTTAGCTAAGTAAAATGTTAATTAGGTAGTTATTATCTAATAACAGTAACTCAGAAAGGAAAAGAAACAAATCACACTAATATTATAAATGCGAAAGTTTAGATGTTTGGATGGATGTATGTTTGTTCCTCTATAACTCGACAACTACCTGAACCGATTTGGATGAAATTTTAAATTTAGATAGATTATGACCGGGAATATGCCATATTTTTATCCGGGTACAACGGTTCCGTGGATAAAAAAAATAGTAGTCAACGCGGGCGAAGCCGCGGGCATCCGCTAGAATAAAAATAAATGGAAATAAATGAATGTAAAAAAGTTTATTCGATTGATGATAAGTACTATACATCACACTAATATTATAAATGCGAAAGTTTGGATGTTTGGATGGATGGATGTATGTTTGTTACTTAAGGAATAGGACATAGGCTACTTTTTATCCGGGTACCATGCGAGCGAAGCCGCGGGCAGAAGCTAGTATTTAAATAAACCTAAGTTTATGTATGATTTGGTTAGCATTAATAGTTCCTGAAAAAAAAAACATAGTGAATGAGGTATAATGATAATTATTATTACGGGATTTTATCGCGTAGGTATCTTTTATTTATTTTGTTTCCCGACGTTTCGAACACGTTGCAGCGTTCGTGGTCACGTATCGTGAATGAGGTATGCTTATAATTTTCTACTTGCCACCAGTATCGCCATTGTCACAGCCAAAATGAAAATTCCCGCCCGAATTATCCCAAAAACTCACGAACCCTTCTAACTCCATTCCCACTTGGCATAAGTTCCCGTCGATGTGAGACCATTCAAGAAAAATACTATTTTCCCAACTAATCCTGAAAATGTTAGAACGTAAATAAAATTATTACCCTAAACTCGAGCAATTACGTAGTGGCAACCCTATTTTGTCGCGGAGTGGATTGTACCTTATTGTGAGTGAAATAAGGTGTGTTTTTGATTGTCCGGGTGAGAGGTAGGGTCGGTAAAAAGTACCATAAATTATGGTATATCATAACGGTATGATTTATTGAAATGGAAGAGACTAGTTTTTGTTTATGGTCTGATAGCATTTCTGGGTTTTACGCAGGTATGCCTTATAGTGCAATTTATTTTACTGATGATACTTTAGATAAATTGGCCCTACGTTTCCTTTTTAAGGTAATTTATTACAAACAAAACATTTTAACCGACTAATAAAAAGGAGGAGGTTCTATGTTCGACTGTGTATTTTTAATTAATGTTTACAAATATCTAAGTCAATTATAAACCGATTTTAAAATTCCAAAAACAACATACCTACATAATTATGTCAATTTATTTTTATTTTATTTCTCTAAATATATCTACTGCAATCACACTTAGTATTATAAATGCGAAAGTTTGGATGTATGTTTGTTCCTCTATAACTCGACAACCACTGAACCGATTTGCCTGAAATTACAACAGATAATGACCGATAGGCTACTTTATATGGGTTACTTATACTGGGTACCATGCGAGCGAAGCCGCAGGCGGAAGCTAGTAAGAAATAAACACAATCCTCACATTTAAATTTATAACCGGAAGTCAAAATACTACAACCAAGTACCTTAAATCATGAACCCTCCACTGTCGGGCAGAAATAATAGTCCATTAAAACTTTACCAGTTTTGGACAAAATTCAATATCTTGAAGACCTACATTTCAACATTGTTGAAACCGACGACTTGGCACAAAACTTTTCCTACGAAAAATTGTTAAATAGTGCGAGGGCCTACTGCGGGTACTGAGAATCACGTTGTACCAGCAAATGGGGTCAACAAATACCGCTCTTGAGACTAATTTTCGTATTGGAAACTTGTAGGGTAAAAATACTCTACATACTACACCATACATACATACATAAAATCACGACTGCTTTCCATCATAGGGTAGGCAGAGACCACAGATCTCCACCAATGGGTCAACAAAATCTTTAAAATGATTTTCGTATGGTTGAAAACTGCGAATTGATCGTAGTGGCTACCTAGTCGTATCGAAACGAAGACCAATAGATACTAACCTGTCGGAACTTGGTGCATATTTTTATATTACTCTAACTCGTCCCACAGCTGAGCAAAGGTCTCCCCCACATATCTCTCCAATCATCTCTGTTCTTCGAGATCTCCCACCAAGTCTTCTAGGCGTCGAGATCGTCTCTCCAACGTTAACATATAAGCGAAATAGAATTATAAGAATAAGCATCTAAATGTAGTGACAACTGACCATCGCTGCTATTAGAAAGCTAACTGGTTTCCTCAAGATGTATAAAGCAATTTTAGTTAGTGACATCGTTATATTCAAAAGAAAACCTTAAGCTCCTGCACTATAGCTCCGAGCCGATCGACATCTTGAGCTGTAAAAAATCGGTCAAGTGGGAAACGTGTAATTTTGCTTTATGATTCTTAAATATATAAAAAGTAAGTTCGTATAAGCAAGTGGCCAAATCTGGAGTTTTTATGCCGCTTAAAGGCCTCCGTTATGGCTTAATGACTTCTGTGCTTCGGAGGGAACGTTAAACCGGCTTGTAGGTTTAACGTTCCCTCCGAAGCACAGAAGCTCTCTGCTCGTAATACCTACCACTTGCAAATCTCTGCAACGATTAATCAAGAACGTCTAAGCAAGCTACGCCACGAGCGCTTCATTAATATTCTTCTCAGATGTTTTTACCGAAATTATTTGACTCTTGATAATCATTGATCATCATGATCAATCATCATGATCAATGATGATGATGATGAGAATAATCTGGTCTCAACTCAGTAGGTATTCTGCCTTCTGCGCTGTAGGTCTTGGGTTCGATTCCTACCTAGAACCAACATTTGTGTGATAAACATAGAGGTTTGACTGTCCCTGAGAGTTATACAATATTATATGTATGTATTTGATACAAATATAATTTATAATGATAATTTTAAGCTTTGCTTAGTTTATGGCTAGATGGCGCTGTGTGAAATGTTCACTAATTTACTATTTTATTTATAAGTTAGTTAAACTTTCAGTACCCGTATAGAAGTTTCAAGAATGTATTCGTTTTAAGTTAACAAAGCGCAATAGACAACTTTCGTTGAAGTAGGTTAAAAGCTTGCTAACATACAATTTGTACATTTCGTTGAGTTTGGAACTTTGCGAAGTATTCGACGTTGTTTGAGCGATTGTTCTACCGAACTAATTGAATAATGTTAGAGTAACTAAAATATATTAGCGGCGAAATTTACTATACACACGTAAATATACAATACAATACAATATATCTTTATTGACATAAATACCCACATAAGTACAGAGTCAATTAAAATAACGATACAAAATATATGGGGTACTTAAAACAATGGGCGGCCTTATCGCTGGAAGCGATCTCTTCCAGGCAACCTTTGGATGGACAGGACAAAATCTAAAAGATAAGGATGGTGGTAAACACTTAATGGAATAGAATAAAATAAAAGTGACACTAAATATAGATATAGTAATAGTGACAGCAAATATAGGTACTAGCGGAGTTTATTGTACATACACACGTAATAATATAGGTAATTTTACAAGCTCCCCCTTGGCCAAAACGGTTCTAGTACCTTGATTTTTGATCTGAAAGTCGTGGGTTTGAATCCTGGCTGTGCATCAATGGATTTTTCTTTTCGAAAAATTTATATGCGCATTGACACGAGCTCTAAACTTTAAAGGACAATTTTGTGAGGAAACCCGCGGCTTAGTCAGCCCCACACGTATTGACCATGTCTTTCTTGTGGATATGGCCAGTTAGCTGAGAGGATGGTGTAGGTGCTGGGCAAGCCTACTCCATCTCAAACAATGTCCCTGGCACTACAGTGTCCCGATAAGTGTAGGCAAAGACTGGCCTCCCGACGCGGTATAAATCATCTAGTAAAGATGTAAAGGCCTGAGTTTTTAACAAGCTAAAATTTAAGCTAGTTGACATCCTATGTCCTCTCATATCAACGCAAAATACCATCAGAATAGGTCTAGTAGTTCTAGAGAAAGATACATTGAATTGAATTAAAAACCTCATTTTCTGAAACTGGTTAAAACCTAATTTTTTCTTTTTAAAACATTCCATCGCACGATTACAACTAACTTAGCTCAGTTTAAGTTAACCGTTCCAAATTGGATCCTTGCCAAGTAAAATATTAAAAGAGTTCTCAGTTAATAACGAGGCGAATTAGTTGTCTCTTGGACTATCGGACTTTTATGTAGAGATCTTTTAAATTTTAACTCTTGTTCTACAGTGTATAGAAAACCCTGTTCGTTTCGAACGGGAGAAGTATAAATCGCATTTATTTATTAAATATACTTATCTAAATATATAAAACCACCCTACCGGGCTAGAGCTGTGTTGGCCAAATGGGTTGGTGCCTCGACTTTCAATCTGAAGGTCGTAGGCTCGAACCTGGCCGTGCATCAATGGATTTTTCGTTTTAAAAAATGTATATACGCTTTAACACGAGCTCTAAACGTTGAAGGTAAAAATCGTGAGGAAACCAGTTAGCTTTCTAATGGCGTCGATGGGCTTGCAACCTGTCACGTATGGAATGTTCTGCAAAATGTGGGAATGTATCAAAAATGTGTTTGGACAGACCTACTACCATTAGACTCGATTTTCGTGAGGAATATGAAAAATAAGATATTTAAGATAATATTGTGAAGTTAGGTCGCGTTTAAAATAAACCGGTTCGAAGAATGACTAGATAATGCGGTTTATTAAATTCCTCGTAGTTTTTGTACTGAGATATTTTTAATGCAGTATTTTCATTTAGTGCTGGAACGCTATAGATAATTTTCTTTTTCAGAGCAATTTATAACATTTTCAAATAGAATAAGAGCTTTTTGAAAATGACAAAATATTTCTGAGACCGAAGGAAAAAGAGACTTTTCTAACAAGCTTTTATTAGGTTCACTTATTTTTATTTACTCGTATCTATGTTTTTGAAATTTTTGAACGCAATTTAGTGAAATAGATTAAAACTTCATACACACTCATCAAGGACCAATGACAATACAATAATTTAATAAAAAAAATACTTTATTGTTCGACCTGGGTACCGATTCTACTACCAAACTTTTTATTAACCACAAGCAAAACGTCAACTAAACCTTAGATTTTCGTCTGTTTCCTATTCTACTAATGACCAACGACTGTTGTGGTGACAATTTTAGCTATGGTTTGGACTTTAGCAGAACAAATTTTTGAAAAAGCAATGCTGCTATTCACCAAATGGCTGACATAAACAAAACACAGCTGAATGTTTGACGTTGTCATTTAGTAGAACACTGCTGATTCGTTTTGAGATAGTCTAGCTAGGGGTTCGTTAGAATCACTTCCGAAGATAAATATGACACGTGCTCTTTTGAAAGTTAATACATGACACATTGCAGGCCCATTGCCTTAAAGCCGCTACAACATATTGGCGCATGCTTGCCGAGTGAACACCAATGCCTACGTACGGACAGCACATTTGTTTTGCCTTGTCATTGCTCGGTGTCGCTTGCTTAGCCTGTCCGAGTGAATACAAGCGCGCGGTTTACATAGACTCGCCAAACGTCTGGACGGTATCGCCTTGCATCAACTTACCTTCGCTTGCGTTGGCTTAGGCTCGATCAAACATGTATAGGCGGCAGTGCATCAGGAATGTTTGCAGAGTATGAGACGGATGGTTTTGCTGCCATCCTCCGTAAGAAGACGGCGTCCCTGATGCGCAGAGTACGGGGCAGCCCCAACACCATCCTACAAACTATAGCTGGTAGGATTACTTCTCCGATCTGGCAGTGCTTTGTTCGGAGAGTAATCTGAGGCATGTTTATTTTGTGTAGTTTAGTTTAATTTAGTGTACTAACATTAGGTTTAAGAGAGTGATTACTAACAAAGTATGGATCAATGTTATCCGAAATAAAATGTTTTTATTTATTTTTTATTTATTTATTAGGCCCGACTTACACTAGTGAGTTTTTACGTAAGTTTAGTCACGCAAGTGACAATAAAAATAAAGAAGCTTTTCCTTTGCATCACTTGAGTGAGTAAAACTTACGAAAAAACTCACTAATGTAAGTCTGGCCTTACACTTAAGAATTCCGTGTAGTATTGGGCTGAGTAAGTTACTTTTGCGTTGGAACTTCTCTTAGACCAACTGGCGTGCGTCCAAACTCGAAAGTCCTGCATTGCGTGCCATAAATACATTCTGTTTTATGTTAGCTTCCGTTACAGGATTGGTCTGCAAAATGTTTGAAGGATGTATTTAGAATTTGTAAGATTTTAGTCGGAATAACTTTGTTGAGGGCTGGATTTGACCAAACTGGATTAAGTTTTTACTTGAGAGTGAACTACTGTTTGTTTGAATATTGTGACATTGCAAAGTTGACACCTTATAACCAGGGTAATTTGTATGTTCGTTTGCGCTTTCTAAACAATTGTATTTCGAATTATGTCGGCGAGTTACTCTGGAATAAGATGACTTTTGGTCGAATCCAGCCTCAGGCAGACTTAGGTAATTAAATAAATATTTGTGGACAATTCAGACAGCGCCATCTAGTCCAAACTAGAGGCGGCGGTTCGCGTTTGAGACCGAGACCGGAGAACGAGACCAGAGACATCCTTTGTAGGGGCGCGCGAAAGAGATAGAAGACAGAGAACTGTCACTTTAAATGACAACGGTCTCCTGTCTCGGTTTCCAGTCACGGTCGGCGCAAAAAGTAAAGTAAAGCTTGTGCTATACTATAGGAACCAGACAACTGGTAGAATTCGTTTAAATTTTTGTAAATTTTCTTTATGCATGACCAACAGCATGATACCCAAATATTCAAACGCTACTTAATTATTTAAAACGTACTTACATTATTTGAGACAAGAACGTCTCAAATATATAAATACTCTTCAGAACTGTATACAAAAATGGCAGTTAATGACAATGATAAGCACTACTTAAACTAAGTAGTGTTTCAGTATTCTGGTGTAAGTCAACTTCCTGAGATCGAAATTGAGAGAAACTTTCCAGTTTACAAAGAATACATAAAATTCTTTAGACTTGGTCTTGCAATATTCTAAGAATAATAAATTACTGAGTGCTTTTTCCCAAACGATAACATTATTTCTCATTAGAACTGTATTGGGTGCAATAAGATCACTCTTGAAAACCGACAATACATTTCAGACCATGATGCAACAATAAGCTGAGTTTTGTAAGTCAGCTTTTAAAATGTTTAAATGAGATTAAATGGTGTTTATTTGTTTTATTTATTTATTCTTGTTGCACAAATGAAACAGTTATAAAATGCTTAGATCTAGACAGGTAATGGCAAAGGCAAGTTTAACCCTAAAAAGAGTTATCTTCCAGCAAACTTTAATGGGAGAAAGAGATGGAATTTTAATAGTGGATGCGTGTTTGTGCCACAAATATAGGACTGTTTTAGGTGGTTCAGTAAAATGTCATGTTTGTTTAAACAGTAGTCTAGAGACGAAAATAAAAGTGTGGTCGTCCGCCGACAAGATGCATAGACGACTAAGTAAAATCTGGAGGTCGTACATGGGTAAGATTGGCGCAGGATAGAGATGAATGGCAAAAGCGAAGAGAGGCCTACGCCCAGCAGTGGAATAAGAAGGGCTGATGATGATGATGATGATATAACACGTGGACTTTGACACAAACATCAGCAAGCTGATTGTCTAACTTGTCTCAAACCTCAAATTGGTCTCGAACTGTTAAAACAATCGCTTTCGTCAAAAATTTCGTAAAAAAATTCGTTTAGAAATCAAGTCGTAAAATTATCTCGAAGTGCTTACTTTGTTTGATACAATGACCATCTTTTTAAGGTTTTTGGACGACAGATCTGGATTTCTATTACCAACAGACCAACTAGGTCAATAGCGTTGTTGGTCGGTTGGTAATAGGCGGATCTGGACGGTCTGAAACACTAATTTGTGTTTTCCGGAGTACTTGTATTACAACCTGTATAAATCAACATTTTTTTATACTTTGGTCTGTCCGCTTCATAATGTTTTCATCATCATAGCCAATTCTTGTTTTATTGCTAAAGTAAGTTTCTACCTCAATATCGTATGATAACGAATAAAACGCATACCGTAAAATACGCCAACATTGCCCACTTTTTTCGAATAATTTCAATTTTTGTAAATTTTTTCTATGGGAACGTAAGTATTTTCTTTTAGCATCTGCTATTATAAGATTATGTACATGTATTACTTTATCAGATTTTATTATGCGTCAATATTTAGTTAAGTATTTCATACATTTTGATGGCGGGCAAAGTTATCTGGACTTTTAGCCAACATTGCCCACGTTGATTTTTGACGCAAATATAGCCTCTAGAGAGATGAAATCAAAATGCAATACAAGAATTTAGGCAATAATGGCGTTTACTTTAGGAGTTAAAACGATACTATAGAAGGTTTCCTAGCAAAGTGGCTGGGCAAAGTTACCCTGACATTTTTTGTCTTTTTCATACAAACCGCATTTCACCTATTAAAAGTGCTAGGGTTGGCACTTCTTAGTAAACTGATCTTGTGATCGTAGTTGTTGTAGGTATAAAAAAAACTGTTTATTTTTCATTCAGGTAAGTATTTATTTAATAAACTTTAATCAACATATTTATGTAGGTATCCAAATGAAAATGAAATGCTAATTGAGATCAAAATTAAATGAAGTTAGGAGCAAAATTAAAATAATTACTTACTTAACTATCAGACATTTTATGTTTATCATTAAAGATAATCACATTTATCTGGAAAGTTTAAGCAAAGAAAAACATTGCAATACAAACATTGCAAGTTAATTAAAAGCTTAAATTACGAGGGAACAGATGAACATTCATACATACAAACATACCGGTCAAAATCATAACCCTCCTTTTTGCTTCGCCAACCGCAAAACTAAGTAATATTACTTATAGAAAAATGGGTAGTCAGCATCAGAATCTTCTTCTTTCCTTTCCTGTCAATTTTTTTTTATTGACATTTCTACGAGTCTCATCATCTCCTTGCCCTTTTCCCACTAGGTTGGGTTGGCACAACATGTTCTCCTCTTCCATTCCCTCCTATCATTCGTCATCTCAGTAGTCATTCCTTTCACACGCATGTCCTCTCTCACACAATCCATCCATCTTTTCTTTGGCCGTCCTCTACCTATGTATCCTTCCACATTCATATTCAACTTCTACGAGTATGTTCTACGTAAACAAAACTGCGTGCAAAAGTTCTTAACTTTCATACATCCGGGAAACCGCGGGATGTATGCAAAGGCAGTAAAGGCGTCTCGGCAGACAGCTGCTGTATGAATGACATTGTTGCTATACAAGGAAAGAAATGAATGCAAGAAGCACAGGATCTAGTAAATGGCGTTTGAAGTAAAGGCTTATGCCTAGCAATGGTTTTCAACAAGTTGTAAATGATGACGATACCGATGTAGTGAAAATTACAATGTGTAATTTTCTTTTACATTAGAAAAAGTAAAAATATATAAGTAAGTGAAAAAGTAATAAATATATTTTATACTAGCTGCTGCCCGCGGCCTCGCTCGCGTGGTACCCAAATAAAAAGTAGTCTATGCTACTCTCCAGCCCTCCAACTATCTCCACACAAAAAGTCACGTCAATCCGTCGCTCTGTTTTGACGTGAAAGCAGGACAAATAAACAAACAAATAAACACACTTTCACATTTATAATATGGGTATACTGACTGTACAGCCACAAAACTAAGTTAAACATCATCCGTGGTATCCATTAAGGTTGCTCACGAATTGGACAGTAATTTACCTACGTAAGGGATACTTCGCACGTCATCGGATATCTCATAAAAAAGTTTGTGTGATTGATACGGGAAAGTTGCAAACTTCCGTGCGGATAAATGATGGTATTTCCAAGGGATCAGCACTGGTTTTTTAACCGACTTCAAAACAAGGAGGAGGTTTGTTAAACTTCGCGATTTGTTAACATAATGATAATTATTATTACTAATAATAATAATTATCACTATAATATATTATAATTATAATTGGAATCCTATAATTAATAAGTGTGTTCGTGGTGGTCCGATTGTACGTCAGCCTGACACCGTCAGTGTTGTGTGTCGTAGTGTGAACGAGGACTTTTCTGATTCTGAAGACGAATTGGGGGTAGTCGTGGATCCTACTCTCAATTCTCGGCAGTAGCTCCAGTACTTCAGTCATCCCGTGACCACGAACGCTGTAACGTGTTCGAAACGTCGGGAAACAAAATAAATAAAAGGTACGCGATAAAATCCCGTAATAATAACTAGTAGTTCGCCCCGAACTGAGATCTCGCGCACCGTTGTGTTGATAGCCTAGATTTGGACGTGTTTCTGACTACCCCTATACCTACGTTAAGTGCTCCTTCTAGTGTTTACCACACAATGATATCTAATGCACTACCTCAGTATGGTAAAGATTATAGGCATGCATGCAATACATTAAGTCGTGTCGTGTTTATATTCAATAGTTGACCCCGCGAACTTCGTACCGCGCCTCAGGGAAGGCCTCTTAGTTCGAGAAATTATTAAAATAGCAGTTCAATACAAAATGTATGAGAAAATCAATTCCCTCCCCCTCCCCCTCCCTCTCCGCCTCCCTCCCCTCCCTCTCCCCCCCCCCCTCCCCCTCTCTCTTCCCCTCCCCTCCCCCTCCCCCCTCTCCCTCCCCCCCTCCCCCTCCCCCTCCCCCTCCCCCTCCGTCTCCGTCTCCGTCTCCGTCTCCGTCTCCGTCTCCCTCTATAATTTTGGTACATGCCCAGCCCACTATTTCCAGAAGTTAGCATTTGCATACGTGACAGGTTGCAAGCCCATCGCCGCTATTAGAACGTTAATTGGTTTCCTCACGATGTTTTCTTTCACCGTTTAGAGCTCGTGTTAGTGCGCATTTAAATTTTTCTAATCGAAAAATCCATTGATGAGCACGGCCAGGGTTCGAACTTACGACCTATGAATCGAAAATCGAGCACTCTTCCACTCGGCCAACACGGCTTTTATTTTCAATCTCAAGGAAAAATATCAAGAAGCAACTAAAATCATTGCAAACCAAACCACAACGATGCCACACTCTATGTCTGTTAACCAGACCTCCGAATACATCGAAACTCTATGAAACGGGAGCTCTCTCCATACATCCGTTAATTGGTTTTCATCATTTTTCTTTTTCTCTGTATTTCAAAAACTATAGAACCTAGAAGAAAACTAAAAACCAATTTGGAATGTATAAATTGAGTACTTTCATATGGCGCCCCACTCAATATATTTGGGTAACTTTGAAAAAAAATTACCCCCTTGGGAACCCCATATCTTTACAACCCCTTCATCGATTACGCTCATACGCTCCACAGCAAATTTCCATAGCACAACCTATTGACCTATCAAGTTTCATACAGATTGGATAAGCGGTTCGATAGTTATGCGAGAACATAAAAATGAAACATACAAATATACAAACATACAAACATACAAAGCAAAATCGCCTAACTTGCCACTAAGATCTTCGCTCGCTTCGCTCGCTCGATCGATTATCATTAAGGAGGAGGTTTTCAATTCGACGGAATCTTTTTTTTGCTTTTTTTAATGTAAGTATGTATATTGATTACCTCGAAGACGCCTGGGCCTCAATTCCTCTATTTTACAACGTCAACCATTCCAGTATCATTTTCTAGTATCGTTTCCTCACGATGTTTTCCTTCACCGTATAAAGCTCGTGTTAATGCGTATACTTATAACTTTTTCGAGACGAAAAATCCATTGATGCAGGATAAGTACTGATTGTTGAATGATAGGTACTGATTGACAGAAATGGCTACGCTGATTGCTCTCGTCAGTGCTGGATAATCAGTATCCCTATATCAGTGTAATAAAGATCACTTGCCTATCAGCGCTGACGGCGAGCGTGAGACTAAAATCAGCCTTAAATGTGACTCCAATACTGAAACTAGTGCTAATCCTGCATCGCATGAGGCGCTGATCGTTTATAAATGTCAGTTATAATTGGAGTTTTTAAGTGTGTAACTTTTGAAAAAACTTCGTGAATGTATCGAGCTGATTTGGCACCATGTGATCTATTTACACGCAAAACTAACATAAATGGCTTCATTGGTTTGAAGGGTTCGTGGTTAAGATTACTAAGGCTGGATTTTACCAAACTGGATTAAGTTTTATCTGGAGATTAAACCACAGATTAAACTGCTGTTTGTTTGAATATTTTGACATTGTAAAGTTGACATCTTATAACCAGGATAATTTGAATGCACCTAATAATGTTCGGTTGCGCTTTCTAAACAATTGTATTTCGAATTCTGTCGGCTAACGGAATAACTACTCTGGGAGTAAGATGACAGTTTGGTCGAATCCAGCCTAAGTCGTTTTTGATAGATCGACAAAGTTAAATTCTGCGCGGTAATAAAATGGATGGGGTAAATGCTATCTAAAACAAAATGTTAATTTAGACAAACTGAGCAACAAGATAGTTGTATTTTAACGTTTATTCCCTAACTAGCGGACGCCCGTGGCTTCGCCCGCGTTGACTATTATTATTATCCCACGGGAACCGTGAATTTTCTTGGATAAAACTAGCATATGCCCTATTCTCGGTAATTATCTACCTATATTTTAAATTTCGAGTTATATAGGAACAAATACACATACGTACATCCATACATCCATCCATCATCCATCAAACTTTCGCATTTATAATACATACATTCATAAAATCACGCCTCTTTCCCACATGGGTAGGCAGAGACCACGGCTTTCCACTTGCTACGATCCTGACACACCTCTTTCGCCTCATTCACTCTCATCACATTTACAATATTGAATGATAAGATAATTAATATTGAATTAGATGACTGACTAGTTTTCAGTAATTGTATTCATGTAGGTATATTTAAATAATGATAGAAGGTAGAAATAACTTTGCATTGTACATATTTTACAAAAAGAGATGATCATTCATAAAAGTCGACTTTTCATTATTATTCTATTGTTACCCATAATTGTGTGAGGAATAAAGATTTTTTTACACAATACGTTTTGTATTCATTAGAAAAGCACCTTTTTCAATATTCTATTATCAATGATGAATTTCATAATTTCCCATTCATTTATTTTCAGGATATTGTTATTTTTGACTAGTAAATGCCGGTGGAATTAATTTAATATTGAGTAAGGGTAGGTAGGTACTTAGTAATGAGAAAGAATCACGATTTTTGTTGAGTATGCAGATTTGTAGATACAAAAAAAAACAAAAAATACTGTGTTTTTGGTTTTTTAATCGGATCAAAAATGGCCGAGTTACAGAGATTTTAGTGCACCAATCTAAAAAACGCTCGCGAGAAGGCCGCGACTGGCTGTGACGTCACCAGGCGCCCGCGGCTCGCTCCACTAGTACAAAATCCCTAGTTTTTTTCAAACTAATTTCCGCCCGCGGCATCGCTCACGTGGCACCTGGATAAAAAGTAGCCTATGTCCTATTTCAGGTCAAGAACTATCTATGTTTTAAATTTCAGCCAAATCGCTCGCGCGGCACCTGGATAAAAATCCAGGTGCCGCGCGAGCGAAGTCGCGGGCGGAAGCTAGTTTGAAATTAACTAGCGATTTTGTACTAGTAGACCGAGCCGTGGGCGCCTGGTGACGTCAGACGCAGCGCGAAGCTCCAAGCGCGCGTTTTGAAATGGCCGAAAAGAAAACTTGAATAACTTCGTCATTTATTGATGGATTTTAATTATTTAAAAAACAGAATGCTCAGAATGCTAAAGAGTATACGCCCTCATACTTAAAAACCCAATATTTCGTTTAGTGATTGATCCTCATTTTTTATTGTTTATGATTATGTCCGCTTTATGAAATCCGATTGTTATGGTTTTTTTGAATGGTTCTTACTTTAAATTGGTCTCATAAAACTTTGGTAAAGATCTAATAAGGATCTTCAGCGTGATGAGCAGAATAACTCCTAAAAATGTAGAAAATTGCTCACTTCTAGATTTCTTTAAGCTATGCAAACACAGATTTACGAGGTCTACAGCTCACAAAGCCACTAGTGTCATTAGCAGTGATCGGAATGAGGCGGGCTTCTTCTTCTTCTTTCGTATGAGCAAGTGGCCAACTCTGGTGACGGAGTTTTTAGGCCTAAAATACCTAAAGTTCGAAAAATAACAGAGACAAATGGAGACGCCTTAGGACTAAATATTTTTCGACCCAATTATTTCCGTTTCCGGGACATTAATAAAGAACATCTAACATTAAGGTGAATCAATTTTTTACCTGAGTTAATAACAAAAATTAAAATGTAAATTATAAGGATAAAAAACTTTTTTCCGTCGGTCAAATAGAAAAAATATTTGAATTAGTTCACAATATTATTAACATTAATTTTAAATGTACTTACTCACTGTGAAAATTGTGCCAACTTTCAATAAAATTCTTACTTACAACAACTTCCTTACGACAAGAATAAAATTCTTGTAGTAAGGAAGTCTCCCCTTTTTTGCCTCTGTTCTTTGAACTTTAGGTATTTTAGCCCGCCTAATTCCGATCACTGGTCATTAGGTAGTAGTTTCATCATCAGGTAGTTTAGTTGGGTCTTTAGTCGTTTCGCACCACGAAAGTTTCTGTAAATGAATGCTTACACTTTTACCCCCTTACCTACTTATGAAAGATGTTTAAAGTTGAACACTGGTTAAACAACGTCCTGTCTATTCATCACTATCCACAAAAAGACAGGACGTAGTTTAACCAGTGTTCAACTTTAAACATTCTACTAATATTATAAAGGCGAAAGTCCGTGTGTGTGTGTGAATGTTTGTTACCACGTATCCCCATAACTAAACCGATTTTGATGAAATTTGGAATCTAGATAGTTCATGTTCTAGAATAACACATAGGCTACTTTTTATCCCGGGAAAATGTATGATTCCCGTGGGATACAAAATAGTAGTCCACGGGCGTTCACTAGTCTTTCATAAGTAAGACCCTTATTTAATTCTGCTGTGTTCTGCTTAAAAATAAGCTGTACTTTTATCCGTGTTACCAGTATTCTAATACAATTCGCCAGATATCCGCATTCATTTCCCGGTAACGGAGTCGAGCACTGGGACCCGTGTAGCCTCATCCGGGAACGATGGGGCGGCTTTGACTTACAACCCCTTTCTTTGAAAAGAGGCTGCCGTAATGTAACAATATTAGGGATTTATTATTAGCTGTGAGTAATAAATATTTACATAACTAAGGAAACAAACGCACAAACGTTGAAATAACAAATTGTCGGTCCTGGATTTTAAATCGGTAGTGCCTTTTCATACGTACGGTAGGTATGTACGATAGCTTTCATACGTACCGGTAAGTAAGTCAGTTCGTATGAGCGAGTGGCCAACTCTGGTGACGGAGTTTTTAGGCCATCTAAAGGCCTCCGTCATGGCTTAACGACTTAAAGGCCGGGACCGACAGTTAACGTGCCCTCCGAAGCACGGAAGCGCTCAGCTCATAATATCAATTATTAGCTGTGAGTAATAAATATTTACAGAAACTAACTAAGGCTGAATTCGACCAAACTGGATTAAGTTTAGTCTCGAGAGTAAACTACAGTTTGTTTGCATATTTTGACATTGTAAAGTTGACACCTTATAACCAGGATAATTTGTATGCACATAATAATGTTCGGTTGCGCTTTCTAAACAATTGTATTTCGAATTATGTCGAATTGGGTTTACCCACCTATGGTGTAGATCGTAGAAAATGGAACTTACGTCCGTCATTTATCGTTCCCCGCATTTCAAACAATCAAGGCGTTACCCCAAAAATACGTTAACGCGTTTCTTTACGAGTAATTACAGGTTGTACTCACGAGGTGTTTGTGATTTTTTTTCCTTATTTAGTTCCTTTGTTCATTGGACCGAGGAAATTTTGCCAATTTTGGTATTTTGTTAGACTAACAAAAGATTATAATTATTAGACCATGTTAAACAAGATTTTTTTAAAACAAAAGGATTGTTTTTAATTTACTATTTTCCGCCCGCGGCTTCGTTTGCGTTGTACATGGATAAAAAATAGCTTATGTTCTATTCCCGTTCATTATCTATCTATATTTTAAATTTCATCAAAATCGGTTCAGTGGTTGTCGAGTTATAGAGGAACAAACATACATCCAAACATCCAAACTTTCGCATTAGTTAGCCGACATAATACGAAATACAATTGTTTAGAAAGCGCAACCGAACATTATTATGTGCATAAAAATTATCCTGATTATAAGGTGTCAACTTTACAATATCAAAATCTTCAAACAAACGGTAGTTTACTCTCGAGACTAAGCTTAATCCAGTTTGGTCGAATCCAGCCTAAATTACATTTATTTACAGAAACTAAACTACTACTTACATAATTTACATACTATAGTCGTATTGCTCACTATACGGACTAAAATCGGACTAAAATTGAAGAAACAAATGTCATTTTTCATATATTTTTAGTCCGTATAATGAGCAATACGACTAAGTATACTTAACTAAATGTAAAATAAAAAACTGGCAGCATTACTGCACTGAATGACAATACTAATCCGTTTGGTCAAATATGCATTTTTCTCTATAACCCTTACTAAAATCTACAAAAACATTTTCTTATGCTACCTACTTATAAGACGCTAGTAGGATAAAAGGACACTGGTTCCTTTGAGCTCACTGACTCAGAAAACATTGACGTTCACGTCATTTCCATCCGGGCATATAGGTTCGATCTACAGCTGACGTCACAGCCCCAATCGATGGTACAGTCAGTTTCAAAAGTTTTAATAGATTAAAATGCAAAAAGATTCAGTCGATGACCTCGAAAGTCACGGGTAAAACTGTCTCATGGATTTCGACCGGTCGAAAAACATCACTAAAAATCGGAATCGTGAAATGCACTAGTGCGACAGGCGAGCAATAGACGTGCGATTGGCTTCCGAAATATGATTTTTGGTGATATTTTTCTACTGGTCGCGTAGTGATTGCTGTCGCATGTACGGTAGCTTTTATAAAGTTCCAAGGACGTCTATGTATATGAATAGTAGCTATGTAATGTGTGGGAATATCTATAACTCCATACCTGACAATATAAAAAAATTACCATTAAATAAATTTAGTAAGGAACTCAAGTCCTGGTTACAAGAAAAATGTTTTTATAATATTTCTGAACTAATAAAATGACATTTAAATCTAATAAATTAACAATTTAAAATGACGTACCAATCTATTGCATTATTATTACATTACCTTGAATTTTGAGTGACTTTAAAAATATTGTACACCATTTTCCTATGGTAGCATAGTGATCCTAGTAAGTAAGTAAAATCTGTATTCATCTATGTTCCACAATAAATTATTATGAATTATGAATTATAAGTAACGGCGTAATTTGCATACAAACGCCGCCGGTTATACCAGAACGTGTGAAAAGACTGTGGTATCCGACACGTGGAGGTAAATTATATTAATTTCTTATACGCAATTTGATTCGAATAATAATTTTATAGTATAAAATTTAAAATACAGAATTCCATGATTTATAAATACACATTGTGATGCAAGGAAAGATCAAAAGATAATTTTCTTTTGAATAATGAGAGTATATTTTTTTTGCATATGGTGCGCAATCGTATTTTCTATCTATCTATAACTGTGCACGACTGTACACACATACCCACATATCATTCATACATCATAGCTAACTTTGCTATTGTTTTTTTGTATTGGTGCGCAATAGAGAAGTTTCTATCTATCTATTACTGTACACGACTGTACACACATACCCACACGATCGGGATACCAACACGGATCATAGACGGTTAATATCAGTCGCGCCGTGAATGCGAAATGTACAGACGTCACCATGTCTGGCGTTTTATCATTTTTCTCGCTCGCTCACATATTTTTTATGATCAAACGGTACTTTATCCAGGGCTTGGAACCGGTTTATGATAAGTTCGTAACCGGTATAAACCGCTATTTCAATTATTTCGTTCGGAGCGCAAGCGTTATCAAAACCTAATGAAAAGTCTCTATTAAAAAAAAACCTAGGCCTTTACATCTTTACTAGATGATTCATACAGTGTCAGGAGGCAATCTTTGCCTACACTTAACGAGACACTGTAGTGCCAGGGACAGGCAGATGGCATAGGCTTGCCCAGCACCTACACCATCCTCTCAGTTTAACCAGCCATATCCACAGGAAAGACATGGTCTGTGGGGCTGACTAAGCCGCGGGTTTCCTCATGATGTTTTCCTTCACCATTTATAGCCCTTTGGTCCATTTTCGTAGAGTTTAACCATTATATTATTGTACGATTGCGAGTTATTAACAATTAAATAAATAAATATTATTAAATATTGCTGGACATTTTACACAGTACCATCTAGCCCCAAACTAAGCAAAGCTTGTACTGTGGGAACCAGATAACTTATAGAATACTTATATACTCTTTTTTTTTTGGAAATACGTACATAGAATACTTTATAACACCCAGACACAGAACAAACATCTATGTTCATCACACAAATGTTGGTCCTGGATGGGAATCGAACCCACGACCTGCGCAGAAGGCAGAGCTACTACCAACTAGTTAAATCAATCACAGAATGGATTCGTAAATGACGTAACACATAAACATTTACACGCTGCACTATCGGGAAACGATTAGCGAGAAATCACACCGATTAGTCACTAATAGCCGGAATTAAATCCGTAAATCCGAGCCCGGATACGGATACGGAAAGTTCGGTGTTATGGGAGTTTACAGTTTATTTTATCTTGAGATCGCATGAGTGAGTTGAGAGGCTTAAGCAAGCTGATGAGATTTTCGAAGAAAATGGTTTGAGTACTGTACAATTGAAAATTAAAAATCTTAGCAAAATTTTAAAGGCACTCCGGCTTAAGGAGGATCGCTTGTATCATTGCGGGTTCGAATCCCGTCGGAATTGAAAACGATAAGATTTTTCATTTTCAAATGTAAATACCTAAGTGTGGTTTAATGCTACAAAAATTTAAAAAATATGAGTTGTAAGTACGAGTAGTATAGAATCCTGCAGTCACTTTAGTTACACTCTAATATCCTGTTTATAGTGTATATTATGTTCATAACCATAGCAAAAGTTTAGTCACTTTAGTTGGTGACAGAATTTAAAGAATATTTTTCTAAAATATCAGGTGTTTCCCTTTAAAAAGTTTCATAATAGAAAAATTATACATAAACTACCTTTTTCGTAGACAACGCCGTAGCACTTACGTAGCAAAATAAGCTACGAAAATGCTACGCGCTACGACCGGTATAATTTCGTGCATAGATTTTTATTGTAGCTTTTACCATTTATATTATTTATTTCAGCGAATTTACCGTAACATTTCTAGGATTTCCTTATTTTCTTTTGCGACGAATGCGAAAACGTTAATACTTAGTTCACTGGAAAATTCTGCTATCCTATTTGCAAACACGTCTCGTAAAATTTAAAAGGATTTTAAATACAAGCTTTAAAAGTAATACTTATAAATACGAACCCATATTATAAATGTGAAACTGTGTTTATTTGTCCTGCTTTCACGTACACACACTTTCACGTACACAGAGCGACGGATTGACGTGATTTTTTGGAGATAGTTGGAGGGCTGGAGAGTAACATAAGCTACTTTTTATCCGGGTACGAGTATATAGTGTTCAGCTATCAGGTGCAATAGGATTAGAAATAGTTTTTCAAATCCGACTGGTAGTTACTGAGATTAGCGCGTTCAAAGAAACAGGATTTGAAAAATTATTTCTGAATTTGATAGCTTAAATCTTGAATTTATAGACTACTTTTCATCATCATCAACATCCCCATATACCATCACTACACGGGTAACGCCGCGAGGGCGCAGCTAGTATCACATCACACTAATATTATAAATGCGAAAGTTCGGATGTTTGGATGGATGTATGTTTGTTCCTCTATAACTAAACAACCACTAAACCGATTTGGCTAAAATTTATAACATATATACATAATGACCGGGAATAGGACATAAGCTACTTCTTATCTGGGTACCACGAGAGCGAAGCCGCGGGCTGAAGCTAGTTTTAAATAAACACAGTGACACTGAGCCCCCAATCTTGTGAAAAGTATGTTGATCTACCCGCGGGAGAAGATTCGACTGTGTTAGGGGTCAGTGGTTGTGGGACAAAAACGGTTGAAATAGTTTTAATCATACGTAACTAGCTTCCTCTTTCAGCTTCGCTTGTGAGGTACCATCGTCCATATGTTATTTCATGCCACATTGTCCAAAATGATGAACATAGTTGTTTGTTCTGTGTCTGGATGTTATAAAGTATTATAAGTATGTATTTACAAAAAGTTTATAAGTATTCTATCAGTTATCTGGTTCCCATAGTAAAAGCTTTGCTTAGTTTGGGGCTAGACGGCGCTGTGTGAAATGTCCAGCAATATTTATTATGATTATTTTTTAGATATAGTTCAAAATTCATTCAAACAGATCCATTTATTAGGACGTGATTGGAACACAGATATTATTTAGAAACAATAAATAAAAAAATAAAATAAAACAGACATTTCAACACATTCAACTTACTTTTTGAACTGCGTTTTGTCTTTATCACTACGGAACCCTAACTCTATTCACCCTCACGCTTGACCAGTCTACGTAATATTTATCTCTACGTTTTTACGGTATGTTGGACATCGTAAAAACAAAAAATACATTGTTATTCCACATCCCAAGGGATTTGTATGAATCTGTATGAATTTCGAGATATACGATTTTATTTTACGATTTACTGAACTGAATTGAATGTCTGAGGTTTAGGGCTCCTGATTGAATTGTTCGTTTTTGTTCGTTTGTATATAGATGTATTGAGGTAAGTTTTATTATGTTAAGGACTAGCGACCCGCCCCGGCTTCGCGCGGGTCAAATCACACATTACACATCACATTAGAAAACTTTAAAATTATCAGTGTCTCTCTACTATATTATGCATGTATTCCTTCCTCTTGAATCAAAATCTATTCAAAAAACCGCATCAAAAAAAATCCGTTGCATAGTTTTAAAGATCTAAGCACACATAGGGACAGACAGCTGGAAGCGACTTTGTTTTATACTATGTCGTGACTATGTAGTGATAGTGAAGAGGGAAATATTACTATGTAAAAGTAAGTAAGTTCGTACATGAGCTAGTGGTTTCTAGGAGTTTTAAGGGACCGGCGAACGTACCTACATACCTAGGAACGTAATACCAAAATAATTTAAAATTTGAGCATATTTTTATCACTTTATGTTATTATTTGGATAAAGGCAGTATTTATTTAGGTTCCTGTTACACTTTTGTGTGTTTTTAAATTTACTATAGAACAAATAAAAAGAAAAAAATGCCATTTTTGGTGTACCTACAAAGATTTCAATTCAATTTGCTTACATTTCTTTTTAGGTAAGTTTTTCGGAACAAAAGTTTAACAGAAACCTAGATAAATACCTACTCTCTTAATCTAACAACATAAACTGTTATAAATATTCTTAAATTTTAAATGATTTCGGTATTACGTTTTTATGGAAATTAGCCTGTCGCAGGCCTCTTAAGGCTGCCTAAAGACCTCCGTCATAGCTTAGAGACTTAAAAGCTGGGACCGACAATTTAACGTGCCGGGCACGTTAAATTTTCGGTCACTGCTTTGTTGACATAATTTGACTTTTGACGCTTAAAAATCCTCTATAGTTTGACCAAAACCGCTGTACCGCGCCTTAGGTATGCGCGCGGCGAGACGGGGGGGAAATATCGTATTAAATATTATCTATTCTATGCCATCAATCTGCTGTCAACGCTTACTTTTCCTCACTTTTCCTCGGCCTCCACCTCGCCGCACTTCACAAGGAGCGGTACAGCGGTTCCGGCCAAACTATAGTAAGTATAGTAAAAGTGAAATCATACGGATCACTTTTCATTCACTTCTGTGCTTCATTCGACATCTTTCACTAGGAGTGGAGCGTCTGAACAAAGAATGAAAAAAAAAATTAAAAGTGAATTCATTAATGAACCAATCCAACAATGTTGGATCGGTTCATATACATCTTTCACTCGCACTCCGAATGAAAGAAAAATTAACCGTCTGAACACGAAAGAGAACGTTCACTCGGATTCGGCCATCCAAGACGCACGACTTCATTCAATGACATATTAAAAGAATAGAACAGTGAATGTTCATTTCTATATCATTCCGTCTAAGCCGTGTGAACATAAAATGAAAGAAAAATAAATAATTCACTCCAGTGAATATTCATCCTAGTGAACCGTCTGATAAAAAACTTAGGCCTTTACATCTTTACTAGATAATTTATACAGTGTCAGGAGGCAGTCTTTGCCTACACTTAACGGGACACTGTAGTGCCTGGGACATTGTTTGAGATGGAGTAGGCTTGCTCAGCACCTAAACCTCTCAGCTTAACTGGCCATATTCACAGGAAAGACATGGTCAATACGTGTGGGGCTGACTAAGCCACGGGTTTCCTCACGATGTTTTCCTTCACCGTTGAGAGCTCGTGTTAATGCGCATATAAATTTTTCGAAACGAAAAATCCATTGATGCACGCCCAGGATTGGAAACCACGACCTTCGGATCAAATGTCGAGGTACTAACCAACTCGGCCAACACGGAACCATCTGATATCACCTTTAAAAATGCTCTAGTAAGTTTAGTTTAGGCTGCAGGCTTTAGGGACCCTAGCCTAGCACATTGTGACTGCGGTGCTTCAGTACAATCCATGCCACACCTGTTGGTGTGCCCTTTGTGCCCAAAAACCTACACAAAGGAAGACCACAACGCTGCCACAGAAAGTGCAGCTGAGGTAACCTTTTATGCGAAATTAATTTAACCGTGTGGCAACGACACGATAAGAAGAAGAAGTTAAAGTCAGATCACTGGCTAAGACTTAAAGTGGCCTAGATTAGACAAACAAGAAGTCTTTAGAAGTGAAGTAGTTTGTCTTTCATCGCCAAAGACGTTTCACTTAACCCTGCGTTAGCTCGTAAACGCTGAATGGCTTTGAAAAGCCAGCTCAGTTAAATAAGGTCACAGGTAAAAAAATAGCAGCCAACTCACCGTCGCATTCGGCGTTCACTTTTACCACAGAACTATATCGAGATAGAAGCAAAAAGTTCGTTGATTTAGTATGGAAATCGACCGTGTAACACTTTTGCGTAGGTACCTACTTTGACGAACGCAGTTGACAGTTTGGATTACATTGCTGGTTTTCAATGCTCGCCAAGTCTGGCGCGTCATTGCCGCAATGGAATGAATTCGGACTGAACTTCGCGGCGAGCAAAGAAGTCCTCAGCCCTTCTTTTCGGCACGCGAGGTACATACACTCTTTGCTTCTATCTCGATATAATTCTGTGGCTTTTACCTTAGCTTTTGGTATTTCGAAGTTGATGTAGTGAGCGTTGGTCCCTATAATTCCATACGAAAAATACCAAGGCGAGGCGGTGAGGTTTGGGTGTGGGATTGAATGGTCAGCTATGACCCTAATACTCATAACTATTTTCTGAAGTGAAAAATCTATTAATGCATGAGTTTCAAGACTTTTAATAGAAAATAAAGGCTACTGAAACCCTAAAAATTAAATTAACTAATTAATTTATTTATTTCTTTTACAAAATCCACAGCTCTTAGAAAACGAGTGCACAAAAACTTAAAATTACTGACAGCCAATAATGGATTTACATTTTAATTAACAAGCAAACCGACAGTGATCGAGGTCTGAGTGTCCGTGTGTATGTGTGTGTGTGTCATTAAAGTTAAATACCCCGCTAGATCAAAATGTCCAAGTTACCCAGCTGTTGTCATTAGTCTATGGTTAATATCCAGTGCCAACCAACCATCCTCTTTGTACGGTGTACCGTTAATTTACAAAGCGAAACGGCCATTTCGTTCAAGAGTATCCATTAACGGGTTAAATGTTGGACAGTTACTTTTAGTATTACTTTATTCGTATGACATAAGTAGTGGTAAGGCTACTTTAAGGCTGAATTACACCGAGGCAACATTGTGCGGCATTGCGGCGGCATGCCACAAGGCCACATGCTACAGAATAAAAAATATCGCACATTGTGGCAAGAACCGTGCGACATGGCAACACCTTGTCATGTGGCAGACTGACCCAAGCACGATGTTGCCTCAGCGTAAAATAGGCTGCCTTATGCCACTAATGTCGCAAATGCTTTCTATTTGTAAAATGCCACAAGATGCCACATGTTACAATATGTAGCATGCGGCACTGTCGCACGTTGTTGACTCGGCGTAAACCAGCCTTTAGGCGCCCATCTCTTCAGTAAATAAAGTAGGTGGAAAGTAACTGAAAAGCCAACTTGTATCTTTACAATTTTATCTTCAAATTAAACATTTCATATTTTTATTTAACATCTGGGGGCACGGAAATGCCCCCGCCAAGTCGAGCACTGCCGTACCATCCTTTTCTCGAACCCATTCGGCCATTTTCGACCTCGTATTTACTCTCTTTACTCGATCATCATCAACGAAAAAACCACTAAAAATACTTAAGAGGCCTGCGACAGGTGAATTTCTATAAAAACGTAATAAGTACCGAAATCATTTAAAATTTAGGCATATTTTTATCAGTTTATATTGTTAGATTAAGAGAGTAAGTATTTATCTAGGTTCCTGTTAAACTTTTGTTCCGAAAAACTTACCTAAAAAGAAATGTAAGCAAATTGAATTGAAATCTTTGTAGGTTTACCAAAAATGGCATTTTTTCTTTTAGTTCTATACTAAGTTTTTTGGAACAAAAGTGTAACAGGAACCTAGATAAATAGGTACTCCCTTTATCCAAATAATAACATAAAGTGATAAAACTGTGCTCAAATTTTAAATTATATTGGTATTACGTTCCTAGGTACGTAGGTACGTTCGCCGGTCCCTTAAGATAAATCTTAATCTTCTTCTAAAGATATCTATGTTCATTACATCACACAAATGTTTGTCCAAGGTGGGAATCAAATCTGCGACCTACAGCGTAGAAGACAAAGCTACTACCAATACCAACTCAGCTGAATGGCCAGTTAAAGATTTTCGAATTGTTTTAACTTCCAGAACACTTCAATTTTCAGGTCGTTCGAATTTCAAACAGAAACCTTTTCAAATCGTTCCAATTTCGAAACAATGTTATCCTTCCTAATTCGAATCTGTTTGGTTTGTTTCGGAGTGTTGAGTGCATTTTAGTGTTTAGGACATTGTGTAGTCGTCGCCAGCGGGCAGGAAGGAACGGAATTTGGTGGTCCCAGTTACAAGTTACGAGCGGGATTAGAATTGATTTTTCTTCTATTAATTTGATAATGAGACACTTGTTGAATTACTAATCCATCTTTCTCCATGTAATTTTGTTTTTTATCATCATCATATCAGATCATTTATTTATTTCTCTCACAAACATAACAATAATATAAAGTAAATATAAATACAGAATAATTTATCAAAAAGTAGGCAATTATAAAAACCTGTTTTGTGAGAGACTGGTGCCTGAAATAGGTATGGAAAAACCTGTGCTACATTCCTAGGACTACATTAGTATAAATTGTGCATGTTATGAAATCGGTTTTGTGTTATTTTTTATCTATTTAATTAGCCAACAGAGCACAGTAGATTTATAGTTCATAGTTATTTATTTCAAAAAAACTAAGTAGGTACATTGCATGCGGAAATTGGTGAATAAAATAAAATAACAAACATACAATTAATACGCCTTGTTATACGCTACTTTTTCTAATCACTTATTACTATTAATTATAATATTAGTATATTGTTGTGCTAGTGGAACACAATGCTTTCCCTCCTAATATCGTCAGACCATCTGACTGCGAACTTCGCGTAACCACCACTTTTTTTTAATCATTTTTGAAAAATCGCTTCAGTCTATTACTTACACCGTAACTTAGGGAAATAATGTTAGTAGAACTTAGCATCAGAATTACTCAAGATTGTCGGTTCCCTTAATGGCAAGTTCCATGTATTTCGAAGTTCAAGTAGACTCTAACTTTGTTTCTATTCAATTCAAACTTCTGTTTCTCAAACGGTGGAGGAAAACATCGTGGGACTTTCGTAAATATGCAGCGTAAATAATGTATATTAGGCTGGATTTGACCAAACTGGATTAAGTTTTTACTCGAGAGTAAACTACTGTTTGTTTGAATATTTTGACAAGTTGACACCTTCTAACCAGGATAATTTGTATGCACATAATAATGTTCGGTTGCGCTTTCTAAGCAATGGTATTTTGAATTATGTCGGCTAACTAAAGTAACTACTCTGGAGTAAGATGACTTTTGTTCAAATCCAGCCTTAATCGAAATAATTCGCTTTAATTGATTGGATTAATTTTATCATACTTATTACTAGTCGAAGTGCTCGTGGCATAACTTGCTTAGACGTTCTTGCGTCGTGAACGGTCACAATTTGGATGGGTGACCGCTAGATTATTTACATTATTAATTTGAGTGCTCCCGTGCTTCGTTTCCACGTGTCGAAGAACATCAAGTTTTTTATTTCTCGCTGGTGCTGCTTCCGGATTTGCCCTGACTAGCCTGGCGTACTAAGGCTAGGTGGAAAGTGGGTGGTTGAGTGGCTTTAGCGTGAAAATCCTGAAGAAAACTTTTTTGACATGACGTTTAGGCTGGTTTTTCTGTCACGCGTACCGTCGGCGCTGATAGGCTAGTGATCTTTCTTACAATGAAATAAGGATACTGATTGTTTAGCAAAAATGGCAACGCTGACTGCTCTCGTCAGTGCTGAACAATCAGTATCCTTATTTCATTGTAATAAAGATCACTCGCCTATCAGCGCCGACGATACGCGTGACTGTAAAACCAGCCTTAATTATCGAGAACGTTTTTATTATAAACGGTCCGTTGCCGCCATTGTTTTTACAGGCTGTTAAATCGTAAACAATCACGCTGACTACCCCCCAAAAGTATAAAAGCGTGAATATTCAGTGGAACGAACAAAAACAAGCCTTGATTGACGTTTTCCTTAATCATTTGTAATTCATAATAAGCTTAAAATTGTGTGAAAACATTTTATAGGAAAAAACTTAATCAATTTTTTTTGAGATCGCGACTTTAAGTCGCTTTGGTTTCGACACTTAGGGCCTATGCACACGGAGTTTTTCAAATGCGCTGACGACGCGCGAAAACACAAATATGACGCTCAATAACGCAAGGCAGTCGGCAAGTTATGACCTTTGCACACGACCTACAGATACGTCGATAAAACGCGCTCTAAACGCGATTGCCCAGCATTGGGACGAGATAGGTTAAATAAAAAATAAATAAAAAAATAGTCTACTTTGGTATGTTTTTCTGTAGGTACTGAATGATATTTTTATTAATACCTTTTGAAATATCTCAACTGATTCATATAGATACCTACTGTTATTTCAATTTATGTAAAGTTTTATAAGCCATGAATAAAACTGACATTAAAACATATTCAAAATAATACCGTCACATCTATATCCCAAACAAAAACGAAACAACCCTTCAATTAAGGGAAATAAGGTTCAAAGTCGCACCAAAAAGTCGTATCCCCAAAACCTCTAAGCCCCTAATCCAAATTTTTTAATCCCCAATGACGAAGATTAATTCACGGCACATTAATCAGAGGGAGTCTCAGGTGGAAGTTCTGACCCTTTAGGTAGTACCACAGAATAGGTACAGAAGGCGTACTTCGCACTTTCTGTACAAAGCTACAAGTAGGTACATGGGCGGGCCTCGGCAGGTAGGGTACCACTTGCCACACGGCTCACAAGCTAGCCGCTGCGTCACATGTAATATAATGGCGTCACCTATAATGGTGCAAACAAACACTGGGCCAGCCTAAGCCAGTGCGAGTAAAGGCGAGTCGATGCAAGGCGAGTGCTATTGTCCACACGCTTGGCGAGTCTATGCAAACCTATGTAAGTTGGCGCTCGTGTTCACTCGGCCAGCTAGGCGAGCGACGGCAAGGTGAGGCGAGTGGCGCTGCCCACACGTTGGCACTGGCGTTCACTCGGCGAGCCTGGGCCAGCGTGAGTTTGCGCCATAAAACGCGACAAGTCGACAACCCTTCCGTGTCACTCCGCGCCAGACAGTGACAGAGTTATGCTTTAGAAAGAGAGGCAATGTTTAGGTGAATATTGCGTCAGGCATAAAGCGCGAAGCTGAATTTCAATTTGTTGTGTCGCGCCAAGAGTCGCTATTTAAATAAATGTTTTCGCGAAGTAAGATTTCTGTGCCTATTTATTCTGTGGTATTACCCTTAAATAATAAAAGCCTTCGTTTAGTTGAGGTAATGGCTGCCGCGGATTAGGAAGTCAGTGGTAAATAAGTTTGTATATCATCATCATCATCTCTGACGACCATTGTGGCGCGGTGGGCGAAGGTTCGCTTGAAACATAGAAGGTCGCGGATTCGATTCCCGCTTTGAGGCATATGTTTGTATGATCTGCAAATTAGTTGTAACACTTCTTCGGTATGAACTGCTATGGTGTTATAATTGTTTCTAAAATAAATAAATAATGAATACCTGCCTTCGGTCTGGGTGTTTTCCTATCTTTAAAAAACTTAGGCCTTTACATCCTTACTAGATGATTTATACAGTGTCAGGTGGCAATCTTTGCCTACACTTATCGGAACACTGACGTGCTTGGAACAATGTTGAGATGGAGTAGGCTTGCCTAGCACCTACACAATTCTCTCAGCTTAACCGGCCATATCAACAGGAAAGACATGGTCAATACGTGTGGGGCTGACTAAGCCGCGGGTTTCCTCACGATGTTTTTCTTCACCATTTAGAACTTGTAACGCACATATCAATTTTTCGAAACTAAAAATCCATTGATGCACACCCAGGATTCAAACCCACGGACCTTCAGTTCTAAAGACCCACTAAGTCAATACCACCCTACGCGTCAATATACAATGAAACTTAGTCGTCGCTCGTCTGTTTGTTTATTTATGGATATGAACTTACAGAGATTCAAAGCCTTGGATCCCGCGGAATTCTGTTCGGGTAGGATAAAATATTCAGATTACTTGACGGATGAATCGGGGAATTACCTGAAACAATAGAAATTCAAGTTATTTTTAGAAACAGTAACTAATCTGTGACATACCTACTCGTATTTACAAGCTTTACGTAGTTAATTGATTCAGGCGTGACTTTGCGGAAGTCCATATTCAGATTTTTTTGAAAATTTCAAAATATCTAGTACTCCTCCGCCAATCTATACCAAAAAAGATTCGTCAAAATTTTCACGCTAAAGCCACCCAACCACCCACTTTCCACAGCCTAACCTTACTATGCCAGGCTAGTCAGGGCAAATCCGGGAACAGCACCAGCGCGAAAACAAAAACAAAAAATTGATGGTCTTCGACACGTGTTTCACCCCTCCACGGGGCATCCTCAGGAAATAATTGACTCCCTCTGTGTGCTTGCGCAGACGTCTTGTCGCTTCGAGCGCCGAACAGAAAGTGAGCCAACCGCTCCAAATCAACTCTATTTATACTCTACGATCGGTTGCTAATTGGGTCATTAGCTAATTAGATGGTTTGCTAATTGGGTCATTAACTAATTAGGTGTCATTAGGATTTGAATTTGTTATTACGCAAATATGCGTAATAACGGTGATCTTGGTATACCTGTACTGAGCTCGTTTAACAGTGTGAAGTTAGTATTGTGTTTTGTAATTTCTAAACATTCTAATACAGACATTCTGAAGCCTTTTTCGCATATATGTAAAATATTATATGAATGATTATCATGTAATGTGTGACCGGATTCAATTAAATGTTTAGCAAAATGAGACCTTTCTGGATAGTTATTTCTAAATGCAGCCATATGTTCTTTGTATCTTATTTCGAAATTACGCCCTGTCTGTCCTATGTAAACACCGTCACATCCATCGCAAACCAGTTTATATATTCCTGATTTTTTATGATTCTCTAATTTGTCTTTACCATTACAAATGTGACCGAGTGTGTGGTTCGTCTTGAAAGCTACTCTTATATCATTTCTAAATAACGTTCTTGATATTCTATCACTAATTGAGCCCAAGTATGTGAGACTACCCACATTATTTTTAGGTCTTTCTGGAGGTACTGGATACAATAGAGAACGGACTATGCTACGGCGTTTTCCATTAATTAAACCATTCACCATACTTCTATTATATCCATTTCGTTCAGCTATGTTGTATATTATATTTAATTCTCTATTATAATTTTCTTCTGAAAGTGGTATTGACATTAATCTGTGAACAAGGCTTCTGTATGCAGCTACTTTGTGTTGAATAGGATGACATGATGAATTTGGAATTTTGACGAATCTTTTTTGGTATAGATTGGCGGAGGAGTACTAGATATTTTGAAATTTTCAAAAAAATCTGAAGCTTTACGTAGGTATATAAAAAAACTTAGGCCTTTACACCTTTACTTTACTTTACTTTGACGACCTCTGTGGCGCAGTGGGTGAAGGCCCGCCTGTGATGCAGGAGGTTGCGGGTTCGATCCCCGCCGCGAGACAAATGTTTGTATGATCTGCTATTTGTCTAGGGTCTGGGTGTTTTCTATGTAAGTAAGTAGTAAGTAAAAAAATATGTATTTGTGACAGGAGCCGGTATTGGGTTCATTGAAACCAGGTTCACTCACATCGATTTCCTCTTTAATCAGCTAAAATCAGAAAAACACAAATTAATCAAATAGATAATTCAAATTATATTTCATTGAAAATAAACCACTTATTCCCGAATCACCAAAATTACGTAACCGTCACTTCATTCGTAACAATAACAATTCGTATTCGTAATAACAACGTAATAATTTAAAGCAAAACTGATAACCACTCAGCTCAAGCGCAAGCGATGGAATGAGCTCCGAACAGCGCGGCACTCGGTTTTATAGGCGAGTAGTGGGGATAGCGAATCGGCAGTCGTGAGTCGTCGCCAACCCGAGCGGCGTGAGTCACGCGCCCGGTGGCGTGTTGTTTTGCGCGCAGCGTTTGCGCCGATATATTTAAGTAGTATATCAGTCATGTAGTCATAACACAAGCTCTGCTTAGCTTGGGGCTACATGATGCTGCGTGAAATGTCAAGCATTATTTGTTTATTTATTTATTTTATTTACTAGATTATTTATACAGTGTCAGGCAGGAAGCAATCTTTGCCTACACTTACACGGGACATTATAATGTGCCAGTTAGATAAATAATAATAATAATAATCCTTTTTTTACATTAATAAAATTAATAGACAACATAATGTTATGAATAATTAAATTAAAATATTTGAATCTTTGAAAATAACTTTTTTTTGTTTTTTTTTTTGAGACATTTTAATAAGGACCTCTCAATGAGTGGAGGCCTCATCCATTTTACTCCAAAATTTCGGTCTTGTGCTCTAGGCTGAATTCGATCAAACTGGATTAAGTTTAGTCTCGAGAGTAAACGACTGTTTGTTTGAATATTTTGACATTGTAAAGTTGACACCTTAAAACCAGGATAATTTTGTATGCGCATAATGTTTAAGTAGGTACCTAAAAATATGGACCTTGTGTTGTCTAAAATAAAAATATTTATTTTTAAATAATGTTCGGTTGCGCTTTCTAAACAATTGTATTTCGAATTATGTCGGCTAGCTACAGTACGGCCAGCGGATCTTGGCGTTCGTGAAGTTAGCCGTTTCGATGCGCAGTGCAACTTTTTCATACAAAATTTTCTACTGCGCAGCAAAAAGCCTGACTTCATGAACGCCTAGATCCGTCGGCCCAACTGTAACAGTCTCGAGTAAAAACTTAATCCACTTTTGGTCAAATCCAGCGTTAATTAGATAAATAGCTGGCAACAATAGCCGCTAGGTGGCATATATGGCAATAATTATTGACGTGTAAAGTATCCGCTTATCGACTGCAGTGGAGCGCGTGTGTAATGACCTCGCGCTGATTGGTTGACGAGCACAGTTTATATGAAACAGCTACATCAAAACGATACAAAAAGAGGTACATTGTGTGAAACAAATGATACAAAAGGAATTAAAATTCAAACGATCCACCGATAAATCGAGATTTTTGAGCTGACGTCATTATGATTGGTAAGCACTCCGGCTTAAAAATGTTAAAAAGGCTTAAAAAGCTTAAAAAGGATCGTTTGTTTAAATCAAAGCGGTTTAAATTCCGTCGGAATCAAAAATTTTTAAAGTATTTTCATTTTAGATAAAAACCAAATGCTTGTCTGATGAACGGCCAGAATTCGAACTTACAACATCTCAATAGTAAATCGTAGATCAAACGTAATTTCCTAATTGGCCTATAAGTATCTAAGTTTCATAGAAAATGCCCCAAGGATTGATTTGTTTTAGAAACCAGAATCATCAAACATCAATCAGAATTCTATCTCTGTCTTTCTATTGCTGGTATTCCAGCCAAATATACCTCGTGTGTTCATAAGTTTTGAGACGAACTTATTTAATTAATTTAAAAAGAAAGTAATTCATGCAACCTTTTTTAAACTTTTAAAATTTAAAATTTCGAATGTTTTGAATCAGAAAAAATATACATTTGAATATTTGTTTCATTCTCCGTGAAAATGGCGCCAACAAAAGATTTGCGTGCGACTGTAATTTCACTGTTTCAAGCAGGAAAAAAACCAATGCAAGTTTTTAGTGAAATCCAAAGTTTGGGATGTAGTCAGAACTTTGTGTATTATACCATAAAGAGGTACAAGGAGACCGGCTCTGTAAAAGACCGTGGAAGATGTGGCCGCCCGCGGTCTGTAAGGACGCCCGCCAACATCAAAGTAATCAGAGAGCGAATTCGTCGCAACCCTTGCCGGACTCAAAAGAAATTAGCTCTGCAGACCAACATTTCGCGAATATCGGTGAACAGGATACTTAAATATGATCTTAAACTAAAGGCCTACAGTCGAAGGAAAGTGCATTATTTAAACGAGCGTCTTCGTAAATTGCGACTGAAACGATGTCGGAACCTATTGAAGAGACACGATCCAAAAAATATCCTGTTTACCGATGAAAAGATCTTCACGGTGGAAGAAAAGTTTAACCGGCAGAACAATAAGGTTTACGCCAGAAGTTCAAAGGACGTCCAGCCATCTGTACGCAATGTCCAGCGTACTCATCATCCAGCGTGTGATGGTTTGGTGGGGTGTTTCCTACGAGGGGGTCACTTCGCTTCATTTTTGCCAGCAAGGCGTCAAGGTGAAGGCACAAAATTACCAAACCGACATATTGGAAGCGGTGGTTAAACCATTAAATGATACGCTATTCGCTGGAAAATACTGGGTTTTCCAACAGGACTCTGCTCCCTCCCATAAAGCTAAGACTACCCAACGTTGGCTGGAGGCCAATTTGCCAAGCTTCATTCGGAGCGAAGATTGGCCCTCGTCAAGCCCTGACTTGAATCCTTTGGATTATTCTTTATGGACGGAATTGGAGCTGAGGGCATGCAGAAAGTCTCACCCAAACCTGGATTCTCTCAAGCGAGCCCTTATTAAAGAATCGAAACGGATTCCCATTGAAAAGATTCGTGCCGCCATAGATGAATGGCGCACGCGTTTGAAGGCCTGCATTGAATGCAAAGGCGGCCATTTTGAATGATTTATTTTTAAATACAGATCTACATGTCAGTAGTTTTAATTTTAATATCCAATAAATGAATACTCAACTTAGCTCCAAAATTATTTTAGTTTTACTGTGTCTCAAGACTTATGAACACACGAGGTACTTATTTGAATGAAGTAAAATAATATATTTGCTAGACGCATGGTATTAAAGGTGTTAAGTACCTACCTACTTATAAAGTATAGGGTACCTACTTATAAATTTATGTCACGAAACTATTTAAAATTCTAGAGATCCCGGATCGGCTATCTTCGACTAAGTTTGACTATTTTCGTTTCCACGTCCAAAATAAGTTTAATTCATAGACTTTGTTTATGTTTAACTAAAACAGATGTTTGTGTGTCAGCTGTGGCACCGGTCAGTGTTTACCGCAAATTGTAAGCGTTGTCAACAACTGGCGGGTTGTTTTTGCTGAATTTTCTGTTCAATGAGGCCTGTTGTGATTTTATTAACGGATTTAAAGTCGTTTTAAGGAACCGTGTTGGCCGAGGGGTATAGTACCTCGACTTTCGATCCGAAGGTCGTGGGTTCGAATCTCTAGCCGTGCATCAATGGATTTTTCGTTTCGAAAAATTTATATGCGCATTAACACGAGCTCTAAACGGAGAAGGAAAACATCGTGAGGAAACCCGCGGCTTAGTCAGCCCCACACGTATTGACCATGTCTTTCCTGTTGATATGGTTGGTTAAGCTGAGAGGATGGTGTAGGTGCTGGGCAAGCCTACTCCATCTCAACAATGTCCCAGGCACTACAGTGTCCCGTTAAGTGTAGACAAGGACTGTCTCCTGACACTGTATAAATCATCTAGTAAAGATGTAAAGGCCTAAGTTTTAAAGTAGTTTTAACTTTAATATAGTCTTGGCTGTCGCAGGTTTTGAGTTCAAATCACATTATTCAGCTAGTTCAATGACGTCACGGTGGCCCTTATTCAACAAACACCAGGTCCATTGAATAACAAAGTGGACAGCCCTTCGTTGTCTCTGATGCCCTGGAGACTTCAAGGTACACATCAAGCACAAAACACGCACACGAAAACAACAATGATTTTTTTTTTTTATTTTAATGCATCCTAAAAATTGCACCCTGGATTTGAACTGGGAGAATTTACCGCACATTAGATAAGAGCGAGCTTGTATGAAAAATGTGATGAGAGTGAATGGGGCGAAAGAGGTGTGTCAGGATCGTAGCAAGTGGAATTCCGTGGTCTCTGCCTACCCCTGTGAAAAAGAGGCGTGATTTTATATATGTATGTATGTATGGGGCCATATCTCACTAGGACACCATGGTTGCTCCACCGCAAAAAAAAGGAACCCGGTGTGCCACCAGCCCCTGATTGTCTTTCTCTTCTTTGAAAGAGACTCAAATTGGTCTTAAACTGTCAAATACGACAGTTCAGTATCCACGCAAGCAGCTCTGTCACTCTCATCTCAACAAGACCGAACGCGACAAAAAATAACTAAGCGATAGTTTTGACAGTTTGAGACCAATGTGACAGCTATTTAAAAGTTACATAGCCGCCTCTTAGCGTTGAAACGGGTTTATAGGTGAGAATTTCGATCAACTGTTGTTTGAAACTGTTCAAAAGTTGAGAGGCTTTTATAGGCTCTTTGTGTACCTCAGACCTACACACCGATCGAAGTAACCCGATTCGGCGCATCTCAGGTCCGCGTCCATTATACTCGTCGAGTGCCGGCCGGCACGTACCTTCTTACAAATCGTGAACTGACGTTACAAACACTCGTTTGTATTGGCGAGTGTAGTGTAGCGAGCTAATGTAGTTTATTTTTAACCGACTTCAAAAAAAAGCAGGTTCTCAAGTCATCGGATTTTTGTGCTTTTTTTTATGTTCTAGAGATCTTTAGATCTGTATGTTCACCGATTACTCGAAGACGCCTGAATCGATTTGAAAAAATCTTTTTATGTTTGAAAGGGTATACTTTCAGATTGGTGCCACAAAAATTTGGTGAGGATCTGTTGAGGATCTTCGGAGTTATGAACAGAAATGCTCCTCGAGGGGGCTGCAAATTGCTCAGCTTATATAAAATTGCAGTCGGTTTTTTTAATTTTTAATTAAGCCACTTTTTGCCTCGCGCCTTGAATCGAACCCACAACCTTCTGTATTTCAGGCTGGCCCTCTGCTTCATAGAGGTTGTCAAATAGATGAGTGACGTGAGATTTGGAATCTATTTTAAAACTAATCGGTACTTACGATTCTTATATTAATACTTAGAGCCTGTCCAGATGACGCGTCTCACGCGCGAGTCCGCTCGCGCGTACACACTCGCGCGTTCTTGAGATACTAGAGCTACATACAAAATTGAAACGCGCGAGTGGTCTCGCGCGTAGATCGCGTCATCTGGACAGGCTACGCGCGAGTGGTATCGCGCGTGAAACGCTTCATCTGGACAGGCTCTTACTTTTGTTTGTGCGAGCGAGTGACAGAAGAATTGAAATTTATTTTAGAACTTCCTTACAAATCTTGGTTTACTGTGATAAAGTACGTTTGTATTGGCGAGTAAAGTGAGCAGATTGAAATAAATTTAAACTAACTTACACATCTCGTACTACTCACAATGGATCTAGGCATTCGTGAAGTTAGGCGTTTCGATGCGCAATGCAGCTTTTTCATACAAAATTTTCTACTGCGCATCGAAAAGGCTAAATTCAGGCTTTAGGTATTACTGTGTTACTTGCGCTAGTTTGTATTGGCAAGTGAAACGAGTAGTACTCGTTTATAAAATTTGGCAAATTGCGTACAAGTTAAAAAAGAAATATAAAGTTAATAGATTGCGTACTAAGCAGTTAATTCCCTATTTTTTTTATTTTATAGTGTTAAACCACACTAGGTATTAGTGCGGGTTTGAATCCCGTCGGACTCGCAAATTTTGATAAGACTTTTCAGTTATTGGTTTATGATTTATGATTACCCTGTCTGAATACTGATTAATTTAAAATGCAGAACGACGCATCATTTTTTACTATTACTTTAACTTACTAGTACAGATACATTATTACAGTTCATAAGAAATGAAATGAAATGAAATGAAAATGAAAAAATGAAAATGTGTTTATTTAAGCATAACAATTTGCGGTACATACTTTACACTAACAATAAATGCAAAGAAAACATTGACAAGTCATAAGAAAACATTGATGTACGATCGTGCCTCTCTATCGCTTGTTCCGTGCTCTCGCTTGCACGCTCGGCTTAGGCGGAACGTGACAATGAGTCATGCTTTTTCGTACATGCAGCCGGCGTTCATCGATTTAAAAGACGTTATCTCGTCAAAAAAGGTACCCCGAAAACTCCATCAGCAAAGTTAGTCACTTGCTCCACAAACAAACTTTCTTATATATTTTTATACTTTCTTCCAGTAACTAAGCCGTAGTAAACGCAGCACCACTCTCAATCCAAATGGCTCCGTATTGGTCCCAGCGGGGTCCATCGAATGGAGGCAATCCTTACCTTAAGAATTACTCTCCCTTTGTGAGAGAGTCCGATACGTATGAAAGAGAGTCCGTTTGCAAAGGCACTGCTACATAATACGGGGATTCGATTGCGCAAAGGTTAGCACTGGTTTAGGATATGGATGAAATAAAATAAATAGTTCGTATTAAATTATCGGTCCCGGCTTTTAAGTCGTTAAGCCATGACGGTGGTATCCAGGTAGCCTAAAAGCGCTGTCACCAAAGAAAGCGACTAGCTCAATACGAACATACATAAAAACGAACACAATAAAAATATACAAATGTTGTCTGGAAGAAATAGCTCATAGCGATAAGACTGCCAATTGTACTTCGCTCCTTTTGTTCTGTGTGTCTGTGATTTGTTTTAATGTTCATGGCGGTGTACAATAAAGTGTTGATCTATCTATCTATATATCTATCAATTTTGTACTTCTGTGGGCTTATAAAGGTCGCCATTGCAGAATCTCAATAAAGAAATTGAACTATTGCCATCTCTTTTCATTCTCAGTCAATGAAAAGAGATGGCAATAGTTCAATTCCTTTATTGCGAATCTGCAATAGCGACCTTTTTAAGCCCACAGAGCAACAATCACTGAGGCCTAGTTTTCTTTTTTTTGTGATCCAACTTTTTAAATCAGAATAATATTCTGATTTAAAAAGTTAAAAAGCTAGCATATTATGCTAGCTTCACTGCTTTACAGATAGGTATAACAGCTACGACGTAGCAGTGCTACGTAGAGCCTCTACGACTTCGTAGTGCTTCGTAGAGCCAGCACAGTATGCAAAAACACAGATATACAGATATCGAAACTTGCCGTAAGTCCTTGCAAAATTATAGTAGAATATGCCTTAAAAACATAGGTTAGTAAAAAACTTTATTTAAAACTAGCTGCTGCCCGCGGCTTCTCTCGCGTGGTACCCGGATCAAAAGTAGCCTATGTCACTCTCCAGCCCTCCAACTATCTCCACACAAAAAATCACGTCAATCCGTTGCTCTGTTTTGACGTGAAAGCAGGACAAATAAATGAACAAATAAACACACTTTCACGTTTATAATATGGGTACGGATATAATATGGGTACGGAGGTACGGATTGGCAAAAGTGACAGAAAATATACTGAAATGACCACAATTATTCTGTTGTATTAAACAAGCGAACTAATTGTCCGACACTCGACTCGATACAACTCGAAACTAAAGCCGCGGTCTCTGTGGAACGACAACCGTCATGTTTTAAAACACTATCATCATCCTACTGCTGGGCAAAACTCACAGTTTGTGGTACTTTGAAAAAGGTGTGTTGGCGGAGTGGGATTGTGCTGGCTTCGTGTCTGTTACTCTCAATGTCTGTAGATATAAACAGTCTTTTAAGGTGATATCAGACGGTTCACTAGGATGAATGTTCACTGGAGTGAATGATTCATTTTTCTTTCATTCCATGTTCACACGGCTTAGACGGAATGATTTAAAAAGAACATTCACTGTTCTATTAAAGCGCTCGTGGCGTAGTATGCTGAGACGTTCTTGATTGATCGTTGAAGTTAAGCAACGTTGTGCGCGGTCACAATTTGGATATGTGACCGCAAGTGGCATTATAAATGCTTCGGAGGGCACGTTAAATTGTCGGTCCCGACTTTAAAGTCGTTAAACCATGACGGAGTTGACTACTTGCTCATATGAACTTGGTCATCGAATAAAGTCGAGCGTCTTGGATGGCCGACTCCGAGTGAACGTTCTCTTTTGTGTTCAGACGGTTCATTCGGAGTGTAAGTGAGAGATGAGTGTGAGTGGATTGTTTCATTAATGAATTCACTTTTTATTTTTCTTTCATTCTTTGTTCCGACGCTCCATTGCTAGTGAAAGATGCCGAATGAAGGTCAGAAATGAACGAAAAGTGAACCGTCTCATTCCACCTTTAGTGGTGTCATTCTTTCGACGTAAAATGACGGTCCACATGTTAAAAGAAGTCAGTTTATTCAACGGACAACCGGCACAAGTTTGCCAATCACGCCAGCGTTTTGTTCGAATCTGCGACTTGTTGGAATCTACATTTCTACAAGCTTTTTGTTTGGCTTGCATTGTTCTGTAAAGTTTTAACAAAATTGAGTTCGGTATAAGTTTTCTACTGTATTGGTTTCGAGAGTGGAATCGTGATGCATTTATTCCTAGCTTTTGTCTGTGGATTTACTCGCGCAAAAGTTATATTTCTAATAGCGTCAATGGGCTTGCGACCTGTCACGTATGGAATACTAACTTCTGCAAAAAGTGGGAATTTTCCAAATTTGAGAATACCTCTGACTACCCCCTTAGACATCAAATGATCTTGAAAAGCCTTAAAAAAGATCTGATAGAATGTTTACCGCGCCTTGGGGATACATTCATGATCATTTTTTTTTATTTAAAAAAAAAACAAAATAAACCCATGCGATAAACTAAAATAATTTTCAAAACCTCTCCAAACAGAAAAATAAAAGATGAAATACTTAAATACGTAATTTCCTTACCAAGCCCAACTTATCAAAGAATACCATAATAGAATTTTATCTCATTATTTATTTGAAAGCAACCCCTTTTGTAGGCAAAATAACCCAAACGTTTCTTCCTTTCACATGAGATAAAAGGATATTTAAATTACTAAGGAGCCGTGTTGGCCTAGTAGGTTAGTGCCTAGTAGACTTTCTAGCCAAACTTCGTGGGTGACCCGCCCGTGATTCGTTGCTTACGGTGCATCCGTGTGGATGTTGCAAACGTTGGTCAACAAAAAATAACTGCGGTGTCGCAATTATTTTTTTTATAATTCTATAATTTTTTATTGCACACATGAGAACATTTACAAATAAGACATTAAAAAGTACATGTATAGAGGCGAGCTTAACCCTAGAACAGTTTTCTAGAAGCCTTTTTGTTGACCAACGTTTCCAAATGTTACTCAGCAACATCCGACAGCAAAAAGTTATTTAATGTTAATAATAAAAACCGGTCAAGTGCGAGTCGAACTCGTACGCCGAGGGTTCCGTACCTAGCCATGGTGCCAATTAAGCTAGTCCGCTTAATTGTATGAGCGCCCATACAACTCGGAGGACTTTTAATAGGCGTCAACTATGTATGTATGGGAACACCCTTTAATTTTCAACTTTTTTAATTTTTTGGAATTTTTCCTTTATTTTTGCTATAAGACCTTGCTTTTTGCCAAATTTCGTTATTCTAGGTCAACGGGAACTACCATTTAGGTTTTCGACCCAAAACCTCTAGGGTACTTCCGGTTGACCTAGAATTGTCAAATTTGGTTACAAGCAAGGTCTTCCAGCACAAGTAAAGGAAAAATTCCGAAAAATAAAAAAAGTTGATAATTAAGGTAAGTTTTGGTACTCACAAGTTTTCACGAAAACCTAAATTTGCCTATATATTTTTATAGTGTTGACTCAGGACCTTGATTTTTATACTCACAATAGGGACTATAGACCCTAGTATATGGTATAAATTTCAACTTGCTAGCTTTACCCGTTCCTGAGATAATCGATGGTGACACACGGACAGACAGACGGACAGACGGACAGACGGACAGACGGACAGACGGACAGACGGACAGACGGACAGACGGACAGACGGACAAGAAAGTGATCTTATAAGGGTTCCTTTTTTTACCTTTTAAGGTACGGAACCCTAAAAATTGCCGTGTTAGTAAATGTTAAGCAACTTTGCCTAACTTTTAAAAACAGGCAACATTTTGTAACAATCGGTAACATTGTTAGAGAATGTTACCTCAACACGGCTAAAACATATGGGGCTCCAAGAGCGTCGCAGGCGAAAAATTGTTGCCGAAAGATATTCTTTGTTATATTATTGTTAATTTATGTTATTGGCGGTATGGAAGCGATAAGTAACATTCAACACATTATCACAAGTAGCCACAAAAGTTACATAAAGTTACCTAATGTTACCGTGTTGCAGAGTGTTGCTCAACTAAAAATAACTGCGGTGTGGATGCACCGTTAAGGTTATAGCGGATTTGTTAACTCCACCGCATCGCCTTGTGTAGTTTACGTTAAAGATATATTACTTTGACGACCTCTGTGGCGCATCAGGCGAATGCCCGCCTGAGACGCAAGAGGTTGCGGGTTCGATCCCCGCCGCGGGACAAATGTTTGCATGATCTGCAAATATTTGTCTCGGGTCTGGGTGTTTTCTATGTATAATATGTATGTATTTACAAAAAAAAGGTATGTAAGTAGTGTATCAGTCATGTGGTACCAATGGGCTACAATGATGCTGTGTAAAATGTCCAGCATTATTTATTTTATTTATTTATAAATATAGCCAATAGCAGCATTTACACGCAGATATGTACAGTCCAGATCCGTGTTAAAAACTCTACCGTGTAAAGGCCGCTAATGATTGCCCCCCTGATATTGTATAAATAATCTAATAAAGATGTAAAAGGCCTAAGTTTTCAATTTCGAAAATTTTTTTCTTCATATTTTTTTGCACGGGATTTGAACTCCCATCCTCAAGATTGTAAGTCGAGGTATCTCCCACTAGTCCAATCCAGTACTATGACGCAACGACATATATTTCGGTTACATTGTCCCCCAGTTAATTCAGTGCTTCCGTCTGGCATCCCGTCTGAGTTTTATTTGTCAGGGGATTGTAAAAGTTATAACGGCATTATTACGGCTGCAAATTGTCTGTAGTAAAATGCGAATAAACTTCGTGGTCAAGACTGGCGACTGAGTTAAACCTTTTTGGGCAATTTGTTTTAATTTTTTTATTCGGTGGATAATATCGTAAACGGAGTTACAGTCCTCTACGGTAAATATTATCTTGAATCTTTATTCAAAAAAGTAGAGGTAAAATGTAATTGGTGAAAAAACATTGGAACAAAACCGGTTGGGCTAAACTAAATTTTCATTTGTTGAAGATTTTTTGTAATTCTTAATTTTTAATAATCACCTTTGTATAAATAATAACTAAACAAAGACGAGTGTAAAACTGACAGCTGGGTGGAGAAGACCTAGACGAGCACATTTGGACCCAATTGGGGACATTTTGGAAAAGGGTCAGGACAAAAGTACCCCAACCCCGGCAATCTTGATTTTTTAGATTGATGATACGAAAAATGTGTTTCATGGTATGAATCGTTGAAAATAGAAATCTGTAGCCTCATAAAAACATAAAAACGTAAAAGAGTGAATTTGTATTTCTGTATTTAATTAAAAATCCCTCAATAAATTGACATTTTATATAATTCAACCTACTATCCTATCCTATCCTACTAATATTATAAAGGCGAAAGTCCGTGTGTGTGTGTGAATGTTTGTTGCCATGTATCTCCACTGTAACTACTAAATCGATTTTGATGAAATTTGGAATAAAGATAGATAATAACCGGGAATAGGACATAAGCTACTTTTTATCACGAAAAATTTTACGGTTCTCGTGGGATAAAAAAGTAGTAGTCCACGCGAGCGAAGCCGCGGGCGTCCGCTAGTCAAGCTATAAATTATCAAGTTGAAGTGCTTTTGAGTTGAAAAGAAAGCTGTTCTCACTTATCCTAATATTATTAAAACAGCAATCCTATAATCTTCAATTCCTGGACGGCAGCCAACGGCGTCAAGGTCAACTTGGGCGTCCTTTTGGATTTATGGGCTTCCTCTTACGTAACTGGACCTAGGAACAGGGCTGGAGGAAGGATCTGACTCTTTACCATTTTTTTTAACTAACCTATCATGTACCAATGAGTACGTGCGAGGTAGCCTGGGAGTACGCGACATCGATGACAAACTGCAGGAGAACAGGATGAGGTGGTATGGACATGTCAAAAGAAAACCAGCCGATTATATTGGCAACCAGATACTGGGACATCCCATCTCTGGCAAAAGACCGAGAGGGAGACCAAAGACCACCTGGACAGCTGTGTTGGACCGAGATCTGAAGGCATGCAACGTTTCCGAAGATGACGTCATGGATAGGGCGAAGTGGAGGAAGAGTGTAAAGAAGGCTGACCCCACCACCATGTGGGATGAATAGCCGGGAAGAGAGAGAGAACCTATCATGTCCCACTGCTGGGCAAAGGTCTCCCGCTTCAACTTCCACACATCACGCTCTAAGGCTTGTTTCACTCTTCAGCGTGTCGCCGGTCGCGTCCGCGAGTTGACCATTCACAGCACAGAGAAATTAATTTTGACCATTCACAGCACAGAGAAATGTGCTGTGAATGGTCAACTCGCGGATGCGACCGGCGCCGGCGACACGCTAAAGAGTGAAACAAGCTTAAGGCCATTTTCCTAACGATGTTTTTCTTCACCGTTTAGAGCTCGCAGCGCATATAAATTTTTCGAAACGGAAAATCCATTGATACACGGCCGGATTCGAACCCACGGCCTTAGGATTGAAAGTCGAGGCAATAACCCACTCGGCCAACTCTGCTGTGGGTGCTATAAGAAGATATCAATCACATCACACTAATATTATAAATGCGAAAGTTTGGATGGATGGATGTACGTTTGTTCCTCTATAGTTCGTCAACCACTGAACCGATTTGCCTGAAATTTAAAACATAGATAGATAATGACCGGAAATAGGACATAAGCTACTTTTTATCTGGGTACCACGCGAGCGAAGCCGCGGGCGGAAGCTAGTTTAAATTTTTAACATTTCATTAGCCCCTTCCATAGTTCCTGAGTACACCCCAGTCTTAAGAAAACAGTTGATATGGCAATTTATGTGAATGGACGCACTATATATTTTAATAAAAAATATCGCGATCTTACTAAGCGAATTGAAGTACAATAGAACGGAACGTTTTTTGTTGAGATGTAATCCTAAAAACATTGTTGTTTCTTTGATTTTTCAACTACAATAATGTAAATAAGGCAATCTATGAAAAAAATAATCAAAATTCAAATATCATATTTTTAGCAATCAGAGACAGATTGATTTAAAAAAAACAAATTTATTAACCTAAAACTAATTAACATGAACAATAAAAAATTGTGATTTAAATGATTTTAGAAATTGATCCTAATGACAAATTAACGAGGTAGGTAGGTACTTCTTAAACAAACAAATAACCGCAACGATACAAAATACGCAAGGTAATAGGTCCGAACAGCATGACGGTTCGCAGCGGAATGAGCGCCCATCCATCGTTTCGTCCGCTTTTATAGTGTTTGGTTGCCGCTATTCAAAATCACGTCCATCACGGCCTCTCCTGATGCTTCTGGCGTCTCGACAGATTAGTACGTTGATGATGCCGTGACTAGTCGAGTACAGGCATATCGAAACCACGAGAAGGTCCTGGTTACTGATCGTCTGGTGTTGCATGGTCGTGCTGATCAAGCATGGCAGGCCCGGGCTGGTCCTGCTCTGGGTCATCATTATCACTCGCTGCTGTGAACAAGGCACACATGTTACCAATAGGCAAAGTGCCTTATAAATGACCCTTTCATGCATTTTAGTCAGTTTAGTGGGTTAGGTTATGTTACTAGTAACTACAACAACACTATAATAGCTGAGTACTTTAGTACTTCCGAGGTAAAATTTTTTTTTTTCTCATGAAATTGAAGCAACTTAATGAAATACTAAACACTCAGCTAGGTTAGATACACAACAGAGTACAAGTAAACATAACTAGAACATGCCAAATAACGAACACTGTGAACGCACGTTACACAGCGACTGATCGGTTTGCAAGACCGACCAGCTTCCATGGCCATTGAAACACCATTCCAAGGGACTTGGTGATAATGCCTCAAGGGCCAACAGTGCGATACCTCAAGGGCCAACCGTACAATACCTCAAGGGCCATTCGGGTACGCATACCCTCAAAGAAGGCAGAACACGACTCGGGAGTCCATTCGCCTTTCCACGGTACCAGAAACTGGGCAGCGGCATATGTTGACTTCCCATATGACCCGGACATCAGCCACAGTTCATACCGATCATGAGACAGGACCCGCACCACTCGATATGCCAGAGCACCAAGCGCTGTGCAGCGCCCAGGCGCCAGGGAAGCAACGTGCGAAGCGGGTAGCCCGCCTGCACCACCAACGCTCGTCCCAACTCGCGAACGACGGCTCGAACGACGGCCCGCACAGTTGCGCGAGCGACGGCTCCCACGACTGCGCGAGAGACGGCTCCCACGGCTGCGCAAGCGATGGCTCGCCCGACAGGGCAAGCGACGGCTCGCCCGACAGCGCAAGCGACGGCTCGCCCGACAGCGCAAGCGACGACTCGCCCGACAGCGCAAGCGACGGCTCGCCCGAAAGCGCAAGCGATGGCTCACCTCACGCAGTCATCATGCCACGCACACACACACCATGACACGTCACGCATGTGTGATCCAAGTAACTGTTAACATAAGAAATTACTTTCAAAAAAATGCGGCACAACTCTCGGGACATCATTCTCCCTTCTAATGCACCATGTACTGGGCTGCGGCTGGGGTAGTTTTACCCCACACCACTCAATAGTAGGTATTCGTTTATAACGGCCACTTAGCAAAACCTTGATAACATTTAAATAAATAAAAAAAAACATATTCGTACGGGCCTCTTATCGGGCTCATACCAGAGTCGAAATCTGCTTCACAATACTCGTCACCAGTTCAGGTTTTTGCAGGACCTCAGATTAGATCACAGGTCACATAAAAATTTACAGACCACAGGTTACAGATTAAAAATCACATACCGCAGCACAGATCATACCGACCGTACCTTTTATCTTAGTCCGTCCATCGCCTACGAAACTATCAATCGCTATCCACTAACCTATCGTCATATTGTCTAAAACCCCAAAGCTATAAACTGTATGAGTGCGTGTACCTACGAATGTGAAACGTATATGAATTTAGTAAAATCTTCTGTGTTAAAAGGATAGCAACCAACAGAGACATAGACGACGTTTTACCGGATTAAGACAAAACCAGTCAAAAACTCTCGTGCCGAAGATCGCGGCACACGTCCACCGCCAGCGGCACTCCCTGCATGCCTGGCGCCTCGCCGTCGCACGACAGCACCTGCGTGGGCGTCTACAGCAGCCGCCAGCGCACCCGCGCCGCCACCAGCCGCGCCACGCGCACCGGCCACTGTGCTACTGCCTGCGCCAGTATGCCGAACACCATGTTGTAAAGAACACGCGTTGAACTTCACTGTGCACAGAGAAAACCTTATTAAAAATGTGAAATCACCAAGCGCAAACTTCATTTCACATACTCACCATGACAAGCTCGGCTTTACCTGACCTAGACTTACTACTCTGCAAAGATATCAAACCTTGATAGTAAGTTAGGTACGTTTGCGCAGGTTAGAAAACCTAGCTCCAGTGTACATGTCACTCGATGGAGTAGCTCGATACCTTTATGAACAATTAAAAGCAAAACAACATCATAGACACAGACGAGAACATTACCTTCATTACTGAGGAGAGATCAGAACACCAGGTTAACTTTATTTTAGTTACCTACTTGACTATGAATGTGCACTAAAGCATGTTACGAGTCTCATCTCAAAAATTACTTAACTCGCTATTTAAGACAGTTAACGCTTAATATGTCGAGTCTGGTCGCTGGTAAAGGTAAAGCATTTGCTATTAGATTTATCAGCATTTCGTTTCTTATCGACATAACTAAACGATGAACGGGTTACCTACTTTGCTACGACCAGATTTGACATATATAGCCAGAAGAGAAACTAAGTTTTCCGTGGTTAAGTTGACGTTCGTAGCTGCCGCTTTAACCTACGCGTCATTTATGCCGCGTATGATTATCAGAACCATCAGTTCCTTAACTAAAAATCTTCAATCAATCAAAACAAAACGTCAACTGCTTCGTTCCGTTTCACAACCTACTAATGACCAATGAGGCCAGGTCTACCCTGCCGTAACGACACTTTCAAACAAATTACCAACAAGGTTTAGCAAATCACTGTCACTTTGGAGAACGAAACAAAACAGTAATAAAAGACTCACAGTTACTCCGCGGCGGGTCCGGCGGCGGCACGGAGGGCGTGCGCACGCTTCGCGAACGCTCCTCAGGAACCTGGTTGCTAGGTACCTCAGTATGACTGTTGCCACCGCATACTTCACCGTGGCACCGGGGGAGCACGAAGTGATGATCACGGGAGGGCGGCTCACGGGCGCGTCGCCCATGACAGCCATGTGAGCACCGATGCGGTGAACAGTCACGAGAGTGGCTGCACTGTCGCCGGGAACGGGGCGCTGATGCGGCGAATGATCGCGCGAGTGGCTGCGCGACCGCCGAACGCAGGAGTAGCCACGCGACCGCCGACCGCGGGAAGACCGGCACGGCGACCGATCACGTGAGCGCCGGCTCGGCGAACGATCACGCGAATAGCTGCGTGATTACCGACTACGACGTACGGCACGCTCACGCGTATGGCTGCGGGACCGCCGACCACGGGACCTCCTGTCCCGCGAGAGTTTTCTCCGCGATCCAGACGAGCGTCTTCGGTGACGTGACCGAGAGCGACTCGATCTCTTCATCTCCTTAAATCACTGCACAACACACAATAATGGTGCACAAATGCACCCTAGTTAAGTAAATATAACGTGAAAATAAAGAGAATTTAAGAAGTACCCACACTTGATTATTTTTCTTGATAAAACTTATAAACACGCTTTGATAAATCTCGTAAATGTCAGGATGATAGTGGGAGATGTTTTCTTTATCCCCTCTTCTGATTTTAGCAATCAGAGACAGATTGATTTAAAAAAAACAAATTTATTAACCTAAAACTAATTAACATGAACAATAAAAAATTGTGATTTAAATGATTTTAGAAATTGATCCTAATGACAAATTAACGAGGTAGGTAGGTACTTCTTAAACAAACAAATAACCGCAACGATACAAAATACGCAAGGTAATAGGTCCGAACAGCATGACGGTTCGCAGCGGAATGAGCGCCCATCCATCGTTTCGTCCGCTTTTATAGTGTTTGGTTGCCGCTATTCAAAATCACGTCCATCAATATTTTATTCAGCGGACAAAAGTTCAAGATGTTAGCAAGCGAATATTGGGGCTCAAATGGAACTGGGCAGAACACGTGGCCAGGCGCGGTGATGACAGGTGGAGCAAAGTGTTGACCGAGTGGTGGCCTAGAGACGGAAAAAGGAGTGTCGGTCGTCCGCCGACAAGATGGGTCGAGGACATTGTAAAATCCGCAGGTCGTACATGGGTGAGATTGGCACAGAATAGAGGCGAATGGCAAAAGCGAAGAGAAGCCTATGCCCAGCAGTGGGATGAGAAGATGATGATGATTCAGTAGAACCGCTATGACCACTTTGAAACGTCTTAAGAGCAAGGTGATTCTACTCCTGTTCTTTCGCGACCAACACCGTGAAGATGATGCATTCCCAATTCCTGTAGAATTTTACAACGTCAACCATTCAAGAATCATTGCCGCTGCGTTTTATTTCGTTCTCCAAAATGACGGTTATTTGTTTTAAACCGTCATTACAACAGAATAACCTAACCTCATTTGTCATTGGTAGATTGGCTGGATTCGACCAAACTGTCATCTTACTCCCAGAGTAGTTAATAGTAGTAGTAATTCCGTTAGCCGACAAAATTCGAAATGCAGACAGACAGTCACAGAAGTTTAGAAAGCGCAACCGAACATTATTAGGTGCATTCAAATTATCCTGGTTATAAGCTGTCAATTTTACAATGTCAAGATATTCAAACAAACAGCAGTTTAATCTCCAGACAAAACTTAATCCAGTTTGGTAAAATCCAACCTTTTTAGCAAGATCGGCCTACAGTTTTTTTATTATTTTTAATGTAGTTTTTTGGGTAAGAAATACATGTTATTTCTTTCTTTTTTCATTAATTAAAATTTAATTTATTTCATTTATGTTTAGGAAAATGCACTCTTCTATACCTACTTATAATTATTGAACATTTAATTTTCAAAATCTGAAGTTAGTTCATTTGTAATTTGGTTTTTGAGGATAAACCTTTAAAAACTTTTACACTATGTTTTGCAACTCGGTTTTCTTTATTTAATTTATGTAGTAAACCTTTAAAACGTAAAAACTCTGTTGGGACCTTCACAGACAAATTTATTTACACTACACACATTAAGCTATTTTAGAAGCCTTTATGCGGCCTAAAAATCCTTCGCAGAGTGAATTATTTACTTAAACGAGTTAATTGTTTAAGTAAGTGTAAAATAAAGCATTTTACATGTTAAAAGATGCTGTTTTGACCAACAAAACCTCACTTCCGCCGCGGACCGGAAGTGACCCGCAACAACATAAATCGGGACATTATCCCAGGAAACCGCATTATGCTGTACTTAATTACTTAATCTCTGCTTAAGTCTCACTGATTTATAAGGGATGCGTACAGTGTGTAGATGCTAAGCTAGAATTTCTAGGACGCGACAAGTATAATGTAAGACAAATCCTACTAATATTATAAAGGCGAAAGTCGGTGTATATGTGTGAATGCTTGTTACCACTTGTTAAACGGATTTTGATGAAATTTGGAATTTAGATAGTTTAGGTTCTGGAATAACACATAGGCTAGGCTTTTTATCCCGGAAACATGTATGGTTGCCGTGGAATACAAAAAAATAGTAGTCCACGCGGGCGAAGCCGCCAGCGTTCACTAGTTACGTAATAACTATATCCATGTTAAACTTGTGGTGAACCTTTATGTTTATTTCAATAATATAATAATTATTATATTAATATTTAAATAGATAAAATTTTCACCTAATTATTTATTCAATAACAACATTAGAATAACAGTAAGTATTTACTTCTGCAAACAACTAGTCTCACTTTGTAGTAACTTAATTTCAAACTAGATGGCGCCACTAGAAAAGTTAGAACGCGCTATCGTTGTGTTTTGTTAAAATTGTTACACCGACAGTAGAATTCTTGTTTGGTATTCAAATTCAAAATCCAAATTCACATTCGGTTCTAATCTATCGAATATTATATAGATTGTAGCTCTCTAGCTCAGGCTCAGTCTACGTCGCAAGCGAGTAGCTTCCACCTCGTTGGGACTACTTGTTGAACACGTTAGACCTTTCTCTAAGCAGAACAAGCCTAGCACAGAGAAATTAATACTACGTTCTAGCTCTCGTACTCATTGTATTGCTCTTATTTTCTACACTCCTTCTGTATATTAAAATAGGTAGTAATTACGAATATACATTATTGCGTGTACCTGTGGATTTCATTCAACCATTCCGAAGACGGACTATCCAGATACTCCCGGTACATCACCTACATTCCAACCACTACCTATAAACTCATTGTAAGAAAACTATTATTGTTTGTAAGACAAATTAATGTCTTTAAATCTAAGATGCGACAAGAACGACTTTTAAAATTAGTTGGATATGTTCGTAGCAACCAGTATTATTAAACCCGGCCTAAATTATTTTGGTAAATAAGTTTTAATGGTTTACTTTGGTGACTCTATCTATCTAGGTAGCTTAAAAGCCTTCATCATGGCTTAACAGTAACTGACACTTTACAGTGCCATCTGGACGAAACGCTCAGGGCCTGTATTCTACTAGATGACAACCGCTTTGGTTTGGTTTGATCTCTTAAATGTCAGCCATTTGGTGAAATAGTAGAATAGCTTTTCAAAAATTTGTTCTGCCAAAGTTCAAAACCTCACCACAACTGAGTCGTTTGTTATTAGTAGTCATGGAAACAGTCGCTTTAGTTGAGGTTTTGGTTGAGGTTGATAAAAAGTTCGGTACCAGAATCGACGCCCAGTTGTTAATGTCCTATCCTAAGCAGTCATCTATTATGTAAACAATAATGTTTAAAATGACGAAAGTTGTAAGCATTTTTTATATGAAAAATTGACAGTATTGGCAAATAGCAACATGCAAAAACATGTACTTTGCTGATAACCATTTACGAGTTTCCGCAGTTAATCATACAGATATTAGTTTTCATATTAAAAATACAGAGTTTTTGCCAAAAACGAACTGTATTTTCCAAAAACTTTTTTGATCTACATAGGTATGTGGTTGTTGGATATTTGTCATTATTAGTATAAAAGTATCGTCAACTATCTAATCTAGTAATAAGCACAAATAGATAGAATATTTAAACTGATCGTAAGTAAACTACATTAAGAGCGCTTTGATAATTTAATATTAGTGTGAAAAGAACGATAAATTAAAAATATGAGTTTATCATAAAAGTCTCGCGATTAGTCGCGTCCGTAACTTTTTATTTTGATGTGATGGTAAGTCGTACAAGCGAAAAATAATGTATGTTGGTTATTGTTGGGAAGAAAATTAACTTATTTACATAATTATATAATAATTTACATATAATAGAGCCTTACTTATTTATTCACGACAGTAAACTCATTTGCTTGGTTTTTTACATAAAAAGCAAGTCGTATTTGGAACATGGAATATCCATTTGGAAGTTATAAGTTATAGGGTTATAACTGTCACAAAAATGACTGCATTAACAAGAGGCAGTTTAAAAAAAAAACTCGACTGTGGTGTATCAAATACCAAGTTTATGATAAATCACAATAATTATTATTCTGCAAAATGTGGGAATGCACTAAATGTGTTGGACATACTTCTGACTACCCCCCTAGACATCTTCAAAGGATTAAAATGCCTAAAGATGTGAAAAAATATGTCTACCGCACCTTGGAAATACAGTCGTGATTTTTGTCATTTTTCGATTCGAAAAATCCATAGATGCACCGCCAGGATTCGAACCCACGACCTACGGATCGAAAGTCGAGGTACAATCCCCTTAGCCAACACGGTTCTCAGTAAATCTATACTAATACTATAAAACGGAAGAGTTTGTTTGTTTGAACGCGCTAATCTCAGGAACAAATTTTAGAAAAAAATTTTTTGCAATGAGCTAAACTCTTCAGGAAAGTTATAGGCTACTTTTCATCATCATCATCATCAATACCATTTTACCATCACTACATAACAAACAAAAAACTAACGCAAGTCGGTTAAAAATGAAAAACAAACGGTATGTCATCGACCCAATCGGACTTAATAAAGTTTTTGTTGATTGAAACCGTACGCTCCACCACCCTGTCGCATTGTTAGGGATCCGTGGGCTGAATCGTAAACCGACTGAAAGGTTTGTTCATTCTCAACTACGTGTAGTAGGCGAATATAAATATTTATATGAATCGTCTAGTAAATTTATACGAACATAATAAAGCGGAAGAGTTCGTTTGTTTTTTTGTTTGAACGCGCTAATCTCTGAAACTACCTAGATATTTCTGCTTTTGATAGTTTAATTCTTGAGGAAGAGTATTGGCTACTTTTCATCATCATCATTATCACCATAATTATACCATCACTACGCCGCGAGGGTGCTGCTAGTATTTTATATGAACCGAATCTGACGATTTCCTAAATAGGTGTTCTGTTATGCAGACCATCTGATAGTTGGACGTTTTTTTACATGGACATTTTGCTAATTAGGTGTACGAGGTATCGTCCAATTATTTAGCCTTTTATTAAGCAAACTCGACGAGACCGTAACCACTCAATGTCAATGAATAACTTAGATTATAACTTACATGTTTTAGTTATCCATACCTACCCATATTATAAATGTGAAAGTATGTTTGTTTGTTTGTTTGTCCTGCTTTCACGTCAAAACAGAGAGATGGAATGACGTGATTTTTTGTATGGAGATAATTGGAGGGCAGGAGAGTGACGTAAGCTACTTTTTATCCCGAAAAAATGCATGTTTTCCGTGAGTACGTAGTAATGCACGCGGGCGAAGCCGCGGGCGTCCGCTAGTATCTAATAATCCAGTTGCAAGTCAGAACTCGTTGGGGTTGAACATTTTTCATACTTACCCTTAAAATTATGCTTACTGCTCATTAGACTCGTGTTATCTACGGCATGGCAAAGAAAATAATCATGAGGAGAAATGAAATGAAATGAAATGAAATGAAATTTATTGCTCTAAATGTGGTCAAGTACAGATGTCAGTCTTAAAATAAAATAAGTTCAGCACATTTCGCTTAAAGTCAGCATGCAATAATAGAATTAAATTAGTCGAAAAAATACATTATGAAGTCAAATAAGATAAAATGTCACACATTAATTTTAATAATAATAATTCAAATCAAAACCTACGAACGATTTAAATTTTAGAAAAATTCATTTAGGTTGTAAAAGCAGCCTGCAACTAGCCAGCTATAAAGTTTTGAATGAAATTTTCGTTCCGGGAGTTCTATAATTTCACGTGGAATACGATTAAACACTTTTATTGCCATATGATAGCTATTCCGAGTATTAAGAGCAGTTAGCCTTCTAAGAGAGACTAGTTAGCCTTCTAATAGCGTCGATGGAGTTGCAACCTGTCACGTATGGAATGCCAACTTCCGCAAATCGTGGGCATGTACCAAATATGTGTTTGGACATACCTCTAACTACCCCCTTAGACATCGTCAAAGGACCTTGAATGCCGTATTTGAGAAAATGTCTACCATGTCTTATGGATACATTCGATTATTTCATTTTATTATTCTATTTGTGCAAACTATTTTACCGTGCCTCTGTACAAAAGAGAGATAATTAAAAAATCTACCTAAAAAAATTCAATTTATGGTAAAAACATTCATGCACTCATGCGGAACCCATCGACAATTAAAATGAACTTCAATGAAGCACCCAACATTTTCATTGCACTCGAGTTCTCGAATGATTCTCGTAAAATTCATACGAAATGTTTTATGGAAAAAATTAGGGTATTGAAACATTGTGCCATTCCTTTTGGTAGGCAATTTTTCGTATATTTTGGTTAACTGGTTTTAACAAGTCGGTTAAGTTGTAAAAGCCGTGTTGGTCGAGGGGTATAGTACCTCGACTTTCGATCCGAAGGTCGTGGATTCGAATCCTGACCCTGCATCAACGGATTTTTTGTTTCGAAAAATTTATATGCGCAATAACACGAGCTCTAAACGGTGAAGGAAAACATCGTGAGCTCATCTGAACTTAGCCTTAATTTCGAACTCAATTAATAAGATTGTTAATGAATAAATGAATATGAATATGAATAAATGCACTGTATCGCTTTGAGTTCCAGAAAACCGAGTTAATCACATCGGTTCGGTTTCCAGAGATTTAATGTTATTTAAGTTCTCGAAAAACTATTACGCACGGAAATGAACGAGATTTTACGCTATAAATTGAAATACGCTCGAAATTTTGGTTAAAACGCTTCTTGCTTTTTTTTTTGTTAAATTTAATTTCATGTTACCTACATGAGTAAAGTAAAATTGAACTAGCGACCCACCCTGACTTGGCACAGGTGCAACATTCTTATATAAAGAAAATAAAGTAAGTAAGTTAAGTGAGCCCCCGACTAAGCACAGGTGCAACCAACATACTTACAAAGAAAGTAAAGTAGGTAAGTAAGTAAAGTGAGCTAGTGGCTAACTTTGTTGACCTCCTACAATTCCTACATACAAACAAACTTTTACCTCTTTATAATATTGGTACTTATAGATTTTGAAGATTAAGAAAAACGTTTCAAATATACTCGTATATAAGTACACCTTAATTATTTAAGTAGCGTTTCACTATTCGGGCATTAGAGACTCTTCTATACAGGGTGGAAAAAATGAATGGGCCCCGGAGGGAAACTACTTTAAATCCTTGAGATACAGTATTTTACTTAAAGGAAACATTCCTTTATTTTTAAAAAGAAACAAAACTGCATTCATAGATTTTCTAAAATTCACTTGCCTCACCCGGAATCGAACCAGCTAAAAATTAAAAAAACAAACTTCGCTCTATTTAATACCACTAATCGATAGGATTAATGTCAGGATAAAATCTATTTAACACACATTTGGTTTTAGAAATAAGAAAGATCATGAAATCTAACATTAATTTTCACAATTTTTTTTCATTAATTTTTATTATTTCACTCTTTGCGACAAAACTTTTCAAGACGGTATTTGTCTATCTGAGGTGAGATTTAGACTTCCGAAAATGCATCCGATTCGATGATTTTCTTCGAAAAGTTGAGGGTTTTTCAGCGAAGAAACGTTATTTTTCGAATTCGGAATACATTCCGAGCAGGTCTACTGGATACCTCTCACCATTCCACTGTAGAGCTAAATTGCAATTAAAGCCCTTATGTACTAAATATTAGATTTCATGGATTTCTTGTACGACAGACGAGTGTAAGACCTCATGTTTCTTTGAGAAGTTTTATCTTTAGTATTGACTGTATCAACTAGTGGAATAAAATAGGGAGTGGTTAATTTTTTAATTTTTAGCTGGTTCGATTCCTGGGTGAAGCAAGCTAATTTTAGAAAATCTTTGAATGCAGTTATGTTTTTTTTTAAAAATAAAGGAATGTTTCCTTTAAGTAAAATACTGTATCTTAAGGATTTAAGGTAGTTTCCCTCCAGGGCCCATTCATTTTTTCCACCCTGTATAGCTGCTATATCTGTAGTGGTCTCCTTTAATTGATATAAGAATGATAAGAAAAAAACATTCCCTATAACCGTACTAAATAGACAAATTATTATGAATAATAGGATAAGTATTAAACTACCGCAAAAAAATGAATTTAAATACTCTTTTATGATTCGTCGTATTTTGTCAAAAATCAACGTTATCCCTATTATGATAAACTTCTTTTTACATCTAATTCCCGGCGACAGCTCCTTCCCTGATTTATGCAAGACTATATTTCATTTCGTCTGCTGTAAAAAGGACCACAGATTATGCAATCTTACAATCTAACATAATTTTCACTGTGGATGAAGTTAGTCATTGAAAATCTTCTTTCGTATGAGCAAGTGGCCAGCTCTGGTGACGGAGTTTCTAAGCCGCCTAAAGGCCTCCGTCATGGCTTAACGACTTAAAAGCCGGGACCGACAATTAACGTGCCCTCCGAAGCACGGAAGCGCTCAGCTCGTAATACCACTTGCGGTCACCCATCCTAAAAGTGACTGCGCACAACGCTGCTTAACTTCAACGATCAATCAAAAATGTCCAAGCAAGCTACGCCACGAGCGCTTTCAAAAGTCTTATCAAAATTTTCGATTCCGACGGGATTCGAACCTGCATCCTCCTCAAGCCGAAATAATTCCATACACATTGCTTGTCCTGAAGAACAGATTACGATAAAATTTGGCATGGATATAGATTACATCCAAGGAAAGGACTTAGGCTACTTTTTTTCAAAAATAGTCATGGTTGGGTGAAAATAAGGGTTGAAAGTTTGTATGGGGAACAAAAAAGTTAAACAACGCTGAGCGCGGTCAGTTTTGGGATGGGTGACCGCCGGGTGATCGTCTCCTGTTGACTTTTTAACAGGTAGCACCGCGGGGCGCAGCTAGTTATGAATAAATAAGTTAGTTTCCAACAATCTAGAGTGAAAAATTACAAAGATGTCTTCAAACCGGGCTCAGTCGGACCCATTTTATTTTTTAATTTTGAGTCGGATCACTGAAGGCCTATTCAAAGTGACATTGCTATCGTAAAAGGGACACAATCCCGTCCTTATAACTCATTAGATAAGGAGGGATGAAAAGTTTTCGTGGAACCGAGATCTTTCTGCAGATTTTTTACAAATTGTAAAGATGGGAAAGAAGAGCTAGCTCACTTTATGATGCTTTGTTTTTTTTTGTTTTATTCTGTCAGTTTTGTTTTATGTAAACTATGAATGAAGCGCTCGTGGCGTTCTTGATTGATCGTTGAAGTTAAGCAACGTTGAGCGCGGTCACAATTTGGATGTGTAACCACAGCACTGCTGTGCGCTGCTGAGCTGAGCGGAGCTGAGCGCTTCCGTGCTTTGGAGGGCACACTAAATTGTTGGTCCCGGCTTTTAAATCAAGCCATGACGGAGGCTTTCAGGCAGCCTAAAAACTTAGTCACCAGAGTTGGCCACTTGATCGTACAAACTTGCATAGGACTAGCTACAGACTAATTCTACCTACTCATTTACGTCGTCTAACAAAGGCGGTTTTTTTATTTTTAATTTAGCCACTAGTTTGTATGTGAAGAGCATCAGTTTAAAATCCACATGTTTTGTTTTAAAAGCCGATGTATCACTTAGCACGATGTACCACTAGCAAACTCTACAATTAAATTAGTCTATGGCTAGACATCTTCATACAAGTTTGACACGCAACACAGAGAGTAATTGTACGAAATAATCAGCCGTACTGTCTGAATATTAAACACACAGCAATTATTGCTAGGAGGCACTGTACAAACGTACCTTTAACACAAGTTTGTACCAATGTCTCGAAATCTCTTGGGGATAATATATTTTTTATACTTTATGTAGCAGACAAGCATACGGCCCATCTGATGGTAAGCGGTTACCGTAGCCTATGGACGCCTGCGACACCAGAGGAGTCACACTCGCGCTGCTGACCCTTTAAAAGAAGAATCACTGCGCCAACAACACAATGGATAAGACTGGTCCACCAGTTGTCACCGCAGCGCTTCCTAGCAGAGCTCTGGCAACCTTACAGCAGGAACACAATATTATTCTAGAAAAATGATCTTATTGGCTGTGGTATTACTGCTGTCGCTATATGCTATGGCGGAAATCAGCGACTAGAATTTATCCGAACACTTAACATTAAAAATGTGCCGTATTGTAAATAAGCAAAGTATGATGGGAATCACTTAGATCTTGACGTTTCAAAGTGATCCTAGCAGTTTTATTAAATTGTGACGAAAACTATCACCCAACTAAGCTTAGACTGGTCTTTTTGGGTTAAAACCAGCACAGACGTTCGGTACTGTTACCTTTCGTCGACTGCATAGGTACAAATAAACTCCTTTATGTGGGTACTTAATATTTATAAATCTCGGGTATTTCTTGTCATTGACGGTTGTTGTCCTCATCATCATCATCATCATCAGCCTATAGCAGTCCACTGCTGGACATAGGCCTCCCCTAATGAGCGCCATCGCGCCCTGTCTTCAGCTTGACGCATCCAACTTGTGCCGGCAGCCTTTCGCAGATCGTCACTCCACATAGCAGGAGGGCGTCCCGCACTACGTTTGCCGAGACGAGAGGCTGTTTTCCTACTTGTGTGTAATCTAACTACCTGTTCACCTGTCTCTCACTCTGTACCTACAACTCCTTACGTGATACTTTTTTATATATTCCCTTTTATGTTTTAACTATCTTTCTTTCTCTGTCCTGTTTCAATGTTCGTCTGTGCTCTGTTGTCCAAATAAGTTTATATTCAATTCTACTTATTCTGTTTTATCAGATTCTACTCAACTAGTGCTCAGCTCTCGTGTACAAACATCACATCACCCGAGTGTTCTCATGTTCCTGAGTATTTAGTTTGTACATGTTATAGCCAGCTACGAATGTGTGAACATTTCTTGGAACATTGGTTGTTTATTGCGTTTAAATTATTTCACTATTACCCGCTTTATCAATACCTAAATAACTTTAATCTGAGGAAATAACTTTGCGATTTCACAGATATTGGACTGAAAATGTTATAACGGCATATTTATTTATCACATTAAAGTTATTTTGCGATTTAAAATTCGGCCCTGCATATTTCATCCTACTAATATTATAAAAGCGAAAGTCCGTGTGTGTGTGTGTGTCAATGTTTGTTACCACGTATCACCAGAACTACTAAACCGATTTTGATAAAATTTGGAATGTAGATAGTTAAGGTTCTGGAATAACACATAGGCTAATTTTGACAGATGATAACAAATGACTCTTCTTTTTTGCAGCGACTTGAATTTACTGAAATTTTTCTTATGAACAAGAAGAAAAGTTTCAAAGTCACGTACCCGAAATGCAGTGAACTAACTGTCCCCCATCTCGTAACATAGTAAGTACCGTTGCCAAAAAAGTTGTATCTCCGCAAGTTTCGAGATCCCTGTAAAAATGTAATTTGTTTCTTTTGATTCGTGCCAACAGGGGATTCCCGGCCTTGCTAAGTGGTGTTAAAGTTGTTTTTTCCGATTGCAGTGGAGTTGCGTGAGTTGAGATATCATGTGGGGTCTACGTGTTGTCAGCCATTTCCTGGTTTGTAGATGATCTGTTATTCGTCGGGGCACGATTTAGATTTGTATAGAATACATTTGTTAACCAAAAATGTGCATAAATATGCAGTAGATCCGAAATATTCTTTTGAGGTTCTGATGTGGTCTCTGCCTACCCCTGTGGGAAAGAGGCGTGATTTTAAATATGTATGTATGTAGGTATGTGCTAAAGTGTAAGGCACTTTTTATTTTATTTTAGATAGACCTATGTTTAGCCACAATCTCACCTGATGGTAAGCGACAATGTGGCTGACGATGGATCACAAAGTTCTAGAAGACACCTGTTCACTCTTGACTTGACCCAGGTTATAGTTTTCGGAGAAAACAGAAGCCGACAGCGAGTTCCAGACCTTAGCAGTGCAGATGATGAAGGTGGAGGAGAACCTCCGCAAGGTACTATCAAGGTACATCAGGCTGCCTACCATGAGCTTTATATGCGATCCAGTTTAGGTCCTAAGCTGAACTGCTTTGCTTGACGTATGCTATGACGCTGACGAAATATCAGAACCTAAACATGACCTAAACTGAATCGTTAAGTTTTATTTACTCAATTTGTACCATGACCGTTTAATACGCGGTGAGTTGGTTCACTTTTGTGTCAAAACTGTCACTTTTAAAACAGGTCATGGTACGAATAGTTTGCGATCCAGGGACCCTAGCCATATTACACTATCTACCGTCGCGATAGAATAGAATACTTCAAAATGTATAGGAATTGACGTTCTGACCACGTGACTCATCACCTTGAAACGTCAATTCCTATACATTTTGAAGTATTCTATTCTATTGCGACGGTAGATAGTGTAAAATGGCTAGGGGGGCTGATTAGAAACCTAAACTGGATAGCTCCTAAACTGAATTGTTTACTAAGAGGTCATGGTACAGCTGCAGTGAGCCGCTTGCTCGATTACACCCTTCTTTTACTCGGAGATGTAAAGATAATAAGTCTCCAATTTCCTATCAATATTTCTCTTCACAGTTTCGATCACGTTCCTGTCTAATATATTAAGTAACAAATCCGATATCCAATATCCAAAATGTAATCGCGGATATCCAAGTATATTGTTACTCAATTCTCAATAATATCATGTATCTTCTATTTCTATCAATCTTCATATATCCAATATGTTCAGTGGTTAAAATAATATATCCAGGGGACTTGTTTCATAAACATTACAATATTTCTCATAAAAATGAAATATAACAGCATTTTTTGTTGGATTGACTTATGGTAAATTTTTCTATCATAAAATACTCATTTTGGTTCATATAGTTCACAGTATATTTCATCTATACTAATGCAATAAAAGCGGAAGAGTTTGTTTGTTTGTTTGAATGCGCTAGTCTCAGGAACTACCAAGTCAGATTTGAAAAATTGTTTCTGCATGTGACGTTAAACTCTTGAGGAAGATTATAGGCTATTTTTCATCATCATCATTATCACCATAAACCTTCGAGGGTGCTGTTAGTAAAATATAATAAGGATTTAGTTGAATTCACATAAAGAAATTTTTTGTAACACAAAATAATTATTTTGGTTTCACATAATTACTATGTTTTAAATTAAGTACTTTATAAAATGGACATGAAAGTGCATCCTTTAGCCAATTAGGATGATCTCTTCTATCAATCAGAAAATCGTGTATTCATATACCTACTGGAAGTTCATCAATGTATTTTTCGTTTTGGTTAATTTGTATGCATACACGAACTTTCATAGTTTTTTTTGGTGCAGGAAATTACTTTATGAAATAAAATGAATAATGAAACGAAATCAGTTGCTATTGTATTAAGGAACAAAAATATTATGCTGCGTAATTTCCTTCTTAAAGTCGGTAAAATCACGACAAACTGTTTTAATTTTGCACGCTGTACGTAGTGTACAAAATGGTTTAATGACATTAGGATAAGCAAGTTCTACACTATCGTATAAGCTTACACAACTTAGTTGGAACAGCTTTTCTTTATCGTCTCTAGCTTTAGCATTGTGAATAATCTAAGCTACTTCATAACATATTTTGCATTTCAGGAATCAATTACTATAGTTACAGATAGCCTGATCAGAAACATAGCCTCACTTTTACTATACTACTATTATCTCAGCTCTCAGAACGCCAGTTACAGAATTTCAGAATTTCATAAAAGTGAGAGTTTGAAAAGTGTTTTATTTTATTTTTATTATGAACCTATTAATACGAATAAACACAACTTTCATCTTGGTTGTTGGTTCATATTCAGGCAGTATTAATTTCTCTGCGGTCCCGGCATTATAATGTAACCATATTGGTTTCCTTTACGCATAAGTTATTAAGTGGTAGTTGTTAGTCTTTGTAATATTAAACAAGAGAAAATATGTTTGATGTGGTAACACATTAACAAAGTATGAATACTTGAAGTGTGGCTAAGCCACGTCAGTTCAAACACATTTCAAAAGTCTTAAAATTTGAAACATTATTATTTTGATATACGTGATAAATACCCGGATACTCGTGTATATACTGTAATGTGTTCTGCAGAGCTAAAATGGTCGCTAATGCAGATTCACAATAATATGATTCACGGGTGATTTGTATTGATATTGCTAAAGCATTTCATCTTTAATTACCGTCAAATGTTAGCTGAATTGTACGCAATTCAATTCACAGCAGAATCACATGCTAGGCCTTAAATTGCCACACGAAAAAAAATAACCCGGTTGGTTTTCATTTAATATTGCATTGTATTATTACTACTAATACTCTGTAAATAAGTATTTGGTTTTTAAGTAAGTATTTAGTATGTTTTATTATCATTGTTAAACATAAATAATATTTGATTGACACTTAGTGCAATTCCAATTCATAGGTGGCCATTTTATTTTACGATTCTCCACAAAACTGTCAAACAATAAGATGATATTGCCGGTACGGAATTGTCAACTTTGTGATTTCTAATACGAGAATCTCGACGCAAATCATTTGTGAATCTGCATTAGCGACCATTTTAGCTACGCTGATCACGAAAGTTTAAAAAAGACTATTATTATTTTGTTCAAAAAAATAAAACATACTAAGTACTCTCTTTCAAATCCAAAACTTTAACATAATTTCAATCAATCCACCCATATCCTACAAACTCTGTAACCTAAAAACGGGGTTGGTTACATTCATAGAACCTAAGTAATAGCCATACTACCTATATATAAGTCATGAATGTAATTGTTTGTTGTTCCCAACAAATAAATAAAAAAATATTTGACACTCGTAATTTTTTATGTAACAGGGCCCGGTACAATGTATCAAAATTGTCCCCGAAAAGTATGTCCCCTTTGGAATTGAAATACGTAGGATGAAGGGCCCAGATGTTCCCAATAATACGACTTGACGTAATACACAGAATTGCAAGTTATTGAACGAAGTGCCTTTCAGGTGCTTACGGTTACAGGGTGTACAAAAAAAAACCTTATTTAAACAAACAAACGGGACTTTATCGCGTGATTACCTTTGTTTATTATTTCCCGACGTTTCGAGTGCGTTACAGCTCTCGTGGTCACGGATAGACTGATGTATTGAAAAAACTTTACATCTTTACTAGATCATTTATACAGTGTCAGGAGGCAATCTTTGCCTACACTTATCGGGATACTAGTGCCTGGGACATTGTTGAGATGGAGTAGGCTTGTAGCACCTACATCATCTCAGCTTAACCAGCCAAATCCACAGGAAAGACATGGTCAATACGTGTGGGGTTGACTATGACTAAGCCGCGGGTTTCCTTACGATGTTTTCCAGGATTCGAACCCACGACCTTCGGATCGAAAGTCAAGGTATACCCCTCGGCTGTGTGAGTATATCTATGTAACGTAATAGAATACAAAGAACGCAAAACTGACCGCTTGAACGCTTGACCGCGTGACCGCTCTCTGTCTGATAGGTCCCTAAGTGCCATGTTTAGTAACAGCATCACAAACGCTTCTTCCTCAAAGGGTTCCAATGTGTCACATCAATTTACTCAGATGCTCTTTACGATTATTGGCTGCACATGTGTTTTGGAGGCTCGAGAAATGTTATAATTAGCGTCAAAACACACGTACCACTACCACACCACGTCGCAGCGACAAAATGTGGTCCAGCTGTGGTTACGTGTGAATAGTGTCGCAGCGACTTTTTGCAGTTGCGTTGTGGTACCGACAAAATGTCGATGTGGCAGGCGCCAGCTAGGCGCGCGCTGTTGATGACGTCATGTCGTCGCGATGTGGTTGCGATGTGGTTGCGATGTGGTCGTATTACACAGGTGGTCGACAACAACGACAAAATGTGGTACGTGTGAATTGAAAATTCATTTTCAATACAAATATACGCCCGACCACGTCGCGTCGTTGTGGTGTGGTTGTCGGTGTCGTGTGGTTGTGGTACGTCTGAATTGGCACTTACAAAATAACAATTATTTTAGGGGTTAGGGAAATGTTACAACGTATTATTTTGGAAGGAACAACAGGACATTTATGGAATCATACATACATACATACATAAAATCACGCCATCCCACAGGGGTAGGCAGAGACCACGAATTTCTACTTGTTACGATCCTGACATACTCCTTTCGCCTCATTCACTCTTATCACATTTTTCATACAATCTCGCCGGTTTAGGGTACTTTTGACCTGGCCCTTCTTCAAAACACCACCAATATGATCCAGGTATGTTCGCCTAGGTTTTCTACTTTCAGCTGTTCCATTCACACTCGCCTCATACACTTGTTTAGTTAAACGACTTTCATCATCCTCTCTACGTGCCCAAATCATCTTATCTTAACATGCCTTTCTCAATTCTTATCGCTTCTTATTTATGAAATCAGCGCTCGAAATATCTGAATGAATAAATACCAGTACTAAAAGAAAGAAAAGCATTTACTTATCTATACCTTTATATCTATATCTAGGTCGTGGACGTAAGTACAAGGATAAACCAGTTGAAGTGGAGATAGGCAGGACATTTGGCAAGGCGGGAAGACGGTAGATCGACAAAGGCAGTGACCTAGTTGTGGCCGCGTGAGGGTCATAGAACACCACGCAGACCACCAGCCAGATGGACTGATGATATAGTGAAGGTAGCGGGGAAGCATTGGATTGGACTGGCTCAAGATCGAGATAAGTGGCGTGAAAATAAGGAGGCGTATACTCAGCAGGCAGTGGGTGGATGTGGGCTGATTAGATAGATAGATGGAATCTATACCTACGTGTAGAATTGTAACGTGACTGTGCAGTGCTTCTCTCTCTGTCTTTTGTTTGAAAGCGGCCGCGACCAACGATGTCTGTCGTTATCTGGCACGATACGTCACTCAATAGCAGCATTTACACGCAGAGATATCTGTACAGATATCCGCACAGATATCTGCACAGTCCAGATGCCAGAGCATTTACACGCAGAGATATCCGCACAGATATCTGTACAGTCCAGATGCCGCGGGAAATAGCACGCGCCATTCCAACCTTTAACAGTTTTATCCGCGGTTATCTGTAAAGATATCTTTACAGATATCTGTACAGATATCTGCACAGTCCAGATCCGTGGTAAAAACTCTACCGTGTAAATGCCGCTAATGTCTGTAGATGTAAATAGCTTGCAGTGAACTATCTCATAACAATGTTTTCCTTCACCGTCTTTAACATTCATAGCACAAACTATTTTAAACTGAGAATCCCTTATTAAAGTTGCACAATTTTCTTTGACAAAATCTTTGTTTCTATACAGAACATCTCTGAGCAAAATTGAAACACAAAATGAATTTAAATTCCGAATAACCCAAGTTCAAAACAAGAACATCGCAACTTCCGGTCATACAAACTACTTAATTATGCTAAATACGGGTGCAAGATATAGTGTTTGTTTTGAGCTGTTCATACAACCACTATGTAATTGTGGTGTGATTAAATTTAATTGACAACTCACAGTTCAGTTCAATGTTTTGTTTTATAGGTTGTGGATTTAATTCCCATATTGGACAAAAATGTAATTTTGTGAAGAACATTTTGTTCTAAGTTTGTGTTATAAAGTATTATTATTATGTTTTATGTAGGTAGGTATGTATTCAGTTTCTCGTAAATCATTTTTACAGATTATGTTCAAAATAAATCACAGTAGTGTCGTAAATACAAAAACGAAAATGTTTATCTATCAAGCTGAAACGACTGAACGGATTGTGATGAAATTTAGAATTGACATAGTTTTTACCCTGGATTAACACATACTTTCTTCCCCATTGTTTTGTCATTGCAATGATACTAGAAAATAAACTTAGGCGAATTAAGTTTACGGAGCCTTAGAGTCACGGAAATTATCTTTAAATATCTGGGCGACCGAGCTTTGCACGGGTGCATAACGCCATCTTGATTCAATTACGAACCACATTGCACTTGTAAATCTTTTTGCGTGAAAATGCCGAGAAAACGGCTTTTCCCAGATATGACACCTAGCTAGATCGATTTTTCGCCTCCGTAAACACCCGTACTGCAAATTTCATCGAAATCGTTGAAGCCGTTTTCGAGAACGTGAAATAAACAAACTTCAAACTTCAAACATCAAAAAAATATTGCTCGTCTAATAGAATAGGATAAAACTTTTTTATTATAACCATAAACAGCGGAAAAACCAAAACTCGCCCCTATAATAGTGTACATCAGACAAAAAAACTTACTTTTGCTAACTGAACGACCGGGAATCGATCCCACAACCTTCATTCTAAATTTAAAGTGCATTCTATTGTAAATCCAAAAACGGTAGCTAAAATTCTCTGGTTAAAGCCCCGGCACCCAATATTTATTGCATTAATCTATCGAATCCACTTTGTAACGTCGTTACTAGTGATGGAAACTATCGATTAAAATTCAATCAATTTTATCGATACCTCGTTTTAATTTAATCGACGTCTTAGCTTAACAAAATGCTGATTGGACGGAGCGATACGATCGGGTTCCAAGGTACAGGGCTACGTTAACACTTTAGCGAACCTTTTTTAATGCTTCGATAAACGGTTAGTTTTTAATAGAATTTACTTATAAATAAAACCTACTTGTATGAAAAATGTGATGAGAGTGAATGAGGCGAAAGAGTTGTGTCAGGATCGTAGCAAGTGAAAATCCGTGGGATCTGCCTACCCTTGTGGGAAAGAAGCGTGATTTTATGTATGTATATTATGTATAAAACCTACTTGTTTTATGAGTGATTTTCAAGCCCAAAAAGTTGAAATAGAAATAATGCTATAAGCATTATCAGTCTAAAATTATATTTTTTTTATTTACACTGCTTACTTTGGGGCTAAATGATGATGTGTAAAATGTACCTTTAGCATTATTTTTTTTTTTCAATAGAGTTGTCCACTAGCTCATACGGACTAACTTACTTATTATTATTACTACTTACTTATTATTATTTTTATACATTTCATCGACAAATCATAAGAATTTTAACCCACCACTATTTCCATAAATAACTAGGGCAGTCTCATTTAGTAGAGAAATGTTACATTTTAATACATTTAGCTTTGTTACTTAAAGGAATTGTTCTCAAGATACTAGTTTTTACTATCTAAAACCATTAGTACCTACCACAATATATCTACATTAATTGTAGTAAGGTTGCCAAAGTTCTATATCTTTATTACTTCAAGTTGATTACATTGTAGTCCTATAAATATTTTCCAATAGTATCACAATACTTAAGGGGCCGGTGACAGACGAATTGTCCATACAAACGTAATACCAAACTCATTTAAAATTTGAGAATAATTTTATTAAGTACCTACTTTATGTTATTATTTTTCCAGGTTCCTGTTATATTTTTGTTCCAAAAAACTTAGTAAAAAAAAAATGAAAAAAAAAACCAAAACATTCTTGCAGTAAAAAGAATAATCAGTCATCATAATAAGCAGAAATTATTATTAAAATTACAGATTAGATATCAGCTAAAAGTGAGCTTTAAATTCCATTTTTAATATCTTAATTTTAGCTCTAAAACTACTTTTTGATTCTTTTAATCTTTTAACAAATTATGAAAACCAATTATTATGATACACACGCAAACAAAATATAAATAAAACACGAAAAAACCATCACAACTTCAATTAATTAACAGTCTCATTGAAAGCCCACTATTTCCTACTTCCGTCGAAAAACTCCGGAAGTGGTTACCGCGGCCACTTCCGGAAACGTGCGTGTCCGCGATAATGGCGGCATCCGTTTCCGGCTCATTAATGGCGATTGTTCTGCCCTCCTTTATGGGTTGTTCAAGTTTTGTCATGGTAAATAATGACATAGGGTCTGTGTTGATAAATGTTTCATTTTCGTTATTTCGAAGGAAAAGGTAAAATCAGCAAGTTGAAGTAGATCGGTCATTACTAGCATAAAAACTGATAACCGTTGAAAAGCGCGTATAGAAAACAATATGGGATGTGTTTTTATTTTTATTTTTTGCAAAAACTTACGATTTCATTTGGTAAGCTACTTTGGTTGAACTGATTCTGGTGAGAAATTGAGTCGATTAAGATGAACTTGTTTTTTCTTTTTCCCAAATGTATTTTTTTAGGTTTGCTGTACTTTTTCTCAAAAATCTGAAAATGCAATTATGTTTTTCTTCACAATAAACCGATAGAAGAAAAGATACCCTTAAGTGCCCAAAAATTTGCCACACCCTGTATAACTAGCAGCGTGATTATGATGATGATGAAAAATAGTCTATAACCTTCCTCAAGAGTTTAGCTATCAAATTCAGAAAGAATTTTTCAAATCCGACACGTTCAAACAAACAAACTGTGTTTGTATGTAACTTTTATTTCTTACCACCAATCAGTTAAAAATGATGCTTTGAATTTCCATAATAAGGTTGCAAGTTAAATCTGCGTGTACAGTATTAGTAGAATGGGGTTGTAAGGCTGAAGATTTAATAGTTCGCTACGAACAAGGGATCGGTTCCGCTGATCGAGACCAGGCACCATAATCTGCATTCTCACATACCTGCTTTGGCAAAGAGCTATTTGTACAGATAGAATTGAAAATTAATCTTTACACATCATAATTTTTTTTGTTATATAGCACGCAGAACAGATTGCCGATGGGGCCGAAAAGTTCTCGAATAGAGGCCACGGACCGGCAAGCGTAGTGGTGGACGTCCACCGACAAGATGGACAGACGACCTTGTAAAGACCGCAGGTCGGCGGTGGATGCAGGCCGCTTCCAACCGCAACACATGGAAATTTTTGAGGGAGGCCTATGTCCAACAGTGGACGTCCAACGGCTGAGATGATGATGATCATCATCATTTTCCTTGCCCTTTTGCCAGTAGGTTGCGCTCTTGGCGTATCTTGCTTAGATGATCTTGATTGATGTACGCTGTTACAATTTGGATGGGTGGCCGCAAGTGGCTTTACGAGCTGAGCGCTTCCGTGCTTCGGAGGGCACGTTAAATTGTCGGCCCCGGCTTTTAAATCGTTAAGCCATGACGGAGGCCTTTAGGCGGCCTAAAAACTCCGTCACCAGAGTTGGCCACTTACTCATACGAACTTGCTTGCTTGCTTATAAACTGGTTAAATAATGCTCAATGCTCAAGGTTCGTCCTGTCTTTATTTGACACTATCTAACAAAAAAAGATGGCAATTGTTTAAACGGTGTTTCAATTTTAACAGAATTTTATAAGGGGAAATCTTTCGACGTGTTTTGGTGGCTAACTGTACAGTCAAATTCAAAACCTGTCCCATATCGTGAAATCTCTTCAAATAGCTCCCTTATTTTTAAAACTACACAAGCACAATTTCCCCTAAGCCACAAACAACCCCCATTACCGTGTAGGTAGAAAAGGTTTTCCGAAAAATCAAAGTGTCGCATCTGCATAATATATTCACTCCTAATCTTTGGAGGTTCGGGTAAATATTGTGAATCGATACGTCCTTATCGTTGCGAAGGTAGGCAGAGTTATTAAATTACCCCATTTATCGGTAAGTAGGTCCTAAATTTCATCTTTGTTCTTTATATTTTGTTGGAAAATGTCGACGCATTTTGGGTAAGCGTTGGGTAAATTTTTAGGGATTCAGCTGGGTGTTTTGTACAGGTTGACTCAAAAATGGTATAATGCGGAAATATAGCTAGCTGCTGCGGCTTCGCTCGCGTGGTACCCGGATAAAAAGTAGCCTATGTTACTCTCCAGCCCTCCAATTCGCTCCTCACAAAAAATCACGTTAATCCGTCGCTCTGTTTTGACGTGAAAGCAGGACAAATAAACACATTTTCACATTTATAATATGGGTAAAGGTTTTTGTGGTACCTACCGTAAAATAAAGTATACAGTGGTATCAAATTAAAGTATATTTCGTAGTGTTTTTTCTGGTATTCGTGAAATTTATTAATGATCACAAAAAAAAAACGTAAAATATAATTTTTCATAAATTGTTATTTTACTGTTGCGTGTATACATTTCATTAATTCGTAGGGCCTTATTTTTTCTAATTTAAACTTCACAATTTAGATTTCATAGGAAAGATTACAATAAATAACAGTAGGTACACGTAATAAAGTCTGTGTTAATTTTGATTTTTCAGGATTTTTTTCTTTTAATCTAGATAGACCTTTGTTTAGCCACAATCCCACCTGATGGTAAGTGACGATGTGGCTGACGATGGATTACAAAGGTCTAGAAGACACCTATTCACTCTTGACTTGAAGAGACCCAGGTTATAGTTTTCGAGGAAGACAGAAGCCGGCAGCGAGTTCCAAACCTCAGCAGTGCGGATAATGAAGGTCCTCCACCTTCATCATCCGCAATCAGAACCGCGTGGTACGAGTGGATGGAATGTCTACAAGATAAGGATAAGGGTGCTGCTCATAAGAACAGCAGGGCTAAAAAGACCGCTTTAGAAGAATCACTTTAGGAATTGCAATATGTGCCTTTCTTGTCACTCTTTTGAACTTGTCTATGAAAAGAGACGGCATATAATTCATTTTCTATTGTGATTCTGCTATAATGGCCTTTTTGACCCCGCAGGAGTGAAATACATCGGTTTTAAAACATTTAAAAGTGATTTTAGTATACTTACTTAGTATAGATCAGCAGAGCTAAAATGGTCGCTAATGCAGATTCACAATAATATGATTCACGGGTGATTTGTATTGATATTGCTAAAGCATTTCATCTTTAATTACCGTCAAATGTTAGCTGAATTGTACGCAATTCAATTCACAGCAGAATCACATGCTAGGCCTTAAATTGCCACATGAAAAAAAATAACCTGGTTGGTTTTCATTTAATATTGCATCGTATTATTACTACTAATACTCTGTAAATAAGTATTTGGTTTTTAAGTAATTATTTAGTATGTTTTATTATCATTATTAAACATAAATAATATTTGATTGACACTTAGTGCAATAGGTGGCCATTTTATTTTACGATTCTCCACAAAACTGTCAAACAATAAGATGATATTGCCGGTACGGAATTGTCAACTTTGTGATTTCTAATACGAGAATCTCGACGCAAATCATTTGTGAATCTGCATTAGCGACCATTTTAGCTACGCAGTGCTCCGCAAAGGGTGTGCCGCGGCACACTGGTGTACCGTGGTCATTATTGATGTGCCTCGGAAAAATAAGGTTAGATAAGCTATTCCATATTTGGACAGCATAATATGCTCAACTAAACAAGCTCATGTTTCGCAAAAAATTGATTTATCATTAATGGTGTAATAACCTCCAAAATTTTTCGATTTCCTAGATATACCTTGAACACAAAAAGTTTGCGGAACACTGGTCTATATAGGTATTTTAAAAAATATTAAGTATAAAAGTGATAAACAATATTAATCCAAAATGTTCACCTAAAGCAATAATGGTGTGAAATATCAAAAATTAGATTGAAGGAATAGGCAAAAAAAAAAATTCTTTAGAATTTCAAGGCGTAGGATTAAATGCTTATAGTAATATCTTCTCTATAAAACCTTATACAAAACAAACAAATAAGCAAAAGCGTAGCTAACTTTATTCACCTCAGTACACAAATGCCTAAAAATACCTTTTCAAAGGTTTTTACTTACCCTTTCGGTATGCGACCAATAAAATACCCATATTTATTACAAGGACCCGACATCGTGAAAGCCTTTTCAAAATCAAATCAATAAGAAACAATTCAGAATAAGTCAAGTAACTTATGGGACGATTTAGAATTTATTGGCCAATTTTGAATATGTGGTGTCTGGAAAGTGGCTTTACTTGAGTGGGGTCTTCGGGAGTTGAGCGTTGGGGAATTTTAAGAGCGCTTTGGACTTTGTCAACGTTTTGCCTGAATAAGAATAATCAGCGGGGCTAAAATGGCCGCTATAGCAGATTCACAATAGGAATCCTACCATCCTACTAATATTATAAAGGCGAAATTCGTGTGTGTTTGTGAATGTTTGTTACCACGTGTCTCTACAACTACTAAACCAATTTTAATGAAATTTGAAATTTAGTTTAAGTTCTGGAATAACACAGGCTACTTTTTATCCTGGAAAATTTAATAGTTCCCGTGGGATAAGAAAAAGTAGTCCACGCGGGCGAAGCCGCGGGCGTTCACTGGTTGCAATTTATGCCATTCTTGTCACTATCAGTCTATGAAAAGAGACGGCTTATTATATAGTTCAATTCGTAGTGTGATTCTGCTATAACGGCCTTTTTAAGCCCGCAGATTATTTTTATTAAATACCTAGAGATAGTGCCATAACTACATATATTTGGATGATGGATATGTGTATCTATCACTCACATTTTCATACCTACCTACATACATAATATGTATTTTCATACGACTTTCAAAACTTGTACTTATACTTATCTGAGAAAATTTCCACTGTGTCCTCGAAGCAAGATTTTATATATCACTATCTTCCGCACGCGGCTTCAAGTTATCGAGTTATAGGGGAACAAACATACATGCATCTATCCATCCATCCATCCAAATATCCAAACTTTCGCATTTATAATTTTAGTGTGAGTATTGTCAAATATCTACCTACAGTTAAACCAGAGATATAATTACTAGTGAACGCCCGCGGCTTCGCCCTCGTGGGCTACTTTCTTATCCCACGGGGACCGTACATCTTTTCAGGATAAAAAGCCATGTGTTATTCCAGAACCTAAACTATCTACATTCCAAATTTCATCAAAATCGCTTTAGTAGTTAGTGAGATACGTGGTAACAAACATTTGGTAACACACACGGACTTTCGCCTTTGTAAAGTAGGATAAAGCCGTTAGAAAAGACTAGGGCTATAAATAACTTCGTAACATAGTTGAAAAACCAAATAAAAAAGTTTTATTACATTCAAAACAATGTAGGTACACATACTTTTTAGACAGCCTCAAGGTCTACTGAATGTCACATACACAAATCCGTAACCACTTTGAGCGTAAACCGACTTTCCGGACAGATTAGCATACGGTTGTTGGGTGCGAGGGAGAGATTAAACAGACGGGAACGAGTGACAGAGACAGAAGACAATAATTTTTCCCACATCATTTAATACCGCGATCGCTCAGGTTCTCACGAAAACATTAAGGCGATTTACAATGGCTTTTTTTTATTTTAACAAAAACGTACACCGAAATCATTTATGTTTTTATATGTTCGTATGTGCTTGTAGCCAACACAATAATAGTAGATTAGTACCCAAGGGCTGTAAGGCATCAATTGCAGCCCGAGATATTTAGGCGTACGAGCGCAGCGAGGGCGCCTATAGTTCGAGGGTGCAATTGATGCTTACACCCGAGCTAACTACTCTGCTTTACATCTCGATTGTGAGGTAAGTAGGTCCTTATTACCTCCAAATGGGGCTTATAGGTGACCAATTAGTGCTCTAGGGTAATAATGTAGCTAGAAAAGCCCTAGGGCGGTAAGTAATTAAAAACTCGAACTTTTTGAAAGAGTGAAGTGTTTTTTTTTATAATAAGTTTGTAATAAGGACCTACTTACCGAATATGAGAGATCTAAAACAATTTACTGCATCTCTTTACAATAACGTCATCAGTTGGAGCACGGGACCCTATAAGGGAGCCTAGGCCAATGCGAGCGAAGGCCAACGTGTAGACTTATTTGCCTTGCCTTGTCATTGCTCGATGTCGCTTGCCTAGATGGCCGAATGAATATAAGCGCATGGTTTGCATTGGTTTGCATAGACTTGCCAAACGTCCAAACGGTGGGGAACATGGTGGAATCATTCCCCAAAGGCAGAGTAGGTGGTTCCTCTGCAAAGGACAGATGTTGTCGGATAGTCCTACTCACGTCTAAATCCGTTGGAAACTTTGCTTGCGAGTTCTAGACATGTTGATGTTGTGTGGCGCCATCTGTAGTGCGTAGCATGTTTATGTAGTTCATCTAGCGACAGGTAGATGTCGCTACATCTGCATTGCATCAATTTGCCTTCGCTCGCGTTGGCCTAGGCTCGCCAAACATGTATGTATAGTATACGCCACATGCACTATAGCCGTAACATACGTATAATAGAACTAAGTTCGGGGTCTTAGGGTTGATTATTTAGGGACAAAATGCTTGATTTGGTCCGAATCACTCGAGCGTTCCCCTGTTCTGTCTTCGCCTATTCAAATGACCGCACTAATTCACTTAGTCTAATGTTCCAATCAACAGATTAGGTATACAAACACAATCAAACGGAAATGTTCGAAATTGAGGCCAAATATTTGTGGAAAAACCACAAAACCATAGTGGTTCTAGCCGAAAAACCATAGGGGTGAACAAAGTGGCTAAATAAAAATTTAAAAAAACCGACTTCAATGTTAAGTATAAGCTGAGCAATTTTCTGATATCTCGAGGTGCATTTATGTTCATAACTCCGAAGCTCCTCGACAGATCCTCACTAAATTTTTGTGGCACCAATCGGAATGTATATCCTTTCACACAAAAAATAATTTTCCAAATCGACTGAGGCGCCTCCGAGTAATCGGCGAACATACATAAAAAAAGCACAAAAAAAATGATTCCGACGAATTGAGTAGGTACCTACCTTCTCTTTTTTTTTGAAGTCGGTTAAAAACTAAAGCGAAGAAACTATCGCGTTCTGTGCTCGCTTTTTTACTTATTTCTAAATGTAAACTGTGATGAAAAAAAAAATTACATTCCTACATTTTATTAGTTCAGCCAGTGTGAATGCGTCCTAACACCTGCGATCGCTCAAGCTCTGAAACACATTAAGCGGCCGACGCTCACACCGTGTTTCTAATTAATTGCGTGTAATAAAATTGTTATGGTGTAAATTCAGCCTTTAAAAACTAATTCAGTTCAAAAAAAGTAGCTATTATAAGACTAGGGGCCGATTCTACTAACAAAATTTTTATCAATCAAAGCAAAACGTCAACTATAAAGAAGAACGAACATTTTGGCATACTTACTCTTCCGCCATTTTGAAAAAACCTCGATCTTGCAGCAGGTGATGAAACATGTGTCAATCGATAGGGGAAGTGATTACAAACAAAATATATTCAGAAACAAAATCTCGTAATCTTTATACTTTCAGAGATATTTGAGTTTGAAAATGTAAAAATTAAAACTTTAAAATCCTAATTATGCTGCCTATAATAACCGGTAGGTATTTGAATATGTCTACTGTGACTTGGGATAAAATAGTGAGCCAATTTCGTTTAATTTTTATGTAAAATAAATATTTTTTTTATTTGAAATTATATTTTTTGAACGCAGTTTATTTCGTCATTTTGTGCTGAATAGTAGGTAGGTACTTATTACTATTTTTATAATAGGTAAATATAGGTAGGTGATTCTACTAGATAGGTAGGTACCAGGGTTGGCATGATTAAAACAAGTAGTTTTAAAACATTTGTTTACAATAAGTTTTAAAACAGTCTCAAATAAAACTTTGATTTTTATTCATTGTTTAAAAACACAGTTTAAAACAAGTTTTAAACAATGTTAAAAACATTGACTATAAACACGGTTTAAAACTACTAGAATCGATTATCAAATGAAATATTATAAAGAAAGGCTCTCGTATTTATACAAGTCATATATCGGTAATTTCCCCCAGTAAAATCCCGCTACAGAATGAGGACAGAAGTCCCTATGTCGACCTTCGAAAGAAAGTAATTCACTGGATTCATGTCATGGGTATTCCCCTAATTTTATTTAGACACTTCAAAGGTAATTTCTCTCCGGTAAAGTAACGCAACAAAACTCCCCATGCCAACCGTCGAAAGAAAGTAGGTAATTCACTGGATTTATGGGTATTCCCCTAATTTTAATATACGGTACCTAATTTTAATAACGGGTTCCCCCTATTAAGAATAAACATCAAAACATACCTACCATACCATGTATATAAAGCGTTCAATACGTGTATTGATTCTCATTTTCTTTAAAGATATGTTACAAAAAATCAATGTATCTAGTAAGTAACAATTGATTAGGTCTAATACAATTTAAGTTATTAGCAAAAGTAAAAAAAAACAAAAAAAAACAGTTGTTTAATAAACCATTTTGAACTGTTTGTTTTATGAGATTAAAAAAAACTGTTTTTTTTTTCAAACCTGATAGGTACATAGCCTGCATGTTCTAAGCGAATAATGATAGGAAAACCAAAAGTTAAAATTCATTATTCACTTCGTTTTCAACATCATGTCTGACAATCACCTGAATCTATAAATGCCCCTGGTGATAAAGGCAATGTTTCCGGGGTGTTGAGCCCATGCCAAGAATTTAAGACACACATTATGTGGGAACAACAGCTACGGTTCTTTTTCCCACTACGCATGAGCAGTACCACTCCGTGATTTTATCCCTACCTTCCATACGGTAATTTATTAAAACATACAAAATATCAGTGCCTCTAGTCAAAAAGGGCACAACTCAAATTCGGCACTTTTCAGGAGAGCCAAAAAACCAAACTTTTAATGTTTTTTGCTATTTCGCAAGTGAAATCAAAATTTCTATTGATACAGAATTGTAGACAAAAAATAGCCCTTTCATTTAATGGTAATCACTTTCACATTCGTTTACTATTTCTATATTTTTTTCTTGTTTTACTTGGATTGTGCCTTTGTTAACGCAGATGTAATAGAATAACGTTAACTATGCTAGTCAGTTTACTCGTACTAAAAGAAATATTACGACTTGTGCCTTTTGAATAATGGAATAACTTTATTAATACTAGTCGATTTACTCCTATTCAAAGAAATACTAAGACATAATCCATTAGTAACGAATACTTATTATGACAATAACGGCTAATTTCCATCAATTACTGATGTCGAGAGCTGTAGCTATGTAAATAGAATCTAGAGTTAAACAATAATTATGATATTTTTAATATTTATTTCAAAAAAATCAACATTATAACAAATGTTTTCAGTAAGTAAATTCTAAGTATTCCTCGGTATTTTAATTTACTTCCTCATTTTCTGGTATAAAGCACAAACCGGGGTCGTCTTCAGCTCTCGCTGATTCAGAATTCACTAAGTTGTATAAAAATCTTGAATTATGGTAGATCCTTTGTGCGTGGGGATAACCTGACTCACTAGTTATAAAGCCAACTTAGCTTCTCCCAGAAGCTCAGAAGTTTCCTGGGGTCTTCACATGCTTCGAGGAGCGACCTCGGGTTGTTGAGGATATGCTGCCGTTGTGCTGCTACGCCCAGGCATTCCAGGACTACGTGGGCTGCTGATACTTCTTCGGTTAGACATCCCCTGCAGAGTGGGATGTCCGTGGCACCGATGTTGTACAGCTGTTTATTGAGGGTACAGTGTCCTGTCAGCGTCCCTGTGATTATTTTGATGTCTTTTCTTTGTAGGTTCATCAGGCGACGTGTCAGTCGTGGTGAGGCTGCTGTTATCGCTGCTCTGGACTGTCTGTAGTCCGTCGCCCGTGTCCATAGATCGTTGTGAAGGTTTTGGGTGTGTTCTGTATCCAGTTGCGTAGCTGGGAGAACGTCAGAGGAAGGAATGGGACTGGGTATTCCACTTGTGTTTCCGAACCCCTTCTGGCTAGTTCATCTGCAGCGACGTTTCCCAGTGATCCACTGTGTCCCTTGATCCATTATAGAGTTACCCTGTTCTTTACGGCGATACTTTCAAGGGAAGGGTGACATTCGTATATGCGCTTGGAGTTGCATTTTTGGCTCTCCAGTGCTCTGAGGGTTGTTGTACTATCTCGGGGACTACTATGCCGTATACTATGCCGTAGTCTTCTATCCCTCTCCGTTTGATAGCAGTGGCAGCTGATTGGAAAATGGAACTGCGTGAGCCTAGTGTCATAGGTAAGATAAGTTAAGATTAGTTTTCATGTGTTTGTATTTTGTAGTGTTTCCGGGATGTCGATTGTCTTGAAATCTTATCACACGATATTATGGTAGAATAAATAAGTATCTCGTATCATGTGGTGGTCATCAAAACTTTTTCTAAAACTTGAACAAAAATCGTCAATTTGGTAATACTGGAAGGCAGAACGAGATCAATTACATTAAAAAACAAAAATTAAGACTTATTTACTTCATCACATGAAATCAATCAATACCAGCGATACACAGATTATTATAATACTTACTACGTAAAAGATACATTTATGTCTCATTATTATCCATGCTTATAATCACCAAAAGCAACAAATAGAGATATTCCCTTAGAAACATGCATAACGAATGAATCAACTTCATTTATTTCTAACTCTGTTTATCTAATGCATTGGAACATCATGAATTATGCCTTTTTGTTTAATTGTAATATTTTTTTAACTGAAATTATGCCTTCATGTTCGATAATGTTTTGGGCTTAGTGCTACTTATTTCCTTTTAGTTGGAAAATTTTGTCGATAACTAAAGACGTTCCCTTTCTGACAGTCGAGTTATACCCTTGATGTAGTTGAAAAAACCAGGTAAGGATGCAGCTAGAGTTATGAATTTTTGATATGTTATGTAACTGGATACGTAGATCACGATAGTGCAATAAAAACAAAAGGGCACAACTCGACTTATGTCCTTTTTGACTGGAGGCACTGATATTATGTCCGATTACTTTTTTTTTATTACCTAGGGGGAAAAAAAACCTTGGGCTGTTGTTCCCACATAATGTGTGTCATAAATGGTTCTTGGCATGGGCTCGACTCGACACCCCGGAAACATTGCCTTTGTCACCAGCAGCATTTTAATTTTTGGTTTTCCAATAATTATTCGCTTCATACATGCAGGCTATGCATATCTACCTAATATAATTACCTACCTATAGTTATCTATTATAAAAATAGTAATAAGTACCTATACCTAATATTTACCACAAAATGGTAAACTGTGTTCAAAAAATATATTTTTTTTTTACTTGAAATACCCACCTACTTAAAAATTAAACGAAATTGGCTCACGATTTTATCCCCGGTCACAGTAGACATATTCAAATACCTACCGGTTATTATTGGCAGCATAATTAGCATTTTCAAGTTTTAATTTTTACATTTTCAAACTCAAATATCTCGGAAAGTATAAAGATTACGAGATTTTATTACTGAATATATTTTGTTTGTAATCACTTCCCCTATCGATTGACACATGTTTCATCACCTGCTGCAAAATCGAGGTTTTTTCAAAATGGCCGACAGTAGGTATGCCAGGCTCCATACAACAATGTTCGTACCCTTTTAGATTTCGTTTTGTTTCTAATGACTTAGGGAGTGGCCACATTGCGTTTTCTGTAGCGCATTTTTGAGCTTTTTTGAGAGTTTTTGAGCGGTCACCCACCCTCTAACTCTAAGCTATGTACTTACCTATTACGATTCGGTGTGAATTCTCCCTATGTCTTAGCGCCATGGACGTATATAAGGAGGGGGGGTTTTGGGGGTCCGGACCCCCCCCTTAGCCCATTGAGTTCGGAGGAAACCTAGTCAATTTTTGTATTTTGGAACCCTTGGACCCCCCCCCCCCCTTAACAAAGCTATAGCTACGCCTTTGCTTAGCGCTAACCCATCCTCTAAGCTAAGCTGTGTATTACAATTCGGTGTGAATTCACACCGCATTAAAATGTACAACCAGGCAGCGCAGATTTAATTTCCTAAGAGCGATCGGGTGTTGGAACACATCCGGGAGCAAGTTCAATTACTGCTGAATTATTGCCAAAGATTTGGTAGGAAAAATATTCAAGATGGCAAAAGGTACCTTTATAAAAACGAAATGAAATATGATCACAACGGTATCCAAGCACGGTAGACATACTCTCAGGCCTTTTTTAGGGAATTTATAAGATCCTTTGAAAATAATGGGTAGTCAGAGGTATGTGCAAATTCTAATTCCAAGCAACTTTAACATCATGCCGCACTTTTCTTTCTTACACTAAATATATCTTGCGTCTCATGGGGTATTCCGTTCGAGCATTAACAGTAAATCGCCCCGTTTACATGGTGCGAATATTTTGCCTCAAAAATCCATGACAGTTCAGTGACAATCGATTTTCGACCTTCCACTTATAATTTCAATGTTTAGTTTACATTGTCTTATTTTAACATTTGCTTTCGAAAACTCGCACCATTATCGCATTATTTATTTATTTAGAAAGATGTGTTTTTGTCTGTATGTTTAAATACTCAGGTGTTTGTCTAAAACCTAGACTTTAGATAGGAACATCAAAGCTTACCATTTTCAATTTCAACTCGAAGAAAAAACGATGCTTACATACCTGCAACAACAAAGATAATTTTAAGTGACATGGGGGTTTTAAATAACTTAATGTTCTACGGCGCGTTTACACGCTCGCGTGCAAGCAGATATCCACAACGGGAATACATCAAAAATTGTTCAGTTATGTTTGTTTATGTTAGAGTGCCAAATAAAAATATAATTCATAGACCGCGAAAAAGCATAATATGCTATGGCAATAATAAAAAAACAACCGGGAGTCGAACAGAGAACTTTTGAAAAGTACATTTCACTTAGCCAACACGGTTTTGGTACTTTCGGTTCTTGTTAACCATGTTTTATTTGCGCACCGAATTACAGAATTTATTGTTTCCAACTTCCTTTCGTAGGCGATACAAAAAAGTTTCAACCACTTTTTCCCCTTAAAAGCAATAAACAAACATAATTAAAACTTTTCCGATCGCACGTAACACAATTACCCCGTTTCGGTAATTACCCGAGTTCTAGGGTAATTTTCGCAGGTATCTCGTGACTTTTTCAGCTTTTTATGACTCAATAGATGATGTAAAGTTTTTTATTTCGAGGTCAACCTAATTGACAATGACAATGAAGTTAAGCAAAGTCATGCCATGTGATCATTATCTTTCGACAACACAACGTAACAAAAATCACTTTCGAACATTTTCTATTTTAGAATGGGCATGATGACTAATTTTCAAAATATCTTCTATGATAATTCAGAAGTATCTATTATGTCTAAAATATATCATATTTCTCTAGAAAATTAAGGTTTTTGTGCAATAAAAGTACATTTAAATTTTAATTTTCAAATTCACGCCAAAACGCTCGCCGGTGTCATGGCGTCTGTTTTTACGTCACGGATCGGTATATCAACCAGTGATGACAACTTAGCTACATAGAAACAAAATGACATTTACCGAGACGTGACGTAATTCGCTCTGATGGGTGTTTTAGCTATCATGGCGGATTGTTGTATTTTGTAGATTTATTTTAAGAAATAAATTATTAATCTCGAATTCTCGACATTAAGAAGAGAATAAATACATTTTTCAAAATCTTTGAATCCTATTTCATTAGATCAGATAAATATTTTGGCAAAACTTGATTACTGTCATCATGCCTAATCCCGCGGTTTCGCTGGCGTGGTAGCTACCCGGATAAAAAGTAGCCTATGTTACTCTCGGTTTATTAAACTTGTTCTTAGGTATTTATTGAAGCACCACCTCCTTTACCATTCTTTTTAAGTCCAGTCCATCCAAAGGTTGCCTGGAAGAAATCGCTTTGAGCGATAAGGCCGCCCATTGTGCCACCATTTGTATTAGTATTTAAGTCCTTTAGTTTAAGTTCATAATAATGTTGGTGTTACAATAAAGAATTATCTATCTATCTATCTATCTCTCCAGCCCTTCAACTATCTCCACACAAAAAATCACGTCAATCCGTCGTCGCTCTGTTTTGACGTGAAAGCAGGGCAAATAAACAAACAAATAAACACACTTTCACATTTACAATATGGGTAGGTACGGATTTTTGGCTGTTATTCAAAGAAAAATGTTGCGCTGCGGCCCGTCGCGGTTGTAGTATGTGCGAGCCTTAATAAAAGTTGGTTGTAGGTCGAGGTTGTAGCGAAGCGATAAGACCGCCCATTGTACAATTATTCATTGGTTCACTCTTTCATATGTTTTATAAGACGTGTACACTGTACAATAAAGAGAATACCTACGGAACATTTGACCAACATAAGCGATGATTGTATCGCTTATTTTTTATTATTAATGACTACGATGACTATATCGTTTTCGGTTTTGGGAGTAGGGGCCTTGCTTCACTGATTTACTTTATTTTTACGAATATCTATAATACAGATGAAGTCGTGGACAAAAGCTAGTTTCTTATACATTCTCTTTGACAATAAAAAGACGGAATGCGGACGGCATGCCTCATAGTCTGGGCTTAAGGCCAAGACGGAGTTCGAAGAAGAATTTACGTAGGTACACTCAACCTTAGTATATTATTATATAAGTACTTAGTATATATTTAATGTATGTATTATATTATTTAGTATGTAAAACGACCTGAGCCGTGTTGGCCGAGGGGTATAGTACCTCGACTTTCGATCGAAGGTCGTGGGTTCGAAACCTGGCCAATTGGCCATGCATCAATGGATTTTTCGTTTCGAAAAATTTATATAACATCGTGAGGAAACCCGCGGCTTAGTCAGCCCAACACGTATTGACCATGTCTTTCCTGTGGATATGGCCGGTTAAGCTGAGAGGATGGTGTAGGTGCTGGGCCTACTCCATCTTAACATTATCCCAGGCACTATAGTGTCCCGTTAAGTGTAGGCAAAGATGCCTCCTGACACTGTTTCAAATCATCTAGTAAAGATGTAAAGACCTAAGTTTTTAGTTATGTAAAACGGAAACTCTGTCCGATCTGTTTAAATAATTATATCGAGATTCGAGTTTTTAGTCCTAATTTTGAGAAAGTAAGTGACCGACTCAGTAAAAGTTAATGATAGTTAAATAGTTTCTTATCGTAGTTGAAATTAGATTACACAAACACCGAAATACTTAAGGCCTACGCAGACCGGGACGGCATGGTAAAGGATTTAAATTTTTACCATTGGACACTCAAACGGAGATAGACGTATAGTCCGGCAAAAACGGGTATACACGGCAACTAAAATTTCAGTACTTCGGAAACCCTTTCACTACTAATCTATGGTAAAGTACAGGTTTCTTGTCTATGGTACAGATGCCGAAGACGTCAGTCAGAAGTAATAATTTACTTCTAAAAGAGAATTTATCTATTTCGCGTATTTAGCTTGCACAGTGGCGCCCCCATTTATTTCTATTATTTTGTGTCGGACTATACGGAAATGATAGTGGGCAAACTTCACCCAGCTCCGCCAGCAATGTAACTAATATGACTCGAAAGACCTAACAAAATTAGGCATTTTTTACTATCGACGCATTAAAATCTATCCCGGGGGTCACTAGATAAATCCATGTTTGTACCTAACCTGAGTAGTATTAGTACTAGATGTTATGACAAGGGAGCAATTAGTAAATTGTTACAAGTTGGTTGAAAGTAACTTATTCAGGCATGAGATGGTTTGGCGCACGAGCGTAGCGAGGGCACCAATATTTCGAGTGCATAAATATGTTTCACCCGAAGTAAACGCTGCTTTTCATTTCGAATATGAGGAAAGTAATTCGCCGGCCAAGTGGCCAAACAGTTCGTATTGAAATGTATGGCAGATAACTCACTTGGGTACGGTCAGGACCCCGATCCCTTGATCCAGATCTCGTGGTCCTGGTTCCGTAATCCTAATCCCATGATCCTGATTCCGTGATTCAGATCCCGTGATCCTGCGTGATCTTGATCCCGTGATCCTAATCCCATGAACCTGATCCAGTGGTCCTGTGTAATCCTGATCCCGTGATCCTGATCCTGTGATTCTGATCCAGTGATCCTGCGTAATCCTGATCCCATAAACATAATTACGAATCATTATTATGATTCATAAAAGGAATTGCGGTAACGGCCATTTTAGCACCTCTGTAAGTTGAACCTATTCGACTTAAAATAAATAGAGAACCCTCGGACAGAATTTGATGCGCATTGGCACAGATAAACATGGCAGTGATACCTTTTAAACAAAAGTATTCTAAGCTGTAGCGGCCGTGGTGGGTCCATACATTTATGACCAAAAATGTGGTAACGGCCATTTTAGCCTGTCTGTAAGTTAAACCTATTCGACTTAAAATAAATAGAGAACCCTGGGACAGAATTTGATGCGCATTGGCACAGAGATACATGGATGTGATACCTTCTAAACAAAAGTAGTCTGAGCTGTGGCGGCCGTGGGTGAAGTGCCCATACATTTTTGCCCACACTCCTTTTCGATAATTTAAATCCTTTGTCATGCCTTCCCGTTCTGCGTAGGCCAATATTGATTGACATAAAAACATTAGCCCAATTTACTCTCAAAAATGCGTTCGGTTACCGAAAAGAAATTAAATAATCTCATAAAGAAAAATCATCAAAGGAATGATAAAATAAATTATTCAATAGGTACATGGGATTTTAAATCGGTGTTTTTGTATTTTTACTGATTTCCCAAAGGCGCGACGTGTTAAAATTGGACTACATCTGAATATATTTGCTTAGGCTGGTTCCCACATTAAGTGTATACAGTGTATATGTTATGATTTAATTTGCTGTGTCAGCATCACGGATTTTAAAAGTTTCAACAATGGACCATTTTGTTTTTTTTTTAATTATACAACATTTAATACAACATGGACTGGACATATTTTGTTCAAGTTGGCATGCTTACTAACATGACTTTTATCACAATAAGGGTAGACATTTTTTTATAAGCTTCTCTCTTTAGACATCCTATGGCATCCATGAAGAGGAATTTTAAAGGGTGCAGTTTTTATCCAATGAAAATAAAATTTAATTTATATATTGTGCTGCTTATTATAACGTGTATAATAAAAACCGTGTCCGAGCCATCAGGGTTTCATTAGGTATCGTTACTAGATTCGACTTAGAATCATCATTTTATGTTTAAAAATTGCTGGAAAATAAAACGAGAAAACACACCCTTAACCATTACCGCAGCGTCTAATGTCAAAGTGAACATAATCAAAAACATAAAAAATAGATACCTTCGTGACCATATTTCATTTTTTTCGTTTAAAAAAAAAAAACCGGTCAAGTGCGAGTCGAACTCGTACGCCGAGGGTTCCGTAACTAGCCATGGTGCCAATTAAGCTAGTCCGCTTAATTGTATGAGCACCCATACAACTCGGAGGACAATTTTAACTGGCGTCAACTATGTATGTACGGGAACACCCTTTAATTTTTAACTTTTTTAACTTTTTGGAATTTTTCCTTTATTTGTGCTATAAGACCTTGCTTTTTGCCAAATTTCGTTATTCTAGGTCAACGGGAACTACCATTTAGGTTTTCGACCCAAAACCTCTAGGGTACTTCCGGTTGACCTAGAATTGTCAATTTTGGTTACAAGCAAGGTCTTACAGCACAAGTAAAGGAAAAATTCCGAAAAATAAAAAAAGTTGATAATTAAGGTAAGTTTTGGTACTCACAAGTTTTCACGAAAACCTAAATTTGCCTATATCTTTTTATAGTGTTTACTCAGGACCTTGATTTTTATACTCACAATAGGGACTATAGACCTTAGTATATGGTATAAATTTCAACTTGCTAGCTCTACCCGTTCCTGAGATAATCGATGGTGACACACGGACAGACAGACGGACAGACGGACAGACGGACAGACGGACAGACGGACAAGAAAGTGATCTTATAAGGGTTCCTTTTTTTACCTTTTAAGGTACGGAACCCTAAAAAATAGATTAATAGAATAGGTAAGTACACAAAGTGAGAAATAAAAGTTTTCAAACGTTGTTTTTCTTCTTTCTAATTGAAAGTGAAATTGACTAAGTATCGAGATTTGCGCAGTTTTTTAACAAAAAAAATCTTCCAAAATGTTATGTGGCCTCCGTATAATAGTATATTGTAATTGCGCTGACTGTACGAATTAAGGTTGAAGATTTTTCACAGTGAGACGCATTTTCTTTTTTCTATTTAATTGATCGTCTTTATTGGAGTAAAGTTACCTACTCGTACCTACTGAATAAAACTTAGGCCTTTACATCTTTACTAGATGATTTATACAGTATCAGGAGGCAATCTTTGCCTGCCCTTAACGGGACACTGTAGTGCCTGGGACATTGTTTGAGATGGAGTAGGCTTGCCCAGCACCTAAACCATCCTCTCAGCTTAACCGGCCATATCCACAGGAAAGACATGATCAATACGTGTGGGGCTGACAAAGCCGCGGGTTTCCTCACGATGTTTTCCTTCTTTAGAGCTCGTGTTAATGCGCATATAATTTTTTCGAAACGAAAAATCCATTTTTACACAGCCAGGATTCGAACCCACGACCTTCGCATTGAAAGTCGAGGTACTAACCAACTCGGCCAACACGGCTCTTAGGCTTGTTTCACTCTTCAGCGTGTCACCGGTCGCGTCCGCGAGTTGACCATTCACAGCACAGAGAAATGTGCTGTGAATGGTCAACTCGGGGACGCGACCGGCGACACGCTGAAGAGTGAAACAAGCCTTAAGTTACGAATCACCTTTATCTATTATGCATTTCCTTGTAGCTTACAAACACAACAACAAAACCGTATTGTGTCAGAATATAAGCTTCAAATATTTAGCAACGGCCAACCCTGTCCCTGGAGGTAGCCTTCTACACACGACATACATACATACATCAAAACGAACATGTGATGACGTGAACATCAGAACGAACAGCGATGACGTGTTCGTCCTTGTAAGTATGTAAATCAAGTAAAAAATGCGTTATTGTTAAGTAAAACTTATACCGGTTAGAAAGAACAAATTTTATAACTTTATTGAAAAAAAAATCATAAAAGATCAAAGTAAATGCATAGATAATCCGTATCCGTACTCCTATTATAAGTAAATGTGAAAGTGTGTTTAAATGTGAAAGTGTGTTTATTTGTTTGTTTATTTGTCCTGCTTTCAAGTCAAAACAGAGCGACGGATTCCTTAAATGTGAAAGTGTGTTTATTTGTTTGTTTATTTGTCCTGCTTTCACGTCAAAACAGAGCGACGGATTGACGTGATTTTGTGTGGAGATAGTTGGAGGGCAGGAGAGTAACATAGGCTACTTTTTAACCGGGTACCACGCGAGTGAAGCCGCGGGTAGCAGCTAGTACAATATAAATAAATAGAATATCTAACTCAATGAGTGGCCATATCGCTGAAAGCAATCTCTTTACTAATGTTATAAGCTGAGCAATTTTCTGCACTCTCGAAGTGCATTTCTGTCGAAGATTCTCGACAGATCCTCACCAAATTTTTATGGCACCACATAAGGGTTATACCTTTTCAAACAAAAAAGATTTTTCAAAACGTTCTAAACGTCTACGAGTAATCGGGAAAGATTCCGATGAATTGAAAACCTTTTTTTGAAGTCGGTTTAGTACCCTTAGTTTTTTTATGAAATACATAATTTTTTATTATTAAAAATACTTCCTGTATTTAGATTGTGTTCCTTATCTTCTAAAAAACTTCCTGTACGAACAAGCAAATATTCAATCCGGCTTTGAAAAGAATATTTATCGCAGTGTAAATGGGGCTAAGTGGTAAAATAGCCTATTTGTTATAATTATAAAGGAATTTGGCTGTTTACGCCATTACAGATACAATTTTAAATAGATTAGATTATTTATGAATACGCAGGAATTATGGAACAATTTTGTGAAAATTAAGGTATAATTTAATTAATTTTCCTGTTTATTTTGCATCTTTTTCAGTAAAATGGTGGTAAAATTCTGAATTTTTTACTTGATTCGACTATTTCCCTGGTAAGGTCGTGGGTTCGAATCCTGGCCGTGCCTCAATGGATTTATTGTTTCGAAAAATGTATATGCGCATTAACACGAGCTCTAAACGGTGAAGGAAAACATCGTGAGGAAACCATGTTTTTCCAGTTATGGTCGGTTAGGCTGAGAGGATGGTTTAGGTGTTGGGCAAGCCTACAACATTGTCCTAGGCACTACAGTGTCCCGTGTAAGTGTAGGAAAGATTGCCTCCTGACAGAAAGAAATATTCAGATGTAATTTGAACAATTGCAATATGCGCTATAAACGAGCCATTTGCTATTGCAGTGAGTGAGACTGAGATCTATGGGACCTATCAGACAAAGAGCGGTCACGCGGTCAAGCGTTCGGCGTTCGAGCGTTCTGATGATTTCTACTAATCTGTTCTACTTGACCCCCGCGGTCAAAATGCCTCCTGAGGCTCCTGTGTGAGTATATCTATATAACGTAATAGAATATAAAGAACGCAAAACTGACCGCTTGAACGCTTGACCGCTGGACCGCTCTGTGTCTGATAGGTCCCTATAAGCATAATAATTTACCTAGGTTACAGCTGAAAATCAGCGTTGGGTGTAAGGTTTACTTACTTCCAACTCATGCTGAGCTGGACGCCTTTTTGGCATTAATTTATTTATGTTAGATAGGTGGGTATTTAGACTTGCCTTATTAGTACTTAGACCTTTCTATAAGTTGTCATATTTTAGTGTATACCTAAGTACCTAACCTACCTAGTTAAGGTTTATTTGATTTTTTTCTGTGTGCCAAATAAACGATTCTTTCTTTCTTTCTTTCTTTCTTTCTTTCTTTCAAGCAGTAAGAAATTGTGACGACTATGGCCTGATTTTACCGGCTCAAAAAACTCGGAATACCTCACCTGACGGTACACCATATTTTTATTTTTAATATTACCTCCATTTCTCTACGAAACAAAACGAATTACTCGCCTTAGCAAGAAAACTCATAAATTAAGGCGTCGCTACGCTCCATGATCTATCGTCCCCGCCGTGACGCACCGTCTGGGTTAGAATTAAAATATCATGTGCACTTGAAAATGAAAATTCTTATCAACATTTTCAATTCCGACGGGATTCGAACCCGCAATGATACAAGCGATCCTCCTTAAGCCTACCTTTATGCGCACTGTCTTTACGTTTTGGTTTTTAACTTGATAAAATAGAGGTGGTCTTATAAATCCGTACCCATATTATAATGTGATAGTGTGTTTATTTGTTTGTTTATTTGTCTTACTTTCACTTCAAAACAGAGCGACGGATTGACGTGATTTTTTTATGTGGAGATAGTTAGGAGGCTGAAGAGTAACATAGGCTACTTTTAATCCGGGCACCACGCGAGCGAAGCCGCGGGCAGCAGCTAGTAATTAATAAATAAATAAATTAATCTCTATTCATTAACTTAGTGCTACGTTATACCTAGGTATACCTAGCTGTGTCTATACCTAGCCTGGAGAAAACAGTCGTACTTATAATATTACATAGTAAAATGAATTTACTATAGCAAATAAACCTACTATAACGTAAACATCAATTAGATTTATTTACTCCATTTAAACTTTTACAAACAAAACATTTTATCAGACGAATAATCTCTCCCAAATAGATCCAACAATTTAAAATACCTTTCCTAATCTCTGCATTTAAAACTTTGTCACGCATCTGTCCCGTCCCGTCATTGTGCTACATTTAGATTATTTAGACAGTGTCAGGAGGCAATCGGTACACTTAACGGGACGCTGTAGTGTTGAGGACAATAGATAAAGTAGCCTTAGCATTTGTACCAGCGGTTCCTAACCTTTTCAACATTGTTACCCCAATGACATTCAATGAATCAGATTTTATCCCCGTTTAACTTTCAATAGACCCAACCCCCGTCCTTAAAAAAATCAGTTAGGTAGGTACTTATTGAATTTGATAAAAAAAAATATTTTGATTAGGTACGAGCATTTTGAATTTCAGCGACAGCACAATGTTTTTGAGTGTTATTCTAACCATCAAATTCATAATTAATCATTTTGAAATCTTATTTTCTTTAAATTTATTCGTTAGGTTACAAATCTGGAGTTTATCTAGTATCTCGTTTCTTTCTACTACCCCCAAAAAAAGCCCTTTATTTTATTTTACCCCTTTGGGGGAATTACCCACAGGTTCGGAGCCACTGATTTATACCATCCACAACTTCAAATTTTTCATCGACAACTAGCTTCCGCCCGCGGCGTTGCCCGCTAGGTACCTACTGTACCTACATAATATTTAGCCTATGTTCATCCTGACAGTTAATTCTAAATACTAGTAAAATATTTTTTGAAATCGGATGAGTAGTTTTGGAGATTAAGTACCTCTTACATACAAACAAACCTTACCTCTTTATAATATTAATATAGATATGGATAAGACATGCCCCTCGATACTAATTATCAACTTTTTTTCAACCAAATCAAAACTATTTCGTTTTGTTACTTACATAATCTACTAATGACCAATGAGGTTAGGTTACTCTGTTGTGATGACGTTTCCAAACAAATTACCAATGAGGTTTTGCAAATTACTGTCATTTTGGAGAACGGAATAAAACGCAGCGGTAATGATACCGGAATGGTTGACATAAATTAGAAGAATTGGGGCCCTGATCTACTTTTGTCCGTGTTACTGCTATTTATTCTGTACGAGCTCTGTTCAAACGAAGTCCCTTATTTTAAGCTTTTTCGCACAGAAACGCGAAAATTGTTTACATATGCAAGCTGGTGGTTTTGCTCGAATATGCGCGCTTAGGGAAATTAGGCTTTCACTCGGGCGCTTTTAAGCTCAATTTCGAATGGGTGTTACGTGGAAGCGAGTAATTAGTCCAAAGTATTGGACACAGTAATGGAATGGAATAAGAAATGGGGCTTAGCCACAGATTACTAAACACTTACTAAGAGTATCTCTTACGCTGTTATGAACTTTCAACTGTGGCAGTTCGTAATGTTTTGTTGTCTCTTTTTATTTGAAGAAGAGTGACAAGGTAAAAAAATGGTTGTCTGTAAAGTCGGTTTTCGGACGACAATTTTACGTGTTAACGTCATAAGAAAACATTGCGCCTCTATCGCTTGTTCCACGCTCTCGCTTGCACGCTCGCTGACAGGATGACAGGATTCGAACCCACGACCTTCGCATCGAAAGTCGAGGTACTATACCCCTCGGCCAACACGGCTTACGATATGCTGTTAAATCTACCCGTATACCCGAGGAATAAGGATTAATAATGGTAAACCAAGTTCTAAGTAGAGTATAAGGATATCCATTTGGCAAAGCTAGTGTTACATTAATAATTTTGGCAGCCACTTGCTCATAAATCTCTCAGGTTATTTGAGTTCTCAAAACCACCTAAGTGACTTTACGCGGATCTAAAAATGCATTTTGGTTCCAACTCTAATTTCTTGGATGCACATCTAATTTTAGCTTCAAAACTTAAGTGAATTCAGATAACTTAACCTACTAATTTTATAAACTAGCATCCGCCCGCGGTTTCGCGTGATACCCGGATAAAAAGTCTGTTTCCAATTCCCGGTCATTATCTATCTCTATTTTAAATTTCAGCCAAATCGGTTCAGTGGTCTATTCAACGCTATAAGCAAACGCTGAGGGAAAGTCAAGCCAATTGGCTTGAATCAACTCAGTTACCTACACTTTGTCTTGCTCCGATGTTACATGCACGCACATAATTTATCTCTTTCCGACAACGCGGTGTTATAAATCTCTGCTATTTTTTAGTTTTCTTGATTGATAATAAACATTTTATTTTATTTTTTATTTATTTACAAAATTTCGCCGCATTTTGGAGCTTTTGCTAACGAGTATAACGTCTCTATCGGTAAAATCTCATTGCACATGTCCATCTTTGTGTAACATCTGACTGTGGATTATATTTATCTGTATACCCCCTGCTGTACCTACCTCCAATCTTCATGTTTCTTTTCATCCAAAGGTTGTCTGGAATTAATCCCTTGTAAGCGATAATACCGCCCACTTTACGATTATACCGTTGATTTAGTTATTAAATAAATAAATAATAAATAAATAAAATTTTATTTCAGATAAATTCATCCATAGCACATAAAATTAAGTTACGATAAAATTTCATTGCTTTTGCCCCATTTTTAAAACAGAACAGACAATCTGGAGCAATGTACTCAGCCTCGAATAACACGCCTACATTTACCGTAAATGTCAACGAATTCTATCATCCATCTTCCATATTTATTTAAAAAGTCCGGATACCACGAAAATTCATTACACGCACATAAAGGCAGGCCAAATATTTGACGACCCTATTTGAGCCTCATTATGGGGTTAATTTGAATGTCTTTGGGGATGAGGAAGTTAATCTGGGGTGCAAAAAGGGGACAAAATAGGGAAAAAATGGTTGATAGAGACAGTCATGTTTTATAACGTTTAAGCTGACCAAAACTGTGTGTCAAATGAGGTCATGTAACAAAGTAATAGACCGTCATGAACCGATGACATCTTACAGAAAGCAAAATAATGTTGGTTTTTATTTCTTTTAAGTGTTGAACCACACTTAGCACATTTTAACGCAAATGAACTTATCAAAATTTTCGATTGAAACCCGTCGGAATCGAAAATTTTGTTAAGAATTTTTATTGTTTTGAAATATTGTTTCTGAAAAGCGACTAGGTATATTACCGATCGCCAATGCTAAAAGAGCATTGTCTGGTAGAGCCCTTTTAGATACCTACCGAAAGTGTTTCAATTCATCTGGAGAATATTCACACACTCCGGATGAATCGAAACATTGCCGGTAGGTAACTAAATCGACGATATTTTTCGTGAGTAATTCCCGTGTGTCAATAATGTCAAGTACAACTCACGAAATGAAAGTTTTTTTTAATTTTTTTATTTATTAGGTAACGATTTACAATTTTATAAAAAAGAACAATGAAATCTTAGCAATTAAAAACCAGGTGGGCTTGTACTATTGCTAGTATTATCTACAACGAACAATGGTAATACGAGTAGTTAGGTAGGTTTATGTTATTACTTATTATTAAGGGTTAGAAGGTAAGTAAAAGAATCGGTATATAAAATTTTTATAAAATCTTAATATAAAAGTAATCCATTTGGAACCAGTGAAATTGTTTTACCTGAATAATTCCCGTGTGATAATAATATAACAAGCTTGTAAAATTGTTTACTATCGAAAATTCAAACTACAACAGGTTGTATAAATTAAGGTACGAAGTATCTTAATTACTAGCAATTGGTTTCCAGTTCGGAAGGTAGAATTACAGGCACGTGAGAATTACGGGACAGACGTAAGTTTAACGTAAATGGCGTCTAGGCACAAAGAGGGTATTGCAGACGGTGTAAGGCCTTATTTTCGAAGACGCGGGGCGTCGCGCGTAGCGTGTGGTGTGGCGTCTGTTGGCATAATGTTTGAATACCCCGTGGACCTAGTATAGATATGGACTACCAGTTAGCGGTAAATCCATTATTTCGTCGTACACATAAGGTTCATATTCCTACAGAATTATAGAACTTATAAGTTCTCTACCTACAAAGAGCCGCCACTCGATGAGGGACGAAATATATTGTGCTCTGTCTCTTTTATTCACCAGAGTTTTGTATATATCCTTCTTTGTTTTGCGTGAGTGAGAAGGGACGATCCAGCAGTCTATAGTTTTCTTTGTCATTGGTGTAAGGCCTTATTTACGCAGACGCGTAGCGTGTGGCGTGGCGTCTGTTGGTACTTATACTTATGTTTGATTGCCCGCACTGAATTCAAACATGCTACGATCCTGACACACCTCTTTCGCCTCATTCACTCTCATCACACTTTTGACAGGATCAAATTGGTGATATTTTGTAGAAAAGCTTCTCCAAAATATCACTAAATTGATCCAGGTAAGTTCGCCTAGGCCTTCCCCTTCCAGCTGTTCCATTCACACTCGCAAAAAAAAAGGACAAATATAGCACCAGCAAAGTCTGACTTTCAGTAGGTCTATTGGGAAAGTCCCAAAAGTTTAACCGGTAAGAATACTCGGTAAAACTACTCTACTACCAAACTTTTTATCAACCACAAGCAAAACGTCAACTAAACCTTAGATTTTGTCTGTTTCCTATTCTACTAATGACCAACGACTCTGTTGTAATGACATTTTAGCTATGGTTTGGACTTTGGCGGAACAAATTTTCGAAAAAGCCATTCTATTCACCAAATGGCTGACATTTGAGAGAACGAAACAAAACGCAGCGGAATGACGTTCTCATTAAGTAGAATGGGCCAGCTGGAAACGGCCTGAGTTTTTAACCAACTCGTGTTGGCCACTGCCTACCCCTGTGGGAAAGAGGCGTGATTTTATGTATGTATGGTGGTCACTAGCTCATACAAACTTACATTTACTGACAAAGGACAAATCAATAAAAAGAACAAGTATACAGTAACGAACACAAGTTGCCTCGAATTGAGCAAATACGTGAGTAATTACGCGCCGCGATGAGAAACTTTTGCGGTCTACTGTAGCGAGGAAAATTGTATTTTAGAATAGTTTTCCCAAGTTCTATGTTTATTGGTTTTAAGTTTTATTTATTTACATGCTTCTACGTTTTTCTTCTAGTTTTTTATATATTTTGAATACCTATTAATAATTATTAAATAATATTTTCTAGTGTATACAACAACTATAATGGAAAATATTGTAAAAAAGCTTGTTGTCTATTTAACTCCACAACTATTATCTTTAACTTTTTAACCGACTTAAAATAATGAACTATGTTTGTTACTTAATTTCTCCGTTACTACTGAATGAAACAACCCTAATCATCTTTAGGGTAATAAGAAAGAAATATTCATACAATAAAATAACTTAATTAAAAAAATAGTAGTTTTTTTGAGATTTCTCATCAATTAAACAACCAATCGAAAAAGTAAATGGGAATTATGTCAATTATTAAATTACCTATTCAATCCAATCCAAGAACATGAATAACGTGAACTTTGGACTCCATTTGCTATGTGCTATATATTATAGCATAGTCTGAAATGCGCTTAACACTATATAACATACATACATACATACTACATATCACGCCTGTTTCTCATCATAGGGAGCAGAGACCACAGATCTCTACTTGCTACGATCCTGACACACTTCTTTCACTTCATTCACTCTTATCACATTCTTCATGCAAGCTCGTCGGTTTAAAGTACTCTTGACCTGGCCTTTTTACAATAATTCGCCAATTTGGTTCAGGAATGTGCGCCTAGGTCTGTATAAATCATCTAGTAAAGATGTAAAGGCCTAAGATAGGGATTAATGTGTTTGGCTCACGGTAGGGCCTTAACTACTTTAACATACCTTGCATTGAGGGAACTGCTCCGTCGGCCTCGTGACTCTCCATCCGAGGAGAGGTGGAATACACACTAGCGCACTCATCAGCCACACCGCGGCGATCATCACCGCCGCTCGTGCTGGAGTGCGCTTTTTTAGGTAGTCCACTGCCTGGAACAAGAGGTTAGGTTAAATCAGTGGTTCCCAAACTTTTTTTCTCATGGACCCCTTTCAAAATTTTACTGGTTTCGGTGGACCCCCTGCTGCTACATTTCTACCATTATTCCAAAAAAACTGTACACAACCCCCATTTTTGTTTCTCGCCAACGTGGACCCCTTTCGAGTCTCCCGTGGACTCCTGGGGGTCCACCTGGACCACTTTGGGAATCACTGGGTTAGATCATTGTTTCTCAACCTTATTTTGCCCACCGTCCACTTTGAGAATATATTTTTTTTCAAGAGAATATCTTAATGTGCCATCTCAATGTCCCCTAATTTTTTCTGGGTCTTCTACTGCCCCCCTGAAAGTCTCAAACGCCCACAAGGGGGCGTTATCGCTCACGTTGAGAACCTATGTGTAGTGATCACTATCACACAAAGAGAAATCACTAATGTATCGGTGCTTCACTGGCTCACTACTACACTCAGATCCGAGCACACGCGCACGTCCAACCCGCACCGCGTCTACCGCTAGACTGACGGTTGACGGCTCAGTGTTGCCCTCAACTGGTGTACATGAGACAATGTAATATATCTATTGTATAGATACAAAGTACAAACACTACATCCCTTCCTTTTTAACAAATTTTATTTTGTTTTAAATGTAATCAATACTATAGATAATCATTTAGTTATTATTTACTAAGACAATCAATCATTTCTAATATAGCATTAAATTTTAATTGTATAGCTTTATTTATATCTTTATCTTTAATTTAATTTAATTTAATTTATCTGATCCTCATTTCCATTGGTCTCTTCTACCACTAATTTTCATTTTCACACCACATTCCTTCGTAGTCCCTGTCCAGTTCCTTCATTCCTTTCCTTTTTCCTTTTTTAATCTCGATCTCTAACTTCAGTGTCATTATCTGTCTCATTTATATTTTCCAACATGGGTACTTTATGCCTGTTCACAATCAAAGGCATACTATCGCCTTATCCCAAACGTACCATCGGACACCTTAAAAGGTACGATAACAACTACACAAAACAGATGAAGAAACCAGCGAACTACTGCTGGCGACTCACTTTCCTGGATGCCAAATAACGGCATCCCACAAATGGATGTTGCACTGCGACAGGGCAGCAGGCAACCAAGACTGGAACGTAGCCCCAAAATCTTGTCTCTAGAGAAAAGGTACTCTGGCAATCAACAGCTCTCTTCCTTTCAAATCACCGGGACTAGACGGAATATTCCCGGGTTTACTAATATGTTGTAGCTCACTAATAGCCGACCACCTAGTCAACATGAGGAGGAGAATAGCTCATCGCAACATACCCAAAAAAAATGGAGGGAAGTGAAGATAGTATTTTTACCCAAACCAGGCAAGAGCGACTACGCACTAGCAAAATCATTCCGGCAAGTCAGTCTAAAGTCGTCTTTCTCAATACCCTCGAGAGATTATGTGACCAGGAAATCAGAAGTAACACCCTCCTACACAACCTACTTCACCCCAACCAGCATGCTTATAGCCCTGCAAATTTGACAGAATTCGCTCTCCACAGCGTAGTCTCCCGGATCGGAGACGGACGATCAGCAAAACAATCGACACTAGGTGCCTTCATGGACATAGAAAGCACTTTTGATAAAACGACATTCACCAGTATAAACCTAGCACTGGAAAGATACGGGACCGCGCCAACGCTAGCAGAATGAATAACCAACATACAGAGCGATTCAGCTAACAGTTAACAAAACGACCAGAGGAATTGTAGCAAGAGCTGCCCCCAGGGCGGCGTCCTCTCACCCCTTCTCTCGAACATAGTAGTTGACGACTTATCCGCAAACTAAATGGTCGCGGGCTCGTCACCGGAGGCTATGCAGACGATCTCGCCATCCTAGCGACTGGATGCTTCGAGAGTACATTGTGTGACACGATGAAAACAGCCTTCAAAAATGGTGGAAACCTGGGGCACTAGCCACGGTATATCAGTTAACTCAACCAAAACAGAACTCATAATGTTTACACAAGAGAAACTTAGCAATATAAGACCCCCCAAACTTCTCAATAGGTACTGAGCTCAAATTAACCAACGAAGTCAAGTATCTCGGAGTCATACTGGACAGAAAATTGCTTGGAATAAGCATCTTGACCACAAACTACAGAGAGCATGCACTTTCTTCTTTCAATGCAGCAGAATACTTGGGAAATTGTGGGAGTTAACACCAAAATAACCATATGGCTATACACAGCCATAGTAAGACCAAAATTGACATATGGTTCGGTGTTCGGTGGAAAAGACTAAACTCAACACTGCAATTACCAAACTACAACGCTTTCAAAGACTGGCATGCTCTGTAATAACGGGTTGCATGAGAACAACACCGACAGCTATGTCATGGAGATAATCTTGGGCCTCATCCCACTAGACTCCTACGTTCACCAGGAAGCGACACTGGCCGATCAGACTCACATCTGAACCTATGGAGGAACACCAGGAGCTCTCGCGCATGTATTCTAGACAGATCCATATCACACGAACCGCTTATATGCGCCCCGTGTGACTGTGATAAGATCCCCAGACAATCAACATCTCTAAAAACTACAGATACATGAAAACCAAAGACATCAGTCAGGAAACAACTAAGTCCAGGTCTATGCTGACGGATCGAAACAAACCAGGGAACCGGCGTCGGAGTACACTAAGCTCACACAGTTCCATTATCCAATGCGAATGTGTGGCCATAACCGCAACTGCCACTGCTGTCAAGCGGATAGAAGACTACGGCCTACGAATACTTTCCGACAGTACAGCAACCCTCAGAGCACTGGAGAGCCAAACGTGCAACTTCAAGCTCATATACAAATGTCACCTTGCTCTTGAGAGTATCGCCGCAAAGAACAGGGTAACTCTGCAATGGATCAAGGGACACAGTGGATCACTGGGAAACGACGCCGCAGATGACTAGTCAGAAAGGGCTCAGAAACACAAATGGAAAGCCCAGCTCCAATCCTTTCCCTGCCATTCTCCCAGCTACACACCTAGATACGGAAAATCACCTAAAACCTTCACAATGATCGGTGGATGGCTTTTCTCTGAGCCGAGCTCATGTAGATCACAAAACATAATAATAATAATAATAATAATATCTAACCGAATGAAAGGCCTGTGCTGTTATGATTATTATTTGATGCCTATTAATTAATATTTATAGTACTTACCTAGGTATGCTCCGTTTAAACGATAACGTTAATAAACAGATATTAAATCTTAGGTACTAATAGGTACTTACATAAAATCTATCTATACAAATTATAAATAGAAAATAGAATAAATATAAATAATTCAATATCGTTACTCCTCACACAGCGCCATCCAGCCCCAAAACAAGCAAAGCCTGCTCTATGGGAACCAGACAACCGATAGAACACTTATATACTTTTTGTAAATACACATTTATTACACTTTCCAACACCCAGACACAGAACAAACATCCATGTTCATCACACAAATGCCCGTCCTGGATGGGAATCGAACCCACGACCCGCAGCACAGAAGGCAGAGCCACCACCAACTGGGCCAAGAGGCCAATCGAATAGAATAGAAAACACTCATGATTATTGAGTCTTCTTGCTTCCCGATATTTCAACGCAGTTGCATGCACCATGATCACGGGTAACCGAAGTCTTTGCGAGATAGAAGTTATGTGCAGACAAAACGGTGTACCCTCCATCTCAGTCAAAATACAATAACAAAACAACTCGATAAAGGGTTTTCAAAACAACCTTTATGTACCTACCTAAGGAACCGTCCCTATCATTACGACTCCTTGTACCTAACTGCCTATAAAATATTAGTAGGTCGCTGACCTCACTAGGAAAGTTTATAACAATCTAGGTAGGTAGGTATGTCGTTCAATGCAATCGCCCTGCACTTTATTCATTAATCAACAATGATTCATTCGACTAGATATTCCTATTTTATCTACACATTTCTGTTCTTTTAATTTTGTCAAAAGATAAGGAAGGTACATAATCATCTAATGGTTTTTTTCTTATTTTTATTTATTTTCATCCATACCAACTTGAACTTTTACGATTCAAGTAGAAAGGAGTGGAATGAAACGGATGACTCACTGGAATTATTTTGCGTAAAAAACATTCCTTATCGATCTAACTGTTAAATCGATCAGTTAGATTTTATCAGATTAATTTTACTAATATCTGGGCGACCGAGCTCTGCTCGGATGCATAACGCTATCTAGTGGTTCGATTACGAACCACATTGCACTGGTAAACCTATTTGCGTGAAAATGCCAAGAAAACGGCTTTTCCCAGATATGAGACCTAGCTAGATCTATTTTTCGCCTCCGTAAACACCCGTACTGCAAATTTCATCGAAATCGTTAGAGCCGTTTTCGAGAACCTCAGTAGGTACATACAAACGAACTTCAAATTTCAAACAACAAACAAATATTGCTCGTTTAATAGAATAGGATTAAACTATTACGTCCGCCTAGTAAGAAAGTATAAATACGGTATAAAAATACCCAGTATGGATTGTATAAAATTCAACTATTTTTTACTGTCACCTTCCTTCCCTTTTAAACGAATAAATAAATTTGTTTACTGATTTTTATACTCGTCGCCACTTGTAGTGATCACTATCACACAAAGAGAAATCACTAATGTATCGGTGCTTCACTGGCTCACTACTACACTCAGATCCGAGCACACGCGCACGTCCAACCCGCACCGCGTCTACCGCTAGACTGACGGTTGACGGCTCAGTGTTGCCCTCAACTGGTGTACATGAGACAATGTAATATATCTATTGTATAGATACAAAGTACAAACACTACACTATGGATTAGAGTGACTTTTTGGTAATATAACTGAAAATAAATGTTATTCTACTGAGAGGTTGTAAGCCCCCTTTGAAAACTATCTTTGAAAACTCAAAATATATTTATAATCTTCCTATAACTTGTATCTTTTTTAAGATATCAATAATGGTCCACTAATGAAACCACAAACAGAATATAAATGAAATTCAGATAATGATTTTATTCTTTTTAGACAGTTATTTATTTTAAATTAAGTACATCAAATAATAAGTAAGTACCTATGTACCTATTTATATTAAAAAAAACTAATAAATCAAAAATCATTTATTCATATTAACATACAGATATATAGACATAATTAGGTGCACAAAGCAAAGACAAGGTGTTTAAAGTTTTAAAAACTTGGTAATATGAAATATTTAATAAATTTTTTTCATTGATTAGAATACGTTTAAAAAGATGTCCAAATTCCGGTCGAAATTGACCACCCTCAATATTCGGGTTCCCTACAAATTCAATGTGTTAGAACCCATGTTTGACCTTTCAAACAGACGGTTTCAAACCCTTCAATAACAATACAAAAACACTTAGAGAAATTGATCAGTTACTGCATGAAAGTTGACCTTTTGCCTTACGCTTTCTTTACAGTTATTTTGCACAGGGACTGATCCGAATCCGAAATCACGTGTTTAACAAAACTGTAAAGTGAAGAGCCATGTTGGCTTAGTGGAATAGTAGATACCTTTCAATCCAAACGTCGTGGATTCGAATCCCGGTCGTGCATCGATGGATTTTTCGATCCGGAAAATGTAAATGCTCATTATCACGAGCTCTAAACAGTGAAGGAAACCCGCGGCTTAATCATCCCCATAAGTATTGACCATGTCTTTCCTGTGGATATGAGAGTGTGATTTAGGTGCTGGGAAAGCTCCATCACAAAAATATCCCGGGCACTACAGTGTCCCGTTAAGGGTAGGCAAAGATTGCCTGTTAAACATCTGACACTGTTTAAATCATCTAGGGAAAATGCAAAAGGCTTAGGTAAGTTAAAGTGAATATTTTTTTATTTTTTTTATTCGGAACAAAAATACAAAAGTGAGCAATAAAAACAAGTAAGACGATGAAACTGCAACAGTTGTAAAAAAGGGTTATTTGGACTATGAATTACATTGTGGCATTTTCAATGCCCTTATATTGATCTTCGGATTCAGATCTGAAATGGCCAAGCACCCGCACTTCCACTTCCAGCCCGTCAGGGCGTGACGTACAGAATCTATTTACGAAATAATATTTTCTATTTCACGCCACAACGGACACAGAGAGACACTCAATCATTCACGTCAAAACAACTCCATGGGTTAGGTGTCAGCTGGTTCACTTTATTACACATTTCTTATTGTTATTATTAAATTACTAGCGGACGCCCGCGGCTTCGCCCGCGTGGACTACTATTTGTCTTATCCCACGGGAACCTTGCAATTTTTCGGGATAAAAAGTAGCCTATGTCCTATTCCCGGTTATTATCTATCTACATTCCAAATTTCATCAAAATCGGTTCAGTAGTTATGGAGATACGTGGCAACAAACATTCACACACACACACACACGGACTTTCGCCTTTATAATATTAGTAGGATAGTACCTATCAATATTTAATTTGGTAAAACAAGTCTAAGACCAGGGTAGGGTAAGGTAAGGTATGGTCACGGTCAGTAAGTGGGTAGATGTGATGGGTGCTTGCAACACCATTCAGAACAAGTTATTGTTTATAACGGTGAAATGAAACTTAGTGAAAAGCTTCCTTTGGTCCATTTTCACAACTATTTTTCATTCAGTTACGAAAGAAAGTGGCGCAAAACTTTGTCATTAAAATTGAATTGAAACTTACAAACGGCTATTTGCTATATTCTATCTATCTGTGATTATTATGGTTTATTAGATTGTAAACTAAACTACATATTAGATTAGTTAGGAATGTCACCTTTTTAAAAAAAAAGTAATGTCAATTATGTAACTTCAGAATAGTTATTTTTTTTTAAATATATTTTTAGTTGTAGACATTACTTCTTTTTTAAAAAGGATACCCAACCAATTTATGAAAAAACATAAAATGATTGAATTTATAAGTGAACTAGCTGTACGTTACATTGTTTTTATAAAATAACTGCAAAACAGTTGGTAGCAGACGTGAGCAACATTTTCTCAATCCAGTAAGGTACTCGTACAACTCCAGTCATCGGTCTTGAGAAATGAGAGCCTTGTACGCTACTTTATATAAATAACAGAAACATCAACACGATAGCATAATAGACATTGTATATTTTTTTGTAAATCAAGAATATTTACTATTGACTGTCCTGGCGGCTCAGTTGGTATGATAGAGGCTTGCTGAGCTGTAGGTTGTGGGTTCGATTCCCACCCCGGACAAACGTTTGTGTGAAGAACTTAGATGTTTTTTGTGTGTCTGGGTGTTTAAAGAATTGTAAGTATTTACAAAAAATATAAATGTATTCTAGCACAATAAATAAAGAAAAACACCCATACCCGAAACAATTCGAAATTAGAGCTATTTCTAATTCTACAAGTCACCAAGCAATAAAAGTAAGTAGGTTATATAAATCCAAAAATGCAACATCTACCATTAGTCCGCACCGCGTGGGATCGACAAACCGCTAATAAATCACAAATAACTCGAGTGGCTCGGATTTGTGCATTTGTTTTGATCTCGATATTCCAAGACTCATGTTCTTTCGATCTGAATGTCACACTGAACTTTTTAGTGGAACCTTTTTGACCGAGCGAAGCGTCTCTGCTTCAGCTTGGACAAAAATGCTTTCGTTTGTCCGCCGGATGTCTGTCTGTCTGTATGTTCTCCTCTACAGGTCGCATTTCTCAACCAAACCTCGTGAAATTTTGTGATCAGTAGCACATTTTAAACTTTCGCGATCTGTAGACATAATTATAGACATAATTTTGTGAGCAGATTCGATCATTTTATTGATTTTTTTTGTCGGGGATTTTCGATTGGGGGGGGGGGGGTACTTCCTCCAAAAAGAAGAAAAATGGGGGTTAAGGATATATCTGCCTTGTGACATCCGATTTCGATTATTCTTTTTCTATTTGCAAGGTTGTAACTTTAAATCGGTCTCATTAAACTTTGGTGAAGATCTGATGAGGAGCATGCGAAATTCAAACAAATTACCAGTGAGGTTTTCATCGTCCCAGGCACAAAATATACTCTCTCGATAATGATAATAATATAGATGCAAATGTATTACTATATGGATATTGAACCACCATTTTAGCTACTCTAATAATAACATCAAAGTCTAACAAACTGATTTGTAATAAACACATTCACTAATAATTGTAGGTATTAATTCCCAGAACTATAGTTAGAAATTGATTTGAAACATGATCGCTTGTTAGCACGCAAATATCTACTAATAAAACTGTTGTTACTTTCAGATTGCACCAAAAAAAATTAAATTAATAGGTACAATCACGACTGTATTTCAAGGTACGGTAGGCATATTCTCCCAGATCAATATTTTAGAAAAACTAGGCCTTTACATCTTTTACTACATGATTAATACAGTGTCAGAAGGCAATCTTTTGCCTACACTTATCGGGACACTGTAGTGCCTGAAACATTGTTTGAGATGGACTGTCAGCTTAATCGGCCATATCCACAGGAAAGACATGGTCAATTGGTCAATAGGTGTGGGGGCTGACTGAGCCGCGGGTTTCCTCACGATGTTTTCCTTCACCATTTAGAGCTCGTGTTAATGCACATATAATTTTTTCGAAACGAAAAATCTATTGATTGGCCAGGATTTGAACCCACGACTGAATAGAAAGTCGAGGTATCATCTCTCTACCAACAGGGATTCAGAAAAGTCACTAAAATATCCTGGTATTTTGGTCCTTAGCGTAAACGAAATATGAACATTCGCATGGGTGTCATAAAGAGATAAACATTAGAGTGTGTTTCCATACGAAATATTTTAGAGAGAATTGCAAGAACGACATTATGAGAAAATGTCGTTGTGGGAATAATTCAATCTTGCATATTTTGCCGTAGCTGTTACATTTTTACCGAAAACACATGGGCTTCAAAACATCGTGAGGAAAACAATGGTAAAGTCAGGTGCAAAAACTAGTCAAAACTTTGTTTAGAAATGCAACTCTCTAAATAGAGTAACGTTGTGGCAACACCACTAATGAATGCTGTTGAAATATTTTGATCGGTTTGCATAACAAAACTAACAATTTACAAATACCCGTGGTTACATTTTGAATTCTTGTTAAATTCAGGAAAGTTTTAGACTGGTAAGTAAGTTCGTATGAGCAAGTGGCCAACTCTGGTGACGGAGTTTTCAGGCCGCCTAAAGGCCTCCGTCATGGCTTAACGACTTAAAAGCCGGGACCGACAATTTAACGTGTCCTCCGAAGCACGGAAGCGCTCAGCTCGTAATGCCACTTGCGGTCACCCATCCAAATGTAGATTGGTGAAACATAACGTGCAATATTTCAATAGCGCGCGTGAACTTGTGCTGTGCACGCGCACGTTACAATCAAACGTTACAAAGCGCGCGCGGAGCTATGCGTGATTTTTCCATGATTTGCTAAACCATTGAGTAAGTAGTACGCATTTTTAAAATAATTCAAATTCAATCTTTAAAATATTTTATTTTAAAATCAATACATGTAGCTTAGGCTTTTTTCATGTATATGTCGCAGCCAACTGGTTGAATTAGCCATTAATTAATGGCTAGCCCTTTCATTGAACGCCGCCATTCCTGCTGAACGTCGGCTAGCCAAGCGATTGAACACAACGTCCAACACTACAGCTGAACGAAACTCAGCCAACTGATTGGTCATATAGGTACATTAATTTTACATTGACATTCAAATGGTCGGGGTTTTGAAAGATCAAAGTAGCGAGGAGGGAATGTCACTCAACGCGCCAGGACGCTGTATTTGAAAGGTGCTTTCAAAACGTGTTGTAACCTGTTATGACGTCCCTTTGACGTTTCAACTGAGGTGACCTTTTAGGAAAATTTGCGTGAATTGTGTTGTAGGATTTGATTGTTTTTGTTTGGAAAACACAGTAAAAAAGAAAGTTCGTTTTCGCTGTGGCCAACTCTGGTGATGTAGTTTTTAGGCCACCTAAAGGCCTCCGTTGTAGACGATTTAAAAGCCATGACCGATAATTTCACATGCCCTCCAAAGCACGGAAGCGCTCAGCTCGTAATGACACTTGCGGACGGCTTTTTTTGATGGTATCTCGAATCCTAAGGGGCTACGAAGATCGCCGGTCAGTACTTAGGCTCATTCTGTAAACTCACTTCGAACGTCGAAGAGCTGAATCCGATGTGATTATGTATATCAAATTTCGTATTCGAAATAGACATAGACATAGACATAGACACATCATTTATTTGCTACCAAAATTTGAATCTTACTACGAAATTTGAATCTTACTACAAACACTTACAATACATTCTTGCGTATTTAGTGAGCTCGGTCACTTGAGTGAATTCGAAGTGAGTCTAGTACAGAATGCCTCTGCAGCTAGTCACAGATAGAATATTGAAGCAATTTATAGGTACCTACGTGAGTTTCGTCACAACATTTTATGTGATAGGTTACATTGTAATTTAAGTAGTTTGTTTCCTGGCGTTGTTTATTCCATGGCTCGTATACACTGCATAACTTTTGGTCGTATTTCAACGATTTATTTGCAATGAAAATTGAGTTATTGATACTCTAATTCAAGTAGTGTCAGTCAAATCAGCTTTAGAATGGATGTAAATGTCTAAGTTCTAAGTTGACACTGTAAGCTAAATCACCCACCAAATGGTTTTTTTTACATTATAGTTTGGGAAAAAAAATTGTTGGCATATAAACTTGTCTTCTTTCATTGTTCGAGCGAGTGAGGGAGAAGGCGAAATAAATACGCGCTACTGTGAACGCGTGATAAGGTTTTTTTTTTCTTAGATGTATAGTTTTCTAAATAAGCCGGTAAAAGTAAAATTTGAAAACCGCTGTAACTTGAGCTCCCATTTGCTAGAATTTCGATGTCTTCGTAGTTCAGGTTAGATTGGAAATTATATAGATAGTGCTATCGTTGCAATTTGTAGAGGTTTGGAAGCGACACAATAATATCGCATGCATGACATTCTTTTCAGTGTGTAGACACTAGTGCGCTAGTGCAGTAGACATCATTATTTAGTAACAACTTGGCAGTAGTAGCACTTAGACGTATTGTTATAGTTAAAAGCAAGTACAAGACCATAACTGATGCTCGTGATTTTTTTTTTTCATTTGACGATGAATTTAACAATCAACACTCAGGTAAACAATGATGATAATAAACACAGCTCAGTGGGCGGTTACGAAGCTTTACCGCAAACAATATAAATGCACTAGAAGTGGACCAATAAAACGGTGGCGCACTTAACTAGATATATTCGAGAAATCGTAAACTTTAGTGCATCCAAAGCGGAGTGATGTTACGAAATCTATGGGTACTCTAGTAATTCTGTACATAAACTAGGTCACTATGACCTTGACTCTAGATACGAAGTTTATCGCCATTTTAAACACTAAGGGCCTTACTTATAAAAGATGCTTAAAGTTAAACACTGGTTAAACAACATCCTATCTTTATTTGTGGATTGTGACAAATAGAGACAGGACGTTGTTTAACCAGTGTTCAGCTTTAAACATCTTTCGTAAGTAAGGGGGACTAGGTAGGTACATTTCATTCTTAGATACGAAGGCCATACATTAAACACACGACAATACATTTTTGACGCGAGCTCATACCTGAGAAAAATGTATTTCCTAGAAGAGCATTTTTTTTTTATTTGTTAGTTAAATTTCTCGAGGAAGGTTAAGGCGGCGGTTCATGCCAGAGATCGAGACCGAAGACCGAGACCAGCAGGCTGATTGTCTAACTTGTCTCAAACCTCAAATTGGTCTCAGACTGGCAAAACGATCGCGTAGGGATCTTTTGTCGCGTTTGGTCTCGTTGAGATGAGAGTGATAGAGCTACTTGCGTGGTCACTGAACTGTCATATTTGACAGTTTAAGGCCGATTTGGACCTATCAAAGATAGACATCAGGGGGCAGAAAAAGGCTTTGTAGGGGCGCGCGAAAGAGACAGGAATCAGAGAACCGTCGGTTTAAAATTACAACGGTCTTCTGTCTCTATTGCTGTCTCTGGTCTCGATCTCCGGTCTTGGTTTCTGGCGTGAACCGCCAGCTTTATTATATTCAAGACTAAATTATATTTTTAATCGTGATGGTGGTTATCGTCTCTCGTCTGCGTGGAATCCTATAATTAATAAGTGTGTTCGTGGTGGTCCGACTGTACGTCAGCCTGACACCGTCAGTGTTGTGTGTCGTAGTGTGAACGAGGACTTTTCTGATTCAGAAGACGAATTGGGGGTAGTCGTGGATCCTACTCTCAATTCTCGGCGGTAGCTCCAGTACTTCAGTCATCCCGTGACCACGAACGCTGCAACGTGTTCGAAACGTCGGGAAACAAAATAAATAAAAGGTACGCGATAAAATCCCGTAATAATAATTATCATTATATTAAATTATATGGCGTTAAACCTCTGGGCATTCATTGGGCATTTCATTTTCATTTGATTTTATTTCTGGGCACAGCAAAGTAGTCACTAACAAACAATGAGAAAGAGATAAATTATGTGCGTGTTGCGTGTAAATGCATGTAACATCGAAGCAAGACAAAGTGCGACTGAGTTGACTCAAGCTAATTAGCTTGACTTTTGCTCGCCACGCAGAGCGGAGTACAACGCATCTACCTCAGTTTATATAGAAGATCATTGCTAACTAAATCATTTAGTAAATATTGTGTCTGCAAAGAGTGGACATGTTATATTGTGTGATGTTAATACTTAATTGTGTGTTTTGGCTCATAGTTCAATGCTCTGTGCATATATTTTGGTGCGCAATAACACATTAGGACGAGCACTCGTGAGCCGGAGTATCGCGGCTTTACGAGACGCGATCAAATCATTCGCAGTGGATTTAGAATGCACGGGGTGGGATACGTTGCAGGCGGTGGCGATCTCTTTTCTTCCATCGGACTTCCAGACACCCGGAAAGGCGCCATTTGTACTTGATAGATATTCCTAGTGTTCGTACTAAGCGCTTTGAGTCTACATTTTTCATACGCACTGCGAAAATTCTATATTTTTGCAGCGCTACTCCTTGCCGGGGTTTCTTATTTCCAGAAAAGTATAATTTGGGTGTCTTCAAATCGAGAGTCAATAGGTTCCTTTTAGGTAAGCGTGTTCTATCTTAGACCGCACTTTTGCTTTACATTAGGCAGAGTGTGGTCAAACGCAATAAGTACCTATTTTCGTTTTAAAAAAATTAGAAGAATAAGAATCATTTATTGTAAAACTGTGTGTAAGAAGTGAGATATTAATGCTTCGAAGAAAAACACGGTAATTGCGACAAAATAATTTAGTGTAAAACAGTTGTGTAGAAGAGAAAAGTTTCTTGTCTACCCATTCTGGGCGTATAATGAATGAATTCTGGGCGTATATTTAACATCGTAGTATTATTATTGCTTCTAAGTAGGTATAAAACACAAAAAATGTTAACAAAATTAGTTATATTTTGGATTTACTGTAATTCTAAAAATATAATAAAAGCTTTGTACGTAAAATCATGCCGGTTTCATATAAATATGGACTTCTTTTTTTCATCTTGGTATTTACTCTCGTAATAATTTTTATGCTCTTTTATCTGTTTGCGTAAGTTATTAAAAAAATAGATATTTTTACGTGAGTAATTCCCATGATTGTGTAGCCGTTATCGTATCGTTTTGTATCATCCGTAAACTTGAATTATTTCTGAATTATTGTTGTTTTGAAAAATTGTATCCAAATAAACAAATCACGTAAAATACCACCAATCTCAAATAATTTAAAATACCAATCTCCCGCTCCTAACTTTTTTTGTGTCGTCTGTCCACTAATTATTATTGTATATAAAAGATTCATATAGATAAACAAATAACGTCAAAAACATCACCCGCTACCGCCTATCCCTTGCAGCGCACGCCCCGCTGAGCGGTTTGATCTGTTGAATGGGCGGCGTGAATAACTGCTCGTTATAAGCCGACGCGGATCTCGCCGGTGTTGCGCTGTTTGTTGCGCTGCCAAGCTTTAAGCCGCGGAAACTAATGCAACAGGTTAAAAAATCATTTGTGGTCTAAGTTATTTAATTTTTGAATCGAGCAAGTTTTGGGTTTAAACCAAAGATTAAGATAAATCCATACCCATATTATAAATGTGAAAGTGCGTTTGTTTGTTTGTTTGTCCTGCTTTCACGTCAAAACAGAGCGACGGATTGACGTGATTTTTTGTGTGGAGATAGTTGGAGGGCTTGAGGTAACATAGGCTAGTAAATAATATTTAAGTCATCCCGAGTTTCAAAGAGCTCCATCTAATCCCAGAAAATGTTTATTTACTTTGGAAATCTCTGAAACCACGAACCACAGATACGAGTGGTTTTAATTATTTTGCAAGATAGTTGCAACTATCTTAGTTTATTTAGATACTCTTTGAATACAAGCTTTGAATACGAAGTTGGAAATATTTTGGTTTAATTAATATAAGAGACGGTATGCAATCTCTGAGATTAGTTAAAAGCGGAAGGTATTAGTAAGTATGTATGAACTAAAAAGAGCGGTGTTGGTCGGGGTATTTGTACCTCGACTCTCGATCCGAAGATCGTGGGTTCGAATCCTGGCCGTGCATCAATGGATTTTTCGTTTCGAAAAATTTATGTGCGCATTAACACGAGCTCTGACGGTGACGGAAAACATCGTGAGGAAACCCGTGGCTTAGTCAGCCCCACACGTATTGACCATGTCTTTCCTGTGGATATGGCCGGTTAAGCTGAGAGGATGGCTTAGGTGCTGGGCAAGCCTACTCCACAATTTCCCAGGCACTACAGTGCAGAGTGTAGGCAAAGATTGCCTCCTGACACAGTATAATTCATCTAAGTAATAAAGATGTAAGCCTAAGTTTTATCACCTCATAATCAAATTTAAATTTTGCTTTTATGTCAAAAAAGCTAGTGTTGTACAAAAACTTCTTACTCTAACAATTTAAAACAAAATTAAAATAATTATAATCGTAATCACCTCGTACTTCACACACTGCAGTGTGAGACGCTCGCGCGAGGAGTATCCTTGCCGCAACTCCCTCCTTACCCAGATGAAGATTCACCGGATGAATCGAAACATTCTCGGTATCTAAATCGACGATATTTTCACGTGAGTAATTCCCGTGTGTTAAATAATGTCTAGTACAACTCAGGAACGTTTTGAAACCTTGTTCGTTTAATAATAGCCTCTGAATTCATCAGTTTCCGAGCCTCATTCCGCACACAAACCATTAAAACGAAAGGAATGTAAATCACTCAAAGGAAAGAAGCTCATAGCCCCCCAAAATTAGATTCAGCAAATAAACCTTCAACATAAAATACTTACGCTAATTCAAATATCCGAAATCTCTCGGATTCCGCGACAAAAATAAAATTAATTCCGATTTATGTGCGCGCTGTGATTTAGCCATTATTCAATTTCCATATTCCCCTAAATGTGTTTCTATCTCTTTCTAACAGCGGGGGATGGAAGGAGACGGCATATGAGTGACATTAATACGACTGAACGTAATCCTATGATAATTTTGAGTGACGTTTTTCTCGTGAATTCGTTTTGAGAGGTTTTGTACGTTCCAAAGCGACGGTTCATTTGTACAGTCAGCTCGAAAAAGACTTAGGAATAAATCTTGCAATGATTTAGTTTCGTTTAAGAACAAAAAAAAACACAACACAGGCAAAAATAAAAATGTAATGATCACGCCTGTATCCCCAAGGCGCGGTAGACACTCTCTCAGATCTTTTTAAGGCATTTTTTAAGATCCTTCGAGTCTATGGGGGTAGTCAGAGGAATGTCCGAATACATATTTGGTACATGCCCACGTTTTGCAGAAATAAAACAAATATAAATTATTAGTAGGATACTGTGATTATTTTTTAAAACATGCCATGTTTGCCGAGGGCATCGGGCACCCTTTAAGTAACGGTTTTTGCCCACAAGTCGTCAAACTTGCGGCAGACATGCTCTGGACCACTTTAACTGATCAGCAGTGATCGGAATTAGGCGGGCTTAAATACCTAAAGTTCAAAGAACAGAGACAAAAAAGGAGAGACTTCCTTACTACAATAATTTTATTCTTGTAGTAAGTAAGAATTTTATTGAAAGTTGGCACAATTTTCACAGTCAATAAGTACATTTAAAATTAATGTTAATAATATCGTGAACTAATTCAAATAATTTTTCTATTTAACCGACGGAAATAAGTTTTTAATCCTTATAATTTACATTTTAGTTTTTGTTATTAACTCAGGTAAAAAATTGATTCACCTTAATGTTAGATGTTCTTTATTAATGTCCCGGAAACGGAAATAATTAGGTCGAAAAATATTTAGCCCTAAGGCGTCTCCATTTGTCTCTGTTATTTTTCGATATTTAGGTATTTTAGCCCGCCTCATTCCGATCACTGCTGATCAGATTGTAATTTTGATGTTAGGTCATAAGGTTATTATTAATTTTCAAAGAAAACCGTCACTGAATTTGACCAAACAAGCTAGTCAAGATTTTAGCAAGTTTTTCTTTCATTAGTTTATTTGGATGAGTGTACTTTGAAAGCGTTGGGTGGTTCTTTTGTATGCTGCAGTTTGCTATAAATCTCTTTTGACATTTTAACGTCTATTCAGTTTTATATGAAAATAAAAATCTTAAAACTCTCTTTGTTTTAAATAAGCTCGTGATTCAAATTCCGCTAAAAATATTTATTTTTTGATGATCTTCTCAAAAAAGTCAAGCAGCCCGTATTGATGTTGTAGAGTAGGATTCAGCACTCAAGTCCTACGGCAAAAGCGGTACCTAACTAATTGTTTTATTAACTTTATTATGCTATTTTAGTCAAGGACGTTCAGTGGTTCTGGTGTGTAGAGCTAACGAACGTACAAACTAGCATAATTATTATTGTTCAAGCCTTATTTGGACAATTAGTAATTTTTTACATAACCTAGCTATGTATAAATCATCTTTAAGGATGTAGAGGCCTAAGTTTCATATCTTGTATGAATCTCAGGGTATAGTATGTCAATTTTTTGACTGGCTTCTTAGCTCAGTTGGTAGTAGTTCTGCCTTCTGCGCTGTAGGTCGAGGGTTTGATTCCCACCCAGGACGAACATTTGTGTGATGAGCATAGATGTTTTATAAAAAAATATAAAAGTATTCTATCAGTTATCTGGTTCCCATAGTACAAGCTCTGTTTAGTTTGGGGCTAGAGATGGCACTGTGTTAAAAATGTCCAGCAATATTTATATTTTAAGAAAATGTTATTTTCGACCTTGAAATAAATTCTCAAGTTGGATTGATTCCCACAGAGCTACAATAAAACGAGAAATAAAAACATTTGCTATTTGCGCACTCGGTAAACAAGTTAGGCAAAAGCCTTCCGGGTGTCCGCTGTGGTCGCTAGTGATGAGATAATATCGATGATATTGATTTTCGATATCGATGGAGCTGATTAATCGATCCAGAAACTCTGTCGGTTATAGTTTTACGAGTAAAGCGCATTTAAGACTACGCTAATTAACTATAAGCATTTAGCTTGAACAGTCCCGTTAGACTGTTCACTGTTAAAAGTTAGTTAGTTTGAGTTCAAGTCACGTAAGTTTAAAATATGTAAAAGTTAGTAAGTTGGATTTGAGTGCACAGTTAAATAAGTTGAAACACGGATGCCAATTCACTGAGTTTAATAAAAGGTAAAAGTAAGTAAAATAGTTAAAAGTTAAGTTAAAGATAAGTTCACGTAATCGAGGAAAGATTGGCGTTTCCGACCCGTGTCTCCCTCGGTAGGTAGTTAGTTTAGCACTGTCGATTGTATTAGTTAAATGTCGAGACGGCGTAAAATGCCGACTCAGTCACCTACTTAAAAATGTACGTGACCGTACATAGCTTATAGTTCATAGCACAACAATATCGCGCACCGTACATTATTATGGACACGTTCACTCCTTACTGTACGATATATTTTTGGCTTGCTATAAAAATGTATGGTGCGTGATATTGTTTTACTATGAACTATATGCTATATGCTATATTTATAGCGTAGTCTGAATGCGTTTGATGAAACGGCTTTAAAGATTCTTTGCAGCTCTGATTGGATAGGCAACGTCTATTTACAGCAAGTTTACTTAAAAACATGAATCACATCCTTTTAATTGCTATGTCAAGCCAACCTTTTCGTTTTTTCTCTGAAATATTTACATGTTAAGCACGTTCACACATGCTTCAAGTAGTGAAAGAAAAGAATGGGGGAAACCCACAGAATATGAAAAAAACCGGCCTTTACTAGATGATTTATACAGTATCAAGAGGCAATCTTTGCCTACACCTAACGGGATAATGTAGTGCCTGGGACATTGTTGAGATGAAGTAGGCTTGTCTTGCGCCTCTCAGCTTAACCGACCTAGAAAGACATGGTCAATACGTGTGGGGTTAACTAAGCCGCGGGTTTCCTCACGATGTATTCCTTCATCGTTTAGAGCTCGTGTTAATACGCATATAAATATTCAAAACGTAAAATCCATTGATGCGCGGCTGGGATTCGAATCCACGACCATCGGATCGAAAGTCGAGGTACCCACAGCCAACATGGCTCTCCATAGTATATGAAACCAAGAATATTTAATTTATGAATGTTCATCGATACATTTAAAGCCGCTACTCCTCCTCCTCCTCGCATCGTTTTCCTCATTGCTGAGGGTCGTGATCCCCTGACCATGGAGTAATCTTCGTTCTTATTATTTGGCGCCACCTGTTCCTGTCTTTGGCATCGTGGAGCGCGTCATGAAACTTGGTGTCCAGCGTAGAGCGGATTTGGTCCGACCATCTAAGTGGACTACGATCTCTTGGCGTTTGCGAAAGCCGCTACTACATGTTGGCAAAAGCTTGCCGAGTTAACGTGGCAACGTGTAGACAGCACATTTGTCTTGCCTTGCCATCGCTCGGTGTCGCTCGCCTAGCCTGCCCGAGTAAATCTTGTATTTATGGTTTGCATAGACTCGCCAAACGTCTGCACAGTAGCACTCGACTTGCATCAGCTTGCCATCGCTCGCGCTGGATTAGGCTCGCCCAAAATGTATAGGCGGCATTACGGTATCATCATCATCATTGGCAGCTCAAATAATAGCCCACTGTTGAGTATAAGCCTCCTCCCTCAAACGCCATTTTAGTCGACCCTGTGCATTACGATATCGATGTTTATAAATATCGATGTTTTCTGCCCTATCGACAGCTTTCAGTCACTATAGTTTTATTTGCCCCACGTTATTACCATCTTGCTTCTAAGCACTCCTCCGATACGAGACATTGCTCATGGTGTGCCTTTTCAACTGACAAAGACTTTCTTCGGGTCCTTTTATTTTTATTTATTCGCACATGATTTCACTTCTTAGACTTGATATGTTTAGTTCTGTACAACCTAGTATTCTGTGGTACCTACAACTGGATTATAGTTGGTAAATAAATGTATGACTTTTGACATTGGAAATGTATTTTCGTCCGCTCCAGTGTAGGATCCGATTTCACGAAATTGTACGATCTTCTTATATCTCGAAGAGTTACTGTTGTGATTATGACGTATATCAATTCAAATTATATAATATGACATTCAAAAATTAGGCTTAAAAGACGCGTATCTACGAGAGCTGTATGGTGCAAAAAGAATTATTCAAAATAGTGGTGTGAGGCACGAAATTTGTGAAATTTTTAATGGTAAATAAAAAAAATCATTATTGTTTTATAGACTTAGACATAAAACAAGACAAACTACGTTATTTATGTTTATTTTGTTTCATTGATTGTATTCTGTTTTGTGTGCCTGAATAAATAAGGTCAACGACCCTATAAAGAATAGAACAAGAGATCTATAGAATCCAATGGGTGAGCTAATTTCAGCGCCAACTTTTCCCAGGTACGAAGCGGCTCAGCCGTGAAGTTATGGCTGAATGGACGTCCGGTCAACGGCTGTTCAGTTCACCTGTACCTACATTCTGTCAATCGATACTTAAGTCTTACTCTAGTCGTTATTACGTGCATATATGGGGCTCAAAGAGCGGCGCGGGCGAAAAATGTTGCCGAAAGTTATTCTTTGTAAATTTTTTGTATTTATGTTATCGGCGGTATGGATGCGATGAGTAAGGGAGGTCGCTAACAGCAAAGAGTCGCGTCGACGAAGAGGCGAGGCGGCGGCGTTTATCTATGCCTTGTTTGATGCATTCAACATGTTTTCTTCTGAAAATGTCGACGCCGCCTCGACTTTCGTTTCTGTTAGCGACACGCCTTACATTCAAAAATAGGGTAACAAATAGCCACAAAAGTTACAGATAGTTACCTAATGTTACCGTGTTGCTCAACAAAAGTTAACTGCGGTGTGGATGCACCGTTAATCTCACTTCAGACGTGATCATAGATCATTTTTTTGTAGTGATACGTCCGTCAAGCGTGCGCTATCTAAAATAAGACAACTCTCAAGTGCTTACTGCAATAACAATTGACTCGTGTAAAGAGCATAGTGCAATTGTGTTAATGCGCTGTATATACGCGTTGTTTTGGGTGAGCACGGATTATGCTCTGCTCTGCTAATATACACTACACAAGCTGCAACTAGAAATTATGTGTACTATAACGTCAGACATTCAGTAAAAGCCTGAGAACATCGTAGAGTATATGAAGCGCAAGACCCAGCTCACCTTAAGAGTTGTGCGGTTGGCATCTCATCGTAATGTGAGCTTCAACTCATTTATGGTGAGAGCTCGGTGGTGAGAGTGCCGACTGCTCGTGTTTCAACTGTTATGGATGAGTTTTGGCCGAAGGGTGTTTATTTAACCGCCTGCGAGACACCCCGTTAGTACAGTTAGGTACAGATAAAGCGTGATAATTAGTGTAGTGTTATATATAAAATACTAGCTGCTGCCCACGGCTTCGCACATGTGGTACGCGGATAAAAAGTAGCCTATGTTACTCTCCAGCCCTCCAATTATGTCTACCCAAAAAATCACATCATTCATTCGTGGGGCGTGTCTTCGTGGATTGAACTAACTATAAAAATAAAGGAATGTTTCCTTTAAATAAAATACTGTATCTTAAGGATTTAAAGTAGTTTCATTTATTTTTTCCACCCTGTATGTATACACTTTATATTTGTAGTCAGTCCGACTGTCAGTTATTGCGGCCACAGTACCATTCCCTTTTATGACGCCTTGGCATTTCTGACCGAGCTTTTAGCCTTGACGAAGAATTATTCTGACATTGTCAACAGACAAAACCTCTTTCGCTTATGGATTTTACTATTACAGTGTCACTCAAAAGTATTGTAGTTGTTATAAATATATTTGTATTTGTTTTCATAAAAATAATAGAGCCTTTGAACCAGTCACGTAGGAACAGGTAACTTCTGAAGTATGGGCCTGTACCAGATATGAATTTGGACATACCTCTGATCACCCTCTTAGACATCTTCAAAGGATCTTAAATGCCTGACAGATCGAAGGTTCCAGGTGTCTTCAAGTAATCAGGGAAATAAAAAAAGATTCCGACGAATTGAGAACCTCATTTTTATTGAAGTCGGTTGAAAAAAATATTGATGAAGGGCCAGGATTCGAACTTACGATTTCTGGATTGATATTCAAGGCACTAACCAATACAATGGATTGAGCGGCTCTTTATATTTCATCATCATCATCATCATCGGCCTATAGCAGTCCACTGCTGGACATAGGCCCTCCCCTAATGAGCGCCATCGCGCCCTCTCTTTAGCTTATTTATGTCTTCTTTATATTTAGTGTAGATATAGTTATGTCATGGTTAACTCAAGTTTAGCTCATATTTACTAGCAAGTAGTTAGTATAATAAACATGAAAACAGTTTAATCCACCGAGCTGAGGCGTCCCAATGGAATGGTTTAGCGAGAGAAGCCGTGAGGGAAATCTAGTGTAGTAAAGGGTGGTAATACACTAAGAATTTGTCTGAATATCTTTCTTAAACTTTCGAGATCACAATTTATCTAAGAAATACATGGACACTGTCAAGATAGAATCTATCTTTAGAAGTGTGTCAGGATCGTAGCAAGTGGCGATCTGTGGTCTCTGCCTACCCCTATCTATACTAATATAATAAAGCGGAAGAGTTTGTTTGTTTGAACGCGCTAATCTCAGGAACTACCAGTCGGATTTTAAAAATTATTTCTGCATGTGATAGATAAACTGTTGAGGAAGGTTATAAGCTACTTTTCATCATCATCAATTACCATTATACCATCACTAGGCAACGCCGCGATGGCGCTACTAGTTTTTCATAAAGTGAAAATTTGCACTCAGTGTGCCCCATTCCTACCAGACGTCGTTCAATTGCCGCCTTTTCATTCAACTCGATTGAAATTTATTTGACGCAGCACTGTCCCGGCATTAACTCGATGTTTTATCGATAGAGATCTGTTTATCGATAAAGTATCGACGTCTCCCGTCCTTAGTTTCGATGCGAAAAGTTGACGCAATGCAGAATCTGCAAATGCTTTTAAAACTGGGTGTACAAAAACAGCTTTAGAAAATTGAAGACAATTTTCAAGCAATAACCGTTTTATCCCAGAGAAAATTAAGTAAACTGACTGTTGTTTTAGCATATTGCTTATATTTTTAAAGTGGCAATTTAAATTTGCATAATACTTGAGAATGCAGCAAATATGCTTTTCTTTACTGAGACTTTTATAATCAATGACATAACAAAATGCAAACCATCAATTTTGAATATTATAATTATTTATTTACAGGATTTTATCGCGTACCTTTTATTTATTTTCTTTTCCCGAGACGTTTCGAAGACGTTACAGCGTTACACATTAACTGAATAATATCAGTATTTTAACAAGGCTGTAATTTTGACAATTTGACCTTGTGAGTTTAAATTGATGAAACGTAAATACAATTTAAAGAGTAGTTCTTGCTCAACCAGTAAAATAAAGTTTTAATCGATATAAAGTATCGATGTTACCCCTCCTTACTGTTTGATGTTCTGAAGCGGCACTCAACGTTTTATATGTTTTTAATAGATAAAAAGTCTGGAACATTTTTATTGAATTAATATAAAGTTTTGACACTTTTTATCTAATGCTTTCTTATTTAAATACCGTTAACAGTGTTTGTAGGGTACCTGGTTTTTGAAAAAGGTTATAATTCCATTTTTTGGTTTAAATTTTTTACACAATTTTTTTTTTAATAAAATGGTGAATGGATTTAAAATCATAGAAAAAACTATTAGTAATCGGAAAGACATCGATAAGCTGTTACCTGCCACATAATCAACCACTTCATTTGGAAAAAAACTTTGACTATGTTTTATGGACTTACTAGAAAAACATTAGAATTAGACGTGCCTCTCTGTGCTTGAGACAACTTAAAATAATCTTGGAAAATACAATATAATCCTGTTGTTTATTTAATGAACAGGTTTTAAGTAAAACATTTCTATTTACTAAATAAGTTACTTATCCTGCAACGTAAGCTAACAATTTCAGTGTGCGTACATGGTACTCGTTACTGACAGTGTACGTGCGCACAAAGTAAAAACAAACCATTAAACATTTTGTAAGTTCAGCTAAAACCTCAACGCGGAACTGCTACGAGCTACATCGTAGCGCTACGCCGTAGGTAGTGCTACGAGAGATACATAGAGTAGGCAGTGTGCAGAGATACTTTGCAACTTTTTAATACTCTTAGAAAAATAAAATTTAATAAAATTAAATAAAATCACGACTGTATCCACAAGACGGTAGACATCCTCTCAGATCTTTGTATATTTTAGATCCTTTGAGGATGTCCAAGGGTAGACAGAGGTATGTCTTAGGATTCGAAACCACGACCCTCGGACGAATCTAAAGTCAGGCCAACATGGCTCTGTAATAGTTTCATGTCTAGTGAACAGAGAATATACTTCGTAACGTTTTAATACCCTTAGAATAATAAAGACATTAACTGGATAGAAATTTATGGTGTGTAAAGGCGGTTTGCGCTGTAGGCCGAGACAAGAGACCAAGACCGGAGATAGGCTTTGCAATAGCGAGTGACAGAGACAGGAGACTGCATAAAATAAAAAAATTGTTTGTTTCGGACAAAACAGTAAATAAAAATATACAGTAAATAAATATATAAACAGTAGATGTTAGTAAAGCACAACAAAAGTAAAATATTAAGAACTAAGTGTTAGTTAAAGTACTTAAATGTAAGAGTTTGTTTTGCCAGTGTTAAGGCTAGAGGAAGCAGACATCCGTATCACCCTACGCACACCACAGTGGAAACGTATACCTGTCGGCTATAGTTTTAAGGATGCTGTTTTCTCCACCTCGCAGTTTGCGAATCAGGGAAACTGTTTTTTTGATGAATGATCTCAAAACTATCTGTTTGGTATTCTGCAAACATCGCCCAAAATAGAGAACCGTCGTACGTTTACACGTATCAAACAAACATCGAAACAGCGGGCTGATCTCTAATTGGTCTCAAACTGTCAAAACGATCGCGTAGGCATCTTTTGTCGCGTTCAACAAAGATAGACAATCAGAGGCATATGATCAGCCTCTTGATTGCGATCGGCCAAAATCGGTCTCAAACTCTCAAATATGACAGTTCAGTGACCACGCAAGTAGCTCTGTCACTCGCATCTCAACGAGACCTAACGCGACTAAAGATAATGTGAAGATAAAGTTTATATCTGGTCGACCAAGCTCTGCTCGGGTGCATAATGCCATCTAGTGGTTCAATTACGAACCACATTGCACTTGTAAATCTTTTTGCGTGAAAATGCCGAGAAAACGGCTTTTCCCAGATATGAGACCTAGCTAGATCGATTTTTCGCCCCCGTAAACACCCGTACTGCAAATTTCATCGAAATCGTTAGAGCCGTTTTTGAGCACGTCAGTAGGTACAAACAAACTTCAAACTTCAAACATCAAACAAATATTGCTCGTTTAATAGAATAGGATTTTGATTCGATAATTCTAAATCATAATTGTGTAGTGTTTGTGCGTATGGTTTCCAATCAATAAAATATAGTGAATATATTAAAGAAATATAGCTAGTTAGTTATTTTATAGCTCAAATAATACATCTTTTTAAGTACCTAATTTAATACCATAACAATAGTGTATTTGAAAGAACTAAAATGCGAAGCGCTCGTGGCGTATCTTGATTGGACGTTCTTGATTGATCGTTAAAGTTAAGCAGTGTTGTGCGCGGTTACTTGAAGGATGGGTGACCGCAAGTGGTATTAAGAGCTGAGGTAACCTATCAATCTTTCGAAAAACGATACACCGAATTTTGAAATCCATAAAACGTTTGATAGAAACTCGAAATCCAGATACTATGTTTTACATAATTTTATAACTCCGATAAAACGTTTCACAGAAGTCTCATTTGACAGAAACACTAATGCCAGATTATCAGTTCGTTTTTTTTTCATTCGACAACAATATCCTTATACCTTATTTTAAAAGACAGAAGTAACGCTTACCAGAAAATTTCCAGCCATATAAAACCTTTTCCATCTTGGGTTGGATTTAGTATTAAGAAGCAGGATTTTGAGGGGGGCGGTGAGGGGGGGAGGTGAGGGGTGGTTCCCCCTCCCCTCCATCCTATTACAAGGTAACGCACCGTTCTGGAGATAATCAAATTATTGTAACCTAACCTAACCTTTTTTTTTTATCTAACCTAACCTACACGGGGCAACCGACACGGGGCACCCTGTAGGTTAGGTTAGGTTTGTTTATAAAAAAGCGAACGAAGCGAGCCTACCCACAAAATCTGGTCGCATAAACCCTCATAACATCTAAAAAAGAAACTAAATCAGATCCGACACGGGGCACCCTGTAGGTAAGGTTAGGTTTGTACCTATATAAAAAAGCGAGCAAAGTGAGCCCACCCACAAAATCTGGTCGCACAAACCCCCATAACATCTAAAAGAGAAACTAAATCAGATCCGACACGGAGCACCCTGTAGGTTAGGTTAGGTTTGTATATAAAAAAGCGAGCGAAGCGAGCCTACCCACAAAATCTGGTCGCACAAACCCCATAACATCTAAAAGAGAAACTAAATCAGATCCGACACAGGGCATCCTGTAGGTTAGGTTAGGTTTGTATATAAAAAAGCGAGCGAAGCGAGCTCACCCACAAAATCTGCTCGCATAAACCCCCATAACATCTAAATGAGAAACTAAATCAGATCCGACACAGGGCATCCTGTAGGTTAGGTTAGGTTTGTATATAAAAAAGCGAGCGAAGCAACCCTTTCTAAAAAAAAAAAAAAAGGTTTGGTTAGGTTACAATAATTTGATTTTCTCAAGAACGGTGCGTTACCTTGTAATGGGAGTGGTACCAGGGGGGCGGGGGATCTCCCCCCCGAAATACTGTTAGGTACCAAATACTAAATTTTTACCAATTTTTACCAGTTTGTATTTGAAAACAATAATTTGATTATCTCCAGCACGGTGCGTTACCTTGTAATGGGAGTGGTACCAGGGGGGAGGGGGAACCCCCTCTCCCCCTCCTACCCCCCACCCCCCCCAAAATCCTGCTTCTTAATACTAAATTTATACCCGAAACGTTTTTAGGTTATTATCGGTCTCAAAACCGAATCTGCCCACCCCGATTTCCACGTAGTCTTGTCTGTCCTACCCTAGAGTGTTTTTATGAACTCGGAGGCGCGAAGGGAGATGCAGCCCCCGCCCGCTGTGAAAAAACGCGGCACCAGCACGAGCTGGAGCGGCTGAGGCTGGTCGCCGCCGAAGGTGGCGACCAAACAGCCGAAGCTGCGAAGGCTCGTGCTGATGCCGCGTTTTGTTACGCAAGGGCGGAGGGGCTGCACTTCCCGAAGCGCCGGAGCCGTCACAAATTCGAAATGGATGGAAGATTTAGGTTAAACTTTGATAATTTGCCAAAAGTGTTTTGTGAGGTTACTTAACCATCTAGCACGAAATTAGTTAGGAAATGTTAAAGGTAATAAAAAAAAAGTAACTAGGGACAATATTTAATAGATATCTACCTACAGTACTTCAAGCTACATAATGGACATCGGTCATTTAATTTTATGGTACCTAGTATTTATAACGCTCTGAATTATTACTAGAAAGATTGAATACATAATTTTGTAATAGGTCTTTCCTGAACCATGATTTTTCGGGATCACAAAATATCTGGAAAACAAATTATATGGAAAACAAACATGCGGTAAAGTGAATTATCTGGATGTTAAAATTTCTGGAAAATGTTTAGATGTATTTTGTATTTCTGTCTTGTAAAAAAAAAACAAATGAAAATCTGGCTTAAGAATTTATGGAATTCGAATTCCTGTATTATGAAAAAAAAAGAAATCAAAAATCTGTCAAACGTTCCTATGGATTTCAAAAATCTGTCTTGTAATTTTCGTGACATAAATACGTAACCAAGAGCTGATCGCTTACGTGCTTCGGAGGGCACGATAATTGTCAGTCCCGGCTTGTAAGCCGTTAAGCCATGACGGAGGCCTTTAGGCGGCCTAAAAACTCCGTCACCAGAGTTGGCCACTTGCTCAAACGAACTTACTTAACGAACTAACGGAACTTTATCACGTAGTAAAATTATATAAGTGTAGACTCTGTTCTGTGTTTAGTCTATGCAGCTCTGAGCCACAAGGGCTCTGGTACAAATGAGCTCTACGGATCTCTAGGTAGATATTTTTAGAATGAAAGCATTAAAATACGACCAAGATAGATATTTTTTTACTTGTTACAGTTCAACGACCTTATGGAATGCGATTGATTGGCTGCTTGAAAAAAGGTGCAAGTTTCATTTAGGGGCAAGTCAAAACTTAACTTGGAAACATTGAAATGAGCGTCGTTCTCTCTCTTAATTTAAATAAACACTTCAATTTATGGCATCAAGTTTAAATAACTATTTTACAATGACCTACTGAAATAGAAGAGGAAGGGGATAGTGGGTTTTTCTCACTCTATAACCGAGCAGCCCGACTGGGGAAGTACCTCCGCCTTACAGAATATCGCAGCCAAAAAACATCATTCTTCTCGAATGGTGTTGTGTTCCTGTGATGAGTAAGGTTGCCAGAGCTCTGCGAGGAAGCGCTGCGGTGACAACTGGTGGACCAGTCTTGTCTATTGTGTTGTCGGCGCAGTGATTCCTCTTATAGAGAGTCAGCAGCGCGAGTGTGACTCCTCTGGTGTCGCAGGCGTCCGTAGGCTACTGTAACTGCTTACCATCAGGTGGGCCGTATGCTTGTCTGCTTCGTAGTATATAAAAAAAAGAAAATAGTAAGTAACAAAAACTATTTCATTTCTAATTTTTCTTTGACTAAAATGCTTTGTTGCTGTCAAAATACGAACTGATACTTCATTATTCAATATCAAATACATACTTAATTAAAGTACTAAAGACAAACTTCAAAGGGTACTATCTACGTCAATAACAAAAGCCCTCATCTTGAATCTCGTTAAGATTTCATCGAACAAACACTAAAATCAATGAGTAACTGATCAGGTGGAAGCAAGTCATTAAATTAAATCAATAAATGGATAATGAGTCTGGGGATTTTCCTTTCATCTTTCGTTTAAATTTTAAGGACTGGAGCCATACCATGAACTCTTAGAGCAATGTTAAAACAAGCTTAAAACACTACTGCTTTAGAAATGAAATTCGTTGTCATGTTTTAAGCTTGTTTTAACATTGCGAGTTCATGGTACGGCTACAGTTTATATCTACAAGACATTGTGCGTAACAGACACGTAGGCCTCTATTAATAAACTCCGCTCAACTTCTGTCAACTTCTGTCAAACCACGGATTTAACTATTGCCATCCTCTTTTGTTAGACAGTGACAAATAAGGATGGCAATAGTTAAATCCGTGGTTTCAAGACAAGGTTTCAACAAGATGAGCGGAGTTTATTAATAGAGACACGTAGCGTGCCAGACATCGACAGACGACGCGGCGATTGTCGCTGTTGACAACGACGATAATGGGCGTTTCCCCTTGACGGCATGGCACGGCAATGGCAATGGCAACGGCAACGGCAACGGCAACGGTGGCGGCACGGCAATCGGGGTCGCAAAAATGTATGAATATAATATAGCACGTCTTTCCACTTGCCGGCGCCGGCGACGGCACGGCGTTGACTCCCACCGGTGCCGTCACCGGCACCGGCACGGCAAGCTGCCAGCCGGTAAAACTGGTGCTTTATAATTACGTAGCCGTGTCCGTGTGTGTGCATGATCTATCAAGAACGTCGGCTGGATTCGACCAAACTGGATTAAGTTTTTACTCGAGAGTAAACTACTGTTTGTTTGAATATTTTGACATTGTAAAGTTGACACCTTATAACCAGGATAATTTGTATGCACATAATAATGTTCGGTTGCGCTTTCTAAACAATTGTATTTCGAATTATGTCGGCTAGTTACTCTGGAGTACTTTTGGTGGAGTCCAGCCTATGTCACGAGGGTTATTAAGCGCTCGAGTAGGAATTTAATGTAACTTCTACACTAGATAACTAATTCCAACCAATCATAATCTTCCATACGAAAACAACTAAAAATAAATGGCCCTGATTCCTAAACGCCACGAAAGTAAGAAATTAGTTACTTTCCATTCGACATTATCTGAAGCGAGACTCCATCCGTATTTCAAAAGATATTGGCGATTGAGCTCACATTGAAGTGAAGCCGTTTAGATAGCAGCAACTTTATGCCACAGAGTAAATTTCAGCTGGGTTAGTTCGAAAATATTTTCTCTTAACTTTAAAAATGGTAGAAGCTATTGATAGAAATCAATAGATTCGTCGCTAGCTTAATACGAAAATTTTCATCATCATCATCTCAGTCCATTTCCACCCACTCTTGGGTATTACGTTTTCCTTTATCACGCCATTCTCTTCGATCCCTCACGACTCTCATACACTGATTCCCAACCACGTTTACAATGTCATTGGACCATCGGGCGGGTGGTCTGCCTCTTGGCCGTTGAGCATCCCGGGGCCACCATTCAGTTATAGCCTTTGTCCATCTTCCATCGTCCCTTCTGGCCAAGTGTCCCGCCCATCTCCACTTTAGTCTCGTGATCCGCATACCTAAGTCCACGACTTTTGTACGACGTCGAATTTTGACTTTAAGTATTTTTTTTATTGTATTGTAGATACCCATTTGTTTAGCCAAAATATCACCTGATGGTAAGCGACGATGTGGCTGACGTTGGTTCACAAAGGTTTAGAAGACACCTATTCACTCTTGACTTGAAGAGACCCAGGTTATAGTTATACCCAGGTTTTAGTATGTGATCGAGGAGTGAGATTCCGAGCATGGCGCGCTCCATTGCCCGTTGTGATACTCCTATGCGTGTATTCCTTAGTGAGGGGTCTTTGCCAGCTGTTTGTTCTCAGCTATGACATCTCAGTAGGAATTTGTTATGAAACTGGAGCTGTTTTGCGAGACAAATTGACTAGCAACGTCGAATATTTCAAAGATATTGTTATAGTCTCGTAAAAGTACTTATACGGCTAAAGTACTTGTAGTTATTGAGTTGAAATATCAAAGTCATAGAGATTGGAGAATATTGTCAGATGTCGTTATAGACTTCGAGTAAAGTCTCAAGTAAGTATACTATTAGATTAGGTTAGTACATGTTCTAGCCCTAGGTTGTTGAGGCAGAGACTGGTATTTCTACCGATGACGTCATCCGCAGTGAACGCGCCATTCAGATCTCGATCGTTTTGTTGAGGTATTAATCCTCTTTTTTTCTTTTGACGACTTTGACGAGACTCACATTGTTCGACTGGCTCCACACTGGAGCTTGACTATTTCGATTTTAAGCGGATGAATCACCGAAATGCTAGGCCCCATACCGTGTTTGTTGCCCTGATTCTTCACGGTCTTTGTCACGAAGGAACAGGAGTAGAATCACCTAGCTAGACGATTCAAAGTTGACTGGCCTATTAGCTCAGTTGGTAGTAGCTCTGCCTTCTGCGCTGTAGGTCGTGGGTTCGATTCCCATCCAAGACAAACATTTGTGTGATGAACATAGATGTTTGTTCTGTGTCTGTCTGTTCTAAAGTATTATAAGTATGTATTTACAAACATATAAGTATTCTATCAGTTATCTGGTTCCCATAGTACAAGCTTTGCTTAGTTTAGGGCTAGATGGCGCTGCGTGAAATGTCCAGCAATAAAAAAAAAAGTAATACACCAGTGATCCTATTGAATAATGAATCTGAATTTGATTTTGACTTTGAGATTCTAATTCTTTATCGCTAAGTTCTCGTTTCATTATCTCCTAATAAGGTCATAAAGGACACATCCGCCTGATTCCACATTTGTCAGATCATTTAATTTTTCCATATAAGGCTTGTTTCACTCTTCAGCGTGTCGCCGGTCGCGTCCGCGAGTTGACCATTCACAGCACATTTCTCTGTGCTGTAATTGGTCAAAATTAATTTCTCTGTGCTGTGAATGGTCAACTCGCAGACGCGACCGGCGACACGCTGAAGAGTGAAACAAGCCTTAGTTAGATTTCGTATCCGTTCGAATCCCGTCGGAATCGCAAATTTTTCTAAAACTTTTTATTTTCAAAAGAATCAAGTAATTGCCTAGAATTAATCATTCCCCCTCTAATTTTAATTTAAACTTCCTAATTTCTTTGTTGTTTGCTCGAATGAAATAAAATTATAATTTAAAACTTGCAAAAGTCCTCAAAAGATACACGCTATTACTCTTCAGATCAAATTAGGCATAATAATTTTAATATCTCCAAACTCTACGAAGTTGTATTTCATTACCACCGAATTTATCTTTGAGCATAAAAGTTTTATTAATTTTAAACCTGGAGGATATAGAGTTATAATATTATAGAGAGGCAGTGGTATGAACTTAACTTACGTATGAACTATTAATTTTAATTATTAGCTATGACGCTGCTGGAGTAAATGCTGAGGGGTAGCCTTATTTTCTTGTCACTGTAATGGCATTTCTGATTTGTGTTGTATGTATCGTAGTAACGAAAATATTTTTTCTATTTCTATTTAATTTTTAATTCACACAGCTTGTACAGTAAAACCAGAAAAAGAATGCGTTTACAAAAACCATTGACGAAAAGTCATTTGGAAATAAAAATTACTCATAATTTCAACTTTATCGCAAACAAATAAATCAAAAATCAAAATCAAAATCAAATATCATTTATTCAGTAGGACCGTTATGACCACTTTGAATCGTCTTAAGAGCTAGGTGATTCTACTCCTGTTCTTTCGCGACCAACACCGTGAAGAATCAGGGCAACAAACACGGTATGGGGCCTAGCTTTCTTTTCGGTGATCCATCCGCTTAAAATCTAAATAGTCAAGTTCCAGTGTGGAGCCAGTCGAACAATGTGAGTCTCGTCAAAGTCGTCAAAAGAAAAAAAGGAGGATTAATACATCAACAAAAATTCGCCCGGCATCACACGCTACACTTGGCTAATAATAATAATAAATATCAATGTCATTTTTAAGAAAAGCAAATTACCGCTAGAACTGCTGTCGCATTCTGTTTTGTGGAATCATACACTGCTGTCGGACGTATTCAGAAAACACGAGATTAACCGAGATCCAATCTAGAGCTTGAAGTACTGGACTAAGCAAAGCTTGTACCATTAGAACCAGACAGTTGATGGAATATTTATAAACTACTAGCTTCCGCCCGCGGCTTTACTCGCGTGGTACCCTAATAAAAAGTTGCCTTTATCCTATTATTATCTATCTATATTTTAACTTTTAGGCAAATCGGTTCAGTGGTTGTCGTGTTAAAGAGGACCAAACATACATCCAAACATCCAAACTTTTGCATTTATAATATTAGTGTGAAAAGTAATAAATAAACTAATTTAGTTGATTGGTAGTAAATAATTTGACAGTCAGTAACTCCCGTCCTCACTTGACTTTAATTGCTCTCAGAAAATTTACGTTCTCAGTGAAATAAACATTTTTTAATGGGTCCTTTAAAGTTATTTAATATCGGGTAGCGATTAAAAAACTCATTTCAGAAGTAAAACAGAGGTTCGGAACTTAATCGGGATCCGGTCAATGAGATTTTATCAGTAGAGACGTTATACTCTTAGGAAAGCTCTAAAATTCGGCAAAGTTTTGCTAAAGCTACTAGATGCTAGATACTAGATACTAGATACTAGTGACAATGTTGAGATGGAGTAGGCTTGCCCAGCACCTGCACCATCCTCTCAGCTTAACCGGCCATATCCACAGGAAAAACATGGTCGATACGTGTGGGGCTGACTAAGCCGCGGGTTTCCTCACGATGTTTTCCTTCACCGTTTAGAGCTCGTTTAATGCGCATATAAATTTTTCGAAACGCAAAATCCATTGATGCACTGCCAGGATTTGAAACCACGACCTTCGGATCGAAAGTCGAGGTACTATACCCCTCTGGCCAACACGGCTCAATAGCTACTAAGGTAGGATATAAGAAGCTTTGTTTAAAATCAACCAAGAAAACTAATAAATACAGGAGATCTATAAAACCCCGTTGTCAGAAAGGGATAAATTATGTGCGAGCTGCGTGTAAATGCGTGTAACATCGGAGCAAAACAAAGTGCGACTGAGTTGACTCAAGCTAGTTAGCTTGACTTTTGTTCGCCACGCAGGGCGGGGTATAACGGATCTACCTCAGTTTATATAGAAGATCATTGGATCCGGTAGATTAAAATTTACTCTTAATTTTTTAAGAACAAAGGGAAGCTTAGAAAACTTTAAGCAGTATTTATAGTACAATTCGAATGTTTACTTAAAAAACTTGATAAATTAATTGATTTTGAAGATAAAAAAAAGTAATTCGTATGAGCTAGTCCAACTCTGGTGACGGAGCTTTTAGGTCGCCTAAAACGCCTCCATCATGGCTTAATGACTTAAACGGGACTGACAATTTAACGTGCCCTACGTGCCCAACGAAGCACGGAAGCGCTAGACCAGATCCAGACCCAAGACTTTTTGCAGATCATACAAACATTTGTCTCGGGACGGGGATCGACCGCAACCTCCTGCGTCTCAGGCGGGCCTTTACCGACTGCGCTACAGAAGTCGTCTGCTTTGCTAGCTCATACCAATGATCTTCGATATAAACTGAGGCAGATGCGTTGTACCCCACATTGCGTGGCAAACAAAACTCAAGCTCTGTCTTGCTCCGATGTTACACGCATTTACACGCAGCACTCACATAATTTATCTCTTTCTCACAACAGGGTTGGTAGTATCTCATTGGCTCATCTACTCACTCACTTAGTAGGTACCTCATTGACATAGAGTGGCAAGGAAGAACCAGTGACAAGATAAGCAAGTTCTGCGCTACCTCAAGATAGTTACTGCAAAAGCAGTAACTCAACTCAAACAATAACAATACCCCCCTTGAGCTCAATATTTGCTCAACAATTTCAAACTGGCAGTCAACTTCGCGATTTCATCTTGCGATGAGCTGGTTCGACTCCCAGGAGGGCGCTGCCAATTTGTAGTTGGGGTAGTTTTAAAGGGTTGTAGACAGAAGTGGTGTAAAATGCTTAGCGGTTTCAACAAAGTTTGTTTTAGATTTATTTCAAAATTTGTTTTTATCTGTCTAAAATTGTGCTTAACAAATGTATCTTAACTTTATGTATCTCTTGTTACATTAAGATAGAAAGTAGGTACTTTAGATTAGCTACAAATACCTACTGATCTGCAGTGCTATTTCGACTCACACGTAAAGTCGCTAACTCGGATTTCTTCCTACAAATTGTTTTTTTACGAACAATATTAAAGTTATATAATACTGAATTACTTTGAATATTTTACACAATATAAAGGTCTATCACTTTTTTCAACCATCTTCTACAATTTCAAAGTATTCGTCGTAAAAAATCAATTTTCGTAGGAAGTAATCCAAGTTAGCGACTTTACGTGTGAATCAAAATAGCCCTGCTGATCAGTAGGTATTTCGTTTGTCACGTGCACGTACCACTCCAACCATTTACTAAAAAACTTCAATAAAGATATGAATGTGAATCCCCGTGTGTTATGGATAAATTATAATGGATGTCTATCATCCATAATGCTATAGTCGAGGGCTTGATTAATTAACCTAATTACAAAGTCAATAAGTACGGTACAACTTGCCGAGTACCAACTTTAATCTAAGCTGCAAATGTTAGCTTCGTTTATGAATGTCAACTGTTTGGTTAAGGTTTGGTTTCTATAAAAGCGGTTTAAGAGGCCTGCGACAGGTGAATTTCCATAAAAACGTAATACCGAAATCATTTAAAATTTAAGCATATTTTTATCAGTTTATGTTGTTAGATTAAGAGAGTAGGTATTTATCTAGGTTCCTGTTAAACTTTTGTTCCGAAAAACTTACCTAAAAAGAAATGTTAGCAAATTGAATTAAAATTGTTGTACACCAAAAATGGCACTTTTTCTTTTTATTTGTTCTATAGTAAGTTTTTTGGAACAAAAGTGTAACAGGAACCTAGATAAATACTGCCTTTATCCAAATAATAACAAAGTGATAAAAATATGCTCAAATTTTAAATTATTTTGGTAGGTAGGATTAGCTATGATTTTGCAGTCAAATAACATGTTCTAAATAAATGAAATTAATAATTTATTTTTCTAGGTACGTAGATACGTTTGCCGGTCCCTTAATTTGGTATTATTTCTTTTAGAATTTCCGCGCTTATGGTGGATCAAATCAGCCGAATAAGTCTGAACGTAAAATCAGCCGCAACTCTATCCCTATCAATTGGCAATCTTTAAAATGAGCAATGGTGTATTTTCGTGTATGTAGTAGAGCCCAAGTTTTTGCATGCGATGTAAGTGAGTCACTTATCTTCCCCTTTTGAAAACATCATTGGGTTAAACAATGCTCAAAATTCGCCCTGTCACTATTCGTTACTATCTAACAATAGAGGATGGCAATAGTTTTAACGGTGTCTCAATTTTGACAAAGGTTGAGTAGTTTATAAGTTAGGATTGTGTTTAGACAGAGCTCAAAATAACACATAAAAAAAATAAAAATACAAAACTCCAGTTATAAACCAGGACTTGAACTCGTGGCTCTACAACGTAAGTCAAGGCACTCAGCCGCTAGACCAACACAGCTTAGCATCTTCAGTCGAAAGTAATGACTGTCATTGTATCAGACCAGGGTCTTAGCCAAGTAAAGATGTACATGAAGCTGTGAGCTCGGATTTGAAATTGTAATGGCTTACTTGACCTACATTCATGAACTGCCTTGGAAACTCAACTTTAGTTAGGGATATTGTTTCATAAAAAACATGTATCTACAAAGGTCAAGTAACAGGTATTATATAAAGTACCTACTAGCGGACGCCCACTGCTTCGCCTGCGTGGACTACTATTTTTGATCCCACGAGAACCGTTTTGTCCGGGATAAAAAGTAGCCTATATCCTATTCCCGGTCATTGTCCTTCTATATTTTAAATTTCAGGCAATTCTGTTCTGTGATTGAATTAATCAATCCATCAAAATTAATCAATCAAGTTTATTTGACTCCAAAACTATACCTAGTACAAAAGGTGCTTAAATACTATAAACAAATAAATATCAATGTCATTTTTAGGAAAAGCAAATTAGTTGCAAGCCGTGCGAGATGCGCACTTCTGTTGCATTCTGTTTTGTGGAATCATACACTGCTGCCGGACATATTCGGAAAACACGAAAATAACCGAGGTCCAACATAAAGCTTGAAGTACTGTACTTCAGTTAATTCCATTCAAAACGTACTCGCAACTTACTGTCACCTCAGATGACATGTCTTGGGAAAAATTTAATATTTCAATGTGCATTTTTCGTTTGGGTGTCCCAAAAGAATTAGAGTTAGAATGGAAGTGACAACTGACACTTACTGATTGGATGCATTTTTATTATCATAAAAGTTTTATGGAAACTTTTAACCTACAATTTTTACCTAAATCTTGTTTATATTTACAGAAACCAGTATAATTTTTGAGATTTTTCGAGTATCAATCTTAAAAAACGTATTTAAGTATATCACAGTCATGTAGTTCCCATAACACCAGCTTACTTTGGGCTGTGCTGTGTGAAATTATTATAAATTTATTATAAACACAAAAATAATGTAGGTACTTATAATTGTCTGTCGCTGAAAAACTCAGACATTCGAGCAGAGTTAGCCGCTAGTGCTGCCCTCCTAACGAAGAGCGCGATAAATTGAGTTTTGGCGGGGACTAAAATCAAGTCTTCATTACATGTAATTAAGACTTGATTTTGGTTTTTGCCAAGAGTCGAGTTACTGCGCTCTTCCTTAGGAGGGCAGAGTGCATACTAACATACATTAAACATAATCAATTTACACTGTTTGCCCAAATTATCTAATTTTCTAAGCAAACAGTTCCTTTATGTATATAACGTTAACAAAATCATTAATTCAATACAAGCTTGACGCAGTTTTTCAATAATGATTAAAGTTCCAACACTGTTCACGTTTGTCTCCAGTGAATACTTAGTATCGCTTATAACCTAGGAACTAACTTCGAGCTAACTTAACATTGCAGTGTTACGACAGTTGGAAACTTCAATCTACCGAGTATACAATCGAAGATACCAACATATCGATGTACTAGTTTAATCAAAAACTTTCTGTCCCAGGACACACAATTCTGAACTTGATAAAATCTGTCGTTTCTAGTGCAACTTCTTGGTAAGGATGCACGGGCGATAATAGTTGCTCAATTTTGGGCAACACAAAAACAGCATGAATTTTAAGAGATTTTTTATTTTATTTTAAAATGCTGCCCAAAAATTTTACATTAACAAGATTTTTAAATACTGGTGAACACTTCATACAATCATTAACTAAGCAAAACTTGTTACCTATTTAAAAATCAGACAAATAATGAAATACATAAATACGTATTTTCTATATTACTTAAACACTTTTTAATTGACTTTATTGATCAGAATATTCTTTACAATATAGTGACAAAAACTTATATCCTGCTGTCTTCTCGTAATTCAGTTCCGTGATAGCCAACGCCAAAATTTTACACTGGTCGCTGAAGGTGTCAAGACAGTCAACGCGAACATTATGTATTTAATTTTATCTTGAATCTTGAATTGAATAATGAATCTGTAATCTTAATTTTATGGGCTATAAGTCTGAAATAAACAATTTTTATTTTTATTTTATTTTATTATACATTGGTCGCTGAAGCTGTCAAGATTGTCGCGGCATCACTTGTGTGATCTGCCTCATTGTTGCCTCACTATCTCAAAGGGTGAACTAATTTTCAGAAATAATTTTCCACTTGACAAATACCTAATAATTACTTTGCAAAAAACAATCTCTTTGACTAAGTTAATTTGTTGTAGTATTTATTTATTTATAAGTCGCCTTAGACCTTTAGGCGGCCTAAAAACTCCGTCACAAGAGTTGGCCATGCGAACTTACTTTTTACCACGTCGCCAGGCGACAATTTCTGAAATAGATCGCCCGTGTGCCACCTTTATCAAACTTCAGACACGTCGCGTTTCCAATGCATAGAGATGTCACTTCCATCCGCTTTATATCTCAACTTTAAAATGGAAAATGGACTTTTTGAGAGAATATCTTGACTGGAAATGTGACGAGGATTTTGACAAATTACTTTTTGAAAACCTTTCGAATAACTCTTCTGCATTTTTTTTTTGAAAAATCGTATCAAATCAAAGGCTATTTCGTTACTAAATTTTACAAATGTGAAAACCTAATGCCAGCCATACACGATCAAGTTCATCGTCAAGTTTGCAGCGGGCTTGATGCGGCGTCCAGTAAACTTAACGGTGTATTGCTATGGGTGTGCATGACAAGTCTACTTGAAGCGAATTCTGCCGACTTGATCAAGTTTGCAGCGTCATGTAAACTTGAAGATGTGTGTGAACGTTCAAGTATGCATGACGGTTGGTCAACGCGTCCTCGTCCGTCACTGGTGACGCCATGGCTTCGACTGGCTGCGCTATCAAGCAAACTTGTCGGTAAACTTGATCGTGTATGTTCTATATGAATGAACTGCAAACTGGACGCCGCATCAAGTCCGCTGCAAACTTGACGGTGAACTTGATCGTGTATTTCCGCTAAATGCGATGTCACTAGAATATGAACACTTTTGAATAGAACAGTTAAATAACACTCGTACTTACCTACCTACTGGCTAGTTGAGTTCATGTTGTATTATTCCTGTTTTAATTACCTTTGTTTTGTACACTAGTTGAAACAAATGTTTTGTTTGGTGCTTCTAATATATAGTTGAGTTTGTATTTTAGTTTCAACATTAAAATTGGGTACCGAGTCTGACAAACTTTTATCATATTAATTAGTTCAATTATAATTAACAGTTTATTTTGTTGAAAGGGTTAATTCATAGTCTGACTTAAAATATGTAAAATTTGTGATTTGTGTAATCCTACTAATATTATAAATGCGAAAGTTTGTGAGGATGTCTGGATGTATAGATGTATGGACGTTTATTACTCTTTCACGCAAAAACTACTGAACAGATTTTAATGAAACTTGGAATGTACATAGTTTCTTATCTGAAATAATACATAGGCTATTTTTTATCCAGGTAGGTACCATGCGAGCGAAGCCGCAGGTGGAAGCTAGTATTTCAATAGTAAGTAAGTTCGTATGAGCAAGTGGCCAACTCTGGTGACGGAGTTTTTAGGCCGCCTAAAGGCCTCCGTCATGGCTTAACGACTTACAAGTCGGGCCCGACAATGTAACGTGCCCTCCGAAACACGGAAGCGCTCAGCTCGTAATACCACTTGCGGTCACCCATGCGGTCAATTTAACAATGATTCAGGAAATGTTTTTCTCATATTGAAAAGTTTTATGGTTATGGACACGGGATTTTATCGCGTAATTTACCTTATTTATCCCGACGTTTCGGCTATGTTACAATAGCCGTGGTCGCGGGTAGACTGTTTTTCTCATGTCATTAAAAGTAGTTGAACCTTAAAAATATATAATATTTTGAAACCACTAAGGCTGGATTCGACCAAAGTCATCTTACTCCAGAGTAACTAGCCGACATAATTTGAAATACAATTGTTTAGAAAGCGCAACCGAACATTATTATGTTCATACAAATTATCCTGGTTATAAGGTGTCAACTTTACCATGTCAATATATTTAAACCAACAGTAGTTTACTCTCGAGTTAAAACTTAATCCAGTTTGGTCCAATCCAGCCTAAGGCGGGTTATAATTTAGTTTTAAAATGATTACCAGTGTATCCGAAAACATAAAAATCCCCTGGTTTCATCGCCAGATGGAATGACAGCCAGATGGCACTGTAACGAACCCTGACAGCTGTCAGGCGCCCTCGGTACTTTATTAGAGCTGTCAGCTCTTAAAGTTCCAGTAAATTTGCTTCGCTGATACATATTGGACGGTTTTGGAATTTACTCGCATATTTTGTAGCAAAAACACGCTTGTTTGGTTATAGAAGAATACACGAGAATTTGTAGCGTAATTTACCCTAGGTTATATTGGAAATTTGTCGCGTATTATTACATTATTTTGTACATTATTTATTACCTTATTTTGTTTATTATAATTTCAAAAGTCGGCCCGCGGTGCTCGCGAAAAGTTATGGAATGGTATTGTTTAGTTATAACCTTAATTCTGAAAACGATAAAATGTGTCATACACGAAATTTTTGCTGCTAACCGTGGATCGCGAACCGCGAATCAGGGCAATAAGCCCTGGGTGCCGATTCTACTACCAAACTTTTTATAAACCACAAGCAAAACGTCAACTAAACCATACATTTTCGTCTGTTTCCTATTCTACTAATGACCAACGACTCTGTTTTGATGACATTTTAGCTATGGTTTGAACTTTGGCGGAAAAATTTTTTGAAAAAGCCATTCTACTATTCACCAAATGGCTGACATTTAAGAGAACGAAACAAAACGCAGCGGAATGTTTGACGTTGTCATTTAGTAGAATTGCCCTGCTGGTTATCATAGTTTTATGTAACTAGCTGCTGTCCGCGGCTTCATCTAGTAAAGATGTAAAGGCCTTAAATGATTAGTGGTGATTCTGAAAGTCTATTGTAGTAACGTGCTTACAAAGTGTCTGAGCCCATGAAACTAAAACCTATCATCTAGTTGGACCTAGTTCGTAAATGTACTAAGTTCCCAACTCAATATAAGGTTTATCGTACGTCCATAGAGCGTACTAAACAGCTACTTCATAATGCTGCGCAAAGTCGTTCACTGATGAAAAGAAAAGAGAGATAATTTTCTTTAGTGTATCTTTCTTCTAGTTTAAAAAGTTCAAAAAGCGCTCGTGGCGTAGCTTGCTTAGACGTTTTTGATTGATCGTTGAAGTTAAGCATCGTTGTGCGCGGTCACAATTTGTATGGGTGGTATTACGAGCTGAACGCTTCCGTGCTTCGGAGGGCACGTTAAATTGTCGGTCCCGGCTTGTAAGTCGTTAAGCCATGACGGAGGCCTTTAGGCAGCCTAAAAACTCCGTCACCAGAGTTGGCCACTTGCTCATACGAGCTTACTTACTTTTTCTAGTTCACTTTTCACTTGTAGTCAGTTGTCGGTTGGTGAAAGAGAAAAGTCTGCTAAAATTTCAAATATACGCTCAAAATTTTCCTTCAAAATAAATTATACTTTATTTTGTTAGTCATGAGCCTCACAATTATATTGCTGCAAACAAACGATCGTCTCTTTCTGAGGACTATTGCCTTTCGCTTTCACTTCACTCATTTCGTTTGAACGAATTCTTTAAAAACTTCATTCGGGAAGAATAATGTTATTTGGCTGCGATATTCTGTTTAACGCTACTTATTATAAAGGCGAAAGTCCGTGTTGTCGTGTGTGTGTAAATTTTTGTTACCACGTACCTATCCCCATAACTTAAAGACCCCATAACTGAAAGCTGAAATAAATAATTTGAATTGAATTGAACTGAATACCTAACTACTTCACCGATTTTGATGAAATTTGGAATGTAGATAGTTTAGGTTCTGGAATAACATAGTCTACTTTTTATCCCGGAAAAAGGTATGGTTCCCGTGGGATAAAAAAATTGTACACGCGGGCAAAGACGCGGGCGTTCGCTAGTATTTTAGTAATATTGAAATGACCCAGCTGCATGAAACTCCACTGCGTCAGGTATTTAGGCTTGTGTTACGCGGGAATTCAGCTACGAAGGTCAGGCGAAAGGTGAGACTAATCTAGACTAAACTAGATCTAGGTCCCATCTTCGTCGAGGTCACTCCGAAATATCTAGCGCTTGTGTGTAACTTCATTTATGATCTAAAATGTTTTGTTTACTAAGATGGGTGACCGCTCTTGATAACCCCATTGTTTATATTTAGCTGTCAATTTAGAGCTTTACCGGGATAAAAAATACTAAAACGCTACTTAGTTTAAGTGGGGCTTATCACTGACATTAACTGCAGGCAGTCTCACACGTATTGACCATGTCTTTCTTGTGGATATGGCCGGTAAGGCTGAGAGGATGGTGTAAGTGCTGGCCAAGCCTACTCCATCTCAAACAATGTCCCAGGCACTACAGTATCCCATTAAGAGTAGGCAAAGATTGTCTCCTGACACTGTATAAATCATCTAGTAAAGATGTAAAGGCCTAAGTTAGTTTAGTTTAGTTAACTGCAGGCTGATTGTCAAACTTGTCTCAAACCTCAAATTGTTCTCAAACTGACAAAATAATCGAGTAGGTATCTTTTGTCGCGTTCGGGCTCGTTGAGAGAGTGACGGAGCTACTTGTCGTGGTCACTGAACAGTCATATTTGACAGATTGAGACCGATTTTGGTCGCTATCAAAGATAGACAATCAGGGGCAGATATTAACTGTCATTTTTGTAATTATGATTCTGAAGAGTAAGAATGTCTGAAATAGATACTTTACTCACCGCAGGAACACAACATCATTCGAGAAGAATGATGTTATTTGGCTGATATTCTGTTTAATCAGTCAGGTCATCACTTACCTGTAACAAAACAAAATAGATGGATTAGAAATGTATTTTAATTTTTGAGAGTAGACTAGTTATGTCAAAAAGATTATTCTAAGGCTGGATTCGACCAAAAGTCATTTTACTGCAGAGTAACTAGCAGACTTAATTCGAAATACAATAGGGGTGTTTCATAATTTTGAAAAATGGTACTACAATGTTCAGAAGTTGCTTCTGATTGCTAAAAATAATATATTTCACAATAACTAATGAGATTTACAGAAAAATAAAACTTTTAAGTTTAATATTTAAAATTCACGCCAAAACGCTTCAATATGTCATGGCGTCTCCTGTGACGTCATCACTGTCACAGCCTTATGTAACCAATACGTACAAAGTGATGTTGGTGAACAATTTTCTAAATAAATTCATTTTAATTGTGAATTCCAAAGGATATAAGTGGTGTGTAGTGCCTAAGTGCGACAATAATTCGAAATAGACACCTGAAAAATTGTATAAAAACGTTTCACGGAACAAAACTATCTGTAAAAAGTGGTTTAAGTACTCTTGCACGGCGGATCTAAAACAAAGAAATATATTATGTAGGTACTTAGTAAGCCTGCTAAAGGAACAAAGTTATTAACATTATATTTTTTAACAACAAACAACAAATTTAGTTTCCAATATAGCTTATTTTCGAGATTAATACCTAAGTAGAAGGTATGTATGAAAAAATCTTTATTGTGCTTTTAAATTGATTTTATGGAAAAAACTTTTCTTATTATTTATTATAATATGTCTATTTACGCGGAAGCCTTCACATTTCTGAATTCTGCCGAACAAAAATCATTGTTTGTTCTCAGAAACTCTCCCAACATTAGAACATCCACTATAGGCAAATTAGACGAATTTGCCGTGGTAAATCTTGGTTCCACTATTGTATCTTTTGAGAAAACGACGGACGATAAAATAGATATACCTAAATTAAGCACTAAGAACAAATTAAAACCAAAAAACGACTACCTACCAAAACTTGAAGAGTTATGCGATTTGTATGAATGAAGTTTGTTCTGTTCACTGACAGTAACACTCGTGACGTAATTCGCTCTGATTGGTGTTTCATCTATCATGGCGGATAGCCGTATTTTATGGTTTTATTTTATCAAAAATAAAATTAATCTCACTGTAATTTCAATAATAAATATGTTTTACGGAATCTGTGAATCTTAGTTCATTAGATTAATGCATTAATTTAGTGATTACGCATTACAGGAAACACGCCTATTGTTTAGAAAGCGCAACCGAACATTATTGTGAGCATACAAATTATCCTGGTTATAAGGTGTCAACTTTACAATGTCAAAATATTTAAACAAACAATAGTTTACTCTCGAGTAAAAACTTAATCCAGTTTGGTCGAATCCAGCCTGAGACGTTTTAAAACCCATAGTTGGATTTGTGCTCCAAGCATGGTGAATAAACATACTTTATATAAAATATCCCTTAAATAGGTCAAGATTTGAAATTTCATTAGGGTTTCAAACCCATGAATGCACCGCTACGCCAAGGCTTGGAATAATGTTGATAGTGCAGCTCCCAACTTCTCAAAGTTAAATTCAATATGACGGCGACGTATCAGAGGCGCCATGCAGGCGCGGGTGTGAAATCAGCTTTATAACCACTACTATTGAAAAAGATGAATATGACGCATTTTTTTTTATTTATCGTGAGGAAATCAGTTAGCTTTCTAATAGCGTCGATGTGCTTGCAACCTGTCACGTATGGAATGATAACTTCTGCGAAACGTGGAAATGTAAGTACCAAATGTGTTTGGACATACCTCTGACTACCCTTAGACATCTTAAAATGCCTAAAAAAGATCTGAGAGAATGTCTACCATGACTTGGGGATACAGTCGTTAACACAATTTCATTTCATTTTTTTAATAAGTATAATTTGTTTTTAAAAACTTTACGATCAGAACTCATACTTTTAAATATATTGATAAGTAGATACAAGATTTTTACCTTTTTTGTATAAGTTTAGTTTAGTATTATAAGAGCATAATTTAATTTGAAGCAGCACAGCTCTGAAAAAAATCTGGAAACAGATTCACTTAATTCGTAGACAGATAGAATAGCTCGCCTTTGTAATGTCCTTTCACTGTGTAAGCTTATTGTGTACAATAAAAAATAAATAAATAGTTAGAGGAGAACTTTTTACACAGCGCCATCTAGCCTGAGACTAAGCAAATCTTGTACTTACTGGGGTGACCAGATAACAGATAATACATTCCTGGTTTTTTAATGTTTAGACAAAGTCGCACAGTCACACAGTCACTTCATCTGTGTTTCACATAAATAATGTGTCTCTAATGGAATTCGAACCCACTACAAAGTGTAAGGCAGATTTTTTTTTTTCACTTCTAATGTTTTGTGAGTAACAATAATGTTAGAATGTTTTTTTTAGTCTAAATTGTCCCACTACAGGGCAAAAGCCTCTTTCTAGCTTTTTCTATCTTTGGTCACAGTGGGCCAATCTGGAAGAGATAACTCGTTTTTTGAGAAAGCAGATCGAGATAAAATATTTTCTCGATTGATAGACCAATGGTAGTACCCCAGTTGATTGTATGCACCCCGAAGATTGAGTTTCACTGACTTGACGCGCGCTGGATTACGAATACCCGACTAGCTAATGTTGGTGCACTCATCGACTGTACTTTCATAAGTCAAATCCAATTTAAAATTAAAATATCAACTAGAAAATGAAAATTTTTAGAGTTAAAAATGTAATGAAAAAATGAACGTTAGAATAGTTGAACGTTAAAAAGGTGCGGTTGACATATTCTTTCAGATCTTTTTAGGCACTTTTAGATCCTTTTGCAGATGTCTAAGTGAGTAGTCAGAGGTATGTCCAAATACCACATTATAACATTACCAAATAACATTAGTTGGTGCATTCCCACATTTTGCAAAAGTGTGAAAGGTTGTAAGCCCATCGACGCTATTAGAAAGCTAACTGATTTCCTCACGATGTTTTCCTTCACCGTTTAGAGCTCGTGTTAAAGCGCAAAGTGCAAAGTTCTCTACAGAAAAGATGCCTTTGTAGAGTCACTTGATTGTAATCATAATATAATTTTTTTTTTTTTTTCATTTAATTTCAAATAATGCTTAAGACATAGACATAGAAACATTATTTAACACACACATAAACAATAGGTACAGGAAAAAACAATGCGGAAATGGACTTACACTAAGGTCACATTCTGTGACATAAGATAGGTACCCTATGTATTAGCAAAATTACACACAAAAAAATTATATTAAACCTACCTAAATACCTACCTATAGGAAGCTTAAGGCTGGATTTTACCAAACTGGATTAAGTTTTATCTGGAGATTAAACCACAGATTAAACTGCTGTTTGTTTGAATATTTTTACATTGTAAAGTTGACACCTTATAACCAGGATAATTTGAATGCACCTAATAATGTTCGGTTGCGTTTTCTAAACAATTGTATTTCGAATTCTGTCGGCTAACGGAATAACTACTCTGGGAGTAAGATGACAGTTTGGTCGAATCCAGCATAAGTAAAGATAAACTAGACAACGTCACTTCTCTGCACTAACAAAAAAAAATGCAAACTAAACCGCTATCCCACTTTAAAGGAGAATACGTACGGCCTTTGCAACTCAAAGCTTCATATTTAATGGTCCAACATTAATTTCCATTTGCACACCTGTTGGTTGCACTGTATCTCACTTTCTGTGTCAGTTTGAAGCGGTTGGTAAACGAAATTGAACTTTAGTGGAAAATATTTAGGTCTAAATTGTTTAGTATATACCTACCTAATAACCTACGCAATATTTGAAAAATACATTATTCTACCCCTCTACTTATAAAATTCTGATGAAATTGAAACACCGTTTAAGCAATTGCCATCTCTTTTTACCCGACTACGGCTAAGCAAAAAGGAGGGTTATGATTTTGATTGTTAGATAGTATTAGATAGTGACAGGGCGAATTTTGAGCATTATTTAACCAGTGTTCAAGTTTATAAGGTTTAGAAGTTTGTAAGGCCTACCTATACTATTTAGTTATATTAACCCGTGTAAGGCTGAGAGTCTACTAAAGCGGAGACAAGAGGACAAGGTGTTTAAAACACCAATAAAATATCGTCATTCACACATGTTATCACGTCTGTGTCATGAGATGTGAGAATAACGTAATTATATTGGTTGTTTAAACTATTTTAAACACATGGTCTTCTCATCTCTGCTTTAGTGGAATCGCAGCTTAAAACCGGGACGGGCCGCTATTCGTAATTAAGATCAAAATTACAACCCGAATCATCGATTTTTTGAATACTTATGAATCAACAACTTTTAATTGTCTAATCTCTAATAATTTCTAATGTATTTACAGATTTCTATCCATAACAATATAATAACCTCTCTCTTTATCCCTAGGTTTGCTGAAAGTAATAAGTAATTTAGTCTATAAATATTATTTTTACATGCATACATAAAATCACGCCTCCTTCCCACAGGGGTAGGCAGAGACCACGGACTTCCACTTGCTACGATCCTGACACACCTCTTTCGCCTCATTCACTCTCATCACATTTTTCATAAAAGCTCGCCGGTTTAGGGTACTTTTGATCTGGCCTTTCTCTAAAATGTCACTAATCTGATCCAGGTATGTTCGCCTAGGTCTTCCCCTTCCAGCTGTTCCATTCACACTCGCCTCATACACTTGTTTTGTTAAACGATTATTATTTTTATGTGTACAATAAACAATTTAAGAATTTATGAACAACTAAGTTAATAAATTTTAGTTTTTAAAAACAGCTCTTTAAAAAAAGTTTTAGTTGGAGTGACAAATGAAACTTTAAAACTTTAGCAGACACTGTTGGTTATTCCACATCAGCATAAACAGTTGCAAACAAAAGTTCCAAATGTTTTATGCATTTTGTAATTAAAGTGAAACGGGTGAGTTTGGTCAGAATTTCAAGTAAAATTTCTATAGAGTCTACACACTACAAACTAAGTATAAACACAGGTATATTTAAAAAAAGTTTAGGTTTAATATATTTTATTCTCAATAAGACAAAGATGTGTCACTTACCTACATGACAACAATGCTTTCATATAGGTTAAAAAAAGTTTAACAGTTTGTCGTTCAAGTTTAACTTACTTATTATACGTGTATGTGTGTAAGGAGAGAGTAATTTTTGTAAAAATTTAAAAAAATATTATAATTCAAATTGAAATGGTCGACACAATCGCACAAGCAAAAACTAAGCAGGATAGTGAGTTATAGTTTTCTGATGCGAAAAAAGGATGCAGCTAATCGTATAGACTCATTAAATATTTAATAGAGAAAGGTAGTTTTTATGCTTTTGCAAGATAAAACAAAAAACTACTGAACGACTGACTAGCTGATACGGCAAACTTCGTAACTTCGTTTCATTTATTTACTTAAGGTGGAATCAGACGGTTTACTTTTCGTACATTTCCGTCGTTCATTTTGCATATTTCACTGAAAGTGACGCATTTGAACACGAAATGAAAGAAAAGTGTTAGAAAGCCCCAGCATTCATTCGAGTGACCTTTCACTTGAGCGTACCGTCTCATTCCACCTTTACATACCTACGTTTTTAGGGCCAGCGACCCCCGCGGGCGTCCTCAGAAGACCCTGTCTTTTAGCACAATCTGATCGATGGTTTAGAATCACCTAGCCCTTAAGATGTTTCAAAGTGATACACAAAGTGATCTTATTGAATAAATTAATTTGAGTTTGAGTTTGCATAGAGGACAAACATACATTCATTTTTAATGTATTATGATAAAAAAACCCATATCCACTGGTAACACGATAAATATAAAAAATAACTATCTAAGTAAGTAAGTAATTAATTATTTTTGAAAATATATTTTTTTGGTTAACTATAAATTAGTCATTATTTAACACACGGGAATTACTCACGTAAAATTATCGTCGATTTAGATACCGACAATGTTTCGATTCATCCGGAGAATCTTCATCTGGGTAAGGAGGGAGTTGCGGCAAGGTTACTCCTCGCGGTCGCGTCTCACACTGTGTGAGACGTGTGTTAAATAATGTCTAGTACAACTCACGAAAGTTTTGAAAATATAAATTAGTGATCGCAATAACAAGGAAATTATTGTATTGATAAATAAATGACCAATGCAATTTAAGCCGCAGTAAGTAAGTTCGTATAAGCAAGTGGCCAACCCTCGTGACGGAGTTTTTAGGCCGCCTAAAGGCCTCCGCCATGGCTTAACGACTTAAAACCCGGGACCGACAAAATAACTATCTAGCTAACTAGGATGGCGCAGTAACCCAAAGTGAGTCTTGGCCTCCAACACTAAGAGCCTCCACTTCGATCTGTCCTCCGCCACCTCCTCCCAGGCTTCCACTTGGAGCTCGCGCAAGTCCTTTTCGACTTTGTCCTTCCAGCGGTACTTGGGACGGCCGACCGGGCGTCGGCCACTCGGCCGTCCCAAATACGCTCTTTTCACGGCACGATCCTCTCCCATTCTATCTAGATGGCCGAGCCAGCGAAGTTTTTACGTATTTCGCCGATGATATTCGGCTCAGCTACTAGCTCTTCTAATTCCTTAATTTCCCTTTTCCATACTCCCGCTTATGCAATATGAAAAATACCCTTGTTAATTAACCATACAACAATATTATGGCCGTGGTCATGAAACTATATTAAGTACACATCCGTTAAACAAGGTACGTAGTAAGCATGCAACGAAGATACTATTCAAAATAAATAATTTTAAAGCACTTAGTTTCCGACAAGAAGCGATGCTAAAACTTAAAGTATTTGACTTATACTTGCTCTTAACTTAGTAACTTCACTTCTGGGTTTTATAATGCATAATACTTAAAGTTCGCTTTAAGCAGCTGTTATGCTGAGCTGTTTTTCATTGAACTTTAGAAGTGCAACTTGTTCTTTATGGTAATCAACACATTGTCATCATCTTCTGCCTGGTTTTACTCCTTGGCTTATTTGACCAACACAATCAATGATATTTAAAAATAATAGATGTGTTTCTAGCGCCCGCAAAATGAAGACTTGAAAACGTCCCAATTGAGACGTCTTGTCTTTAGTCCGCGTCAATCAGGACGACGACCTAGACGCTGTTTGTCACGTGTAGTGAATTACAAAAACAATAAAAATGCTATTGTGTTATAATATGTTTGTTCTATTCATCTGTTGAACTTGTCAACATAGTGTGTCCTATATCGGTATGTATACCAATGCGACCATATTTTAAATGTCGATAACTATGAACGTAACATAATCTAGGATATAATTTCATTGTTGAACCCACATTTTTTAAAAATGTCGTACGCCCGGATAATGAAATGCTACTTAATTTAAGTGGTGTTTATCATTGACATTAACTGTCATTTTTGTATAAGATTCTGAAGAGTAAAAAGTAAGAACGTCTCAAATAGATAAGTACGTTTCAAATTTTTAAGTATCGTTTTAGTCTTGGCCACCATATTTATTTTAAGGAATCATCTTCTAAATACCTACATTATATCTTTGAAAAATATTTTCCTTAAACGCCCAATATCACTTAAATGTTTCGGAAAGGATAGTCTGGGGTACGTCTTTATATTTAACTTCACTTCAATTTTGTACAGAGCAACCCCAACCGTTTCAAAGCTTTCAAGTTTGTTGACATAATAACTTTCACAAAACGACCTTTTTCGTTACATCATCTGTATCTCCAAAAATACGGGCAAGTGTGAGTAGTGAGGTGGTGTTTGTCGGTACCACTACACCATTGTTACGTGAATGTCAAAAAAGTAAGCTGTCATCTTTTCCGCCTTTCTTTGTTTTCATAGGTTAGGATGTTGACATGAAAATAGGTTTTGAATAAAAAATGGAGTACCTATTACGAATAAACTACGTTTCTTTATATACTACTAAGGTAGCAGACAAGCATATATCCCACCTGATGGTAAGCGGTTACCGTAGCCTATGGACGCCTGCGACACCAGAGGAGTCACACTCGCGCTGCTGACCCTTTAAAAAAGGAATCACTGCGCCGACAACACAAGACTGGTCCACCAGTTGTCATCGCAGCGCTTCCTCGCAGAGCTCTGGCAATAACAACTAACCGCAGAAACACAACACCATTCGAGGAGAATGATGTTGTGAAACTTGACAAAATATTAGCATCTCTGATTGGAATTCGGAAGTCGCTTAACAGACTCCGTACACAAGGTGGCCAATGTAATAGCAACTATGTCGCACTTGCTGTCCTGCCCTCTATGCCAAACAACTGCACCCGCGAAGATCTTGTTGCGGCTTCAGATAGGGCCATAGAGGTGACATCATATTGGAGCAAACGAATTTAAATACCGATTATTTTAGTATGAGCATTTTGACGATGAATGAATGAATGAATTGGAATTACCAAATTTTTTTGCAAGATAACGCCATCAAAACCCTTCCTAATGAACGTTGTTTCAAGCTTTCAGGCTTTTTGTAACTAAGTCACCATACATTTGTGCCCGTTCTCCTATTGACTGTAAAATATTAAATATTAGTAGATGGACATTTCACATACCATCTAGCCAACTAACCAAGGCTTGTACTATAGGCAGATAATCTGCTAGAATATATTGTCACAAGGGTTTATCTCTTCCTTCAGGAAACGGAACCCCAAAAACAACTAAAGCCTACGTCCTAAGCAAACAGCGATAGACCACCAACGGACCAGTTCAATCGTGCGAACGCTTTGCTGACACACGGCAAGTAATCCTAAAGATTTTTGTTAATTTTTAAACAACCAAGTACCTAGATAATGGATAGGCCTCTGAAAACTTCCATACGTCCAGTTTCGGTATTAGCTCGGTCAAAATAGGCATCCAATATTATGCATAAATTCCCAGAAAGCTGAAAATTGCTCAAGTTGAAGCGACTGATACCTATACCTTGATAGCTATACCTTGATAGATATACCTTGATACGTGTCAGGCAATGCTTTTTTCAAAAGGGGAAGATAGGTGACGCACAAACCCCGCGTTTTCACCAACGACAAAACATGTTGCAAACAGCTACCTATCGCACTCACTCTTTGAGAGTTAAATAAAGATAGACAGATGTTTGCAACATGTTTTGTCGTTGGTGTAAACGCGGGGTAACATTGCATGTAAAAACTTGGACTCGGTGAACCACTACATATACCAAAATACACACATTGCTCTGTTTTATAGATTGCCAATTGATAAGGATGGAGAGAGCAACTAAAACAGTCAACTGCTTTAGTTGCTCTAACTATCCTTGCCTATTAACTTCAAACTCCGTCACCAGAGTTGGCCACTTGCTCATACGAAAGAAGAAGAACAACTTCAAAGTGCGTTCGAGACGATGTTCCGTACGGCACTGTGGGCAGGTTTGTCCTTAGGACTCAGTTGAGTAGGATCAGGCATTTTAGTGAGTCACCTATCTTTTCGTTTTGAAAACATCATTGGTGTCAGGTTACTTTATTGCCTCTATTAAGATAACTGTAGTCCAGTAACATTTATTTGAACTGCACAACCCCATTAGGCTGACAACCTTGCAAATAACATACCCAAACGCTACAAAGGCAAAAGGCCCTCCTATTTACTGTGTTTGTTACAAACAGTAAACATACTGTAGTTGGGTTCTACATTCTTTCCTAACTTTAATTTCGGTACAAACTCGATTCGAAAGACGAAACTTGATCAGTACGTAAGTAAAAAGTATTTCTGTAACGTTTTTTTGTTTTATTTGTGTTTGAGTGTTGATTTAGTGAATTTGTTTGAGGTATAGTCATGGTTATAATGTTTTTCAGGTGGGTGGAGTTTTTAGGTCTCTAGAAAGCCTCCATTTTCATAAGAAATGTGTACGCTTCTGTAACAAAATGAAAAGCTCTCTTTATAATACCTACAACACAGAAAATCATCAGAACTCTCTTTTCAATCCAAAATTTCTCATCCCAATAGGTACCTACTTCTTGGTACGTTCTTGATTGATCGTTGAAGTTAAGCAGTTAAAGTGCGCGGTTACATTTGGATGGGTGACCGCAAGTGGCATTACGAGCTGAGCGCTTCCGTGCTTCGGAAGGCACGTTAAATTGTCGGTCCCGGCTTTTAAGTTGTTAAGCCATGACGGAGGCCTTTAGGCGGCCTAAAAACTCCGTCACGAGCGTTGGCCACTTGCTCATACGAACTTACTGCGGCTTAGTCTACCATTGGTCATTTATTATCAATATAAAAATACCCAAAAATTGCGATCACTAATTTATAGTAAACCAAAAATATATTTTCAAAAATAATTAATAACAATTTGTAAATTGCCAACGATTCAAGCGTTAAGACTTTTACGGGCCTCGAGTGGTACCACTGGGCCTTTCTTGGCGACGCTCCAAAGACAGCCTCAATTACTTTGTAGCCACCTGAACTTTAAAATAGGTTTCCCTGCGGTTTTGTTTAAACAACAAAATTTGTATCGTAAATATTGAAGATTTTATAGAGATTTCTTTGTGTTTTGTTGACTGGCCTATTAGCTCAGTTGGTAGTAGCTCTGCCTTCTGCGCTGTAGGCCGTGGGTTCAATTCCCATCCAGGACAAACATTTGTGTGATGAACATAGGTGTTTGTTCTGTGTCCGGGTGTTATAAGTATTATAAGCATGTATTTACAAATATATAAGTAAGTATTCTATCAGTTATGTGGTTACCATAGTACAAGCTTTGCTTAGTTTGGGGCTAGATGGCGCTTTGTGAAATGTCCAGCAATATTTATTTATTTATTTTAGTCAAACGAGGGCGATGACTATTTTGTACACTTACTAATTAAATTATTACTAAAACCGAAAGCTCTTATTTCATTATCGTTAAAGTCGAAAACAAAATGACATGGGAATGTACCAAATGTGTTTGGACATACCTCTGACTACCCCCTTAGAAATTATCTTAAATAAAATGCCTAAAAGATCTGAAAGAATGTGTCTTATCTACCGCAATTTGGAAATACAGTCGTGATCATAGGTAATTACATTTTTTTTTTACAAAATTACAGCCTGAATCACTATAATTTAGTAAAATTGGAGTGTTTGTGGCTAGAATTCGTCAAGACTAATTCTGTTTCTGAATAAAACTACCTTTGATCGAAGAAAACGACGCAAACCAAAAAAAAAATACTTTTAGAAATGTTACTTTGAATGTCATTGTCATTCTGATTTGGCCTTTAGCATGAACGAAATAAAAGCTTTCGGTTTTAGTGATAATTTAATTAGTGAATATACAAGGGAATCAGCGCCAGTAGACAACAGAATCAGGGCCATAGTCAGCTTAAATTACAAAAGACTATAAATATCTGTTTCGCGGGCGCTCTATAATTATTTGGAGCGATTTCGATATTCAGATATCGCAAGGCCAGTCTGGACCGCTGTAGACGTAATTGAAAGTCACGGCTACTACATGGCTATTCCTGAATTAGGCAGTTATCCGGCGAGAAAAGGCTAAATATCGACGACTAAATATCGGCTATTTTATCGCTGTATGTATGTGTATCGGAGCCGTGTTGGCCGAGGGGTATAGTACCTCGACTTTCGATCCGAAGGTCGTGGGTTCGAATCCTGGCCGTGCATCAATGGATTTTTCGTTTCGAAAAATTTATATGCGCATCAACACGAGCTCTAAACGGTGAAGGAAAACATCGTGAGGAAACCCGCGGCTTAGTCAGCCCCACACGTATTGACCATGTCTTTCCTGTGGATATGGCCGGTTAAGCTGAGAGGATGGTGTAGGTGCTGGGCAAGCCTACTCCATCTCAACATTGTCCCAGGCACTACAGTGTCCCGTTAAGTGTAGGCAAAGATTGCCTCCTGACACTGTATAAATCATCTAGTAAAGATGTAAAGGCCTAAGTTTTTATCGCTTAAGAAACTTACATACGCAATATTTGTCCCGCGCCGAGCGTTACATTGCTCGCAGTGTGAGACGCTCGCGCGAGGAGTAACCTTGCCGCAACTCCCTCCTTACCCAGATGAAGATTCTCCGGATGAATCGAAACATTGTCGGTATCTAAATCGACGATATTTTTACGTGAGTAACTCCCGTGTGTTAAATAATGTCTAGTACAACTCACGTCCTCGAAAATGGCTCTAACGATTTCGATGAAATTTGCTGTACGGGGATTTACGGGGGTGGATAACCGATCTAGCTAGGTCTCATAATTAGAAAAATTCGTTTTCTCGCCCAGATATTTTAAAACGAAATAGGCTAAGCACAATGGATGAAATTATTGTACGGTTTATTGCAACCGCACAATATTCGTGCATGTTCCCGAGTCAGCGTTTTACACTACAACGTGGTTTTCTTGTCCATACTGGACAGTTGCCTTTTAACACTAATTACGGAAACACGTCAGTGTACTTCGCAATCACAACTCATAACCTAACAGACGAATAAACAGAGAACTTTAACTACTGTTTTTCTACAACCTATAAGATAGTAGGATACAGACCCTACATCTTTGTTTTTTTTTTTTTTGAACTTTATCGTGCATTACCAGTGTGTGAACATTCCACGTGTGTGCGGTGAATCCTACAATTACGGAACAACAAGTGATTTGTGTTTTCTTTTCGGTAGCGAATCGGTTTGACTGGCCTCCCACAAGCGGGTCTCACCAGTCGAATTGAGAAGGCGCATATACTGTAGAGTTTAACACAAATTCACTTACGTACCCAACTCAACAACTACTTAACTACAACTAACAACATGAGCAACATCGAAAATATTCTTGTAGCTCAAAATCAACTGAAGGAGGAGATTGAAAAACTCCTACGAAACTTCAAGAAAGATGGTGCCGACAGGAAGACTCCCCCATACATCAAAAAAAGGCTGGAGGCTTTGGATTCTTATTGGACGGAATTCGAGAAAAACCATACTTTATTGTATCAGTATGAAGAACGTGACTACACATACTTCGCTGAAAATCAATATGAACTGACGAAACAATTTTACTATGAAGCTCGGACGTTCATCCAAAAGCACGAGATCTCTGAGGTGGCTGCCGCTTCCAAGAAGAGAGACAAATCTCCTGCGAAAACTCCAACTATTCAAATAACTGCAACTAAACCTTTGGGAGAGTCACCAACATCTTTTCAACAACAACTCAATACTGAGAAAACTTCATCTTTCATCGAAACAAAATCTCAAGGTAATGCTAGTAAGTCGGAAGAATTGCTACGCAAACAGAAAAGTAACTTCAAGGCTTTTTCTCGTACTCTCGGAACAATCAACATAGAACAAATCAACGAAAAGTGGGAGTTCGAGGACACGCTGAAAACTCTTGAGGCTAGATGGAAGACCATCGACTCCTTACACTGGGAGATCGATAGTGAAGGAACAGTGGGTGGCGAGTACGAACAAATCTTCGAAATCTATGAACGTCAATACAACGCAACCAAAAAAGCTATAAACACCAAAATGTGGGCTGTTTCTCATAAAGAAAAATCAACCCCGAAAATGGATCTGCCAACGTTTTCTGGAGCATACCAACACTGGACGTCATTCAAGGATTTGTTTACGGAAGCTATCCACGAAAACAGAACGCTATCTAATGCCCAAAAAATGCAGTACCTTAAATCGAAGGTCAAAGGTGAAGCTGAAAAATTGATTCAGCACTTATCTATCAGCTCAGACAACTATCTAGTATGCTGGGACATTCTCAACAACCGATACAACAACAAGAAATTGATTTTTACATCCCATCTGAACACTATTTTGAATCTGCCAGTTATTCAATATCAAACAGCTACTAACATCAAAAAACTGCATGACACGGCGAATGAGTGCCTGAACGCTATAAAGAAGCTTGATGTCGACATCTCAACTTGGGATCCAATTTTGGTACATCTACTTTCGCAAAAATTGGATACTGAATCCTATAACGACTATTTCGACGCTATTTTAGAGCCGAAAGAACTACCCAACCTGGCAGAATTTATGCGCTTTTTGGAGTCCAAATTTACTTCTTTGGAGTCTGCGCGACGCAAACAAGATCGTCTAACAAATGAACAACCACAACGGAGTGCAACCAACCTTTCCAGCAACAAACTACAATCAACATACAAAGCTACTAACTACCAACACTTTAACGGGAAGCCAAAAACCTCCTCAAACAATGCATACAACTCGACATGGAAAAAAGGTTGCGTACCCCGGGACGTAAAGTGTCCACTTTGCAAGAATGAACATGGATTGTTTCATTGCAATGATTTCATCAAATTACAAACAACTGACCGACGGAGTTTGGTTTCGAAACACAATTTATGCAAAAATTGTTTATTCGATCATAAAGGCCAACAATGTAAGTCGGAAAAAAGATGCTTACATTGTAACTCATACCACCATACATTACTTCATGACAAGTCCATGATTGCGACATCAAAACCTACGGATGTACCTAGCAACTCGACTACGAAAAACGATGGCCCTACTAGCAACGCATCTATGAAAAATGTATCGGAAACACTCTTGGCCACCGCTCAGGTCAAGGTCAGAACGAACGACGGATCTGAGATCATACTTCGCGCTCTCATCGACCAAGGATCGCAAATATCTATCGTTACTGAAAACGCTGCGCAACTTCTAGGACTGCCTCGCCTACGTCGCAGTGGTGTCATCTTTGGCATCGGAACCAACGAAAACAACTGTAAGGGCGCAGTCAACCTGACATGCAGTTCTACAAACAACAATTTTACATTTGACACTCAAGTTTACGTCATGAAAAAACTTGTCAACAACTTGCCGAGTCAATCATTCTCGAAACCTACTACTTGGACTCACCTTGAAGGGATTCTACTTGCGGATCCTGATTTCAACATTAGCCGACCCATTGACTTATTATTTGGGGCTGATGTTTACTCAAACATTATCCTTGGCGGGATCATCAAAGGAGACGAAACACAACCGATGGCGCAACAGTCTCATCTCGGATGGATTTTGTGCGGCAACATAAAATCTTATCAATGCAACGTCGTCCTTAACAATCTGGAGGATATCCGGAAATTCTGGGAGATAGAAGATATCGCAGAATGCTCACAGATGTCTTCAGAGGATGCTTACTGTCTCCAACAATACAAAACAGAAACAAAACGTCAAACAAACGGTCGCTACGTCGTGCGACTTCCCCTACACGCGGACATTGACGAAAAACTCGGAGAGTCAAAACCTAAAGCAATTGCACAATTTTATCAACTTGAAAAAAGGTTTAGAACATCTGAACATGTAGCTGAGCATTATAAGTTGTTTATGACGGAATATGAAGAATTGAATCATATGCAATTATGCGAAAATAATATGAAACCGAGCTGCTACCTACCTCACCATTGTGTAACACGTGCAGAATCGAAGACTACTCCGTTACGAGTTATTTTCAACGCTTCTTCGAAAACTACTACTGGGTTGAGTCTGAATGATTTGATGTACAGGGGACCAAACTTACAAATGGATCTACTCTCTCTCATCGTGAAGTGGAGACAATACAAGATCGCCATTACAGCTGATATTGAAAAACATTTTCGACAGATTCTTTGCCACGAAAAGGACCAACACTATCAAAAAATACTGTGGAGAAGCTCCCCCGATCAACCCCTTCGCCAGTACACCCTTTGTACTATTACATATGGATGCAAATCATCCCCCTTTCTGGCCATGATGACGTTGAAACAGTTGGCGAATGATGAACGTCACAACTACCCTGAAGCTGCCGCAATACTGGAGACTTCTTTCTACATGGACGATCTCCTTTGCAGCACGGATGACATACAAACAGCAAAAAGACTCAAACAAGATCTTACAAATCTACTAAAATCTGGAGGTTTTAACTTAAGAAAATTCTCTTCAAACGACGCAGACCTACTACAAGACGAGGCACCTACAAGTAACAAACCGGAAATGTACTGCTTCCGGGACCAAGAAACTACAAAGACGTTGGGCTTACGATGGAATCCTAGCGAAGACAACTTTACCTTTCAACTGACGATCGACACTGCATCAACGAAAACTGTAACTAAACGTACCCTTCTATCGGAAATTTCGAAAATTTTCGACCCCTTGGGGTGGCTAAGCCCGGTCACTACGAAGCTGAAACTAATTTTCCAAGAGGTATGGAAGGAAGACCAACGATGGGACGACAATGTACCTGAACACGTGACCAAGGAATGGGAAAGGGTTAAAACACAACTAACCGAAATCAACGACCTAAAAATTCCCAGATGGTTGGAAATTAAACAAAACGAAGACATTGAATTGCATGGATTTTGCGACGCGAGTATAAATGCCTACTCTTGCATAATCTACAACAAAACAAAACAGGGCTCCGTGGTGATAATAGCCGCGAAATCACGACTTGTACCAGCCAAGAAAACAGTTTCTTTACCCCGTCTTGAACTGTGCGCTGCCGTACTATTATCAACATTGATAAAAAGGATACAAGAATGCCTTTCAACACACAACATAACTTTGAACTGCTGGTCGGACTCTACTGCTGTCCTTGGGTGGATTCAAGGCGATCACAATCGCTGGACCGTCTTCGTGTCGAACAGGGTGCAAAAAATAAAGGAAACGATTCCTCCAAACTGCTGGCGCTACGTCAAATCCGCGGAAAATCCCGCGGACTGTGCCAGTCGTGGAATATTACCTACTCAACTAAAAACACATCCATTGTGGTGGCATGGGCCAGAATGGCTCTCTTCATTTCAACCTACAGAACGTCAACCAACAATAAACTACGAAACGAACGAAGAAATGAAGAAATTACAAACAAACACAACAACAACATTTATTAAACACGATTTAATTCAAGACCTACTTACAAGAAACAGCTGTTTGACTCGCGTCATTCGAGTCATCGCGTGGATACTACGTACTAGATCACGTGACGTGCAGCGACCTAACTACCTAACTGCGCCCGAACTGACAAAAGCTAGAAACATTATTCTGAAACACATTCAACAAAACTATTTCAAGGATGAAATTACGAATCTGGAACTGAACAAGGGGATAGACCGAAAAAGTAAACTTCTCCCCCTGAGCCCCTATCTTGACGAACAAGGATTGTTAAGAGTGGGGGGAAGGATCAACAACGCCTACATCGATGCCGAACAGAAAAATCCAATCATCGTCCCACATGATGGTCATTTTACCGAGATGTTGATTGATCAAACACACAAGATGACGTTTCATGGTGGAGCTCGTATGACGTCAGCCAGATTGAGAAAACAATACTGGATTATTGGCGGCAATAGGGCTGTTAAAAAACGCATTTTTAACTGTGTGAAATGCAGAAGGCATAACCCTATACTACAAACACAGCTGATGGGAGACCTACCGGCGCCAAGGTGTAATCCAACCCGGCCGTTTTATCACACGGGTGTTGACTACACTGGGTACATCGATGTAAAAACAAACAAGGGCAGAGGCGTCCGAACGACAAAGGGATACGTCGCAGTTTTCGTCTGCATGGTGACGAAAGCCGTGCACCTTGAACTGGTCTCTGACCTCACTTCAACTGCTTTCTTAGCCGCACTGCGACGACTATCAGCTCGGCGAGGGGCCCCACGTCACATACATAGTGACAACGCTACTAACTTCACTGGGTCGAACAACTCACTGCAACAAGAGTTCATTGATCTGAAAAGGACGCTTGACCCTGAGTTCTTTACAGCGATAAATGACATGAACATCGAATGGCATTTTATCGCCCCGTCGTGGCCGAGCGCGGGAGGACTCTGGGAGGGAGCGGTTAAGAGTCTAAAGTTTCATCTAAGAAGAGTCCTGGGAGAGCAGAAACTAACCTATGAAGAACTGTCTACTCTGCTAGCGGAGCTGGAAGCCTGCCTCAATTCCAGACCACTCTTGGCACTAACTGAAGACCCGGAAGACATAGACTATTTAACACCGTCTCACTTCCTATCCAGCGGGCCAACCTTAACTATCGTCGAAACTGAAACTGACTTACGAACTCGCTGGCAGCTTGTACAAAAATTATTCAAGGATATCTGGAAGAGATGGCAGTCCGAATATTTGACACAACTCTCACCTCGAGGTAAATGGCGCCAGAGAAAGCCAAACATGAACATCAACGACGTGGTGGTCATTCATGACTCCAATCTACCCCCTGGAAAATGGGCACTAGGCCGCGTGGTAGAGCTTCACGAAGGAAAGGACGGATGTGTACGCGTGGTCAGCGTACGAACAAAAAACGGAATACTGAAACGACCCATCACTAAACTATCGATATTGCCTGTGAACATAAACCCTGAAGAACAAGACGACGAAAACAAGTCTATTAACGACGGCGAATTAACCCAAGACAAGAACAAACGAAGCCGAAGGAGAAACAAGCTATCATGTAATTCTATATGGGCGATTATCACAATGTTTACATTGATGTTTACATTCATTACGCCCGGTCGGTGTGACTTCAGCCTAACGAACATAAACACAAACCAAAGTATCTACTTTGATAAGGTCACAGATATGCACCTTATACGAGACGAATGGAAGTTGATCGTGTACTACGATATGAATCCTTACTGGCAGGGAATACAGGCTTTCAAGAACTACATAACCACACTACAAAAGGCATGCACCAGTACCGAGAAACATAAACAATGTGACGTAATACTACTACAATTACGTCACGGCTATTCTGAATTGATGCACTATAATGATTTATTGTTGGATCGGAAACTAAACCCCACTAGACAACGGAGAGGACTCATAGATGGCGTTGGATACATAGCTAATAGCTTATTCGGGGTCCTCGACCAACACTTTGCCGAAAAATACGAAAAGGACATCGATATTATCCATACCAACGAACAACATTTAGTTCAATTGTGGAAGAACCAAACTTCAGTACTGGAAGCCGAGAACAACATAATGAAAAGAGTAGAGCAGTCTATCGAGAAACAATATAAAATGTACATACAACATATCAACTCGCTTGATAAGGCCCAGAACACACTTGCGACGGAAATTAATGAAATGAAAATCAACAACGATTTTACATTGATGTCCGTCATCGCCAACAACATTCTCATGAACCTAAAAGGACTTCAAGACACATTATTGGAGACTATTACTGAGATACATTATGGAAAATTTAACATACATCTGTTGAGCCCTCAACAACTGACTGGAGAACTGAACATAATTTCTGGCCTACTTTCGAAAGACTTAACTCTTCCTGTCGAAAACATACAAACTGATCTACCGAAACTTTATCATCTACTGAAGGTGAAGGCAAGGATGACTCCGAAGTACTTCATTTTTGAAATCAAGATTCCTTTGATTACTCGCGACTCATTCGAAATCTACAAGCTTATCGCTGTTCCACGACTAATAAACGAGACCATGATGAGTATCCAGCCGATAGCTGAATATGTCGCAGTAAACCTTCAAAAGGATGCCTACATTACTATGTCCGAAAACGAACTACGAACTTGCACTTCTTATAATCTCGGAATTATGATGTGCTCCTTACAACGGCCGATTCACCATCTGAAAACTGAAGACAACCTCTGTGAGAAAAACGGAGAAACAGAACAATGCAAGACAAAACAAACTGTTTGTCGCGACGTGTGGATCGAGCTTTATAAGATAAATACTTACATGTATTTCTGTTGTAAACAACGAACAATTAGAATACTATGTGAGCATCGTGTTACCGCACAGCGATTAAGCGAGGCCGGCATTATCAGGCTCGGGAATGGCTGTGTCATCAAAGGCGAAGCATTTACAATATACTCGCATACGGAACAAACTAACCATTTGACTGTGCAACCAGCTGAGCTCAAGGTCGACGTACCGCCCATCAATAATATTTTCAACATAACTATACCGATGAACGAAGTCAAATTAACGAAGGACGAAGAGCTGATTACTTACAATGATGAAATGAACAGCATTGACAGTCAAATACAACTGATGAAAAATGAAGGAAACAAAGATCTACTAGAGCATTTATCTTCTCACGACGTTCACCAGTACGTGGTGCTGTACCTCCTGGCCGGCGCAGCGCTCATTGCAACTGGTGTTTATCTGTGGCGGCGCTCGCGAACACGCCGTTCAGCGACGCTCCCAGTGGTAACCTCCGGGCCTGCTATCCAGCTCGTTGAACTACCTCCCGTACTTACGAGAACAACGCCTGCTTCGAGCGGAACTTCTACGGGACCCACGAGTACTCCTGACGACGACGCGGTGAATCAACAAGCGCGCGTGGACAAAGCTACTTCGCCCGTTATCAGAAAACTATTTAGTGACAGTGTGAAATGAATTTTATAAGATATTTAGCTTAAGTTCATTTTTTAACTCTGTTTCAAATAACTTTGTACTTACTCACTTCATCTCATCTCGCCCTCGGGAGCATGTACGGTTTATTGCAACCGCACAATATTCGTGCATGTTCCCGAGTCAGCGTTTTACACTACAACGTGGTTTTCTTGTCCATACTGGACAGTTGCCTTTTAACACTAATTACGGAAACACGTCAGTGTACTTCGCAATCACAACTCATAACCTAACAGACGAATAAACAGAGAACTTTAACTACTGTTTTTCTACAACCTATAAGATAGTAGGATACAGACCCTACAATTATGAACTCTGAAATGAATGATAGGATGATGAACGAATACTCCATTTTTTTTTTGTTTCATTTACTCTTAGCATAGTTATAAACTGCTGACTTGACACTTTGCTCAAACTTCGATTTCATACAAAAATCCCTTTTTTTCTGATTATTTTTCCAGATAATTTTTCCATATTTTTTGAATTCCTTATTTATAAATAACTTCGCTGGGTGGTGAAATAACCTGCTGTCATTTTTAGGAGTTATTGGATGCTTTTACTTGTAACGTTATCTAAGAAGTAACTAATCAAAACTTTACTTGGAAAGAAAGAGGCTCTTCATTCAGGTTTACTTACTTTCTGTTGTCTGATGAAAACGATTCCCAATAAACTATCTGTTATCTCCCTCAAGCACTCAGCCCCCCTAGCCATATTACACTATCTATCGTCGCTGTAGAATAGAAACACTTCAAAATGTATAGGATTTGACGTTTCAAGTAGATGAGTCACGTGGTCAGAACGTCAATTCCTATACATTTTGAAGTGTTCTATTCTACAGCGACGATAGATCGTTCTACAGCGACGATAGATCGTGTAATATGGCTAGGGCCCCAGGTTAGAGCGAGAGAATAGACGTCAAATCTTCACTATCAATGACGTTTCTAATCTGCTTGATACCACGTAATTGATTATTGATCGGACGCTGAATTGGACTCTAGGTGTGGGTGGGAAGGTATAGTTTTGATTGAAGGGGTATGATTGGGTGTGAAGGTGTTTTGATGTACTTGGATTCAATCGTCATCGCCTGATGACAGATTAATTATTGTTCATAGATCTGCCTAGATCTATGAAAAACAGTTATCTGTTCTGTAGTGAGTTCGATTTCCACCTTGGACAAACGGTTGCGTGATGAGTGAGTGAGTTCGGATGAGCAAGTGGCCAACTCTGGTGACGGAGTTTTCAGGCCGCCTAAAGGCCTCTGTCATGGCTTAACGACTTAAAAGCCGGGACCGATAATTTAACGTGTCCTCCAAAGCACGGAAGCGCTCAGCTCGTAATGCCACTTGGGGTCACCCATCCAAGATGTGACCGCGCACAACGTTGCTTAACTTCAACGATCAATCAAGAACGCCACGAGCGCTTCGGTAGTTTGCGTGATGAAAATAGATATTTTTACTATTTCTGCTTTTAAGTCGTTAATCCATGAGACCTAGCTAGATCGATTTTTCGCCCCCGTAAACGCCCGTATCACAAATTTCATCGAAATCGTTAGAGTCGTTTTCGAAAACATGAGTACAAACAAACAAATAATGCTCGTTTAATAGAATAGGATAATAATCGCATTGAAAAAGCAGTATAGTGTCTCACAAAAATCGATAGTCATAAACTCAAACACTATCTGAAATGGTTTCTTTCGACAATAATTCGTCGATTTATTCTTCCTTTTTGTGGGCAAAACCCCATCCGTCTCCAATACCCTCGTATGATTGATAGCAGGTCAGGCACAAATTACGTACTGAATGTATATATAGGGGATAAAAGAAGTGTAGGTACTTTTGTAAGCGACAAAAGATTTATTGAGTCAAACTTGGTTGTAATAAACTACGCAGACAACGCAAACTACGTCACCTAAGTTGTTTATGACATAAAAGTATAAAAAATTGTTGAATCACGTCAGCTGCGTAAACTACGTCAACTACGTCAGCTACGTCGGCTACAACAGCTACGACCACTACTTCACCTACGTCAGCTTTGTTAGCTACGTCAACTACGTCAGCGACGTTAGCTACGTCAACTCCGCAGCTACACCAACTATGTCGACAACGTCTTCGACGTACACGTTGCTAGCTTCAAAAAATGAAACTGTATCCCCACGGCGTGGTAGACATTATCTTAGATTTTTAGGCATTAGACAGGTTTCTTGTTTTGTGTATATTTTCTAAACTAAAAATTAGACTGTTTCTCATATAGACTAATTACATAAAGCGGAAGAGTTTTTTTGTTTGAGCGCGCTAATCTCAAGAACTACCAGTCCGATTTGAAAAAATATTTCTGCATTTGATAGCTGAACTCTTGAGGAACGTTATAACGTTATTCATCATCATCATCATCGCTATAAACCATCACTGAAACGGGGGCAAAACCACGAGGCCGCTACTAGTTTTTCATAATTGGACATTAGTCGTGCAAAGGACCCTTACAGTTGTTTTTAAAATAACATCTCTTTTCCATAGTCTCAAATTGAAAAAAAATATTTTGCGTGTTTTTCGACGAATGAAATTATTCAATTTTTGTCACCAAATTGACAGCAGTTCTGAATAGCTCCCGAAAAATGGCGAAACCATACGGAATAGAGGAGCTGTGAATATACTGTAATTGCTGCATTCACTTGGCTGGACAACTCGAAACTGAATTATGTTCCGACGCATCACTGTCCGATTGCACCAAGTCGGTTAAACGAAGACCATTCTTCGTCGAAATGTATGAGGCGAGTGTGAATGGAACAGCTGGAAGGGGAAGACCTTAGGCGAACATACCTGGATCAGACTGGTGACATTTTAGAAAAAGGCCAGGTCAAAAAACTTCTTAAGCCAGCTAGTAAAATAAACGTTGCGGGATGTTTTCGGTTGATGTTTCTTCACCACGAGAGTGCTAAAACCGCCGCGTTCTTGTTGACCTGCGAGTCGATAGGCTTCGTTGATGGTGCGCCGGTCTCTTTCGGTCTTGTGTCATAATGTTGCGCCGACCCCACATAATGTGGGACAAGCACAGGAAGATGTAATGATGGTAAGTAAATACGTTCGTATGAGCAAGTGGCCAACTCTAGTGATGGAGTTTTTAGGTCACCTAAAGGCCTCCGTCATGAATTAACGACTTAAATCCGGGACCGACAATAAGAATCCGCAAAATAAAAAATAATCCTAAGGTCTGGAACTCGCTGCCGGCTTCTGTCTTCCCGAAAACTATAATCTGTGTCTCTTCAAATCAAGAGTAAATAGGTGTCTTCAAGACTGTTAACGACGCGATGTTAAAGTGACAAAAAGTGCATCTAATTACATTGTACAGGAGCTTGCGGGGTATGCGCGGGCGACGGGGGGAGCTATGATTTGCATAGCTGCCCTTGACCTAGAAAAATTAGTCGCAATCCTGGCCCCACGCGAACCGCACGCTCCTCTTTCAGAGTTGTAGCCCGGTCTTTTCGTAATACATTTCGTAAATTGTGATTTTGTCGTTCGTCTTTTAAACTGCCCAAACTACCATCTAATACTAGGCCCCAGACAGTCTACATTTGGTCTTCGAGCCGGATCTCGATGTTCCATACGCCGCCGAGTAAAAAGATGGTCAGTACCCGCAGTTCCGCGAAAAAAGATGAACAAAAAGCTAAATCGCAGGCCGTTATGGACGTTAAAAGTGATATTAAATACTTAAAAGTGATCGATAATACTGACAAACCCGGAACTAGTGCAGGAAGTGCTAAAGTTGAACCTATGGAACCACTTTCCGTGCCGCCACCGCCAGTGGTACCCTCCGCGTCGTCTAAAAAATCGAAAACTTTACACACCAGAAGGTCTTCATCATCGTCTGCCTTAGCACAAAAGAAAAAACTGGAACTCGAAGCTGCGAAAGCGAAAGCTAGGATACAAATGGAACTTATCGACAAAAAGTTAGCGGCTGACTTGGCAGCTGTTGACGAACAATACAGTCCACCCGAATCTGAAAATGCTAGTCGAAGTGATGGCAAGGATATTGAGAAGTGGTTGGAGCAAAGCCAGCACGAACTGGAGAAGCAGAAGGTCGCCCAGCATGGTATCACAAGTGGCCCGCTGTTTCCGCCGTCGGACGCCGACGGCACTAACGGTCCAGTTCAGCAGTTGGCCAGCGCACTGAGGGACATGGTTGTGTCCACCGCCTCCACCAGCCATAACGCCAATCTACTTAGCCGCATCAGTACACCCAAAGATCTACCTTTGTTTTTTGGTGACCCAATGGAGTGGCTCTCGTTCAAAGCCGCATATGATGAATCCACAAACATATGTAAATTTAGTGAGAAAGAGAACTTGTGGAGACTACGCAAATGTCTGCGTGGCTCAGCGAAAGAAGCGGTGTCAGCTTTATTGGTCAGCACTACGTCTCCTGATATCGTTATGTCTACGCTGAAGCTACAATTTGGCAACCCGGAAATAATTATAAATAGAATTTTACAAGAAGTAAAGAAATTGAATTCATTATCACAAGAATATCACAAAGACATAGTGCCGTTTTCTGTGAAAATAATGAACTTTGTGGCTGCTGTTCGCGAACTCAAGTGTAATGAGTACCTACAAGGATGTAGTGTCGTAAATATAGTACTATCTAAATTACCTACAGTGCTATTGTCTAAGTGGGCAGACTACAGTTTCCCGCTCATAACTGCAGGTACAAAAAACAGACTAGATATACTATCCGATTTTCTAAGCGAAGAAGCCCTAAAAGTATCTACGTGCAGTGCTAATTTAATGAGCATTCGATGGGACAATAAACGTAAATACAGTGAAAATAACTCTGGACACAGTCAGACTGTTTTGTTGCAAACGGAAGAAAGACAAAGTGATAAAAAGTGCAAGTTTTGTCGTGAATCGGTACATAAATTAACTAACTGTAAAAAGTTTAAAAAATCGTTACGTAAAAATCGGTGGTTTTTTGTGAAGCGCGCGCGCATTTGTTATAAATGCTTATTATCACAACACGATAGGCAGACCTGCCCGGCGGACGCCTGTGACGTCGAAGGGTGTGGGGCAGCGCATCACCGCCTCCTGCATTACGTGCCTAGCTCCCGACAAGATAACATAACCGCTGCAGTGCAATCTTCTCCCGCCGCCGACATTACTTTACCAGAGACTGAGAAAAATCCTATCGAAAATGTTTATAATTTAAACATGAACAGTGTTTCTAAAGGTAGTGCCTATAGATATTTATGGACCTAACGGAAAGTTCCGTACTAGCGCGCTACTCGATGACGGATCGACCGTTTCTCTTATCAGTGCGAAACTAGCCGCGCGCGCGGGTTTGCGCGGACGCAAACATTCCATGCGAGTTCGTGGTGCGTGGGACAATACGGACTTACAGTGTGATACGGAGGTAGTGGACTTATCTTTGTGTAATATGAACGGACAAAAATATAATATCAAAGTGTGCAGTGTTAATGAACTTTGTTTACCTAAACAAGACTTAGGTACGTTTAGTGAATTGTGAGGACTATAGTTATTTACACCGGCTCAAAGATGAGCTGATTTCCGGTCTGTGTGAACCGGAAGTGCTAATTGGACAGGACAATCATCAAATGATAGTGCCGTTAGAAGTGATCGTGGGAGGGGCCCGCGAGCCGTGCGCGACCCGCACGCCGCTGGGCTGGTGCCTGCACGGCATGGTGCCGCAGGTACCTGCGTCGGCGCGCCACCAGCGCCATCACTCCGCGCTTCTCCTGGCCACCGATGACGTCGCTGCAGCAAATGGTGATGATGATGATACCTGTAACCTACGCGATCTTCATGACGAGGTACGTCGTTATTTTTCTATCGAATCAATGGGAGTGTCTGCCACCAAACCAAGGCAGAACTCGGAAGACAACCGTGCTTGGCGCCTTGTTATCAGCTGGGACGAACCTGTACCCGAAGAAATTAATGAAAAATGGCTCAAATGGATATGTTTATTACGCCAAATAGATAACATTCGATTACCGAGGTACTATCCTGCAGCTACTACGAGTGCGAGCGAGACGGAACGCGAGACCTGCCTACCATCACAGTCGCACGAAACACGTTCACCTAATGTTGAACTCATTGCTACGCTCGTAGCAGGTGATAAGAGCGCTACGAGGCGCGCTACGACGCCGACATGCGCTACGACGCGAACGGCTACGCCACGAGTCTCGGAACCGCTCCCGATAAAGAATATTAATATTTCTACAACTTGTTATACAAACCTACAGCTGCATATATTTTGTGATGCATCGACTAAAGCATTCTGCGCAGTGGCTTACTGGCGTTGGATAGATAAGGAATTTAAAACGCGCGTGGCGTTCATTGCTAGCAAGTGCCGGGTGGCCGTGTGTACCGTGCTGCATTGGATTAGAAACAATTGCCTCTTGCAAAATGAGTGGTACCTGAGACCGGCATACCTACAACGTACCTGTGACGAATGGCCGCGCGATTTGATTGAACCTGTGAACAAAGAAGACACATTAGAATGCAGAAATGTTGCATGTGAAGAAAAATGTATCTTACCTGTACCTGAACCAACCAATTCTTCTACGTGGCTACGCCTACTGAGATCTGCATCGCGAGTACTTACCTTTGTAGACAAGGGTCTGATAGCCATAACTCGCAAATTTGGACGAACCACATTTACCTACAAGCTGAATGATGACGTCATGGAAAAATTCGAGCTACTGCTAATGAAGTACTCACAAGCGCAGTCGTTCAGTGAGGAGGTCGCGCTGCTGAGAAAATGCAAAGAGGTACCTACTTCAAGTAAACTACTTACCTTATCACCTTACCTTGATGGCGCCGGAGTGCTGCGCGCGGGCGGACGGATCGACGCGGCACGCGACGTGTCTTCCGATGTGAAGAGACCTGTAATCATAGATGGACAGAATTATATTACACGTCTACTAGTGAAACATTACCACGCACTACCCAACCACTTCCTGCTAGGAGCATCCTCCAACATGCCGCAGACCGGCAAATTTGATGATACTGACCTGAGAAAACAATGGCGAATATCTCAGCGCCTGACGGACATGTTCTGGAACAGGAGGGTGAAGGAGGTGCTTCCCGATCTGATACCTAGAAAGAAGTGGCACAGAGATCGAAGGATGCTGAAAGTTGGTTATCTAGTGTACGTGGTCGACCCAAATGGACCCAGGAACAAGTGGCCGAAGGGTTTGATTCAGGAAGTGTGTCCTGGAAAAGATAAAAGGGTTAGGAATGGTAAAGGTGAAAACCATGAATGGTGTACTTACCCGGTCAGTTGCTCGCGTCGCACGGATCCCGTTGGCAGAAGAGTGTTGCTAGGCACACTGGGGTGGGGGGTGTTAACGACGCGATGTTAAAGTGACAAAAAGTGCATCTAATTACATTGTACAGGAGCTTGCGGGGTATGCGCGGGCGACGGGGGGAGCTATGATTTGCATAGCTGCCCTTGACCTAGAAAAATTAGTCGCAATCCTGGCCCCACGCGAACCGCACGCTCCTCTTTCAGAGTTGTAGCCCGGTCTTTTCGTAATACATTTCGTAAATTGTGATTTTGTCGTTCGTCTTTTAAACTGCCCCATCTACCATCTAATACTAGGCCCCAGACAGTCTACAAAGACCATCGTCAGCCACATCGTCACTTATCATCAGGTGATATTGTGGCTAAGCAAAGGTCTATCTACAATACAAAAATATGGTGAAACCCCAAGTTAGCTAAAAGATCGTTAACCAGTGGTTAACCTCAGTTAACTGCAGGCATAGTTTGTGAATTATGTACCGACAAATAGGGCAAGTTGATTTGCTAATTCTGTTGTCTGTCCACACTTGTTACATCAGAGTAGTACAGTTTTAGCACTAGCTTTTATGAGAATATCGTGAGGAAACTGCAGCCAGCAGCTAAGGCTGGATTTTACCAAACTGGATTAAGTTTTATCTGGAGATTAAACCACATATTAAACTGCTGTTTGTTTGAATATTTTAACATTATAAAGTTGACACCTTATAACCAGGATAATTTGAATGCACCTAATAATGTTCGGTTGCGCTTTCTAAACAATTATATTTCGAATTCTGTCGGCTAACGGAATAACTACTCTGGGAGTAAGATGACAGTTTGGTCGAATCCAGCCTAAGTCGTAGGTATTTGGTACATGCCCTCATTTTGCAAAAGTTATTATTCCATACGAGACAGCGCATCTAAGACAATACCTACGCATATACATTTTTTGAGACATTGACTTAGACATGCCTCTGACAACCCAATAGACTTTTTCAAAGGATTTAAAAATGCCTAAAAGATCTGAAAGAATATGCCTATCGCATCTTGGGAATACATTCGTGATGATATTAAACTTTTTTTTACATTACAAAAATTTTTAAACATTTAAAAGTGATCGCAAGCTTTTTTGATGTGTGTATTAACGTAAGTCATTCCCATTTAATATATTTCTCGCGAAAGTTTAGAAACTGAAATATTTTCTCATTACGCGAAATGAAATACGCAAGTTGCTTATTTCTCATTTCGGAATGAAATATAAATTGATTGTTTATCGCGAATCTGAGGACAAACAAGTCTGACCTTAGTGACACTTAGAGGCACTTCAGATTAATTTGATTGTTTACGAATAACTTAGAACAATAGCCTGTGAAGTTTTCGAAAGCTAGTTTTTGAACTCAGAGGGTAGAAAATGTTAGGAGACTTTATCAAAGACACATAAGCTATCGAGAAAGAAGACAAGACAATCGATTCAAGCTTTAACTTCATCTAACGTTAATTTTAACGAAAAATGTAATATAATATACGTACATACAATTACTTAAAATCAGGCCTGTGTCCCAGGGGTAGGCAGAGACCACAGATCTCCATTTGCTACGGTCCTGACACACTTCTTTCGCTTCATTCACTCTCATCACATTCTCTCATGCAAGCTCGTCGGTTTAAAGTAATCTGGACCTGGCCTTTTTCCAATGATTAAATAATAATATAAACCTTAATATAATTATATAAACCTTAGCTAATTAGTAATTACGGATCTTCGTAAATTATAGCTAAGAATCATATCGATCAGTCAGTTTTCAATCAAAAAAAACACCATCAAAATCGAATCATCGGTTTAGGAGCAATGATACCACAGACAGACACACAGATACACACTATAAACTTATAACACCTCTTATTGTCGTCGGAGGTTCAAAAAAAAGGATCCTCCGTATAAGTTTTGGGTAGTGGTACTTTTACACCCAGTAGTTGCGGTTACAACAGTAAGTAACATCTGTAGTGAAGTGTCACATAAGTATGACGCTAACTCAACTTTGTCAAATGCACATTGTATGGTTTTGGCAGTTACATAGGGTCAGGGTGTCGTTAAACTTGTTTCTGTTGTTTGTGTTGTCACTACATTGTTTCTTACTCAATATGAGGGAAATTATATGTTTATACTAATACTATATCGTATATGCCTTCTTTTAGGTTTCGGTTTAAAGAATTTTATTTTCAAAAAGACATAATATCACTTACTTACATGAGAACATAACTAAAAATAAGTAGAATTTGTGTAGAAGCCAGCGGAAGCTAGTATGAAAATAAAATAATATATTCACTGATAGCTTTTATCCCACACAAGACACAAAAGTGTCTCTAAGTTTGCGCAACGCATAAAATCTTAAGGGAGTGGGCACACTGCGTTTTTTGTAGCGCGTTTGTATCGATACAAACGCGATGCGATAAAACGCGCTTTAAAAAACGCAGTGTGCCCCACTCCCGGGTCTTTTTGTATGGATATAAACGCACTGCTAACGCGCGTTTGTATCGATGTAAAGTGTAAACGCGATGCGAACGCGCTGCTCAGAAACGCGCTTCAAAAAACGCAGTGTCCGCCACACCCGGTTCGCGTTTGTATGGATATTAACGCAGTGCTAACGTGCGTTTGTATCGATACAAACGCGATGCGAATGCGCTATTTGAAAACCCGCTTCAAAACACGCAGTTTGCCCCACTCCCGAGTCACGTTTGTATGGATACAAACGCACTGCTAACGCGCGTTTGTATCGATGTAAACGCGATGCGAACGCGCTGCTCGAAAACCCGCTTCAAAAAACGCAGTGTGCCCCACTCCCGGGTCGCGTTTGTATGGATATTAACGCAGTGCTAACGTGCGTTTGTATCGATGTAAATGCGATGCGAACGCGCTGCTCGAAAACCCGCTTCAAAAAACGCAGTGTGCCCCGCTCCCGGGTCGCATTTGTATGGATACAAACGCAGTGCTAACGCGAGTTTGTATCGATACAAAAACGCGGTGCTTCTCAAAAACGAGCCTCAGAAAACGTCGTGTGTCTCTCTAAGCCAGTCCCCAAGAACTTAGAGAAGCAGCATCCTAGCATCTTTAATGCGACCCTGTATTCATGAGCTCCATAAATTCCATGTGACATTATGACGTCATAGCAGTGCAATGACCTTATATCCAGTGCAGCTTTCGTTTCTTAGAAAACGGCAAACACATTTTTACGTCCATAATTTTTAGTCAGTTTTAGTTCAGTGTAATCTTTTATTTTAAAGTGGGAACCGACATACTAAGGAATCTATACCTCTTCGTAGCTTGCTTCTTCTTCTGTTTAAGGGGTAGCCCCTTGTCTAGCTGCTGCCCGCAGATCCGCGGTACCCGGATAAAAAGTAGCCTATGTCCAGCCTTCCAACTATCTCCACACAAAAAATCACGTCAATCCGTCGCTCTGTTTCGACGTGAAAACAGGACAAATAAACAAACAAATAAACACACTTTCACATTTATAATCTGGGTATGGAGGTACGGATTTTCTGAAGTTTTGATCGTTGGTTTGGATCCGGGCGCTGTGCATCAATTTATTTAGAATTGTCACATTACGTCGATGCATTATTCGGAATCCAGATCTTAACAGCTGGAGTGTAAGTAATGCTTTAAATCAAAAGTTAATCTTATAAAGGACGATGTATAGCTTCATTTGTTTTAATATATTAAATAGAATACATAATGATCTAGGCACGTTCTAGAATTTTAATTTTATATAAAATGCAGTGTAAAGGATGACTCACGCTAGACCGTGCCGGGTCCGAGCTAAGCTTCAGCCGTAGCATGGCCAAAACTCTTCTTTATTCTTCTAATGACTATATTAAAAAACCTACTTAATTAACCCTCCTTTTGAATAAAGTTGGGTAAAATGAGTAAACCGTTGGGGTAAACGAGTTCTCGAGTGGAGACCACGTCTCGGCAAACGTAGTGTAGGACGCCCTCCTGCCAGGTGGAGTGACGATCTGCGAAAGGCTGCTGGCACAAGTTGGATGCAACAAGCTGAAGACAAGGCGCGATGGCGCTCATTAGGGGAGGCATGTCATCATCATCATCATCATCATCATCATCATCATGAATGAATGATGATGAAAATTATGATGAAAATGAGTAAACTGTTGATCCTAATACACATGGGACGTTGCAAGTCTACACGTTTTCATAGACAACCACATTTTCTCTAACGCTTGTAAGAACTTCTAGTGCAAGATAGAAGCTGATTGCGGGTTCAAGGTTTGCTTCTACCTGAAGTTTAAAAAAAACTGAGTAAAAATTTTTCATATCTGAGAGAGAAAAAGCGCTTCACGGTTCCGTTACGATGTTTTAAGGTCGCTGCATACGTAACGTGATTTTTCTCGTCCCGGACGGAACGTGACGATTTCTTGACATCGTTTCATATAAAAATATAGTAACGCGGACGGGACGGAACGGCAGGTGAAAAAACATCATTAAGGACCTTAGTGTTCTGTGTTAAGGACGATGTTATGAAGGATGCACGTCACGTCTCGTCCGATGTTTTATTGATTTATCTCTCAATCACACTACATCTTCACTCCAGACTGTTCTTTTTAACTGACTGAAAAAAGGGAAGTTCTCAATCTCGTCTGAATCTTTTTTTTATTAATTTTCTATATCAAGGTTCTTTGGAGTTATGAACAGAAATGCACCTCGAGAGTGCAAAAAATTGCTCAGCTTAAAACATTAAAGTCGGTTATTTTTTTTTTATTTAGCCACTCAGTGGGACACAAACGGCTAAAAATAAATAATAATAAATAATAATAATTTGGTCACTTGTATCTTTGTAGTAAAAACGTCAAAATGTGTGTACCACATCGCCTTTCCGCCGCTGCCCCTCCCCCTTCCCCCTTAGACTCCCCTTCCCCCGACCAAAGGGAATTCTATATCAGCTGAATTAGAAACCGAGGCCCGGTTTTAAATGTAAGGCACATTATAGCCGCAGACTTGCAAATAGCTACAACACTATTACCTAGCATCCAGACGTTGGGGCCAACGTTGGCCCCAATGCCTCTCACCAACGTGTGGAGCTGACAAAATTGCATTGGCCCCAACGTTGGGGCCAACGTTGGGGCTGATTTTGCTAGATCCACACGTTGGCGAGTGACATTGGGACCAACGCTGGCCCCAACGTGTGGATGCGAAGTTACAGTAAATACTTGACGGAGGAAGTCATAGATACATAAATATTTGAGATGTTCTTATCTATTTGAGACGTTCTTAATCTTCCGAATCGTATACAAAAATGAAAATTAATGACAGTTAATGTCAAGATAAGCACCACTTAAACTAAGTAGCGTTTCATTATACTGTTACCATCTTTTTTGATTGAAAAAAAAAAACATTATATAAAGCTGTGCTTATTTGACGGTTGAATATGAATAACGGGTTAATCGTATCATGTATTATGGCGGCTCCTCACTTGGCTTAGCGTATTCGTGAGTCGATATTGTTGTGTTTGCCTTCAAATAATCAAATATTTCAAATACCGTCAAATACGTCATCCACACATGGACTTGTACGGGCAAATTTGCTATTTGCGTTGTTTGCCATATTCATGCAAATAAAGCAAATAAATCAAATAGACCGTCTACACATTGCTGTATTTGGACAAATAATGGAAATACACGAACACGATACGCCAAGTGAGGAGCCGCCATTACAACATCCGAACCCAAATAGACAAGAAAAAAAAAATAGATAAAAGAAAAGCGTAGAGCTTTCGTAGCTATCGCCTACGGCGTAGCAACCCAGCTGTTTACGCCACACTACCAGCCTACCGGGAACGATACATTTGCACAGATTAGCTGTAATATTTATGGTGTGGTTCATCGAATTTGCTACTCAATCCTATCGACCACATGTGAATTATTTCTACATTTGTAACTGGTGTTAAATGCCACTGCATTACTTACATTTAAAAAAAAGCACTACTTAAAAAAAATATAGAAATATTATATAGTTACAAAAAGTGTATCACCGAAAAGAAATTAAGAGGGCTGCGACCGGCGAATTTCCATAAAAACGTAATACCGAAATCATTTAAAATGTAAGCATGTTTATATCAGTTTATGTTGTTAGATTAGGAGAGTAGGTATTTATCTAGGTTCCTGTTAAACTTTTGTTCCGAAAAACTTACCTAAAAAGAAATGTAAGCCAATTGAATTGAAATCTTTGTAAGTACACCAAAAATGGTATTTTTTCTTTTCATTTGTTCTATAGTAAGTTTTTTGAAACAAAAGTTTAACAGGAACCTAGATAAATACTACCTTTATCCAAATAATAACGTAAAGTGATAAAAATATGCTCAAATTTTAAATTATTTTGGTATTACTTCCTAGGTAAGTAGATACGTTCGCCGAGCCCTTAAGGCCCCAAACCGTGTTTGTTGCCCCGGTTCTTCACGGTCTTGGTCGCGAAGGAACAGATGTAGAATCACCTAGCTCTTAAGACGATTCAAAGTGGTACACTTAGTGATCTTATTGAATAAATGAATTTGACTTTTGACTTTTCACTAATATTAACTTGATCGCATAGATATTTATCTTCAAATCATAATCAGTCAGTCAGTCAATTAATTATAACACCTAATAAACTAGTTTTACTGGAAAAAATGCATGCATCTTACTCCCAATCCAAGAAAAATTAAGATATCTCTATCCAATCACAATAAATCACATTTACTCTCAGCCAATAGCGATTTAACGCCATGAAAAAATCAGCCAATCAGAGACAGAAAAAGATTGCCATAACTTACAGAACCAATTCTTAGGTAATGATGAAAATAATGAGATAAATGGAGGATTGTCTGTGCCAATAATAGTGAGTCTGATCTCCAGCAAGCATTTTTGATAAAGACTAGAATAGAATATACAGGGTGTGGCAAATTGTTGGGCACTTCAGGATAGCTACTTTTTCTCTTGTAGTTAAAAACTTTTTTCTTAGGAAACTATTGGTTTATTTTTAAAAAAATAATCCAATAAAAAATGTACAGTTAGGCTAAAAAATTACATTCGTATAAAAAAACAAGTTGGTCTTGGACAAAAATTTTTAACTACAAGATAAAAGGTAGCCACCAAGTGCCAAAAAATTTGCCACACCCTACATATTTATTGAAATACATACCCACAAAAGCATCTGGGGTAGGTACTTAATACAATGGGCGGCCTTATCGCTGAAAGCCCTGGGTTCAAATCACTGATTGGCATCACATTGTTCTTTCACTATTTAGTTTGAAGATATAGTTAGGTATTAACTTAAATCTTAAACGACCTTAGGTAGCCCATTTCATTAAAATTAAAATTCTTAATTTTTTTAGGATTAAAACCGCAATGACCAAACTGTAAGAAGATCTGCCCTCTGATTATGTAACTTGCAACAGCAACGCGACAGCAATCACTACGCAACCGGTCGAAGATCACTAAAAATCGTATTTAGAAAGCTAATCGCACGTCTATTGCTCGCCTGTCGCAAAATGAATTTTGGCCATAGTGCATTTTGCGACCGTAATACGATTTTAGTGATATTTTTCGACCGGTCGCGTAGTGATTGCTGTCGCATTGCTGTTGCAAGTCTGACGTAATCAGCCGGCCTAACATGTGCAACATCGAGAGAGATATCTCGATCGGTCGTACTGCTCTAACGCATACGCCAGAGCAGTTTAACCGATCGAGAAATCTAGTTTCTCGACTCTCGATGTTGCACAATACATGTTAGGCCTACTGGGGGCAGTTTGGTCTTGATAAAAAATCGTCAAACCCATACATTTACCAACGCTATTATAACGCTTTTCACATCCTAAAGAGCAGAGTTTAATCCTCAGATAGTTAGAAACATTATGCACTTCCACACGAGCTTTGGAACAAAATAATGGCCAAGTCCGAAGCTTTCAAACACACAAGTTTTATTACCACTGGCATCAAACTGTATCATGGCTTAGTTTACAGTACAGTCAGCTTTAGAAGTTGATCGGTTTAAGTTTATATAAACAAATTAGAATTATCATTAATTGATTTCAAAAAAGGTGGAGGGTCTGAGTTTGACTGTATGCATTTCTGCCGTCCGATATCTAAAACGCCGTTAAGTGACATTTGGTCAAATTTCACTTTTAATACCCATGTTATAAAGCTCAAAATTTTCTATCGATCGGTCTTCGAACTGGGTTCCTAACATTTATAGTTTCTGAATTAGAGATACTAAGAAAGCGGCAAACGCGAAGCAAGATAGTAAAGAAGCAGCGCGTTTTTTTGCGATATCTCAATAAATAGTTTTGTCACTTAACGGCGTTTTAGATATCGGACGGCAGATTTGTTCCTTGTTTTGTATGTTTACAAATTACTTCATCAATAATAATTGTAGTCGATTTCGAGATGAAGCCATTGAGTGAATCATCACTTTTGGTGGCAGTGGCTCCATCTCAAAATGAGAAAAAAAGTGTATGATATATTTTGTTTAAAGTCTTACTTCGGTTTATTGATATACACCCAAGTGACTGTATGCATTTTTTTCTCACAGATTACATCGTCAATAATTATTGTAGTCGATTTTGAGATGGCGCCATTGTCACCAAAAGTGATGATTCACTTGGGTTTATATCAATAAACCAAAGTAACAGACTTTAAGTAAAACTACGTAATAATGTATGATAATTTTTACTTAAAGGGCCTTACTTGTGAAAGACGTTTAAAGTTGAACACTGGTTAAACAACGTCCTGTCTTTATTTGTGGATAGTGACAAACAGAGACAGGACGACGATGTGTTCAACTTTAAACTCTAAATAAAAATTTAAATTTAAAGAGTGGCTTTCAACTGCTTCAGAATAAAAATGATCATAATTCTTGTCTACGTGGCTCATCAAAAGAGCTTAAAAATCAGAAACTGTTATCAAACTTTTGTCGTTCATTGTACTTTAACTTGCAGTTACGTATTGGGTTCAAAACTGTGGATTATCTGCACTAATAGAGAATATAGCGAGCGAATTTTCTGCGAATTTTCTGAGTGTGTATGCATCTAGAGAGAGTAATCTCCCGGTCTCCTAGCCAAGTGGCAACAGATTATAATTCTATAATTCGCTATATACATTAGCGGCCACCACACGGTAAAGTTCTGACCGTGAATCTGGACTGCGTTCCGAACCGCGAATCAAACTGTCGTGCTAATTACTGTTACAGTTTAGACTGGCGTCCACACAGTGATGCGTGCAAAACTGTCACAAAAACTGTCTGTCGACATGTCAGATTGAACTGCCAGCCTCGCGCATGTAGGTTTTGCGAAGGATGGAATGGCGCGTGCCGAACTTTACGTGTAAAGGCTGCTATTTAATTGGTCAAACCTGGACACTCGACAAAATCTCTATGCGATGTATGCATGCTCTATGCATGTAGTGTAAACATATTTATACTACACAATGTCAGTTTTGTACACAATAAGGTTGTTACCGTATGAATAATGTACACTGTGCTCTCGGTCTCTTCTATGCGTCTGCGCGTGTGGCGCGTTCCGTGCTCAAAGTCAGCTCCTCGCCAGCTCCAACGCACAGTGTCTATTTTATACGTAGTATTATTATCTGTTCTGTGACGTAAGGTCGCGTGGTCTTTGTTACTTTGTCCACCAATGAAACATTAGTGAGAGCTAGCGTTTTGTAGAAATAGAATCCATTGATGCCACTTGGCTAAGGGGCAGAGCTATTTAATATTTTATACTAACTGCCTGCTTCAAAAAACGAAAATACATTCTCAATTTCAATGTTTACCGAAAAAATTACACTGAATTTTCGCGGAAAATTTTCCATCGTAAGGCTCTGTTCACACAAGCTCAGGTAATTGGAATAGATTGAATAAATTGTATGAGATTACTGAGAGGAAGAATTTGAATGTAAAGTGGTACATTACACCTGTTTCCTGTCTTTGTTTGTTACCCGACTACAGTAGGTTTTGTTTTGAAGTCAAAGTCAAAAGGAATTTTGTTTTAAATTATGAAGATTATGGACTAGCTTTGGGTTGGTTATTAAAAATATTTCACACAGCGCCATCTAGCCCCGAAGCTTGTAATAAGGGAACCAGATAACTGATAGAATACTATATTTATTTAAGATACTTTAAAATACATAGTTTTAAAACTTTATAATAGCAAGACTCAGAGCAAAACAAATATCTTCATTATACAATTTTTTGTTTTGGGTGGGAATCGAACCTACAAACCTACAGCGCAGAAAGCAGAGCTGAGAAGCAAGACAGAAAACACACATTGCTCAAATCAAGGTCCTGTTCCAATTACTTGGTATCAAAAATCTCTACACAAAATCGACGCTGTCTTTTGTCTGGCTGACTTCCATCAACCGTCTTCCCAAAGATAAAATCTGAGAGTCAGGCCCTTTGCCCTCAGCTTAGGCCTCCAAGGGCCTCCAAGAGCCCTTCAGTGTAACGAGCCAATAAAATTAACTATTTTGGGAACATAGGGCTGCAATGGCCGAGAAATTGTGTGGGATTTTATAGGAGTTTCTAAGGAAAAACTTATTCTGTTGTCCACTAAGTAATAACGTTAAATAGTGCTTATGTTGTACACCGTAAAGTCTAAAGTCGCGTTGTGACATTTGTAAGTTATGAAATATCTAAAATTTGAATTATGTTATTCGGTTCCTATTTATTTTTCTGTGGTTGTACGTATATAAAATTAGAAAATCAACATCAAATAACATGATGATAAGATCATATCTTATGAACATCTCAATAATCAATTTAATCAATTTAATGGTAAGATCCTAATGTAATATTACTCGGAATGAAATGCGAATGAATACTATAACATGAATAGAATTTGGACGTATTTTGTTAATTGAATTTTGGTTGTAATTTTAATAATTAGTCAGTAAATAAACTTTTCGATCAATGTTACATTAGCACCAGAAATATAGTTCTTTACTTTTCTTACTTAGGCTAACTGGATTAAGTTTTTAATCGAGAGTAAACTACTGATTGTTTGAATATTTTGACATTGTAAAGTGGACACCTTATAACCAGGATAATTTGCATGCACATAGCTAATAATGTTCGGTTGCGCTTTCTAAACAATTTTATTTCGAATTATGTCGGCTAGTTACTCTGAAGTAAAGCTGCGTACAGATATCGCGTTCCCTGGGTACGCGTAGTCAGGTTACGCGTGTCCAGGGCCTGTATTCTATTAGATGACAACCGCTTTGGTTTTGGTTCGATCTCTTAAATGTCAGCCATTTGGTGAATAGTAGCTTTTATATATAAGTATTATAATTATAAACTATATATACTTATTATATATAAGTATATATAGTAGCTTTTATAATATAAGCTTTTCAAAAATTTGTTCTGCCAAAGTTCAAAACCTCACCACAACTGAGTCGTTTGTTATTAGTAGTCATGGAAACAGTCGCTTTAGTTGAGGTTTTGGTTGAGGTTAATAAAAAGTTCGGTACGAGAATCGACGCCCAGAACGCCAAGTCTGTACCTGTATGTACGCGTACACTGTACGCGTAGCTACAGCTATGGACTAGGCGTTTTGGACACGCGTATACTGACTACGCGTACCCAGGGTACGCGATATCTGGACGCACCTTCAGATGACATTTGGTCGAATCCAGCCTTAGTAACTTAACCCAAAACGATATTATTATTATAACTAGTGCTCAATATTCCTTCCTACAACGTCCCTTCAGTCACTTGACCATTCTCGAACAAAGGAAGGGCTCTGAATTTTATCTGATCAAGCCAAGTAACTTAATTACATAGATTAATTAAAAAAAAACAAAGGATACGATGATATTTGAAGCGCTACTTCAGATATGAAAAAGGCGGTCGAACTCAAAATAATAATAATCTAGCTATAGAATGGACGTGTGAACTGTGTGATTGTTGTTCATTTGGGTTTACATGATGCTGTGTGAAATGTCCAGCATTATTTATTTATTTATTTATTTAATTACGTATCATCGATACTTACTGGATAAATAATGTTGGTGCCAAGTAAAAGATTACATGACTTTTAGGTTTTTGAGGATTCTCAGAGATTTTTAAATGAAACTAGCGGACTGTAATATAGGTAGGTTCGTATATTGGACGTAAGAACACGCGCCTGGGTCTGTGATTTTGAAGAGAGTGAATGAGTTGTATGAAGTTTCGGTCGGCGCCTCGTCCCCCGCTCCCCGCTCGCCGCTGTCCCATTGTAGCGGTGGCGGGCGATGCGACGTTTTGTCTCCGACAAGGTTTTTTTTGCAACGAGTAATTTTCACAAGCAAAGTAAGCAAGTAGTTTTTTATTAGTCTAATTGTTTGCTAGGCTGCATTCCTTAATATTTATCAAGCCTTTTAACAAAGCAGTTCCATCTTTACAGTTTCACCCTAAAAAATGTACCGAGATCTTTAACAATACCTGACAGAATTTCCGATCATAATTTAATTTAATTTGATCAAATTTTCAGCTTCTGTCGTAATAAAGGCTATCGTTTCAAAATACCTGACTGAATTACGAAATCTATAGTCAGATCATCATAACTCCGCCGCTAAACTAATTATGTATTCCAAAGATTTGTTTATCTTAACTTCGTCTTAAATTAAGGGGAAACCAAATTTGGTTAAAGTTGGTGACACACACGGCGAATTTGAATTTATAAATATTTATGGAATTAGCGCTAATGGAGCGACATGGGACGTTGGGTGTGTACAAGGTTTTTATGTATATTTTGATAAGTGGGTCAATTATCTTTATGAGTTTCTACTTAAATGGCAAAATAGAACAGTTCTAGTTGTAGGTACCTTCTGATATAATGGTAAAATTTCGCTTATTACTCATATACTTATTTTTTATATAAGTACCTACCTATATTACATCTTGGTTCAAATTCTTTGCTCTAATTATTCAGTATTGGTCTCGAAAAAATAGTAATCACCTAAGCTCAAAAATGTTTACTTAAGATCTATAACTATACCAATATATAAAGCGGATGAGTTTGTTTGTTTGAACGCGTTAATCTCAGAAACTACTAGAATTTGGAAAAAATATTTCTGCATTTGATGGTGAAACTCTTGAGGAAGGTTATAGGCTACTTTTCAACATCAACACCATCATATAGGTACCATCACTCCGGGGGCAACGCCGCGAGGGCGCTGCTAGTTATTGCATATCCCTATTGAATTTGATGCTCAGTTATGGTACACATCTCCATGTGAATAAATTGTGAAGGGAACGCTGTATAAATCACGTAAAGTCAGCACTTGGGGATTACTCGTTCATAATGAACCAACTTTTATGAGTCCCAAGATGGAGAAAGTTGGAAAACATTTTTTGATTTTAATTTTCATCTAATCCCGTTCTTGTTATTTTATAACTTTTATAGAACTTATAAAAAACTATGAACTCAAATATTTGTTACCTGTATAAATTATAAAAAAAAATAGAGTAAAATGTAAATAAACTCAGTGCGTTCCCAGCCTTAACCACCAAACAAAAAAACTTGGTCAATGTTTAGAATTTTAAGAAGTCAGAGTTTTGTGAAGCTTCGACCGTTTGTCAGATCCAAGATTTTGGACTGTTTAATCAACTTCAATGGGAGAATTAATTTAAAAACGGTAAAATGTTGGATTTGTTCCCAATGACCCCACCACTTAATTCAGTGGGGTCGTTGGGAGGGAAAAATTCCCAACGAGTTATGCGTTAGAAAGAGAGGATTTATTTAGGTGCATATTTCGGTAGCCAATAAGCGCTTAGGCGAGCTGAATTGCACTTTGTTGCGTCGTAGCAAGAGTCGCCATCTAAATAAATGTCTTCGCAAAGTCAGGCTTCTGAACTTATTTATTCTGTGCTAAAGCATGACTCTGTGGTAATTATTTCTCAAATTCATTTTGATGTATTATAATTGTTTTATATCATACAGATTATTGTTATGACAGGGAATACTGAAACATAGTTTATTTCACTTTCAAAACTTTCATGAGTTGTACTAGACATTATTTAACACACGAAGTGTGAGGCGCGACCGCGAGGACTCCTTACCCAGATGAAGATTCTCCGGATGAATCGAAACATTTTCGGTATCTAAATCGATCGAAATTTCAGCCAAATCGGTTAAGTGTTTGTCGAGTTATAGAAGAACAAACATACATCCATGAAAGTTGGAATCAGACAGTTCACTCGAATGAAAGCTGGGGTTTTCTATGACACTTTGCTTTCATTTATGTCTAGATGTGTCACTTTGAGTGAAAGATGCCGAATGAAGAACAGAAATGAACGAAAAGTGAACCGTCTGATTCCACCTTTACGATTCTATTTCAATAGTTCACGATCATTTTAATAAACTGAGTTTTACTAAACGTCATTATTTTCACAAAACTGTAAATTTTGATAAGTACCTATCAATAATGTTCCACCCCATAAAAACTATACTACGTATAGGTACAAGATATCCTAAGTGCCAATAACATGTCGGGTAACCCATAATGGGTTTAATCTGTTCACTACAGAACCCAAAAATGATACCCTAATTTAAACTACCTTTGGAAACGCTCAACGGCCCCTACTATCGATACCTTGATGGTATCTATAGTAGGGCCGCAGAGGTATAGTAGGGGAGAATGGTAGGTAGAATAATATTTTATTACTTATCTAAATATTTTTTCTATTTATTGAAATACTTAATTTTTTTTTAGGTCCATAAAGTGCTTAAATAAGTGCTAAATTAGGTAACTTGAGAATGGTTGGACTGAATGTAATTAAAGAAAAATATATTTTTTAAGTTTTTCATGAGTTTTTTGTATGAACTCTAAAGCATAGTCGGACCAGTTAGTAACAAAATACAATGTATTCGAATTCTTGCTGTAGGTACCTTAATAATTATTTTTTTGTTTTAGAAAACACACGTATTAGCTCATTCAGTGCCCGCGACGCATATTTTTACCATGTTTCCCGATATTTCGTTCAGTCATTCATTCATTTCATTCCTCATTAATTTGTTGTCCATTCTATTTTCCTAAGTCTCTGGTAGTGTAGTCAAAATGGCTATTTGATAGCTCAGTGAACTATTCAGGTGTGTATGAATTAACATTGTTTTGTGTCGCTTCCTCTATTAGGCATAAAATAGGGCCCATTTCGGTAGATTACTGCGGCGACAGGTTAATGGACATCGTATAGATTTAAATAAAGCTTTTGTCATAGCTAAGAGCTGAGAGTCATCTGGTTCCCATAGTACAAGCTTTGCTTAGTTTAAACACAGAACAGATAATAATAATACTACGTATAGAATGGACAGTGAGTTTGAGCTGGCGAGGAGTAGACTTTGAGCACAGAACACACGCGCAGACATGACGACGAAACCGAGAACACAGTGTACATTATTCATACGGACTACGGTGACAATCTTACAGTGTACAAAACTAACATTGTGTAGTGAAAATATAGGTAGTTCGACGCCTTTTTTGCATAGAGATTTTGTCGAGTGTCTGGGGTGTGGTTTTAGGGCTAGATAGCGCTGTGTGAAAAATGTCCGACAATATTTATTTATTTAAGAGCCGTGTTGTGTTGGCCCAGTGAGACTTTCAAATGTCAAATTTAGTATAACATTATCAGCTAAAATTGTTTTTTTTTTTTAATTTTAATTATTTGTCTTCTCGTCGAAAATTAAAATTTTATTTTTTTCTTTTTTAATTAATTTTCTTCTCATCGTCGTGTCGAAGATTCATCAGACTAATATAAAGTAATCGATGGAATAATAAATATTCAATTAATATTAGAAAAAAAAGAGGTTTTTTTTTATTAATAATATTAAAAGCATTATGTAAAGTGACACCAAAATATCGAGTTCATTTTATCTAAAAACATTTCAACTTTTAGACATCTGATTAATTCAAAAAACTTACCTTATCGGGTTACTTAGCGTAACTCAATAAGAGGGAAAATGAACTTTAATGTTCTGAAAATAAGGGACCGTTAAGTTACGTACGTGTAGTAGTGACGCACCGCGACTTTGCCAGGGATAATTATTATATCAAACGTCATTAACTTTTTAAAAATGCGACAAAGGATTCCTACGCGATCGTTTTGACAGTTTGAGACCAATTTCTGGCCTGGCCTGGAGACTGGCCTCTTAGCTCAGTTGGTAGTAGCTCTGCCTTCTGCACTATAGGTCGTGGGTTCGATTCCCACCCATGGACAAACATTTGTGTGATGAATATAGATGTTTGTTCTGTGTCTGGGTGTTATAAAGTATTTTATGTATGTATTAACAAAAAAAAGTATATAAGAATTCTATCAGTTATCTGGTTCCCATAGTACTAGCTTTGCTTAGTTTGGGGCTAGATGGCGCTGTGTGAAATGTCCAGCAGTATTTATTTATTTAATTTAAGGTTTGAGATAAGTTAGACAATCAGCCGTTGAGACAGGCTTTGCAGGGGCGCGTGAAAGTGACACGAGACAGAAAACTGTCAGTTTATATGACAACGGTCTCCTGTCTCGGTCTCAGCAGGCTGTTTGTCTAACTTGTCTCAAACCTCAAATTGGTTTCAAACTGTCAAAACGATCGCGTAGGTACCTTTTGGCACGTTCGGTCTCTTTGAGATGAGAGTGACAGAGCTACTTGCGTGGTCACTGGACTGTCATTTCGACAGTTTGAGACCGATTATGGTCGCTATCAAAGATAGACAATCAAAGGGCTGGTCTCGGTCTCCGGTCTCGGTCTCGGGCGAGAGCCGCCACCTTTAGAGTTAGCAACTTGCTCACAATTTATTTAACTAATATTTCGTTCGTTATCAGTCGGCCATCGCCTCTTAAGTACGTCTTAATCCGAACTTTTCTAATACCTCGTATAATACGGACCCCTAAAATACGGAACTTGAAAAAAGTTCAAAGAAAACCCTTCATTAATCATCATCTATTACGCGGAGTCGTCGTTTCTTAGGGAATTATTAATTCATTCTGAATGACAGGAACCAAGCTATAAAACAGTTATGCCCGGGATACACGAGGCTAGTTTTTCAAGCTAGGATAGCAAGCTAGTTTTTTACTAAACTATCCTGGCTTACTAACCTGGCTTGGAACATGCTAGTTCTGTTTACATGAGGCTAGTTTATTTTAAGCTAGTATTATTGCAGTGACTGAAGTGACCACACGTCCAAAATGAACTGCATGCGAAAAAAAAACACTATTCTATTGAAAAAGTTACTTTGAACACTGTGCCAATTTCCACTAGAAACTAGCAGATGAATTACAAAACCGGGTATGGACAAGACCATGAATTTTAAGAAGAGATGAACGTGGATCACTCTGCTTTACTTTATTTTATTCATACTGCTTTGGAAGAATTTCGCAATAAAGATTTAGGCGAATATCAGAGTATTTTGCGAATGACAAAATGCGTGGTTACTGTTTACTAGCCAACCCAAAACTAGCTTCGCCGGCCCCATGAAGCTAATACACAAGCCAGGATAGTAAAAACTATCCTGGCTTGTAAACTAGCTTACTAGCTTACTAGCTTAGAAATGAAGCTAGTTCTGTCTACACGAAGCTATAAGTACTAGCTTGCTAGCTTACTAACACTAGCTTGCTATCCTAGCTTGAAAAACTAGCCTCGTGTAACCCGGGCATTATATACCTAAAAATTAGCTAACCCAGTAACTGGCTTTGAATTTTTGGTATTCAATATTAAAATATTAAATTCTGCCACGCGTTTGGCTAACGTTTATTCCATAACTTTGATAATGACTCCTAGGTAATCACGTTCTAATAGTACAAGCTTTGCTTAGTTTGGGGCTAGATGGAGCTGTGTGAAATGTCCACCAATATTTATATTTATATTATTTACTAGCTGTTGTGCGGGTCTTCGTTCGCGTGGTACCCGGATAAAAGGTAGCCTATGTTAGTCTCCAGCCCTCCAACTATCTTCACACAAAAAATCACGTCAATCCGTCGCTCTGTTTTGACGCGAAACCAGAACAAATAAACAAACAAATAAACACACTTTCACATTTATAATAATGGGTCCGGATGTTATTACAAAAATGTTGAGCATCCTAATCATTCGAAAATCAAAACAACTTTCCATTCAATCTAACTTTTAGCTTTCAAATAAGTTCATGTAAGTTCTATAGTCAGTTTATTATGATTCTTAGGACCTCCCATTAAAATCGGCTCACTAGATAAGGCAGACTCGATATTTAAAACTTTTCTGTTTAAGAATAAATGAGAAAAAAAGAGTAAAAATAGAAGTACCAGATATAGAAGTCGACGAAAACAGAATTGGTCAGAAACAGATATAATTATAAACAGTAGTAAGAGATGGACAATTAAAGCAAAATACTTTTTTAATACTACTAAGGTAGCAGACAAGCTTACGGCCCACCTGATGGTGCACGGTTACCGGTCGCCTATGGACGCCTGCGACACTAGAGGAGTCACACTCGCGCTGCTGACCCTTTACAAGAGGAAGCACTGCGCCGACAACACAATGGACAAGACTGGTCTACCAGTTGTCACCGCAAAAATGTAATGTTTTTCTCAAAACAAAAGAAATTAAAAATGTTTTATCTGAAATTTCAAAATCGAAAATCACAAGCAATTTCAGCGCCTAACGTAATGGAGTAAGCTTCATTTTCCGCTGCAATTAGCTATGTTAATTGCGCGATGCTTTCAAACCGATGTGACAGCAGAAGTGGTATGTCACAAACAGGAAGTAAGTACTGTTCGTTCTCGAACGAAACTCGAATGGGATTTTTATATAATGGGAATTCGGATCTTGGTGAAGTGTACAATGGTACACGTATTTTTTTATACACAGATATCCTAGTGAGGGGTTTTGCCTAGTTTTTTTATTAGAAAATTCTTATTAAAACATAAACAAGTCTAGTGATGCAAAAAAAAATTAAGTTGATGATATTTTAGCAAAAGTTGCATAATTATTATGGGATTAATTTAAAAATATCAAACATCGCCTTATTGTCAGTTAACACTATAAAAAAGGCGATATCAAACTTTTACAGTAAGTAACTCAAATACTAACAATAAATCAACTAAATAGTTAACAAAACATTTTAAATGCTTGTTTCGACTTGGCTATAAAACACCCTTTTTTGTGTCATATAAATTTATCACACTATCACACTTCACATCACACTATTATTATAAATGCGAAAGTTTGGATGTTTCGATGCTCATGTTTGTTCCTCTATAACTCGACAACCACAAGACCGATTTGGCTGAAATTTAAAAAATAGATAGATAATGACCGGTAATAGGACATAAGCTACTTTTTATCCCGAAAAAAGCACGGTTCCCGTGGGATAAACAAAATAGTAGTCCACGCTTGCGAAGCCGCGAGCGTCAGCTAGTAGTCTATAAATCATAGTAGGGGTATGTAAACAAAATTCTCGGCGTCCACGTCACATGCAGTTACACAGCCTATGTAAAGCATATTTATGTTTTTACATACAATTTGATGTTACAAATTATTAAGGCTTGAAAATGCCGGGAAAAAAATCTGTATAATCATTGCTCTTTTTGACCAACTTAAAAAAAGAGGAGTTTCTGATAAACTATATATTAGTACTGTATTTAGTAAATATGTAGGTACATACATAATACTTATAGGTACATAGACAAACACCCAGATCCAAGACAAATATTTTCAAATCATACAAACATTTGTCTCGCCGCGGGAATCTAACCCACTACACCACAGAGCTAAAACAAACACTCAATTTTGAATTTGTAGTAACTATAGTTCTGAATGGTATTTTTCAATGCAATAATTGATCGGATTACTCCCAGATTTAAATTTCCATCAGAAACGCATCAATATTATTAAAAATTCTCATCAAAAGGCTCCAGTAAGCTCAGTCAAGTCCTGAGTTACTGTAAAAGCGCTCACCGTATTATTACAGCCATCGAATTCCCAAGCCTAAAGTTCAGCGCAAATGGGCCACCGACCACAGCCACAAAACGCCAGCTACGTGGCGAGTGGCCGTCACCGGCTACACGTGTGCGGCGCGTCTGTACAAAATATATGAAAACTATAGGAAATACTCGTAGGTCTGTAGCGGCGTTTTGTGTCAGCGTTTTGTGGCTAGTAGTATACCGTCAGGCTTAAAGACATGTTAGACATTTTCGTTAGTTCTTTCATCATCATCATTATTTCAGCCCATTTACACACACTGTTTCCCATTTACACACATTTAAATACGTGATAAGAACTTGGAACTACCAGTCAGATTTTTTCATTTCTAATGAGATTTGAAAAACTCTTTCTGCATTAGATAGCTTAATTCTTAAGGAAGTTTATATACGTAGTATTCTTATATGTTCTGTGGCTATAGGCTACTTATCATCATCATTACCATATACGCGGTTAACACCACGAGGGTGCAGCTTGCTAATTATATTATGATTTCATTCCATCATTCAACATAACGGTAGGTAGTGCTTTTATTCAAACTCAATATAACGGTAGTCGCTTTCGAAGAATTCAAAGCTCAAGTTGATCTACAAATAATTACTTTGTGATTAATCCTTTGAAAAGCCCGTGGGGAATGGATGTGTGAATAATTTATTGGACACGTCAGATTGTTAATGGCCATAGACACTTGTGCCCACAGTTTTGCTTTTTGTACAATATAACGTGGATTGAATCCAGACTCATCACCAATTGGAACTCATCACCATCACCGAAATGATTTATGTATCTACCATACCTACTTTATAATTAATACTTACCTACCTAATATTGTAGTGCCTCAACGGGGCTCTTGTTGCGCTCAAACCCTTATACCTAAGACCTGCTGTACCAACTTGAAACAATAAATAAATAAATAAATTTTGCTGGACATTTCACACAACATCATGTAGCCCCAAGCTAAGCAGAGCTTGTGTCATGGCAACCACATGACTGATATACTACTTAAATACATTTTTTTTTGTAAATACATACATAATATACATAGAAAACACCCAGACCCAAGACAAATATTTGCAGATCATACAAACATTTGTCCCGCGGCGGGGATCGAACCCGCAACCTTCTGTATAAATAAATATGAATATGATTTTATTTGGCTGCGATATATTGTAAGGCTTACAGAATTCTAATTCTAATTCTACTAGCCCCTACTGACCCATTGTTGGGCAAAGACCTCCCCCCACTTTCGTCAGTCACTACAATCCAGTGCCTTCGTCTGCCAGTGCCTTACAGAATATCGCAGCTAAATAAAATCCTTCTTCTCGAATGGTGTTGTGATAAGGTTGCCAGAGCTCTGCTTTGAAGCGCTGCGGTGACAACTGGTGGACCAGTCTTGTCCATTATGTTGTCGGCGCAGTGAATCCTCTATTAAAGGGTCAGGCCTCTGTTATGAATGGCCGAACGCTTAGGCCGATCGTGCCTCTTTATCGCTTGTTCCGCGCTCTCACTTGCACGCTCGGCTCAGGCGGAACGTGTCACTTTTTTGTGCGTGCAGCCGGCGTTCATCGATTTATAAGGCGGTTAACACTTCAAAAAAAAGATGGCCTAAGCCCTAAGAAAACTTAATTATCCATTGAATACGAAACACCGAATAACAAATTCCAACTTATATTAGCTACAATAGGAATGCGATGACATTCTTAGTTAAATTTTGACGTTTGAGATTCGCTCGCTATGTTCAACTGTCATCTTTGGCTGGACTGAAACCATTTAGCCACGGACAAAGCGAGTTTGCAAGAATGCCTTTGTGGGAAATGGCCATTGTATCACTAGATTACATCCTGATTTTTCATTTCACTTTTCCGTTAGCTTTTAAGCTATATTCAAGAAATTATAAAAGTGTTTTGTGAAGAATTTGGTAGGTATATTTTAACGTGAATTCTATGAACGGCTCTCGTAATCCCAGTGGTAGAAGTGCTCGTGGCGTAGCTTGTTTAAACGTTCTTGATTGATCGTTGAAATTAAGCAGCGTTGTGCGCGGTCACCATTTGGATGGGTGACCGCAAGTGGCATTACGAGCTGAGCGCTTCCGTGCTTCGGAGGGCGTTAAATTGTCGGTCCCGGCTTTTAAGTACTTAAGCCATGACTGAGGTTATTCGGCGGCCTAAAAACTCCGTCACCAGAGTTGGCCACTTGCTTATACGAACTTACTATATCACACATTAACATTTGAAGAACTGACATGTTTTGAAAAATAAAACAAAACATAAACATGACTTCTCAAAATCCCTCCGAAAAGTCGAAATATTACGTTCCTCTAAGAATTTTGTTTGTATCGGACCAAAGCTAATCTCATATACAAAAAAGGGTACATTTCAATCCAATTTTCCTTTGCAATCTGATGGACGCGTCAAAGATTTTCCATCAGACCGCGAAGAGTTGCCAAAACGAACATCAAACATGTATCGGACGAAATAAGAACCTTATCATACTAGCGAGTTTCAAGCGAGATTAAAGCGAGGCGAGTGCGCAACGAACTCGCTGCGAGTTCGCAGCGAGCGCGCGCCGAACAAGCCTCAATGACGACGGCGTGCGATCCATGTTTAAACACTCAGTAACAGATGGATTCCGACGAGGAAACACAACTTTACTTTTTGTTACTTCGAAGACGCAGGAAACGAAAATGAAAGCAGATACAAAAAAGAATAAGGGAGGATCTATTATCAACTAATCGACTGGGAGAGAGACTATTAATGCTGTTCTGCAAGCTTGATAAAAATAACTCTAAAAAAAATATAATTGGGTATCCATCATTTTTATTTGTTATAGTGTTAATCCACACTTGGTTATTTACATTTGAAAATGAAAAATCTTATCAAAATTTTCAATTCCTCATCGATGCTATAATCGATAGTATGGTCTTATCATGATTTTCAACTCTGACGTCAGAGGTTTCGTGGCCGAATTGGTAAAGGCACTCCGGCTAAAGGAGGATCGCTTGTATCATTGCGGGTTCGAATCCCGTCGGAATTGAAAATTTTGATAAGATTTTTCATTTTCAAATATCTATATGCCTATAAGCCTGAATTTCCTACAGCAGGGCAAAGGATTCCTTTCTCTCTTTAAACTTATCCAAAAAAATGATCATCATCATCTCAGCCTGGTTACACCCACTGCTGGGTGCCTCCTCTTTATTTCGCCAATCAGTCCGGTCCTGTGCAATCCTGATCCAAAAAAAAAAAAACTAACAATAAAAATTGAGGCTGTTAAATGCTAGTTTACAAATTGGTGTCATCCCGTGGCATGTTAGCGGCGCGTTCGCTGCGAATTCGCTTCGCTTTGGACTCGCTTTCAAATCGCCAGTGTGATGAGGCCCTTACCGGATGAAACTTTGTAAGTTTCATTTGGCTTTCGATTTGGAAAAACAAGGATATTGCATCCTGTCTTATTTCATTAGATAGAATTGAAATTAAAAACCGTTACCTACTGTGGTACAAATAAACGTGTTTCAAACTGTTATTCCAAATATAACCTAATTTTGATCAAAAACGTGTAAGACAACATAGTCGATAGAAAAAAACTTTCAAGGCGTTTTTCTTAAAAATAATGGAGGTAAAAATCCTTCGATAAAATCTTGTTAATCAGGCTCGCCCTAGTGCGGGGACCATCAGTAATATTTGTATATGTTGTATTTTCTTTTGGTAAATAAATGTATTTGTATTTGTATTTAAACCAATAACAAACCTTAACTCGAAGTTAATCTTATTTTAATACTAGCAGCGGTCTCGCGGCGTTGCCCCCTTAGTGATGGTATATGGTATTGATGATATTGGTGTAAAGTAGCCTACAACCTTCCTCAAGAGTTTGGCTATCAAATGCAGAAAGAATTTTTCAAATCCGGCTGGTATTAGTACCTGAGATTAGCGTGTTATGGTCTGTTGATCTTATAAACTGTTGATGTGATGAATCATTGACATAAAAAACAGTTGATCAAGTGTCGTTGATCTTGTGAACAATGATATAATGATTTTTGATCTAACGTGTGATACCTACTCTGTTCAAACAAACTCTTCCGCTTTATATATTGGTGTAGATTTTTCCTTTTTAATAATAAAATAAATAAATAAATAAACATTGCTGGACATTTCACACAGCGCCATCTAGCCCCAAACTAAGCAAAGCTTGTACTATGGGAACCAGATAACTGATAGAATACTTATACTGTTGTAAATAAATACTTATAATACTTTATAACACCCAGACACAGAACAAACATCTATGTTCATCACACAAATGTTTGTCCTGGGTGGGAATCGAACCCACGACCTACAGCGCAGAAGGCAGAGATACTACCAACTGAGCTAAGAGGCCAGTTTAATGGAATACAAAATACAAAATGTTTATTTCTTCAACTTAATCTAAAGTTTTACATTTCATGGGTTTGAGATACCCTTTTAAGTATAAGAATGATGAACATAACGACCTTGCGCATTTTTCTGCACCATCAGCCGACCACATTACTATATCTTCCAGTCCATATATTTATTACCAATATAATAAATATCAAAGAAATATAGTTAATATATCTTTTAGATATACAATAATTCACATTTTGGGAATATTGGAAGGGCTGGTGACGATAAAGAATGAATTATTATTTTTATTGCTATCGGGGCGAATATGGGGAATGGTACTTTCTTGTATGTGGAACACATAACGTCACGTATATTAAATATTAGTTTCCACCCGCGGCTTCGCTCGCGTGGTACCCGGATAAAAAGATAGCCTATACCTACTCCCGGTCATTATCTGTTTATATTTAAAATTTCAGGCAAATCGGTTCAGTGGGTGCCGAGTTATAGAGTAACAAACATACATCCAAACATCCAAACTTTCGCATTTATAATTATTATTAGTGTGACTAGCTTTTACCAAGTTCGCAAGAGCCGTGTTGGCCGAGTGGAATAGTGCCTCCACTTTCGATCTGAAGGTCGTGGGTTCGAACCCCGGCCGTGTATCAATGGATTATACGTAATATTCTCAGAAATTAGGTCTTATTTTTTTCTCTCCCATAAAAATTTGGTGAGAATACGTCGAGGATCTTCAGAGTTATGAACAGAAATGTACCTACCTCTAGAGTGCAGAAAGTTGCTCAGCTCAACATTGAAGTCGGTTTTTTTTTTAATTTTTAGGTAAGCTACTAGTTTATTTATACTATTTTTTGAGCGTTTGGAACTGCCTCTAACTACTTAAAGATCTCAGTCAAAGTCTGAAACGTATAGATATAGTAGTGAGCCTGTTTAATATTTAGTGACGTTCTCTTGAAGTCTCACGTGTCGTGTACTTTGAACTTCATGCGTGAAGTGTGCAGTCACGCGTTTTCATCTTTATGACATCACTTTATGTCGCGTGAAACACTGTTACTAAAGTTAGCAAACATACGAGAAAAAAAATTAACTTTATTCTATTACTGTTTTTCTTACTCACTAAATTAAACTAAATATGCATCTTTAATAACACGAGCGGCTGAAATAATAATAATAATAAGACATTTCCATGAACTTCGGTATTGACAAATGTAAGATTAATTCTATCAGAGCAGGACAGAACTACCAGCATACATACCAAATACAAACTGGTGAGATAATTGACGCTCTCGATGAATTTGAAACATATAAATATCTAGGTTATAATCAATCAAAACGGGTACACCATAAAGAAATAAAAAGCAAACTTACACAAAATTTTAAACATAGGTTAAATTCTATCCTGAAAACACAACTTAACTCTAAAAACACTACGAAAGCGATTAATACCTTTGCCATCCCTGTATTGACGTATTCATTTGGTGTAATAAATTGGAATAAAAAGGAACTGAAAGATCTGCAACGACTCGTGAATGTCACAATGACTAGGCATAGAAAACATCACCCACGAGCTTGCATACAGAGGCAGATGCTACCAAGGTTGGATGGAGGAAGAGGTGTAATTAACATACAAAATCTACACAATAGACAAATTTCTACACTTAGAACATATTTTCACAGTAAATTAGAAACATCAATACTTCATAAAGCAGCATCTGGTATAGATAGTAAAGCCACTCCGCTTAACTTGCGTAATCACGATAAACAAACCAACGAGGAACTGACAGACAGACAGACTCTGTTAGCAGAATGGGCCCGGAAGTCTCTTCACGGAAGGCACCACCACGACTTGAGTCAACCCAACGTCGACAAAGAAGCGTCGAACGAATGGCTCAGTCGAGGTGAACTCTTTCCTGAGACTGAAGGGTTCATGATAGCTATCCAGGACCAAGTGATCGAAACAAGAAACTATCAAAAACACATCATTAGGACACACATAACATCTGATGCCTGTCGCCGATGTAATGGACCTTCAGAAACTATCCAACACATAACAGGGGCATGTAAATCTCTAGCTCAAACAGACTATAAGTTCCGACATGATCAAGTGGCTAATATCATCCACCATAGACTAGCCACTAAATACAACTTAATAGATTCTTGTACAAAACCAACTCCATATTATAAATATGCCCCTGCAACTGTGCTGGAGAATGCTACACATAAGCTCTACCTCGACAGAGCTATTCTCACCGACAAGACCACACATTTCAATAGACCTGATTTAACTCTTCTCAATAAAAGTAACAACACAGCTTTATTAATTGATATTGCCATCCCCAACACTCACAACCTTCAGAACACCATTGCTGAAAAACTTTCTAAATATATAGATTTAAAGAACGAAATAACTCGTATGTGGCGCCTTCATAAGGTTTCAATCGTCCCAATAGTTCTGTCCTCCACAGGTGTGATCCCCAAACAACTTTTCCAGTCCCTTGAGGTATTAGACCTCCCAAAACACACGTACGCTCTACTTCAAAAGGCGGTCATATTAAACACGTGCAGAATAGTCAGGAAATTTTTACAGACTGACCTTAGTGAGGACAATCACAACATGATAACTTTTAGGTAGGTACTGAAATGCACTTGGCTTCGGCCCGTGCATTTCAGTTAACTTCCAGTTTACCCTTAACGTAAACTGAGTACGAAAAGTAAAAAACACAAATAATAATAATAATAATAATAAAGCCCGCAGGGCACCTTTGAGGCGAGGTGTCGGGTGAGTAGCGTCCCCGCGGACCCGAGTGCTCCCGGGGGAGGTCACCGTTCCTCACCTCCGTGTTGCCTTCATTGGCCGGACGGAGTGAACACTGACGAGGAACAGGTCCCCCACCTCCGTGTTGCCTTCACCGGCCGGACGGAGTGGAGTCGCTAGAGCATTGCTCGGGGGCTGGAGGGTGTTACGTAAGTGGTGAGTGGGCACGTGAAGCTGGACCCTCAGGGAGCTAATGATCGTCGTTTAAAACCCGGTAACATCTTACCACCCTCTAGCCACTCACGTCTTGTTGCCCCTTGTTGCGATACCAGCGACTGTTTTAGGGGGGCCCATTTGTGAGTAGGCGAGTCTCCACCCGCCATTTGATACATGTTCGTTAACATTGTTTCGGCGGGTGCCATAGTATCCATAGTTTTCCCAGTAACCAGTCCACTACCATCCCACCCCCATAGCCCATTAGTAGTTTTCCATATCTGCAATAGTCCTGCACAGACCGGGGGCTGCCCTTAAAAGCATTTTTATAGTGTCATACAGGGTAGTCACCGGAATGTGTGTCCATCACAAAAGATCAAAATTGTCAAAAGGGCCTCTGTGTGTTGGCTTCGGCCCCATGCATGCCTGTCAAAGGTCCGGGACTCCATAGTCCCGAGATGCTCAAACTGACAAACATAATAATAATAATAATAATGCATCTTTGATTAATGTTAAAAACTTTTTTCTAGTGGTTTTAAAAAAATTCTACAACTTATATAAAATACTATGGATTAAACAGTGCTTGTTAGTATGTCGAAATAAAAGTGATAATAGTTATCGAAACTAAAACATAGCAGATCGGAGAATACATACAGTAGAAAATACCTTATAGCTAACCACCTAAAATATAAACAGCATAGTAAAAAAATCGTTGTTGCAAGCTGTCGAGATTGGAAAAGGGAAGATGATTGGCCATCTTAGCTTCAATTCAGACGTACCACTACCACACCACGTCGCAGCGACAAAATGTGGTCCAGCTGTGGTTACGTGTGAATAGTGTGGCAGCGACTTTTTGCAGTTGCGTTGTGGTACCGACAAAATGTCGATGTGGCAGGCGCCAGCTAGGCGCGCGCTGTTGATGACGTCATGTCGTCGCGATGTGGTTGCGATGTGGTTGCGATGTGGTCGTATTACACAGGTGGTCGATAACAACGACAAAATGTGGTAAGTGTGAATTGGAAATTCATTTTCAATACAAATATTCGCCCGACCACGTCGCGTCGGTGTGGTTGTCGGTGTCGTGTGGTTGTGGTACGTCTGAATTGACACTTATACGACATGACAGTTTCGTTAAAAACATAATTGAAGGAAGGAGAGGAAAAGGAAGACCGAGGTTACATGAGCCAAGTGAAAGAGAAGATTGCTGTTATGTCGTATAGGGAAGTCAAGGAGGCTGCCCTGGAAAGAGCTTCATGGAGAAGGAGTTATCAGTTATGCCGACAAGGGGCTACCCCTTAAATATAGAAAAAGTAAAAAACTATAGCTAAAGATTTAGAATCAATAGTCCTATCACTACGCATTGATCTCTACAGATGAATCTAAATATCGCTGCGGATATAAATCGCATTAAATTCATCTTTTGAGCTTTAAAAACACAGTATAAGTTTATAAATAACAAGATAAGTCTGTAGCAATTTTGCTCAAATGTCAATGATCAAATAAGCAACTTTTCTAAAAGTTCTAAGAAGAACTATAAAAACTAAGCACTTCACACAAAGCGTGCTCAATGAATTAGCAAAGGAGGTACTTTGGAACTCAAACCCGTAACTTTATCGAATCATTCACGTGGATGGAGTGCATTGAAGTGTGCTAGAAACTTGCATTTTGGAAGCTAGATCCTCCCATATAAACCTTGTAGAATAGATCGTATTAATCATTAGTTTTTGTTTCACGAGGCCACAGATCTGTGACGAGGCTAATCTTTCTGAGGGGCGGTCGCAGACTTTGATTTTGGGAGGGGTCACGTTTTTTGCTAGTACGTACCTACTTTGATTTTGGAGGGGGTCACGTCTTTTACTAGTGTAGCTACCTATTTTTAACAGGATTTTAGAGGCTTGTCAAGGATTTTGGGGGTGTCATGACCCCCCCCCTCCCCCCCTCGGACCGCGCATGATCTTTCTATGTATAACATACATACACGTATGAGCTAATGGCTAACAGTCTTATACATAAAAACTAATGCGTCGACTATGCTCACTAGAGCGTTGTTTCCAAAAACAAAACATTTGTTGTCATGAATGACATAAATGACATTATACCTACGGCATTAAGCAAGACTGAAGCAGTACTAAAACAAAATTGTTTTGGAACAAATCCAAGCAATGTTAAAACAAGCTTGAAGCAGGACTGTTTCAAGCTTGTTTTAACATTGCTCTAAGAGTTCGTGCCACGGCCCCAGAATTCGTAGCCGCGACCTTCAACGAATGTTGAAGTACTCTCCCACGCCAAAACGGCTCAAAGAACTGATGAAGCTTCAGTTACTTTCTACCAGTGTGTGGTGTTGTCGTAAAGAAGTGTAAATATAGGGAACGTCTCGTAAAGCCGGTTTTACGCGAAACTCAAACTCAGAGCATGAGCCAGTCGTGATTTCACGCGAAAGTCACTTTCACACGACGCGTTTATTGAAAGGATAGAAAGAATGAATGAAAAAACAAGCAAATTAATGTTAATTAAAAAATTATCTACATTTTTTTAATACATTGTTAATTCTAAGCTACCCTGAAGTTTCAGCCGGATAGCTAATAGGGAAGTTCTCGGAACAACAGACAGACAAATAAATATGTCGGTGGCAGGGTCCTGGGCGTGCAGTCTGGATGGTCCGATATGGTCAAAAACAACAGCAAACTGATTTGTTGCACGCTTGATTACCTAACTTTCGATTTCAACTAGAATAATAACGGAAACGCGGTGAGTTCAACCCAAAGAGACAAAGCTACCCACAGAACACTACTATTCACAAGGAGCGACCGCTCCGCTCCGAAGCCAGAACCAAAGTGGCCACGCCGCTCGCCACCCGCCCGAGGGAAGCGAACTGTCAAACAACAAAACTGACTCTAGCGCCCTCTGCCTACTTTGTGTCGACCACACCAAGTGACAATGACAGTTGTCTACTTGACGTTTCCATTATTAGTCTACAGATGGCGTTGTTACCAGGATGTAGCTTAGAACGAAGTATGAAATCAATTAGCAGTCCTTTTTCTAGCTCCATTTCCGACAAATAAGTGACTTATTAAAAACGTGGTAAAAGTCGATAATGCTCACGTTGCAAGCCGATCTTCTCTATAAGAAAGCTAACTGATTTCCTTCAGCGTTTAGAGCACGTGTTAAGTTGTTATTTTTGTTTTTAGTTGATGATGATTAATTTTTATATTTGTGATATAGAGCTGTGTTGTTTTTTTATAGGTACTACTAATATGATGGTAAGCGGTTACCGTAGCCTATGGACGCCTGTGATACCAGAGGAGTCACACTCGCGCTGCTGACCCTTTAAAAGAGGAATGACTGCGCCGACAACACAAATAAAAAGACTGGTCCAGCAGTTGTCACCGCAGTGCTTCCTCGCAGAGCTCTGGCAACCTTACTCATTACAGGAACACAATTCGAGAAGAATAGACACAGACATAGACATAAAAACATTTATTTATCACACACACAAATGATAGGTATAAAAAAAAATACAATGCGAAAAAGGACTCATACACTAAGGTCACATTCTGTGACATAAGGTAGGTAGGTATCCATTAGCAAAATTACACACAAAAATATATTAGACGGCACCTACCTGTATACCTACAACTTGGAACAAAATTAGCTCTTCCATAACCGATGATGTGGCTAAAATGGTCCAATCTCAGTGATGTTATTTGGCTGCGATATTCAGTAAGGCAGAGGTACTTCCCCAGTCGGGCTGCTCGAATATAGAGTGAGAAAAACGCATTATGCCTTTCCTCCTATTTTTGTGCATGTGAAACGCCGTGTGTGTAAAGGCTTAGTAACAACATAGTAATCTATCACGCAGTCACGCTATCTTGTAATAGCTTACCATTTATGGCTTATAATAATAGCATTTCAAGCTACTTTGAACGGACGTGACCCAAGAGTTTACGATGTATACGGACTGAATAAACCATACCTCTTAAATAGCACTAAAGTCACATGATAGCCATGTTTGTTAAGTATCTCGGTTTTTAATCTGTTACTTCTATCCCAGCGAATTTATAATAGGCCTATTATAATAGGAATTTATAATAGTGACCCAAATTCGTCAAGGTTAATATCTGATGGACTAGGTTTGAATGAAAGAAAATGTTTTAGAAATCGTACGGAAAAGTGAAAAATTCACATAAGTAAATGATTATTATGTAATATATTAAGCCATGGTCTCTGCCTACCCCTATGGGAAAGAGGCGTGATTTTATGTATGCATGTACCTATATATGTAATTGATTCAGGCGTGACTTTGCGGAAATCCATTTTTTTTTTAATCTAATAATTTACATGTAAATAAAAAAAGTAAGTTCGTATGAGCAAGTGGCCTGAGCAACTCCTTCACCAGGGTGAAGGAGTTTTTAGGCCGCCTAAAGGCTTTCGTCATGGCTTAACGAAATAAAAGCCGGGACCGACAATTTAACGTGCTCTCCGAAGCACAGAAAAAAAACTGCAGGTCGGCGGTGGATGCAGGTCGCTTCCAACCGCAAATTTACGCAATACAGTGGACGTCCTACTGCTGAGATGATGATGATGATGATGATGACAAAGGATGTAAAAGGAAGATTTAGTCTAATTTTCTTCAGAAACCGGGGTGGGCAGCTACTTAGTATCATCAAGGGAAGGTATTTTGTTATGATACCAGTAAAAGCTATAGTCCCGCTATCCTCACGTAAACTCCTATAAACTACGTTGTACACGTCAGTAACCATCAGCTACGTCAGTAACTGTCATTTTAACGGTGTCGTTACGTCGTAAAGCAGTAAGTTAGCGACGTGACCAAATATTTGTATTTACGGTGGTACTTATGGTAAATATACGAGTGGGCTTGAAGAGGTTTAGGTCTTGTACAATCGCAGTTGTTTTATGGGTGGCAATTCTACTAGATGACAACGTCAATCATTCCGCTGCGTTTTGTTTCGATCTCTTAAATGTCAGCCATTTGGTGAATAGTAGAATGGCCTTTCAAAAATGTGTTCTGCCAAAGTCCAAACCTTAGATAAAACCTCACCGCAACTGAGTCGTTTGTCATTAGTCGAAAATCTAAGATTTATTTGAGGTTTTGGTTGTAATTCATAAAAAGTTTTGTACTAGAATTGACACCCAGGTCAAAAGTATTCTAAACCGGCAAGCTTGTATGAAAAATGTGATGAGATCGAATGAGGCGAAAGAGGTGTGTCAGGGTCGTAGCAAGTGGAAATCCGTGGTCTCTGCCTACCCCTGTGGGAAAGAGGCGTGATTTTATGTATGTATGTACCTCTATGTATGTAAGCCGAGGGCGTCCGCTAGTTATTCTAATAAGCATCAATGGGCTGCCACACAATAAACGAACTACTCATATAATTACTATAGGTACTTGTCAAAATAGGTATTTTTAGAGTTCCTCTGGACACACTGGTAGTTTTATCATCACTCACGAGCACTCAACGAGAACAATCAATGAAAAATGCTCAACAGTTTTCACAACAAAAGAACAATAGTTTTTTTTCTATTTTTGCTGGCGAGTTTGCACAGGAGTGAAGAAAATATGTCACTACATTCTTTTTTAAATAAAACTGTCTGCTAAGATTCAAAAACTTTCTATATACATAGTGTAATTAAAAAAAATATCAATCCCATTACTAACAAACAAACAGTAGTATTAATAACAATATAAAAACAAATTACTATTATTACAATAATTCTAACTCACTTATTATGTTTTAATCACTAGTTAATTACATGCAATCTCATCATTTATTTTTACAATAACAATAATCCAATTCATTATAATAAAAGCATTATTATAATTTAACTAGCTTCAGCTCGCGGCTTCGCTCTCGTGATACCTTTATTCCAAGAAACTTACTACAGAAAAAACATGACTTTTTGCTGCAAAAAGGTTAAAAATGCAATTAGCTTGCATTTTGTTTTAGGTAGGTTTCGTTTTAAATTTTTTTGGAAGAAAAATGTAACAGTAACCTAAATAAATACTGCTTTAATCTAAATAATAACATTATGTATTAAAAATATGGTTAAATATTAAATGATTTTGGTACTACGTTTGTATGGAAATTCGTCTGTCGCACTTATTTTCTGAAAATAGACAGCGTAAATAATATGTAACATGGGTACAAGCAATTTCCAGTTTTTTAAGGTTTGATATATTTTATTCTCAATAAGACAAAGATAAGTGTCACTTACATGAGAACAATCCTACTAATATTATAAAGGCGAAAGTTCGTGTGTGTGTGTCAATGTTTGTTACCACGTATTTCCATAACTACTAAACCGAATTTGATGAAATTTGGAATGTGGATAATTTGGGTTCTGGAATATGACATAGGCTAATTTTCATTCCGGAAGAATGTATGGTACCCATGAGTAATACCCGTGAAAAATAGTAGTCCAAGCGGGCGAAGCCACGGGCTTTCCCTAGTGCTTTGATAAAGGTAAATATTAAACAGTTTGTCGTTCAAGTTTAAAATGCTTAGTTTTAGAAAGTAAGTCCTAAACATCCGTGCAGCCGGAAACCCCAAGCCTCCCCATGCAATGATATAGTAGCGTTGAATTATACATTGGGTGCTTTACCCTAAAAAGCTGTCGTATGTACATAATAATATGAGATTCCAAGTTTTATTAGACTTTGTTTTAGTTTTTCTTTGTTTTTTTTTTTCTCAAGTTGAAAACAAGGGCGAGGAATAACACGATAAGGCTCAACTCACACTGACGCAGAGTCGAAGCGTCATGTTTTTGAAATTTCAAAGTAAATTCAACTCTATTTCCATTTAGTAATTTGTACCAAATTTGTGTTATGCGAATCACTCGATTTCACGATTAAACAACGAGCGAATTCGCTTGTCGACGCGCGGCGGCGTGCGTTTTCCTAATTTGCATAACACAAATTTGTACCTTAATGTAAGGAAATAGAGATGAAATTGCTTTTAATTTTAAAACATGACGCGTTGCTTAGCTTCGACTCTACGTTAGTGCGAGTTTAGCCTAAATGCTCTCCCTCTATGGCGCAGTGGGCGAAGGCTGCAATATAGAAGATGGCGGGTTCCATTCCCGCCGAGAGGCTAATGATCTGCAAATATTTACCTCAAGGCAAGAATCAAATCCGCAACCTTTTCTGTCACGCAGGCCTTCGCCCACTACGCCACACAGGTCAATAATGTGGTAGGTATATATAAAGCTATAATTAGCCTTAATATGCATTTATGGGAGTTGAAAACTTCACCGCTTAAGGGGCCGGCGACAGACAGAATGTACTTACAAAAGTAATATCAAAATAATTTTAAATTTTTAAGCATAATTTTGTATAGACCACTAGCTGCTGCCCGCGGCTTCTCTCGCGTGGTACCCGGATAAAAAGTAGCCTATGTTACTTTCCAGCCCTCCAACTATCTTCACAAAAAATCACGTCAATCTGTCGCTCTGTTTTGACGTGAAAGCAGGTCAAATAAACAAACAAATAAACACACTTTCACATTTATAATATGGGTACGGATTCGTCTGTCGCAGGTGCCTTAAGACAGCAAAACTTTAAATCCAATTGCCAACCACGAAATTGGCGAGCTCGCGTTAATTTGGTTTTATAAACGATTTAATTTGATTTGTGCTAGCAACTTCAGGTTAAGCAAATAAACTCGGTTCGAATATGAATCGTAGCAACCACAATTATGTAACACATGGAATGCTAACTTCTTCAAAATTAAATTATGATAAACTAGCTTCCGCCCGCGGCTTCGCCCGCGTGGTACCCGGATAAAAAGTAGCCTATGTCCTATTTCCGGTCATTATCTATCTATATTTTAAATTTCAGCCAAATCGGTTCAGTGGTTGTCGAGTTATAGAGGAACAAACAGACATACAAACATACATACAAACATACATACAAACATCCAAACTTTCGCATTTATAATATTAGTGTGATACACAATATGTAATGTAATAATGAGCACGACTGTATTCGCAAGGTACGGTAGACATAACTGAGTGCCTAATAAAGAGAGACATCAATATAAAATGAAAGATAAAACAACAATATGAGAGAAAAGTACGAAGCGCCTCCAATCGTCTTTTATAATGCGTGCTGCTGTCGAATGGAATAAACTACCTTCGTCTGTGTTTCCGTCTACATATAACCCGAATACCTTTAAAAGGAGAGTTAATAGGCATTTTCTAGGGAAGCTCTCTCCATCGTCGAATTCATCCATGCCTAGGCAAGGAGCGAAGTCAAGAGCTAACCTAACTTATATAAAAAAGAAAAGAATAGTCGATTTTGGACTTACTTTCCGTGCTAGTAATAACTGTGTTACGGCAAAGTTACTCTTTTTCCCATTTGTACTTTAAAAAATATAAATAAAATAAAACCTTCGCAAAAGGACTTTGTACACAATCCACTTTTTTCATCTAATTGCTATAATAACCTCTACGTGTAACAAGTAAATCGTCCTAATTGGCTTTCATTTTTAATTGGGGAAGAAAAAATGAACGTATTAAAATAAAGAATCGCTTTCACGTGAAATCACGGATTAATTTTAGATAAGAGCGTTATAAATCAGAGGGTGAGGTCGCTTGTTTCACTGCTTATTTTACTATTCGAGGCACCTGTGTCAGTTTCTAGGCCGCTTTAAGGCCTCATAGCATAGAACAACATAACAATAAATTTATTAATAGGACCTAACAGATTTGCATGTCTAAGCTTTTGGTAGGACATAGATTGGAATAATTTATTTTTCACCTCAGCAGCTCGAAATGGCATCCTTTGCTGCGAGAAACCAGTGTGCAAAATCGCATTTTGCACACTGGTTTCAGTGAGGAAAAGTGATTTGAAATTCGAATGTCGTCGATTGACACGTGGTAGTGCATGGCGGTCAATCGCTAGCCTGTCTATGAAAAAAAAACAAATAACGCACCTTTTAAAAATAAAATAGCGGGAATTTGTTTCTGTTACGCAGGTTATTTGTTGAAAATTCATAAAACAATAAAGATGAGTGAAACCAGTGGCGAATACACTAATTTATCTCCAGAGAGAAGAGTTGAGACAAAAAGTGATTGTGATGAACAAAGTTCCCTTCCTGAGAAGCACGTAGGTAAGTTCTGAACAAAACAGAAACTTTTAATTTACAAAACTACAATAACTGTTATATGTTCGTTTAATTTCTGAGAAAAATGCGTTATTTTTAAATAGATTTAAATGAATACCTATTATGGATCAGTTGCTTCATTATGTACAAAGTTGTATCTTTTATTTGTAGGTTAATGTTCTCGCTGCTGAGGTGAAAAATTTTGTGTGCTACACGAGACCAAAGTTTTTCACATCTCGTGCCTTTGAATTCCTCGCTAGACTCGGGATTCTAACGTAGAATCACTCGCTACGCTCGTGATTCAATTCTTAGAATCCCTCGTTCGCTCGGGATTCAAAATCAGCACTCGAGGAAAACGTCAACTTTGCTCTCTTGTTGCACAAATAACTATTTAAGACCTTATCGTATCACTGTTCGTGCAAATAAATTTCATTTTATCATTTATCATAACAAGTGGATAAATTAAAAATTTAAAAAAAAACGACTTCAATGTTATAAGGTTCAATTTTCTGCACTCTCGAGGTGCATTTCTGTTCATAACTCCAAAGATCCTCGACAGATCCTCACTAAACGTTTGTGGCACCAATCGGAAAGCCCTTTCAAACAAAAAAAGAATTTACCAAATCGGTTCAGGGGTCTTCGAGTAATCGGTGCCCATACATAAAATAAGCTCAAAAAAAATTCTTTGAAGAATCGAGAACCTCCTTTTTTTTGAAGTTGGTTAAAAAGTGTAAAAAACCTACAAAATAGCAGTCAATGAACACTTCTTCTTCTTCTTCTTTCGTATGAGCAAGTGGCCAACTCTGGTGACGGAGTTTTTAGGCCGCCTAAAGGCCTCCGTCATGGCTTGAACACTAGCGCAATGGTAGCGTACTCACTCATCTATTGCACATGCTGACTGACGACTATTTTCGCTATCACAATTTTTGTCTCCAACTGTGTTGTATGGGTTTGTGTTATTATTATTATTTTGCATATCAAAGCTTAACCTATCGGAACTATGGAGTCCCGGCCCTTTGATAGGCATGCATGGGGCCGAGACAGAGGTCCCTTTGACAATTTTGATCTTATTACGATGAAGATACGTACCAGCGACTATCCTGTATATAATTATAGAAATGCTTTTATTATCTAACTATTACTTTATTATTGACGTGATAACGTCTTATAAATCGATGAACGCCGGCTGCACGCACGAAAAAGTGTCACGTTCCGCCTGAGCCGAGCGTGCAAGCGGGAGCGCGGAACGAGCGATAGAGAGGCACGATCGTTCATCAATGTTTTCTTATGACATTATCACGTACAATTATTACCCGTAAACCGACTATATAGACAACCATTTTTTTATCTAGTACTTTATTTAGTTTTTATTACGTCATGTATTTTAGTTTTGAGGTACTTATATTATTGATGCCTTCGTTGAAGTTAATTAAAATATAGTTTCCTGAAATTAAGTTTATTTTATTATTATTTATATTGAAATTTAAATTAAAGCACCTTTTCTACATGATTTATTACGTTTGGAGTAAATCTGTGCCTTTACTCAAGGTGACACTTTGGGTAGGATATTTTTCAGATGAGTAGGCTTGTAGCACCTGTACCATCTTTAATCAGCCTTTCCCACGGAAAAGACTTCATTAATACAATGCTGACTAGCCGCGGATTTTCCTCATGATGTTTTCCTTCACCACAATTTTTAAGAAATACCAGACTCCAAGGTTGACTCTTGGAATAGCATAATAAAATACATTTATTTACGGAAACTTAACTACTATATTATTTAAAAAACTTTATAAAATACAATAACCAGTTGAGCTATCTTAGAATCGTTGTAAACGATCTATAGGTAGCTCAACTGATCCAAGCCACTGCCAGTCGGAAGCGTGCCCAAGACACTGCCAGCTGGATGGCAATGCTGATCAGTTAAGCCAAATACTAAGACTTAGGATCACGCGTCGCTGGAAGCACATGAATCTAGAACCTACACTATCTATATTCCAAATTTCATCAAAATCGGTTTAGTAGTTATGGGAATACGTGGTAACAAACATTCACATACACACACGGACTTTCGGCTTTATAAGGTTAGTAGGATTATATTAAACTAGTGAATGCCCGCGGCTTCGCCCGCGTGGACTACTATTTTTTTTATCCCACGGGAATCATACATTTTTCCGGGATAAAAAGTAGCCTATGTGCTATTCCAGAACCTAAACTATCTACATTCTAAATTTCAATCAAAATCGGTTTAGTAGTTATGGAGATACGTGTTAACAAACATTCACACACACACGGACTTTCGCCTTTATACTATTAGTAGGATAGAAGATAGTAAAGTGAATCAAGTCCACACAACTAGAATTATTCTATGGTCCCGAGCAAGCGGGTTCCATTAATAAATTCCCGGCAACCTTTGCAGAATCCTAATTTTGTGTCGCGTTCTTAGGTTTCAAGATTTGGCTTTAGAAGGGTTTTGTGGTACGTTTTGTAATTGTAAGGGAAAATGTAATTAATCTTCGGTTTCGTTGTAAACAAAAATAATGGATCTGTTTTGTTTTTATTTTTTATTTGAATTAACTGTAGAGGTAGGGAATTGACAATATTTAACCAATTTCAGGTTTAATTTTATGCTAGACAATTTCTGTATAAATTATTCGAAATGAAGTTTTTTCTCAAAATTTTCGATTTTGACGGGATTAATTTCGACTCAATGTGCTACTTATAATAATAATACTGCCTAGATGCGTCGGTCATATTCGGAAAACATGAAATTAGCCGATGCCTATTATTTATCCTCCTATACACAAGCACTGTATAGTTTTCTATTTCAATACTTTAGAAGAGTGATGTAACAGATTCAAAGGATAGGTCTAATATTTAATATACACTTTGGAATTTTGATACTTCCTCATAAAAAGCATAGACAGACTGACAGACGGACGGGCAACCAAGCAGTCTTCTTAATGCCCGTTACCACTATGGGTTCTAAACCGCTCATAGTCAACGAGCTGTTGGCGTTTATAATACACGCCATCGACACCATGGACGAGGTCAGCATCCTGCAGATCTGTAAATCTAATTTCAAAGAAGAAGTGGTTTGCAGAGGCAAGGCGCTCCTGTTCCAGTCACTCGGGAAGACCGACAGTATGCCGTCACGCCGGAGAGACGGAGGCGAGAAAAGTTTGCAGGACATAATCACCCTGCTGAAGGAAACCGATCCTGACGACGTGCCTGACTTCGTTGCAAAGGAGCTACACAAGTTGCCCCCTGTGACGTTTGATCATGTGGATGTGACCAGATTGCTGAAGGATATAACGTCCTTGAAAGTCAATATGGACGAATTGAAGACCAGGTTCGAAGAATCGCAGAACACAATTGGTGAACTTCGTACCGAAGTAGCTTCGCTACGTGTCGCCGCATCGGTATGTGTGTCACCTCAAATTTCTGCGAGCGTCAACACAAAACGAGGAGCGCACAATGTGTCCACATCGTCGTTTGAGTCAGCGATTTTGGACGCGTCATTACCGGCCGCAGCTGACAACATCGCCGCTGCAACGCGCTCCCCCCGCCAGACCCTCGCTGCTCCACGCGAGGGCCAGACACGTGCGCGTGCGCCTTCTCCCGCGCGCGCTTACGCTACCGTCGCCGCCCGCGACGTCGTAAGCTGCCCCGCACCCGCACCCGCGGCCTGCTCGCAGCCTACGGCGCCCATTAAAAAGAAGGGAGAAATAAAGCAGCATACCAGGGCTGCCCCCGCATCAGCTCCGAGGAAGGAGCAGTGTGATCAAGAAGGGTTTACTGAAGTGGTACGGAAGCACCGGAAATCATCCAGCCGGAACCAGTGTGGTACTGCTTCGGGAACTGGGTCTGTGTTCCGAGCTGAGGTATCAACTACCCAGCTTTACGTCTCACGAGTTCATTATGCCGTGAAGGCTGAAGATGTAGTAGACTACATCAAGAAGAAGTCGGGCTTAACGCTCAGGGTCGAGAAGTTGGTTTCTCGCCATAACGTGAGTTTTGGTTCTTTTATGGTGCGAGTTCCAACACCCTGTCTCTCGACCTATATGAGTCAGGAGTACTGGCCTGCAGGAGTCAAATTTCGACGGTTCATCGGTCGACTGCCCCAGAATCGTAGTGCTGACACCGCGATTGCTTCTCACGTCGCAGAAAAAACGTGTTCTTAGTATTTTAAGATATAATTGTATATATGTTAGTCTGTAAGGTATATATTCTATGGGCCTTATATTAAGTATTTTAACATCTTGTTACTTAGATAAGTTGCCTGAAATAAAGATATTATTATTATTATTATTATATTATTAATGTTTTTTTTTTCTTTTTGAGGATGGAACCCTAAAAATAACCAATTTGCTGCCAATATCAGTAATCGCGTATTTATTCGGCGGTTAATTTGCGAAATCATTCGCAGCCGAACCAACAAATTATTCTATTACGCTATACAATAATTGGCCAATTTATTTATCTTAAATAATTGATGATCATTAAAATTCGGATAAAACATTAACAGATTGTGGTTACAGACCCTGTAGTCACAGGTTATGATAAAAAAGCTGATAAATCACACTATCACACTAACCACACTAATATTATAAATGCGAAAGTTTGGATGTTTGGATGAATGTATGTTTGTTCCTCTATAACTCGACAACCACTGAACCGATTTGGCTGAAATTTAAAATGTAGATAGATACTGATTGGGAATAGGACATAGGTAACTTTTTATCCAGGTACCATGCGATCGAAGCCGCAGGCGGAAGCTAGTGAATAATTCTGGACATTTCAAACTGCATCTTGGAGCCCCAAAGTAAGCAGAGCTTGCGCTATGGGAACCACATGACTGATATTACTACTTATATCCTTTTTTTGTAAATATATACCTACTTATTTTACATAGAAAACACCCAGACCCGAGTCAAATATTTTCAGATCATACAAACACTTGTTACGCGGCGGGGATCGAACCCGCAACCTCCTGCGTCACAGGCGGGCCTTCACCCACTGCGTCACAGAAGTCGTCAAAAAAAATATAAACAGGCTAACCACTTGATTCACAAAAACGTTGGGCATTGTTATTCTTACAGTCAAAATCCTCTGAAGTAGTCGTAGCCGAAGGTAGTCAGAGGCAAGTCAAAATATTTGATAAATGCCTACATAACCCCGCCACCGACAGCTTAGAGTTTTCTTTTCTATCTATATTGTTTTTTTGGGAATAAAAATACTTGAACTCAAGCAGCTGTTATCAGAATAAGCTATGCCTTTATTCACGGCCGTTACACGCAGTTAAAGGTATTAACTTGTAATCGTTTCGTTAATGTTTGATCCGTGGCTTTTATGAAACTGGATATTACTTCAATAAATAATAAAATAAAATATTGCAACGAGAAGGTAAAATAATAAAATAAAACAAGAAGAGAAAAAAAATGCAAAATATTGAAATAGGACAGACAGATACATCAAAATACTCAATCCTACTAAAATTATCCGGATGTGTTTGTATGTGTGTGTGTGAGTGTGTGTGTGTGTGTGTGTGTGAATGTTTGTTACCACTTATCCCCACAACTACTAAACTGATTTTGATGAGATTTGGAATGTAGATATATTAGGTTCTAGACTAACACGTAGGCTACTTTTATCCCGGAAAAATGTATGGTTCCCATAGTATAAAAAATAGTAGTCCACGCGGGCGAAGCCGCGGGCGTTCACTAGTCAGTTGGTACATATTTACCATAAATTTTCGAAGGTATTCGAATGAAACTAATTACTATTTACATTGAAATTCGCCCATCAGATCGAATCATCACTTACAATGCTTACTCTATTTGCTAAATCGGTAAATTTACGGTTAAATAAATCCACAACAAAACGTTAATATTCCGGTTTTCGGCAGAATAAGCTGATGTGGCACTGGTATAGGCTAGTTTGAACCGGTAAGCGTGGAAATAGACAAAGCTAGAACTGCCTTTGACCGTTTGAAATAAAGGCTGTTTCTTGAAAAACTTTATAGTTCGCGTCATGTAAAAACAACGCTGGCTGTCAAGCTCCACAGTAAGCAATTTATAAAAAGTAGGCAAATTAATACCATCGCGCACAAAAGTTTTTAATAACGAAATGGTTTTCCATAGAAAAAAACAAACAAAAAAAAACAATAGGCTTGGTACTTTCGTGTGCAAGTGTACCCATGCGCAAACTTCCACCACCCTATGTATCCTTCCATAATCATATCCAAAGAATAATTTCCATTTGACATTATTTAAACACACGGGAATTACTCACGTGAAAATATGTGTGAGACGCTCGCGCGAGGAGTAACCTTGCCGTAACTCCCTCCTTACCCAGATGAAGACCCCCCGTTCTCCGGGTGAATCGAAACATTGTCGGTATCTAAATCGACGATATTTTCATGTGAGTAATTCCCGTGTGTTAAAATGTCTAGTACAACTCACGACTTTGAGAGTGAAATTTTCGTTTGCTTAAACAGAATCTAAAATTCTGCAGCTCGCGTCCATTCTACCTGCTCCAATTGTTTGAGCCTGCATTATACTTGCAACAAGCTATTCAACCTGCCAACCAGAACCCAAGTTTCAATATTCATTGTTTAAGAACCGAACTGCGATTTCGAATATCATTTTGCTGTAGGCATTTGAGGAACAAACGTGGGCGTTTCGATTCAGGTGGGGCTTATCAATTATGTTTGGTAGTTTATTCTATGTAGGTACTTCAGTGACGGGTAAAAATAAAAAAGAAAGAATGAATGAATGAATGAACGAACGACGAATGAACGAATGAACGAATTAATGAATGAACGAAAACTCTATTGTCCACGTCATAAAAACATGTGAAAGAATAAACCTAGTGAATAATTGTTCAATGGGGTGTTATCGCTTAGAATGCGAAAAAAGACTACTTATTAAAATCCTTAAATTAAATCCGGTCTAACTTTACTGTCATTTACACTTACTTTTTAACCGACTTCGAAAAAGGAGGAGGTTCTCAGTTCGTTCGGATTTTTTTATTAGAAAATAATCCTAAACGAATAGGCTAGGCGTAACATCTAGAAGTCGTTTCCAACAGATTTTAGCTCTTTTTTATTAAGATTGTTGTGTCTTCACCGTTCTTTTTAATACACTTATACTCGCACCCCTGTACGTACAGGGGTAAAAAAGTACATGTAAACCAAAACAGGATTCCATTCCCTTTTAATAAGGAAACATAAGCTGCTCCATTAGTCTTAATATTCATTAAAAATTTACTGGTTTCTTTTATGCGTCTGATATTATTTCATTTTATATCGCAAATAAATGGTTTTGTTTCAAGGAAAAAAATGTACCTTTTTGAAAAGATAAAATATATATTTATTCGATACTAGCAGGCAGTTGGAGACACTGATCCTGGACTAAGATTTTGTAAAACGAAAAGTTCCTTATCTTTAGAGTAATTATTGATTTTAGTCGCAGTATAAGACGCCACTCACAGTTTAGATGCGTTTTCATCCGAATTTTAGACATACGTATACGTAGGTACACGTACGAACACGCGCGAATATTCCAACCCCCTCCGAGTACAAGTTCAAGTTCAAGTTCAAGTTCTTTATTCGTAACAAGGGAAGGTTACATGTCAGCTTATTCCATAGGTAAGTAAGTACATTATGTTGTACATACATCGAGTATTCACACATATTTAGTACATGCAAAATAAATAAAAATACATCTTAGAGTTGTAAAACAACCAATAAATTAAACTGAAATTAACTAAAAATTAACTACATAATTTGCATCATAAATTAAACCATTCCAAAACTACGGGGCCTCGCATACTCTATCCGAACAGACGTGCGTGTACGCACGTATAGTTAATTAAACTATATCCTAGAATAAAACTAAACTCACCTGTGTGATACTCCAGTATCGGTCCAAGGAGATCAGGCAAAGGTTCATGATGGACGCCGTGCAAAGCAGCACATCCATCGCCGAATGTATCTCACACCACCAAAATCCAAAGATCCAATACCCCATCAACTCATTCGCCAGCGAAAACGGCATTATCACTAACCCCAGAAAGAAATCCGACACAGCCAGCGACGCGATAAACCAATTCTGTATGTTTTTCAGCGCCTTTTCCGTCACAATCGCGATAATCACTAACATATTCCCCACAACCACCATTATCATAAGCACTGTCACTATTACAGATGACACTATGATGTGGAAAGGAGAGTATCCGCTCGGATACCAAGTCTTGAAGACGATCGTTTCGTTTGACGTACAGTTGTCTGTCAGATTTGTCATCTGCAGCGCCAGAAACTCCTCTTGGCTCAGGTAAGTTGGTACCATAAACGTGGAGTTGAGGCCAAAAGACGCATTGAAGGTGGGAACTGTTGTTTTGGCCAGAAGGGTAGTCGCATTTGGTACCATTTTCGAGTCTTCGCTCCTCTAAATTGGCCCCACAACTACACTAACTTATAGTTTAATATTGCTTTACACTTATATTAGAAACTAAATAAACAGCAAATGAAATGAACACACGCGAGTTACACTCAAAAAAGCGGACTAATTACTATCGCTTTAGGTAATTGTTTATTTTATCCATTTGGGGAAATAATGTGTCATCGTGTCCACTTTCTTCTGTCCCAGTACTTGTCAGAGATGGAGAACATTTTCTATTGTCTACTGCCACGACGTCTCCTTACATTCTCACTGAGATACTGTCATTGTGACCTCTTTAATGATCACTCATTGTTCTTGTCATTGTAATCTAATCGCGTGTCTGAACCGACCCTTAAAAACGGTTATTTTCTTGATTGTTGTGACGTCACCTGCAACAATGACATTGACACAGATTAGGACAGTGTTTTTATAAGATACACGCAGATTGACACACAGTTATTAGGGAAGGTATAGACAGATTAAAATATAGTTGCTACGTAGCGTATATGTAGATTACAACGCAGTTTGTACATAAATATTAACTTAGATTGGTACGGTCGAAGGCAAAAATTTCTAAATTTTTTCAATTAAACACAAATAGGTATTAAAAATCTGTAAACTCTTCTAATCAGTTTAGAACAAAACATATTTTTTATAGTTTTACGAAAAATTTGTGTAACTTTGTGAAAACCAAAAAAAGTTTTCACATTCTCAATGTGAAAAACAATTGTTTTTAAAAAACAAGGTGTAATTTCATAAAGTACAAGCTCAATTTGCGTTGAATAAACACCAATACCATTATTTTATGTAAAAGCCTCCTAAGTAAATAGTAATTAATCATCGAACAATGATAATTATATTACTAGTTACATAATCTAGACAAGGACAAGGGTAAACCTTCTATCCAAACATTGTCCCAGACTATCATCATCATCATCAGCCTATAGCAGTCCACTGCTGGACATGAGCCAGACTGTCCTGGACTACAAAGTTCCGTAAAGGAGCAGAATTCCCAAAGAGGGTAATCAGAGGCTATCCAAACAATTTTTAGTTATTTTTTTAGTTATTTTAACCAATTTTTAGTTTTTTTTTTTAAGTTTGTGCTCATTATTACAAGTCGTATTGAATGCCCACCAATATTTAATGTAAAACAAGTAAGTTAGTGTAGAGTATGTTTTTTTTTGTAAAACAATAAACAATGTACTTAGAGTATTTTTTTTACAATTAACTTTTTTTTTTCATTTTCATGAAGTTGTCAGCTACCCTGAAATTTCAGGAAGTGCTCGAAATTTGAACTGAAAGATTCCACCCGGAACGACAGACAACAAGAAAGTGACTTAAAAAACCGTTTTAAAATGTAAAGACTGAATATGGATACTTCTTGCGCGGCTGACTGTACTCATTATAACTAACGTCACAAGCGCATGATTTGTCCCGACACTATTACGAATTATTGCCTGTGATTGTGTTTTTTTTTTTCATAGCAAAGTGTCAATTATAGTTTAATTTCTAAGTAAATTATTGTTGACAAGTGGTGTCATGAGAAATCGATTTCTATTGTTTATGGTATGTTGTTTTAAATGTTCACAGAGCAAAGTTGAGTAGTTAAGGTGCTAGTTTTTTTTTTTTTTTTTTTTTAATATATCTTTCACTACCTCCAAGTAAGTTTCTACTACGTACTTCCTTCCTACATAACGTTATTAGGTAGGTAAATGAAAATCTAATCGCTTCCGTGCTCATTGGCGGTCCCTGCTTTTAAGTCGTTAAACCGGCCGGCCATTAGACGTCCGATTTTTTGTCCGACTGTCCGACCCGATTGTCTGAAGGCGTTGATGCCATACATTTGTTTGAACATGCAACACACGTCCGATCCGACAGTTGGAAGAAAATGTATGGCGGGGACAGTCGTGTCGGACGACCCGACCGGTCCGACAAAAAATCGGACGTCTGTGGCCAGCCTCAAAGTCCATTTTATGACTGAAAGAAAAATTTAGTACCTAATGTGTTGGGTATGACATGATTTTAGTTAGATTGACTTTTGTAAGAGTAGGTTCATTTTCATTATAAGCCGGTACTGTGAGCCGGTTCATTTGAGCCGGTCATTTTCAACTTGACAGTTCAATAACCTGTGCTCACTCATTCTCATATGACAATCTACTGTCCGGTCAGTTCATCTTTCTTGTTCGAACAGCAAGCGAGCCGCGAGTTGCGACGCGTGGAGTGATTGAAGATTGAATAAAGCTTGAGGAAAAGGTACCTATCGTCATGTTGTCTGATTTTGTCAAACTAAATACGATTACATGATATTTGAATTGAAGTAGGTATGACATTTGTAGGCGTTGAGCCGATCTAAAACAAAGTGTCCACTGGCAATAAATCTTGCACAAGTTAACTTAAGTTCCAACATGGAAGTGGATAGAAGTTCACTGAACTTATTTAAACTGAGTTTTAGTGACATATCGAACTTGCTGCAAGTCCCACTTGTATGCAAATAGAAAAATTGCAGTCAGTGGAAACTAGTCGTCAATTGACTTCTGCAAAAAGTTGTGGAAGTTACTTGCCACTTTGCTCATTGAATTTTGTACGGGACAAAAGAGTCGCCTCAGTCCCGTCATACTCAACACTAGTACCTACAGAGTTTTAAAATAATGTCACTGCTAAAAAGTTGACTGCTTCTAGCAAAATGGAAGTAAACTTCAGGAAAGCTCCAACTTATCCTATCTCTAGTGGACTAATGGACAAACACATTACCCGTTTTGTACAGGGTGCAGCACGACTACTAACAAAAACTGAAACGGGAGCTTTAACCTACTGCCTGATCGATCACCAATCGAAATTAATTAATAGAGCGGAGGCGTTTATTTGTTTTTTTTAATGGCAAGTTTAAATTGTAAGTAAAAACATATACAATACCTACAACACAATAAAATGACTTAAGGGACCGGCGAACGAACGTATGTAAGGAACGTAATACCAAAATAACTTAAAATTTGAGCATATTTTTATCACTTTATGTTATTATTTGGATAAAGGCAGAATTTATCTAGGTTCCTGTTACACTTTTGTTTCAAAAAACTTACTACAGAACAAATGAAAAGAAAAAATGCCATTTTTGGTGTACCTACAAAGATTTCAAATCTATTTGCTTACATTTCTTTCTAGGTAAGTTTTTCGGAACAAAAGTGTAACAGGAACCTAGATAAATAACTACTCTCTTAATTTAAGAACATAAACTAATAAAAATATGCTTAAATTTTGAATGATTTCGGTGTTACGTTTTTATGGAAATTCGCCTGTCACAGGCCTCTGAAGTGACAACCAAACTGATCGCGATTGGCACATCTAAACCGCGTTTAAGAGCTGTCACTGTCTCACTTGCATGAAAAATAGCTACTAAATTTATTAATCGGTGTTTAGTTTCGTTGGTGAAATTAGCACTTAAGTCATTTTAATGTACCTATTGTATTATTTTTTTTTTAAATTGTATTTATTTCACATTAATTTCACTATAAAAAATTGGACATTCTGCTGTACACGTACAACGATTTTTAGTACAGGTTTACATAACCATGGTTCGAAAGCAGTATTCGACTTTTTGATAGACGTTTTGTTACACCCTGTATTACTCACGGTTGGAAGTAAAATTGGACATTTAAAATTCTCATCGAATTTCCGGTTTTGACACCGAGTTTTTATCCTAGTATTAAAAAGGTCTCTATAATAAATATTCATGTGAAAGTGGAAATCGTTGAAGTTAAGCAACGTTCTGAGCGGTCACATCTTGGATGGGTGCTTTGGAGGGTCCTGCTGGGCCAAGAAGATTCTAAACTACGTAACTGGAGTGCTAACTGACATTTAATGTACAAAGGATTTTGAACCTTATCACGACTACACAACGATCTATTATCATTTAATCTTGATTGTTGGTCTTGTTGAGGGGCTTTCTTGGGTGCTTTGTCTCTTTCACACTCGTTGTTGGATTAGTAGTGTGCCCATGTCATTTAAATTTCAGGATATTTTTACCTTATCGCGCTCGACAAAATCAGCGCTTGATTTCGATCCATGGTTTCGATCCTTGAATTAGATCCTTGAATTAGATCCTTGAATTAGATCCTTGATTTTGATCCTTGATTTTGATTTCGATCCTTGATTTCGATCCTTGGTTTCGATCTTGGATTTCGATCCTGGATTTCGATCCTTGATTCTTGAATTTTGAACCTTGAATCTGAAATCTTGAATCTTGAATCTTTGAAGTGACAGCTGTCAAACTTCAAACGACCATATCTCGGGAACTACTCGTCCTAGACTCCCCGTTCCCAGTTCAAATGAAAGCTATGACCAAGATCTTCATTTGAAGTGACAGCTGTCAAACTTCAAATGGCCATATCTCGGGAACTACTCGTCCTAGACTCCCCGTTCTCAGTTCAAATGAAAGCTATGACCAAGATCTTCATTTGAAGTGACAGCTGTCAAACTTCAAACGGCCATATCTTGGAAACTACTCGTCCTAGACTCCCCGTTCCCAGTTCAAATGAAAGCTAAGACCAAGATCTTCATTTGAAGTTACAGCTGTCAAACTTCAAACGGCCATATCTTGGAAACTATTCGTCCTAGACTCCCCGTTCCCAGTTCAAATGAAAGCTAAGACCAAGATCTTCATTTGAAGTGACAGCTGTCAAACTTCAAACGGCCATATCTTGGAAACTACTCGTCCTAGACTCCCCGTTCCCAGTTCAAATGAAAGCTAAGACCAAGATCTTCATTTGAAGTGACAGCTGTCAAACTTCAAATGGCCATATCTCGGGAACTACCTACTCGTCCTAGACTCCCCGTACCCAGTTCAAATGAAAGCTATGACCAAGATCTTCATTTGAAGTGACAGCTGTCAAACTTCAAACGGCCATATCTCGGGAACTACTCGTCCTAGACTCCCCGTTCTCAGTTCAAATGAAAGCTATGACCAAGACCTACATTTCAGATGACAGATGTCATTTTGACAGCTGTTATTGAAAATGTAGATCTTGGTCATAGCTTTCATTTGAGCTAAAAAGGAAGAGTCTAGGATGAGTAGATTTCGAGATATGGCTGATTGAAGTTTGACATCTGTCACTTTAAATGAAGATCTCTTCAATAGCTTTCATTTGAACGGAGAACGGGGAGTCTAGGACGAGTAGTTCCCGAGATATGACCATTTGAAGTTTGACAGCTGTCACTTCCAATGAAGATCTTGGTCATAGCTTTCATTTGAACTGGGAACGGGGAGTCTAGGACGAGTAGTTCCCGAGATATGACCATTTGAAGTTTGACAGCTGTCACTTCAAATGAAGATCTTGGTCATAGCTTTCATTTGAACTGGGAACGGGGAGTCTAGGACGAGTAGTTTCCAAGATATGGCCATTTGAAGTTTGACAGCTGTAACTTCAAATGAAGATCTTGGTCATAGCTTTCATTTGAACTGAGAACGGGGAGTCTAGGACGAGTAGTTCCCGAGATATGGCCATTTGAAGTTTGACAGCTGTCACTTCAAATGAAGATCTTGGTCATAGCTTTCATTTGAACTTTGAACGGGGAGTCTAGGACGAGTAGTTTCCAAGATATGGCCGTTTGAAGTTTGACAGCTGTCACTTCAAATGAAGATCATGGTCATAGCTTTCATTTGAACTGAGAACGGGGAGTCTAGGAAGAGTAGTTCCCGAGATATGGCCATTTGAAGTTTGACAGCTGTCACTTCAAATGAAGATCTTGGTCATAGCTTTCATTTGAACTTTGAACGGGGAGTCTAGGACGAGTAGTTTCCAAGATATGGCCGTTTGAAGTTTCACAGCTGTCACTTCAAATGAAGATCATGGTCATAGCTTTCATTTGAACTGAGAACGGGGAGTCTAGGACGAGTAGTTCCCGAGATATGGCCATTTGAAGTTTGACAGCTGTCACTTCAAATGAAGATCTTGGTCATAGCTTTCATTTGAACTGAGAACGGGGAGTCTAGGACGAGTAGTTTCCAAGATATGGCCGTTTGAAGTTTGACAGCTGTCACTTCAAATGAAGATCTTGGTCATAGCTTTCATTTGAACTGAGAACGGGGAGTCTAGGACGAGTAGTTCCCGAGATATGGCCATTTGAAGTTTGACAGCTGTCACTTCAAATGAAGATCTTGGTCTTAACTTTCATTTTAACTGAGAACGGGGAGTCTAGGACGAGTAGTTCCCGAGATATGGCGGTTTTAAGTTTGACAGCTGTCACTTCAAAGATTCAAGATTCAAAATTTCAGTTTTCAGATTCAAGAATCAAGATTCAAGATTCAAGAATCAAAATGAAGGATCAAAATTGTATCAGTATTTTAATTCAAAAATCATGCCCTGAAACATCACGTAAATCAGAAAATGATGGAAAAGGCCCCTTAGGGACTAGGAATGTTTAGTTTATGGTCACCCTTTAGAAAGAGACACGCCGCCCAAGTTTTATCTCTCAAGCGGACCTTGTTTTCTGTCTCAGTCATCATTCCAGGTACGTAGTATAGAAATTCCTTGTGCTGGGCAATTCTACTAGATGACAACGTCAATCATTCCGCTGCGGTTTGTTTCGATCTCTTAAATGACAGCCATTTGGTGAATAGTAGAATAGCTTTTCAAAAATTGTTCTACCAAAGTTCAAACCTTAGCTAAAACCTCACCACAACTGAGTCGTTTGTCAGTAGAATAGGAAACAGTCGAAAATCTGAGGTTTAGTTGAGGTTTTGCTTGAAGTTGATAAAAAGTTTGGTACTAGAATTGACATCCTGGTTTTTAAGTAGCTAAACCATGACGCGGGCGGAAGCTAGTGAAGTATAATTTGCTTTGAAGGAAAATTTTTAACATAACTTTTCTCTTTCACCATCTCAACTACAAATGACAAGTGAACTAGAAGAAAGATTCATATCTTTTGCTTGAAAAGAAAATTATCTCTCTTTTCTTTTCAGTGAACGACTTTGCGCACCTAGTGGTGCGCAAAGTCGTTCATAGTCGTTCTAGTGATAAAATTGTTGATTTAAATAATGACTTATGATAACACCTTGCAAATCAATCGCAAAGTTACAAAAAGCAGCATTTACACGCAGAGATCGGCTCGCGGGAAATAGCACGCGCCATTCCAAACTTTGACAGTTTTATCCGCGGTTATCTGTACAGATTCTGTATAGTCCAGATGCCGTGGGAAATAGCACGCGCCATTCCAACCTTTGACAGTTTTATCCGCGGTTATCTGTACAGATATCTGTACAGTCCAGATCCGTGGTAAAAACTCTACCGTGTAAAGGCCGCTATAGGCCGTCCCCAATTCCTCTATTTTAAAACGTCACAGGATGACGGTTACAGCGTTCGTGGTCACGGGATGACCTATCAGTCATCCTGTGACCAAGAACGCTGTAACGTGTTCGAAACGTCGGGAAAAGAAAATAAATAAAAGATACGCGTTAAAATCCCGTCATAATAATTATCATTATGTTGACAAATCGCGAAAGATTAACAAGTTTTTTTAGTAAAATCGGTCAACTGGTCATCGAACTATATCACAGCTGCTAAGGAAAGAACCAGCGAGCCGTCGCTCATTGCTAAATCGCTTGCCTAATCACTGTCAATTTGTAGTACCCTTCTGTAGCGCGAAACTTGAGAGGAAGGTGGTTAAGATCGAGATATTTATTTATTTGTGGGTTCCGGCTGATTTTTTAACATCTTGCAAATTTTTTTGTTATGAAAATTCTTAAACGAAACAGGAATAAACAAATGCGAGGTCTTTTAAAACCATGAAAGAGCCATGTTGGTCGAATGGAATAGTTCCTCGACCTTCAATCCAATGGTAGTAGGTTCGTAATTTGGCCGAGCGGTAACGGATTTTGTATTTTGAAAAAGTTTATAATAACACGAACTTTATCCGGCAATGTGATGAAACCAGGTACCTAACTATCTTAATAGCGGTGATAAGCTTGCAACCTGTCACGTATGGAATATGTAAAAATGTTTAAGTAGGTATTTAAATATTTTTATTGCAAGTATGCCAAATGTAGTAAATAAGAATTTCATACAAATGAAAGAAATTCAAATATGAATTTTGGAATCTTTTTTCGAAAAATCGATGAATCCATCAAAAATTGCAACATTTTCTTTTTCCGCTTGAGTTGCGGAACTCTAAAAAACAGCAGCCGACGGAATAAACCTCGTAAAGAGCTCGCTCGCTGCGCACTAATTAATTGGTAGAGTTGACCCGAGTTGTCTGATTGAATAGTGCTGTGCTGTCGATTAGCTGTATCGATAGAAATAATCGATTAACTACTCGATGATTACTCGATACTGATGATAAGTAAGTTCTTTTGAAGTAGGTAGTGGCTAAATTTGGTGCTATGTTAATAAATTGAAAATAAGAATTAATTGTAAAATGCACTACGATATCCTTAATTGTATTTGGCAGACATTCTCTATGATCTGTGGACACTTTAATATAAATTATTTTTGGGGATATATACCTACACATAAATCTCTTGATCTCTTTATCTTGTGAAGGAAAACATCATTAGGAAAGTATACCCAGTCATGATCATGAGTCATCAAAGGTGCTATTTGTACATGGTTGCACCGATCTGATGCACGATTTCAAAGGTTTTTGAATGCACTTGTTCTAACACACTGCACCGAGCTTGCGTTCTAAGTGCGGCTTGCACAACGTTCCATATTGTATTTAAGCTACCCTAAACGTTTTTTTGTATGGGTTAAATGCGTTTAAGCTAGCTAATTACAATTAGGAATAACGATTTACTTAGCTTATGCTTAGGTTTGCACAACGGTACAAGCTTTCGCTTTCAAACTCTAAATCTGCTTTTTTGAAAAGGTGTAGGTACAGAAAGCGTCATTAATTGGTATCCCCCTAGTAAGAGGTCGGTTTGCAAGCCATTGATCTCAACTTTTGTAAAAACTTTTACATCCTTGCTTACTTATGGATATCTTATTTCGCTCGAGTTCCTAAACAAAAATAGCTGATATAATACCCGACTGAAATCCAAGGTTGAAATGAAAAGAGTCTTTGTTCAAATCAATAGGGGGATACCAATTGATGACGCTGACTGTACATGTTTGATCCAGAACATTCTATTTTATTCTCTTTACGTATTCAGTAACTATGTAGGTACACTTAACTGCTTGCTTAACTTAATTAAACCACAAATCCAATCTAGTTGGTAAGTAGCTTAACAAATTGAAAAGCAAAGATCCAATTGAAAGAGAAGTACGGTTAAAACAAACATAAGTACGATTCGTGTCACGTTTTAGTGATGTGCTTTTATTTATCGATGTTTTGTTTACTTACACAGTTAACTAAGAGAAATAGTTTTATTTTATCTTGATACAACATAGTTCCTTTGAAATTTTTTAAAAAGTAAGAATCTGTTATTGGCAGTAAGTTAAGTCATATTGTTTATTTTAGAAGTGCTGTTGATTCTATGATAAATAAATAATAAAACAGATGTCTACGAAGTAGTCAGAGGTATATCCAAATAAGTATTCGGTCCATGCCCCTTTAGACATCTTCAAAAAATCTTAAATGCCTCGTAAAAGTCGTAATGATGTTTTTTTTTTATTTACGCCAACATTTTTTCGTAGTTACTAAATAAAAACTAATTAGTTACCTTCTACTGAACTTTTTAGCACGACTTTATGACTATAAGATCTTTATAACCTACATTACTGAACTACCTTTATGGTTCTCATTCCTTTTTGAACAAATCGATTTAGTATGTGAGTTACATTCAAATCGGTCGATAGTTTAAAGAGCTATTACACGTTTTATATACATTTCACAGGCCTAAGAACGTCATAAAAAATTCGAGCAATATTATGTTTAAGTGGATTTTACTAATAGAGATTTATATTTTTATTTTGAAGTGGAAAATTAAAATATAAATAAAAAATCTAAACCCAAACGGAAATTGAACTTGTGGCCTCGACCACGCTTTTACTAATTGAGCTATCAGGCAATCTAAAATTAACAAATTAAATTGAAAGCAGTTTATAATAAAGTAAAGTTTTGTTCTGTAACTTTTATTATATCTCAGCTCTTCATTCATTTCCGTCACTTTTGACTATTTAAATTCAAATTGACACAGAAGTGGAAATTAACTTTGAAAGTTTCAAGCACTGCAACTAGTTTAGAACATACCTACGCATATTCATTTACATTACTTAGTTAAAACATTGTTATTTTAACATTATAAAAGTATTTATATAGGTAGGTAGGTATCTAATATAAAATGTACATTTTTTAAATGTCTTATTGATTACATATTCTGATTAATCTGGTGCTAAGAAATCAAGAATTGGTTCTTTTATAAATGCTTTAGAATTATAGAATTTGTTTTTTTTAGTGCCATTATGTGTGTGACCAAAATGCCTATGTAACTTTAATTCAGGCAACAAGGAAAGTCATATCAATAAAAACTTAAAATTTAACATGTTGTCGATGCTCCTTCAATGTTATACATAAACAATTATTTTGATATTAAAAAATATTATAATTTTAAAACATGATTAATGAAAAATCTATTAGGCCAATTGCGTTAATTTAAATAATTAAAATATCATAATCGATAATTCCCTGAAGCGTCCGCGCCCATCACTAGTCAGGTGACCGACTTCGTTTTAATTGATAGCCGAGCACTTTTTGTTTGGTCCACGGTCGGTTTGTCACTGTGGATGGCGATTTATCGATTTTGTGTACATCACTATTTGCTTGTTCATTTGAAATGTGTAGGGATGTTACTTTGTTCTTTTATCGATTTCAGCTGAATCTGTTTTGGAGTTGAAGATGACGTTCTGAATTCTATTGTTATAAAGCTCTCTTATTTTTTATTATCATGCGCTTTTTTACGCCATATGGGGTCGGCACAAAATTGTATAATTTTCAGCTATGATATCAGTGCCTCCAGTCAAAAAGGGCACAACTCAAATTCGGCACTTTTCAGGAGAGCCAAAAAACCAAACTTTTAATGTTTTTTGCTATTTCGCAAGTGAAATCAAAATTTCTATTGATACAGAATTGTAGACAAAAAATAGCCCTTTCATTTAATGGTAATCACTTTCACGTTTGTTTACTATTTCTATATTTTTTTCTTGTTTTACTTGAGTTGTGCCTTTGTTAACACAGATGTAATGGAATAACGTTAACTATTCTAGTCAGTTTACTCGTACTAAAAGAAATATTACGACTTGTGCCTTTTGAATAATGGAATAACTTAATTAATACTAGTCAATTTACTCCTATTCAAAGAAATACTAAGACATAATCCATTAGTAACGAATACTTATTATGACAATAACGGCTTATTTCCATCAATTACTGATGTCGAGAGCTGTAGTTATGTAAATAGAATCTAAAGTTAAACAATAATTATGATATTTTTAATATTTATTTCAAAAAAATCAACATTATAACAAATGTTTTCAGTAAGTAAATTCTAAGTATTCCTCGGTATTTTAATTTACTTCCTCATTTTCTGATATAAACCGGGGTCGTCTTCAGCTCTCTCTCATTCAGAATTCAGTAAGTTGTATAAAAATCTTGAATTATGGTAGATCCTTTATGCGTGGGGATAACCTGACTCACTAGTTATAAAGACGACTTAGCTTCTCCCAGAAGCTCAGAAGTTTCCTGAGGTCTTCACATGCTTCGAGGAGCGACCTCGGGTTGTTGAGGATATGCTGCCGTTGTGCTGCTACGCCCAGGTATTCCAGGACTACGTGGGCTGGCTGCTGATTCTTCTTCGGTTAGACATTCCCTGCAGAGTGGGATGTCCGTGGCACCGATGTTGTACAGCTGTTTATTGAGGGTACAGTGTCTTGTCAGCGTCCCTGTGATTATTTTGATGTCTTTTCTTTGTAGGTTCATCAGGCGACGTGTCAGTCGTGGTGTGGCTGCTGTTATTGCTGCTCTGGACTGTCTGTAGTTCGTCGCCCGTGTCCATCGATCGTTGAGAAGGTTTTGGGTGTGTTCTGTATCCAGGTGCGTAGCTGGGAGAACGTCAGAGGAAGGAATGGGGCTGGGTATTCCACTTGTGTTTCCGAGCCCCTTCTGGCTAGTTCATCTGCAGCGACGTTTCCCAGTGATCCACTGTGTCCCTTGATCCATTGTAGAGTTACCCTGTTCTTTGCGGCGATAATTTCAAGGGAAAGGTGACATTCATATTTGCGCTTGGAGTTGCATTTTTGGCTCTCCAGTGCTCTGAGGGTTGTTGTACTATCTCGGGGACTACTATGCCGTATACTATGCCGTAGTCTTCTATCCCTCTCCATTTGATAGCAGAGGCAGTTGATTGGAAAATGGAACTGCGTGAGCCTAGTGTCATAGGTAAGATAAGATTCGTTTTCATGTGTTTGTATTTTGTAGTGTTTCCGGGATGTCGATTGACTTGGAATCTTATCACACGATATTATGGTAGAATAAATAAGTATCTCGTATCATGTGGTGGTCATCAAAACTTTTTCTAAAACTTGAACAAAAATCGTCAATTTGGTAATACCTACTGGAAGGCAGAACAAGATCAATTACATTAAAAAACAAAAATTAAGACTTATTTACTTCATCACATTAAATCAATCAATACCAGCGATACACAGATTATTATAATACTTACTACGTAAAAGATACATTTATGTCTCATTATTATCCATGCTTATTATCACCAAAAGCAACAAATAGAGATATTCCCTTAGAAACATGCATAACAAATGGATCAACTTCATTTATTTCTAACTCTGTTTATCTAATGCATTGGAACATCATGAGTTATGCCTTTTTATTTCATTGTAATATTTTTTTAACTGAAATTATGCCTTCATGTTCGATGATGTTTTGGGCTTACTGCTACTTATTTCCTTTTAGTTGGGAAATTTTGTCGATAACTAAAGACGTTCCCTTTCTGACAGTCGAGTTATACCCTTGATGTGGTTGAAAAAACCAGGTTAGGATGCAGCTAGAGTTATGCATTTTTGATATGTTATGTAACTGGATACGTAGATCACGATAGTGCAATAAAAACAAAAGGGCACAACTCGACTTATGTCCTTTTTGACTGGAGGCACTGATATTATACCCTGGATATATTACGTTCATAGTTACCGACGCTTAAAATCTATTCCCACTAGTATACATACCGATATAGTGCACACTATGTTGACAAGATCCACTAATGAATAGAACAAACATATACTATCACAATATCATTTTTATTGTTTTTGTAATTCACTACACGCAACAAACACGTCGTTGACGCGGACTAAAGACAAAACGTTGGGACGTTTTGTCTTTAGTCCGCGTCTGCGCTCGCTAGAAACATGTCTATTAATAATGTCATTGCATGTCCCCATTTAAATTTTTTACGCCATATGGGGTCGGCACAAAATTGTATAACTTTAGTACCTAATTAAATGAATACAATCTTAGGCTGATTTTAGTCTCACGCTTACCGTCAGCGCTGATAGGTGAGTGATCTTTATTACAATGAAATAAGGATACTAATTGTCCAGCACTGACGAGAGCAATCAGCGTAGCCATTTCTGCTAAACAATCAGTATCCTTATTTCATTGTAATAAAGATCATTCGCCTATCAGCGCTGACGGTGAGCCTGAAAGTATGTTGTGTCTATAGATTTACCCTAGCTGACCTGACTCATCATCTTCCGCTTCATTCACTCTCGCGATACATTTTGTACAAAGTCAGATGGCAATCTATGCCTACACTTAAAGGGACATAGTGTTTGGGACATTGTTGAGATATAGTAGGCTTGTAGCACCTAAACGATCTCAGCTTAATTGGTAAAGGCCTAAGCTTTTTTTCCTGTAGACAGGCTGCAGGAAAAAAACTACTGGATGATTTATACAGTGTCAGGAGGCAATCTTTGCCTACATTATCGGGACATAGTGCCAGGGACAATGTTGAGATAGAGTATCAACACCTACACCATCCTCTCAGCTTAACCGGCCATATCCAAAGGAAAGATATGGTCAATACGTGTGGGGCTGACTAAGCCGTCCTCTCGACTAAATTAATTAAGTTCGTATGAGCAACTGGACATCTCTGGTCATGGAGTCCTCCGTCGTGGCTTAACGACTTTAAAGCCGGGACCGAAAATTAACGTGCCCTCCGAAGCACGGGAGCGCTCAGTTCGTAATGCCACTTGCGGTCACCCATCCAAATTGTGATCGCGCACAACGCTGCTTAACTTCAACGATCAATCAAGAACGTCTAAGCAAGCTATGCCACGAGCGCTCCTCTCGATGTTGTCCTCCAATTTAAAGCACGTGTCAAAGTGATTTTTTCGTCTATTTATACGCACTCGACGTATAAATTTTCTGAAACGAAAAATCCATTGACGCACGGTCGGGATTAGAACCCACAAGACTCGGATACTCACTAATCGAGGTACCCTACTAACCCAACTAGAATCTATTTCGGTTCTCGTTCCGTCAAACATAATGAAACCTGACACAGCTTTGCACTAAAAAGAACAATTAAGTACAGCCTTTAACGTCCAGGTAAATCTTAATTACTTGCAAGTTTTGTTTTACAGAAAAACGTTTTGCTGTATCATAGTTACTACTATTGGAACTCGAATAAAAAACGTAGTTATGCAGGAATGTGAGAATGTTACGTTCGAGTTTTGCAGTTTCACCGTTTTACTTGTTTTTATTGTTCACTTTTGTATCTTTGTTCCTAATGAAAAAAAAATTTAAAAAAATTTGTATCGTGTACCACATACGAAATGAATAAACATGCAACAGTTGCATAAAAAGTCATCCCCACTGAGATTCTCTGTATCAATATCATAAACTTGGAGTAACTTGGTATGACTGCACTTAAATTAAAAATTTCTGCAGATCATGCAAACAAAAAACGAAAAAGATTCCGTAGAAGCTTCAAGATTATTCAGTCATGTCTTTACATTTTCATACTTTACCAATAGCGGGTTCAATTTGATTTCGAATATTGATTTAAATATCGCACGTTACCAATAAAAAGAAATGTTGCATTACACTTGTGTGGGGAAAAAGAAAACGACTGTTTGGTTGACTGTCACATACTCATATGGAATTAAGATCTGAGATAATATCAACTGTGCTTAGGAGATTCTGACGAGGTCCTGTTTCATTTCCTTATTTTTTAATATATTTCTTTTAACTTCATTATTTTACATAAAATATAGGAAATAGTTCGAGTTACATTGGTTAGAGGTTTGTGTGTCGGTGAGAGAACAGTTTTTACGGGGTTTTCAATTAGTGAGCAGAGCACACTGTTGACTGATACCCTTAGTCCTAGGCGAAAAATAAATGTGGTATATTCAGCTACAGAAGATAATTATATACTGCAATATTTGTATATTTTTTTGTTTGTATTCACATTCTTGAAAACGGCTCTAACGATTTCGATGAAATTTGCGGTACGTCGGTTTACGGGGGCAAAAAATCGATCTAGCTAGGTCTTATATCTAGGAAAAATCGTTTTCTCGGCAGTTTCCTTCAAAAGGAAGACCATTGCAATGTGGTTCGTAATTTCACGAATTGTGTTGTGGTCAGAATGGCTAAGCGTAAGGGTATCAGCCTTCAACGCCGTAGGCTGCAAGTTCGAATCTAAGCCATTCATAGTTTTTTTTTTTTGTTTTGTCAGTTTATTTTTCTCTATTTGCACCCGAGCAGAGCTCAGTCGCCTAGATATTTTCCATATTATCAAAACAAACATATTTGGATAGGTGCACCTAGTTTTTGATTTCGCCTTGATTTAAAAGTCGTTATGACTTGTAAAGAAGTTCCCAAAACAAAAAGCTTTGGAAATAAATGGTGTTTGATTTGGTCATGATTTAACGCGTTCAGTGTCAACGCTGGACATGTGCTCCAGCAGCAGGTAGAGCTTCAGTCTTAGAGACTCAGTTTGCCCGCGACCATGGCTGTTGTAACATACCCGAAACGTCTCGGGATGAAAATAAGGTAAATTACGCGATAAAATCCCTTGTCCATACATTTTCAACATTCTTATTGATATCTAATTGCCGGCTTTGAACCCACACGACCTCTAGACTAACGTCAAAAAGAAAAAAAGCAAAAGCAGTCACATTTATTTCACTCGTAAAACAGCAACTCTCAAGTGAAAACACATTAAAAATCTTGAAGCCGAGCCTTTCAAACTTCACAATTCTGGGCTTTAGCACTGCTGTGTTGCGCTATCTATCGTTAAAGGCATGTTGACTTTTTTGTAAAACAACTAGGTATCAGAAAAGTATTATAACATTGAGGTCTGCGGACGCAGACTTTTATGGGCCGATAGTTTAATTTTTTTTTATTTATTTATTTAATAAAAAAGTTACATAAGGTTTTGTTGTAAGTATCCAAAAAACTTATATTAAGTTTGTCCAGGACACTGTGTTCTCGTTATACATAAAAGAAGGTAACATACATCAATAATGGAACCAAGAAAATAACGAGGTAGTTACCTATCAAAAACATACAGGTAAAAAACGCGTTCAGCGAACGCACACAGTATGAATCAATATGAAAAAGAAAGAAGACGAAGCGCTCGTGGCGTAGCTTTGTTCTTGGTTGATTTTGGATGGGTGACCGTAAGTGGCTTTACGAGCTGAGAGCTCTGTGCTTCGGAGGGCACGTTAAATTGTCGGTCTCGGCTTTTAAGGGCTCCCACACATAAACACGACACGACGTCGCGTCGTACAACGATGCGGCGTCGTTTCACGATACGACGTCGCATCGTGGAAATCTCCGACACGATGCACGATACGACGTCGTGACGTTAGAAACTCACGATGCAATCCTGCGCAGTTGTTATTCAAAATTCAAAGATGATGGATGGTATTGAAGTCTATCATCTAATTACCCTAGTCGAGCAGCGTCCCGTACTATGGAAGAAAACGTCTATCTATGTCAGAATGCGTCTAGTGCGGTCCATTTTTCGGAATGAACTAAAACACCACCTCACTGTTTCGACGGCGTCGTGCTTGATGCTCATCGTAGATTTCCACGACACGCGACGTCGTATCGTGAAACGACGCCGCATCGTTGTACGACGCGACGTCGTGTCGTGTTTATGTGTGGGAGCCCGTCGTTAAGCCATGACGGAGGCCTTTTAGGCGGTCCAGAAACTTGGTCACTAGAGTTGGCCACTTGCTCATACGAACTTACTTGCTTTATTATGAAGATGTATGCAAGTGCGCACACTACAACGATTCGGTATCTCATAATCTAAGCGCATTTGAGGTAATGATATTTTTTGTTTATTTAAACTAACAAACAGTTTAAGTTAAATGTAACTACAACAGCACACCTCCAACTACCTCCTCCACGACCTATTATATCCTATTAGTAGGATTATATCCTCCGCGCCGACCGATACCTTGCCCACAGTGTGAGACGCTCGCGCGATGAGTAACCTTGCCGCAACTCCCTCCTTACCCAGATGAAGATTCTCCGGATGAATCGAAACATTGTCGGTATATCGACGATATTTTTACGTGAGCATTTTCCGTGTGTTAATACAATGTTATGGTTGTTCTATTTCACGAAGTCCGTTTGGTCTGTAATTGTGTGCGTGTTCACATGCACGTTGTTTCTGTGTGCGTAAGCTCGGGAGCGCTCAGAATCGGCCCATGCACACAGAAACAACGTACATGTGCATCTACACACACAATTAAGACCACAAAAGAGAAGAAAACAAGCTTTTTTCTGTTCTGTGATTAAGACGAGTAAGCTTGTAAAAATAGAAGAATTAAACACTCCCGAACAATACGATCACTTAATATAAACTGCTGCTCCCGCCACTGTTTACCCGCCATCGGCAAATGGAAAGAGACGAACATAAATAAGACAAAAGACATCAGACTGTTCTCGAACAATTGGTGTGCTTTCGATTTTTCCCACCTCTTTGTTTCATGACAGTTTTGTCTTAAATGGTTATTTTAGTCAGTCAATGACCTGTTTTTTTATCAACGTTAAAGCGCGGACCCACCACGGTCCACAGAGAGGCTACGCACGTGCGTCAAGCTTCGCTTTGCAGGAGACTGTATGTAATTGTATCCACTGCAACTTACGGACACGCATGAATTGACGTCATTGGTACACGCGTGGCTTGCTCGAATATGGCGACCACGCAGCTCAACGCTGTCAACGCTATGCACGCGGTACACAAAATTAAGATTAGTATGAATTCAAAACTGTGCTGCGCTACAGTTGCACATAGTCGTGGGTTCATATTCTTGTACTGCAGACCCATAGACCACTCGTAGACCCACGTTGTCAAACAAATGAACACACGCAGCTAAAATGCGCCCGTGCACAGCATTCACCGCGATTGGTCCGCACCTTAAGATCATCACTACATAATTCCTTCAATTCATAAAATAGGTACCTACCGTCACCAAAGATAGCCACTAGCTCATACAAACTTACTTTTATCCCAAATCAATAAACTCTGAAAGAAAGTCTATCATGATTGTTCAATTCCCACCTATGACAAACATTTGTGTGATGAACATAGATGTTTGTTCTGTGTCTGGGTGTTATAAAGTATTATAAGTATGTATTTACAAATATATGTATAAGTATTCTATCAGTTATCCAGTTCCCATAGTACAAGCTTTGCTTAGTTTGGGGCTAGATGGCGCTGTGTCAAATGTCCAGCAATTTTTATTTATTTATTAAAAATTGGTTAAAAAAGTATTTTAAAAGATTTTATCATGGTTGTTCATTTAAAAATAGTTATTTTATAAGATTTTATCAGCGTACCTCATCTGGCATCTAATCTGAGATGCAATCTGTGAATTCACGACGGCCCTTCCATCTCATATCCGGACATTTAATGACGAATATGCCAGCTCGAGCGAAATGACTAGATCACATTTTTAAGTTCATTGGCACATCATTTTATCGGGCTATTTACGTAGATATTTTGTACATAATTTGTTTAACACCTAAACGGCTAACTCCAAAACCCCTGGTAGATATGAGTCCAAACACGTACAGTTGTAAAATGTAGATAATATAATAGACTAGCGTCCACCCGCGGCTTCGCTTGCGTGGTAGATACCCGGATAAAAAGTAGCTTATGTCCTGTTCTCAGTCATTATCTATCTATATTTTAAATTTCAGGCAAATCGGATCAGTGGTTGTCAAGATAAAGAGGAACAAACATACATCCATCTATCCATCCAAACATCTAAATTTTCGCATTTATAATTTAGTGTGATGTGATAATAGTGTGATGTGTGAAGTGTGATAGTGTGATGTGATGTGATTTAAGCACTCAGACACAGTAATCACAATGATCGGTCGAATTATAATTATTAACCCTATAACTTGACAGTCAGCCGATAAAAAAACAGTCATTTAAATAAAATATCATATTCAAGGATCGTTTTTCCTATTTCCCGCCATTTTCTTAGCGAGTACATAGAATCTGAACCAATAAGTCTATAATATAAAGGTCGTAGCGAATACTTATCATTTTAATATCGTCCAACTCCGGCACTGCCGAGGAATTCGGGAAGGTACGGTACAAGACAGAAGCTGTTAGCTGACAATCTGGTAAGACAGGATGAGTCTGCTTTGTAAGCGGTTGCAGTATAGCCAAGGAATTTTTATACTAACGTAACTGGAACGCGCACTGATATAGAAAACGCGGTCCGCTTGAAATAAAACTTGGGCGCTGTGTCTCTTTCTTTTTGCAACTGTGTGAAAGAGACAAAGCACCCAAGAAAGCCTCTCAACAAGACCAACAATCCTTATAACCAAGATTAAATGATAATAGATCGTTGTTTAGTCGTGATAAGGTTCAAAATCCTTTGTACATTAAATGTCAGTCAGCATTCTACTATGTATGAAATTTCTTTGAGTATAGCTGAAATGTCAAGACAAGAAAAAGAGATAGAAAAACTTTTTTGAAATTTCAAAATATCTAGTACTCCTCCGCTAATCTATACCAAAAAAGATTCGTCAAAATGTTTACGCTAAAGCCACCCAACCACCCACTTTCCACAGCCTAACCTTACTATGCCAGGCTAGTCAGGGCAAATCCGGGAACAGCACCAGCGCGATGATGATGATGACGATGATGATGATGATGATGATGGTCTCCGACACGTGTTTCACCCCTCCACGGGGCATCCTCAGGAAATAATTGACTCCCTCTGTGTGCTTGCGCAGACGTCTTGTCGCTTCGAGCGCTAAACAGATCTGTTTAGCAGTGAAACACGTGTCGAAGACCATCAAGTTTTTATTTTTGTTTTCGCGCTGATGCTGTTCCCGGATTTGCCCTGACTAGCCTGGCATAGTAAGGTTAGGCTGTGGAAAGTGGGTGGTTGGGTGGCTTTAGCGTAAAAATTTTGACGAATCTTTTTTGGTATAGATTAGCGGAGGAGTACTAAAAAAGTCTGAATATGGACTTCCGCAAAGTTGCGCCTGAATCAATTAACTATCTTGAGATAGAAAAAGGTAAATACGCGATAAATTCCCGTTAATCTCTAAAAAAATGTCTAATTTAGTACATTTGAGAAAGATTCGATTCGTCTGAAGAATTTTCGTCTTATCGTATTCGTAGTAGTAACTTTTCTACATAGTTCTGTAAGTAGGTACTGTTTTTTCTGTATCCTACAATTAAACTAGCAATATTTGTATATTTATTTGTACTCGCGTTCTCGAAAACGACTCTAACGATTTCGATGAAATTTGCAGTGTGCGTGTTTACGGGGGCGAAAAATCGATCTAGCTTGGTGTCATATCTGGGAAAATTCGTTGACTTAGTATTTTCTTTCACGCAAAAAAGTTGCACACTTCTTGCTTACGTCTCAACAGTTACTAGGTACTAAGCGAATTTACTGTAATTTTTATCGTGTTTTATCGCGTTTTCTCGTGTGTTATACCCACCCGTGCTAGGATGGGGGAAGGGTGACACTGTGGGCTTTATCAAATCTTTTGTCGAAATGTGACGTTTCATGGCAACTGCTGCATTATCTGTGGCGGCCCATTAACTCACGAATATTCATTTCTTCGGGGGTTGTAAGGTACAGTTAGGGACAATTTCCTGTGTTATTTAGTATCGTCAACCGATGAATCTTTCGAATAAAAATTCCTTTACTCTATGATTTGTCTTTTTTACCCGCCTGAAAGTCAGTCACAGGGTTATGTAGATCGCGTGTTTCTATGCATGCATGTGGGTAGGTAATATTTTTTATTAAACTTTCGCGATTAAAACATATTATAAATACATATTATAATATAATATATATTTATATGTATTTATATGTATATGTATCCGGGTATTTATCACGTAAATTATGTCAAAACATCGGGCTAAATAAAAGGTAATTTACGTGTTAGATACCCGGATATTTACTATGATTTATACAGTCGGGATATTATGATACTTACTATGATCACAGATTACTAATTACTAACAGATGCCTGACTCCGGGAAAACGTTTATTTAAATAGCGAATCTATCATCAATACTACAAAGTTCAATTCAGCTCGCACAAGCACTTCATGCCTACTCGTTTTTATACCTAAACTTGGCGCCTCATTCTAACTCTGTCTGTCGGCGTAACTCTGTCCCTGTCTTCTATCTGGCGTGGCACTAAGGGTTGCTTCTCGCGACATAATATTTATTAGGTATTATTATCTTTTAGTAAAATTGATCTACCGTTATGCAGGTAGGTACCTACATAATTATCTCTATTCTAAAAGTGGTATCACAATCTCAAAGGTAGGTACCTACCTATACTAGGTGAGTAGATTACGAAGAAAGCAAAATAGGTAGGTACCTACCTAATGGATCCTTGCTCCTTGCTCTTTGTACGGAATTAGGAGTACCTACTATACCTAAGTTTGTGAATGTAGGTAGGTAGTCAGTGTTCCTAAAAAATGACGCTGAGCAAATCAAAACGTATTACCTACCTAGGTAGGTAGGTAGGTAGGTACCTATTAGCTTTCAATCTTTTTAGTAACTTTAGTACCTAGGTACCTATACCTACCCAAACAACACAAAAGTATTTCACTTTCAAAACTTTCGTGAGTTGTACTAGACATTATTTAACCCAGATGAAGATTCTCCGGAATCCAGATGAATCGAAACATTATCGGTATCTAAATCGACGAAATTTTTACGTGATTAGGTAATTCCCGTGTGTCAAATAATGTCTAACACAAAAGTAGGTACTTATTAAAAAACATACCTACTACATCTAAATAACCTATAATACGAGGTAGGTAATAAGCTAATAAGTAATAATAAATGATAAAAGTAAGTAAGTACTTCTTACCTTTCCATGTCATTGGGAAGAGAGAAAAACGAGAGATCCCGATTGCTGTCATTATTTCCACAGCCATAAACTATACAGTAATTTTTTGGTTTCATTTTATAAATATTCCGGCCGAGCCAGCCGAGCGCGGCGTGGCGCGGCGCGATATGGCGCGGCGGCACGTGACACTCCACTGAGCTCGGCCCGCCCGGTGGGCTCGCCAATGTACTTGTAGCTTTGTACCTGACGCGCGGAGTGCGCCATCTGTTAGTAATTAGTAATCTGTGCTATGATCTCAATAAGACATAGCGGAGGAAGGGTTTAAGGTCATCGCTCACTGCGCAGTATCATAAGCGGGCCGAGCCATGACCGAGCCCGTCACGAAAATAGCACCTTACACAGTAAGACCGTATCATACTAGGACCGTCGCATAACCGTTTTGCGAAGCGTAATCCCGAGCCTATACCACAGTAATAGACATTTTGTTGGTTTTATGCTAAACACACAATTATTCTGAAAGCCCATTTTAAAACTTATCACTCAATTTTTTTGTAAAATACTATCGTAAATATAGAGCGTTTACAAGCTAAACCACACTAAAATACATATTACACACATTTTGTCGGGTTTACTAGCAAAGTGCAATATTTCATCATATTTTGTGTAACTTTAAATGGGAGTTTTATCTACAAGGTTTAAAAAAACAGACTTTTAAGAAACCTTTTTAAAAACCCAATTATAATCCATAGTGATGGCATAATAATTATTGCGATCATGATGATGATGATGAAAAGTAGCTTATATCCTTCCTCAAAGCTCCTGAGATTAGCGTGTTCAAACAAATTAACAAATAAACTTTTCCGCTTTATTACTGGTTGGTTGGTATAGATTAAGTGTACTTTCACTCTACATTCAAGGTTTTATGAATAACTGGATATTTTTTTAATTTGTAAGCTTATCTTTTTTCTCGAAATCGTGTTTTTGCTGTTACTACACTTTGATTTCGGAGGGCAGTATGGGATTTTGACGTTTGATAAATGTCACATAACGTGCAGAACGCATTCAGTGATGCTAGATGGGGGGTTTTCAATTCAAATTTGGGGTATTTACCGACTCAGAAGGAAATCCTTTGGGAGAATTTTCGTAGGTAAAAATTATAAATTATATACCTACTTGATATTTAGGGGTGATATTTGATAGGTTTAGAATGTGTACATGTATATGTGTATAAATGGGGGTACTTGAAAGACTTTGTGAAGTGAGAAAAATAACTGAATTATTATCTAACCAATATTGGAGCGTTTCCTCTTGCTCCTACTCGATTCTCCTACTGCTCCTGCACGAGGACCAATATATCCTTATAAGTATATCCTCGTGCTCCTACTAATGGACAGTCAAGGTACAATACCCCAAAATAAAACTATCAAATAGGGGCACAGCCGCGAAGCCGTATTTTGATAAACTTCAAAACAAGATAACATCTTCATCATCAACAAAAAATAAAATCGTTATTCTTATAAATAAATACTTATGCTATGATCAAGATCTACATTTGAAGTGACAGCTGTCAAACTTCAAACCGCCATATCTCGGAAACTACTCGTCCTAGACTCCCCGTTCAAAGTTCAAATGAAAGCTATGACCAAGATCTTCATTTGAAGTGACAGCTGTCAAACTTCAAACGGCCATATCTTGGAAACTACTCGTCCTAGACTCCTCATTCTCAGTTCAAATGAAAGCTATGACCAAGATCTACATTTGAAGTGACAGCTGTCAAACTTCAAACTGCCATATCTTGGAAACTACTCATCCTAGACTCCTCATTCTCAGTTCAAATGAAAGCTATGACCAAGATCTACATTTCAGATGACAGATGTCATTTTGACAGCTGTTATTGAAAATGTAGATCTTGGTCATAGCTTTCATTTGAGCTAAAAAGGAAGAGTCTAGGATGAGTAGGTTTCGAGATATGGCTGATTGAAGTTTGACAGCTGTCACTTTAAATGAAGATCTCTTCAATAGCTTTCGTTTGAACTGAGAACGGGGAGTCTAGGACGAATAGTTTCCGAGATATGGTGCTTTGAAGTTTGACAGCTGTCACTTCAAATGAAGATCTTGGTCATAGCTTTCATTTGAACTAAGAACGGAGAGTCTAGGACGAGTAGTTTCCGAGATATGGCCTTTTAAAGTTTGACAGCTGTCACTTTGAATGTAGATCTTGGTCATAGCTTTCATTTGAACTGAGAATGAGGAGTCTAGGACGAGTAGTTTCCGAGATGTGGCCGTTTAATGTTTGACAGCTGTCACTTTAAATGTAGATCTCTTCAATAGCTTTCACTTGAAGAGAACGGAGAGTCTGGGATAAGTGGTTTACGAGATATGGCCCATCTGTCATTTTAATATACACCTAATCTGTCTTTTTGACGTAATCTGTCATTTTGACATAATCTCTCATTTTGACATGATCTGTCATTTTGACATAATCACGGGCAGACTGCCCGCAACCACGGCTATTGTAACAGCCAAATCGTCGCGTCGTGATAAATAAGGTAAATTACGCGATAAAATCCCGTGTACATAAATCAACATCCAGTACCAACAATACGAACCAACTCGGTGGCGCAGTGTGCGAAGGTCCAGCTAAAACACAGAAAGTTGCGGGTTCGATTCCCACTGCGACGCAAGTGTTTGTATGATCTGCAAATATATGTATCGGGTCTGGGTGTTTTTCTATGTAATATTATGTATTTACAAAAAAAGGATAGGTACCTACAAGTAGTTTATCAGTCATATAGTTTCCATACAAGGTCTATTTACCTTGGAGCTAGATGATGCTGTGAAATATCCAGCATTATTTATTTATAGAAAAAGGCTGAAAAGCTGCCCCTAGGGGCTGACCTGGCTACGCTACTAATATGATGGTTACATGGATTGACAGATGGGCGGGGCTTGTCATTGATTGTCAGCAAAATAATCATGGCGGCCGGAGATTGACAAGACGGCCATGGCACGGGCAGGGCACGCGACGGTGTAGGAACGGTGTGGTGTGGGGCGTCGCATACATTTCAATACAAAGAATATCATTTTTGCCGGGACGGTGTTGCTACGGTCATGCTATGCGACGGGGTAGAGACGTGATAATGTGGCAGCACCCTTAGTGGGTTTTTCTGACTCTATATTCTAGCACCCCAACTGGAAAAGTACCTCCAGAAACCTTACAGAATATCGCAGCCAAATAACATTATTTCTCTCGAATGGTGTTGCGTAATTTGGTAAGGATCTGTCGATGATCTTCGGAGCTATGATTAGAAATGTGTAGTGCAGAAAGTTGCTCAGTTTAAAACATTGAAGTCAGTTTTTTATTTCTTATTTAGCCACTTGTTTTAATCCAAATGATTTAAAATGGTGACTTAAGTAAAAAGGCGCCAGAAAGCAACTTGATGTCTACACTTAACGAGGCTTTGTAGTGTCTGGGACATTGTTGAGATGGAGTAGTCTTGTAGCACCTAAACCAACTCAGTTTAATCGGCCTTCAGAAAAGAGACGGTCAATATGTGTTGGGGTGACTGAGTGTGGATTTTTTACGATATAAATAGAGACTGGAGCAGACGAAGGTTCCTATCTCACTAAGGCTGGATTCGACCAAAAGTGGATTAAGTTTTTACTCGAGACTATTAGCTACCCGACATAATTCGAAATACAATTGTTTAGAAAGCGCAACCGAACATTATTATGTGCATACAAATTATCCTGGTTATAAGGTGTCAACTTTACAATGTCAAAATATTCAAACAGTAGTTTACTCTCGAGACTAAACTTAATCCAGTTTGGTCAAATTCAGCCTAAGACACTTTGGCCCCAATTCCTCTATTTTACAACGCCAACAATTTCGGTATCATTGCCGCTGCGTTTTGTTTCGTTCTCCAAAATGACAGTAGGTAATTTGCAAAACCTCATTGGTAATTTGTTTGAAAACATCATCACAACAGAGTAACTTATTTTGGTCATTAGCAGATTAAACAAAACGAAATAGTTGACGTTTCTCTTTGGTTGATAAAAAGTTTTTAGTAGAATCGGCTTACATAGGTACCTGAAAATACGGTAAAAAAAATAAACTTTGCACCTACTATTATTATATTTTGGAGAAAAATAAAAACATGAAAAGTAAAACATTTTAAAATCTTGATACATATTTGTGTACCTACGTATCTTTAGTGTAGGTACTTAATTTAAAGAAAGTTAAGAATTTAACTTTTGACTGATGAAAATATTTGTACATACTGTATAAGTATTGTTTAGATATCATACATTCAACAAATTTTAAGTAACATCACGTAGGATAAAATTAAATAGTGAAAATCATCATCATCATCTTCCTGCTCTTGTTCCTCAACATATGAACACAACAAGTATTTTTTGTTTTTAAAAATAATAATAAATATTTTTTCATGAAAATATTTTCCAAAATTAGTTTTTTTGTCAGTTAGCAAGCCCATTTCCGCTCCCTCAATCGTCGATGTCAAATTAAATAAAAGTCTGCAGTACCCTAAAAAGGCTGCCATTCTCAATATTCAGTATTGCTTGTACCCCCAGAGAGTGCTAAGGGGTGAGCGAGCCCAATAAGGGTAAATCGGTCCCCAAGGGGACAGACCCCCAATCAGGGTACAACCAACACCAGATGTAATGGAATATAATCTTACTAATCTACAGTGAATAATTTATTTAACTTTATATCAAAGAAGAGTGCGATTTTGTCAGTTTGTTTACATAGAGGTTCGTATTATTGAGGAGTTTGTTTAGATGTAATTTTTGGAAAGATTCAGATGAAGAAATCTGAAAAGAATTTCATGTTTAATAACTTACTTTAACTTTATAAAGCCTATCCTTTGGTAAAATTAAAGAAAATCTGTTTTTTGATGATCCCTTTAAGAAGTTAAAGAAAGTTATTGTTTTTTTTGTTGTAGATAGACGTCCAAACTGTGAAGAACCATAGTAATAAATACAGTTTAAAGGTCAAAGCTGTTTAGATCTCGACAAAAGCATTCCATGAACCAACGCTCACTACATCGACTTCTTAACATCACCGGATCTGTCAAGCTGTCAAGGAGTTAATGTAGTGAGCGTTTTTTCATAGAATTCCATACAAAGAATACCTAACAGCACTAACGATGCGGTGCGGTTCTGGTGCTCAGTTGATCTAAACAGCAATGACCTTTAAATCTTGTTTTCTTTCATTTTCTGGTTCATCCTCCCAAATATAAGTAACCAAGCAATCTGGAATCAGCCGAACAAAGTAAGGCTCGTTGCTTATCATTGTCGCTTTTTGTCTCCAATGACCGACTCTAGTCTTAAAACCAATGAGATTTTACAAATAGAGACGTTATACTCATTAGAAAAAGCTATAAAACGCGAAATTTTGTTATTGCTACTTAGGTAGACTTAATGCAGATTTGTTTAATATCAATCAAGAAAACTAAATAAAAAAACCGGTCAAGTGCGAGTCGAACTCGTACGCCGAGGGTTCCGTGCCTAGCCATGGTGCCAATTAAGCTAGTCCGCTTAATTGTATGAGCGCCCATACAACTCGGAGGACAATTTTAATTGGCGTCAACTATGTATGTATGGGAACACCCTTTAATTTTCAACTTTTTTAACTTTTTGGAATTTTTTCTTTATTTGTGCTATAAGACCTTGCTTTTTGCCAAATTTCGTTATTCTAGGTCAACGGGAACTACCATTTAGGTTTTCGACCCAAAACCTCTAGGGTACTTCCGGTTGACCTAGAATTGTCAATTTTGGTTACAAGCAAGGTCTTTCAGCACAAGTAAAGGAAAAATTCCGAAAAATAAAAAAAGTTGATAATTAAGGTAAGTTTTGGTACTCACAAGTTTTCACGAAAACCTAAATTTGCCTATATCTTTTTATAGTGTTGACTCAGGACCTTGATTTTTATACTCACAGTAGGGACTATAGACCTTAGTATATGGTATAAATTTCAACTTGCTAGCTCTACCCGTTCCTGAGATAATCGATGGTGACACACGGACAGACGGACAGACAGACGGACAGACGGACAGACGGACAGACGGACAGACGGACAGACGGACAAGAAAGTGATCTTATAAGGGTTCCTTTTTTTACCTTTTAAGGTACGGAACCCTAAAAATAGCGGAGATATCTGAAACCCCGTTGTCAGAAAGAGATAATGTGCGTGCTGCGTGTAAATGCGTGTGGGTGAGTCTCCAAAACAAAAATTTTTGATGTCCGAGTGGAGAATCCTACCTTACAGTAATAATTTTTAACAGGAGTTTTTTTTGTTAGATAGTTTGGCCTGTTAGCTACCTTGGGCACTCAGAATTATTGATCTTACGTTATTGTAAATGTATTTAAAAAAATCAGAAACCTCGAAAACTTGATTGCTGTGGGCTGTCCTGACTCCAGTTTGATTCAGAAAATAGTACGTAACTTTTTTGTGTTCATACATTACGATATGTTCTTTATTTATTCTACAAACCAAAAGGTTTATTTGACTTGTATTAAATTAAAAGTTAACAATAAATGAATAGTTTCAGTTTAATTCGAAAAATAAGTTATGTCCGCGCGTTTTTGTTGATCGCTGTGGATCGACATGAATCCATGTCTACATCCCTAGCTGAACTCTTTAACCAATCAGTTTTCGCCATGTACGCTGTCATCAGGTATGCTCTGTCTACTGAGGGGGACAGGCATGTACTGCATTGCCATGGTGCTGAGATATAGAGATAAACAGTTGATTACTTTGTCTTTGGATTTGTAAATGTTTGATTGCTATGCTACCTTTTTCTCATTTGTTATTCACTTTGTTTAAGTTTCAATTCAATAATAAGAAGGGTTTTAGGGATGTATTTACCATGTAAAAATTATAGCTTTCTACTGTTTTGCATCTCTGCAGAATCATTGAATAAGTTACTTTTTTTGATTGTTTTGGTATTGATCGCTGTGGTCAAAAAGACCATATCGATCAAAATATTGCATTTAATGAGAAAAAGGAAGCGTTTTAACAGTTTTTATTTACTTTCACCTGTCTCAGTATCTGTCTATTTGTATGTCTGTGCCTCTTCTACTTATATTTTTTCTATTTGGGTGTTTACGATTTACGAGTATAAGGGTAGATTGTACACAAGTTATTGGAGGGATATGCGTCTAATTGTGTATTAGTCCTTTTTTGAACATCAAGAGGTTAGTGATACTCCTTAAAATTATTTATAGATACTGTTTTGGCATCAATATTGATCGCTCTGGTCTTGAAATTTTCACACCTAAATATTTCAAAAACTGGTTGATAAAATTAGGGGCCAATATGAAAATAAGCTTATTTAGACACCTCCTTTTCGAAATAAAAATACAGAACAGTAATAATATCACTATTCAAAAAGCACCATAGCGATCAACCAAATACGCCAATTCTGGAGATCGACCCGTGTAACATCGGAGCAAGACAAAATGCGATTGAATTGACTCAAGCTAATTAGCTTGACTTTTGTTAGCCACGCAGAGCGGGGTACAATGCATCTACCTCAGTTTATATAGAAGATGATTGCTTAAAACTCGTAATGTCTGTCAGTCTGTCACCACAATAAGCATGGACATTCCGGACATTGATTTTATAATGCCGATGGGTCTACAACCCACGCAATTTCAGAGGAATATTTCCTTAAACCTTAAACAACGACTTCCACTATCCGATTAGGTTTTATTGGATACGATACGATTATGAACAATATCCTGTAAGCATTCATTATAATTCAGACTATTATTAGTCTGTGGGCATGATGGCAGAATGCACTATAGCACCTTAGCCCAAAAAGTAGTCTAAAAATAATATTTATGATGGTTTTTAAAAAAACAGAGAGAGATGAATATGATCTTGGAGCGAAAACCGTTTTTAAAGCATTTGATATATTTTGTAACTAAAAGCTGAATACATGATAACTATATTGAAACTGGTATTTTAACTGATTAGAACGACCTGAAGTAGAAGTATAACAGTCTTAAAACATTGTTCATTATCGGGCTCTAGCAGACATGCTACTTTTAGCATCGGCGATCGGCGATTTGTCGCTTTTTAGAAGCAAAATGCAGCTACCAACATTCCCGATCAATAATTTCCCGGATTTTTGTATTGTGGCTGTAATAAATCTGGCTAAAAACTTGCCTTATCCCCTTAGAGCGCTTGTAGACGTCCGTTTTTTTTCACCGGACCGTCAATAAACGGATATCCTTACGGCATAAATTGTTCGCCGGACCGATATCCGGCGCGTGTACACACATTACGCGCCATACACCACCGCGAATCCGGTGAAAAACATGGTGTGTTGTCCGGCGAAAAAAACGGACGTCTACAAGCGCGCTAAGTGTGGTCGCTGCATTACACTTTGTTGTGATGGTATTGGTGAAAATTCAAAAGTCGAAATTTAAAGAGATCCTAGTATCTTTATTTGCAGCACCTGTGTTCCGTACCGACACCGCGCGGTATGCACCAACGGCGAGTGCACTTGCACTACTTAACGCAATGATTGCTCAGGAAGCAGACGTAGATGTGTTTACCATTAAGCTTAATTTATTTGTTTTTCTTTGTGTATGTTTTTTAAGTAAAGGTGTCCGTTAAATATACTTATGTGTGTTATGTTTTAAGTGGCTTGCAAACGTTTTGGCTCAAGCTGTTAGTTTGTAAGTATTGAATAAATAAATAAATCTTTGAATGACTTTGACAGTGAGATTCCGTTGTTATTTAAATACATTTGACTGTAAAAGCTCCCGATAGGCCGGACATTGGGTATTCAGGCCGCCATTCGTCTTGTTTATTGCCATCAGCGAATGTTAATCTCTTATTTAGATGTGGCGGCTGTTTCTCCGGATTCTATGGGGTTTATTGTATTTATGTCTTGGGGACTTCGATTGTGACTGTTAATATAAACAGGCATTTATGTATTTAAGGTGTTTTTTTTTTATTTCAGATTTCAGAACTCTTTCATTTATAAACCGATTTGAAAAAATATTTTGTTGTTTGAAAGGAATACTTCCTAGATTGGTCCTATTTTCATCAAAACTGATTATGAAATCCATGGAACTCTTCAAATTTTATGAAATTGTATGGCCGTTTGACTGGCCTCTTAGCTCAGTTGGTAGTAGCTCTGCCTTCTGAGCTGTAGCTGTAGGTCGTGGGTTCGATTCCCACCCAGGACAAACATATTTTGTGTGATGAACATAGATGTTTATTCTGTGTCTGGGTCTTTATTTATGTAGGTTATTTACAAAAAATATAAAAGTATTATATTAGTTATCTGGTTCCCATAGTAGAATGCTTTACTTAGTTTGGGGCTAGATTGCGCTGTGTGAAAATGTCCATCAATATTTATTTATTTATACCTATTTATCAATTTCTGCATTTTCAGTAACAGTAGAGATTAGAAGGCGGTTTCTAGCTTTTCGAAATAAATGATTTAATTTTGACGATATAAAAAAATATCTACTTATCCAATTCAAGTGGCTAAATAAAAAATTAAAAAAAAACAACTTCAATGTTATAAGCTGAGCAATTTTCTGCACTCTCGAGGTGCATTTCTATTCATAACTCCAAAGATCCTCGTCAAATCCTCACCAATTTTTTATGGCACCAATCGGAAAGTACTTATACCTTTTCAAATAAAAAACGATTTTTCCAAATCGGTTCCAGCGTCTTCGAGTAATCGGTGAACATACATAAAAATAAAATCCGATGAATTGAGAACCTTTTGTTGAAGTCGGTTAAAAAGACTCATTACCGAAGTATTAAACATTCCTTCTAACAACGTGAATAATAAAGGTACAATCGCTATTTATGTCAACACTTAGATAACAAAAGAGGCATTTTAATGTGATTAATTCACTCTCTCTATCGAGCTGAAACTGGTTTCAGTATTCAGAATCAATGTTCCTGCCAAATCTTTATCCAATCTTAATAGCTACCATTGGTCTAAATTAATGTTGATTATGTTAATCAAAGCGAAGCATTCCTTCACAACTCATTTTCAACTCTATACACTTGCGTTTAGATGTCACTTTTGTCATTTAACATTTTTCATGACATGTTTTACGCTGTAGATTTTAAAGGTCTTTTTGGACTGTCATTTGAAGTTTTATTTCGAATTGGTTACACTCTATGCAGTAGTTTTTAGAGGTGATTTTCGAATTTAATTTGGTATGTCAATGATTTGTGTTCAGACACGATTTTAATTTGATTTTATTGAGCTTTTAGTATTTTATCATTGAGTAATTTATTTGATTAAAGTTTCCGCTACGATGACGCTTCATTTTGGTGAAATTGGATTTGGGAATTGCGATTCTATGCTTGTCTATTGTTCTGAAAATCCCTGTCAATGGAGCCGTTTTGGCCTAGTGGATTGTGTTTGATTTTCCACTCAATGATTGCCGGTTTGAGCCCCGAATGTATAAAGAGAGAAATAAATTGTTTGAAAGTATTCACAATTAAAAGAAAATTTTGATAAGTACTTATTAAAAAGACTGAAAACGTCCATAGAATCCCATACAAAGAATACCTAACCACACAAGACGAGGCGGTGCGGTTCGAGTGCGGAGTGATGTGATCAGCTATGGCCTTAAGTATCATGTCCTTAACCCTCTATTGCATGGGAAGCCAAAATTGGTTTTTAAACTTCAACATATTTTTTCTCTACTCTCCGTTTATATAAAATTGATAAAACTTTACAAGCATTGTTTATTACTATGTTGTGCATCAAAACGTAGTTTAATTGACTTATTTAAGTGTAATATTTACCAACTTATCTAACTTTTACCAACGCGTGCGCCGTTTGTTGCACTTAGTATAATTACGAGAAACATTGATGGTCTATAAATAGGTCAATAAGGTAAGAAATCTCAAATTAAAAATATGAAACGTAATGGTCTAATGCTCCTCTTTCTTTGACCATCTTAGTTTTTTTTATGATATTATCTTTTCTATAACATTTCCTTACTTTTCCGCGGAGGCCAATTTTGGCTTCGTATGCATTTACAGTATAAAAATGTCGTCCAAAAATGGCTTCGTATGCATTGACCGAATATTCTAATGGCTTTTCAGAATGGTTCTTCTTTCGCTTTTATAGGGAAATCTAAGTACATCAATGTTATTTCTGGGGATGATTTCAGTGCTTCGATGACTCTGCACCTTACGCATATCTACCCTCCGCAAATCACCTATTATTATCTTTAAATCTGATACAGATCCTTCTGAAGATGATTATTGAACCAAAACCAAAATACGCGGAAAACAAAAACAAAGTAAAAGAAAGAAATAAAGACACCTACTAGAAAAAATATCTTCATACGACGAGAAGAAAAGAAAGTTCACTGCTAGCCAGGATTTGCCAGATTTCATAGAAATCTTAGACTCTTCTGCTGAATTTTATAAATGATTTTATCACCAATGATTTGATGGATTTTATAACTGATCAGTCAAATTTGAAGACCATTCAGACCAATTTAAGCAAGACAAGACATTACAAAGGCCAGGTCATGAAAAACTGTTCAAAATCAGGCTTTCAGGATTTTTATTAGGTCATAATGAAGTATTTTCTGTGCACGGGAAGCTAAAAATGGCATTATATTCATAGTCGTTAGTGCATACGAAGCCATTTTTGGCTTTGAAAATTATTTTCCATACTAATCAAAATATAATTTATTTTTCACCTTGTATTTCCTAATTAGCCCAAATATAACAGCATTAAACAACAAAATATTTTTTTTCTGCCTCTCTTCATAATTCATGCAATAGAGGGTTAAAAAAAATTATGTTCTGCAGTAATATTTTTGATTCACTCTTCTATTTATAATTTTCAAGTATTCTTACGAAACTTTGGTTGAAAGAATTACCTAATTTGTACCGTCATTTTTATCTCAATCGTACTTTTCCGTACCTTTTTTGGTGAGACCTATTTAGTTACATCTGATTAGGGTATTTCGGTGTCTGTACCTTTTCAAAGACTCCTTAATTACGGACTTGGCAATTTAGTCCATAATTTTTACATGACTGCAAGATGGAGGACCATTTTTTTGGAGTAAAAACTAATTTCGTATGAGCAAGTTTCATACTTTTTAGAACGCGATTTATCAGTAGTCGAGCTTTAGTTGTTGTACTTATTTTTTTATGTTAAGTATTTTTTTCTGAAATGTTCTTCCTACGTGCCTCTTTTGGATAAACAGAGTTTTTATTACACTCTGTAGATAGTGGAAGCCAAAACATCATACAAAGGGGTATAGAACCCTCCTCGAAACTGTCAGAAAGTAGTGCTAAAGGTACAGCTGAAGCGCTGAGGTGACAACTGGTGTAGCAGTCTTGTCCATTGTGTTGTCGGCGCAGTGATTCCTATAAAAGGGTCAGCAGCGCGAGTGTGACTCCTCTGGTGTCACAGCCGTCCATAGGCTACAGTAACCGCTTGCCATCAGATTTGACTGCGAGTAAGTGAACCATCTCAGAATGATACACGGTTCATCGTGAAGTCAGGCCGGGTATCATCTTTTGTACGTACCTATTATGATATTTTAATTTTAATTTTGTGTTTTTAAAATGTGTGTAAATTTGATTATGGACTAATGATTGATTTAATAAAATAAAGATAAAATGAAACTAATAAAATAAATGACTTAAAAAAATCGAACCAATTTTAGTAAAAAAAAAATTGCCAGGAACTAGTGCTAAGGGTACAGAACAATCGTGTTGGGTCCAGGCGCGATAACACGAGGTTTATCACATTTTGGACAGCCGGCCCGAGTGGAAGGATAACAATAATACCCGGTTTTTAAAGCTGAAAGTGGTTAGGCAGCGATTGTTCATGAGCGGAAGCTTTTTTGAAACTCTAATTATTGTCCGTACTTAGTTCTTAATTTTAACCTGTTTCGTCCCACTGTCCTGTTAGTGAGCCGTGTTGGCCGAGTGGGTTAGTGCCTCGACTTTCGATCCAAAGGTAGGTGCAGGCTCAAACCCGGCCCTGCATCAATGGATTTTTCGTTTCGAAAAATTTATATGCGCACTGACTTGAGCTCTTAACGGTGAAGGAAAACATCGTGAGGAAACCAGTTATCTTTCTAATAGCTTCGATGGGCTTGCAATCTGACGTATGGAATGATAACTTCTGCAAAAGGTGGGCATGTACCAAATAATGTATTTGGACATACATGCCTAAAAAGATCTGAGAGAATGTCTACCGCGCCTTGGGGATGCAGTCGTGATCATATTTCATTTCATTTGTTTCGTCCCACAGCTGGGCAAAGATCTCCCACAAATTCTTCCAACCGTCTCTATCCTTCGCCGAGTCCCACCATCCTGCGTCGAAGGTGACAAGATCGTCCCGCCAACGTTTTCTCGGCCGACCCCGACGCCGCCTTCCGTTGGAACCCAAGAGGTAGATTACCAACTCAACCACGGACTCTAGACTCTAGAGTATGCCCTAACCCTACGTCATAGGAGTCCGAGGCTGATTGGAAAAGCACTCTGGTTTAGTTTTGTTCGTTGGGATTCCAGACACAATAGAAAATCAATTGTGTCTCGACCAGATCTGCGTTCCGGCATTATAACCAGTTAAGGAGGATCGGTTTGACCAATGCAGGTTCAAACCCGTCGGACTCGAAATTTTTTTTTCTATCTTCCTTATGGATACAGTCGCAAGCCTGTTTCCATATCACTCAAGCTGTTTATTTTTGAAATATAATGAAATGAAAGTCAGTCTTAAAATATAAATAAGTTCAGCACATTTCGCTTAAAGTCAGCATGCAATAATAGTAGGTACCTACCTATTGAGTTAGGCGAATTTTTTTTATCGCTACCTTTCATAAAGAGTCCTAACCCTTACTGGGCGCGATTTTTCCACGTCTCCCATCTGTCACTATAAGGGTGTCCTGAATTAGATTAGGTCACAAAAGAATGAATTAAGTGATATTTGTTGTTATTCGACAGAATAATGTAAACTTTGCGGTTTATTTTTTCACTTAAGGCTCAACACGGTAAAACATAAAAATAAAAATAATAAAAAAATAGATATTGTCAATCAATCAATGAATCAAATCGTTTATTTGCAATTAAAAAAAAACACAAACCTTGCAAACATAATTAGGTTAAAAATAGGTAGGTACTTAATGTTTAGTTTAGTCACAAAATGGTTAAAAATGGTTAATATTGCTGGACATACCACATAGAGCATGTCCCAAAGTAAGCAGAGCTTGTGTTATGGGAACTACATGACTGATTTACTACTTTTATACTTTTTTTGTAAATATATATTATATACCTACATAAAAAACACCCAGACCCGAAACAAATATTTGCAAATCATACAAACATTCCGTCGTGGCGGGAATCAAACCCGCAACCCTTTTTGTTTCAGGTGTAGCTTAAGTCGAAAGTAATTGATGAAAGAAAGAAGTAATTGATGAAGAAAGAACAGGAGTAAAATCACCTAGCTCTTAAGACGATTCAAAGTGGTAATAGCTGTCCTACTGAATAAATGATATAAAAAAAAATTAGAAACTTGCTTCGTCTACATCGAAAAGCTTTTTATTCGTCTTTCAGATGGATATGTTTTAAGTGTAAGTAATTTTTTTTAGTTAATGTAAAATAAGTTTTTTGTATCAATCAAGTCTTGTTATGACATACCATAGACTAAAAATAAACCTTTTAAACCGACCTATTGACCCCAAACGAGAAATCAAGAAACTCTAAAGTTTCAAGACATCTCTGTGATCCATCATGATTTAGTACTAAACTTCATTTTCTACTATCATATTGGTCTAAGTTCTATTTTTGATCTGGCGAGACATTCTGGTCTCGCCAGATCAAAAATAGAATCTTTGATTTTCAAAACTTTCGTGAGTTGTATTGGACATTGTTTTAACACACGGGAATTACTCGCGTAAAAGTATCGTCGATTTAGATACCGACAATGTTTCGATTCATCCGGAGAATCTTTATCTGGGTAAGGAGGGAGTTGCGGCAAGGTTACTTACTCTTCGCGCGAGCGTCTCACTCAATCGAAACATCGTCGGTATCTAAATCGACGATATTTTTACGTCAGTAATTCCCGTGTGTTAAAAAAATGTCAATTATCTGAGATTTTTTAAAGAGTAGAGATACTTTAAAAAAAAATTAATTTTCTAAAACGTAGAGATACTTTTATTAATGTTTAGTCTTATTATTATCTGTGTATTAATAAAAGGTGTGTTGGCCCGTTGGGGCAGTGCCTCGAATTAGAATTTTGAAAAATTTAGGAATTTATATTATTTCCTTTATTTATTGACACGTTAGAAAGGATTTACCAATTTTATGTAATTACAATATTTAAAACAAAAAATTGTAATAGAAAACTAATATATTAAATTATAAGCAGATAAAGTAAAGTAAATAAGTTTGTATGAAAATTGGACCTAAAACGAAATGCAATTAAAAAAATCTGTAACAGGCCCCTTAAGAGGGCTGCGACCGGCGAATTTCCATAAAAACGTAATACCGAAATCATTTAAAATGTAAGCATGTTTATATCAGTTTATGTTGTTAGATTAGGAGAGTAGGTATTTATCTAGGTTCCTGTTAAACTTTTGTTCCGAAAAACTTACCTAAAAAGAAATGTAAGCCAATTGAATTGAAATCTTTGTAGGTACACCAAAAATGGCATTTTTTCTTTTCATTTGTTCTATAGTAAGTTTTTTGAAACAAAAGTTTAACAGGAACCTAGAAAAATACTACCTTTATCCAAATAATAACGTAAAATAATAAAAATATGCTCAAAATTTAAATTATTTTGGTATTACGTTCCTAGGTAAGTAGATACGTTCGCCGAGCCCTTAAGTCTGCCACACTTTGAGCATTCCTGTTCTGCTTCCTTTCATATTGTACAAAAGTTCGCCGAAATTTTTTTTTAATACTTACATAAAGTGGAAGTAATGCGAATAATTCATATTTTTATAAGAATCTTTCAATTCAATTTTAAACCCAAAACCTGCCACCATAAAGTACATTTTCGACCACCATCTGATCCAAGTAACACACCCATATTGTTGGGAAAAAAAGGGAGAAAAATAGTCAACCTAGTTGACACGAAAAAGCTCTTAAGGATTTTCGGATAATTCGCTTTTTTTGTTGTAAAATAAATGAAGGTTATAGATGGCCTATGCGGCTGACAGATGGTTAAAGGGAAAAAAATGTGTTTTACGAAAATAGGTTAATCTCTGTTTCTTTTGTTTTTAAAACATACATTGTATCTTAAGGCCTCGTTTGCACGAGATTTGATTAACACTGGATAAAGCGTTGGATTGAAACATATAAATAAATAAATAAATAAATATTGCTGGACATTTCACACAGCATCATGTAGTCCCAAGCTAAGCAGAGCTTGTGTTATGGCAACCACATGACTGATATACTACTTATATACATTTTTTTTTGTAAATACATACATAATATACATAGAAAACACCCAGACCCGAGACAAATATTTGCAGATCATACAAACATTTGTCCCGCGGCGGGGATCGAACCCGCAACCTCTTGCGTCACAGGCGGGCCTTCACCCACTGCGCCACAGAGGTCGTCTGATATATGAATTTCTACTGGTCTTATGCATATAAACTTAGTGCCAGGATAAGCAAAGTTTTGCGAATTTGTAATGGAAGGACGTCCCTGTGCGCGCTAGCTTCTTATTTAGTTTATACATATACCTACCTAAAGGTTGAACGTGTGTCTGCTCCTATTCTTACAATCCAGATTACGTGTTAAGAGAACCCTAGTGTCTAATCAAACCTAACATAGGCTTTAAGACGCTATTTAACAGATACATGTATTGTGTTCGATGAATAAAATATCTACCTATCTATAAATAGTTGGTCCCGGCTTTTAAGTATTTAAGGGACCGGCGATCGTATCTACGTACCTAGGAACGTAATACCAAAACAATTTAAAATTGGAGCATATTTTTATCACTTTATGTTATTATTTGGATAAAGGCAGTATTTATCTAGGTTCCTGTTACACTTTTCTTCCAAAAAACTTACTATAGAAGAAATTAAAAGAAAAAATGCCATTTTTGGTGTACCTACAAAGATTTCAATTCAATTTGCTTACATTTCTTTTTAGGTAAGTTTTTCGGAACAAAAGTGTAACAGGAACCTAGATAAATACTTACTCTCCTAATCTAACAACATAAACTGATAAAAATATGCTTAGATTTTAAATGATTTCGGTATTACGTTTTTATGGAAATTCGCCTGTCGCAGGCCTCTTAAGCCATGACAGTGGCCTTTAGGCGGCCTAAAAACTCCATCACCAAAGTTGGCCACTAGCTCATACAAAATTGTTATATTCTACTAGACTACGTTTACCATCTTATCCTACGAATAGTATAAAGGTGAAAGTCCATGTGTGTGTGTGTGTGTGTGTGTGTGAATGTTTGTTACCACGTATCTCCATAACCACTAAAACGATTTTGATGAAATTTGGAATTAAGATAGTTTAGGATCTGGAATAACACATAGGCTAATTTTTATTCCGGAATTTTTTTTTTCCGGTGGGATAGTAAAATAGTCCACGCGGGCGAAGCCGCGGGCGTTCGCTAGTGTTCTATAACAATATAATCTATAGTACATATGAAATAGAGCATACCTAAATTGGATTCCTCTTATACAGGGTGTCCCACAAGTACCCGTCGACAACAGAGGGTCGCCCCAAATTAAACCACTCTAAGGTGACAAAGGGTATAATTCCCCTAATTTTTGGACCCGAATCAAATAGTTTACGAATCGGATGGTTTTTAAACTACTCTAAAAACTTAGGCTGTAGATGATTTATACAGTAAGTAATTTCGTATGAGCAAGTGGCCAACTCTGGTGACGGAGTTTTTAGGCCGCCTAAAGGCCTCCGTCATGACTTAACGACTTCAAAGCCGGGACCGATTAACGTGCCCTCCGAAGCACGGAAGCTCTCAGCTCGTAATACCACTTGCGGTCACCCATCCCAAGAGTGACCGCGCACAACGTTGCTTGACTTCAACGATCAATCAAGAACGTCCAAGCAAGCTACGCCACGAGTGCAGTGTTAGTAGGCGATCTTTTTGCCTACACTTAACGGGATTCTGTAGTACCTGGGACATTGTTTTAGATGGAGTAGGCTTGCCCACTTACACCATCCTCTCAGCTTAACCGGCCATATCCACAGGAAAGACATGGTCAATACTTGTAGGGCTGACTAAGCCGGTTTCCTCACGATATTTTCCTTCACCGTTTAGAGCTCGTGTTAACGCGCATATACATTTTTCGAAACGAAAAATCCATTGATGCTCGGCCAGGATTCAAACCCACGACCTTCGGATCGAAAGCCTAGGTATTATCTCACTCGGCCAATACAGCTCTAAACTATATTAGTCTAAACTCTGTAGATAATTCGAAGTTTGCTTTGATTTTTCTTTGAATGCTAAACGAATACTAGAATGTGAATACGCTTATTACTTTTAGTGTGTAGTCAGGGGCATGACCAAATATATAGCAGCATCCAACTTTAAACAAAACTATCTTACGATTACAAGCTATTCACATCTAAAATATTTAGTAAGTTTTCCTGAGAACAAAAATTGACTCTGACTACCCCTATCTCGAATGATTCTACAAAAAATTAAACATATAGCAGTGGTCAACTTTAAACAAACCTATCTTACGATTACAAGCATCTCACATCTACAATATTTATTAAGTTTTCCTGCGAATAAAAATTGACTCTGACTACCCCTATCTCGAACGATTCTACTAAAAATACTAGTGTGGATATGCTTACGACTTTTGGTATGTAGTCAGGGGCATGACCAAACATATAGCAGTGGTCAACTTTACAACAAACCTATCTTACGATTACAAGCATCTCACATCTAAAATATTTAAGTTTTCCTGAGAATAAAAATTGACTCTGACTACCCCTATCTCGAACGATTCTACTAAAAATACTAGTGTGGATACGCTTACGACTTTTGCTATGTAGTCAGGGGCATGACCAAACATATAGCAGTGGTCAACTTTACAACAAACCTATCTTACGATTACAAGCATCTCACATCTAAAATATTTAGTAAGTTGTCCTGAGAATCAAAATTGACTCTGACTACCCCTATCTCGAGCAATCTAAAAATTAGGTCAAAGAAATTCTCAAGTTTTTGTTAATTTAGTTAAAAAGTAACTTTTTGTTACGTCATTGAAGGGTCATCGCGTTGACAAGGGCCCAAACCGCGTAACTGGCCAGTCCATTAATTTGAGAAAATAAATGCTTCATTATTCTTGCGTAATTTATCCACGTCGTAGACGGTCTACGGCGTAGGCTCGTAGACGGTCTACGAGAAATGTTTTGTTTTATATTGATGGATTGGAGTGTTTAGTTTGTAATATAATAATTTCTTATCCATATAAACCTTAAAAACCTTATAGTATAAGATTTCAAAGGGGTGATACTTTATTTAAAAAGTAGTTACATTTTTAACGGTTATTTTTTTTTTACATTAATTTATAAGCAGTTTTTCTTAGATTATATAAATAAACAATTATATTATTGATGGTTTATTATGATTCTACACAACATAAAAACTAGTAAAACGGTATTTTCTTATTTTAAAATTTGTTGTCCCATCAAAGTTCAGATCTTTACTGAAAATGTATTGAAAAAAGTAATTAAACTTCTAAGATGACTGTACACCCAAAAGCTTCGTTTTAACGGGATGAGAAGTCATATACTAGATTTTACTGTACCCAATTTTTACAGCAAAGGAATCATTGAACTACCTATAAAATGGCGAAAGAGCATAGATAATAATGGCACTTTGATTGATTAAATACATCTATTATCTATCTATCTAAGCAGCTTGTAACACCCACTGCTGGGTAAAGGCCTCTTCTCTATCACGCCACTCCTGGCGATTTTGTGCCAGCCGGATCCATTGCTCTCCTACCACCCTCATAATGTCACAATGATTAAATACATTTTTATACATTTATTTAAATACATTTCTTATTTTTTCTTTCGTTTTGCTTTTTCCATGCTAAAAACCAATTTCATATGTAAGGACCTAAAATAAAAACAAAGTTACAAATCTACTTAGAGAACAGTACATTCAAAGGTTATTTTGACAGGATGAGGAATAACCAGGTGTACCCTTCAATGTACCCTAAAAGGTCAAATAGGGTCAAAAAGTAAATAAAAGCCATGTTAACTCAATGTGATTTGACCTCAAGTTCTAACTTTTCAATGTCAGAATGTAATTAGACTTCCAGTCCAAAACAAACAAGAATTTAAGTTGTTTTGTTAATTTTGTTTATTTTAACCTTAATTATATAATAAAGTGAGGAAGCGTAAGGGAACCTCAATTTTCTATCCGATGGTCGTGGGTTCGATTCGAACCCCGGCCGTATTTCAATAGCCGGATCCACACTGGACCATCCAAAATGGATCCGCGATCCAAGATCGTGATGCGTGAAGCGTGGATCGTTCTAGGTCGATTCAACAGAAATCTTTTGCGATCCTGACTGGCTGCTCCAACGCGCTCCTGCCGATCCATACTGAATCAGTTGAATTTTGTCTGGCTATGGAGTCACACGTGCAACGACGGCAACGAATAGCCGTCCAGACCGCGCGCGCCAAACGACTGAGGCCCCTTTGTGCGTGACCAAAAAACCGACAGCAAATGGATCGCACGCGGCGAGGAGCGCGCGCTCTCCGCCGCGCGCAATCGGAGCGCTTTGGATCGTCCGGTGTGGATCCGGCTAATGAAGTTTTCTTTTATATGCGTATTAACTTAAACTCATAAGAGTAAAGGTGAACCAGATGTATTTTAAACATATTGAAATGATCTAAATCGCTTGAGAATCTGAGTGAAAATTTAATTTATATAAGAATAATATATAAGAATACAAAATAATCACCTAATAAAAGTGAGCTAATATGAGCAAGAGGACAACTCTGGTGACGGAGTTTTTAGGCCGCCTCAAGGCCTCCATCATGGCTTAACAACATAAAAGCCGGGACCGACAACTTAACGTGCCCTCTGAAGCACGAAAACGCTCAGCTCGTAAAGCCACTCGCGGTCACGCATCCAAATTGTGACTACGCACAACGCTGAAAATCACAATCACCTAAAATACCAAATAATAGGTTTCTCGGCTTAAAATTGTATTTCTTTTAAACAAGGATGAAAGGAAATTTAAATTTCGTTGTAAAGCATGCTAGACTTCACATGTGTACATAATTTTAGTAACATAATATGCTTAAGAAAAATCCACTGACCCGACAAACGACATGCCTAAATCGGGGCACAATAACCTCACTTCGGTAACTCGCTTTCAACAAAATAACATAAATTGGGGAGCACATTATTTCCATTCATTCAACCATTACTCATTCCGTTTCGTTCATTCAGCCATTAGTCATTCCTTTTTCGCTCATTCGTTCAGTCTTATTAAAATTTAGCTTCAAAGAAATAGCGGAACAAAAGATACAGGGTAACCTCATTATTCATATTCACTTGTCAATTTAGATGTGTTTTTTGAGCAGTGCTTTAAATATTGTTCTTTGTCACTCTCATGTCAATAAAAAGAGATGGCAATATGTTTAGAGCATTTAAGGAAGTCTAGAAATAAGTGTTAAGTGAATAAAGTCATTTTTTTAAGACAAGAGACTAAATCAATTTTTTTAAAGAATCGACTTCAATTTAAGGTACAAACACACGCCAGATAAAAAATAGAATCCGTACCCATATTATAAATGTGAAAGTGTGTTTATTTGTTTGTTTATTTGTCCTGCTTTCACGTCAAAACAGAGCGACGGATTGACGTGATTTTTTGTGTGGAGATAGTTGGAGGGTTGGAGAGTAACATATATGCTACTTTTTATCCGGGCACCACGCGAGCCAAGTCGCGGGCAGCAGCTAGTACTTATATTGTGAGATGTCAGATTGCGTTTAACTTTAACGATCCATTCGTAGCTTCTAAACAGTAACATACACAACAGTTAAATAACAGTTGGAGCATTGCCAATTCCAAGAAAAATATGTTTTCAAATAATTGTTTTGCAATCAAACTTTTAAACTGCATCGGGAAAAGTTGTTTTAAAATTGAATTGTCCAACAGCTTTTCACAGGAAAATGTAAGGTAAGGGACCGAGCCCACTACAAACTTTTTATCGGCCGATAGTTGGGCTCTTAAAGCTTACCAAAAATACGTAAAATACTAATGTATAGGATCCTTTGAATCATCTTGCAGTCACAAAAAACTAACATGAAAAATGTTTGATGTGATAACGTCCTTTAAATCGATGAACGCCAGCTGCACGCACGAAAGAAAAGTGTCACGTTCCGCTTGAGCCGAGGTGCAAGCGAGAGCGCGGAACAAGCGATAGAGAGGCGCGATCGTTCATTCATGTTTTCTTATGGCGTTATGAGATAACTGATCGTGAGTGCCACTGCTCGCGTGTGTACTTTGTGCTACCACGGAAGACCAGCGCTATGGTAGACTATCTACCGTAGCTTATGCCGAGTGGATGCGTTTTTGTTAACTCATTTAGCTAATAACATGTACCCACATTATAACTTGTATACTAGTTAACAACTAAAGTTCTTTGATTTGATTTGATTTACCTATCACCTAAAATCATCGTCCGGAAACCAACTTTACAGACAACCATATTTTCTCTACAAAAAACTCGGGCATACAATCGTGAGTCAATTTTATTAAAGAAGTAAATACTCGCGAGCATTTAAAGTAACAGCGGAGTTAATAAAACGAGCACAAAAGAAACCATCAAGCTAATATCAAATTCATTCAATTCCTTTCAGAACCCCTCGAAGGATTTCAGAAAAATCTGTTGAGAACACGCCCTAATTTCCAAGGATATTACGCACTGGACGTGATTTTACTACTCTAATTTTATTACTGAGGTCATAATTGAATGGTGATGCATGTTTTGTTTTTGTATATTGTACATCTGTCTAATGGCGGCTACCCACGATCAATTTATTCGTCCAATCGATTGGATGCAGCCAGTTTGATCATGCCGAATGGACCGTATGTGGACGTGGACCGGCATGACCGTTCTATTGCACGAAAAATCGAATTTCAATTATTTTGGCATGATCATGCTAAATGGATCATGCCTATTGAAACGTGTATGGCGGTCGTTATTTGTGGGTACTAAGGATAATTACGAGTAGGATAAAAAGATGGCTCAAGTAATGGATATTTTAAAAATGTGGTTCGTAGGTATTCTTTTCAAACTATAGGTACAGAAATTACATTAAATGCTGTTTTAGATATTGTTATCAAAATACAAGTCATTGGTATTATTACTCGTAAGTACATGATTATAATTTTTTTTATTTTAATTTGATAGACCTTTGTTTAGCCACAATCTCACCTGCTGGTAAGCGACGATGTGGCTGACGATGGATCACAAAGGTACAAAAGACTTTATTCACTCATGACTTGAAGAGACCCAGGTCATAGTATAATAAAGAAGAAGGTCAAAAAACTAGGTTAAATAATATTCCTTATGCACTCTATACAATCTTATTGAGAAAAGAAGTTTATACAGTAAAAAGTTTGATAGTTTGGTCCAGTTATTTTGAACGCAATATCGCGTCTAGAGGTTAGTAACCCAGTTTCGTAGTGCTTAAGCCAAACTTTCATCAGTTTTAACTAACGATTGTTCTGCTGAACTCTTGGGATTCTGATACCGACTTTCTTTTGGCGAAGTTAGTATTTCATTTTGAATAAAATATTTTGTTTCTTATACAGGTTGTGGCAATTTTTTGGGCGCTTAAGGGTTTTATATGGGTTTGTTTTTTGAATTATTGCAAAAACTTACGATTTGATTTGGTAAGTTACTTTGCTAAAGTGTTCCTGGTGGGAAATAGAGTCGACTAAGATCAACTTGTTTTTTTTTTGACAAATGTATACCAATAGGTATATATAAAAATAAAAAAAATATTTATAAAAATATTTAGAAAAATATTTCAGGCTAACTGTACTTTTTTTCAATAATCTAAAAATGCAAATATTTTTTTCATCAAAATAAATCTATGTAGGTATAGTTTCCTAAGAACAAAACTTTCTAACTACAAAAGAAAAGGTAGCTGACCCTGAAGAGTTGGAAATCACACAAAGGTCATTTGTTTGGTGCATCCAACAAACAACAGCTATGAATAACACACCAAATCAACAACTGCGATTGCATAGAAACTCTTAAGCTCCACTTAACTGCAATCCTCCGCAAACTTTATGCAAGATTTTAAATTTAAAACCTTTATGAAAAGTAAACTACGCTTTTGAGTTGAGAAAGACTTCACCGCGCTTACATTATCGAGTTGTACAGTCAGCTTGAGAAATGTATGATGAATCTTAGCATATAAGTAAAAAGTAAGTAAGTTCGTATTAGCAAGTGGCCAACTCTGATGACGGAGTTTTTAGGCCGCCTAAAGGCCTCCGTCATGGCTTAACGACTTAGAAGCCACCAGAAAACTCCGTAACCATACGTACCACCTTACGAACATAACCTTCTATCATTTTCGCAAACCATTATGTTTAATGATTAGACAACATGGTATATGTGACATGAATGTCATAAACAAAAGACTGCATAAATATACGTACATTTTACGATAAAAGTTTTTATGTTGATTGCATTCATACAAGCTAAGAATAATGTTATCATGTACATGTTAACATTTATGATGAAAGTAATTCGAAATAACCTGTTTGTTAAATATAATAAATAAATATTGCTGGACATTTGACACAGCGCCATCTAGCCCCAAACTTTTCATTTCATTTCATTTATTCTTCACCATAACGTTATTTACATAACTGGCATGTCTAAAAAGTACATAATTTTGTTTAAAAGGGTACGAACATTTTTGTATGGAGCCTGGCATACCTACTGTCGGCCATTTTGAAAAAACCTCGATTTTGCATCCAGTTATGAAGCATGTGTCAATCCATAGGGGAAGTGATTACAAACAAAATATATTCAATAATAAAATCTCGTAATCTTTATACTTTCCGAGATATTTGAGTTTGAAAATGTAAAAATTAAAACTTGAAAATGCTGCCAATAATAACCGGTAGATATTTGAATATGTCTACTGTGACTGGGGATAAAATCGTGAGCTAATTTAGTTTAATTATTAGGTAAACATTTTTTTTTTTTAAATTACACCTACAGGTGAATTTTTGAGACGGAGCAGTAAGGGCAGCTACCTTAACAGTTGTAGCTACAGGAAAACGTTCTTACGAGACTATCCTTAACTTTTAAAGATATTTTAACCTGCATTCACAGATTTTTTAAAAAATGTACAGTCACCGAAAAAAATGAATAATTTACACAAAAACTTTTTTGTACATTTTTTCCAAAATCTGTGAATGAAAGTCACAATATCTTCAAAAGTTAAGGATAGTCTCTTGAGAACGTTTTCCTGTAGCTACAACGGTTATGGTAGCCCTTACTACCCCGTCCCAAAAATACATTTTAGCGTTTTCTGACTTTTCTAGTACTCTAACCTCAGTTGGTCCGATAGAGCCTTTTAATCCTTATGTGAAACAGGATCGATTGGCATCAAAAAAGTTTTTGTGTAAACTGGCCATTTTCTCGCTGCCTGTACATTTTTTTTAAATCTGTGAATGCAGGTTAAAATATCTTCAAAAGCTAAGGATAGTCTCGTAAGAACGTTTTCCTGTAGCTACAACGGTTAAGGTAGCTGCCCTTACCTACTGCCCCGTTTCAAAAATTCACCTGTATAATTTAAAAAAAAATAAAAAAAAAATTTACCTAAAAATTAAACGAAATTGGCTCACGATTTTATCCCCAGTCACAGTAGACATATTCAAATACCTACCGGTTATTATTGGCAGCATAATTAGCATTTTCAACTTTTAATTTTTACATTTTCAAACTCAAATATCTCGGAAAGTATAAAGATTACGAGATTTTATTACTGAATATATTTTGTTTGTAATCACTTCCCCTATCGATTGACACATGTTTCATCACTGGCTACAAGATCGAGATTTTTTCAAAATGGCGGAAGAGTAGGTATGCCAAAATGTTCGTTCTTTTTTAGGTTAGGTACCTCTAGTCACTTATTTTAAATTAATCAAGTAATGTTATTAATTAAATTAAATTAAATTACAATTTTCTTAATTATCTAAATTATTGACTCTGCAATCGGAAAATGAACAACTCATGAACTCGTCTATATGATAAAATGGGTGACATTGGAAGAACAGCTTCATCGTTTTTTTAAATTGATCTAAGGGTAGCTGGGTTATTTCTGAAGGTAGCTTATTATACATGGCGAGCTTAATTGATTGTCCTTGCTTATAATGTTTTAACTAGTCTAGTTCCTGGTATAAATAACTTTTTTTTGTTCCGAGTATTATAGTTGTGTACCTGCATTTTCATAGGAAAATCGTTTTTCAAACTAAGCAAAGCTTGTACTATGGGAACCAGATAACTGATAGAATACTTATATACTTTTTATTAGGTATACTTTAAAACACATAGACACAGAACAAACATCTATGTTCATCACAGAAATGTTTGTCCTGGGTGGGAATCGAAGCCACGAACTACAGCGTAGAAGGCAGGGCTACTACCAACTGAACTAAGAGGCCAGTCTAAAGAAATGGCGGGTTTAGCTAGGTGTACGAGCACGTACGAGTAAATAGTGCTAGATGCGCCCTCGCGGCGTTACCCGCTGCGTATTGATGGTATGGTGATGATGATGAGAAGTAGCCTTTAAACTTAAATTAATTACTTAATTAAATCCGATTGCTAGTTTCTGAGATTAGCGCGTTCAAACATGCTAACGAACTCTTCCGTTTCATATTGGTACCCCGTGTAGTGATGGTCATGGTGATGATGATGAAAAGTAGCCTATAACCTCCCTCAAGAGTTTAACTATCACATGCAGAAATAATTTTTCAAATCCGACTGGTAGTTTCTGAGATTAGCGCGTTCAAACAAAGAAAAAAACTCTTCAGCTTTATTAGTAGGTATAGATACTCGTAGAATAGATAATTAATACAGGTAGTATAGTTAAGTATAGATTTTATAATGCTTCCTGTATTCAAATCCCTAATTACTTAAACTCATTCCCTCAACAAGAATATACTATAAGCAAGGTATCTTCTACAGAATGCCACGGTTTCTATCGTTACGTTCACCGAAATATAACGGACGTATTGAACACTAGCTGCTGCCCGCGAATTGGCCCGCGTAGACTACTTTTTTTTTATCCCACGGGAACCTTGCAATTTTTCGGGATAAAAAGTAACCTATGTCCTATTCCGGGTTTTTATCTATCTACATTCCAAATTTCAATAAAATCGGTTTAGTAGTTATGGAGACACGTGGCAACAAACATTCACACACACACACGGACTTTCGCCTTTATAATATTAGTAGGAAGGATAGTAGGATAGGATAGGATGATTGATTCTTTTGTTATTATGGAAATACATGTTATTGGCGCGAATCATATTTTGATCAAGATACAACCTTACCTACAGTCACGCAAATTGCAAAATCGCAAGTTTGAACTTCGCGAGTTACCCGTGCGGTTCCACCTTAATAATAAAGGGAGTAGTCAGAGGTCCATCCAAATACATGAGAAACTACTCACATTTTACTTATTAGAATAGAATAGAATTGACTGATTTGTCATTACATTCTATAACGACCATCACAAACAGTCGTCAAAAACCGGTAACCTGTAAAAAACCGGTAACCTATATAAAACCGGTAACCTATATAAAACCGGTAACCTATATAAAACCGGTAACCTGTATAAAGCCCATTGCCACACGGTTGTCGAAAACCGGTAAAAACCGGTGAACGTTTATAGAAAACATCGGGTTAAGAATACCAGCATAATAACATGTAGGGTGGATGCGCGGTGTGAATATAAGGCTTGGTATCAGCAATTACTTGGAGGTCTTAAATCTTATGGTTTTAGCCTCAGGCCACTACCATGGCGGTTTTATAACAAAGTTCAATTTGGAACGTATGGCGATAATCAGATCGTCTCACTTTGCCTCACTCGGTAGCTCTTACTTGTCAATAATATTGGTGAACGGACATTTTTCACATAGCGCCATTTAGTTCCAAACTTTTTTTTTTGTGTAGACTATTTTCTTACAGCGCTATCTAGCCCCAAACTAAGCAAAGCTTGTACTATGGGAACCAGATAACTGGTATAATAAATATTTTATACATTTTGTAAATATATACTTATTTTACTTTATATCACCCAGTCACAGATCAAACATCTATGTTCATCACACAAATGTTTGTCCTGGGTGGGAATCAAACCCTATATACCATAAGGTAGACTACTTACTGAGCTAAGAGGTCAGTAAAAACTAAGCAAAGCTTGTACTGTGAACGCAGGTAGAATCTTATATACTTTTTGTAAATACATACTTATTACAGTCATGTGGTTCCCATAACACAAGCTCTGCTTAGCTTTGGGCTAAATTTTTTTTACGAAAATAGGTTCGCCTTTGACCACACCCTGCCTGATGTAAATCAACAGTGTGGTCTAAGATGGAGCACGCTTACCTAGAAAGAACCTATTGACTCTCGATTTGAAGACACCCAAATTATACTTTTCTGGAAATACCGACCTCGGCAAGGAGTTCCACATTTACGCCGTGCGTATAAAAAATGTAGATTCAAAGCGCTTAGTACGAACACTGGGAATATCAACCATGTACAAAAGGCACCTTTAAGGGTGTCTGGAAGTCCGATGGAAGAAGGGAGATGGCGGAACCAAATTGTGCAGTTCCTGAGCACACTCTGTATGTATCCGATAAAAACCGTCAAACTAGCGACTCTACGGCGAAGCTCAAGGCTTTGTAGCCGAGCCTCAACCAAGGAGTCGTCACCTATAAGCTTCCTGATAATGATGCTGTGTGGAATGTCCAGCATTATTTTTATTCTGCTGTGCTGCGTTTTTGTATTCAATTTTAAATCGCCATGTCTATAGCCCAATACTGTGCGAAATTAGGGCCTAATCCCACGAGGTTAACGTACGTCTGGATTACACCTTTTTTCCTCGGACTATCAAATGTGGGCCATAAATAAGTGAAGCGCTCGTGGCGTAGCTTGCTTAGACGTTCTTGATTGATCGTTGAAGTTAAGCAACATTGTGCGCGGTCATAATTTGGATGGGTGACCGCAAGTGGCATTATGATCTGAGCGCTTCCGTGCTTCGGAGGGCACGTTAAATTGTCGGTCCCAGCATTTAAGTCGTCAAACCATGATGGAGGCCTTTAGGCGTCCTAAAAACTCCGTCACCAGAGTTGGCCACTAGCTCATTCGAACTTACATAGTGGGTTCGAACCCGGCCGTGCATCAATGGATTTTTCGTTTCGAAAAGTTTATATGCGTATTAACACGAGCTCTAAACGGTGAAGGAAAACATCAAGAGAAAACCAGTAAGCTTTCTAGAACTTTTTGATTTACCCTGGTAATAGCGTCGATGGGCTTGCTACCTGTCACGTATGGAATGTTAACTTCTGCAAAATGAGGGAATGAACCAAATGTATTTGGACATACATCTGACTACCCCCATAGTCATCTTCAAAGGATCAAAAAATGCCTAAAGATCTGAAAGAATATGCCTACCGCACCTTGGGAATACAGTCATGATCATATTACTTTACTAGCTGACGCTCGCGGCTTCACCCGCGTGGACTACTATTTTGTTTATCCCACGGGAATCATGCATTTTTTCGGGATAAAAAGTAGCCTATGTCCTATTCCCGGTCATTATCTATCTATGTTTCAAATTTCAGCCAAATCGGTTCAGTGGTTGTTGAGTTATAGAGGAACAAACATACATCCAAACATCCAAACTTTCGCATTTATAATATTAGTGTAATTAGTGTAATTAGTGTAATGTAAAGTGTGATAGTGTGAAGTGTGATGTGATTAGTGTGATTAGTGTGATAGTGTGATGTGATTAGTGTGATGTGATGTGATTAGTGTGATATTATGTGATAGTGTGATAGTGTGATTAGTGTGATGTGATGTGATGTGATTAGTTTTACTTAAAAAATCAAAGTAGCAATCAGAGTGTCCAAGAGAGGGCAATTACCCCACCTACTGCCCCTTGAGAACTTTTCAAAAATTCAAAATTCAAATATCATTTATTCAGAAGAACCGTTATGACCACTTTGAAACGTCTTAAGAGCTAGGTGATTCTACTCTTGTTCTTTCGCGACCAACACCGTGAAGAATCAGGGCAACAAACACGGTATGGGACCTAGCTTTCTTTTCGGTGATCCATCCGCTTAAAATCTAAATAGTCAAGCTCCAGTGTGGAGCCAGTCGAACAATGTGAGTCTCGTCAAAGTCAAACGTCAAAAGAAAAAAAAGAGATTAATACCTCAACAAAAAAAACTCCTTCCTAACAAAGGTTCAGCCCAATCTACATACTTACTTACTTACTTTATTAGTTTTACTTAAAAAATCAAAGTAGCAATCTGAGTGTCCAAGAGAGGGCAATTACCCCACCTACCTCGAGAACTCCTTCCTAACAAAGGTTCAGCCCAATCTACATACTTACTTACTTTATTAGTTTTACTTAAAAAATCAAAGTAGCAATCTGAGTGTCCAAGAGAGGGCAATTACCCCACCTACTGCCCCTTGAGAACTCCTTCCTAACAAAGGTTCAGCCCAATCTACTGAGTTAATTGCATGTACAACCGAAATTAGACTATCAATCACAGGAAACACCACCTTATCCGCCGGGATTAAGATCGCAATTAGAATGACTAAAAATTCACAAGTGAATAATCTTTGTGGATATTATTTGATATTAAAGTTGGGGTGGCGTAGTGGTAGCTTAATATGGTGTGGGTTCGAATTATGTGTATCAATTGATTTTCTGAATGGTAAAGAAAAACATACAATCATAACAAACTTCATACTCGCCGTAGTGGCTGTTAGATAATTGCATAGCTGGGACTCGAACCCACGACCTTCGCATCGAAAGTCATGGCAATGGCTCACTAGACCAACACTTTTTCAATTAATTTTTATCTTTTAATTTCATCTAGGTACCCTAAAGTAAGTAAGTAAGTTCGTATGAGCAAGTGGTCAACTCTGGTGACGGAGTTTTTAGGCCGCCTAAAGACCACCGTCATGGCTTAACGACTTAAAAGCCGGGACCGACAATTTAACGTGCCCTTCGAAGCACGGAAGCGCTCAGCTCATAATACCACTTGCGGTCACCCATCCAAAGTGTGACCGCGCACATCGGTGCTTAACTTCAACGATCAATCAGGAACGTCTAAGCAAGCTAAGCCACGAGCGCTTAGGCACCCTAAAAACATAACTTTTTCAATGTTGACCGGATTAGTATGTAAAATGCTTCCGGGAATGCATTAAGCCTCCACAGTCGACTGAAAGGAGGTAATGGAGCAAATGTGCGGTAACAAAGGCATTAATAATCCGTCACGTAATTGTTGTATTAAGGAATTAGCTGCGTCATTCGCTACTTAGAGAGTGGGCACACGACGTTTTTGAAGCGCGTTTTTGAGCTGCGCGTTCGCATCACGTTTGTATCGATGTCGCAGCCAACTGGTTGAATTAGCTATTCCATTAAGTGCCTAGCCATTTCATTGAGCGCCGCCATTCAACTAAACGGCTAGGCGGATAGTTGAATCATTGAAGCGTTTAAAACGTTCAACACTCTGCCTGATTGAAAGGTTTCATTTAATTAGTATGTTTTTCCGCCACCGCGGCACCACTATCGCTTTCTTTACAAGATGGCGTCTACAGCTGGTGTTTCTTGAACGTTATGTGTTGTTTTGTCATAAAAAATAAAGAAAATAAGTTCCCAGTATTATTCGTGTGCCACAAAATAATGGAATTACCTTCGAGCAGCCTTTCTGCGTGGGTGTGTGATACGCGTGCTATAAAAAAAACCAAAACCTACCTATTTCTTCTGTGAGCAAGTGAACCGGTTAGCCATTTCATTGAACAACGCCATTCAATTAAATGGCTGACCTTCATTTAGCCGTAATGTTGAACGTTGTGTTCAACTATTTGACTAACCGACGTTCTAGGCTTTTAATTGAGTGGCTAATTCAACCAGTTGCCTGCGACATCGATACAAACACGAACCGGGAGTGGGGTGTACCTATACCTAACGTGACCATATGTCCCGCTTTGGGCGGGACTGTCCCGTTTTGAGGCTCTCGGTCCCGCTGTCGAGAGCCGAAATGTTTCGCTTTTGCAAACAAACCATTCTTACCTACTAAATCAAACACACACACAAGGTCTCGTCGATTAAACCAATAAAAAAAGACATTCAGATATTACCCCCTGAGTGAATCAAAAAGACATTTATAAACCTCTATTTCGTTTCATTTTATCGATTTCCTCGCTTAGCATCGTAAAGTGTCGCCAAACTTTTCTTCCAAAAGTATTTTTTCTCTATTTTTCCGAAGACATACTATTGTTTTATGATCCGATGGCATTGTGTCGGACTACACACACGCTATTTTACGACGCCGCGACTGTTTCAACATTTTCATTAATAAATCTATATATATAAGTACTTCTATACTAATATTAAAGAGGAAAGATTTGATTGTTTGTTTGAATTGAATAGGCTCCGAAACTACAGAACCGATTTGAAAAATTCTTTCACCATTAGAATCCTACATTATCCCTGATGAACATAGGGTAGGTATAGTGTACACCCCGACTTCGCACGGATAATTTATAAATTAAACTCATGCGAAGTTGGGGCGAATCGCTAGTTTATAATAAAAATCATTTATTTCAGGCAAAAATAGCACGTAAAAGATGTAAATTACCTAAAACTACGGCCCATATAAAATATTAAGGTATTATTAAGGTATTGTAAGCTGTGTTTGCCTTCAGAGAGTAGGTATTGTTACTCTTTGCAGGGAGACTTTACGGAGAGCTTCAGCAGGGCCATTTTGATTAACACGTAAAGTCGCTAACTCGGATTCTTTCCTACAATTTTTTTTTACAGTGAATACTTTGAAATGTTAGAAGATGGTTGAAAACTGTGATAGACATTTTTAATGCGTAAAATATGTAAAGTGATTCTGCATTCTATAACTTTAATATTGTTAGTAAAAAATCAATTTGTAGGAAGTACCTAATCCGAGTTAGTGACTTTACGTGTGAATCAAAATAGCCCTGCAGGTGGCCTAAACACTCCGACACCAGAGTACGTAGTATTATTATCTACTAGCTGCTGCCCGCGGCTTCGCTCGCGTGGTACCCGGATAAAAAGTACCATATGTTACTCTCCAGCCCTCCAACTATCTCCACACAAAAAATCACGTCAATCCGTCGCTCTGTTTTGACGTGAAAGCAGGACAAATAAACAAACAAATGAACACACTTTCACATAAATGGTAAGCGTCCACATGTCGGTATCGTACGCTTCGGACGCATCGCACGCAACGGATCGTAGTATTATTTGTATAGAAACTCATATAAGTGCGTCCACATGTCCGCATCGTACGCATCGCATTTCACAGATAATCCGTTTGATGCGATCCGTCCGCTGCGTGCGATGCGGGCCTGTGGACGCTTACCATTATAATATGGGTACGGATTCTATGACCAGAGCTATCCACTTACTATGTTACGAACATACATACCGCGAATAAAACCACGAGGAGCAACTAGTATATTTATATTTAGGTTCAATCAGCTCGCGGCTATTTACTAAAAGCTTGTTTAGAGAAATATTTTTCAACAAAATACCATTCAATGAACTATTTTATCCAGTGTGTGGAAAACGTTTTTGTCAATTGAGTCTGCAAACAGAAAATTTCGAAAGTTTGAATTGTGGATTGAAATCCGACGTTACGAGAATCTAAGGGTCTTACAGATTAGAAAGGGAAGATTTAACTGAATAATTGAATATATTATTGGAGGTTTTGAGGCATTTAGGCTGGATTCGACCAAAAGACATCTTACTCCAGAGTATTCTAGTTAGCCGACATAATTCGAAATACAATTGTTTGGAAAGCGCAACCGAACATTATTATGTGCATACAAATTATCCTGGTTATAAGGTGTCAACTTTACAATGTCAAAATATTCAAACAAACAGTAATTTACTCTCGAGTAAAAACCTATTCCAGTTTGGTCGAACCCAGCCTAAGTGAATTACCATCGTCAATTAAAATCTTTACAATAATAGTGTAGATTATTTTTATCCGGATACGGATAAGTAAAACCAGAGACTTGCATGAGTGAATGAGTAAATAGCCAACATCTGGGCGTGGCGGATATCCGGCACGTCCAATTGACTCTGATTAATGAGTACAGCGAGCCAACTCTATTTATCTACATCCGAGCTTATTTGCGTAGCTTTTTACGGATACGGATAAATTACGGATACGGAAATGTTCGGAACTAAGGGTAGGAGAAAACGATTAGTAACTTTAACTATTTCGGATTAAATGATATTGACAGTTTTTAATTTTAAAATAAAACTAATAAATAAAATAAAATGCTTTTATTTCAGACAAATAGATCCATAATAATGTTAGTATTACTTTTTTTTTAACAATTTCCGGCCCGTACCGGCTTGTTAACACATATTTTAAAATATGTATTAATATTACTTATTCTATGTTATTAGGCAGATTCAGGTAGCTAAGTCACAGAAAATAAAAAAAACTTTGAGTACCTAATTTTTAAGAATTAAATTAACAATATCTGGGCGACCGAGCTCTGCGGGCTCAAAAAGGTCGCTATATCAGAATTATAATAGGAATTGGACTATATGCCGTCTCTTTTCACTCTCAGTCAATGAAACGAGACGGCATATAGTTCAATTCTTAATGTGATTCTCCTATAGCGAACTTTTTAACCCCCTACTCGGGGCCTCTAGCCAAGTGGCATCAATCGATTCTATTTCTACAATTCGCTTCGCTTCGCTTACTATCGCCGATATTTCATTGGTGGATAACTGAAACGAAGACCACGTGACCTCACATTCGACAAATGAAACGTCAGGTTCGAGTGTTAGCGAATTATAGAAATCGAATCGCTTCATAGCGAATGCTGGTTGGCTAGGCCCTCAGTTGTAAATAGAGAAAAATTAAAACACGGCTATTTATGTACTTATAATTCAAAAAATAGCTACCTATATGCCACAGTCTGTAGTCAACTTAATCCAGTTGTGAACAATTTGAAGCAAGCGTTTAACTTTTTGTTTGGAATCGCGTGACAAAGTTGTGTTATTGAAAACTGATTCATTACCCATATGCTGAACCCACGCGCTCTGCCGAATCGATGGACACAGTGTCATAACAATTTGACGAAGGTCTGCCGATATGTTGGTCAACATAGTTTGGTTTTCATTTAGTTTGGTCAACAGAGATAAAGGCAATGAGATTTTACCAATAGAGACGTTATACTCATCAGAAAAAACTCTAAAACGCGGCGAAATTTTGTTATAGCTACTTAGGTATAATATAAGCAGTTTTGTTTGATAAGAGTATCAATCAATAAAACGAAAGAAAATAGTAGAGATTTATAAAACCCGTTGTCAGAAAGAGATAAATTACCACGGCTGGTGCATTCCAGTCGAAACGTCGGGCTAAATAAAAAGGTAATTTACGTGATAAATACCCGGATACACGTGTATTTATAATGAGATGATGATGAATCTAAAGCTAGCTAGCTATACGCTGAGCAAAGAAAACGTTTTAAAAACTACCCAGTTTTTTCTCAATAATGGCGACGGATAGAATGAAATTGAATGTAAAAATTTCGAATCTTCACCTCAAGTGCACTCAGAGTCACTTCAGACGATTCAGTTATTTTATTTTACGATAAAAACGCTTGATTTATCTAGAAAAAAGCTGGTTAAAATACTTTTAGCTGACATTTATTATGCAAGTGGGGAGTTTTATTTAGGCTGGATTCGACCAAACTGGAATAAGTTTTTACCCGAGAGTAAACTACTGTTTGTTTGAATATTTCGCATTCATAAATTAGTGTGATATTAGTGTGATTCCATAGAATAAGTGAAGTATTTTTGAAACTTTTGCGATCACTATTCATATAGAAAATATATGGACCCGGGATTTTATCGCGTAATTTAACCTTATTTACCTACATACGGTGTTTCAGCTATATTACAACAGCCAATGGTCGCGGGCAGACGACCATGACTTACGCGAACTTTGAGAATTACGCGATAAAATCCCGTGTCCTTATATTTTCAATATGAAGTGAAGTAATATTTATATGCGCATTAACATGAGCTCTTTGATGAAGGAAAAAATATGAGAAACGTATGAAACGATTAATTTTGCAAAATTTTAGTGTTAATTATGTATTTGGCCTCTAACTACCCTCTAAGATTAGATCTCTTCAAAGGTTCAGCAGTGCGATTCAGACTTCCAAAAATGCATCCGATTCGATGATTTTCTTCGGAAAGTGAACGTTTTTTTAGCGAAGAAACGTCATTTTCCGATTTCGGAATACATTCCGAGAAGGTCAGAATTGCGCTGCTGAAATCCCTAAAGAACTGAATATGTCTACCGTACCTTGGGAACACAGTGGTGATCATATTTGTTATTTTTCCTCAACTTTGATATTAATATAAAAATAAATCTATGTCAAAGAAAACAAACAAAAATCGACAAAGCATAATACTATTCATTGAAACCAATAAAAACTAAGTGAAGCCAATATATGAATAAGTGTGGGCTACGTTGTGAATAGTAAGGGTCGGGTGCGAGTGTCAGCGATAAATAAACATAATTTCCTACTAAATAAATTTTGTTTAAAAAGTTTAAAGGTTTTTTAAGTTTAGTTTGGATCTAAAAATGCCTATAAGATCTGAAAGAATAATGTCTACCACACTTTGGGAACACAGTCGTGATCATATTACATTCAACCAATATTTTTATATCAGTCACTCTTATTTTTTTTTTTTTTTTATAATGTCTAATACTTTAATTTAACTACGGAGTAGGTACGCAGTATGAGACGCGACCGCGTGTAGTGACTATATCGCGAGTCCGTCCCTCTAACCCAGATCAAGATTCTCCTGATGTATTAAAACATTGACGATGTCCAAATTGCTTTCACCATGATTAATTTTCATGCTTTTTATGATTACCTATAGTAAGTTACGTACTACTTCAAGCTCTAGATTGGATCTCGGTTTTTTTTTGATAATTTATTTAGTAGGACCGCTATGACCACTTTGAATATTCGAATCCGAATACGTCCGACAGCAGTGTATGATTTCACAAAACAGAATGCGACAGAAGCTCTAATTTGTTTTTTTAGATGTCTTTGATATTTATTTGTTTTGCGATAAAGTTGAAATTTGTTAAAAGTAATTTTCATTTCCAAATGACTTTTCATCAATGGTTTTTGTAAACGCATTCTTTTTCTGATTTTACTGTATTTCAGCGAGTCTACGATTTTTGCGTCAGACCGGTAAAACAGAACAATCAAATCGCTATCAGTACAGCCGCACCTTACATCAGTATTTGTGTTGTCAAAGTCGGCGCACTGCCAAATAAAATCGCTGTTCAGTTACTCACGGCGCTTCCACACGTGATGTTGGGTTGTTGGTTCAACTGACCATCAAATTCAAATAAAAAAATAGTACTACGAGATTTAGTATACAAGCTCAGCTTAGCTTGGGACTAAATGGCACTGTGTGAAAATGTCAACCAATATTTATTTATATAAGAGTGTATTTATACACATTAGCACATTCCATATTCAGTCTGTCCACTGTTGCCGACCGCGTGCAAGATGTGTGTCACAGGCACTGAAATTTAAAAAATATATCCCATACCAACAGCATTGATATCAGTCACATAAAATATCAATTGCTGTACGAGTTTAAAACAATTGACCAGCAATAATTGTACCGCATTGTCGAATTAAAGATAAATAATATCCTCCAATAGGCCGGCCAACAGCTCTTAATTTGAAGATACGACATAATGACTTTATTTTTTAGCAACATGGCAGGGTCATAAAGATATTGTGATAATTTCCCACCACTCCCTTTCGAATGCAACAAGATCGTCCCTCCAAAGATTTTTTTTTATTTTGGATACCGTTATGAGGTTCTCTTAGGATTGGGACTAACCTAGACAAAAAATAGTTGAAAGCTTATGTAATAATTTAAATTGTTATCAGCACGTGTAGCAGCTCACTAAGGACAGCCTACTCACGTCTCACGTCGAGTGTATCCGTACAGACATAAGTAGTAAATGCATTTCGCTACAGGAGGTTTTTCGGTTTTGCTTATTTTTTATGGGGACTTTGTTTTTTCCTCGCGTCAACCATTCCCATAACATTACCGCTGCGTTTTGTTCTCCGAAATGACTGTAATTAAACGTCACAATTAGGATTTGTAGCCGCTAGTTGCTGAATTGTCGGTCCCGAATTTTAAGTCGTTAAGCCATGAGGCCTTTAGGCGGCCTAAAAACTTCGTCACTTTAGGCTTTAGGCTCTATAAAGTAGAGCTATAACCTAGACTAACTTTGCCCTATATTTTCTTTATTTGTTTTAAAATGGCGTCCCAATAAAGTTTTTTATTTATCCCCATAATCCGAATTAGCTTAGAGCAATTAAACACAGCTCTTTTTATTCGTTGAGTTGAACAACCGAAGCAAATGGCCGGTATCGTTTAATTTAAAAGTTCTACTTATTTGAATTCTCTGACACTCGGGGTGGCGCTTAAGCACAGAGCGCTGAAACAGCTGGGTAACTAATAATATTCAATCATTCAAAATATTAGCATATCAAAGTGTAATCGTTATGTGAAATCGCCAGTGTACGGGTATTAGCACAGAACAGATAATAATACTACGTATAGAATGTACACTGTGAGTTTGAGCTGGCGAGGAGCTGACTTTGAGCACGGAACGCGCCACACGCGCAGACGCATAGACGAGAGCGAGACCACAGGCTATATTATTCATACGGTGACGACCTTACTGTGTACAACACTGACGTAGAGTAGTGTAAATAAAGGTAGATAGACGCCGCTTTTGCATAGAGATTGCGTCGAGTGTCCGGGGTGCGCTGTTAGGCTCGGCGCACATTGACGGGACAGCGTAGCAAAGTATTTTTAGCAGACGAATAAAAATATAACCTAATCCTATACTATTAAAAGAGCAATATTTTTAGTATTTTTATTTATTTGTTTATTTGTATTCACGTTCTTGAAAACAGCTGTAATGATTTCGATGTAATTTGCAGTATAGGGGCAAAAATCTATCTAGCTAGGTTTCATATCTGGGAAAATTCTAATTTTTAGGAAAATTCGTTTTCTCTATTTTTACACGAGCAGAGCTCGGTCGTCCGATACAGTATTTGTAATGTGTTCTTTCAGTGATTCAGACCTTCTCGGAATGTATTCCGAATTTGGAAACGTTTCTTCGCTGAAAACGTAAACTTTCCGATGAAAATCATCGAATCGTATGCATTTTCGGAAGTCTGAATCGCACTTCTGACCGACAATAATGTTGGCCACATAATATCCCAAATAATGTGGTAAATATAACATGATTGCAACATGACATTATAACATGATTCAGGAATTTTATGAATTGCTATAATATAAGAATCATTTTCCTTGTCTTATAAACAATATTCAATCAACGATAAGTAGGTAAATATTATTTTATTCATCCGAATAAGGAAAGATCATAATACCGATTAAATTATAAGAATGATTCCAATAAATTATTCCTATTCAATATTGAGATATTACCTACCTATCCCTTTCAATATCTATCAATCAAATATTCATTTATTGAATGAAATTTCAAGGCATTATTTGTTTAAATTAGATTTATGTGAATGGATCTTAGAGTATTCGGAATACCATATTTTTTTTAAAGAAGACAGAATTTTTATAAATAATAGTACTGCCGTGATGGCCTCGAATTTCGATCTGTCGCAGGTTCTAACCCGGGCATGCATCAATGGATTTTTCGTTTAATTTTTATGTTAACTTACGTCAGACACGTCAAGCTCCAATTGATCATCAGTCGAACAAGTTTTTTAACAAAGGATTTTAGAAGTTTGTCTTATCTATGATTAATATCAATGTCCCAAGTAATTAAGCATACTAATTAACTTAACAGATTTCAGAGTACAATCAAGGAGAAGGACAATGCTGATTGTCCGTTGACCTGTTTAGAGGACACTCGGCGACAGAAGTCTTCACTTTATGTCAATTCAATTCAATTCAATTTATTTTCCAAAATACAAGCATAGTATTCTTATTCTTCTTCTTCTTTGGGTTCCCCTCCTATCGGAGATTGGACAACATCATAGCTATTTTTATTTTGAAAACTGCGGCTTTAAAAATAGCATAGTATAGTAAGTATATTACAACTAGTAGGTATAACATGCATCATGCGTATGGCTTGTGGTCGAACATGTCAGCAGTCTCGCTCAGGTTAACGCGTTCTGTGCTCATGACGCACATGCTCCGAGCTTGAGAGCCGGGTTAGGGGTTGGATTAATGTGGCATGACTGGCCTCTTAGCTCAGTTGGTAGTAGCTCTGCCTTCTGCGCTGTAGGTCGTGGGTTCGATTCCCACCCAGGACAAAATTTATTGTGATGAATATAGGTGTTTGTTCTGTGTCTGGATGTTATAAAGTATAATAATAAGTACCTACTTATGTATTTACAAAAAAAAACCTATATAAGTTTTCTATCTGTCTGGACTGTAGCACTTGCCTTGCATCAATTTCGCTCGCGTTGGCTTAGGCTCGCCAAACATGGTATAGGCGGTTTAACAAATACAATTTCAACAAATTCACATTTACTACCTAACAATAGTTATAAATTAGGTATGAATAAATTCAAAACACATGTTGGTTTTTCCTGTACCTACATATTTTACAATTTCCCAAACCCAAAAGCTAAAATAACACACTCTCCATAATTCATAATCTTATCGACTTCTGTCGGTCCCTGTACCTAATTCAATTTGGTTCGTACAGGATTGTTTGGGTATTAGATATTATAATTTGGGGCCGCCTTAAGTCCTTGTTCTTCAAATAACGTTATCCGTCTTTTGACGGCCGTAAAACGCGACACATCAATTAAATGCCAAAAGGTTTCAGTAAGTATTGTTTGATTTTGCGAATTTTGAAGTGTAATTACTAAGTAGTTACTATGTTATTGTTGTAAAATACATTTTCTATATCTTATAAGCTTCTCAGCGCAAACGGGCCACCAACCACAACCACAAGTGGCCAGCGACAGCGACTTTTCATAATATTTTGTAGCTGTAGCGAGTGGCCGCCACCGCCTACACGACGTGTGCAGTGCGTCTGTACAAAATATATGAAAACTACAGGAAATAGGTCGGTAGCGGCGTTTTGTGGTTGTGTTTGGTGGCTCGTATGCGACTAGGCCTAAGTTATTCTAAATCAAGCAAAATTGGAATTTAATACAGTTGGATCTGTCATGTTAAACTTTCTTTATTATTTTCTCCAAAATAGACATTTCATGAATTAGTTATTGCGCCAATACAGAGGCACTGTCACACTCAGACTGTCACAATCGTTTTTGTAATTTTATGCGATTGTTTCCGATGTTTTCCGAAACCCATTATTTATCTGGAAGTACTGAACTAGTTTTGTTTATTGGCGATTGGTTCTTAAGGAACAACATCTTAAGAAGGCACTTCTAAATCTTATTAGGTAATATTTGAAAGGCTTATTTCCGCGTCGAGAGGTAGTTTTAGTTTGGTTCGAAGTTTAGGGGTAAAACATTATTTTGGGTGAAACACTGTTGGAAACGTGTTATTATTCACATTGTTTTAATGGAAGGACGGATGAAATATGAAATTTTAAAGCGTAGTTTTGCAATTGAAATTACAAAATTTGCTTCATTGGCTTCCAAAATGTTTAAGTAGAAGTGGTTTACTCTCTATTGTCCAAACTATTAAAATTATAAAATAATTTTATGAAACAATTTTATAAAATAGTTTGGACAATAGAGAGAAAACCACTTTTACTTAAATATTTTGGAAGTCAATAAAGAAGAAGTCAAGATAACCCACAATAACCATTTTTTATCCTTTACTGTTTACATTGCACTCGTGCAAAGCCGGGGCATGTCGCTGGTAAATTATATATTTTGGTTCCCTAAGTTAAATACTGCAGGAAACTCATTTATCGCTTCAAATTAGATGATGATGAAACAAGGTAGCCTAAAGGTGGCTGCACACTAACCCGCGCCGAACGCGCCGAACGTATCGAATTTTAGAATTATTTACATAAAATCGTATGAAACCTGCCCGATTCGACCGAATCTGGCAGTACTTCGATCGTAGGTGTGCGATCACCATACATTTATTTTTTGTATAGGTTGATAAAACAACCCCTACTGGCATTTGTCATTCATCTTATGTTTTCGGCGCTTGTACTTGACAGGCCGAATCCGGACCATGTCAGTGGTAAGCCGGGATAGATGGTAGATTTACGATGAGCGATAAGCGGAGCGGAGTGGGCTTGGCATCAACACTATCGTACAGTGTTTCATCATAGGCGTTGAAGCAACTCCCTCCATCGGAGAGCGCCGTAAAGAGGCAGTATAGTTGGTAAGATATTTCTTTATTTTGAGCTTGCAACATCCTACTGCAAGGCAAAGGCCTCCCCTTCCACTGTTCGTGGTCCAGTGCGATTGTGGGCCAATCTCTTGCGAATGAATCCAGCTCGTCCCGCCATCTTAAGGCCTTTGATTGTGTATCTTTGATAGCGACCAAATTGGTCTCAAACTGTCAAATATGACAGTTCAGTGACCACGCAAGTAGCTCTGTCACTCTCATCTCAACGCGACCGAACACGACAAAAGATACCTACGCGATCGTTTTGAGAGTTCGAGACCAATTTGAGGTTTTGAGGGTTTAAGACAAGTTACACAATCAGCCTGCAGTTCAGTGACCACACAAGCAAATAAAATTAAACTGCAAATTATAAACTGTTTATAAATTAAAAACTGTTAATTATAAAAGTAAATTATTTGTAGTTGAATCTAAACAAGTTTTGTTATCAAATAATAAGCGCTTGTTTGAGCAGCAAATGTGTAACTTGGGACATAATTCAAACTCACTATCAACGAAAAAACCGGAATCACGAGAACTAAACCATCAGCTTAGGCGCTTAGGCACTTAGGGTGACGTTTTAACGGGATTGCTACTGTTTTTCAAGTGAAGGATCTGTCCACCGAAATAAATGGTTCGGCTGCGAACTATACGGTGTAATAAAAACACTCCGCAAAACTGAAACAGCGCTTTTTGATCAAAATTCTATGAGATTACCGTAACAAAATCACTGACCCAGATAAAAATCGGTCCAGCCTTTCTTGAGTTATAGATTTATACAGGGTGAATTTTTGAGACGGGGCAGTAAGGGCAGCTACCTTAACCGTTGTAGCTAGAGGAAAACGTTTTTAGGAGACCATCCTTAATTTTTGAAAATATTTCGACCTGCATTCACAGATTTTGAAAAAAATTTACAGTCAGCGAGAAAATGGGCCATTTACATAAAAACTTTTTTGATGCCAATCGATCCTGTTTCATCTAAGGACAAAAAGGCTCTTTCAGACCAACTGAGGTTAGAGTACTAGAAAAGTCAGAAATCGCTAAAATGTATTTCGGAGACAAGACAGTAAGGGCTACCTTAACCATTGTAGCTACAGGAAAACGTTTTTAGGAGACTATCCTTAAGTTTTGAAGATATTTCAACCTGCATTCACAGATTTTGAAAAAAATGTACAGTCAGCGAGAAAATAGGCAATTTACACAAAAACTTTTTTTGATGCCGGTCGATCCTGATTCATCTAAGGATTAAAAGACTCTATCGGACCAACTGAGGCAAGAGTACTAGAAAAGTCAGAAAACGCAAAAAACTTTGATTATACATTTCGTACGAAGTTAATTTGTCATTTGTCATAATTTTTCATCATTTGGTCGAAATATCTTCAAAAGTAAGGGTAGTCTCCTAAGAAAGATTTCCTGTAGCTACAACGGTTAAAGTAGCTGCCTTTACTGCTCCGTCTCAAAAATACATTTTAGCAATTTCTGACTTTTCTAGTACTCTTACCTTAGTTGGTCCGAAAGAGCCTTTTAATCCTTAGATGAAACAGGATCGACTGGCATCAAAAAACGTTTTTGTGTAAATTACCTATTTTCTCGCTGATTGTACATTTTTTTCAAAATCTGTAAATGCAGGTTAAAATATCTTCAAATGTTAAGGATAGTCTCCTAAAAACGTTTTCCTGTAGCTACAACGGTTAAGGTAGCCCTTACTGTCTTGTCTCAGAAATACATTTTAGCGATTTCTGACTTTTCTAGTACTCTAACCTCAGTTGGTCTGAAAGAGCCTTTTTATCCTTAGATGAAACAGGATCGATTGGCATCAAAAAAAGTTTTTGTGTAAGTAAATGGCCCATTTTCTCGCTGACTGTAAAATTTTTTCAAAATCTGTGAATGCAGGTCGAAATATTTTCAAAAATTAAGGATAGTCTCCTAAGGTTATATTATTCTGGATTTAATTTTATATCAGTAGCGCACCTACGCATGTTTAATTTTATTTTATAGTCGATGTTCATTACTGGTTCAGCAAAATTCACCTTCTCCAGAAATCGACAGGTGTCCATACTTATTATTTTACGTACTTTCTTAGTTTTTAACCAAATTTAAGTCTAATTCATGAACTGATTACGTTAATGTTTGAAATTCACCGATTGATACATGTTCTCCAATAAAGAACATGTGTCGAACACTGGGTAAAATAAGTGTTCATTACTGGAGTTGGTTTCAGAATCCTCCCAGAAAAAACTACACACTCGAACAAATTGATTATTAATTATAATACAATGTTTCTCATGGCTGACTTGTCTAGTTTTTAACCAAAAAAAGGAAAAGGTTCTCAATTCGTCGGAATCTTTTTTTTTTTTGTTCTTTTTTTATGTATGTTTCCCGATTACTCAAAGACGCCTGAAGCGATTTGGATAATTCTTTTTTTGTTTATAAGGGTACACTTTCCGATTGGTACCACAAAAATTTGGTGAGGATATGTTGAGGATCGTCGGAGTTATGAACATAAATGCACCCATAACTAACTCAGCAAAATACATTATCATTATTATACGTATTAATTATTATTATTTATTATTAATAAAATTAGCAGTCGCTGTCTCACTGCAGGGCAAGTCCCTCCCTTTCGGTAGGTAGTTTAAATAATGTTAGTTATTGCATGTTTTGTGCTTTGTTCATTACTGGGTGTTCATAACTGGAGTGTCATTAACTGGTGATTTATCAGTGTTTATCACTGGAATATTGGTGTTCATTACTGGAGATTCGGTAGGTATTTTGGTTTTCGTCTTCTGAGTAAAAACATATAGCTTTAATGTGAAAAAATTTGCTACCTAACCTTTCTTGAATATATTATTTATCATTTGGACTAACTGCTGTAGATATAATGTTAAAAATAACGAAATTATTTCAAATTTTAGTCACACACTTCTCTTAAAGTGTCGAGCACTGGTGCTTTCACCCTAGGTACTTACCAGAATCGTTTTATTCCACGCTTTTGTATGTAATTCTATGTAGGTACCTACTAATTGTATTGTTTTATTATGCTCTGTCCTCTGTCTTCTGTGTGTTGTCAATAAACTATATTCTATTCTATTCTATTCTATTCTATTCTAAGAACGTTTTCCTCTAGCTACAACGGTTAAGGTAGCTGCACTTACTGCCCCATCTCAAAAATTCACCCTGTATACAACCCGACTTTATTTTGTCATATTTATAGATTTAAATTTTATTGAATCTTGACAACTAAATAAATATAACTGTAAACACAATCCGTGTCAGTGGCTTTCAAACAGTCTAAAAGAGCTGACCAGACCAGTCGCACCGCATCGCCTTTTCGGCATTCACTTGTTCCTTCACTTTTGGATTGCGATGCGGCGCGGTGATCCGGTAAAGTTATGAAGTTGATGTAGTGAGCGTTGGTCTATAGAATTCCATACAAAGAATACCGAGGCGATGCGGTGAGGTTCGGGTGCGGAGGCGACTGGTCAGCTATAACCTTTAAACTATGTCAGTTGGTCAGTTTAGTCACACCAATGTGACAATCGGTGCCTCGATCGCCTGTATGCACGAGTTTACTATTCTATCCGTGACTATAGTAAAGTATGGACAATTGTATGGACTGAACGTAGTTTAGTCAAGTTACCGCTAGTTATACAAATGAGATACTTTACTATAGTCACGGATAGAATAGTAAACTTGTGCATACTGGCGATCGAGGCACTGGTGTGGAGTCTGTCGCCACTGGTTTAAGCTGGGAACAAATTATCGGACGCGGCTGACGGACGCGGCTGACAGCCGCGACTGATAAGTGTGCACAGTCGAACAGGACCTGGCTTGCGGACGCGCAACAACGTCATTCCACAAAGAACTGTAGACGAAGAAACATGTCGAGTTTTGAAGCATCTTGAAGTTTTGAAGCATTTTTGTAATCCTTTAATTTATGATTATACAGTAATTCCTTGTTGCGAACACACTCGATAATTCGTTCATCCATTTTTTACGATACACACGTGCAAGCTCTCGCATAGTCCGCGTCCTTCTGACGCATGACGCGTCCCGTACCCCGTGCATACCGTCCGCGGACGTTTTCGGCTGACAAAAACATCCAGCGAACCAGATTTCTGTCGGACGTCCGAACGCTCAAGGTCAGCACAAGGTTACGTCCGCGGCTTACATCCGATAGTTTGCACAATTCAGTGTATATTCATTATCTAGATATCTATCAGTCGCGGCTATCAGCCGCGTCCGTCAGCCGCGTCCGATAATTTGTTCCCAGCTTTATACGAACTTTGTCACTCGGCGTTTTCACGACCCTGACTTGTCGCCGCCCATCAGGCAACTGCGTGACAATCAATTTACATAATTTACTAATTTATTTATCGAGTTGTCGAACAAACAATAGTAACAACCCTTCGAAGTTTAGATAACAATCCTCCCTCAAAGTTTGAACCTAAACTTAGGTTATTAGCACAATAAACTAACAAGACTATAGAATCAAAGATATTAATAATGACACAGGAATACAAAATATGCGTAGGTCCCTACAGTATACTTAGTACCTTAACTTTTTTTTACTACTCAGGTATAGTTAGCTTCACGTAAAAAGAACCCTGGCAGAAAGAGGAGGGGAAAGTACCTTATTGTAGCCCCAGACTAAGCAAAGCTTTTACTATAGTGGTTCTCTTGATGGGTACTAGATAACTACAACATAGACATTATTTAAACACACGGGAATTACTCACGTAAAATTATCGTCGATTTAGATACCGACAATGTTTCGATTCATCCGGAGAATCTTCATCTGGGTAAGGAGGGAGTTGCGGCAAGGTTACTCCTCGCGGTCGCGTCTCACACTGCGAGCAATGTAACGCTCGGCGCGGGACGAGGGTCGCGGAGGGAGTAGTGGGGGGCGCGCTGTTGTAGTTGCCGGTGTCGTAGGGAGAGTCGGTGCTGGGTCTTCATCCTCACTATTCAAGTCTTCTGTGTCGTGGATATTGACACACACAGTACTGACGGTATCTCTACCAGGCTCCAATGCATTACTATTATTCTTAGTTCCGTGGCGACAAGGTTTCCGACTCTCCCTACGACACCGGCAACTACAACGGCGCGCCCCCCACTACTCCCTCCGCGACCCTCGTCCCGCGCCGAGCGTTACATTGCTCGCAGTGTGAGACGCGACCGCGAGGAGTAACCTTGCCGCAACTCCCTCCTTACCCAGATGAAGATTCTCCGGATGAATCGAAACATTGTCGGTATCTAAATCGACGATAATTTTACGTGAGTAATTCCCGTGTGTTTAAATAATGTCTAGTACAACTCACGAAAGTTTTGAAAGTGAAATAACTACAACATTATATAATATTCTCGAATTTATAACTACCAGACACAGAACAAACATCTATGTTCATCACAAAAATGTTTGTCCTTCGTGGGAATCGAAACCACGACCTACAGCGCAGAAGGCAGAGGTCATTCAACAATAAACAGTACCTACATAACCAATAATTCTAAAACTAGAATTCGGCACGATTATTCACTAGTAAAGTTTTGCGAAGCAGCCTATAAAGCTGTCGTATCTATAAACTATGCTGGTCCGTTCATTCCCAATCACACAATAGATTAGTCCCAAGCCTAGAAAGAACTAGGGCTTCCAATTGTCCGGCTAAATAATCTTCCGGCTCGCGCGTCGCGAAAGCCTAGCTCTGTAATCGCTTAGGTTAGATTTTAGATCCTACTGATAAATGATGTTTAAATTTTAATTAGATTTTTTTGTTCCTACTTCTGTTAGTCTTGGTTTTTTTTTTACTTTTTTACTTTTGATTTTAAGTCTTGAGTGAATAGGACTCATAGACCTTTATAATCCATCGTCAGCCATATCGTCACTTACCAGTAGGTGAGATTGTGGCTAAACACAGGTCTATCTACAATAAAAAAAAATTGCTATTGACATCGACTTTATCTTCCTTTTTTTCTTGGGTCTACCTCTTCCACTACTCTGCATTCAAACCTAGTATCCTAGAATTTGAATCATTCTCATTACCTACATGAAGCGCTCGTGGCGTAGCTTGCTTAGACGTTCTTAATTACTCGTTGAAGTTAAGCAGCGTTGTGCGCGGTCACTCCTAGGATGGGTGACCGCAAGTGGTATTACGAGCTGAGCGCTTCTGTGCTTCGGAGGGCACGTTAAATTGTCGGTCCAGGCTTTTAAGTCGTTAAGCCATGACGGAGGCCTTTAGGCGGCCTAAAAACTCCGTCACCAGAGTTGGCCACTTGCTCATAAGAACTTACTTACTTACATGAAATACGTTTCTTTTTCTATTTTCATTACATTATCCGGCTAAATTTACAGATACCGTCACTATCAACAGCGGACGGCTACCAATAAACTGACGGTAAATTCTAATCTCGCCTATTGGAAGCTGTAGTTTTTGCTTCTGTTCAGTTAGCTAGTGAATGGTTAGTTCGCGACACTGGTTCCTTTCTTGGCACCCTGAACAGACTTGAAAATATTGAAGGGAACTATTGAAAATATCTTGGCTGTCCCAACACGTCCAACGGGGCGCCGGCGCCGCCCCGTTGGACGTCCCCGATATCGCTGGAGGGACATGGTAGAGAGGGACCTACAAGTTCTCTACAATGGGGAATGGCGCGAACTAGCTCAAGATAGGAGTAGATGGCGTTTCCTTTTGTAGGAGGCCAAGACCCACTTCGGGTCACTGAGCCAGCGGAGTAAGTAAGTATTGAAAATATTGAAGGGATTGACTATTGAAGTAGCGTGCGGCGTTTTCTGAAGCGCGAGCGGCGTTTTTTGAGCAAAGCGTTCGCAGCGCGTCTGTATCGATACAAACGCGTGTTTTAGGTATCCATACAAACGGGAGTGGGCACACTGCGTTTTTTGGAGTGCGTTTTTAAGCAGCGCGTTCGCATCGCGTTTATACCTAATACAAATCTAATCTAATAAGCCTACTGGATCCCAAAAGGCAAAGGCCTCCCTTCCCTTTTTCCATTCACCCCGGTGTAAGGCTTCTGTCCTAATACAAACGCGCTTCAAAAAATGCAGTGTGCCCACGCCCTAAATTAAAGGCCACCGTCCCATAGAACATAATTTAGGATAGAAATGAAGCGTAATACACCTTTCCATAGTTGAGTTAATCCACTTCAAGTTGACCGAGTAGGTTAGGATCTGTGGGGGATGATTGGTTGCCCTTGTGATCAAAGGATCTATACATAGTTGCCGGAAATTGGTACCATTATCAATTTACTTCGCTTTAGTTGGCTGGAAAACTGTCACCGGTATAAGACAGAGACAAGCAAGTTCGTATGAGCAAGTGACCAACTGTGTAGCCGTACCATGAGCTTTTAGAGCAATGTCAAAACAAGGTGAAGTCCATTCCTGCCTTAGGCTTGTTTTGTCATTGTTTTGGTCTGAAAACAATCTTATTTTATTCCTGCCTTGGTCTTAACGCAGGATTGCAGCAGGACATGCGCATTACACTCTCTCGACGCTCTCTCTGCGCATGTCTTGCTCGATGACACCGAGCAGGACATGCGCAGTCCTGCATCTAGTCGATGTCATGTCCAGTCATGTCACCAAAACATCCCTGCGTTAAGATTGTTTTGGTCCTAAGGCAGGATTAAAACAAAGTTGATTTAGGCCTGATTTAGGATGAAGTTATGCCTGCGTCAGTCTTACTTCAGTTTTATCTAAGTACGGACCAAAGTAATCTTACTTTGACATTGCTCTAAGACGTGGCAGTACGACCCCTGGTGACGTTTTTTTGCCGCCTAAAAGCCACCGTCATAGCTTAACGACTTAAAAGCCGGGACCGACAATTTAACGCACCCTCCGAAGCACGGAAGCGCTCAGCTCGTAATGCCACACGGTACTTTACGTGGCATTGCAACGCATGCCGGTGAAGGTAGTATTCTGAAGAGTTAGAACGTCTTAAATAAATAAGTACGAAAGTAATATTTGATATTTAAGTAATGTTTCAGTATTCTCGCATTAGTCATCATGGTTTTAGTCAAGATAGAGGCAAAATTTTCAGTAGATACAAGGTTTATTCATACAAGTAATTTAGAAGAATAAATTAATTGAAGTAAAGTGTGACATGTCACGTGTGTAACTTGAGGTGCCAAAGTTAAGGATACTTATACGTCGGGATTTATTGTTGCCGAAAAGTTTTAATTAAAACGACGTGTTAAAATGTTTGAGCAAGAAAACCATTTCATTTAATTTATTTAACAAGATAAGTTAAAATGTGAGCACTTACCAAACCCAAAGTAAGCAGGCTTTGGGAAATACCTACATAACTGCTAAACTACTTATTTACAATTTTTATAAATAGGTACATTATTATCCAAAGAAAAATTCACAGATTTCGTGCCTCACATTACTATCGAACACATAGGAAATGAATTTACAGAATTCGAAAAAATATTTTTATATTACTTAAGTATCCTACCTACTTATATTTTTCAAAAAGGTTAGGCTACAGGGTGAAGCCTTAACTCGATCGTCTTTGTTTTAGTGCCAATTCAGACGTACCACAACCACACGACACCGACAACCACACCACAACGACGCGACGTGGTCGGGCGTATATTTGTATTGAAAATGAATTTCCAATTCACACGTACCACATTTTGTCGTTGTTATCGACCACCTGTGTAATACGACCACATCGCAACCACATCGCAACCACATCGCGACGACATGACGTCATCAACAGCGCGCGCCTAGCTGGCGCCTGCCACATCGACATTTTGTCGGTACCACAACGCAACTGCAAAAAGTCGCTGCGACACAATTCACACGTAACCACAGCTCGACCACATTTTGTCGCTGCGACGTGGTGTGGTAGTGGTACGTGTGTTTTGACGCTTAGGCTCAAATTGTAGCTGACTAAATTGTCCAGAGAAAGTTTTCCCAAATTTTTGATAACATTCTTCTTTCCTATTATCGAGCGCTAAAATCAAAAATTCGTCATAGTTCAGTCCTGGACAGATCCGAAGCTCGTAGGTTCGTACATCAATGATGTTTAAAGTACCTAATACTTAGATTATTATTCTAGCGCGCGTAAAATGAAGACTCGAAAACGTCTCAATTGGGACGTCTCGTCTTTAGTCCGCGTCAAGCTGGGCGACGACCTAGACGTGTTTGCCACGTGTATTGAATTACATAAAAATGCTATTGTGTTATAATATGTGTCTATATATCTAGGTACTATTTATTTTATTCAATTGCGGAACTTGTCAACATAATATCTACTACATAATTATATCAGTACTAGCTGCTGCCCGCGGCTTCGCTCACGTGGTACCCGGATAAAAAGTAGCCTATGTTACTCTCCAGCCCTCCAACTATCTCCACACAAAAAATCACGTCAATCCGTTGCACTGTTTTGACGTGAAAGCAGGATAAATAAACAAACAAATAAACACACTTTTACATTTATAATATACATGCGACATTATCTTAAACGTCGGCTTCGGTCGATAACTATGAACGGAACATATCTAGGGATTGTATAATATCATCGCATTCGATTTTGTAATTGATATTAATCAGAACCGCAGGGGAAAACTAGTCGCTGAATAGATCTCCCGGGATAATTAAATTAATTATTCGCAAATAGAACCTAGTCAATTAAAACAAAATGGCGTTTCAATTTAAAACAAAAGAACTGCAATCGATTGATCTTAATTAGTGTCAATTGAGTTGTTTGTTCCGGTTCAACGTGTTGACAGTTGACAGGCAATATAAACGGTTATTTTCATTAAAACCGTTATTTTAATTAATATTGTTATTTTTATTCGATTTTAACTTTAACAAATAATTCTGAACATTTTACACATCATCATCTGGCTAGATGTAAGTAGTAATAATGTAGCCAAAGTAAGCAGAGTAGGTATGTTTTGTAAATTCATATATAGAAAAACACCCAACGAAAAAAAATTAGGACGTAGCTGATTTATTTAAGGGTGGAGGAGGGAGAGGGGGAGGGCCAAACGCCCCTCTGTGAGGGGGGATCTAGGCAACTAGTCGTTTCTGAGAAAAAGAGTAATGCGTAAATCTGAGGACTGACGATGTTACGTGCCCTCCGAAGCACGGAAGCGCCGAAGCGCTCAGCTGTAATGCCAGTAGCGATCATCCATCCAAATTGTAACCGCTCGAAACATTGCTTTACTTTAACGATCTATCAAGACTATGCCACGAGCAACGTAGAATATTGAAAGTTTTTAACGTTTTGTTCGGCTAGAAGCGAACGAAACCGAATGCAAAATCTAGTAAAATGCCGTAACACACACGGCTTATAGGTATAGATTAGGATAGGTACGGCCCTTATTATAAACGTGCAAAGTGATGTGTTCAATTCGGGCTAGTGATTTGAGGCCGAATTTCGGTATATATAAATAAATATTGGTCGATATTTCACGCAACGCCATCTATCCCCGAATTAAGCAAAGCAAAGCTATGGGAACCAGATAACTGATAGAATACCTATATATTTTGAAAATACATACTTATAATATTTATAACAACCAGACACAGAACAAACACCTATGTTCATCATACAAATGTTTGTCCTGGGTGGGAATTGAACCCACGACCTACAGCGCAGAAGGTTAAGCCACAGTAGAGCCTACCAATAAAATTGAGCTGAGAGGCCAAACTAAATATTGTAAAATTGTCTTAAGTTAAGTTTCAGTAAAAAGACTGTTTTCGAAACTATTTACAAAGCCGAATTTCCCCGAACTTTGCCGAATCCGTGCCAGGGTTATTGGTTTCACATTAAGTGTCTGCCGGTTGCTGATAAAAGGCATAACCGGTTATATTCGGTTATTTTCGGTAATAGAGGTAATTACTGGTACGGACAATTGAAAGGTTCGGTCTTTGAGGTTGACCATTGTAAGTAATATAAAGTAAGTTCGTATGAGCAAATGGCCAACACTGGTGATTAAATTTTTAGACCTCCAAAAGGCCTAATAGTGTATAATAATAATAACATACTGATAAGGTACCCAAAAGATTATATATAGGTACTTATATTATAAAGAGGTAAAGAGGTAAAGAAGTAATCTATGAAACTACTCATTCGATTTCAAAAATTCTTTCACCGGTATTTAGAACAAACTTTCGGATAAACATAGGCATAGGTTATATAGATACCTCGCGGGCAACGTCGCGGACGGAAGCTAGTAATAAATTAATGTGGTGGACATTTCACGCAGCATCATGTAGCCCTAAAGTAAGAACAGCTTGTGTTAAGGGAACTACATAACTGATACTTATAACTTACTCAGTCTACGTATGTATATGCTATGTATAATACGTATGTATTTACAAAAAAGTATGTAAGTCAAATATCAATCTTATAGTTCCTATACCACAATCTCTGCTTACTTTAGGGCTAGATGAAGCTGTGTGGAATGTCCAGCAAACAATCCACTAGGCTCAGATGCAGATGTGAAAAATTGTTAAGAGTAAGTAAGTTTGTATGAGCAAGTGGCCATCTCTGGTGACTGAGTTTTTAGACCGCCTAAAGGCCTCCATCGTAGCTTAACGACTTAAAAGCCGAGACCGACCGAATTTAACGTGAAAAAGTGTTAGAAAATGGACTCTTCTATTAGTAACCGGATTTAAAGGATAATTATCGAACAATAATGCAATCGTGTATATAACTATCGCATCGTTAAATAACAGAGGTTATTTTGTGGTTGCGTTGCGGTCGCGATCGCTACAATGCCGTTTAATCCATCTCATTATTTTTGTTCGAGCATTATTATGTAAAACTTTAGTATGTGAGTTGTATTTACTTTCATGCCCTTTATGCCCTACCAGCTGCTATCAAAAGGATCTACTCCATGTCACCGAAAAAGGAGTTTAGGTGGCCTCTTATTGGGAGAAAATTAAGTAAAAAAGTAAGTAAGATCGTATGAGCAAGAGACAAATTCTAGTGACGGAGTTTTTAGGCCGCCTAAAGGCCTCTGTCATGGCTTAGCGACGACCGACAGTTTAACATGGCCTCAGAAGCACGGAAGCGCTCAGCTCGTAATGCCACTTGGCACCCATCCATGTTGTGACCGCGCACAACGTTGCTTAAACTACGATCAATCCTAGTTTGGGCACGTATGTCATCTTTTTTTTTTATACTACTAAGATAGCAGACAAGCATTCGGCCCACCTGATGGTAAGCGGTTACCGGTCGCCTATGGACGCCTGTGACACCAGAGGAGTCACACTCGCGCTGCTGACCCTTTAAAAATTTCAACTACCACTAACTACTTTTAAAATTTCATCTACTCAGGAAATACATCTTTCTAGATCAAAGTAACTAAATGTACAAACTATTATAAGAGACGTTTGTAGAAGATCAAATAAATTATCTTATCTTAATCAAGAATGTCTCAGCAAGCTACGCCACGAGCGCTTCAAGCTTCGCCACGAGCGCTATCATAGACAGAGTTTCTCAAACACAAGTCTGCAGGTGCCCTCAATTATGAATACTGTCTTACAACCCCCGAATGCCACAAACTTGGACCTTAGTTACTTCCTGTTGGAAGTTCTTCGTTATTAATTTACCCACTCTAAACTTTATACTTGACCATACCTGTGCCTTGAGCACGAGTATGCACAAGTTTACTATTCTTTCCGTGACTGTAGTAAAGTATCTCAATTGTATGGCAAGTGTAGCGCCTCTAGCGGTAACTTGACTAAACTAAGGTCCGTCCATACAATTGTCCATACTTTACTACAGTCACAGATAGAATAGTAAACTTGTGCATACTCGTGCTTAGTAGTATATAGGTTTTTGTTTCTTAGGAAACGGAGGCGGTAATGTTATCACCGTAATTTAGTTTTGTTTCTTAGACAATGGAGGTTTAGAGATGATACAAGTAGCTAAATTAAAAATTAAAAAAAACCGACTTTAATGTTTTGTATAATAATAACTTTATAATAACTTTATTGAACATTTTTAAAAGTACACAATACCATTTCCATGCACACTACATAGGTAATCAGTAGGTAGGTAGTAATTATTTATCGTCATGTCTAACTTGACTCATACAAAATAGTAGGTTGGCAACTACTTTGGTAGTAGGTACTAAGTATAGGTAGTAAGCACAGTCTGCGATTAAGCTTGTAGGTGTACATGGCTGATCTCAAACTCCCAACTAGGTTACCCTGTATTTGTATGTTGAGCAATTTTCAGCACTCTCGAGGTGCATTTCTGTTCATAGCTCCGTAGATCCTCGACAGATTTTTTTTTTTTTTTTTAGTCTTGATAGACCTTTGTTTAGCCACAATCTCACCTGATCCAAACCAAATGTTTATGACACCAATCGAAAAGTATACCCTACATAAAAAAACTTTACAAATCGGTCCAGGCGTCTTCGAGTAATCGGTGAACATAAATAAAAAAAGCACAAAAAGACGACGAATTGAGAACATCTTCCATAGGTACTTAGTCTTTTTTAAACTTTCGCGATCACTATTCATATTGAAAATTATATGGACACGGGATTTTATCGCGTAATTTACCTTATTTATTACGTTTAGGCTATGTTACAACAGCCATGGTCGTCGGAATAAATAAAGTGAAATACATATTTTAAACTTTCGCGACTTGAACTTCCCTTGAACTTGAACTTGAAAATCCCGTGTTCAAATAATTTTCAACAGCTTCCATATTTTGAAGTCGGTTAAAAATGACTAACAGAAGAAGTCTAGTAAAATGCCGTAGAAGAAGCAGGGCAATCGCCCTGGGCCTCGCTTGTGGAAGAGCCTCGCGCAGCATGCCGAGTAGAGAAATATAAATTAACTTAATAAAAAAAAAAACTGTACTCCGCTATTGAACAAAATCGATGTTTTTTTATTCCGCTGCATTTTTAGGCAACCATCTTTCATTTTACATATCTGTCAACCGCAATAACTGTCACCTGTCAACAGGGGCATAACAAAGATGTACTTCCCCAAGCCTCGCGACAGCTAAGGCGCAGGCCAGATAGAAGAGACGGGGCGCAGACATTTGTCTCTTCCGCATCCCTTTCATACAAAATGTGACGGCGCCCCGTCTCTTCTGTAAGTTTTGCGGCGCGACGCTTCTATACATTTTCTATGAAAGGGCTGCGGAAGAGACATATGTCTGCGACGCGTCCTCGTCTTACGTCTTTTCTGTATGTCCCGCGCCTAAGGCCGCTACTGAATGGTAGGTTGATGATCAGGATGATGTGTCTAAAAATAGCTTGTTTAAAATGCCAAATACTGAAAGCCACAGCAGGTTAATTTAGGAAACCGAAAACCGCAGTTAAAGGCAACTCGATAAATTACATGAGCCCTAAGCACACGTTAGTTAACCCTTGTCAGTCCCACCGTTGGGAATACGCGGGTCAAATACCCCCGGAACTGATTTGAATTTAGGATTGCAAGTTAGGTTAATATTATTAGAATGGCTTCGTTGGTAGACCCAGAACAAACAAGTCGGCTTGCGTAGATGTTTGGTCTGGAATAAGAAATCTACGGTTAGGTTAGGTTATGATTTGGTTATGTAAAATGACTTAATTCGTTTTACACGGCGCCATCTAGCGGCAAACTAAGCAAAGTTTGTACTATGGGAACCAGCAGTGCGATTCAGACTTCCGCAGTGCGATTCCGTCCTTCTCGGAATGTATTCCGAATTCGGAAAGTGACGTTTCTACTCTGAAAACAACGTCAACTTTCCGAAGAAAATCATCGAATCGGACGCATTTCGGAAGTCGGAATCGCATTGCCGAAAATGCATTCAATTCGATAATTCTCTCCGGAAAGTTGACGTTTTTTCAGCGATGAAACGACCATTTCCGAATTCTTAATACATTCCGAGAATGTCTGAATCCCACTGCAGATAACTGATAGAAAATAATATTTTTTAAATGAATACCTAAAATACTTTTAAAAACCAGACGCAGAACAAAAATCTATGTATTGTACATCACACAAATGTTTGTCCTGGGTGGAAATCGAGCCCACGGCCTACAGCCCAGATGGCAGAGCTACTACCAACTGGACGGTCAGCCTATTTCATTTGTGTTCACTACTCGCCTTTGATTTCGTCAAAACACTTGTATTTTTTAACATACTTTTTTCATAAATCAGAATTCTGATGAATTAAAATCTATAAATCAAAACTCCTATTGCTACCAGTAATGGGTTTCAAAGTTATCGCATTACCGTTATTAATAGCCTTCGCATGAATATTATATTGGACTAGAATAAAATTAATGGATTAAATCGATTTTGAAAACTCATTGCATCTAAAGAAAAGTTACAGAGATGGAATGCCGAATTTGAGAATAGTGAGTTTCCTTCATTTTATTACTTTAAGTTATTTTTGTTTTGTATCCTATTATTCACAAGTGGCTAAATAAAATAATTTAAAAAACCGACTACAATGTAGGCTAAGCAATTTTCTGCACTCTCGAGGTGCATTTCTGTTCATAACTCCGAAGATCCTCAAAAGATTCTAACCAACTTTTTGTGGCACTAATTGAAAAAAATACCCTTTAAAACAAAAAAAATAATTTTTCAAATCGGTTGTCGCGTCTCCGAGTAATCGGTGAACATACATAAAAAAAGCAAAAAAATTATTCCGACGAATTAAGAACCTCCTCCTTTTTTTAAGTCGGTCAAAATAGCAACAGGTTTTGTTTCAAAAAGTTTTATTTTCTATTTTAATATCATTACAGGCCACAAAAAGGTAATTTCACAAAAACCTACGATATCCTACACACGCAAGAGGATCCGTGCGTTAAATTAGATTGATTTCTGTTGTAAATCAGCACTGGGCCTAGATAAGCCTAGACACAGAACACACAATAGTTTCTCAGCCAAATGCTTCACTTCTGCTTTGGGTCAATCGTACACCGGAATATGGTTCAATTCAAAATTTGCCTGCAATATTCGTAAAACATAACTAACAAGTGAAATAAAATAACACTCGTAATTCTTCTCTCTAACGGCGGTGATTTGTTATGTGTTCAATAATTATCCATGCAGTGACAACCTTAGTTCACGCACACAATTGCGCGTATACAAAATTGACATTGTGTAGTGTCTGTGTAAATAGGTAGTTAGACGCCGCTTTTGCATAGAGATTTCGTCAAGTGTCCGGGGTGTGCTCGTACTATGAAAATTAACAGTGCGATTGAGACTTCGCTGAAAAAACGTCAACGTTCTCTGGAACGTTGACGTGTATCTTCAATCAAAGTTGAGAATCATCAAATCGGATGCATTTTCGGCAGTGCGATTATGACTTCCGAAAATGCATCCGATTCGATGATTCTCTTCGGAAAGTTGACGTATTTTCTGAATACCTTCCGAGAAGATCTGAATCGCAGTGATAACTGAAAGAAACATAGGTACTTAATATATAATAAAGTAAATACATACATAGGTACTTTATAATACCCAGACACAAAACAAACATCTATGTTCATCACACAAATGTTTGTCCTGGGCGGGAATCGAACTCACAACCAGCGTCGAAGGTAGAGCTACTATCAACTGAGCTGAGAGGCCACTCAAAAATATTTAAAATGTTAGCACCACGCAAGCAAAGTCGCATGCAAACATCTAGTAATGTTTACCTACACTTAATAAGCCTCTGATCTGTTCACTGTGATAGCGGTGATTGTATGCTAATTGTAATTATTTTAATTAATAATTTAATTAAAAATTGCTGTAATTGATCGCCACTATGCACGAATGCATTTACAAATTCACAATGCATTCACTTTAGTACTGTCAACCTACATTCTTACAATCTAAAATATGATCTAAAGTCAAGGTATTAAAGTTCAAATCTCTCCGCCTGTTGATATAAGCGACATAGGCCACCGAGTGCGCCAAATAAAGTCGGCCAGCAATTTATCAGGCCCCCATCCTTTGTGGAACGGCACATTAATACTTTTAAACAAAGGTTTTTTTACAAATTAGTGTTTATCACGATACGCCCTACTTACAAATATGTATTGTCATTTTTACTACACGCGCGGTAGGTAATTTTTCTATTTTAGGGGAAGGTCGTTACCCTTCGTACGGTTTTTACGTTTTGTTTTTTTTTATCTCGAATATTTCATTAGGAAGTAAACTAATTGCTTAGACTACTAGTATATATATCTGAGCTTAAAATAAAATAAAAATCAGATGATTATAACTCATATTCAATGCACAATGATGATTTAAACACCAATCGGGAATTCGTACGAATCTGCCCTATGTGTGGGGTAGTTTCGTAGTGTCGGGGGTACCTTCGTATGCTATGGGGTACCTTCGTACAGTACGATTAAAACTGTAAATAGAATCAACTTTTATTTTATTTTGACGAGTCCTTTCGTTTGTATTTTATAAGCACTGTACGAATGTGCCTGCCGTACGAATGGTCCCGATCTTCCCCTACAACGTCAACCATTCAAGTACCTATGATTGCCGCTGCGCTTTGTTACCCGTATACCATCATTACGGGGGCAACGCCGCGAGGGCACTGCTAGTCCATACCTACGAGTATATTAAAAATGTGAAAGTGTGTTTATTTGTTTGTTTATTTGTCCTGCTTTCATGTCAAAACAGAGAAACGGATTGACGTGATTTTTTGTGTGAAGATAGTTGGAGGGCTGGAGAGTAACATAGCTTACTTTTTATCCGGGTACCACGCAAGCGACGCCGCGGGAGTGACATAGGCTACTTTTTACCCGGGTATGGTTTTTACGAGCGAAGCCGCGGGCAGCAGCTAATATTCAATAACTCTACAACGAATGGAGTTTCCAAGGAAATGACAATGACTTCAAGAGAAGCGATTTAAATGCGATGCTATGAATCGATATGCCACGTGTGGTTCCGCTTCTGAGAACCACGTGTGAACCACCGCACTACGTCTCTACGTCGAAGGTTCATCAAAGGCATACGACCAGGGCTAAAAAGGCCGTTATAACAGAATCACAATAAGAATTGAAATATGTGCTGTCCTTTTTTAAACTTTCGCGATCACTATTCATATTGAAAAGTTTTATGGACACGGGATTTTATCGTGGTCGCAGCTATTGTAACATAGCCGAAACGTCGGGATAAATAAGGTAAATTACGCGATAAAATCCCGTGTCCAAATAATTTTCAATATGTGCTGTCTGTTTTTAAACGACTTCAAAAAAAATAGGAGGTTCTCAATTCGTCGGAATCTTTTTTTTTTTTTGCTTTGTCTTATGTATGTTCACCGATTACTCAAAGACGCCTGGACCGATTTAATTTTTTTTTTTTTTAATAAATCTAAATCTAATAAAACGGTATACTTTCCGACTGGTACCAAAATTTGGTATCTGTCGAGGATCTTCGGAGTTATGAATAGAAATGCACCTCGAGATCCGACGGTCGTAGGTTCAAACCCTGGCCGTGCATCAATGGATTTTGCGTTACAAAAACTTACGCACCTACTCTAAAAGGTGAAGGAAAAACGTCATGAGGAAAAAAAATAGAATTCTAAATGGCCTTGAATTCTGTCACGTTTGGAATGCTAACCTCTGCAAACTGTGTTTCTCACAATTTTTTTTTTTTTTATTATTATAGTTAGCCCATTATGTCCCTCTGCTGGGCAAAGGCCTCCCTTGATCGTTCTAAACATCACGATCCTGTGCCATCTGGACCACGCCACGCCATGTTAAAGGCATTCAGCACGTCGCGCCATCTCTTTCTAGGTCTAAAATCATTTTATTAAGGAAAAATCATCAACATGAATCTCTCAACCAGTCCAGTACCCAACAATGATGGTACACTCTTAAATAGGTCAAATATTACACAATGACTAACAAGGATTTATTGTGAAGCAATCGTGCGTTAAGACGGACTGTGTTTGTTGATGTTCATTTATACTAGTGGATGTCTATAAGTTCGTCTATTTGTCTATTACGTACTTTAATAAGTTTTTTGTTCAAAAATATTTTTTTATTTACAAGTTTTTAAAGATAAAACTGATTTAAGATGCACTTACTATAAACTCAGAATGTATAAAAAAATAAAAAATTTAAAAATCATTTAACATTTTGTTCAGTTGGACCATTGGGAGGATCACTTTGAACCGTCTTAAGAGCTAGGTGATTCTACTCCTGTTCTTTCGCGACCAACACCGTGAAGAATCAGGGCAACAAACACGGTATAGGGCCTAGCTTTCTTTTCGGTGATCCATCCGCTTGAATCTAACGAATTACAGAGCACATTTTTTTAACAGCTTATAAGTAGCGTGATTTGATGAAAATATTGGGACTATCTGTGGAATCTAGGTAAAACTGTATACTAACATTCCTAGGTTATATATTTTTCGTATAACTTCATGTCTTTTTACGACAAAAAAATAAAGTCCGTTACAGACTACAGATCGCGTACGTTTAAAATGTGTTTTTACGACTAGTTTGGGTTAAGCGTTGTCAGTAAGTGTCATAGTAGTTGATGCCCTACAGACAAACACATTATTCTCGATGTACATAATACGAGTAATGTATTCACAAAGACATAGATATATGGTAATGGGGATGTATGGGCATGTTTTGGAGAACTGAGAAGGAACAATCGAAGCATTGGACCACGGCCATAAAGCTATTCACAGACGGCACGATTATCATGCAGTTTAAAGGCAGCCTTATCTTTCCTTTCAACTAGGTATACTATCTATCTATACTATCTATAGCGGAAGAGTTTCTTTGTCTGTTTGAACGCGCTAATCTCAAGAACTACCTGTCAGATTGAAAAAATATTTCTGCATGTAATAGCTAAACTCTTGAGAAAGGTTACAGGCTACTTTTCATCATCATAATTATCACCATTAACCATCACTACGGGGGCAACGCCGCAAGGGTGCTGCTAGTACTAATATACCTAATAATTAAAGAGTTTGTTTGTTTTTTTGAATCGCGCTAATGTTAGGAACAATAAATCTTTCTGCATTTGATAGCACCTGAGGAAGGTTTAAATGCTACTTTTCATCATTATCATCATCACCATATACCAATGCGCAGTTATAAATAGAAGGAAACATCGTGAGGGAATAAATTAGTATTGGAATAGGTGGTAATTGCGAGTAAACTAGTATTTTAGCATATTAATAGGTGGCAAATGGTTTGCAACTCGTCACATGAATGCAAATACTATAATGTTGATACTTAGAGGTTTAGAGCGGTTACGCACTGCATCCGATCCGATTCCGTGAAAATCCGGACATAAAAAAACTTGTAGGTACCGAATTCGGTTATTGCTTACGCACTAATCCAATCTCTGATCCGAATTCAATTCAATCTTTCAATTCAATTCAATTCAAATATCATTTATTCAGTAGGACCGTTATGACCACTTTGAAACGTCTTAAGAGCTAGGTGATTCTACTCCTGTTCTTTCACGACCAACACCGTGAAGAATCAGGGCAACAAACACGGTATGGGGCCTAGCTTTTTTTTCGGTGATCCATCCGCTTAAAATCTAAATAGTCAAGCTCCAGTATGGAGCCAGTCGAACAATGTGAGTCTCGTCGGCATATCGAGCATAACTCTGACTTTTAGAATTCGAATCGGACACTTTGCGCAAGCATTCATACAAACAGTTCTAGGGCTACTTCGGTGCATCAATTCTTTGTCCGAATTGGAGAATCACATAAAACGGAAACAACTCGTATGCCAGAAATCAGCTCCCATTAGCAGCATTTACACGCAGAGATCGGCCTGCGGGATTTCCCGCGGGCCGATCTTTGCCATTCCAACCTTTGACAGTTTTATCCGCGGATATCTGTAAAGATATCTTTACAGATATCTGTACAGTCCAGATGCCGCGGGAAATAGCACGCGCCTTTCCAACCTTTGACAGTTTCATCCGCGGTTATCTGTAAAGATATCTCTACGCATATCTGTACAGATATCTTTACAGTCCGGGCTCGATTCCGGTACCGAACTTTTTATCAACCTCAACCAAAACCAAAACTAAAGCGACTGTTTCCATGACTACTAATAACAAACGACTCAGTTGTGGTGAGGTTTTGAACTTTGGCAGAACAAATTTTTGAAAAGCTATTCTACTATTCACCAAATGGCTGACATTTAAGAGTTCGAACCAAAACCAAAGCGGTTGTCATTTAATAGAATACAGGCCCAGATCCGTGGTAAAAACTCTACCGTGTAAATGCCACTATTGTTTATTTTTTATAGCGACTAAAATCGGTCTCAAACTGTCAAATGTGACAGTTCAGTGACCACGCAAGCTCTGTCACTCTCATCTCAACGAGACCGAACGCGACAAAAGATGCCTACGCGATCGTTTTGACATTTTGAAACCAATTTCAGGTTTGAGACAAGTTGACAATCAGCCTGCAGATCTAGTGAGAAACTACAATACAAATAGTAAACTAGGTACTACGGAACGATTTTCACGGATTCAAATAACTGCAAAATCTGATGCCATCTCTTTTCATTTACAAGTGACAAGAAAAAACAATCTCTAACTAAAGCCTAGCTTTTTTGACAACAATACAAACAAAAGATTACAGTTCAATTTGAATACATTGTAGGTAATTATCTCATCGATTTACTAGATATCATGTGCTCATGTTTTTTACTTTCTTTCTTCTTTCTGTAAAATAGCACCTAATCCTTTTATCATAGTGGTTTCCATATAAAAATGTAAAGCCAATTTAATTTTCCTAGGTTTAACTACTTCTCCTTGCGAAGTCGTGAAAGCGCCTTAACGTACCTACTTTCGTATTTTAAGCAAAAAAATAAGCTGCAAAACTTTTAACAATGTCTTAGTTGGTGTCTTTACTATTAACTGCCTTCGGTTTTGCTCCTGTTTTTATCATGAGAAAAATAGATTAATGCATTAGACTGGCGGATGAGTATTCCTAATTTTAGAATGTTTAATAACTGAAAATGGACTTGCGCAAGTCACGTCTGATTCAATTTGAAATGTAAAAACACAGTTATTCTACACTTAGATAATAAACTTCATATTTATTGTGCTTGCCACGGGAATAAAATATAGACAGTCATAGACATAGACATTTATTTATTTACTACATAAGCACACAAATAAATACATCAATATCAAAAGAAGACGAAACAATACAGACTAAAAGAAGTAAGACATAACATAATAACAGTAAAAACAAAAGTAAAAATGGATAAAAACATCAATAATTATGCAAACCTAAAAGTGCTGTGTGCCTGTGTGCTACAGTAGCAAAAATATCAAAATATCCACGTAGCACAAGCCGGTCTGAATTTAAAATTGCACTATTGTGTTTGTTTTATGATCTCTGTCTCTCAACCGGAATCTATCATGTTTGAAAGGAATTTGACATTTAGAGTTTGATTTGGCGCCAAAAGTCGCTAATCAAATGTCAGTGACGCGCGCGCACACTTATTTATTCTACACACATCACAGATTGCGCCAAAACGTTTGCGAGACACTTTGACTTTGACTAAACCTTTCTTAAAAATCCATACTCAAAAAACGTGCAGATGTCCATATTTAAAAGGTATCTTTTACTTACATTTACTCGTGTATCAAGCACTCCAAATATCTAATGTATGCTGACGACACAAAAATATACATTGACATAAATAAACCCGAAAACTGCATTAATCTCCAGCATGATCTTGATAGGTTGTCGGAATATTATGTTAATAACCGTATTAAAGTAAATACTAATAAATGCCAATCTATATCCTTTACTAGGAAAACCAAGCCAATTGTGTTTACTTATTCCATCCAAGGATCACCCATAACTAAAACAATGGATATTAAAGATCTCGGTGTTTATCTTGACCATAAACTACTCATGGATAAACACATAGACAACATAACATTAAAAGCATTTAAAAACCTAGGCTTTGTTATGCGCGTTTGTAAACCTATAAACGACTTGAACTGTATAAAAATGATATACAATGCTTACGTTCGAAGTTCCTTAGACTACGCTAGCCCAATCTGGTACCCTCAATACATAACTTACACAGAACAGCTGGAACGTGTTCAATCTAAATTAATTAAACATCTTAATTATAAATTCCGGAAATATTTCGATACCTATGAAGATGCATGCTCATACTATAAAATGCCCCCACTTCGTACACGCCGCATCATATCTGATATGCTTTTACTCTATGACATTATTAATAGTAAAGTTGATTGTCCGACTCTGCTAAATCATCTTGCCATAAATACACCCATTCGTCGCACTCGCCACACTAACTTGTTTCAGGTAACATTTCACCGTACCAATTTTACTCAGAACTCAGTTATAAGCCGTTTGGCAGACACATACAATAACCAATTCTCGAATATAGACCTCTTTATGTATTCCAAATCATCTTTCAGACACCACATAACGAAAACCTTACTTCCAATAGATAAGTAGGTAGCCAAAAATATAATACTTACATTATTTACTACAGTATTGGTCCAAACCTTAACCCCTCCCCTTCCCTTGCCTATCCCAATATACATTCCAACTGGATTCCATTAGAAATGAAAATACCAAAGTGTGGTTTAACACTATAAAAATTAAAAATTCCAACTGGATTTGCTTGGTAACAGTACTAAAAAAAAAAAAAAAAATATATTGCTTGATAAGGTAGGTAATGTGATGTTCTGTTAAGTGTTAAAGTACCTATTTAATTTATGTGTGTAGAAACACTAGTTCTACTTGCTTTTTTTTTTCACTAAGTAATTATCCTAATCGTACCGCAGCTGTTCCGCTTACTACTGTTACTTTTCTTTACCTTTCAGTATCTTATGTGGAAACCTGTAATTGGCCGTATTCTTAGTATCTAAAACTTAAATTAAGTATTTTAAGTATCGCTGTTGGTTTCCCAATAAATAAATAAATAAATAAATAAATAAATCTTTGTTGGTAAATAACTCGTAGGTTTTACTATAAAAAAACTTAGGTCTTTACATCTTTTCCACGATGATTTTTTATACAGTGTCAAAAGGCAATCTATACCTAAACTTATCGGGACACTGTAGTGCCTGGGACAATGTTGAAATGGAGTAGGCCTGTCCAGCTCCTAAACCATCCTCACAGCTAAATCAGCCATTTTCACAGGAAAGACATGGTTAATATTGTGGGGGCTGACCAAGCCGCGGATGATTTTTTACACAGTGTCAGAAGGCAATCTATGCCTGCACTTATTGGGACACTAGTGCCTGGGACAATGTTGAAATGGAGAAGACTTGCCTAGCTCCTAAACCATCCTCACAGCTAAATCTGCCATTTTCGCAAGAAAGACATGGTTATGGGGGCTGTCCAAGCCGCGGGCTTCCTAGCGATGTTTTCCTTCACCGTTTAAAACTAGTGTTAATGCGCATATTAATTTTTCAAAACCCATGAACAGTCAGGATTCGAACTCACGACCGGATCGAAAGTCGAGGTACTATCTCAGTCGGCCAACAAGGCTTTTTGATTTTTACTATCAAACCTTCTACTTTCTATATAGATATTAGTTTTTTTGTATATTTGTCGCTAAGACGGTTGTAGAGGCTTTTGTTTTTGTTTTAATCAAGGAATTAAATATTTAAGCTGAATGAACTAAGCGGTGACAAAAAAAAAGGGTTTAAAAAAGAAAAGATAAAAAATGGAGGCACATTTAAAGTAATGCTAAACTGTGACGGTAGTGACTATCACTGAGGCATGGTATACATTTTCACAGACTGTATTGAGCGAATGTCACTGTCACTGCCCCTCTCTTTTATGTAAAAACAAGAACTCACTATCTCGCTCTAATAGGGCGCCAGCCCTCTTAAGATATTACAAAATGATCCTAGATCCAAAATGATCCCATTATTTAACTAGATCCAATGATATTATACCCTAGATATGTTACGTTCATAATTACCGATGCGTTTAAAATACGATGTTGACATTATACATAATAGAACACAATAGAATTTTTATTGTTTTTGTAATTCACTACACGTGACAAACACGTCTAGGTCGTCGCCCTGCTGGACGCGGACTAAAGACAAGACGCCCCAATTGGGTCATTTTCGAGTCTTCATTTCGCGCGCTAGAAACATGTCTTTTATTTTTAAATATCATTGTCTAAATGCCTATTATTTGTCTAAATGGGTGGATTTACAATATCAGATTGGCAGTTTAAATCAGTATTTACGTAAACCCGTTAGATTTCGTTTGTAATTAAACGGAGCCCGTTGTCACAATTCCTTTGACTCTCGTTTTATAGGAGAGCTTAGAATTGAATGAATTGCTTCCAAGCAATGTGTACCTATTGAAATCCTTTGAGGAAATACTGTTTAAAAGAAATTAAATGTTGTTACATATAGTCTGGCAAAAAATAATAGACATAAATGGGGGCGCCACTGTGCAAGCTCAATACGCGAAATAGATAAATTCTCTTTTAGAAGGAAATTATTACTTCTGACTGACGTCTTCGGTACCTGTACCATAGACAAGAAACCTGTACTTTACCATAGATTAGTAGAGAAAGGGTTTCCATTGTAATGAAATTTTAGTTGCCGTTTCTACCGGTTTTTACTCGTAATCATATTTCATTTTTTCATTTTTTTGTGAATTTTTTTGTGAATGTGAAATGTGATGAGAGTGAATGAGGCGAAAGAGGTGTGTCAGGATCGTAGCAAGTGGAAATACGTGGTCTCTGCCTACCCCTATGAGAAAGAGGCGTGATTTTATGTATGTATGTATTTTGGTGAATGACCATGTTAAAGTTATTATTGATGCACGGCCCTTGTCGCACGAAGTACACATAATTCGAACACCGCTTTCTTGTTAGAATCAAAGTGCCGCTCTAGGGATTTACTCGGCTAAGTCCCGTCTAGTTTACAACTGTTCTGTTTGCCTTAAACAAGGAATTATAATCGGCCGGAGGGCTATGGCCGAGTAATTCTAACGCCATTAAATCACACGCAAACACTTCTAACTCATGTATTTATGTTATACTAGCTCCTGCCCGCGGCTTCGCTGTGGTACCCGGATAAAAAGTAGCCTATGTTACTCTCCAGCCCTCCAACTATCTGTACACAAAAAATCACGTCAATCCGTCGCTCTGTTTTGACGTGAAAGCAGGACAAAAAACAAACAAATAAACACACTTTTCATATTTATAATTATGGGTATGGAGGTATGGATTTTGATGGTGAAACTAGCCTTATAATCTATTTATAATCGGTCTTTTAATCAGAAAATCTCTAAAACTAATTCTAAGATAATGTACAAGTTGGTTGTCAGCCAAACATTTATGAATTGTAAATCAAATCGTGAAATATTTGGTATCAGAATTCGCGATTATCAAAATGATAAGCTAAAAGCTTTCTCTAGATCGGATTTACTCGTAAACTTCTAAAATATGAAACAAGATCACAGATTCAAGAATTACTAAAGCATCGTAGATCTCTCAGGTGTTAAAACTTATTAACACCTGAAAAAAGATATTTGGAAGAGTTCGTAATAATGCGCGTCTCCGAAAAGAAAATTCCATTGATGCCGAGTTTCGAGCCCACGACCTTCAGATGTGATCCATCCTCGGCCACAACGTCGCTTAACATCAGGCGAGTTGGTGGCCAAACATATATCTATTTTCTAAAAAAAAAAAAAGATTGAATGTTGAGGCAGTACCCCACTTGGAAAACATGGCTCTTTGTTTAAGGGATCATAGATAGGTGAACATGAATCACCGAAAAGAAAGCTAGGCCCCATAGTGTTCATTGCCCTGATTATTCACGGTGTTGATCGCAAAAGAACAGGACCAGAATCACCTAGCTCTTAAGACGTTTCAATATGATCCTAGTGGTTCTACTGAATATTTTATTTTTTTAATATTTCCAACTTCACATTATCTTCGTTTTTTACTTTTGGAGTACGGAACCCTAAAAATAACCCAATTAGTTGTACTGTTCAGTAAATAACAAACGAAAGTAACAAACAAACAGTCTATTTCCACAACCAGCCTTGAATAGCCCATAAAACGGCATTTTCGATATAAATGGATCAAGTATTGCTCAAAATAGTCGGTTGTACAAACTGGAGTAGGTACATATGTTATGTATGTATGTATGAGCTAGTAGTTAGCTCTGGTGACGGAGTTTTTAGGCCGCTTGAAGGCCGCCGTCATGGCTTAACGACTTAAAAGCTGGAACCTAAAATTTAAAGCGCCTACACGCATGGAAGCCCTCAGCTGTCACTTGCGGTCACCCATCCAAATTGTAATGGCTTAGAACGTCCCTCAACTTCAACAATCTATTAAGAACGGAAATCTAAGCAAGCTACACCACGAGCACTTCAATAAGTTGAATAGGTATTTTGTTTTTTTTTCAGACTGACTTTAAAAAATATATATATAGGTCACCGAAAAGAGTGTTAGGCCCCAAACCGTGTTTGTTGCCCTGATTCTTCACGGTCTTGAAAGCGAAGGAACAGGAGTAGAATCACCTAGCTCTTAAGAGACCTGCGACCGGCGAATTTCCATAAAAACGTAATACCGAAATCATTTAAAATCTAAGCATATTTTTATCAGTTTCTGTTGTTAGATTAAGAGAGTAGGTATTTATCTAGGTTCCTGTTACACTTTTGTTCCGAAAAACTTACCTAAAAAGAAATGTAAGCAAATTGAATTGAAATCTTTGTAGGTACACCAAAAATGGCATTTTTTTCTTTTAATTTGTTCTATAGTAAGTTTTTTGGAACAAAAGTGTAACAGGAACCTAGATAAATACTGCCTTTATCCAAATCCTACTAATATTATAAAGGCGAAAGTCTGTGTGTGTGTGTGTGTGTGTGTGTGTGTGTGTGTGTGTGAATGTTTGTTACCACGCATCTCCATAACTATTAAACCGATTTTGATGAAATTTGGAATGTAGATAGATAATAACCGGGAATAGGACATAGGCTACTTTTTATCCCGAAAAATTGCACTGTTCCCAAGGAATAAAAAAAATAGAAGTCCACGCGGGCGAAGCCGCAGGCGTCCGCTAGTAATAACATAAAGTGATAAAAATATGCTCAAATTTTAAATTATTTTGGTATTACGTTCCTAGGTACGTAGATACGTTCGCCGGTCCCTTAAGACGATTCAAAGTGGTACACAAAGTGATCTTATTGAATAAATGAATTTAAGTTTTGTGTTTTTGAGTTCTGCTCTAGGAGTTCATGGTACGACTACAGAAGGCTCTACGCCGGAGAAAAAGTTGAATAATAAGACATGGGTTCTTCATGACGTTTTCATGCATAATTTGCTGAGCACCCCACCAACCATGTCGGTTTGCCCACTACAGTGGGTATGACACTATCAATTTTTAGGAAATCTAATCAGGAATCATCGCTCCTTCTCGCTCTTTGCTCCTGCATCCCACTTTTTTACGATGCTGACTGACTGAAGTTAGCAACAGTTAGAACTGTAAAAGTTGGATGCGAAATACGCAATTCTTAGACCAAAGAGCGAAACAGAGCGATGATTCCTAATTAGATTTCATAAACATTGGATCGTGTAATAGCCACTTAAGGGACCGGCGAACGTACCTACGTACCTAGGAACGTAATACCAAAATAATTTAAAATTTGAGCATATTTTTATCACTCTATGTTATTATTTGGATAAAGGCAGTATTTATCTAGGTTCCTGTAACACTTTTGTTCCAAAAAACTTACTACTTATAGAACAAATGAAAAGAAAAAATGCCATTTTTGGTGTACCTACAAAGATTTCAATTCAATTTGCTTACATTTCTTTTTAGGTAAGTTTTTCGGAACAAAAGTGTAACAGGAACCTAGATAAATACCTACTCTCTTAATCTAACAACATAAACTGATAAAAATATGCTTAAATTTTAAATTATTTCGGTATTACGTTTTTATGGAAATTCTCCTGTCACAGCCCTCTTAAGCCTTTACAACATACTGAATTCAGATGCTATTTCATTCACTAATAAGCGCTTTGTCTCGCTGTTTGGCCTCGTATTGCGTTTCCACTTTTACATTGCTATCTGTTACTTAGCTTAAAGTAGGATGCGCAATACGCAATTCTAAGACCAAAGAGCGAGACAAAGCACTAATTTGTGAATTTACTAGAATTTAGCACACTAAGTTCATAGTGTAATGAGCATAACAAAATGGCATCATAAACTAATAACTAGAGACCGCATTATATGCAATTTGCATATTTAGCCCATTTTCATCAGTTAATGCATATTTTGCCAAAAATCTTGTGATGATGCATATTTTCTCTATATTTGCAATGTTTCTTGGTAGGATCTAGGACATTTTACGTTATAAGTAATTTTTAATTTGCTTATAACAAAAATTGAAATAATCACTATTTGCTTTCGATTCAATGTTGCATATTTTGACTGTTTTTGACAGTTTTCATGCATATTTTAGCCATTTTACTTGCATATTTGCATGCATATTTCAAGCTTTTTACGTTGCATATAATCCGGTCTCTACTAATAACGTTCTCATTTAGTATGTTAATACTTCTCGGCTACCAAATGCTGGCGTTTGTGTTCATAAACACTGAAGATTTATGATTGGATTCCAACTGTTAGTCAAATCTGGTAATTTATGTTTGTAAACGTATTTCTGTCATACGGTAAGATATTGCTAGTGTTGTCTTTTACAATGACTAGTTAAATTATCACTAAAACCGATTTTATTTCGTTCATGTTAAAGACCAAATCAGAATGACATTGAACAAGGTCTTTTAGAAATATCTAAAAGACCTTGTTTGACTATTAGAGGATCTTCGGAGTTATGAACAGAAATGCATCGCGAGAGTACAGAAAATTGCAAATTTTATATTTTGAAGTCGTTTTTTTTTTTTAATTTTTTATTTAGCCACTTGTTTGGCTAAACGGATCAGCATTGCCATCCAGCGCTGTAACGCTGCCAGTGTCTTGGGCACGCTTCCGACTGGCAGTGGCTTGGAGCAGTTGAGCTGCCTATAGATCGTTTATAACGATCCTTAGATGGCTCAACTGGTTCTTATTGTATTGTATAAAGCTATTTATTTATTTATTTATTTATTTATTTGTAGGAAAACCAACAGCAGAAAATTACTTAGAGATTAGCTAGATAGCAACAGAAAGCTAATTAAAGGTTTTCACGAGTAGAAAATTTACAGAGAAAAAATAGTGAAGTGCGAACACATTGCCGACACGTTACGCAATGCAAAATAATGTATATAGGTAATTTACATAGACAGAGTCTCGCAAATTACTACATGGTTATAAAATAATAAACATTATTTAAAAAAGTAATAATGAATGCTTACAAAAGTGAATTACCAACAAAGAATTCTCTGCTCAGCCGCCGTCTCGCTGACTGCACACTCGTACAGAATAGATCTAAATCAACCATACTCTTGCTCAGCCTATTGAAATTATTACTAGCTCGCCATATAAATGAATTTTGGCGATAATTTGTTCCAACTATTGGAGTGAAAATTGGAGGATTAAACCTAGTTATTTTAAAAGGAACGTTAATGTTGATCAAATTAAGTAATTCGGGACTGTTAATATTGTTTGAGGTAATTTTTAATAAGAAAGATAGGTCTGCGATTTCACGTCGTTTCGAAAGAGGGAGAAAATGAAATTTTTTACATAGAGCGAGATAGTCATTCGACCTGTACTGAATTTTTAGTCGATAACAAAGGTACTTTATAAATTTGGTTTGAATTCGTTCGATTCTATTGATGTAAGTGTCATAACAGGGGTTCCATATTTGCGATGCATATTCGAGTGTACTACGAACGTAGGTACAATAGAGTATTTTAAATGTTTTAGCTCGACTAAAATTGGCTGAACTCCTCATGACAAAACCCAGGGTTCTAGAAGCTTTTGATACTATTGATTCAATATGCTTGTCGAATAATAACTTTGAGTCCTGCAGTACACCAAGATCCCTAATAACGCTGCATTTATTTAAAGGCTGGTGTTTGAGCATGTAAGATGAAGCTATGTAAATATGAAGTTGTTTAGTTTCCACTTTCAAAACTTTCGTGAGTTGTAGGTACTAGACATTAACGTAAAAATACACGTAAAAATATCATCGATTTAGATACCGACAATGTTTCGATTCATCCGGAGAATCTTCATTTGTTGTTTAGTTTCTGTCAATAAATGTTTATTGGCTAAGATAAAATTCATCTCTATGTTTCCGGCTAAACCATTAGTAATAAAACTTGAAATACAAAAAAAGAAAACAACTTTTTCATTAAGGCAACGGATGCGCGCAAAATCTTCGTTGTCTCAGTAGGCATTTCCTTTAAGGGCAAAGCTAGCATAATGTAGTTTAAGTAGGACATTGGAATGTCCTATTTGTACGCAAAGTCTACGGTCATTTAATTTGTAGTTATCCACGACTTACTGTTCGTGGCTCTGTGACATTAGTATGCCAAACCTTAGCTTTGGACGCAGCTGAGAGGAGAAAAGCTAGTTCATTTGAAAACGAAACGAATTGGAAATACATTTGAAAATGAAAAATCTTATCAAAATTTTCAACTCCGACGGTATTCGAACCCGAAATGATACAAGCGATCCTCCTTTAGCCGGAGTGCCTTTACCGATTCGGCCACGGAATCCTTAGTCGTCAAGGTTGAAAATCTTGATAGGACCATATATCTATCGATTAAAGCATCGAAATTGGAAATACATAGACATAAAATTATTATCAACGGGATAATTACCATGATTATTGAGTTTTCTTGCTTCCCGATATTTCGACGCAGTTGCATGCACCATGATCACGGGTAACTGAAATCTTTGCAAGATAGAAGGTAGTTATGTGCAGACGAAACGGTCTACCCTCTTTCTCAGTCGTTTACCACTACGAACACCCCGAATAATCATGGTAATTATCCCGTTGACAATAATATTTATGTTCGTAACCATGATAGTTTCAAAAGCTATAATACATAGACAGTTTGCCCGCGACCACGGCTGTTGTAATATAGACGAAAATTAGGTGAAATTTTCCAGTAAGTATCTAAGTATTTATTTTGAATTAAAATCTTGAAAGTTTATAAAAATTATTCTACGTGAATACGTGAATTACGGCTGTATCTCACAATCAAGTTGATTAAGCTTTTTCATTTACACGCCACGTTTTCAGTTCTTGTTCATGACACTTTGCCAATTATAATTCGATCCCTTAATTTATTTACCTCTTTTTTGGTGAGTTAAAAGCAATCAATTACGTTTTTTTTAATTGTGAAGAGTCCGTGATTTCCCACTGCGGGATAAAGGCCTTACTAAGTCTCTTTCCCACAGGGGTAGGCAGAGACCACGGATTTCCACTTGCTACGATCCTGACACACCTCTTTCGCCTCATTCACTCTCATCACATTTTTCATACAAGCTTGCCGGGGGTACTTTTGAACTGGCTTTTTTCCAAAACATCACCAATCTGATCCAGGTATAGGATATGGTAGAAGAAATATGAAAACAGACGTAAGCGAGCTAGCTATCTTCCTGGTCCGTGTAATTACTGTGTGGTCGATGCTGTAAGCCCGGTACGAATCTAATCCGCTCATCTAGCTAGACGTTATGAGCTTTAGATCCTGCTTCGAGACTTTGGACTGACTACCCATTGTATTCAGTTCGTGTAACTTCGTATGAGCAAGTGGCCAACTTTGGTGACGGAGTTTTAAGACCGACTAAAGGCCTCCGTCATGCTTTAATTTAAAGCATAGGTTCTCAACGTGGATGATAACGCCCCCTTGTGGGTGTTTGAGACTTTCAGGGAGCAGTAGTAACTGGTCTGGGTGTTTTTCTAATTATGGTATATAATCATAATCCTCCTTTTTGCTTCGCCGTAGTCGGGTAAATAGTTGCGAGGTTCGGCGGGCATGTCTGCACACTTGCCCGCGGGCATGTCCGTCTAGTGAATTCCCCGCTTTAGTCACTCTCGTGATCCAAAAAAATCCAGACACTTCATTTATCAAAATCTGCCCAGTCGTTTGGGCTACAACCAAATAAACTTTCATACCCAAAACTTTACCCACCGTCATCACATTCGTATAAAATGAATGTGAAATTCAGAAGCAAAGAGAGGACTTCCATAAGTTTTTCAAGCTCCATAATTTGTAATGTAGATTGTTGAATTTTTTAAAAGAACTCGCGCTAAAAGCGTTTTTCATGTCTGCGTCTTTATTTAAGCAGCATTTCAGTACTTTTAGCTCTTTTAAGGATTTGATGACCTCTGTGGCGCAGTGGGTGAAGGCCTGTTTGAGACGCAAGAGGTTGCGGGTTCGATTCCCGCTGAGAGGCAAATATTTGCTTTGGGTTTGAATATTTTTCCATATAAATTGTATAAGTAAATGTATTTACGTAAATATTGTTTGTTCTGTTCTGATAAAAGTAGTATACCAGTCATTTAGTTCCCATAACACAAGCTCTGTTTATTTTAAGGATGATATGTGCGAAATGTCCGGCATTATTATTTTCGTTAATTTTAAAATCATAATCGTGAATTAAAACCTATACCCATATTATAAATGTGAAAGTGTGTTTATTTGTCCTGCTTTCACGTCAAAACAGAGCGACGACGGATTGACGTGATTTTTTGTGTGGAGATAGTTGGAGGGCTGGAGAGTAACATAGGCTTCTTTTTACCCGGGTAACACGCGAGCGAAGCCGCTGACAGCAGCTAGTTTGTTTATAAACTGAACCCACAAGGCCAAGAAAGACTCATCAGCTAACATCAACAATGTTGGATAAAATAATGATTGGGTAGACGGCGGCGTGACATTAAATATTCAATAATGACGTGGGGTGGCTGCCTATAACCATAGTGAGGAAAGCTATGTTCTAACTGACGCCAAGGATCTACGCCTTGATTGTCTATCTTTGATAGTGACCAAAATCAGTCTCAAACTGTTAAATATGACAGTTCAGTGACCGCGCAAGTAGCCCTTTAACTCTCATCTCAACAAGACCGAACGCGACAAAAGATACTGTAGTTTACTCTCGAGTAAAAACTTAATCCAGTTTGGTCGAATCCAGCCTTAGTTAGATAATTATAACATGTTCGATACGCAATACAATTGCGTCTATTATATTCATGTTTTGCATGTAGAAATCGTTTAGAATAGATGTAGAACGCGTCGGTTATGAAGATGCTTAAGCAAATATTCCCGTAAGGCGAGAGCCTAGACGAACCATTTTGGCAACTAAGTTTGTACAACTTGTACAAATGTTTAATCATGTACGAACTGTTGATTTCTATAGACATTGAACGTGCCAGACACGTACCGTGGCAGACACGTAGCGTGCTCATAGCGTGCCGTGTCAGAGATCGACAAACAACGACAGACACCGTCGCGTCGGTCGCGTCCGCTCTCAAACAAAAGACAGAAAGAAGAAGCACAGGGCGTCGATTCTGGTACCGAACTTTTTATCAACCTCAACCAAAATCTCAACTAAAGCGACTGTTTCCATGACTACTAATAACAAACGACTCAGTTGTGGTGAGGTTTTGAACTTTGGCAGAACAAATTTTTGAAAAGCTATTCTACTATTTCACCAAATGGCTGACATTTAAGAGATCGAACCAAAACCAAAGCGGTTGTCATCTAGTAGAATTCAGGCCCTACCCCGATCGCGAGTATGCACAGAGTCTACTATTCGATCCGTGACTGTAGTATAGTCTCTCAAATGTATTGAGATTTTAGTTCAGTCAAGTTACCACTGGAGGCGCTGCACCGGAATCCCATACATTTGAGAGACTATCCTACAGTCACGGATCGAATAGTAGACTCTGTGCATACTCGCGATCGGGGTACTGCACGGTCCCACGGCGCGGGACACACAGAAAAGACGTAAGACGCAGACAGGGCGCGGACATTTGTCTCTAACTCGTCCCTTTCATACAAAATGTACAGAACGTCGCGACGCAAAACATACAGAAGAGACGGGGCGCGGACGTAACGCTGTTAGCTGGCGCCCTGTCCGCGACGCGTCCTCGTCTCACGTCTCTTCTGTCTGGCCTGCAGCTTACGATGCTAATGTTGGGTATGACATGATTTTAGACTGACTTTTGTCAGAGTAGGTTCATTTTGATTTTGAGCCGGTACCGTGAGCCGGTTCATTTGAGCCGGTCATTTCCAGGTGACTGTTCTTTATTTTGGCGAACTACTCACTCATTCTCATATGACAATCTGTCCGATCAGTTCAAAATTATTTCTTGTCATTGTCAAGCGAGGTGTTATTGAAGATTGAATGAAGCTTGAGGAAAGAGTAACGTCATTTTCTGATTTTGTCATATTGTGTACGGTCACATGACATTTGAATTGAAGCATGACATTTTTAGAAAATGAGCCGATCACACAAAGTTGAATTTTGTACGGGACAAACGAGCCGGGTCAGTCACGTCATATTCAACACTATACGATGCTCTATTCACATTGACCGGCACCTATCGTAGCGTGTCCGCTCAGACACGTACAGACATGCACCGCGCAGACAAAATTCTTAGTAACGGCTTAGGCCTTTAGGCGGCCTAAAAGCTCCGTCACCAGAATTGGCCACTTACTCATACGAACTTACTTACTTTTTATAACATTCTAAGATCTTCTGTTATTCTAAAGCATTATCTCATTGAAACAAGAACCATGTAAATCCTTTAAGATAATATGAGGAAGATAATATCCTTAATATTACGGGTATATTTATAAAGAAAGATAATCTTGAAGCTCTTCAGTACCTAGCTCACAAGAGGAGTGGAAGGGAAGAAAGTACTCCTTTGTCCTGTGAAACGTCATGGTCTCTATATAATCCGTACTATAATAAAGCGGAAAAGTTTGTTTTTGTTTGTTTGTTTGAACGCGCTAATCTCTGGAAATACCAGTAGAATTTATTAAATACTAGTGGACGCCCGCGGCTTCGCTCGCGTGGTACCCGGATAAAAAGTAGCCTATGTTACTCTCCAGCCCTCCAACTATCTCTACACAAAAAATCACGTCTATCCGTCTCTCTGTTTTGACGTGAAAGCAGGACAAACAAACAAACAAACACACTTTCACATAATATGGGTATGGATTTCTGTATCTGATAGATTAATTCTTGATTACTTTTCATCATCATCATCATCATTAATATCACTACGCGGGTAACCTCGCAAGAGCGCAACTTGTAATTAATATTTCTATTTTTATAAATGAAAAAAATTATATGTTTGGAGGTTGCAAATGCAAAAACTAAAAAGGCTATTTAAAATGTTTAAACCACGAAAATCTGGGGGTGAAAACCAGTAAAGATTACAATTACGATTGTGTTCCAACATTTTTTGTGGTTCAAACAAACTATAAAGGCTGGACCGAATTGAATGTAATTTACAATTAACATAGTTCACGATGTGGAATAGTCTTATATTTCAGTCTATACAAAAGGATGATTTGAAAAACATAAGTTCAATAAAACATATTTCATTCATTTCAAAGTTTCGTAGACCGTCTACGAAATACCTTCTACGCTAAACCCTCTACGAAAAGGCTACGAATGGCCACGTATTCAAAGAAATGACACATTTTCACAGGGCATGATTTTATTTTATAGGTCACTACTTTTTCTATAGGACACTAGTCAATTACGATAAAATTCATCTCTTTTTACCCACGATGGAACGAAGAAGGTATTTCTTTATGAAATAAAATTCCAGGCTAAAGGTTGTAGCTAACATGTCAATTCCGCACCCGCACCGCACCGCAGGTTAGGTATCCTTTGTATGGAATTCTATGGACCAACGGTCACTACATCAATGTCACCGGATCACGAAGCGCTCGTGGCGTAGCTTGCTTAGACGTTCTTGATTGATCGTTGAAGTTAAGCAGCGTTGTGCGCGGTCACTCTTGGAATGGGTGACCGCAAGTGGTATTACGAGCTGAGCGCTTCCGTGCTTCGGAGGGCACGTTAAGTGTAGGTCCCGGCTTTTAAATCGTTAAGCCATGACGGAGGCCTTTAAGCGCTCTAAAAACTCCGTCACCAGAGTTGGCCACTTGGTCCTACGAACTTACTTACCGGATCACTGCATCGCAAGCTGTCAAGTTGATGTAGTGAGCGGGTTTAGGGTATTAAAATACCCTAAACCGGTGAGCTTGTATGAAAAATGTAATCAGAGAGAATGAGACAAAAGAGATGTGTCAGGATCGCAGCAAGTGGAAGTTCGTGGTCTCTGCCTACCCCTATGGGAATGAGGAATGTATGTAAAACTAGTGAACGCCCGCGGCTTCGCCCGTGTGGACTACTATTTTTTATCCCACGGGAACCATACATTTTTCCGGGATAAACAGTAGCCTATGTGTTATTCCAGAACCTAAACTATCTAAATTCTAAATTTCATAAAATCGGTTAATAAATGTACATAAATGTTAAAGGAAAATGTCGTCAAGAATCAATTAGTTTTCTAATAAGATTTTAAAACCGGTTTACTTTTGTACTCCTGACGATATCGTTATTGTACAATTTTATTCTTAGAAAACTCATGTCATGTCTTTGTATAATTAACACTAGTGAACGCCCGCGGTTTCGCCCGCTTGGACTACTAGTTTCTATCCCACGGGAACCATACATTTTTCCGGGATAAAACTAAGCCTATGTGTTATTCCAGAACCTAAACTATCTAAATTCCAAACTTTATCAAAATCGGTTTAGTAGTTATGGAGATACGTGGTAACAAACATTCACACACACACGGACTTTCGCCTTTATGATATTAGTAGGATAGTAGGATATTTATATAATTAGGCAGAAGTTAGAGGCACGTCCATTACATTATTTATAATTAATAATTACCATGTAAAAAAATTGTAATTGAAAATAATTGCGATTACAACCGACGAATCTAATAACATTAATAATACACTATAATGATAATTACAACGCAATCCTGTAAATTATATGCTAGATTAATAATATTATAACTTACTCGAACTGATTAAGTTTGTGATATAATATAATTTCGAAACACACTCACTAACATAATTATATTATTAATTCGAAACAATATAATTATTATGTAACATAATTATAGTCAGTAGGTAATTATATTAAATCCAAACTAGTAGTCAACAGAAAATGGCGTGAAAATTCTGTTTGGTCCATTTTCGTAAGTGTTTTTCGTAACCAGTTACGAAAGTGGGATTTTTTTTTTCAAGTAACTAGTTATTAAAAAGGAAAATTCATGCGTTAATTGATTTCCAACAAGCCACAAGTAAAATAAACGAGGTTCACTGTGACGAAGAATATTTGTACCGTATTAAAGAAATGATGAATGAATGAAAACTCTTCATTGTACACAACTTAAAATAACATTTAAAAAGGAATAACCTTATGAGTAATCGTAAAATGAGCGCTCTTATTGCTTAGAAGCGATCTCTTCCAGACAACCTTTGGATGGAAAGAGATATTGAGATTGAAAGGTATGGCAAGTGTACAAATATTATAATTGTCAAGAGATTCCAAACTACTTACAGAAATACGTACTATTAAATGTTAAATCTAGGCATTATAAAACTGAGATATGAATGATTTACGAGATTGGTTATACTTTCCGTCACAAATTAAATAGAGGAGTACCCTTAGTCTAGTAAACCTGTACAAATTCTAAGTTTTTTTGTTTTTAATATTGTAATTCAGTATTTTGCTTTTTTTCCCCAACCTGTTTCGTCCCAGCGCTGGACAAAGGTTTCTCCCAAACTCTTCAAACCATCTCTATCCTTCGCCAAGTCCCACCATCCTTCGAAGATGACAAGATAATCCCGCCAACGTAGTATTTTGCGCTTTAGTTATTAATTTCTAAGACAAAATGCGTGACCGACACTTTGCTTCTCCATTGCGTCAAGTCGTACCAAAAACGACATCTTATTTCCACCAAAAATGATCAACAAAAACGTTACCCCAATTTCGCACGCGATGTGTGCCAAAAATATATTTGATCCTTTATATCTGACAAAATAAACATGGGTCCTCTTACCGTGCTATATTATTACACGTCACGCTAAAAATATATTTAAAATACTCACTTCATATCTCACTTAGCACACACACTTCACTGCACAGCACATTTCGAAAAAACACATTATGTTTTTGATTTTTTTGGTTATATCGATGTTTGCGCGGGAGGCGTAGCAGGACGACCGTGCGCGACGGTTGGCGCGAACCCACTGACCGTCCGAGATGAGTGTATGTGTTGCTAGGTCACTGGGGTAAATTCCTTCGGGGTAATCTGTCTGCGCTCAGAAAATTTTCCCGGAAACTGCATGATTTCTGGGAATCGGTTGTGCATTTCATTTTACTGGATGAACTCGGTAATATAAATATCAATAGTCATTAGGGGTAATGTAGTTAGCAATGGACAAAGTCAGACTACAAATTTGATATATTAAACAGGCTTGCGGCTATAACCCGTATAGCAAATAACCTTTGGTATATTTAAGAGACAGGCTAGTGGCAAGTAATAAAGTATTTTTTTTAAACCTCACCAAGGCTTCTCCACACTCGCGCGCAGACCGCGCGCGAAGCCGCGAACTCTCCGCGATCCTTGAATGTGGTTTCGATTCGAATATACTTCGCGTCGTGTCGGTCGCGTCGCGTTTACACCTCGCTCTCGTTTGTTGTTATTGACTCAATGTTTGTTGTCGGTTTTTTGTCTTGTGTCAAAAGGCTCGCAAGGCGCATTAGGCAACTAGGCGCGAACCTCTGCCAATTGAGTAAATATTTTCCACGTGGCAAGTACTAATAACTAGTGAAATATTAAACAGATCCACAAAGTGTTCGTTCAACAACTATGACTTAAATCACCCATTTCTTACGTTTCTCTCTCTGTAGTCGGCCCCTCATGACTGAGGATCGTGGTCATCATCGGTTGGCCTGCATCTAGATTCGATGATCTGTCTCCATCAGCTTCTATTCATTATTCTATTCTATTTCTTACTTTACTAAAGCCGAAAACAATGTCCACAAATATTTATGACTATTTATCAAGGTCACCTCTACGCATAATCTCAATTCTCCCGACTATTCCCCATCAAGTCAGATGCTGGCATCCCGTCGAGAAAGGTCTGCGCCTGCGTATTGCACCCCGCGCGAAACTTAGCCGAATCGAAGTGACGAAATCGCAACACACTGCTGACTTAAAACTTTTTGTGATCGGACCAGTGTCGTAAAACATCAAGTTCGTATGAGCTATCGCTCGTATAAGGTATGTTCGTATGGCCAACTCTTGTGGCGGAGTTTTTTGGAAGCCTGAAAGCACCATGGCTAAATGACTATAGCCGCGTGCCCTTCGATACACGAAAGTGCTCAGTTGTTAAGGCATTAACGCGTTTAGTGCCCGTAACGCACATGTACTCTGGGTGCGTGCTGTCCCGCAGTCTTCTTCTTGGGAGAGATAGTGCCTCGACTTTCAATCCGAAGGTCGTGGACACGAGCTATAAACAGTGAAGGAAAACACCGTGAGGATGCCCGCGGCTTAGTCAGCCCCACACATGTCTTTCCTGTGGATATGGCCGGTTAAGCTGAGAGGTGTAGGTGCTGGGCAAGCCTACTCCATCTCAAACCATGTCCCAGGCACTACAGTGTCTGGCTAAGTGTTTTGTCTCAGCTGCTGCAGTCGTAAAAATGATTTATACAAAGTCAAGATGCAATATAAACCTACACTTATCGGGGCGATGTAATGACTGGAACACTGTCAAGAAAAAATCATCGTAAGAAAACCCACGGCTTAGACAGCCCCTATCATTAACAATGGTAGGAAAAATCCTATGGATAAGTTTGATTAAGCTGAAAGGTTTAGGCGCTGAGAAAGCCTAATTCATCTCTTTATATAAATTATTAATAAATAACTAATAATGCCGAACATTCATACTGCATCATCTAGCTCCAAAGTAAGCAGAGGTGGTGTTATGGGAACTACATGACTGATATACTACTTAACTTTTTTTGTAAACACATATCATTGAAAAACACCCAGACCCGAGACAAATATTCGCAGATCACACAAACATTTGTCTCGCGGCGGGAATCGAACCCGCAACCATCTGTTTCGCTTTCGCCCACTACGCCACAGAGGTCGTCAAGTCACTATTTACCGTTCTTGGATACAATCGTGAGCCTTTTTACATTCAATCTTCCTCCAACTTAGTAATCAAATAAAAGCTCTAGAAATCTAGGTCCTTCGATCAATTACACTCCCTAGGTCATTAACTATTAACTCATTAATTACAATTTTCGGTTGAGTTACCGTCTTACGAGCGTCTGAGAGCTAAAGCAATATTTCGCGCTGCAAACAAATGGTTTATTTCGCGAAAGTTCCTTAGCCTCTATTCCCCGAAGTGTCGAGGAGCCAACTGGCGGACATAGAACTCTGTCAAACGTAATGCTAGCTCCCCAACACTTGCAGTTGTTCCAATCAAGCTTTGGTGGGCTACTGTGAAACTTCGAAAACTAGATTTGTTTTTGTAGTTATTAATAAAGAAAAATTTCTTGAGAAAACTCATGGCTTAGGCTTGTTTCACTCTTCAGCGTGTCGCCGGTCGCGTCCGCGAGTTGACCATTCACAGCACAGAGAAATTAATTTTGACCATTCACAGCACAGAGAAATGTGCTGTGAATGGTCAACTCGCGGACGCGACCGGCGTCACGCTGAAGAGTGAAACAAGCCTTAGTCAGCTCTACACGTATTGAAAATATCTTTTTAATACAGTTGCTCAAAAAGTGGCGTATTGCAGGGACGTATAGCGTTCGGGAAGTGGGCTATTACACACTCGTGCTTTTTTTTTACCTTTCCCGCACTCGTGCGTTCTCTTTCCCAATTGTCAAAATAATGTCTAAGAAAAACCAACCATGAAGTTTTTACTAAAAAAAAATCATAGAAGTTTTAATGATTCATGCAAATACGTATATTTCTAAAAAGAAGCTACTAATTTGTTTCTATATCAGATTTAATGATTTGATTGAATGAGTTAGGTTAGGTTTCATTTCATTTCATCTCATTAATTATTACTGAAGACTTGGCTGTATGGGCATAGTTCCCTTTGCCTACCAGAATCAATGAAAAAAAAAATCTCTTATATTCTACGGTTGGCGCCATTTTCTAGATTAAATTGCTTCATTTTTTCGCAACTGTATTAAAAATAGTCGTTCAGTACACGTTCGGAACCGTCATTGCAACTTGTTCCGACTGTCAACCCTCGCCGTCGGCTGCGCCTCGGCTCGGGTAGACATTTATCGGAACTCGTTGTAATGACAGCCTTTCCGAACTTGTACTGAAATATACTATTGCATTGGACAAGGCTGATTAAGCTGAAGCGGGTTTTAATGGTAGCTTTCTCCATCTAAAAGACTCGTTAAGATCTTACCCAGATTAAGACTCACATTATCTTAATTATAGGTACTGTGGACTGTTTATATTTAAACACATTGAGCGTAACAGACACGTAGCGTGCCAGACATCGACAGACATCGTCGCGGCCACTCTAAACAAAAGACTGAGAGAGAAGAAGCACGGCACGATCCCGTTACGATTATCTATTTACATTGACCGGGCAGCTAGCGTAACGTAGCCGCACAGACACGCACCGCGCAGATAAAATTATTTATGCGAATACTGTGTCTGTCCGTGTCTGCGCGGCCCGTGTCTGTGCGGCTACGTTACGTTAGATACGAATACATTCATACAAACTGTATACTTAGATGAATATTAGTTTTTTGTCTGCCACGCTCCGTGTCTGTTACGCTCATTGTTTGTAGATTATAATATAAGTAAACAAAACAGTCCTTTATTTGTACCTATATTAAGTCCATTTCGGCTTATTTCTTCTTTTGTATTGATTGTTTTTGAATGAATAGATTAAGAAAATTCTGTTTTTGGGTGTGTGCTAACTAAATAAATGTTTTGTAAAATTGCCTTTCTCGGTAGTCCAGTCTTCCCTCATTATCTGCTTGCCAAATAAAACTGACAGAGCTTCTGCAATTAAAGACAATGTAGTGTAGTGCTCCTCTTAAACCCGATTCAACGCCAACTCACCCTTAGCATCGGTACAAACTTTATCGTATCTATAGCGAGGTGGTCAAGTTAGTTGTGTTGGGTAAAACGAGAGATTTGATTTCGAGTATAGCTTGGTGTATTTATGTAATCTCCCACTATGTATGTATGTATGTTTATTACGCTAATGGTTGCTAACTCTAATGATTCTAAGGTTTTTCGAAAAAGTGGCCCTCACACCGCGTACAAACCAATTTCCAAAAAACTAAGGCCTTTACATCTTTACTAGATGATTTATAAAGTGTTGGGAGGCAATATTTTGCCTACATAACGGAACACTATTGGACGATGTTTTAGATGGAGTAGGCTTGCCCAGCACCTAAAACATCCTCTCAGCTTAACCAGCCATATCGACAGGAAAGACATGGTCAATACGTGTGGGGCTGACTAAACCGCGGGTTTCCTCCCGATTTTTTCCTTCACCGGAGCTCGTGAATGATCCAAATTCCAAACTCACAATAATATGGTATATGTTGTGTTTTCTCTGCAAATAGGTAAATCTTTTCCACTTCAAAAGTAGGTGTACAATATCGAGAGAGTATCTCGTATCGGCAATACGATGCATACCAATATACTTGCATCCGAAAGGAATTGCCAATGACAAAACAAAACGTGCTGCTATTTTTGTAGCAAAGATAGAAATACCAATAAGTTTTATATTTAAATACACAGGCTTAGCCTTGCTCGTCAGCGTGTCGCCGATCGCGTCCGTGAGTTGACATTCACAGCACATTTCTCTGTGCTGTGAATGGTCAAATCGCGGACGCGACCGGCGGCGACACGGCCACACGCAAAGCCTTATTGTACCCTAGGATGATAAATCATTCAGACATTTAAGATGAATTGGTGATGTAAAATAACGTAACTAAAAGAGTAACATGTTACAAACACGTCCTTAAAAATATCTTACAATTTATACATTTAAATAAATACTTAAAATGAAGCAGTTTAGTAAATGCCTACTTTACAAGTAATATTCTACACTAGCAGTGCCCTGGTGACGGAGTTTTTATTCTGCCTGAAGGCCTCCGTCATGGCTTAACGACTTTAAAGCTGACAATTTAAACTCTCAGCTTTTGCTATCAACTCATTGTGACAGCGCAGTATTGAACGATCAAGAAAGTCTAAACAAGCTACGCCACGAGCGCTTTTTCTGAAATTATAAAGCTACTAGGTTTTTCAAAGTTGCAAATCTCTCTCTCTGTGTGGTCGGCTCTTCATGTCTGAAGATCGTGATCACTGGATGTCTTCGTGATAGTGTAGACAGCTTGCCTCCAACGAGTTCTATTAGTGGCTAGGTGGACCACATCGTAGAACCTGGCTTTCTTCTACTGGAGCTTATAAGTCCATCGAGTTGGGGATCTCCCGCGCGATCTCTTTCCCTCAACGATGACCAGCTTTTCGAGATTTTCATCGCCACGCCTCGCTATCCGTACCCATACTATAAATGTGAAAGTGTGTTTATTTGTCCTGCTTTCACGTCAAAAACAGAGCGACGGATTGGTGTGATTTTTTGTGTGGAGATAGTGGGAGGGCTGGAGAGTGACATAGGCTACTTTTTATCCGGGTACCACGCGAGCGAAGCCGCGGGCAGCAGCTAGTAAAGTTATAAAGTTGCAAATAGAAGCATTATAAAAATATGACTCTATTCCAAGACTTGTGGGTTCGTGGATTTAAGCTCGTGCGGCTGCAGTTCGCTGTTCAAACGAAAACCTGCAACTTTGGAATCGTTCGTAATACGATTCGTGAGGCGGTGTTGACACAGTGTAGTTGAGATACGTTGGATCACTTCTAAGATGTATTTCGGGGGTTCCCAGCTTTCTTTTCAGTGATCTAAATAGTCAAGCTAATGAGGTGCCCAAAAAAGTAAAGCTCTTCAAAATAAAAAAAGGCGATCATTAGAATGTATGTATATTCAAATTATTGTTAACACTATAAACGGGATATTTACCATGATTTTTGGATTTTCGAGTTTCCCGATATTTCGGCACAGTTGCATGCGCTATGATCACGGTAAACTGTAGTTTATAGTGTTTACGGGTGAGTCTCCAAAACAAAAATTTTTGGTGTCCGAGTGAAGAATCCCATAATTTTTAACAGGAGTTTTTTTTTGTTATAGTTTGGCCTGTTAGCTACCTTGGGCACGCAGAATTATTGATCTTAAGTTATTGTAAATATATTTAAAAAAATCAGAAACCTCGAAATTTTGATTGCTGTGGGCTGTCCAGTTTGATTCAGAAAATAGTACGTAACTTTTTTGTGTTCATACATTACGATATGTTCTTTATTTATTCTACAAACAAAAAGGTTTATTTGACTTGAATTAAATTACGTGTCTATATCCCTAGCTGAACTCTTTAACCAATCGGTTTTCGCCATGTACGCTGTCATCAGGTGTGCTCAGTCTACTGAGGGGGACAGGCATAAACTGCATTGCCATGATGCTGAGATATAGACATAAACAATTGATTACTTTGTCTTTGAATTTGTGAATGTTTGATTGCTATGCTACCTTTTTCTCGTTTGTTATTCACTTTGTTCAGGTTTCAATTCAATAATTAGAAGGGTTTTAGGCATGTATTTACCATGTAAAAATTATAGCTTTCTACTGTTTTGCATCTCCGCAGAATCATTGAATAATTTACTTTTTTTGATTGCTGTGGTATTGATCGCTGTGGTCAAAAAGACTAAATCAATCAAAATATTGCATTTTATGGGAAAAAAGAAGCGTTTTAACATCGTTTATTTACTTTCACCTGTCTCAGTATCTGTCTGTTTGTATGTCTGTGCCTCTTCTACTTAATTTTTTTTTATTTGGGTGTTTACGATTTACGAGTATAAGAGTCGATTGTACACAAATTATTGGAGGGATATGCGTCTTATTGTGTATTAGGTCTTTTTTGAACATCATGAGGTTAGTGATACTCCTAAAAATTATTTATATATACAGCTTTGGCATCAATATTGATCGCTCTGGTCTTGAAATTTTCACACCTAAATATTTCAAAAACTTGTTGATAACATTAGGGGCCAATATGAAAATAAGCTTATTTAGACACCTCCTTTTCGAAATAAATATACAGAACAGTAATAATATCAATATTCAAAAAGCACCATAGCGATCAACCAAATACGCCAATTCTGGAGATCGACCCTTACAATGTTTGCAATCATGATAGATAGTTTCAAAAGTTTCAAATTATTATTTACAAAATGATACGAAAAAACGACTACCAAAACCCTATGTCCCTGATGTGTCCCTGATGAGCAGAGTTCGAAACAGCCACAACAGCATCCTGAAGACAGTCGCGGAGAATTGTATTTCTCCTATTTGGAAATCCTTTGTGCAGAGGGTGATTAGTGAAGGAAATCTAGTCTTCCATTAATCATCCTTTGTACTTAGGAACTAAGACTAATTTTTATGTTTTAACTTTTAATTTTAATTTAATATGGACTATAATTGTCTAAAATAAAATATTTTTATTTTTTATTTTATTTATTTATTTATTTATAAAACTTCAATAGGCTCCCTAAAAAATGAAGTTTTTGAAATGTGACCGCTTTGCATTTATTTAATGAGCGAGATAATCAAAAAGGACTTAAAAATTCGGCTAAAATTCATCTCGCCTGGTTCAATGTAACATTAATGTAGGTAATACAGATATTTGGATGTTTGAATGAATATTACGAATAAAACCAATATAAAATCTATACTCATATTATAAATGTGAAAGTATGTTTGTTTCTTTACCTATCCTGCTTTCACGTCAAAACGGAGCGACGGATTGACGTGATTTTTTTGTGTGGAGATAGTTGGAGGCTGGTGTCGCTTTTCCGAACGAATCATCGAGTGACAGCCCGCGCTACGAAACGTCAAACTAGTTTTCAAAATTGTGACAATTCGATTCGCAACTATAACCTAATGCCCGGGTTACACGAGGCTAGTTTTTCAAGCTAGGATAGCGAGCTAGTGTTAGTAAGCTAGCAAGCTAGTACTTCTAGCTTCGTGTACTAGCTTAGAAATGAAGCTAGTTGTGTCTACACGAAGCTAGAAGTACTAGCTTGCTAGCTTACTAACACTAGCTTGCTATCCTAGCTTGAAAAACTAGCCTCGTGTAACCCGGGCATTACGGTGAACTCATATCTCTGTACCTTTTTAATTAATTATACGCATTTCTATCAAATTTTGGACTTCATCAATTCTTAAGCCACCCGAAAAGCCCCATATGTCTGCCGCAACAGCTGGAGATTAACATATGCTACTTTTTATCCCGAAAAAATGCTTGTTTCGCGTGGGATAAAAAAGTAGTAGTCCACGCAGGCGAAGCCGTGGGTTTCCGCTAATAATCAAATAAATTAAATTAATTAATAAATGAGAGACGCGGCTTCTTCCATCCGTACGTGTTACTTAAGTTTTTCCTCTAGGCATGACTTTGGTGCCGGACAAGCCTACATCTTAACAATGTTCCCGACTCTACATCCCTTTAAGTGGCTTATGCTCTCAGAGTTAAGCAGGGCTCACTAATACCAGACTTATTAGTTAAGTCACTTTTAGTGTCTTATTTGGGGTTCCGCAAAGAAAATGAAAACATCCGGATTTTATCACTATCTTTTATATTGCCAGGATTTGAACAGTTTGGATAATTAGACTGTTTATACATATGATTAGTTCAAATAAAACAGCTGTGTTGGCCGAGAGATAGTGTTACCACCTTCCGAAGGCCGTGGGTTCGAATCCCGGCCGTGGGCAGCTGGAGTTTCTTCAGTTAAACATCCCCCTGCAGAGTGGGCTGTCCGTGGCACCAATGTTGTACCTACAGATGTTTGTTAAGGGGACAGTGTCCTGTTAATGTCCCTACGATGATTTTGAGGTTTTTTCTTTATAGGTTCATCAGCAGACAAACGGTATGTCAGTCGTGGTGTGGCAGCTGGTATCGCTGCTCTGGACTGTCTGCATTCCGTTGTCCATGTCCAGCGATCGTTCTGAAGGTTTTGGGTACCTATGTAAACCACGCAGACCCAGCATTTGTATGAAGTTCTTATCGAGTGTCTTTTTTAGCGCTTTAAGTGTGGTGTAGTGAACCAGCTATCCCTATTTATTTGTGGTATTACCATATTCGTTATTCGATTGTCGGTCTCGCCTCAATTTCACGGTGTCAAGTACATTGGCTGTCGTGGCATTCGTGCGGTGCTCCGAGTCAAAGTATTACGAGACACTGGTTCTTTCTTCATCCATCAAATGATATTTTAGTTTCATTTTATGTTTACGAGACTGACTCTTTCTTAATCCATCGAATGATATTTATGTGTCAATGAATGAAAATAAAATGAGTGAATTTCAGTGAATTTATTGTTACTGATTTTCTTGGTAACTATTGAGTCAAATGTTATGGTTTTTACGTCAATATTATGTGTAGGAAATAAGTCAAAAATTGTCTTATAAATGATTCTTAAAGTTTTGCTGCTTTTCCGTATAACTAAAAAAAGCCGAAAATAAAAATGAGTAAAAGTTTTTAATAGGATTTTTAATAGGAATTTTTGAAGTCTGTTTTATTTTATGGAAACTATCTTATTTTAATTTAAAATAGAACATAACTATACTATACATCCTTTAAGTACGCGAGCAAGTGAGATAGCAGTAGGTGCCTCGAGTATTAAGTGCCTTATAGTGAGATAGTAGGTGCCGTCTATTGTAGTTGGGTATAAATCCATATTGTTGATACCTGCTCAAATGCAGGCTATTATTTGTGGTCGCGTTTTATATTTTAAAAAGTAAAACGAATGAACATTTTCTTATTAATTTCTAAGATTAAACTTGACTTTGGCGTCTTGGTTTATTATTACAATATCCGTCACACGGTAATGTTATAGATAGATAGAAGATAGAAAGTGCTTTATTTCACAGCATATAGTAGGTAAGTATTGTAAAAAAACAGGTGACAGGGCTGTAAGTACACGTAGCGTAGGTATCCGAATATTTTTATTTATAAACCTGTACTGTCCCACTGCTGGGCAAAGGTCGCCCCCATCATCTTCCATTAAACCTTTAGGCGACCTAAAAACTCCGTCACCAGAGTTGGCCACTCTCTCTTACGACTTACTTACTCTAAATATTTTCATCATCTGCATCATCCAATGTTATTTAGAGTCCACTGTTGGGCATAGGATCTCCCAAGATCGTGTCACATTTCAAAACAAAAGTGACAATAAAATCATGTTGGCCTCGCTTTCACAAATCAATTTAAAAGTCGTTTTTACAATATTTCAGAACTTCATTGATAAAATATCAATTTTCTACAAAATGGAAGCTCCGCCGACCTCATCTGAAACTCCTAATGATATGGAAGTAATAAAAATGCTTGAGGATGACCACTTACATCTGCAGAGACAAGTTAGTCCTAAAATATTTATATAAAAAACGTGTAAATGTGAATTTTTATTCCATAATGAACATTCAAAGCTTAAGTTCGTGTTCTGTAGACAAACTTTAAATTGACAGCATAAAATTAGTGGAAATCCGTGGTCTCTGCCTACCCCTGTGGGAAAGAGGTGTGATTTTATGTATGTATGTATGTATGACAGCATAAAATAGTAAGAGAGCTGCGGGTTGATTGTCTAACTTTGATAGCAACCAAAGTTGGTCTCAAACTGTCAAAACGATCGCGTAGTTACCTTTTTACCCGGCTGACTGTCAAGTCACCCGGGTTATGTAGATCGCGCGTTTCTATGTATGTGGGTTCGTTCGTTCGTTCGTATGTAAGTAATATTCTTTATTACCACGTTTCTCCTAAACGGCTGGATGGATTTTGATGAATGAGGTATCGTTAGAATCGTCTCCATCTCGATTGTGCTCTAGGATACTTTTTATTTCGATAAATCAAATAGTGCGGCTAAAAAATGCAACAATGTGTGAATTTTCAAAATGAAAATCACGCTATCATATCAAAATCCATGTCAAAATCAAGAGGTTGGTGGACTGATATCAAATATAATTTTTTTAAAAATCTAACATGCCATCTTCGAAGACTAAATCGAGTCTCAAAATTTTTGAAAATCTATTTTTCGCCCTAAACAGAATTGCTAACCAAAACGCATACTAAAACTTTCTATTTAGTCACACGCAACGTTTAGAACAAACTGCATCGAAATAGGTTCAGCCATTTAGGAGATATCTCATATTTAAGAAATAACTTACGCATTTAATTCCAAACTCACAGAGCCATCTGTGTGTCAACTGTGACAACAACGTTTAGGAAAATGCGCACGGCATCGAACCCTAGATACCTACATAATAATAAAATTGTAATTTAATTTTGTTTTGTGATTGATAAGATAATGCTGTTTCCAACTTTTCAGTTCAGCCGGGTTTTTTTATTTTTGAATAAATTGCTTGTTAGCGTTCGAGTTCGTTGAGATGAGAGTTACAGAGATACTTGCGTGGTCGCTGAACTGTCATAATATATTTAAGAGTTTGAGACCAATTTTGGTCGCTATTCCCTTGACAATCCTCTTGACCTCTCTGCTAGCTGTAAGCATGTGGACTTAGAGACGATAATTATGGTGTGCGAAAAAACACTACAAACTAAATTAAGCGCAGAACCTAACCAAATCATGTGAATGGAATTTTCGGTCACCCATCCAAATTATGACTGCTCAGAACGTCTCAACTTCAACAAAAACTTCTTAGCAAGCTACATCAAGAATGCTCCATCATTTAGGTAATGCTTAATTTGTGACGCAGGTGCGAATGATCCAAGCTGACCGTCTCGCTAGGACCATGGGCGTCCACCCCATGTTCCGAAGACAGGACAACCTGCTCTGTACCCTGAAGAAGGAGTACATCAACCTTGCCAAAGATTTGAAGGTATCAGATTTTAGTAGAATGCTTTTAGATCTGCAGGCTGATTGTCTAACTTGTCTCAAACCTCAAATTGGTCTCCTGTCAAAACGATCGCGTAGGTATCTTTTGTCGCGTTCGGTCTCGTTGAGATGAGAGTGACAGTGCTACTTGCGTGATCACTGAGCTGTCATATTTGACAGTTTGAGACCGATTTTGGTCGCTATCAAAGATAGACAATCAGGGCCAGGCTGATTGTCTAACTTGTCTCAAACCTCAAATTGGTCTCAAGTTGTCAAAACAACCGCGAAGGTAGGGAAGCAAGAAAACTCAATAATCATGGTAATTATCCCGTTAGTAATAATATTATTATATTTGTCTTAGTAGAAAAATATTAAATACTTAATATTAATATTCCTTTATTGCAGACACAAGATCCATAGATGAATATTGGTACAAAAAAAAAACGCAAAAATATACATAAATGAAAGCAATAAAATAGAAATTTTAAAATTATAGCACTAATATCATCGTCTTTCACAATTCACGTACAAATCGAGTCGTTTCAGAAAGATAATCTAGTTTCATAACGGCTAGACGTTCAAATGTTTTATTCTCCCGAAATAAGCCCATCAATTCTCAAAATTGAAATGAGAATTGCTTACAAAGAAAAATGTTATACAATCGGAGATAGCATTACGTCCCTTAGTAAGTGGTCAATGGCAATCGTTGAATTGAGGTTACGAATGGTTCTCAATAAGCGGTGCCTGTTATTTTACTGCCGTAGTAACTCCGGCATGCATAAGATTTAGAATCATAAAAGCTATATAAGCAGTCTCTATTTTTAACTCTTAGGTAGGTAATACTATGAATTTTTGGAATTTCTGACAAAGAGAGAAGACTTTTTAGTCTTGCCTCTGACAACCTCTTAACCAATTTCAAAGGAACTTCCGAATGAGGGTTATTACTGTTTGTCCCATTGTCGGCGCCATATCAAGCAGTCGCCGAACGCACCTCAAAAAACACCACAGAGCTCGCACGCGGAACGCGCCTCACATGACAGCACGGCAGACAACGACGCGCCGCCATTACAGCAATCATTCAAATCAAAATTGTAAAATCAAGTCAAAAACCCCAAATAATTATATCCAAATGTAATTAACTTTATTTTATACGTAATTAAACCTATTGTAAAATCTAGCACCCCTTTGTTTTCTATACTAAACATACGTAAATATCTAAGCTAATATTTATCATTATTAAGGGCTCGGCGAACGTATCTACTTACCTAGGAACGTAATACCAAAATAATTTAAAATATGAGCATATTTTTATCACTTTACGTTATTATTTGGATAAAGGTAGTATTTATCTAGGTTCCTGTTAAACTTTTGTTTCAAAAAACTTACTATAGAACAAATGAAAAGAAAAAATGCCAATTTTGGTGTACCTACGAAGATTTCAATTCAATTGGCTTACATTTCTTTTTAGGTAAGTTTTTCGGAACAAAAGTTTAACAGGAACCTAGATAAATACCTACTCTCCTAATCTAACAACATAAACTGATATAAACATGCTTACATTTTAAATGATTTCGGTATTACGTTTTTATGGAAATTCGCGGGTCGCAGCCCTCTTAAGGATATGATATGACAAAGGTCTCCTGTCTCGGTCTCGTGTCTCGGTCTCGGGAGCGAACCTCGAAAAAAACGTTTAAAAATGATACTAGTGATCAATTACAGCGGATCTATTGCAGAATCACATCAAAGGAACCTACCTATTGCCATCTCCTTTCACTCTCAGTCAATGAAAAGAGATGGCAAAAGTTCAATTCCTTCACCGCGACTATGCAATAGCGACCTTTTTAGCTCCGCTGTTCATAATGACTTGTACAAAACGAATTCACTGCCGTCTTTTACCGATGACCGCTTCTTTAAAACCTAAAGATTCATAGCTATTTTTATTATTAAGAGTATTGTTTTCATAAAACATCTCGACTGCACTCGAAAGATATGAAACGTTGACGTGAATTTATTTGAAATGAAGATTGTAAATATTCTTTTCAAATATTCGAAGGGCCTTTGTTTTGAGTTCACGAGGCCAAAGTTTTGTTGACATTGCCTTTTGAAATACTTACAATATGTACTGGGAGTCAATAAATATTGAAAAACTAGTGAACGCCCGCGGCTTCGCCCGCGTGGACTTCTTTTTTTTATCCCACGGGAACCATACATTTTACCGGGATAAAACATAATCTATGTGTTATTCCAGAACCTAAATTATCTACATTCCAAATTTCATCAAAATTGGTTTAGTAGTTATGGAGATGCGTGGTAACAAACATTCACACACACACACACACGCACACACGGACTTTCGCCTTTATAATATTAGTAGGATTTTAAGAAAGAAAAGAAATGATTCACCTTATAACCAATCTATTCTATAGGTACCAAAAGCGGAAAAGTTTGTTTGAACGCGCTAATCTCTGGAAGTACCAGTCGGATTTGAAAAATTATTTTTGCATTTGATAACTAAAATATCCTCCTGCCAGGTGGAGTGACGATCTGCGAAAGGCTGCCGGCACAAGTTGGATGCGTCAAGCTGAAGACAGGGCGCGATGGCGCTTATTACGGGAGGGCCTATGTTCAGCAGTGGACTGCTATAGGCTGATGATGATGATGATGAACTAAAATATTAGAATTCTGTAAGTTTATGAAATCGTATGAAACCTTGCACACCTTCCCGCCACGTCGGTCGAATCGGATAATATACGCGCGGATAGGTGTGCGCTCAGCCTGTTGCTGTCTCTTTTCATTGGCGTGAGAGTAAAAGGGAAATAAACTTTTTCTAAAGCTTAATATGAATGAGGTTAGTCTTATTTTTGTTCCTAGAAGCTCGAGTTTCAGGTCACTAAATAACTTTTATTGAAATGCAGTATAGTATTTAAAAAATAATTATGATCTCTATGTGTCTGCAAGGACAAATACCGTCACATTGTTTTTAAAATATTCCTAATTCTAAATAACCAGAGACAAAAGTCCGAACATTATTTTTAATGCTCTCACACATGACCTCATTTTACACGTGGCTTTCCATTCGTGTCGGGTTGCAAGCCCATCGTACATATTTCGTTAAATATCCGACTGCGTCACAAGCAGGGTTTTGTTTTTGGTATTTGTGTTTTTTATGTGTGTTATAGATGAACATACTTGGACCAACTTAGTGTCATTTTTGAGAAGGGTCAGGTCAAAAGTACCCAAAACGGGCTATCTTAAAAGCGAGGTACTATTCCAACACGGCCCCCTCCAAAGTCATGAGGATTTAACAATATTACATTTAGATTAAATTCCCTTCAGTCGCTATTTTTGCTTTCATATTTTTTAACCGACTTCAAAAAAGGAGGAGGTTCTCAATTTATCGGAATCTTTCTTTTTTTTTTTGCTTTTTTTATAAATGTTCACCGATTACTCGAAGACGCCTTGCGGTTTACTTTCCGATTGGTGCCACAAAAATTTTGTGAGGATCTGTCGAGGATCTTCGGAGCTATGAACAGAAATTCACTTCAAGGGTGCAGAAAGTTGCTCGGCTTTTAACATTGAAGTCGGTTTTTAAATTTTTTTATTTTTGCCCACCTGTTCTTTAATTAATATTTTTCCAGGTAATTTGTAGTTTTCATTCGTATCTTACAGATAGCGAGATCAGGTGCCCACAAGAAGAAGGATAAAAAAATGAAGCTTGGACTGAAGAAGTCACTGCTCATCAGAGAAGAGACTATAATGAACAGTATTGGTAAGATTTGGCTAAGAGTCATTTCAAATTATGTAACGGGTTCCTTCCATCCGATTAATTCAGCTAATGGGCGTTTTTCCACTAGACGGCACGGCACGGCACGGCAACGGCAACGGCGACCGACGGCGACGGCACGGCAATCGGGGACGCAAAAATGTATGAAAATGTACGGCTCGCCTTTGCACTTACCGGCGCCGGCACCGGCACGGTTTCAAACATTTTTGCATCCCCACCACTGGCCCGTCGCCGTCGCCGTTGCCGTTGCCGTGCCGTGCCGTCTAGTGGAAAAACGCCCACTGGCGTTTTCGATATCCCCCTTGTCTATCTTCGATAGTGGCCAAAATTGGTCTCAAACTGTTGAATATGACAGTTCAGCGACCACGCAAGTAGATTTGTCACTGTTATCATAAAACCGAACGCGACAAATGATACCTACGCGATCGTTTTGACAGTTTGAGACCAATTTGAGGTTTGAGACAAGTTAGACAATCAGCCCATGTGCTCATACCGTAGAATCGGTTAATGGCGAATACGCCATCAGCTGTCGCATTTGTTTTTCAACTCTCTACTAAGTAGTCGAAGGATAAATTCATGTCATTTGATGTTTGGTTTTAATCATTCAAGTAAGATTCCGAACTCCGCTACACGCAGCAGTGCTGCCGCAACACAACTGGTCCCCATTATATTCTCTTATGGTTTTAATGGAGATTACAGTCCGTGCTACGCAGCAATGCCGTGGCAGCAATCCCACCACAGTGGCCACAGTGGCAGCACTGCTCCGTCCAGCCGAACTGTGATCTTTGACTGATTGTGGTGCCCATGTCCGTCGGTGACATTCAATGTGTTAACTTGTTGACAGGAGGTATAGCAATAACGGAGGAGCTGGAAGGTTTGCTGCAGATCAGCAACAAGGAACTGCTGAGGTTGAGGGGTCTCACCAACGCCTGTCAGGGAGAGGTGAGGAGTAGAATTGTAGTGTGAGAGAAGGGTAGAAAAAGCAGTTAATAGCAGAGAAAATGGGAGATAAACCAGCCTATCGGGATCATAAGCGCCTAGTCCTAAGGCGCAGTAAAATACAAGATCTAAGATGTCTAAGGGTCAGAGGCAAAAATACATTTTATGGAAATTTGCCTGTCGAAGGACCCTTAAGGCATGCCTATAAAAAAGTATTTTTAGATTGACCATGTCTATCTATCTGTCTGTTAAGATAGGTAGATAGGTTCCCGTTAAGTGTAGGCAAATATTGCCTCCTGCCTGACAATGTATAAATCATCTAGATAAAGGCGTAAAAGCCTATGTTTTGGTCTGCAGATAGAAGCCAGACGAGGACAGAGCGAAGGTCGGCTGATCTCTGCAGAGAACAAGCTAGAGACTGCTCAACTGCGCTTCAACGGGATTCAGTATGAGAACAAGAAGATAAGAGAGGAGATTGAGCATATGCTTAAAGATAGGTACCTAACACCTTTTAGATTCTATTAAATGCCATGTTGACCGAGTGGGTAAGTGCCTAAAAACTCTGATTATAAAATACCAAAATACAAAGATTTTGAATTTCTTTTTTGGATGGGTGACCGCAATTGGCATTACGAGCTGAGCGCTTCCGTGTTTCCCGTGTTTCGTAGGACGCGTTAAATTGTCGGTTCCGGCTTTTAAGTCGTTAAGCCATGGGGCTTTAGGCGGCCTAAAAACTCCGTCACCAGAGTTAGCCGTAACGCAACGTAAGCACATACGAACTTACTTTTACTGAATTTGTTATTTTTCAGATTTTAGAACATTTGACCATTTTGCCTCCAAAAAAAATGGTTGTCTGTAAAGTCGATTTACGGACGATAATTTCACGTGATAACGTCATATGAAAACATTGATGAACAATCGTGCCTCTCTATCGCTTGTTTCCACTCTCTCGCTTGCACGCTCGGCTTAGGAACGTGACAATGAATCATGCTTTTTCGTGCATTCATCATTCATCGATTTATAATACGTTTATCTCGTCAAAAATAACAAACACAATCTTCCTAGTAGTCTTCCTTCTAAATTGTCTTAAGCCATTCTCTAAGAGCTCTCTTCAACCAAGCCTGGGACAAGATGCTGACGGCGCTACGTAAAGGCAAGAAGTTCCTGTCAGACCTCTTCGAATCCTCGACCCTGGCGTATGGCCAGCGGGATGAGTGGGTCACCAAACTCCGGTCTATCCAGGAGAAGGGAAGGATGGACCAGATGCTGCAAGTCCAGGTGACGAGTTAGCTTATCTTCTTTTCTTTCGTAATACTCTTGATAGAGTAGTCGTGGTCGTCATGTCGAAGGGGGTCGTGGCGACTTTTGACAATTCTACGCCATTCATCGCATATCGCAGCCTTTCTGGTGCATTCATGTAGTGGACCGATGCAGTCTTTATTTGGTCGGTCCATCTCATGGGTGTGCCACGTGCTCGGGTGCCCTCATCTCTACCCTGCACCACAAGGCGTTCTATGGACACCTCTCCGCGTCGCGATATGTGACCGAAGAAAGTGAACTTATACAGGGTGTTATAATACTCGTGAAACTTCAAATAGAGAGGATTTGCTTGCTGGTCGATTCAGAGCGAAAAAAAAAAATTTTAAGGAATAAATATTTCCATTTCATTTAAATCAAATAAAGTTTCTGGTTTAGTATACAGAGTACGTATATGACTGCTTCAGGAAACTTTGACATTAGCTTCAGACCATACTTCCTGGTGTATCTAATTTATAGTTTTTTGTAGTGTTGATATGAATAAATACTTGTTATTTCTTTCTTGATCGATTCCAATCCAAAAAAGAAAAAATACCTAGTTTTTCTTCAAAGCCAATTTTTTACTTCTCTGTTTTTGAATGAAGACTAATATTTCGGCTGTCCCATTTTAAAACATAGTATGAACCAACTTTTGAAAAACGAGTGTTTTTGCATTTTGCGACTTTTTAGGGTTCCGTACCTTAAAAGGTAAAAAAAAGGAACCCTTATAAGATCACTTTCTTGTCCGTCTGTCCGTCTGTCCGTCTGTCTGTCTGTCCGTCTGTCCGTGTGTCACCATCGATTATCTCAGGAACGGGTGGAGCTAGCAAGTTGAAATTTATACCATGTACTGAGGTCTATAGTCCCTATTGTGAGTATAAAAATCAAGGTCCTGAGTCAACACTATAAAAAGATATAGGCAAATTTAGGTTTTCGTGAAAACTTGTAAGTACCAAAACTTACCTTAATTATCAACTTTTTTTATTTTTCGGAATTTTTCCTTTACTTGTGCTGTAAGACCTTGCTTGTAACCAAATTTGACAATTCTAGGTCAACCGGAAGTACCCTAGAGGTTTTGGGTTGAAAACCTAAATGGTAGTTCCCGTTGACCTAGAATCACGAAATTTGGCAAAAAGCAAGGTTTATAGCACAAATAAAGGAAAAATTCCAAAAAATTAAAAAAGCTGAAAATTAAAGGGTGTTCCCATACATACATAGTTGACGCCAATTAAGATTGTCCTCTGAGTTGTATGGGCGCTGCTCATACAAATAAGCGGGCTACAATAACATAATGGGTATAATGGGTAGGTACGGAACCCTCGGCGTACGAGTTCTACTCGCACTTGACCGGTTTTTTATTAGGTGTTTCCCCACAGATTTGCATTATCAAAACTTCATATAAACGCTCACATCCCGTAATGTTGTTTTGCATTTACAAAGAGTTTCTGAAAGCAAAACTGCGATTTAGAAAATAATTTCACTGATGAAAATGTACACCATCCCTTTTTCAGCACATTACCGCAACTTGTCAGAAATATAAAATCTAATAGACTTGACATCAGCTGGGTTATATCATTTGGAAACCGAATACGCAGCTAAAATGTTTTATTTATATATTCTTCGAGCATTCAAGCAAATGAAGAGTGATTGATATAATGATTAGCACGATTTCAAACTCTGTATGTAATATCTAACACAAACATAAACATATACATAGACATAGAAACATTTATTTAGCACACACACACGTGATAATTATAAGAAAAAAAATACACTGCGGAAATGGACTTATACTAAGGTCACATTCTGTGGCATAACGTAAGCAGGTACCTATTAGCAAAATTACACACAAGAAAAATATATATTAGACGGCACCTATATACCATTATTTAAATATACTTTATTTAAATATACCTACAACTTGGAACAAAATTAGCCCTTCCCGATGCGATGGTGTGGCTAAAATGGTCCAATCTCAGTGTGGTCTACTTCCAAACGCAATGGTAAGGAAAACCAAACCATATCCGTCTATTACCAACCGACCAACCACGCTGTCCACCGTCTCAATGTGTTTAATTTGACACAAAGTTGTAATCTTGGTTGTAATACACTAACACTCGCCTTAACTTTTCAAACTTTGCTTTTGATAAACGCGGTCGCGAGAAGACTAGTAAAGTATTTTAGAAAAAAACTTCGAAATAAACTTTCAGGAAATGCGAGACCTCAAGAAGTCATACGACCACGAAATGAAAACCTATCTGTTCCTGGCGAAGAAAGGGGTGATGAGAGTCAACCAGAGACAGCAAGAGAAAGAAGAGGAACGGGAGAGGCAGATAGAAGATAACATTTGGAAGGAGTACGAGAAACATGTTGAAATTTTGGATGAAATTAAGGTTTGTATGAAAAGATCAATGTGATGACCTTCCCTTCATAATCATCATTATCATCAGCCAGAACATATCCTGACAATTTAAATACAAAAAAAATGGTTGTCTGTAAGTCGGATGATAATTTTACGTGCGTATATTACGTACATTTTACATAAGAAAACATTGAAGAACGATCGTGCCTCTCTATCTTTTTTTTTATTAAAGATAGGTTAGCTCTTGACTTCGGAGAGAGAGATATGAGAAAGGTACCTACATAATATCGGAAGCACATCATCAATCAATTGATTTCAGAATTATACCCAAGAATCATGTTACGACAAGATCATCGATGATTTCCTGAAAAGAGAGCAAGAGAACTTCTCCATATATAAGCTGATCGCAGAGTTCTGCGCTGAGAACGAAGTTCTGACCAGGGAGGTCCAGGATTTACGTCAAGATGTCGGTAAGACTTATCATTACTTATCCAACAGGTATTTTTTATAACTACCATGTAACTCTTTTCATCTTTTTTGTTTTTTATTTCTTAGGTGGAACTATAATCCGTATCCGTACCTCCGTATCTTTCTTTCTATTCTTCTATATTATAAACTAGCTGCTGCCCGCGGCTTCGCTCCCGTGGTACCCGTGAAGCCGCGGGCAGCAGCTAGTATTAAATAAATAAATAATAAGATATTTCACACAGCATCATCTAACCCCAAAGTTAGCAGAGCTGTTATACTACTACTTTTTTGTAAATACCTACATGTTTTACATAAAAAGACACCCAGACCCAAGACAAATATTAGCACATCATACAAAAAATTGCCTCGCGGCGGGAATCGAACCCGCAACCTTCTGTGTTTCAGGCGGGCATTCGCCCACTGCGCCACAGAGGTCGTCAGCAGGCTAATTGTCTAACTTGTCTCAAACCTCAAATAGGTCTCAAACTGTTAAAACGATCGCTAATTGTCTAACTTGTCTCAAACCTCAAATTGGTCTCAAACTGTCAAAACGATCGCGTAGGTATCTTTTGTCGCGTTCGGTCTTGTTGCGATGAGAGTGACAGAGCTACTTGCGTGGTCACTGAACTGTCATATTTGACAGTTTGAGACCAATTCTGGCCGCTATCAAAGATAGACAAAGTTGGGGGCAGTAGTTGACTATTAGAGATTTAGGTATCTCGAATGTTTGTCACAAGAGGTAAAGAGTAGTGTAGGGCGACACTCGGGTGACTCGTCACAGTCAACAATCGGATCGGTAGTCGGAGAATGAAGGCTCTACAAAATTGTTCTGGAAGTAAATTTAACAGGCCTAAGCCAGTAGTGGAGTTAAAAGATGACTATGATAATTGCCCTGACCTTAAACATTACTTCTGAGAATGATAACCATTTTTAGATGACCGCCGCGAATGGAACGAAAGGCAAGAATTGGGACGTCAACATAAACTGGCCCTTCTCAACAAGCAGTTAGATGACAACATAGAGAGGAACAGTGAGCTACGTGCCAAGTGCGAACAAAAGGACACGCTCTTGAAAGACAATATGGAGAAAGTTTACGAGATATTCAAGTAAGATACATTTTTAAACACCCTTTTTCCACCTTGCCGTGGCTTATCAACTAAGCTACCAGGCGATCGATTTTTTCCTCTTTCTGTTTCGTCCCACTGCTGGGCATAGGTCTCCCCCAAAATCCTCCAACGGTATTCTTCGCTGAGTCCCACCATGAACACGAGCTCTAAACGATGAAGGTAAACATCGTGAGAATTTGCATATACATTTTTCATTTCTAGGTAAACAAAATCTTGTTTCATTTTCGAAAGTAGTCCTATTTCACCCATTAACTCCGTAACTATTACAAGATCAAGAACTAAGTGGCACGTCACGTCACTGTCATCGCTTGTCACGTATTAATTAATGCGTGTCACGATCAGCTGCGTCACGTCACGTCACGTCACGGATGCAAATGGGACGATGATTGGAATGTCTTAGAGAGGGTAATTAGAGTGTTTGTGTGTATGGCCCGATATTGATGTATGGCGTCTTAATTGTAATAATATGAGTGTGGATATTGTTTTAACACACGGGAATTACTCACATAAAAATATCGTTGATTTAGATACCGACAATGTTTCGATTCATCCGGAGAATCTTCATCTGGGTAAGGAGGGAGTTGCGGCAAGGTTTCGTCATATTTTTACGTGAGTGACACCGGTATTCACAAAAATTACTATGAGGTAATGTTGGGTATGACATGATTTTAGATTGACTTTTCTCAGAGTAGGTTCATTTTCATTTTGAGCCGGTACCGTGAGCCGGTTCGTTTGAGACGGTCATTTTCAATTGACTGTTCATTATTTTGGCGGACTACTACTCACACATTCTCATAAGACAATCTGTCCGATCAGTTCTGAATTATTTATTGTCATTATCAAGCGAGGAGTGATTGAAGATTGAATGAACATTGAGGAAAGAGTAACGTCATTTTCTGATTTTGTCATACTGTGTACGGTCATATGACATTTGAATTGAAGCATGACATTTTTCGAAGTTGAGCCGATCACACAAAGTTGAATTTTGTACGGGACAAAAGAGCCGCGTCAGTCACGTCATACTCAATACTACTATGAAGTCTCACCCCGCATCCACACGTTGGGGCCAACGTTGGTCCCAATGCCTCTCACCAACGTGTGGTGCTGACAAAATAGCTTGGCGCCAACGTTGGGGCCAACGTTGGGGCTTGGCCGTGCCGTGTCGGTTTTATCAAAGGAAGTTGGCGCGCCAACGTTGGGGATCCGTCCACACGTTGGCGCTATGCTCAGTCCCGTTTCGACGCGCATCGTGAGCGCACGTGTCGACTGACGAGCGAGAATGTCATCGTATTCCTTATTTATTGTGTTTGTAGAACTATCGGGCTGAAATTTTGCACACTTATAGATTCTTGGTGACAATGAAATATTATGGTATCAACAAGCTGATCTGATGATGGAGTCAAGAGCTGTTCAACAGAACTCCTCAGTAAATAGGCCGATTGAGTTGAAACTCGGCATATTTGTCAAGTTCTGACTACAATGTAATAATATGGTGACAGCGAGCTGATCTGATGATGGAGCCTACTATTTTTTTGTATGTTACGGGAACCGTGCAATTTTTTGGGATAAAAAGTAGCCTATGTCCTATTTCCGGTTATTATCTATCTACATTTTAAATATCACCCATATCGGTTAAGTGGTTGTCGTGTTAGAGAGGAACAAACATACATCCAAACATCCAAACTTTCGCTTTTATAATATAGTGTGTTGTGTGAAGTGTGATAGTGACATAATGTGATGTGATTGTGATAAAATTGGTATTCAGTATTGTAAAATCACTTAGAGAAATTTCAATTTCTGTATCGGACGCGCAGACATCGGACGTCTGCACGTTGGCTCTGACGGAACAAGACTGGTGTATCGCCAACGTGTGGATGGTTCACGAAATCTTGGCGCCAACGTTGGGACCAACGTTGGTCCCAACGTATGGAGCCGGCGTCATAGTGCACGCGGACGCACTGCCACACCCAACAACCTATCCAAGTGAAGTACGTAACACAAACGAACCAATCAAAGAGCTCTGTTCAACGCAGTGCGTTCGCGTAGCTAAGAATAGTGGCAAGTATTGTTTGTGAATACCGGTGTAATTCCCGTGTGTTAAAACAACGTCTAGTACAACCACAGAATACTAGTACTACGTAGTACAACTCATGAAAGTTTTGAAAGTGAAATATGAGTGTGGTTGGGTTTTTGTCTTTTAATAATACAAATTGGAGAGCCATCAGCCATCATTGGATAGAGCATCGGACCTGCAAATACCCTGAAAGGCGCCATTGGTTGATATTATTGGTTGCCAATGGTATTCCCAGTGTTCGTACTAGCTCTTTGAGTCTACATTTTTCATACGCACTGCGAAAATGTGGAACTCCTTGCCGGGGTCTGTATTTCCAGAAAAGTATAATTTGGGTGTCTTCAAATCGAGAGTCAATAGGTTCTTTCTCGGTAAGTGTGCTACATCTTAGACCACACTGTTGCTTTATTTTTTTAATTTTTATCTATAAACTCATGACCCAACTCGTAAAGAAAATAGTCAGACCAGAGACAAATATTTTCAGATCATAGAAACATTTGTGTCGTGGCGGGAATTGAACCCGCAACCTTCTGTTTCAGGCGGGAACTCAACAAGGTTCTGTAAGAGGAATTATTATTGCCGGGAACTTCCGCATTTCTAGGTACAACTAATAAATCAAATCAAAGGGCTTACTCTCGAAACTCGACATGATTCCAATCCCAGCTTTACTAGGCATTTTTCACTATGAAAACCAACAGAGCAACAGTACTTGAGTTAAGATTCGAGCAGGATGGTGAATTTTAGTTTTCTCTTTCTAGAATAGCACGATAATCACACGAGGTATTTTGTGTAGAAAATAAGTTTTTCTCCGAATAAAAATTAATTTAATAATCTATTGCACATTTAAAGTAGAAAATACTCATAGTCTTCTCGTCAAATCAATATTATATTTTGTTCTAATTGATGTATGGTTGTTGCACTAAGATAGACTAAGACTAACCCCCGTATTTATAAACAAGTAAAAGTGATCACTTTAGTAAAAGTAATTACTCTAGCAATGATTTTTATCCTATTGTTAAGTAATTGCATGAAGTTAGTACTGTCAAAAGTTAGAATTCTTCGCCTAGTAATAGTCACCATTTTCTTTACTTGAGCATTGAGAACTCGACCATTTTGCGTTTGATTTTGACATACATTACTCGGCTATAGAATAAGATTTTATAATGAAGAATTCTATCCTCAAGTACTTAATGACTTTCTTGAGAAATTACTTAGCAGCAAGTAATTGCTTGTCTATAAATACGGGGGTAAGATTGTTGTCGTACAATTTTGCTTACACACTTGCTTCGGACGACACGTTAAATTGTCGGTCCACTCGTAGCTATTAGCGGAGGTATTTAGGCAGCTTAAATTAAACTATCTTAAAAATTAAAAAATAACTTCTTTTCCTGAATTAACCACTATGGTCGGATTGCTCATTATACGGACTAAAATTGAAGGAAAAAATGCAATTTTTCCTTCAATTTTGATATGCTTTTAGTCCGTATAATGAGCAATACGACTCATTTAAGTAAACTCATTTAAGTACCTATGTGCTTACTTAAATTGCCTAGATCTAATTCAATTATCTATTAGAAGAATATAATCGATTTAGAATCGAGTTAAAGTCGAGGTGTGAGTTTCAATCGAGTCGAATACCCGGAATAGTGTAGCAGAGCTCCATCCGTTGTGTTGCAACGATCAATTGTAGCTGTTTCTTCCAAAAGGTAGTTTAATGGATCGCCTGTCGATGTGAGTTTTATTCTTCTGACGTTACATCATGACGTATGAATTTGCAGTAAAACTCTTTGCTTTTACTACTCTTATAATGTTTTTCGTGAAATCGAATCTTATATCATACTTTTACTAACATAATGTTAGGAATTGTTACCTATATTCTGTTGGGAATTGTTAGATTCTGTAAGGAATTGATAGATGTTTTGAAGGCTCTTAGAAAGCTCCTTTAAAAGTGTTTACAAACATGAAAAGATTTTCTTAACATTGTGATAAAATGTTTGATAAGAAAATGTTTAGACTAAGTTCAAATGAACGCGCGGTTGGCTCGGCGCGCGGCTTGAGATTGTAACAAATCAATGTTGTTGTGTAAATGACCGCGCGTCACCGCGCGGCGACGCGCGGTTTAAGGCTGGTTTTAGTGTCACGCGTACGTACCGTCGGCGCTGATAGGCGAGTGATCTTTATTACAATGAAATAGGGATACTGATTGTTCAGCACTGACGAGTGCAATCAGCGTTGCCATTTTTGCTAAACAATCAGTATCCTTATTAAACTTTCGCGATTTTTTAACATAATGATAATTATTATTACGGGATTTTATCGCGTACCTTTTATTTATTTTGTTTCCCGACGTTTCGAACACGTTGCAGCGTTAAAAAACAAAATAAATAAAAGGTACGCGATAAAATCCCGTAATAATAATTATCATTAAATCAGTATCCTTGTTTCAATGTAATAAAGATCACTCGTCTATCAGCGCCGACGGTGAGCGTGAGACTAAAACCAACCTAAGATCTACAATCCTGTATTGACCTTTTTAGCTGAACCGCGCGGCAACGCGCGTCGCCGCGCGTTTATCTGAACTGCCTTACTTTTGTTTGTAATAAAAATTTTAACAACAGTGAGCACCAAAATAAAAACAAAATTAGCTCTTTGCGGCAGCTCACAGATTTTCAGACATCAATATTTAGATAGCTAGTTCCACTAGCTTTGAGTAATCACGTGGAAACGTGGTCATCGTAGAAGAGTGAGCTAACATGTCAGAAAAAGAAAGTAGTGTTAAAAAACGACTCTGTTTTGTTAACTATCACATACAACAAACTGTTTTCCTTCACAGTTGTAGACTCATGTAAAAGCGAATTTCGATCATTAAAATTGTCGAAATGGGAAATCGAGAATCCAAACCTACGATCTTCGAATCGAAAAACGAAGCACTATGCCGTCGCTCCAGTCGACCAATACGATTCTTTTTTTATTTGCTATCCTACTACTATTATACATGCGAAAGTCCGTGTGTGTGTGTGAGAATGTTCGTTACCACGTATCCCCATAACTACTAAACGGATTTTGATGAAATTTGGAATGTAGATAGTTAAGGTTTTGGAATAACACATAGGCTATTTTTTATCCCGGAAAAATGTATGTTTCCCGTGAGATACAAAATAGTAGTCCACGCGGGCGTTCACTAGTTTTAAATTATATTTCTAGTACTTAGGTATGTTTTTTGAGGAATAATCAATTTTACGAGAATCAACGAGCGCAGTTTTATGTACAGAAAGCGTCATTAATTGGTATCCCCCTAGTAAGAGGTCGGTTTGCAAGCCGTTGATCTCAACTTTTGTAAAAACTTCCTTGCTTACTTATGGATATCTAATTTCGCTCGAGTTCCTAAACGAGCCGATGCAATAGCTGTTATAATACCCGACTGAAATCCAAGGTTGAAATGAAAAGGGTCTTTGTTCAAATCAATAGGGGGATACCGATTGATGACGCTGACTGTACCTACCTATGTACGATATAAATATGTAGGATAAACGACGTCCATGTATGTATACTGTACGTCAGACATACACACGTCCATTACTGAGGACAATAGTGCTCTAATCCAATTTAATAGAAATTGCATCATATCGTGGACTGTCGCGGAATGACGCCGCTATTTTCTATCCTTCGTTATTTTGTATTGTGGCGATGTGATTGGTTTGAAACCTTATTGGCATGAGTATGCTTGGCTGACGTAAAAGGTGCGAGTTCGGTGCTCGATGGGATCAGTGTTGGCATGCATGTGAAAGTTAAAGATTTCAAGCAATGCGTTTACTAAAAATACCATTTTATTTTCATGAGGCTTACCTAGCCATACCATCTCTTCCAACTATTTACCTAATTTATTGATTACCTACACAATTTATTTATAATATTATTTTCAACTTATCGAGGACGATTAACTTCTCCTGTCGGCGCCAGGCTAAGTTTATACGACCGCCCGTCGCCGCGCGGTTTCACTACATTCACATTAATTGAGCATTCACATGACGGCTACTATATGTGCGCGCGGCAGTCGTTACTATTTCATATAAACTTTTCCTGCATCTATGCGTCTATCCGTCTCAACCCGCACGGATCTACTGAACAGGTCGTTTTAGTGCAAACACACACTGGGCCAGCCTAAGGGAGCCTAGGCTATTAACCTAGGCTCTAAACTTAGCCTTAATACATATAGTATATTATGTACGTTCGACGTACATCATTTAAGTCATCATTTTCGGTATTTATTACGGTCTCTGCGGCAGAGTATGACGACGTTGGTCGGTGCTTTTTTCCCCGACAGTATCCAAGCGCTGTAGTTATTACTGAAATCTGTTTATCATAGATTGTGTACATTAGACCGATATATCGAATCGGCGGGCTTCATTACAATGAACATAGCTATTAAATCAAAGCCTACAAATTGACCGATAGCTATCAAGGGCTTTATTAGGTTCACTGATATAATTAGAAGTTCTAGTTTGTGGTCGTTAGCCTGGCCACATGCGAGCCACCCAGGGACGTATATAAGGGGGGGGGTTTAGGGGGTCCGGACCCCCCCTTAGCCCATTAAGTTCGGAGGAAACCTAGTCAATTTTTGTATTTTGGAACCCTTGGACCCCCCCCCTTAACAAAGATCTTTGGTATATTGGAACCTTTGGACCCCCCCCTTAACAAAGCTATAGCTACGCCCCTGAGCCACCGAACACAACCACAAAACGCCGCTACCGACCTATTTCATGTAGTTTTCATATCCACCTCCAGAATAGAAGTGACTCAATTCAAAAATCATGATTTTTGGGAGTTGCGATAAATGGCCGTTTTCCACGGCAGAGGGAAAAGAAACTGCCGAAATGAAAGAGACGCAGCTATTATGTTTTTCACGTTCTAACCAAAAAGTAGCTGTTTTTTAATAACTAGCAAATAGTTTTTTTTTTCGGAGTCTTTCTACGTATTCAAGTCATTTTCCCACTTTTTGAATTAAATCACTTCTATACTGGAGGTGCGATATTTTTTATAGACGCACCGCACACGTGTGGCGGCCACTCGCTACAGCTACAAAGTATATGAAAAGTCGCTGTCGCTGGCCACTCGTGGCTGTGGTCGGTGGTCCGTTTGCGCCGAGCTTCAGTGGCATTATTAAGCTTCGAAATCAGTACCAAAATTTAACGATTTTGAAGCACAGTGCTCAGTTGCTAATACTAGCGGTCACCCATCTAAATTATAATCGCTGTAATCGGCTGTAATCGATAAATGAGCTTATCAAGATTATCAACCTGACGAATATGAATTCCGTGGCCGAGTTGGTAAAGGTACTCCGGCTTAAGGCGGATCGCTTGTATCATTGCGGGTTCGAATCCCGTCGGAATTTAAAATTTTGATTAGACTTTTCATTTTCAATGTCGCTTAACGATTTATCAAGTAAGTCTAAGCAAGCTATGCCACGAGCGCTTCCAACTAACTTAAATGTATCTACTTTTGTTACAGAATGCTAGAATGCAGTCTAGAGCCCTTCCAGCAGCTTTTAGGAGACAAACAGCCAACGCTGCATCAGTTCAATTTAACCATGTGCCTCATAACTGAAAAGATAAAGGAACACGTTGAAACAGTCTATTATTTCGTAAGTATAATTTGAGCTGCGTTGGTCTAGCACAGTGGTTCTTAACCTATGGTCCGCGGACCACTGGTGGTCCCTGGAACCACTTGAAGTGGTCCGCGAAGCTATCCGAAAAAACTAAACCAGCGACAAAGGATCAAAGTTGAAAGAGAAAACTTACTGTTGGTGGTCCGCGGCAAGTCATAAAGTTTATCAAATGGTCCCTCATCACTAAAAGGTTAAGAACCACTGGTCTAGCAGGACATACCGTGGACTTACAATCTAGTGCCGTGGTTTCAAATCCCTACAACTTATAAGTTTTTGTATTTTGTTTTTGTATTGTATTTTGTAATTTATTAAGACCACGTGCATGATGATGCTCAAAACAGTGAACGAACGTATTGAACATATTCGCGGCTCCAGTCAACGATTTTAATCATGTTTCCCCTTTTCATGATATAGAAATACCATGCAAAAATTACACTATGTGTGTCGACATACAAATAAATTAATGTAAACTTGCTTACTACAAGGAGGATAGACATTCACACAGATCTTATGACATTCATGAGATCCCTTGAAGATAGGAGTACCTTAGAGTCAAAGCTAGAGATAGAAAGGTTTGGGAGCCTATTATTTAGGACCAATATTAATTAGTTTCCTCGCGATTTTTTCTTTCAATTGCCAACAATCGCAACATTCCAGTGCTTTATGATGTAGGTTGCCTAAAACTACAAATTATCTAGATCTTTTCTAGTCTTGTTTTTCACAATTTCAAGCACCTTCTGAAAACTTTATAAGACAGCCAAGTCCTTCCACTTACCTAATAGCTTTTCACACGTGACAGTTTGCAAGCTCATCGCCGCTTATTTGGTGTACCTTTCTAGTGGATGAATGCGACTTTTAAATGTGTTTTTGGAAACATGTTTTAAAGTCAATTCCATGTTGTTTTCTTCTAACCTACGTGTTTTTGGCCATAACATGTTTTTTAGTAGATTCTATGCCGTTTTCTTCCAACATAACATAGTAATTTATTTTGGGACATACTTGTCGCGACAGGCGGTTTTTCTCACATCGAAATTATTAAAAATCCTTAAGAATCGTATGTGAGATAGTGGAGATGATGGCCAAATCTTTACACATGCACATAAACGTTTTCGAATGTAGGTTTACAGAATTTGTATTTTTTTTAAACCTGTTAATACCTCAAATGTATTTGAATGCAACCAAACAATGTGGTTATCCGCACAGACGGTAAATTCGAAATGTAAATACGAAACCACAATTATGCTGAAGCCACACAGCTTACAGTCACGAGTGCGGTGCCGGCGATCAGTTGTGAAGCACTGATAGGTATTAAATAGTACACACTAGCGTCAACTCTACAGTGATGAATGTAAAATGAAGGTGTTGTAGTTGTAGTAAACTGTGACAGTAATGGTTCGGAACGCAGTCCAGAGGCGCGGTTAAAACTCTACCGTGTACCTAAAGGCCGCTAATGTATCTTAGCATTTTATTAAAGTAGCGATTACATTATCCGATTTGTAGGAAACCTACCTAGAATCAACGCTCTCGTCTCGCTCTTTGGCCAACGAATTGCGTATTGTGCATCCTACTTTTTTCTTCCTACATTTGACTGAAGTTGGCAAGAGTTGGGCCTTGACCAAACCCAAGCGTTCAGCTAACGTCCGCAGTGGCGTGCAAGGTGGCGATCAGTTGTTGTCCAATCAGAGGACGCATCGTGACACCGATTGTCATCATCGGTGCCACCGCGGACGTTAGCTGAACGCTTTGGTTTGGTCAAGGCTTTAGGATAATTAAAGTAGGATGCACAACACAGTACGCAATCGAGACAGAGCGATGATTCCGAGATCAGTTTCCTAGAAATTGAATAGTGTAATCGCTACTTAAGCGACATTTTACTTCATTATAATTTCTACCTTCTTCAATCACCTATGGATATGCTGCGGTAGGATGGAAATTCAGACTGAGATCGTTAATCATTTTGAACTATAATTGTATGTGGAGATTGATCTTAATTACCTATAAATTAACTGTCCACCGGCATTTGCTATAGTCGAATTAACTACATTTGGTTTAGCAGCGTTTTGATTGCGATCCAATGTAGAATAGAATAGAATAGAATACAAAATATTTATTTCGTCACAAACATACATATAAGGTAGCTACAAAACATTTTATAAATTATTTGTCCTATGTGTGTGTGTGTTCAATTTTTTATAAAATAAATACTTAATAATAGGTATTTGATATATCTATTGAGCGTCGATGGGCTTGCAACCTGTCACGCATGGAAAGCTAACTTCTTCAAAAGATGGGCATGTACCTAATATAAAATATTAAAATATAAATATATATATCTATATATATTATATATATTATATATATATATTATATATAATATATATATATATATATTATATATATATATATATATATATATATATATACAGGGTGAATTTTTGAGATGGGGCAGTAAGGGCAGCTACCTTAACCGTTGTAGCTAGAGGAAAACGTTCTTAGGAGACCATCCTTAATTTTTGAAAATATTTCGACCTGCATTCACAGATTTTGAAAAATATGTACAGTCAGCGAGAAAATGGGCCATTTCCACAAAAACTTTTTTTGATGCCAATCGATCCTGTTTCATCTAAGGATAAAAAGGCTCTTTCAGACCAACTGAGGTTAGAGTACTAGAAAAGTCAGAAATCGCTAAAATGTATTTCTGAGACAAGACAGTAAGGGCTACCTTAACCGTTGTAGCTACAGGAAAATGTTTTTAGGAGACTACCCTTAAATTTTGAAGATACTTCAACCTGCATTCACAGATTTTGAAAAAAATTTACAGTCAGCGAGAAAATGGGCAATTTACAAAAAAACTTTTTTTGATGCTAGTCGATCCTGTTTCATCTAAGAATTAAAAGGCTCTTTCGGACCAACAGCGGTAAGAGTACTAGAAAAGTCAGAAATTGCTAAAATGTATTTTTGAGACGGAGCAGTAAAGGCAGCTACTTTAACCGTTGTAGCTACAGGAAAACGTTCTTAGGAGACTACCCTTACTTTTGAAGATATTTCGACAAAATGATGAAAAATTATGACAAATGACAAAATGATTTCGTACGAAATGTATAATCAAAGTTATTTGCGTTTTCTGACTTTTCTAGTACTCTTGCCTCAGTTGGTCCGATAGAGTATTTTAATCCTTAGATGAAACAGGATCGACTGGCATCAAAAAAAGCTTTTATGTAAATTGCCCATTTTCTCGCTGACTGTACATTTTTTTCAAAATCTGTGAATGCAGGTTGAAATATCTTCAAAAGTTAAGGGTAGTCTCCTAAAAACGTTTTCCTCTAGCTACAACGGTTAAGGTAGCCCTTACTGTCTTGTCTCAGAAATACATTTTAGCGATTTCTGACTTTTCTAGTACTCTAACCTCAGTTGGTCTGAAAGAGCCTTTTTATCCTTAGATGAAACAGGATCGATTGGCATCAAAAAAAGTTTTTGGGGAAATGGCCCATTTTCTCGCTGACTGTACATATTTTTCAAAATCTGTGAATGCAGGTCGAAATATTTTCAAAAATTAAGGATGGTCTCCTAAGAACGTTTTCCTCTAGCTACAACGGTTAAGGTAGCTGCCCTTACTGCCCCATCTCAAAAATTCACCCTGTATATATATATATATATATATATATATATATATATATATATATATATCACACTAATAATATTATAAATGCGAAAGTTTGGATGTTTGGATGGATGTTTGGATGTTTAGATGTTTGGATGTATGTTTGTTCCTCTATAACTCGACAACCACTAAACCGATTTGGCTGAAATTTGAAACATAGATAGATAATGACCGGGAATAGGATATAGACTACTTTTTATCCCGAAAAAATGCACGGTTCCCGTGGGATAAACAAAATAGTAGTCCACGCAGGCGAAGCCGCGGGCGTCAGCTAGTATAAAATATATTGGGACATAGATTCCAGGTACTGTGGAAAGCTAACTTCTGCAAAATGTGGGCATGTATCAAATATGTGTTGTGACATACCTGACTACCCCCTTAGAGATTTTCAAAGGATCTTAAAATGCCTAAAAAAGATCTGAGAGAATATCTACCGCGTCTTGAGGATACAGGCGTGATCATATATTTCACTTTTTTCATTTGATTAATTAATTTTCTTTCTTTCTTTCTTTTTCTTTTCATTTTGCACAGGAGCGCTACGTGAAACGCAGCGAGAAGACTAGCACATCCAGGCTGAAGAAGTTCATGATCCACGCGGAACCACTGGAGCCTTTCGTACCCAAGTCCATCACTGAGCTGGTGGCTGCCGACCCGTGCCCTTCGTAAGACTCCTCAATTTGTTGTTAAAAGAATTGGAGACCTTCCTACTTCCTGATCTTCATCTATAAGTAGAATATCAGTCGTGTAGTTTCCATAAAGCTCTGCTTAGCTTGGGGCTACATGATGCTGTGTGAAATGTCCAGCATTATTTATTTATCTCGCTATGGTTCTCGATTCTTTTAACAACAACAGGACGACCTTAATGGCGCTGTGGGCGAAGGCCCGCCTGAAACCAAAGGTTGTGGGTTCGATTCGCGACGAAAATGTTTGTATGATCTGCAAATATTTGTCTCGGGGCCTGGGTGTTATTAACCGACTTCAAAACAAGGAGGTTCTATGTTCGGCTGTATGTTTTTTATGTATTTTCACCGATTTCTCAGCCAATTGTGGACCGATTTTGAAGATTATTTTATTGTTTCAATTGGCAATCTATAAATGAAGCAATGTGTGTATTTTGGTGTATGTATTGGTACACCGAGCGCAAGTTTTTGCATGCGAAGCTAGGGAGTGGGCACACTGAGTATTTTGCAGTGCGTTTGTATTGATACAAACGCACTGCGAACGCGCAGCTCAAAATCGCGCTTCAGAAAACGTCGTGTTCCCACTCTCTTAGTGCGTCTCTTATCTTCCCCTTTTGACAACATCATTAGAAACGAAAAATCTACTGATTCACGGCCGTGTCTCACTCGCTTGTGTTTGCTGCCCTGGTTCTTCACGGTCTTGGTCACGAAGGAACAGGAGTAGAATCACCTAGCTCTTAAGACGTTTCAAAGTGGTACCTACACAAAGTGATCTTATTGAATAAATGAATTTTAGATTGAGTTTGTTGTTGTTAAACAATTCCACCTAGCACCTTCCTACTTTCTGACCTTTATGGCGTTGTGGGCGTAGGCCTGCATAAAACACAGAAGGTTGCAGGTTCGATTCGCGAAGAAAATGTTTATATGATCTGCAAATATTTGTCTCGGGTCTGGGTGTTTTTAATCGACTTGTATCGTTATAAACGCGATGCCAACGCGCACCTCAAAAACGCGCTTCAGAAAACGTCGTATGCTCACTCTCTTACAGACAGAACGCGCCCATACAAATTTTAAGGAGGACAACTCACAGAGAATATAAAATATCTTTTATAATTTATATTCGCTGTGTGTGGTCCTCCATAGAACTCGTATGGTTTGTCAAGATTTATATTTTATAATATTTAATCTGCTGTTTGTGTGATGGGCTTTAGTGTGTCACCTATCTTTGGACCTCAAATGAAAACCCTGTAGCGACTGCTACAGGAATGTGTAACATGATTTTGGCTGACGCGTGCAATAAGTTGTGTAAGCGTCGCCAGTCGTCTCTGCCCCCTCGTTGTGTTAACCTGTATTGGATCGTGGACAATAAATTACAACTGAAATCATGAAGACTATTTAATTATTAATCTATGAACATCGACCCCAACATTGGTGAACCCTGACAAACATCGGTGTGCGTTGTCATGCGCATAACCCCATTGGAAACGAAGTCTCATTCACTTCTAAATCCCAGGTGCATAGAAACCCGGTGGATGGCCCGCTTGTGCGAGACAGCGGAGCGGCCATTCGGCCAGCAGGAGGCCCTGGCCGCGCTGAGGGCGCTGGCCGACGACCCCGCGTATGTTCGCAGCGACCGGGTGCACGCGCTGGCCGAGTGCCGCGCCAGCACCAGCCGGAGACTACTAGCCATGCGACACTCTAATTATTGAAACTAATAAAAAAACTGTTTATGTTAATTTTCTCTCTTGATAATAAAATTGTTTATTAATTTAAGTAATTTTTTTTAATTGAAAATAGAGTCACGTTTGGTTATGTTCTCTTAAGTGGACGATCGACGTACGAGCCGCGGTTTTAAGAAACGGCGGTTTTACTCATGGCTCGTCTGTGCTGATCGACTAGCGAGTGAAACTGTCGTATTGTAGTCGAATTGAGGTTACCATGTCTTGTTCGAAGCAAACATGACGAGCCAGGTTCGTCAACTCACAAAACCGCGGTATTGCAATGATACACCGGCGAGTTTTACCGACGAGCCATAGAACCGCGGTTTTACTCGCTCGTCGACTGATATAGCTACTTTGCTACATGCAAAAATTACTATTTCTTTATTTGTTACTTATTATATATTATCATCCTCATTTCCTTATTATTTTTACTCCACTTCTTCCAACACTGAATGTTATATTAAATCCTTTCATGGATCCAAAAGTTTCTACCAAACTAATTTCTCAACATAACTTCTCATCAGTGATTCAGCAGGAGGCAGGCACGTATCGTGGAGTAGTTTCCATTTTGTTCTATGGAACATGATTTCGTTGGACGAAAATATACTTTTTTCTCATTTGTTCCATGGAACATAATTACTTAAGATTCTCACTTTGTTTTCTTTCATCATTTAGAGTACAGTAGAGTTTAGATGATTTTAAAAATATTTTGCACACATGAGGTGTGCATATTTTTTTCGAAACAATCTCTTAATGCACGGCAGGGATTCGTACCTACGATTTTCAGCAGTCAGTTCGAAAGCCACGGCACTTTACCATCTCGGCAATTTTTTAAATCTTAGCTACAAAAATTAATTATACCGCCTTCACTCTCAGAGAAGATTACTATGTAGTACGTCAGTACTCGCGTGGACAATGTCGCACAGTGTTCAGAGGTAGAAAGAAAGAAAACCGTAGTGCCCTCTCTTTCTATCCTCACGCCGCTCAACTCATTCTGTTTCGTGCGCGCACGGCGTTCGCACAGTTATAAACAAATTAGTAGGTACCTACCTACGGCTATATTTTTATTTTATTTGTTTTAGTGTTAAACCACACTTAGAACACACTGCCTACGGCTTTAGAGAATGTGATTTTTTCTTGTTACTCTCATGTAATTGAAAAGAAATGACTGCAGATTTAGGGGCCGTTTTAACTTAAACAAGCTTATAAGTAAGTCTATTATAAATTATGACTATAGAACGTTTTAAGCGGTATTTTTAGAATTAAAACCGAGTTTTCTCTCACCACAATGTTACTTGGGATCCAAGTAGGTATTGTGATTATTAAGATAAATAATCAAAGGCCTCCATTATTTCGGAAAATCCAAAAATAATTAAATAAGTAAATAGGTAATAATAAAAACTAATAATAATAATATTTTTTTTACTACTATTATTATCAACTAGCCAGAGAATCCAAGCTTTGATTGATTCTAAATTACTAATGATCTTAAATAAATGGTTACCCATGGTAATTTCGTTATCTACGTAATTAAATTAAAAGTTCAAGTAGTGGCAGAATGCAACTTTCATTTAATTTTCCTAATTTGATCAAAAGCTTGGGCGAGCATCTGTCCAGTTTCTATTTAAAAATAATAAATTAGAAAAGTTTTATTATCAATAACAATAATAATAATAAATTTAAGTAATTACGCGATGAAGACCCGTTAGTTCGCTTAAATTAGTTTTATTATCCTTTAGACAAAATTAAAAAAAAAAAAAAAAAACTTTAAAATAATAGCTATGCTATAGTGTGTATGAGCCTGCCTGTCGGTGTCGGTGAAAACCTCCTCTAGTTGATACTTTAGAGAAATGTAAATTAATTAGGTACATCGGTAATCAGATTAAATTTAGAATATTGGGTTATGTTAACCCACTTTAAGCACCTTATCAGACCCTCGCATGCTGGCTGAAGCAGTTGCTAGCTGATAGTGGTATCGATACTACGATTTTAGAGCTGGCAGCACGAGGCATGCCTCTATTTCTGATAGCAGGAGTTTGTATCGATGTTTTTCAGGACAGCAGGCTGATCCATACAATCAGCAGCATTTACCAACTTTTACAATGGATCTGTGGTTGAATCAAATACCTAGTAGTTTATTACAGGTTTTATCCATTTAAACTGAGTACCTATGTAATATTTCCATTTAAATCTTAGTTTTTCTGTTGTTATTTGTAAAAATCAATATAGCTACCTACTTACTCGTAAGCAGGCTTCTCACACTAACCATTTATGCTCGTCAAAAATTTATTGCAACATCGATCTTATATATTCTCTGAACATCTACATAGTAATCTTCTCTGAGAGTGAAGGCGGTATAATTGAATGATCAAGCGAGCTTACCTGAAGCGAAGCTCGATCTTGATTATACCGCCTTCACCGAAGAGAACCAAGGTCCCTCCCTACCCTAACGAGTTGCCCTTGCAGATCTATGTTGCTGTATGTATCTAGGTCTACTCTAAAAAGAATGAGTTGAGCGGCGTGAGGATAGAAAGAGAGGGCACTACGGTTTTCTTTCTTTCTACCTCTGAACACTGTGCGACATTGTCCACGCGAGTACTGACGTACTACATAGTAATCTTCTCTTCGGTGAAGGCGGTATAATCAAGATCGAGCTTCGCTTCAGGTAAGCTCGCTTGATCATTCAATTATAATCAAGTTAAAATATTCTGTCGTAGCAGCGTAGCTGCGTAGCAAAGCGTAGAGGAGCTACGTCGTAGACATTTGCGCACTTAAAGACTTCAACGCGTTTGCACTAATTAATTTATCTTATTTACCCAGATGTAGGTCAGTGACCGGCACTGTACTGAATCCTTACTAATATTACAAATGCGAAAGGTAATCTGTATGTCTGTTACGCTTTTAATTGTAATCATAGTTTTTGGACCCTAAAGTAGGACTTAGGCTACTTTTATCCCGAAAAAAAATCTAATATCCGTGATAAAGGGTTCCCACGCAGGCAACGTCTTATAGGAAAGCGAAGCGAGCCAATTTTAACCGAGCGAGCGAAGCGAATCATCTTTGCTTCAGCTAGAACAAAAAATGTTTTCGTTTGTCCGCCGGATGTCTGTCTGTCTGTCTGTTCTCCTCTACAGGTCGCATTTCTCAACCAATTCTCATGAAATTTTGTGAGCAGGTTCGATAATTTTATTGATTTTTTGTCGTCGGGGATTTATATTGGGGGGTACTTCCTCCAAAAAGGGGCCAAAAGGGGGCTACAGGATATCTCGGCTTTATGACACCCGATTTCTATGGTTCTTTCTTTATTTCAAATAAAGATTGTAACTTTAAGTTACTCTCATAATGATCTGATGAGGATCTTCAGCGTGATGAGCAGAACAACTCCTAAAAATGTAGTAAATTGCTCACTTTTAGATAAGCTATGCAAACACAGACTCGCAAGGTCTACAGCTCACAGGGTGGCAATTCTACTAGATGACAACGACAATCATTCCGCTGCGTTTTGTTTCGATCTCTTAAATATCAGCCATTTGGTAAATAGTAGAATGGCTTTTCAAAAATTTGTTCTGTCAAAATTCACACCTTAGCTAAAACGTCACCACAACTGAGACGTTTGTCATTAGTAGAATAGGAAACAGTCGAAAATCTAAGGTTTAGTTGACGTTTTGCTTTTGGTTGATAAAAAGTTTGGTAGTAGAATCGCCACCCAGAGCCTAGTACAAGTATATATTCAAGTACCTGACAAACACTATCAAAACTAAACTTTTCACATATTTAATAAATATTCCTGATCCCAACAAATGAGCCGCATATTCCGAGCTTCCGTTTTAAAATAAAATAATGTTGAAAACTTGACAGCAGGGCACAAAGAGTGAGCTCGCTTCCGACGGAACCCGGACGTCCGTCGCTGCCGGGTTTTTTCTTACGGATCTCTAAATGCAGTTAACGGTAAGTTTAATTAATGAGGGGGTAATTGAACCTAGCCTTTGTGGATTCCTTCGGAAAGTATTCCTTGTTTCTTTGATGAAACTAAGTTTTATATAAACTTAGAACTTAGTAGAGATCTCTCTGGAAGTGATAAGGCATCTCTACTGAAACAACAGAATAGTCTTGCTTGCTATTTTGTTAACTATTTTGTATTACTTAACTATTTTGTTGTGTTCTTTTTTGTGTTGTCCGTGTTCATTTTCATTCTACAAGAGATGATCTATATTTTCTTTTTATTATTTTTTTTATTTTATGTTGCTGGACATTTCACACATATTTATACCATGGGAACCAGATAACTGATAAAATACTTATATCCTTTTTGTAAATACGTACATAGAATACTTGTAACATCCAGACACAGAACAAACATCTATGTTCATCACAAAAATGTTTGTCCTGGGTGAGAATCGAAACCACGACCTACAGCGCAGAAGGCTACTACCAACTGAGCTGAGAGGCCAGTCATTTCAGCAAGTGTGCGCAAGAGCTTGTAGTGACTGCTACAGGAATGTGTAACATGATTTTGGCTGACGCGTGCAATAGATTGTGTAAGCGTCGCCAGTCGTCTCTACCCCCTCGTTGTGTCAACCTGTATTGGATCGTGGACAATAAATTACAACTGAAATCATGAAGACTATTTAATTATCCATCTATGAACTTCGACCCCAACAAGCTTCATCACCTTATCCCACCCTCCTCCTTTCACTGCGTTAAAAAGTAAGTAAGTAAGTTCGTATGAGTAAGTGGCCAACTCTGGTGAAACTACGTTGAAACGAGGTGTGTTTAGGCACATAATATTATACGGTTTAGGTGTGTGGATAGTTCGAGGTCAGTAAGCAACACGGCGTACAGTCGACCACCAAAGCTACTACCTTAGCAAACTTATCTATATTTGAAAGAAAAAGCCTTTTCTTTCAAAGCCTATTTGCTATTCCAAGTCACGAACTCTGCACCTATTTCAAGTTTTATCCAAATCGGTCCACTGGTTATAGCGTGATTGAAACACAATTCAATTCAATTCAAATGTCATTTACTGGGCGTTTTCACACTGTGACGATAACGACACAGACACTCGTCAGCTCAGACGACAACGATATTGAGAGATACTGAAATCTAGTACAGTTATCGTGTAGTTTTAGTTATCATCTAATGTGAAAACGCCCATCCAGTAGGACCACTAGGATCAATAAATAAATAAATAATAAATAAATAAATAAATATTGCTGGACATTTCACACAGCATCATGTAGCCCCAAGCTAAGCAGAGCTTGTGTTATGGCAACCACATGACTGATATACTACTTATATACATTTTTTTTTCGTAAATACATACATAATATACATAGAAAACACCCAGACCCGAGACAAATATTTGCAGATCATACAAACATTTGTCCCGCGGCGGGGATCGAACCCGCAACCTCTTGCGTCGCAGGCGGGCCTTCACCCACTGCGCCACAGAGGTCGTCAATTTGAATCGAGCTGATTCAGATGATGACACAGATGTTCTACTGTTATTCACTGAGAAGTCCCATTGAACAGCTCCTGACTCCATCATCAGATCAGCTCGCGGTCACCATTTATTTCATCGTTTTTTCAGTTTTTGTATTTTTAACAGAAAACTAATTAACTCGGCTTGACGACTGTAGCGACATCTACCTGTCGCTAGATGAACTACATAGACATGCTACGCACTACGAGCCTCAGCGAAGATGGCACCACTCAACATCAGAATGTCTAAAACTCGCAAGCAAAGTTTCTAACGAAGTTAGACATATCTAGGACTATCCGACATCAACTGTTGGTCGAAAGACCACGGGCAAGTGGGCCAGATGGGCCGGCCCGTTGCAGAGGAACCACCTACTCTGCCTTGGGGAACTATTCCACCATGTTCCCCAAAACGACTGTACATGAGTGACCTTGATTGACAAGTGAGATGAATGAGCCTGCAATTCTGCGACCTTCGACCTTCAATAAATAACGGTAATACATTCACGGTAACAGCAATCCTGTCTTCGGGAAACCTTTATATGCGCATTAACACGTGTCGGTGAGGATAAATATCAAAGTCAACAGGCATCTCTTCGAATCACTAAGACATTTTGTAAAATCTTTAGTAGGTACCTACTTAGATACTATATTCTATTCCCGTTCTTTCGCGACCAATTTCGTTGATTTATGACCAATCAAATACAACGTTAAATAAAAATATAAATTGGTGAATTTGAAGATAAAATGTTAAAGATTTTGGCTTTTCACTCACTTTTTTTATTGAGGGTATAGCTAGAGAAATATATGCCTCTATTAATAAACTCAGCTCAACTTCTGTCAAAGTTGCACCACGGATTTAACTATTGCCATCCTTTTTTTTGTTAGACAGTGACAAATAAGGATGGCAATAGTTAAATCCGTGGTGCAACTTAGACACAAGATGAGCGGAGTTTATTAATAGAGGCTAGTGTTTAGCGCAGGGTACAGCCTTAAACGCTCTTATTGATCGAGCGAGCGAAGCGTCCAAAACTATTAAAATACCGCCATAAAACGGCTACTGCTTTCTAGAAACTTTTCTTAAAACAGCAGCAATTTCAAGTCATAAAAAGTAAAAAAAACATTTTCGCGCTAAAGTAATTTTTCATTCAAAAATTCACAAAAATCAACCGAGGAAAGAAGTTTTTTTTCTAAAAAATTAAATTGGCTGTGGACTGGCAAACCGAGGAATTTTAATTTTAAATTCAATGAGATCTCGGATTCTTTTCGTAACTACGTTTTTAAGTGACTTTACCAACTATAAGATCTTCGTCAGTTTGAGATCTTTTTAGTAGTGATTGAAAATAGTAGAGTAGAAATAATACATTATTTGAGAGCCGTGATAGCTGAATGTGATAGTACCTTGACTTTCGATCCGAAGATCCCGGCTGTGCATTAGATTATTGATTAGTTAGAATAAAATAAAATAAAGACGCTGGCGTGATGATTTAAATGCCTTCCAGGAAGAGTGGTGGGAGGCGGCCGGTGATCGCAAGAAGTGGAAGGATATGGGGGAGACCTTTGTCCAGCAGTGGGACACTTTATAGGTTATTTGTGGATTTTAAGCCGCTAAACCATGACGGAGGCCTTTAGCAGCTTAAAAACTCGGTCACTAGAGTTGGCCACCAGCTCATACGAAAATACAAACATACTACTAGTTTTAAGGGACAGGTTACATGCCAGTCATCGCCAATGCCAAAATACTTAGTTCCTCTATTTTAAAACGAACAATTGCACACGTACGAAGGAATGTTGAAAGTTTTAAGTTTTTTAAGTGAAGAGTGTAAACTTCTTGCGAGTGATTTAAATAATCCCGGGCGGTGATCTGTTCCCGTCAATTAACGTCACGTAGATAGAACGTAACTTTCTTTGAGCTTTCTCTCGTAACACTAGCTGCTGCCCGCGGCTTCGCTCGCGTGGTACCCGGATTAAAAGTAGCCTATGTTACTCTCCAGCCCTCCAACTATCTCCACACAAAAAATCACGTCAATCCGTCGCTCTGTTTTGACGTGAAAGCAGGACAAATAAACAGACAAATAAACACACTTTCACGTTTATAATATGGGTACGGATCAATGTACTTTGATTCATCTGAACGAAAGCCATATTAGACCAGCTTGGCTTAACTTGGTTTCCCTCGGATGGACTGACCCCAACGTGCAGTAGAATTGAATGGGTTCTGTTAGTAGAGGCAATGGTTTACCCATCGCCATCGTCGTATACCAATGGCACGCTGACTAGCTTACCAACAGATCAATTCTATAATTTAAATTTTTATAGTGCACTTAGGCGATAAAAATGAGCTTATCAAGACTTTCAACCTGACGAATTCCGTGACCGAATTGGTTAAGGCATTCCGGCGTAGGTAGGACCGCTTGTATCAATGCGGGTTCGAATCCCGTCGGAATTGAAATTTTTTGATAAAACTTTTCATTTTCAATAAGATAAATTCTAGTTCACGTTGCGTTCTATCTAGGGCTTACATTATAACCTGACAAGTATGGAAAGCTAACTTCTGTCAAATGTGGACATGTACCAAATGTGTATTTGGACATGCCTCAGACTACCCTGTTAGACATCTTCAAATGATTTGAAATGCCTAAATATCTGAGATGATATGTCTACTGCACCTAGGGAATAAAGTCGTGATGATATTTCATCGATAAAGCGATCATCGGGGTTAAAAAGGCCGTTGTTTAGTACTGGCAATGACGTACTAAATTAGTTTGACAGTGACATTTAGGTAGGACTGTATTTGTATTCTGTGGTTTCCTTCTTCTGAACCAAGAAGATTCTAAACTACGTAACTGGAGTGCTAACTGACATTTAATGTACAAAGGATTTTGAACCTTATCGCGACTGAACAACGATCTATTATTATCATTTAATCTTGGTTATAAGGATTGTTGGTCTTGTTGAGAGGCTTTCTTGGGAGCTTTGTCTCTTTCACACAGTTGCAAAAAGAAAGAGACACACCGCCCAAGTTTTATTTCAAGCGGACCTTCTTTTCTGTCTCAGTCAGCGTTCCAGGTACGTAGTATAGAAATTCCTTGTTCTGAACGTCAAGCAAAAATGGCGCCACGTCTCTCTCACATTGTAATATTAAAATAGCGTAATTCAGTGAAATAAACAGCAGTGGAAGTTTTATGGTGGTTTTCATCAAAATCCCAAACAGCCGTTAAAGCAGAATCACAAAAGGAATTGAACTATATGTCTCTTTTCATAGACTGAGACTGAGAGTGACAAGAACGGCATATATTGCAATTCCTATTGTGATTCTGCTATTGCGGCCTTTTTAGCCCCGCTGTTAAAAACAAAGCTACGGAATTCTCACGTTACGTTCTACAAGCGAACAAGTATTGCATAATTGACTTAAAACTCGTGAAGCTAACTTTTCTCCGCGCCGCGAATTTCCAACGGTAATGACAGGAAAAGTGTTTCACACGCAAATTTGCGTAACGTGTAGGTAAGGGTAGCTATTACCAGTAGAGCACCTACATTAAACACGACAAAGGATTAATAATAAATAATGCTGGACGTATCACACAGCATCATATAGCACCAAAGTTAGCAGAACTTGTGTTATGGGAACCACATGACTGATGTTCTAGGTTTTTTGTAAATAGGTACCTATAAGAGATAAGATAAACAATTTTATTTGACACACACAGATGATACAGAACAGTAAAAGATACATGGAGAAAGTTATAAACATAGAAACAGACAATACAAAGGTTCACTTAAGAGCCATTATTCAATTTCGCACTCGACAAAATCAGCGCTCGGAGGGACAAAAGTTGCTAAATTCTAACACCCAATGAACAGCGCTCCGTTTCTTAGACTAAACGGTTTTGGTAATTTTCATGTGATTGATTTATTTGAGATAGTAAAAATACTTTTTGGGTAGGTACCTACTTAGGTAGGTACCTATAGGTATAACACAAAACAAAGTCGGGTTAGTTACACTTTGAATACAAATAATTACAAAAAATAAATGTTTGTTTTTTTGTCCCATAAACCATATTGTGCTGATCTGATGGAGTCAGGAGCTTTTCAACAGAACTCTTCAGTAAATAGTCCGATTGAGTTGAAACTTGGATCTCAGCATGTCAGTCAAGTTCCGACTACAATGAAATAATATGGTGACAGCTAGCTCATCCGATGATGGAGTCAGGACCTGTTCCATGGAACTTTTTAATGATATGGGTATCAAATGAAAGGGCTTGATGAGCGCAACACAATGCTGATCTGATGATGGAGTCAGGACCTGTTCCATGGAACTTTTTAATGATATGGGTATCAAATGAAAGGGTTTGATGAGCGCAACACAATGCTGATCTGATGATGGAGTCAGGACCTGTTCCATGGAACTTTTTAATGATATGGGTATCAAATGAAAGGGTTTGATGAGCGCAACACAATGCTGATCTGATGATGGAGTCAGGACCTGTTCCATGGAACTTTTTAATGATATGGGTATCAAATGAAAGGGTTTGATGAGCGAAACACAATTCTGATCTGATGATGGAGTCAGGACCTGCTCCATGGAACTTTTTAATAATATGGGTATCAAATGAAAGGGCTTGATGAGCGCAACACAATGCTGATCTGATGATGGAGTCAGGACCTGTTCCATGGAACTTTTTAATGATATGGGTATCAAATGAAAGGGTTTGATGAGCGAAACACAATTCTGATCTGATGATGGAGTCAGGACCTGTTCCATGGAACTTTTTAATGATATGGGTATCAAATGAAAGGGCTTGATGAGCGCAACACAATGCTGATCTGATGATGGAGTCAGGACCTGTTCCATGGAACTTTTTAATGATATGGGTATCAAATGAAAGGGTTTGATGAGCGCAACACAATGCTGATCTGATGATGGAGTCAGGACCTGTTCCATGGAACTTTTTAATGATATGGGTATCAAATGAAAGGGTTTGATGAGCGCAACACAATGCTGATCTGATGATGGAGTCAGGACCTGTTCCATGGAACTTTTTAATGATATGGGTATCAAATGAAAGGGTTTGATGAGCGAAACACAATTCTGATCTGATGATGGAGTCAGGACCTGCTCCATGGAACTTTTTAATAATATGGGTATCAAATGAAAGGGCTTGATGAGCGCAACACAATGCTGATCTGATGATGGAGTCAGGACCTGTTCCATGGAACTTTTTAATGATATGGGTATCAAATGAAAGGGTTTGATGAGCGAAACACAATTCTGATCTGATGATGGAGTCAGGACCTGCTCCATGGAACTTTTTAATAATATGGGTATCAAATGAAAGGGCTTGATGAGCGCAACACAATGCTGATCTGATGATGGAGTCAGGACCTGTTCCATGGAACTTTTTAATGATATGGGTATCAAATGAAAGGGTTTGATGAGCGCAACACAATGCTGATCTGATGATGGAGTCAGGACCTGTTCCATGGAACTTTTTAATGATATGGGTATCAAATGAAAGGGTTTGATGAGCGAAACACAATTCTGATCTGATGATGGAGTCAGGACCTGCTCCATGGAACTTTTTAATAATATGGGTATCAAATGAAAGGGCTTGATGAGCGCAACACAATGCTGATCTGATGATGGAGTCAGGACCTGTTCCATGGAACTTTTTAATGATATGGGTATCAAATGAAAGGGTTTGATGAGCGAAACACAATTCTGATCTGATGATGGAGTCAGGACCTGCTCCATGGAACTTTTTAATAATATGGGTATCAAATGAAAGGGCTTGATGAGCGCAACACAATGCTGATCTGATGATGGAGTCAGGACCTGTTCCATGGAACTTTTTAATAATATGGGTATCAAATGAAAGGGCTTGATGAGCGCAACACAATTCTGATCTGATGATGGAGTCAGGACCTGTTCCATGGAACTTTTTAATGATATGGGTATCAAATGAAAGGGTTTGATGAGCGAAACACAATTCTGATCTGATGATGGAGTCAGGACCTGCTTCATGGAACTTTTTAATGATATGGGTATCAAATGAAAGGGCTTGATGAGCGCAACACAATGCTGATCTGATGATGGAGTCAGGACCTGTTCCATGGAACTTTTTAATGATATGGGTATCAAATGAAAGGGTTTGATGAGCGCAACACAATGCTGATCTGATGATGGAGTCAGGACCTGTTCCATGGAACTTTTTAATGATATGGGTATCAAATGAAAGGGTTTGATGAGCGAAACACAATTCTGATCTGATGATGGAGTCAGGACCTGCTCCATGGAACTTTTTAATAATATGGGTATCAAATGAAAGGGCTTGATGAGCGCAACACAATGCTGATCTGATGATGGAGTCAGAACCTGTTCCATGGAACTTTTTAATTATATGGGTATCAAATGAAAGGGTTTGATGAGCGAAACACAATTCTGATCTGATGATGGAGTCAGGACCTGCTCCATGGAACTTTTTAATAATATGGGTATCAAATGAAAGGGCTTGATGAGCGCAACACAATGCTGATCTGATGATGGAGTCAGGACCTGTTCCATGGAACTTTTTAATGATATGGGTATCAAATGAAAGGGTTTGATGAGCGAAACACAATTCTGATCTGATGATGGAGTCAGGACCTGCTCCATGGAACTTTTTAATAATATGGGTATCAAATGAAAGGGCTTGATGAGCGCAACACAATGCTGATCTGATGATGGAGTCAGAACCTGTTCCATGGAACTTTTTAATTATATGGGTATCAAATGAAAGGGTTTGATCAGCGAAACACAATTCTGATCTGATGATGGAGTCAGGACCTGCTCCATGGAACTTTTTAATAATATGGGTATCAAATGAAAGGGCTTGATGAGCGCAACACAATGCTGATCTGATGATGGAGTCAGGACCTGTTCCATGGAACTTTTTAATGATATGGGTATCAAATGAAAGGGTTTGATGAGCGAAACACAATTCTGATCTGATGATGGAGTCAGGACCTGCTTCATGGAACTTTTTAATGATATGGGTATCAAATGAAAGGACTTGATGAGCGCAACACAATGCTGATCTAATGATGGAGTCAGGACCTGTTCCATCGAACTTTATAATGATATGGGTATCAAATGAAAGGGTTTAATGAGAAAAACACAATGCTGATCTGATGATGGTATCAGGACCTGTTCCATGGAACTTTATAATGATATGGGTATCAAATGAAAGGGTTTTATGCGCGAAACACAAAGCTGGGTTAGGATTTACTTTTGACTTCGATTTTTGATGTTTGATTTTTCATTTTTAATCTTGATTTTAATTTTAAAATCAAAATCAAGAAATAAAAATCAAAATAAAAATCCGAGATCCGAGAATCGAGAAATGAGAAACAAGAATCAAGAATCACAAATCAAAAATTAAAAAATTGAAAATCAAGAATTAAGAATCCGAGATACAAGATCCGAGAATCGATAATCGAAAATTGAAAATCAAGAATCAAAATCAAGAATCAAGAACCCGATATCCAAGATCCGATAATCAAGAATTGAGACTCGAAAATCGAAAATCAAGAATCCGAGATCCGAGAATAGAGAAACTAAAATTGAAAATCAAGAATCAAGAATCAAAGTGAAAGTCAAAATCAAGAATCAAAGTCAAAGTAAACCCCGACCCAGCTTTGTGTTTCGCTCATCAAGCCCTTTCATTTGATACCCATATCATTGTAAAGTTCCAGGGAACAGGTCCTGACTCCATCATCAGATCAGCATTGTGTTTTGTTCATCAAGCCCTTTCATTTGATGCCCATATTATCATTAAAAGTTCCATGGAACAGGTCATAACTCCATCATCAGATCAGCATTATGTTTTGCTCATCAAGCCCTTTCATTTGATACCCATATGATTAAAAAGTTTCATGAACCAGGTCCTGACTCCATCATCAGATCAGCATTGTGTTGCGCTCATCAAACCCTTTCATTTGATACCCATATTATTAAAATGTTCCATGGAGCAGGTCCTGACTCCATCATCAGATCAGCATTGTGTTTCGCTCATCAAACCCTTTCATTTGATACCCATATCATTAAAAAGTTCCATGGAACAGGTCCTGACTCCATCATCAGATCAGCATTGTGTTGCGCTCATCAAGCTCTTTCATTTGATACCCATATCATTATAAAGTTCGATGGAACAGGTCCTGACTCCATCATCAGATCAGCATTGTGTTTCGGTCATCAAGCCCTTTCATTTGATACCCATATCATTAAAAAGTTCCAGGGAACAGGTCCTGACTCCATCATCAGATCAGCATTGTGTTGCGCTCATCAAGCCCTTTAATTTGATACCCATATCATTAAAAAGTTCCATGGAACAGGTCCTGACTCCATCATCAGATCAGCATTGTGTTGCGCTCATCAAGCCCTTTCATTTGATACCCATATTATTAAAAAGTTCCATGGAGCAGGTCCTGACTCCATCATCAGATCAGAATTGTGTTTCGCTCATCAAACCCTTTCATTTGATACCCATATCATTAAAAAGTTCCATGGAACAGGTCCTGACTCCATCATCAGATCAGCATTGTGTTGCGCTCATCAAGCCCTTTCATTTGATACCCATATTATTAAAAAGTTCCATGGAGCAGGTCCTGACTCCATCATCAGATCAGAATTGTGTTTCGCTCATCAAACCCTTTCATTTGATACCCATATCATTAAAAAGTTCCATGGAACAGGTCCTGACTCCATCATCAGATCAGCATTGTGTTGCGCTCATCAAGCTCTTTTATTTGATACCCATATCATTATAAAGTTCGATGGAACAGGTCCTGACTCCATCATCAGATCAGCATTGTGTTTCGGTCATCAAGCCCTTTCATTTGATACCCATATCATTAAAAAGTTCTAGGGAACAGGTCCTGACTCCATCATCAGATCAGCATTGTGTTGCGCTCATCAAGCCCTTTAATTTGATACCCATATCATTAAAAAGTTCCATGGAACAGGTCCTGACTCCATCATCAGATCAGCATTGTGTTGCGCTCATCAAGCCCTTTCATTTGATACCCATATTATTAAAAAGTTCCATGGAGCAGGTCCTGACTCCATCATCAGATCAGCATTGTGTTTCGCTCATCAAACCCTTTCATTTGATACCCATATCATTAAAAAGTTCCATGGAACAGGTCCTGACTCCATCATCAGATCAGCATTGTGTTGCGCTCATCAAGCTCTTTCATTTGATACCCATATCATTAAAAAGTTCCAGGGAACAGGTCCTGACTCCATCATCAGAGCAGCATTGTATTGCGCTCATCAAGCTCTGTCATTTGATACCCATATCATTAAAAAGTTCCAGGGAACAGGTCCTGACTCCATCATCAGATCAGCATTGTGTTGCGCTCATCAAGCCCTTTCATTTGATACCCATATCATCATAAAATTCAATGGAACAGGTCCTGACTCCATCATCAGATCAGCTCGCTGTCACCCTATTATTACATTATTAGTTACACAACAATTCAGATCATTATTCTGCTTTAACGGCCTTTTTAGCCCCGCAGAAAATATTTAAAAATAGGTAATTAATAACTTAGCAACCAATGTATCAAACGCTCCTATTTCGCTATATTCTTCGTAGCCGGCGACGTGCTTTGCGAGTCGACTCAGTGCGAGCTCCGGGATGCAAAGCGATACGTCCACCCCCTAGAAGCGCTCGGCGCGGTCTGCTTGCGTCGAGTAGATAGGGTAGTAGATACGACGCGTTTTAGGTTGTTTTAAAAGATTTTTCATTGCCAATTTTTTAATCTTTTTTCATTTTTTTTTTCAGAAAAGGATTGATTTTGAACTAAAGTTTATTTCTGTTTTGTTAATTTTACGAACAAGAGTTCTAAGTCAGTTCTAAGTAGCCAAAATCAAAAGCAATTCTTTGGCCGTTTTCTCGAAATTTGGACTAAGTTAAAGATTTTTTTACTCAAAAACTAAATAAAGGTAGTAAAAAGTGATCCATTTAATAGTTTGGTTGACTATCACAGCAAAACATCGTAATTTTTTTATACCATTTGGACGTCAAAATGATTCGTAAATATGGTGATTTCTAAACCTCTTACAGCAAAAATTCACAAAACAGTCGCCGGTTTGAGGTCGATTAATCAAAAAGAAATAATAAAAATACAAAAGTAGCTCATTTAATAGTACAAAATTGAAATGATATTTCATGCTGTGCCATAATTTTTTTATAAATACAGTGTTTTCATTGAAAAATCCTGCCCCAAAACATCACGTAAATCAGAAAATTTTGTATACTGCCTCTTAACAGTGGTGCCAAAAATGCCCAGTCTCAGCTTATGCTAGGTACTACCATGAGGTCCCATGAGAGACAGAGACACATAGATACCTATTACAGATAGAAAAACACCCAGACCCGAGACAAAAACGCCTTGAACACCGCCGTAGAGTCGCTAGTTTGACGGTTTTTTATCGGATACATTTCGGAGAGTGCGCTCAGGAACTGTACAATTTGGTTCCACCGTCTCCTTTCTTCCATCGGACTTCCAGACACCCGGAAAGGCGCCATATGTACATGGTTGATATTCCCAGTGTTCGTACTAAGCGCTTTGAGTCTACATTTTTCATACGGACAGCTAAAATGTGGAACTCCTTGCCGGGGTCTGTATTTCCAGAAAAGTATTGGGTGTCTTCAAATCGAGAGTCAATAGGTTCCTTCTAGGTAAGCGTGCTCCATCTAAGACTACACTGTTGCTTTAAATCAGGCAGGGTGTGGTAAAACGCGAACCAATTCCAGTTTAAAAAAAATAAAAAAATTACAAATATTTGCCTCGGGCCCGCAATCTTCTATATTTCCATCGCCAAGGTCGCCTGAAAAAAATAACTACACATGTTTATTCTGGCCAAGAATTTAAGACCTAGGCATAAAATGTATAATACCTACCTGTATTACATCTTGAATGGTTTGTTTTACGAGAAGGTGTAGTGCCAAGCATAAAGGTGAGCGCACAATACCACACGCTTACGTGAAATGGCTATGTAGGGTATTAGTGAGTGCCGAAATTATTTTTAGTAAATTGAAATTTTAGTAAATGCGATGGTTTGAGTGATTTGTCGGTTCAATAGGCATGATGACAGTAATCAAGTATCGCCAAAATATTTATCTGATCTAATGAAATAGGATTCAAAGATTTTGAAAAATCTATGTATTCTCTTATTAATGTCGAGATTACTAATTTATTTGCTAAAATAAATCTACAAAATACAACAATCCGCCATGATAGCCAAAACGCTCGCCGGTGTCATGGCGTCTGTCATTGCGTCTCGTCTCGGTAAACATCCTTTTGTTTCTATAGTAACTATGTAGGCATCACTGGTTGATATACCGATCCGTGACGTAAAAACAGACGCCATGACACCGGCGAGCGTTTTGGCGTGAATTTGAAAATTTAAATTTAAATGTAGGTACTTTTATTGCACAAAAACCTTAATTTTCTACAGAAATATGATATATTTTAGACATAATAGATACTTCTGAATATATAGAAGAGATTTTGAAAATTAGTCATCATGCCTATTCAAATGGTTATATAATGATGTTTAAAGGCAATAATTATTTATTCGTGGTTAGTGTGATTTACTGGTTTAATTATTGGTAAACAAAAATGCCCGAATAGGTACTGAATCGCTACCTACTTAAATATAGACTCTTCAGAATCGTATACAAAAATGACAGTTAATGTCAATGATAAGCACAACCTAAACTAAGTAGCGTTTCAGTATTAGGGTGAAAGTCTTAATTTAATACAAAGTCAAAGCCCTAAAAACATTTATTCCTGACCTATTACTCAATTTTTTTAAATATTTTTAGTAGGTCTGTAGGTACCCATAGGTACAGTGCATCAAAAGAGACTCATAGTTTAATTTCTTTTTTATTTAAAATGTTTTTCAAGTTAAAGCTTTCTTGGAATTGACAAAAAATAAAGACGTTAGGCTCAAGCCAAACGAGCGACAAATATGTGTTTTCAAGATTACATAACCTTCCCCTCTTCACCCTAATGACAATCTCAAACGAGTAAAGCGATAATAATTAAGATAACCTTAATGCGCACACAGCCTTACCCCAAACATGTGTAAATGTCAGCCATCTTAATAAAAGCATAAAAACAAGATGGCCGTGTGTAGACAAAATGGCGCATGTAGATGAGTTCAGAGTTACAGCTCAGTTTTACGCGGCACTTAAAAATAGAGATTGTACTTACCTGAGATTAAGATTAAACTGAGACATTGTTTCTGTTTTGGTGCGGCCAGGGTTCAAGGCAATACTGAAATACAATGTAGCAGTAATACAAGCCGCGCCAGGAGGTGTAAAATCAAACATTTTGTGGCAGGTAGACGTTACTTTAGGTGCTTATGTTTTAGGTAGGTACCTACGTAACTTAAGTACAGTCACAAACTACGTCAGGTAATTATAACGAAATTAACAAACAAATAAAGCATTTATATAAATCGTACAATAGGATATGAAAAATTTCGAAATTAGTATATACAAAACCTACGCGATATGACGTCACGTCCGGCTTTAAATGGCAAACAGCGTTTTCGACATTTGAAGCACCGACAAAAAACACATTCTTGAAATTGAAATAAAAAATGTTTAATGCATTTTTATGAATAGAAATCAACATTTCTCGTTCACTTTTTACAAAACCTATCATATAAATCCATTATTTTTATATTTCTTACTTGGTGTAAAATACCTTAGTATTAAACCAGCTTACATAGGTACCTATATATTTATAACCCATGCGTAAACATGAGACAAAACACGCCGCTTTCTTCGAGCGTTCTTTTTACATGACGCGAACTATACCGACAACGTTTTTAATCAGTTGCTGTAAAGGTAAAATGGGTTTTTCAGCGAATTTCTTGAATTCTCGAGAAACGAACCGATTTGTAATCCATCAGGTGACCTTTCTTAGATTGCCCCTTACAGCAATTATGCCCAGGAATCGGCTGTTAATCTAATCTCCCGTCTGGAGCTTAGGATCTACATATACGGGCTGAGCGTGTTTCTGTGAAGATAAGATAAAGATAAAATTCATTGATTTTTTCTGAACATGGTCAAATGTCGTATGATACCTACATCAATTTAATCCAGCACATTCAGTCCTAATGTCATGACATACAGATAGTAGGTAAATTAGTATTTAAGTTATTTATTCATAGTCCGCAATTAAAATGTAGATATCAGACAGCATTAAAAAAACTAGTTTATTTCGTGTTGTCATATAGAAATTACAGATCAAGTAGGCCTATCGAGTAGTAGTTGAAATATTCTGAAAAAAAGTTAAAAATCTCTTTCTAAAAATGTGTAGGTCAAATACGCGCTGCAGAAAACGCAATGTGGCCACTCCCTGAAAGCACGATCTTATTGATTAAATTATTTGTAACTAGCTGCTGCCCGCGGCTTCGCTCGCGTGGTACATGGATTAAAAGTAGCCTATGTTACTCTCCAGCCACCCAACTATCTTCACACAAAAAATCACGTCAATCCGTCGCTCTGTTTTAACGTGAAAGCAGAACAATTAAACAAACAAATAAACACACTTTCACATTTATAAAATGGGTACGGATTTTGATTATTGATTTTGAATATTCGATTTCGATGAGTCCGGGACTGTTCCTTCTGTTTTAACTTTTCAAGTGAACTTTTCCTGAACATACTGTAGTTTTCACTACATGCACATACAAACTATCCTACTTCCTAGCCTGCACTGCACACCCACGTCCAAGATCTGCTAATTTAGCCGATAGATAAAACAGGTACTTATCTAAGATTTATCTCAATGTTTAATGGTAATTTAGGGGTCTAAAAACTTGACCTTCATCAAAGTGTCGGCGAGCCGTTTCTCTTATGAACCCTTTACTTGGAGAACTCGATTAGAAATCGCGTGTCACTTGTTCTTTTTGGATCACATTATAATTCAGTTTTTAAACTCGCAATGTACCTATGTGAATTGTTTTTTGTAAGTAACTAAATTAAAAATTTAAAAAAACCGACTTCTATAATAAAGCTGAGCAATTTTCTACACTCTCGAGGTGCATTTCTGTTATAACTCCGAAGATCCTCGACAGATCCTCACCAAATTTTTGTGGCACCAATCGGAAAGCATACCCTTTCAAACAAAAAAAGGATTTTTCAAATCGGTTTAGGCGTCTTCGAGTAGGTAATCGGTGAACATACCTACATAAAAAAAACACAAAAAAGTTTCTGACGAATTGAGAACCTCCTCCTTTTTTCGAAGTTGGTTAAAAAGTTTTAAAATCGTAAATCATTGGATCATGGCACATGGTTATATTTCTCGTTCTATAATTTTTATTTGGGAGAGACATCTATCTATCTATCTAAAAAGAAATTATCTACGAGTACATTATAGATGTCTATTGTCTATGTTCAATCAAATTTTTTTTTTCCATACCTAGTAAAATAAGACTAATTTTAATGCGAAGCCAAAAAAAAAGATTAACTTTGTGTTTATGCAATCACCTTCAAAACGCGGACAGTTCAAAATGCGGATTTAGGCTTTTTGGCGGGAATTTGAGAAGTCAAGTTTCATTTTTGTTTTATTTTCCAAAACTTGTGTTTCTTCGAATGTTAATGTGTAATAATGGTGGATTATTAACCATTAAGTGTTCGTGAACGTGCATAAGTGTGGGGAAGTGAAACAAAATTGGTTATCATTGCTTTTCAAGTTCTCCCAAAAAGTCCGTGTTGATGTTTCAGTAAAGCCCCACATCTTTACTGAGGCACAAGGGGAGGGGTGGGATATTATATTTATGTAGTATTGTAATATTAGGTCTTTACCTATGAAATTGCCGTTTTTCATGAAAAAAGTTAACGTAATTTTTTTTCTACATTTTTTATTTCTATTAATCAAAGTAATCACCCATGCAATCAATGGATCTTGGTCAATGCCGTGGCAGTTCATTATGCCCTTCTTGAAGAAATTAGCTGGACAGGAGGCCACTAATTCTTCAAAGGCATTTTGTACTGCCTCTCGGGAATTCAATTTTTTTCCCAGCAAGAAGTTATGCAAATTCTGAAAAAAGTAGAAGTCTATAGGCACAAGGTCTGGTGAGTACTGTGGACGACGGAGAGCTTCCAACCCTAACTCTTGTAACTTGGAGACCGTCTACTATGCAGTATGAGGTCACGCGTCGTCGTGCAGGAGCAGCGGTGACTAGCGATTGATCAAAGCTGGTTGGGGATTGCAAGCTTCTCCATTATTGTGTTCAATTCTTCACAGTACACATCTGCAGTAATGCTCATCCCGTTTGGTAAGAAACTGTGATGAATCACACCGGCGCTAGACCATCAAACAGTAACCATCACTTTGCTAGGGGCAATTTTTCGTTTAGGGGATTGTTTAGGTGCTGAATCCGGATCCAACCAACGTGCTAAGCGCTTGCGATTGTCAAACAGAATCCATTCTTCGTCGCAGGTAACAATGCGGTTCAAATTCCTTCGTATGTTTGCCTGGTGAGCAGTGCAAGGCACATCTCGACGCGTACCTCGCGCTGGCGATCATTGAGTTCGTGGGGCACCCCTTTGTCAAGCTTTTTTACCTTGTCAATTTGACGCAAATGGACCAATATTGTTTTGATGCTAACGTTGAAAGCTGCTCCTAATTCAGCCGTAGATTGAGTAACATCAGCTTCCACAATCGCCTTTAATTCGTCATTGTCAACCAAAGTTTTTGGATGAGTACGGGGTTCATTTTCAGGTCAAAATTTCCAAAACGGAAGCTGGCAAACCAATAACAGGTGGTGCGTTCGTTTGTAGTGTTCGCTCCGTAAGCGTCATTGATGCTGCGTGCCACTTGTGTCGCGTTGCTGCCACGACGGTACTCATATTCCATAATTACTCGAATTTTTTACGTATCCATGATGACGAAAAAGATTCAAATGTGACGAAAACATAACGCTAATCAATAAACAAATGACTAATTTAGAAAAAAGAAACCCATGTTTTTAATATAAAATTAATTTGTAATTAAAATTCTTAGTCAAACCAAAAAATATTTTGATTTGAAATGACCAGTACTGAAGAACGGCAATTTCATAGGTAAAGACCTATTATGTATTTATATATCTTATTTATCTATAAACTTGAAGTTTATTTAATTACTTGACACTGGCTGAATGCACAACCGTGCGAAGCCAAAATAAAGAAAAAAAAAAATGCTGATTCAAGATAAGTAGGGGTCAGTGACTATAGTAGAGGCAAGTGTCCAGTGCGCTATAAATCAAGGCGACAAATCTAGGATCCTCGCCCCAGGAGTAAGCCGAAGGTGGCTAAACTGATTCCGTTGACTTATGGCCCCCGGCTGGAAACTAACCCAGAGTCGGGTACAACAGCTTACCAAGATACTACACTTTATTCATCCATAGTTCATACTAGTGTAGGTATTGTACTTTTGTTTTTAACTGACCGACTTCAAAAATTATTATCAAGTCGACACCTTATTTTGCTCTACTTACCTATTTACTTTAACCAAGTATTCAGTGTAGGTAAACATAAATAGCCTGACTTCCTGAAACTGTTGGTAGTAGTTCTGTGTTTTCTGAGTAAGAAATTTGATTTAAATTCTATCTATACCTACTATTAAACGAGTAATATTTTTATAAGTATTTGTTTGTTTGTGTTCACGTTCTCGAAAACGGCTCTAACAATTTAAATGAAAGCGGTCCGGAAGTTTACTTACAAAATCGATCTAGCTGGATCTCATATCTGGGAAAATTCGTTTTCTCTGCATTTTCACGCAAAAAGATTTACCAGTGCAATGTGGTTCGTAATTTCGCGAGAGCTGTTATTGTGGTCGGAGTGGCTAAGCGCTTAGACTCTAACCGGAGTATCAGCCTTCAAAGCCGAAGAACGTGTTCGAATCTTAGCCATTGATGGTTTTTTCTCTTTTTTTTTTCTATTTTTTTGCAGCAGAGCAGACTTCTCGGTAGCCCAGATATTTAAAGTATTATTCAAGGAAGAATTTTAAAACATCTGTAAGTACGTCTGGACAATTGAAACATCAAAACTCCATCGTGTAGAAGCACGTACTCGTATGTTATTCCGCTGAAAGGAATGCACCTGAATGCCTGCAAATAGGTCAGTGTCCGTCCACGCACGCCCGGCGGCGTTAGCATAGCGGACGGACGGGCCTCCATGTATCACTATACTATGCAATTCATATTATACTGCCGTCCGCTAGCTAAAGCGCTGTTAAGTGACATTTGGTCAAATTTCACTTTTAAATGCCATAATTATAAAGCTCAACATTCTCTATCGATCGGTCTTGGAACTGGGTTCCTATCGTTTATAGTTTTCGAATTAGAGATAGTAAGAAAGCGGCAAGCGCGAAGCAAGATAATAAACAAGCGACGTGTTTTTTAGCGATATCTCAAGTGACATTTAGTCAAATTTCACTTTTAAATGCCATAATTATAAAGCTCAACATTCTCTATCGATCGGTCTTTGAACTGGGTTCCTATCGTTTATAGTTTTCGAATTAGAGATAGGTACTAAGAAAGCGGCAAGCGCGAAGCAAGATAGTAAAGAAGTAGCGCGTTTTTTAGCGATATCTCAGAAAATGGTTTGTCACTTAACGGCGCTTTATGGTAAGCGTCCACAGGCCCGCATCGCACGCAGCGGACGGATCGCATCAAACGGATTATCTGTGAAATGCGATGCGTACGATGCGGACATGTGGACGCACTTATATGAGTTTCTATACAAATAATACTACGATCCGTTGCGTGCGATGCGTCCGAAGCGTACGATACCGACATGTGGACGCTTACCATTAGCTAGCGGACGGAAGTAAGTATATGAAAAGCTCGTGGCGTAGCTTTCTAGTCGCTCTCGACAGATCGTTGATGTTAGGCGATTTTTTGAACAGTCACAATTTGGATGGGTGACCATTAGTGACTTAATTAATACCAGAAATATTAGTTTTACATTTTAAGCTAATTAACTATAGCTTTCACTTCCCCCAATCCTTACAAAACATCGAAATTTCAGCTACGCTTGTCCCGCGCATCACATAATCACCTCTCGCACGCGATTGTAGACTTTATGTCAAAGAACGATGGCATGTTTTAGACAGCGTGTGCGATGTCTGGAATCTAAATGCTTAGTAGATCACAACATTGGGTATTGGAAACAAGAGCAACTTGAATTGTCATCAAACAAGGGAGAGCTAGTTGCGTAGATTGCTTAGATGTTCTTGATAGATTGTTGAAGTTATATGGACACGGGATTTTATCGCGTAATTTACCTGATTTATCCCAACGTTTCAGCTATGTTACAATAGCCATGGTCGCGGCCAAACTGGAGTAGGTATGTTTTCAAGGTCCATTGTGAAGCGGCGGTAGTATAGTATCCACAACTACCCTCACTGATATTCAGATTCCGCGACAATATAATTTTCCGTATGAGTAGTGATCGCGAAAGTTTAAAAAAGACTATTGTTGACGCAAAACATACAGAAGTGACGGGGCGCGGACGCAACGCTGTTCGCTGGCGCCCTGTCCGCGACGCGTCCTCGTCTTACGTCTCTTTTGTCTGGCCTGCGTCTTGAGTTCATGGTATGGCCCAGGGACGTATATAAGGGGGGGGTTTAGGGGGTCCGGACCCCCCCCTTAGCCCATTAAGTTCGGAGGAAACCTAGTCAATTTTTGTATTTTGGAACCCTTGGACCCCCCCCTTAACAAAGATCTTTGTATATTGGAACCTTTGGACCCCCCCCCCCCTTAACAAAGCTATATATACGCCCCTGGTATGGCCGACGAAGTTTACAGTTTTCAGCACAGCAGAGTTGGCCACAGTTGGCCACTAGTTCATACCAGGGGCGTATTTACCCTTAGGCCAAGAGGGCCATGGCCCGGGGCGGCAGGCTGAGAGGGGCGGCGCAAGCCGCCCACAATTTCTTCAGGCATATAAGGACAAAAGGAAAAGCCCAAGACATGAAGGTGAGAGCGAGAGGCGGCGCAAGCCGCCCCTCGTTTTCTTCGTTTTTTTTCTTTAAATGTCTAAATAAATTTAAAAAAGCCAACCTAATTAACAACTAAAACTCATTTAGTGGGCGGTGCAAGCCGCCCCTAGCTCTCAGCTTCGTACGCTTTTCTTTTTGTCCTGTGCCTGAAGAAATTAAAAAAGCCTATCTAATAAACTCATTTGGCTGAGAGCGAGGGGCGGCTTGCGCCGCTGTCCATATATGCCTGAAGAAATTTAAGAAAAGTCTAACTAATTAACAACAACTAAAACACATTTGGGTGAGAACGAGGGGCGGCTAGCTTCATGCGCCTCTCTTTTGGTCCTTGTATGCCTGAAGAAATTTAAGAAAAGCCTACCTAATTAACAACCACTAAAACGGGGGGCGGCTCGCGCCGCCCCTCGTTCTCAACTTCATGCGCTTCTCATTTTGTCCTTAAATGCCTGAAGAAATTTAAGAAAAGTCTACCTAATTAACTATTAACTAAAACACATTTGGGTGAGAGCGAGGGGCGGCTAGCTTCATGCGCCTTTCTTTTTGTCCTTGTATGCCTGAATAAATTTAAGAAAAGCTTACCTAATTAACAACAAATAAAATCACTATCGTATTACTGACCGGCCATTTTCAAAGACTGACCTTGCGATTTTTAACTTGACAGGAAACTGTAGGTAGGTAGGTATTCTTTTAAACTCGAAGGGATAAATTCATTACAATATAAATCCTCGAGGCGATTTTAGGCAAACATTTTCTTGAGTATCACATGTTGCATTGGTCTTAAAAAAAATCGGCTCGCTTCGCTAGCATATAAGCTTCATGACTTAAGTGTTTTGCAAGCAAAGTGAGTTGTGTCTGACCGCAGAATATTAACCGACAAAAAGCCATCCTATTCTTTGAGCACGTTAGTAAAATCAAGTGTCACATGTTGCATTTGTTTTGTTATAAAAAAATTAGGCTCGCTTCGCTCGCATATAGAATAGGAACTGATAGGCAGCCAGCCTTTTCTTTGATTACCATAAGAAAAATAAAATGTCAGTTGTTGCATTTGTCTTAAAAAAATTCGGCTCGCTTCGCTCGCATATAAGCTTCATGAGTATTTTGCTAGCAGAATGCAAACAAGTTTCAAGCCCGAGACAAATATTTGCAAATCATACAAAAATTTGTCCCGCGACGGGAATCGAAGTCGTTAAATGCGTTGCGCGTACGATAATCATAACGCTTACGAAGTCACGGTTACAGCTAGTAGGTATTGAACCTAACTATTGGCTTTTTTGTTTTTTCATTCACTAGTTAGGACAGAAAACTGTAGGTAGGTATTCTTTTAAACTCGAAGGGATAAATCCGTTACAATATAAATCCTCGAGGCGATTTTAGGCAAACATTTTATTGAGTACCTATCACATGTTGCATTTGTCTTAAAAAAAATCGGCTCGCTTCGCTCGCATATAAGCTTCATGTCATAAGTGTTTTGCAAGCAAAGTGAGTTGTATCTGACCGCAGAATATTAACCAACAAAAAGCCATCCTTTTCTTTGAGCACGTTAGTAAAATCAAGTAAGTATCACATGTTGCATTTGTTTTGTTATAAAAAATTTGGCCGCTTCGCTCGCATATTGAATAGGAACCGACATGCAGCCAGCCTTTTCTTTGATTACCATAAGAACAATAAAATGTCAGTTGTTGCATTTGTCTTAAAAAAATTCGGCTCGCTTCACTCGCATATAAGCTTCATGAGTATTTTGCTAGCAGAATGCAAAACAAGTTTCAAGCCCGAGACAAATATTTGCAAATCATACAAACATTTTTTCCGCAACGGGAATCGAAGTCGTTAAATGCGTTGCGCGTACGGTAATCATAACGCTTACGAAGTCGCGGTCACAGCTAGTACCTAGGTATTAAACCTATTGCCTTTTTTGTTTTTTCATTCACTAGGTAGGTATCTGATTTTGCATTTTCCGCTAATTTATGGGGCGGCAAACTTTATAGGCCCAGGGCGCCGAATTTTTAAATACGCCTCTGGTTCATACGAACTTACTTTACTATGCAATCGAAAACCGAGGCACTGTCCCACTCGTTTTACGCTGCTTTTCTTCTGAAGCGCTCGTGGCGTAGCTTGCTTAGACATTCTTGATTGATCGTTGAAGTTACGCAGCGTTGTGCGCGGTCACAATTTGGATGGGTGACCGCAAGTGCCATTTCGAACTGAGCGCTTCCTTGCTTCAGAGGGCACGTTAAGTTTAAGTCGTTAAACCATGACGGAGGCCTTTAGGCGGCCTAAAAACTTAGACCTAAAAATCACTTGCTCGTACGAACTTACTTTTTTTAACGCTGCTTTTTGACTGAACTGTGAGTAGGTACAACTATAGTAATTTACAATGCGGTGGTCGGTCGAATGCGTCGAATGCCGCTAATCGGACAATGCGGCTAATTTGGACATTACCGCGGTTCGCAGATAGCTTCATTGTGTTCCGCTTGCGGTCTGTTTGTGTAATTTAGCGTTTGGTTGAGGGCTACTGAAGTATCATGAACACAAAAACTTAAACAAATAAATAAACTTTTTACTATTTGACTTATGTAAGTATACCTACTTACCTAGATTAAAAAATATATTCCTAAATACAATCCGACTAGGAACACTTTTTGTAAATACATTAGATAATAAATTATAAGCTTAAAAATTATTTATTTTTCAAAAATGCAACAAACTACGACTAGTTAGGTACATTATGTCAAAAATAAGTTATAATATAGGTACTTACATCTAAAGTTAAGAATAGAGTTGTGTTGTGTGTGTCTGTTTTGTTCTCCAAATTGGGACACCTAAAACAAAAAAATAATTGTTCATTCAATGAGTTAGTGAGTGAACCATCGAATTGATCAATAGCGCACTGTAAGCCCTGTGCGCTGGTAAGCTACGCCACTGGCTACCGGCATATAATAAGCCACTGGCGTAGCTTACCTAAGCAAGGTAAAGAAACAGCATGTCAGTCAGCAAGATTTGAGTGAGTGAGTGAGTCAGTCAGTGAGTGAGCTTGTCTATGAACGTATGAGTCATTGTACGTGTTACTTTTATCTGTTAGTTAGTTTATCGTAAGTCTGAGGGATTCAATGGGTCAACCAGTGAGTCATTGTGTAAGTAAAGTGAAGTTAGTACTTGAGTGCGTCAGTTAGTGAGTCGTATGAGCAAGTGGCAAACTCTGATGACGGAGTTTTTGTTTTTTTGTATTTAGTGAGTGAGTGAGTGAGTATGTGAATATGGTAGTGAATCAGTGAGTGAGTGTGAGTGAAACAGTAAGAGAGTAAATGAGGCAGTGAGTGAGTCAATGAGCGAGTCATTTAATAACCACTCCTTCTTCTTCTAGTGCCTCTCCATTAGGTAGGTACTGAAGGTTAGCTGTCATCCTGCCAAATTTTTCTTTGTCTAGAGCTAGCCTAAACAGATTTTCCGCTATAAATAACCACTTACATTTGAATTATTTCACTAGTCTTTGGTCTTTTCATCCTTGATGTTGGTGACCTTAGGCGCGTCCGAGTTTAGTCTCCAAATGGAGAAAGAGAGGGCGCTGGCGTAGCACAGCCAGGCGAGGTAGGTTAGCTGGATGTAGCCAGCTGTAGGATTGATGTGGCCAAAAGAACGGGCGGTGGCCAACGTGACCCCTGATAGTAGTGAGATGTTGATAGACGCCTGTGGAGGAAAATCACTCATCTTCTAAATCTATCTTATTAATTAGGTATGATGACTGGTAACTACACTATTGAATTAGGACATAACCTGTAATAATAGTTGTAACGTTTAAATAAATAAATAAATAAATCTTTACTAATATAATAAAGCGGAAGAGTTTGTTTGTATGTTTATTTGAACGAGCTAATCTCAGGAACTACTAAAATACTTTTTGCGTATATAGCTAAACTCTTGAGGAAGGTTATAGGCAACTATTCATCGTTAATCATCGTCATCATATAGGTACCATCACTACGCGAGTAACGCCGCGAGGGCGCTGCTAGTAGGTAATCTGTACCGATATATAAAACGGAAGAGTTTGTTTGTTTGTTTGATTATTTGTTTATTTGTTTGTTTGAACGCGCTTATCTCTGCAACTGCCAGTCGGATTTGAAAAATTATTTCTGCAATAGATAGCTTAATTCTTGAGGAATGTATAGGCTACTTTTCATCATCATCACCACCATAAACTATCACTATGGGGGTAGCGCCGCGAGGGCGCAGCTAGTATTTTATATGCTAAAATGTATACTTACCACTTTGAAATTCTTAAGTCCGAATAAAAGAGGAGTCCATGCCCAGGTCAAAGCTAGTTGGGTTCCGTATAATGATAAGGGCACTACAGCGAACTCTGAAAAAAAATACTTAATTTAGATAAAACAATGACTGATTAAAACTGGTAGGTAGTTATGTTCCCGGTAGAGAGCCCTATCGCTCTATAATGTGCAAGCTGGCATTCTTTGCCCGGCCACCGGGAAGTTTATCTCCGCCGCCCACACAAGTTGTGTCGTCCGGCTCTAGCATTGTAAGATAATTTTAATTCATTCGTGATTTGAATAAACTTCTTCGAACACGTCTCAAATAATTAATTTGTTTAATTTCAAATTCAATTAAATAAATTTAATTTTTAAAAAGTTAAATTACGCTTCCACAAGCTTTACTGGCGCAGCCGGGGCGGATTTTTCCGAGTTTTCGTGGGATATATCACGAGTTTTCCTCGAGTTTCCGACGGATCGGAGTCCGCTCGAACCAAACAAAATTTGTAAAGTGTTGGCGATTTACTTCGAGCATGAAGGTGACTGGCTGGTGAGTGAAATTTTTGCCATCCTTTCTTACCTAGTGTTTTTCATTTAACTGTTTTGTTATAAAAAGAATCGAACCTTTTCTTTTATAACGTTTACTGGTTTCCAATACAGCTGTGTGTTAAGAATATAGTTATAGGTATATGTAGGTTATATAGGTGTGTATATATTTTTAATGTGATTATTTCTCGCATAAAAAAAAGACACCCGTAAATTAAATATAGTTATAGTATAGTGTTATATAGGTGTGTATACATTTTTAATGTGATTATTTCTCGTGTTAAAAATGACACCCGTAAATTTAATTCCTAAGGAAATATCATGCATACTCCCAACTTTTGGAGGTAACAAAAGACACTTAAACTTATTTTTAAGGAAATGTGATTATGTCATAAACAAATATAGGGGAAACGCGGAGCAGGATTTATATGTATTACATATAATCACAAGTAAATTGATTGACGACGCCGCCGCACTAGTTAGCGAGCGAATTGATATATCATCATGGGAGCAACTCAAATCCTTACTGAATCAACATTTTGGTGATCCTAGGAGTGAGGAATGTATAGCCATCGAACTTGAAACATTAAAAATGAAACAAGGCGAGAGCTACTTAGAGTTCTGCAATCGGGTTCAATCAGTGAGATCAGTATTGATTTCTAAAGTGAATCAACTTTTGGACGCGAGCACAAAAATGAGCAAAACGAGCATTTACAACAACTTAGCGCTTAATGTATTTTTGTACAATTTGCCCGAAAATCTGTTAAGAGCAGTTCGAATGAAAATGCCACAAACTTTGGAAAAAGCTTTAGAGTATGTATTGGAGGATGTTAATTTCTATGAACAGTACAACATCCGTTCTAAAATGTTAAGGTCTCAGCCTTCAGCGATCACATCAACACAAACATCTGCAAAATTTGGCACCAACCCTTCACATCAAAATGTGCCCCATATGCCTAGTGGTTTTAGGCAAAACTTTTATACACCCCCTCAATTCAAATTCGGTATTCCAGGCAACAGTCAATACAGGCAACCGTTCATGAATAGGGTTACCCCTCCAAACGTACCGACTGGCTATAGGCCAAATCTACCAACCGGATATAGGCCAAATCTACCAACCGGATATAGGCCAAATCTACCAACCGGTTATAGGCCAAATTTACCGACTGGTTTTAGACCACAGTACATGCAACCTCAAGGTTTCAACACAAAGCCACAACAGTTTGGCTATCGCCCCCAAAATCAATTCGGGTATAAGCCCCCACAGCAACTCATACCTAGCTCTGATATTACTATGAGGACTTTACCCCACAAACAACAAGCGCAGGCTTCATATCAGCCTCAAGGCTTCCGTTTGAACGAATTGGATTTAGGCGAAACATACGGATATGACATTTACGAAAATCAGGAAGGTTATGAAGGTTATGACTATGATGATAGTTACTATGCAGAGTACTACGATTCCCCGATGGAATCAGCTGTTGAAAACGGACAGGAAAATGTCGTGACTGAGGAAACTGCGAACGAAACTGAAATCAAAAATTTTCACGTATTAGCCTCAATAAACCACCCGAAGTGATAAATTTAAATTGCAACATCAAATTAAAATTACCGTATATATATCTTCCTGAGATTGACGGTAAATTCATGATTGACACAGGAAGCACACGATCTTTTATCAGTCCACAAAAGGCTCATAGATTTTTCTCGGAATTTACTTTGTGTGAACCATTCACAGTCATAAGTACGCATGCCTCAAGTAGTCATAATGAGGTTATTGAAATTCCTCTAATGCCAACTTTTCGATGCGCAGAAGTTCATAAATTCTACGTATACGATGTAGACACTCAATACGACGGACTTATAGGTAACGACCTACTAATACAGCTAGAAGCTGTTATCGACTTAAAACATAATAAGCTCAGGACTAAGACAGGTATTATACCAATAGTACAACGTATAGCAAACCACGTTATAGAGTTAGCCCCACGATCTGAACAACGAGTACAACTACCCGTAAACTTGTACTCTGGTGAAGCTATATTGATGTACACACAATTACATGACGGCATCAGAATGCCTACTGCTTTAGTTAAATGTGAAAAAGGATATGCTACTACCATTATCCAGAACACTCTAGAGACACAAATGACTTTGACTGTTACATCTCCGTTTAAAGTAGAAACTTTTAACGCAGACAATGTAGTAAACGTAAACTGTTATAACGACGTAGAAATGAAAGACATAGAAGTGGACAACATTTTAGAAGAAAACTTGACTAGACTAAGACTAGAACACATGAATGACGAAGAACGTAAATGCATATTTGAATTATGTAGAGAATACAAAGATATATTCTACAGCGACAAACTTCCTTTAAGTTTTACTAATAAAGTAAAACATTTTATTAGAACGAAAAATAAAGATCCTATTTATGTAAAACCATACAGACAACCTCCCGTTCAGACTAAAGAAATAAAAGAACAAGTAGAGAAATTATTAAAAAATAATGTAATTCAGGAATCCCATTCACCATGGAACGCACCTGTTCATCTAGTTCCAAAAAAGATGGACGCTTCAGGTGAAATAAAATACCGCATGGTTATAGACTACAGACGACTTAATGACATCACAGTAGACGACAAATACCCTTTGCCAAACATCACTGACTTATTTGACAAACTAGGCAAGAGTAAATACTTTACTACTTTAGACTTAGCCAATGGCTACCATCAAATCGAAATTAATGAGACTGACAGACAGAAAACAGCATTTAGCACTGAAGCAGGGCATTACGAATTCTTACGTATGCCATTTGGGCTCAAAACGGCTCCTGCCACTTTCCAACGAGCCATGGACAATATCCTTAGAGGACTCCAAGGATTACATTGTCTTGTATATATGGATGATATTATCATCTACAGCACTAGCTTGCAAGAGCATGTTAAAGATTTAAGATCTATCTTTAATAGACTGAGAGAAGCTAATCTCAAGGTACAACTCGATAAATCTGAGTTTTTACGAAAGGAAGTATTGTACTTAGGTCATACCATCACTGACGAAGGCCTTAAGCCAAACGACGATAAAATAAGGGCAGTTTTAAATTATCCCATTCCCAAAACAGTGACAGAGATCAAAAGTTTTCTTGGTCTTGTAGGCTACTACAGACGTTTTATCAAAGATTTTGCGAAAATCACAAAACCCTTGACAAAATGCCTTAAAAAGGGAACTAAGATTGTAATAGACCAAAAGTATACGGATGCAGTTAATCAGTGTAAAGAACTTCTGACACATGCACCCATACTACAATACCCTGATCCATCAAAGCCCTATATACTAACAACCGATGCATCAGCCGTCGCAATCGGCGCTGTGTTATCACAGGGAACTGTAGGATCTGACAAACCTATAGCATATGCAAGTAGGACGCTCAGTGAAACTGAAATGAGGTACAGCACAATTGAACGAGAGCTTTTAGCCGTCATCTGGGCTGTAAAACATTTCAGACCCTATCTTTACGGTAATAAATTCACAATTTATACCGATCATCGCCCTCTTGCTTGGCTTGATTCCCTTAAGGAACCTAACAGTAAATTGACGCGTTGGAGACTCCGTCTTCAAGAATACGATTTTGAGACTAAATACAAGGTAGGTAAGCAAAATACGAACGCCGACGCCTTATCACGCATTAAGGTTAATGCTATCGACAATGACTCATCTGACGGATCAATGGATGTCAATGTAGACGAGACAGAATTGAGACTTCAAAAACACATTCAAGACTTGACTGACAAAATTAGCTACTTGTCTAAAAACAAACAGACGAATAGCGATGACGAACCACCCATAGAGACGATTGTATTATCTGATACTTCAGATACTGAGACAGTACGTATACCATCCGAAACAAAACAATCGTATCCGTTGCCACCACTATCCAGTAGCACGGAAGACACTATTCCTTTAGAGCAAGATAGAGAATTCACAGGTATTCCTATTTTAAATGAAGCGATTGATACAAAACCAAATCAAATTCTAATTTTTACATGGTTTAGGAAAGAAATACAGGTTAAGAAAATTGATAGGGAAAAACAGAAAATTCTTGAAGTATTTTTGCCATTAGATGACGACGAATTAGTCAAACAGTTTTTAAAGGAATATGTCAAACCTAATACGAAATATTTCATCTATTTTGATGACGAAAAACACCGAAAAACCTTTAAAAGTGTTTTCATAAAATTATTCAAGGAAGGTACGGTTGAGTTTTATGAATGCACTGAGAGAGTTATATTTGTAGAGGATGAAAATGAACAAAAGGCAATTGTGTTGCAACATCATGAAGGAAAAACTTGTCATAGAGGTATTAGAGAAACATTGGTTAGGATAAAAAGAAATTACTATGGGCATAACATGCAAGACTTAACATCAGCTGTGATAAACGCGTGTGAGGCTTGTCAAAAGATGAAGTATGACCGAAAACCGATAAAACCGAAAATAGAATTAACTCAAACTCAATCAGCACCGTTTCAAGAAATATTCATTGATATCTTTTCAATAGAAAATCAAAGTTATTTGACCATTGTAGACGCATTCAGTAAGTTAGGGCAAGCGTTAGAAATTGAAAACAAATCAACACCAGAGGTAGTTCGTGCATTGATTAAATATTTTTCAATGTACGGCATTCCTAACAAAATTAGCAGTGACCCTGGATCAGAATTTAATAATGAGTTAATGAAGGAGTTTGCTAGTATGTACAAAATTCAATTACACATCTGTACACCACATAACCCAAATTCAACAGGCATTGTTGAACGTTTCCATTCAACATTGATAGAAAGGACATGGCCGATTCCTAGAACAATTTTGCCCCACAGATGCCCACAGGAAAGAATGCTTGCGTCATGACCAAATTGGGATTTTTGGGTTTGTTTTTTTATTTTATAGTGAGACTCCATTCATCTTCTTCCTTTTTAAAGTGGGATTTAAAAGATAATCTAATTTAAAGCAGCAGGCTGTGACGCCCAACATGAACGGATGAACCTAGGAAACTATATTTTTTAGGTTCGTATAGTAAAAGCTTTGCTTACTTTGGGGATAGATGGCGCTGTGTGTAATGTCCAACAATAATTATTTAGTAAGTATTATTATGGACTGGCAGAATTTTGAGTGAACTAGGGTATGGAAAATAAATAAAATAATAAATTAAAATAAAAATTCTTTATTTCAGACTTTCATCCATATATACACACGGGAATTTTCACGTGAAAATATTATCATTCATTTATATTATGTTAGTATTAGTAGGTAGGCAAAAATCGGTGGCACATTTGAGTGGTAAGTAGGTACAACCGGACAGTCAATGGCAAGTATAGGTTGCCAAGATGGCATGCCTTGACTCCCAAGACTGAATAAGATGAAAGTCAGGCCTGTCGGCTATCGCCTGAAGGAGGCTGTTGCAGCTTGACGCACACAGCTGCTCCCAGTACCTACAATTTAAAGTAAAAAAGAAAAGTACTTAGGAAAAATTGGGAATTTCATCAATAAAATTATCTACACTCATGTGCAGTGATTCTGTACTTACCACCTAAAATAAAATATGATATAAATAAATAAAATAAAAAGCCTTTTATTTCTCTATAATTAACATTTTTTTCTTATCACTAATGCTTATAATCTAAGTAGGTACTAGAGAACCCCTAAGGTGAAGGCCTCCTCCAAAGCCAGCCATCTGTCCCTGTCTTGTGCTACTTGGAGCCAGTTTGGTCCAGCAGTTTTCTTGATGTCTTCGTCCCAGCGAGCGTATGGTCTTCCTATGCAGCGTCGACCTCTTGAACCCTCCCAATTTGTCACTCTCCTAGTCCATCTTCCATCTTGTAGACGTCCAGCCATGTCCAGCCCACTTCCATTTTAGTCTGTATGCATATCCCAAGGCGTCAGTTTTTGTAATTTTAAATAAAATATGATAAATCCTCATAAATCACATCACAACACAACCACACAACTGAAACTCAACGAAATTCCTTTTACATCTGTCAAATTCTTGTCCGTCTGTTTTGTTTACTATTTGAGTGTCATGTCAACCGCGAAAAAGAAGGTAGGTCTATCTGATAAAAATATTCTCTGTGATACCTCCAGACTCTCGGCAAGAAACCCCGACAACACCCGAGAAGCGTGAATGTGAGGAGTTTCTCGCCTTCTTGTTCTCGCGCTTCGGTGTCGGTACCTATTTTTGGCCGAGACAAAGGATTTCAAACAGATCACGAGTGAGAAAATTGAGAGTGTTGATAATTTGTTTGTTCTTCGAGAAGTCTCGGTGAAACTTCTCGCCGTGAGTCTGGAGAGGCATTACGGACTGTAGTACCGGAAGTGACTAAAGTTACTAATAAAATAACATAATTATATTCCCACACGGCACGAGATATCTAAGTATTCTGTATGTACCAGTTAATTTTGTGATATTTTATTTAAATAATATTATTCTGACGCATAGTCTAATTCGATATTCGGCTCTTCTGGGGCAGGATCCGGCCAGATTCTTTATCGTTTGGCAAAGTATGAACAAAAATGTACAGACGCTGCTTCAATTATGACGTACTCTATAATGGCTTATAATAACACAATTCATTCCACTACGGAATTGACTCCATTCGAAATAGTTTTTGGTCACACTGACTCTAGTAAATTGTTTGATGGAAATTTTGAAAAAACATACATGCAACAATTGCTGAAAGATCATGCGAAACGAACAAAACATTTATATAAATATCTTTCGGATAAAATGGTAGAGAAAAAGGAACGCGTTAGAGAAAAGAGAGTAGGAGAGCATGTAGAGTTAGAACCAGGAGATATAGTTTACACGAAAGATATTAATACCCGAAAGAGCAAAGACAAACCAAGGTATAAAAAGGCTAAGGTTAAAGGAAGGATAGAAAGAAACATAGCTTCAATGCAAGTAGGAAAGAGAGACACGAAGGTAGCGATTAAAAATGTTAAACGCCCTCCACAGGTGGTGTTTGGTCGTAGCGACACTACTTCCCCTGTACCAGGCCCTTCAACTTCTAAGGATTCAAAATAATCCTGGAATTTTACCCGTTAAGGAAGGAAAAGCATTTAAAGAGGAAGATAAGTGGTTAATTGTTAAGATATTAGACTTAAGTGGTATTAGTAGAGACTTAGAATTTCATAGGTTAAAGTATAATGAGTTTGTTAGGTTAGTTGATTCGCATGAATCCTTTGTCAATGAATTTCTTGGCATAAGGACTCAAACAGAATACATACGTAACATAACTGTAGTGAAATTCCATCAGTTAGTTCCATTACGTACTAGATTTAGAAGAGGCTTGATAAATCCTCTTGGCTCATTGCTTAAAGCAGTTTCAGGAAATTTAGATTATGAGGACGCTCTAAAATATGATTCACTTATTTCACAAATTAATTCCAAAGAAAAGGCTCTTAGTAAAAAGGTAACTCTGATCACCAGGATGTTAGATAACTTTGTGAATAGTACAGAAACTTTACATGAAAATACAGTAATATTAGATAAACGATTGAAAGTTATTGAAGAATTAATTAAATATAAAGCATTCAAGGAAAACACCTGCCTCTATCTCACTTACGCATCAAATATGTTTGACACGTTTTTAAGTACATTCCGAACTATCTATGTAACGCTAAATGAAATAGAGACAGCTTTAGCATTTAGTAGAGTATCTGTACTACATCAGTCTATTATAAATTCGACAGAATTATTAAATTTACTTAAATCTATAGAGCAAGTAAATGGATTAGTTTATAAAGTAGAAGAAAGTAATTTGTTAAAATTAGAAAGGCTTATTACGGTTAAAGCTTATGTAAAGGAAAACCAGATAACGTTCATATTAGAAGTTCCACTCACAGATAAAAATGTATACTATTACTACAAAATTTACTCACTACCTATTTACAAAGATTCCATTAACAAAACAGTTGTAATTTTCCCCGAATTCCCTTACCTTTTGGCAAAAGATTCAAAGTACCTGCCGATCACTAAGCCATGCGAGAAGATTGCTGAGGATAACACTTTCTTTTGCAATGATGACAACGTGGCTCAGTTCGCACCGCAAACCTGTGCAGAGCAGCTTTTGGAATTCAAGGAAAATACTACCTCATGTGTACCATACGCTGTAGAGATTGAAAACACCAAGGTGCAGAGAATAAGCTTGGATAGCTGGATCGTCTTTACACAAAAACCAACTGTTTTAGTAGAGAAATGCAGCCATGATAACGTTAAGAAACTACTGCATGGTACTTATATAATAGAAACAACTGAAGGTTGTGAGGTTCATTTGGATAACAATAAATTAAGCTATCGCAGAACAATTGCAGGGAAATTCCATTTCAAGATTACTCCAATCGTAACTCTACCAGAGTGGAAATCTATGAATTCTACATCATTGGCTACTGTCAACGTCAAAAACATCGACCTGGATGAAATTAAACAGTTTTCCCGAATTCTGAAACTAAGTGACAATGCGTTCAGTGAAAGTGAAAATGAGTTCAGTGGCGTAACCGTAAAAAGTGTTAGTTTAGGCACCCTCCTATTGTACTTAATTTTAATCATTGTTTTTATTAGTTTATTTGTGTATCGCTATGTGTATTGGCGAAATAATCGGACCACACCATCCGTGAGACCCGATAATTTCGCGCTTGAGGAGGGAGGAGTTATGTTCCCGGTAGAGAGCCCTATCGCTCTATAATGTGCAAGCTGGCATTCTTTGCCCGGCCACCGGGAAGTTTATCTCCGCCGCCCACACAAGTTGTGTCGTCCGGCTCTAGCATTGTAAGATAATTTTAATTCATTCGTGATTTGAATAAACTTCTTCGAACACGTCTCAAATAATTAATTTGTTTAATTTCAAATTCAATTAAATAAATTTAATTTTTAAAAAGTTAAATTACGCTTCCACAAGCTTTACTAGGTACCTACTTAATAAACTGTATAATGTAGCATAGATAAAGAATCGTCGTCGTTCCTCCTGTACCTCCTTTTTCTTAGTAATGTAGGTATTCATAGCATAGGCCATTGTTTTAGGAGTGCCTCTGCTAGGTAGGCCTTCCTTTGTTTTAGCAACTCTGCGGTTACAGTAGGGTCGTAGCAAGCGGGGCGGCGTGCAAGATCAGTAGGCGCATTCTGTAAACTCACTTCGAACGTCGAAGAGCTGAATCCGCTGTGAGATTTCAAATTTCGTATTCGAAATTTGAATCTTACTGCAAACACTTACAATACATTCTTGCGTATTTAGTAAGCTCGGTCGCTTGAGTGAATTCGAAGTGAGTCTAGTACAGAATGCCTCTGCTGAACGTGCGTCGAAGTCACTGAACGATATCTAGGATAAGATAGTCTTGGAGTTATTTGCATATCTTACCAGTGAATCCACCACAGTCCTCCCAGACCAAGTAGGAGGCATACCCGATGCTGGTGTACATGATGGTCCAGGCCGGACCGAACACCCACTTGGGAGCGCACCATCTCGGACTGTTGATCTGATCGGCCCATGCAAGCTGGAAGACACAATACGATCTAACACTCTGAATAATATTCAGAATCATCATTCTGTTAGCTGCAGCTAAATTACAGTAGGGCCAACGGATCTAGGCATTCGTGAAGTTAGGCTTTTTGCTGCGCAGTAGAAAATTTTGTATGAAAAAGTTGCACTGCGCATCGAAACGGCCAACTTCACGAATGCCGAGATCCGTTGGCCCAAGTGTACTTACGATCCGGGCTAATTTTTTTTTTAAGTACCTACCTATATAATTTTGGACATTTCACACAGCATCATGTAGCCCCAAGCCACAGATTACTAAAGCTAAGCAGAGCTTGTGGTATGGGAACCACATGACTGATATACTTACTACTTAGATACTTATATACCTACTTACTTTTTTTTTGTAAATACATAGGTACCTACTTACATTATTATTACATACAAAACACCTAAACCCGAGACAAATATTAGCAGAACATACAAACATTTGTCCCGCGGCGGGGATCGAACCCGCAACCTCCTGCGTCACAGGTGGGCCTTCATCCACTGCGCCACAAAGGTCGTCAAAATTAACATGACACCTGGCTCAAATGATGTTAATTATTATTCGTTATTTTTATTTGGTAGGTACTAATAAGAAAGCGGCAAAGACACAATGCAAGTTTAAGTTTAACCTGTCCGTTCTTTCCTCGGATCTGCCCGGCAAACAAAACCCCGTTAGCCATGTTGCCGATGTTGGGCAGGATCACGGACCCGATTGCCGACCAGTTCACCATCATGAAGTTTCTAGAAGCAACGAGAAGGTAGGTAAATATTAATAACTTTCAAAACTTTCGCGAGTGTTGATACCGGCGATAAATAATGAGCTTCGGCACTTTCGGCTTCGTAGAGCATCGTCTCTGTCGCATGTACTGAGTGACAGAGACAACGCTCTACAAAGCCAAAAGTGTCGCATGTACTGAGTGACAGACGACGCTCTACAAAGCCAAAAGTGTCGCATGTACTGAGCAGGGGCGGCTCTAGCATATGTAGCGCCCGGGTGCAATCTTTCCCCTGGCGCCTTCTTGTATCAAAATGCGCGGTCAAAATGGAATAGGTAGGTAGGTAGGGGTCGAGGCGTAGATACAGCTAGCCAGTTATAGCTAGTTATAGCTTTTTTATGCCCCCCCCCCCCCCCATAAAAAAGTCCAAGTCCAAGGGTTCCAAAATGTAAGGACTCCAAAATGTACAAAGATTTATTCATGATCTGCAAATATTTGTCTCGGGCTTGAAACTTGGTTAGTGTGGTGGCAAAATATTAATGAAGCTTTCATACGAGCGAAGCGAGCTGAATTTTTTAAGACAAATGCAACAAGGGACACTTGATTTTGCTTACGTGCTTAAATACAAGGCTGACTATTTGTCGGTTCCTATTCTGCAGTGAGATATAACTCACGTTGCTCGCATTGCTCGCAAAACCCTTATGCGAGCGAAGCGAGCCGAGTTTTTTACAACAAATGCAACATTTATGACGGTTGATTTTTTTTAAGGTGCTCATGAAAAGGCTGGCTGCTTGGCGGTACCTATTCTTTAGGCGAGCGAAGCGAGCCGAATTTTTTTTATCAAATGCAATGATTTTGCTTACGTGCTCAAAGAAAAGGCTGGCTATTTGCAGGTCCCTATTCGTTATGCGAGTGAAGCGAGCCAAATTGTTTTTAAACGAATGCAATAAGTGACACTTGATTTTGCTTACGTGCTCAAAAAAAGGCTGGCTATTTGTCGGTTCCTATTTTGAAATCAGATAGGTATAACTCACGTTGCTCACAAAACCCATTAGCGTGCGAAGCTTTACAAGAAAAACTCCTGAAAAAGACCTCCCAATTTTTGGAGAAGAACCTGGGAGCTCATGAACCACCTGCATGGATACCCCATGTAGGATACAAATTGTAAATACCTATTCCGTGGATCTTTTTTTTTTCTCTTGCTAAGGGGGGGTCCGGACAACCGTAAAACAGTTTTCATAGAACTCCGCTACGTACCCCCTCCGTTTTTCCACTCGCCGAGTGCGCTGCGCCAGCGCCCCGCGCCGGCCGCCGCCGAGCGCCCGCTCCGTGCGGAGCGCTACAGCGGAGGCTTTATATGTCGCGAGCGGCTCTAGGCGCCCCCTTACACCCGGCGCCCGGGTGCACTGCACCCCCTGCACTATAGGTTAAGCCGCCCCTGGTACTGAGTGACAGACGACGCTCTACAAAGCCGAAAGTGTCGCATGTACTGAGTGACAGACGACGCTCTACAAAGCCGAAAGTGTCGCATGTAGGTACTGAGTGACAGACGACGCTCTACAAAGCCGAATGTGTCGCATGTTGACAGAGAAGACGCTCTACAAAGCCGAAAGTGTCGCATGTTGACAGAGAAGACGCTCTACAAAGCCGAAAATGTCGCAAAATATCGTCACTTTTGATACCTTTTACTGTAATTTCCGAGTATTGACTCTGTCTATGAATCTACGGCTTTTTTTTGGTCAGTTTCAACGCTGCCTCATACTTACATAAGTAATCATAATCTACAGTAACCTAACCTGACCCAGAACCGATATCTGTATTGAATAGGTAGGTACTAAATAAAGAATGTTAATTAACAGATAACCGATATCTGGTAGTCTGTAGGTAGGTCCTAAATATAGAATGTTAATTTCGTACGTTTGTTCATTGTGGAGGCACTATTAAATGACTTTTGGTGCGGGGTGTGTCCTGTTTAAAAAAATATTTGCAGATTAGAAGCACAGAATACTAGTACTACGGTAGAAGTAGAGTTTATAACATACATACATAAACTCACGCCTGTATCCCATCATAGGGGTAGGCAGAGACCACAGATCGCCACTTGCTACGATCCTGACACACTTCTGTCGCTTCATTCACTCTCATCACATTCTCCTCCTTTTTTTTGTCAACTGAGTTAGGGAATACGACAGCAGAGAGCATTTTTATGAAATGGAGCATCTAGGTATATAGAAATGGATAGTTACCGTATCGAAAAATAAGCGGTCAAAGCATATCACACTACTAATCACTACTGCCTAATATTATTTTGTAGCGAAACGCGGGTATTTAAGCCATTAATATACAATTGTCATCATGACTGGCAGAGGTCTGGCCTATCATGATGATCATTAAAATTGATAATTAGCAAGTCACTGAACCGAGTGGGTTAGATCGACTTTCAATTTGAAGGTCGTTCAAATCTATTGCATCAATGAATTTGTCGTTACGGAAAATTTACATAAGTAGGTACTTACATTTTATACTTAATTTTATATTTTAATAGTGTTAAACCATACTTAGGTTTTATTTCATTGAAGACTTACCAAAATTTTCAATTCCGACGGGATTCGAACCCGCAATGATACAAGCGGTGGCCGGAGTGCCTTTACCAACTCGCCGTGATTTTCGGTTCTTTGCGAAATCCCTACAACTTATATACTACTAGCTGCTGCCCGCGGCTTCGCTCGCGAGGTACCCGGATAAAAAGTAGCCTATGTTACTCTCCAGCCCTCCAACTATCTCCACACAAAAAATCACGTCAATCCATCGCTGTGTTTTGACGTGAAAACAGGACAAATAAACAAACAAATAAACACACTTTCACGTTTATAATATGGGTACGGATGTAGGTACAGAGAAGAGTGTTAAAAAAACAAATTTTCTTTGATTTAAATTTTATTCATACAAAGCAACGTGTCATAATAAAACATTCAAAAAAATCACTAGAATAGTCTAAGAAACAATTCCCAGAACTAAAAGAATACTTTTTGTAAATGCATTAGGAATGAAATTATAAGTAACTTGGGCCAACGGATCTCGGCATTCGTGAAGTTGGCCGTTTCGATGCGCAGTGCAACTTTTTCATACAAAATTTTCTACTGCGCAGCGAAAAGCCTAACTTCACGAATGGCTAGAAACCTTGGCCCTACTGTAACTGCATTGCGAGTCTTAAACTGTGCTTCCTTAAAATAAGTAGGTTTAGCTCCAAAATAACCTTATTAACGTCCTAAGATAGTATTATTCTATCGAGATAGACGTACCTAGGTCAAGCTTATACACCAAACTTATAATTAAGGTTCGTAAGGCCAAAGATTAAGTATTACTTAGCTTAAGTTATTAAATACCTACGTCTATACTAAGTTAATATGCGATTTAATTATTGCACTTTAAGATAATAGTCCAAGAGATCACATTTATTTCAACTTATTTGAAGTTGAGGTTCCAAAAATAGATTGTTTTAAAAATTGATTATGAAGATGTGAGAAAAATGTGACAATCTCTCGGACTAGCAAGAAGTTTGAATATGCGTCTAAAATTAATAACTTTGATGTTTTGTTCATTTTGCATGATTATTAATTAAGAAACTGGTCGGGATCGTTGGTTCTGGAACAAAAATATTAAATGTTAATTTTTGTATTGCGTTTCAGTTACTGGCTAACTATGGTGAATCTCTCATTATGGCTTAAGGTTGCGGTACGTGGAGCTCGGAACTTCTCTTCCAACGTATCTATCTAAATTGTTCGTCCTTGTCACGCAAAAAACTCTATGTAGTATAGTATAGGTGTACTACTCAGTCTACTATGAGCAATCACAGCCCCGATTGGCAGTATTACCTCTACCTAATCTGTGATTGGCAGATATGAGTCTGACATGAGGCCCGCCCTTTTTTGCGCGATTCAGGACGCATTACGCGCAGCTACTGTTCAATAATTTCAAATACAAATGCATCAGGACGTTTGGCTTAGTGGTTGTGAGCTCCGCTTGCAGCGCGGTAAGTACTTGCGGAATGGAGATCAATTCCTGTTGATATTGAGTTTTTGCATCTTTGGAGAGGCCAAAAATGTTATATTGTCAGTCACTAATGAATAATGTTCATTTTATTTCATGGAATCGTTAGATAAATGTATGGTAAAAATGCTTTTTTTGGAAATTTATCTACAATATCTAGGTAATTACCTACCCATCTTACTCTCAAGATTTTTAGGGAGGGATGAGATCGATATTATGACGCTAGACAGAATATGTGGGTTGTTACCTATATAAGTCGGTACACAATTACCTAAATTTTCAAAGGGAAGTAGGTACCTAAGTAGGTACTTACCTATGTTTTTTTCTGTCCAATGTCTATAGGTAAGTAGGTACTTACCTAACCTACCTAACTACTGAAGTCACAACGGATGTTTGTCCCTCTGAAATTAGGGGGCGTCCATTAATTAAAATTAAAGAATAAAAATTAAAGGTGATTTTTGCGATTTTTCAACCCCCGCACCCCCTCCCCCCTTGGTGAGATGTCCTGAGATTTGGCTCGATCCCCTCCCCCACCCCCTAATCTCACGTGAGAATAAAAAAAATAATCTTAAACAGGTACCTACCTAGATTTGCCGAGACCTCCCTTTCATTTTTAATCCCACATGGGATTAGGTGCGATTTGGCTCAACCCCCTCCCGCCCCCTAAAAGCCTGACGTAATTAATGGATGCCCCCATAAGTGCAACAAAGGATAACGCATATTTAGGTACTTATGACGTGGCGAATCAATTGGTGGTACCAATAGGCTGAGAAGGCTGGAGCCTAGGGCGGCAGATTTTAGGGGCGGCAAATAGGGAACAATTTTTTTTGTGTTACAGAAAAATAATATTTACCTATATTTATTGATAATGCTATGTTATTATGTACACACAAACAATTCAACATGTAAGTAATGTTTTAAAAATTGTTAGAGTGAGAGCTTTTCTTGCTTAAAACTTTTTTCCATAATTGGATTTGAAACGAGCGATAAAGGCGGTGCGTTTAGATGGGCCCGCGAATTACAGTAGTATCCCGAAAATTTCCAACAGTTTACCTGTTGATCATGTTTGTTTCTGTAGCTGTAATCAGCACGTGTAAGGTCGTCATGTACGAAAAATCCCTATGTGTACCGAAGAATTTTTATTTTCATTAATCATTAAATTTCACATAATCAATCATCAACCAATCAAACATCAATAGGTATCCGTACCCCTATTATAAATGTGAAAGTGTGTTTGTTTGTTTGTTTATTTGTAGTTGAATCACGTCAAAACGGAGCGACGGATTGACGTGATTTTTTGTGTGGAGATAGTTGGAGGGCTGGAGAGTAACATAGGCTACTTTTTATCCGGGTACAACTCGAGCGAAGCCGCGGGCAGCAGCTAGTTTATAATAAAACTGTAACAGGTCAAATTCTGTACATTGAAGATATTTTGAAATTTTTTTTGGAGGGCTCTCTATTGTCGATACTGAAGCCAAAACTGTAATTTTTTTCATTCATGTCTGTCTGTCCGTATCATGGCCGCGCATTACGTCGAAACTACTGGTTGGATTTAAATGAAACCTGGTATTATTTGAGTGCATACTACGAGGTCTAATATAAAATACTTTTAATCCTGAAATTCAGCACGGTTCCCTAGGGAGAGGGGATGAAAGTCAAAATAAGTATCTGGTTGTAATTCATGAGCGCGTAGTCCGATTTCATTGATTCTTTTTAGGGTTCCGTACCTTAAAAGGTAAAAAAAGGAACCCTTATAAGGTCACTTTCTTGTCCGTCTGTCTGTCTGTCTGTCACCATCGATTATCTCAGGAACGGGTGGAGCTAGCAAGTTGAAATTCATACCATATACTGAGGTCTATAGTCCCTATTGTGAGTATAAAAATCAAGGTCCTGAGTCAACACTATAAAAAGATATAGGCAAATTTAGGTTTTCGTGAAAACTTGTAAGTACCAAAACTTACCTTAATTATCAACTTTTTTTATTTTTCGGAATTTTTCCTTTACTTGTGCTGTAAGGCCTTGCTTGTAACCAAAATTGACAATTCTAGGTCAACCGGAAGTACCCTAGAGGTTTTGGGTCGAAAACCTAAATGGTAGTTCCCGTTGACCTAGAATCACGAAATTTGGCAAAAAGCAAGGCCTTATAGCAGAAATAAAGGAAAAATTCCAAAAAATTAAAAAAGTTGAAAGTTAAAGGGTGTTCCCATACATACATACATACATACATACATACATACATAGTTGACGCCAATTAAGATTGTCTTCTGAGTTGTATGAGCGCTCATACAATTAAGCGAACTAGCTTAATTGGCACCATCCTCAAATAAGGTAAATAAATAAAATTGTGCTATTGTGTGAAAGTAAATAAAAGAAAATATTTATTGCAATATTATGCTCGTGTGCGCAGAACATTTGCGGCGCTGCTATCGCAGAACTAGGATATGTACAAAAAAATTACTAATTGTTCAATAACTTAATGGGTATAATGGGTAGGTACGGAACCCTCGGTGTACGAGTTCGACTCGCACTTGACCGGTTTTTACTTTGTTTGAAAGTAAGTACTTTATATATTGTTCCGTAAAAATTTCAAGGTCATCGGTTTTGTAGTTCCGAAATTACAAACAGCCGGAATCCTTGACACCCGGAATGCACAGGAACCGTTGAATGTACGGCTCATCTTAAACTGGTGTGCAAACAACTCCAAACGAGTTGTCGGTGCTGGTTGTTGTTGTTGGTGCTGGTTGTTGTTGTTGGTGCTGAGGTAATTGTCTGGGGGTCTAAAGTGGCCACTTTTGATGAAAAATCAGATGTTTCATAGATGCTTCATCTATGAAACATCTGATGAAACATCAAATGCTTCATAAATGCTTCATATATTATGCTTCTTAAATGAAGCATCGATGCTTCATCAATGCTTCATCGATGCTTTATAGATGCTTCATATATGAAGCATCGATGAAGCATCTATGAAACATCTATGAAGCATTTCACAAAACATCTTTTTTGACAGATCTATGTGCGAGGTTAAATTTATTTTTAGAAAGTAAATAGGTTGAATGGAAAACGGATGGCTGAATGCAAAACCCATGCGAAGCCAAATTTAAGAAAAAAAAAACCTCAGACCCGCTCCCGCGACAATTTACCTTTTTTATTTATTCGTGTGCCTCAAAAATATTTCCATATGTCCATCAGGGTGGCGCAGTGCAATCATTTCTATAAAAAAACTAAGTAGGTACCTACCTATTTAATTTATAAAAATAAATTTAACCTCGCACATAGATCTGTCAAAAAAGATGTTTTGTGAAATGCTTCATAGATGCTTCATATATGAAGCATTTATGAAACATCTATGAAACATCTATGAAGCATCGATGCTTCATAGATGAAGCATATGAAGCATTTATGAAGCATTTGATGAAAAGTCAGATGTTTCATAGATGAAGCATCTATGAAACATCTGATTTTTCATCAAAAGTGGCCACTTTAGACCCCCTGTATTTGGTAGGATCAGAAGAATCTCATCTATTTTGAACTGTTAAAACCTAGTGAAACGATCACGGGAGGCCGAAAACAGCCACAATATGCGACATGTTATGAATCCATTATTATTCATCATGACAACAATGTTCTGTGGTGCTGAGGGCGAAGGCCCGCCTGAAACACAGAAGGTTGCAAATTTAATTCCCTTTGCCTGCCTGTGAGACAAATGTATGTGTGATCTACGAATCTCTGTCTCAAAATGATTCTCTCAAGAAGGCAAAAAGTCGTAGATTCTGACGAAAACTTTGAATAAAATACCTACGTTGTAGCACAGAATTATGCGACAAAGTTCAATTCAGCTCGCGTAAGCGTTCTTTGCCTAGTGCAATATGCACTGACACGTGCCTATACAAATTCTTTCTGTCTAACGCATAACTCTGTCACTGTCTGGCGCGGAGTGACGCGGAAGGGTTGTCGAGTTGTCACGCGATAGGTATTAGAGCCGAGTGGCAAGTGGGAACCCTGCCAAGGCCCGCCCGGGCGGGCCCACCAATGTACTTGTAGCTTCGTACCTAAAGTGCGGAGTGCGCGTAATTAGTAATTAGGTAAATAAATCTGTTTATATTCTTATGTTTTGCTTTTTAGTGCAAGTATATTTTAAAGTCGGTTAAGTATTTTATTTTTTATTTTTTCATTTTAGTGTTTATTTTTTATTAAGAATGATGTCATCTTACCTACTTATTGTGTTTCGCTCATCAAGCCCTTTCATTTGATATCCATGTCACTACTACTATACTACTAAAAACTAAGATACTGAAAACCAGCGCTCTAACAGCCATGGCGCTGCTGGAGCAAATGCTGAGGGGTAACCTTATTTTCTTGTCAATGTAATGTAGCATTTCTGATTTGTGTTGTATGTATCGTAGTGGCGAAAATAAAACTTATTTCTATTTCTATTTTACTAAAAAGTTCCATGGAACAGGTCCTGACTCCATCATCAGATCAGATCGCTGTCACCATATTATTATATTACATTGTGTCGGAACTTCACAGATATGCTGTGTTTTTACTCAATCGGCCAATTTATTGAGGAGTTCTGTTGAGCAGCTCTTGACTCCATCATCAAATCAGCTCGTTGTCACCATATTATTAAATTGTAATTGAAACTTGATAGATATACCGAGTTTCGACTCAATCGGCCTATTCACTGAGGAGTTCTGTTGAACAGCTCTTGACTCCATCATCAGATAAGCTTGATTGATACCATAATATTTCATTGTCACCGAGAATATATAAGTGTGCAAAATTTCAGCCCGATAGTTCTACAAACACAATAAATAACCATAAAATTTGAGAGTTCCCCTCGATTTGTATGGGATCCCCTCATCAGATCCTCCACTTCTGGAGTATATCCTTTGTAACCAAAAAAAAAATAATTGTCAAAATCGGTCCACAATTGACGGAGAAATGGCGTAACACACACACAAAAAACTAAAAAAAATATATACCTAAAATAAAAAAAAACACAGTCGACTTGAGAGCCTCCTCCTTTTTGAAGTCGGTTAAAAATAATATTACACAAATCATAAAAGTTACAATTTCATTAACAAAAAAAAATGTAATTAATATGATTGTGATGTGGTATCGAGTGTAGGGGCGGCAAAAGTTGAATAGCCTACTGGCGGCAAATTTGGAAATCCGCCACTGTTATAGGCAGTAGAGTAGGTAGGTATCTATGTAAGCGAGATAAAACATAATACCTACCTAACAGCCAACATCAGAGAGACAAATGTAAAATATACTAGGTTCCGCCCGCGGCTTCGCTCGCGTGATACCTACCCGGATAAAAAGTAGCCTATGTTTTATTCCAGGTCATAAATTATGGTAAGTATAGGTACCTACCTATTATGTATTCCAAGTTTCATTAAAATCCGTTCAGTAGCACTGGCGGTCGCAGACTTTGATCTTGGGGGGGGGGGGGGGTCACTAGTTTTGGTAGTGCGTACCTACCTCTCTTTTTGCTGGATGTTACAGGTTTCTCAAGGATTTTGAGGGGGGGGGGGGGGTCGTGACCCCCATGACCCCCCCCCCCCTCGAACCGCGCGTGTATCAGTAGTTTTTGCTTGAAAGAGTAACAAACATACAAACATCCCTAGATAGCGGTACATCTATACATCCATACATCCTCACAAACTTTCACACTGTAAAATTATTAGTAGGATGGAAAAGCCCCTCTTGGCAGATTCAAATGGCCCGCCGTCATTTTGTGACGTCATTACAAAACTACTACTGTTCTATTTATAGACTTTGAAGTTTAAAAACATAACTTCAACTTCATAACTTTAGTATGAAAATTACTTTCTTTTTAACCGACTTCAAAACAGGAGGAGATTCTCAATTCATAGGAATATTTTTTTATGTAGGTAGGTATGTTTTTGGAATTTTTTTGATTTGGAAAATTCTTTTTTGTTTGAAAGGGTCCCAGGTGGTGCCATGGTCATCAGATCAGGTCAGGATCTGATGATGGCGTCAGGAGCTGTTCAACAGAACACATCAGTACCTACCTAAATCTAAATAGGCCGATGGAGCTGAAACTCGTCATCATCATCACCAGCACCATTTTTTGAACAGCTTCTGATTCCATCATCAGGTCAGCTCGCAGTCACCATAGGTACGCATAGGTATTACATATTACATGACATTGTAGTCGGAACGAAACGGAACAAGACAGCTTACATTATGCCGAGTTTAAACTCAATCAGCCTATTTACTGAGGAGTTCTGTTGAACAGTTCCTGACTCCATTATCAGATCCTGACCTGATCTGATGACCATAGCTCCACCTGGTACCCTTTCAAACAAAAAAATAATTTTCCAAATCGGTCCAGGCTCACCTATTCAAGTAGATACTCGAGAAACATACCTACCTACATAAAAAAATATTCCTATGACTTGAGAATCTCCTCCTTTTTTTGAAGTCGGTTAAAAAGAAAGTAATTTTCATAAAAGGGTCTACAAAACCTACCTACCTACATACCATTTAAAATTGAAATAATTGTTCAAAGTAAAAATCAATTCTAATCTACGCTAGGTACACCTATCTAGTTAGTGTGTATACTACCTACACCTATACCTACATACCTATACATCGAGCGAGCTAAAAATGCTAAAAATTATAAAAAGCGGTGGTCGTTGCAAACCAATTTTGCGTTAGTGTGAGTGTCGAAACTCCGCCTCCGGGACTATACACACACATTGAAGACTGTCCGAGCAACGCGTACGGCAATACTCGAGTTCAGAATTTACAAGAATTTACGATGTATTCCGTAATACCAAAAATGATGAATGAAAAGTTAATGATTTCGCAATTTTTTTTGTATGGCCTGTAACTAGACACTCTAAGCTGTGTTCCTATTAAAAGGATATTACAATCATTGTTGTTTATCATACAGAACAAATGCAACGAAAACACGATATTTTTGCTGTAAAAATGTTAGAAATACAATTTGGTTACATTTTGTTTCAGGTAAGTTTTTTAGATCAAAAGTTTAACAGGAACCTAGATTAATACTTCCTTAATCTAAATAAGTGCATAAAGTGGTGAAAATACGCTCAAATTTTAAATGATTTCGGTAGTACGTTTGTATGGAGAATTCGTTCGTCGCCGCCCTCTTAAAACCCGGGACCAACAATTTAATGTCAGTAACACTCTAACATTTGTTAAGGCTCAAACACATGTAGGGCCAGCCTAGGCCAGCTTAGGCGAGTGCGAGCGAGAAGGCGAATCGATGCAAGGCGAGAGCGATAGAGAGGCAATGCGACCCTGGGCCAACATGTGTTAGCGACTTTACTATTTTAGGAAAAGAAAAGAAATATATTTATACTTGTATGTTAGTCAGTGAGTGATTGTAACCAGTGAGTTAGTTGGTTAGTGAGTGATTGTAATCAGTGAGTTAGCCAGTTAGTGAATAAGCGAGCCAGTCAGTAAATAAACCAGGGCCAGTCAGTCGGTGAGTGAGCGAGTCGATGAGTGAGTGAGTCGGTGAGTGAGTCGGTGAGTGAGTGAGTCGGCGAGTGAGTCGGTGAATCATTCAGCTACCTACTAATTACCTTCTCACTTGTCTTTGGGCTTCTCATCCTTGATCTCGGTGACCTTAGGCCCGTCTGGGTTTAGTTTCCAAATGGAGTAAGAGAGGGCGCTGGCGAAACTCAGCCAGGCGAGGTAGGGTAACAGTAGATAGCCAGCTGTTGGAGTGACTTGCCAAAACGAAGCTGTGGTGGCCACGGCGGCGGCTGATAGCACTGAGATCTCGATGAACGCCTGAAAAAGTCACACTAATATTGTAAATGCGAAAGTTTGGATGTTTAGATGTTTGGATATTTTGGATGTTTGGATGTATGTTTGTTCCTCTATAACTCGACAACCACTGAACCGATTTGGCTGAAATTTAAAATAGAGATAGATAATGACCGGGAATAGGACATGAGCTACTTTTTATCCGGGTACCACGCAAGCGAAGCCCCGGGCGGAAGCCAATACTAAACCTAGCCAATACTAATAATAAACCTAGGCTTCCAAAACTTTCGTAAGTTGTACACACATTTCTTCAAGACCAAAGGATTTTAAATGCTCTGATCTGAGAGAATGTCTACAATATGTAGATACAGTTGTGATTTAGTTTTGTTCCACCACAGGTATGCATATACTAAGCATAGTTGGATATAGGCTGGATGGAATACAATTACTTACCAGTTTGAAGTCCTTAAGACCGAAGAAAATAGGGGTCCATGCCCAGTTCAAGGCCAGCTGGGTCCCGTATAGAGTTAGAGGCAATACAGCTTCATCTGAAACCAAATACTTTCGATTAGAAAGCGAAAGAGTACACTTTTTCGAACGGATCTTGGCATTCGTGAAGTTAGCGCAGTGCAACTTTTTCATACAAAGTTTTCTACTGCGCAGCGAAAAGCCTGGCTTCACGAATGCCTAGATCCATTGTGACAACTGTACTCATTACTTATTTTAAATGAATAGAACTTCTAAAAACATCTAACTCTAGCGTCTATATTTTTATCATAAAACGAAAACTATTAGGTACTATTCCAATGGAAAACTTTCTATACCTTTACCATTATTATAAAGCGGAAGAGTTTGTTTGTTTGTTTGAACGCGCTAATCTCAAGAACTACTAGTCGGATTTGAAAAATTATTTCTGCATTCGATAGCTAAACTCTTGAGGAAGGTTATAGGCTACTTTTCATTATCATCATCATCATGAGAGTAACAAAGAAACATTTCTCTAAAGCTGTTATAGACAGGTATATAAGAGACTGTCTGAAAGTGTATTTGGTACAATATTGTTTAGTTTATCTCGTGTACAAAGTACCTACTTTTTAAGTGTTTGTCACACGAAGAGACTGTCAGAAAAGCGATAAAGGATTGTTCATATCAGTGATAAGATTAAACGCTTATTTTTATCTTATTTAAAACATTCCAAATGCACCTCACGACAAGATAAAGTCGCTAAAAGAGATTTAGCAATTTCGACCAAAGGAGGATTAAATGCCCGCAGAGAATACAGGGTGGGGCAAATTTTTGGGCCCTTAGGAGTAGGTAGTCGATTAAGATCAACTTGGTTTTTGCAATGAAGTTATTAATTTATTACGAAGTGGTAGGCGTAGGATACTGCTTTGCAAAACTTAATTAGGGGCCAATAGGTTTTGAATTGTAGATTCTTGACTCTCTTTGAATGCATATCAAGTAATGTCACAGAATAAAAAGGTACGGAAGCCTGACTTCGCAAATGTATTTATTTAAATAGCGACTCTTGCTGCGACGCAACAAAGTGCAATTCAGCTCGCGTAATCGCCTATTGCCGAACGCAATATTCACCTAAACAAATCCTGTTTCTAACGCATAACTCTGTCACTGTCTGGCGCGGAGTGACGCTGATGGGTTGTCGACTTGTCGCGGGTAAGTGGGAACCCTACCATTATTATTTGCCTATTTGCATATCTTACCAGTGAATCCACCACATTCCTCCCAGACCAGGTAGGAGGCGTATCCCATGCCGGTATATAGGATAGTCCATGCCGGACCGAAAATCCACTTGGGAGGGTTCCAGCTTGGCTTGTTGATCTGATCATACCATGATATCTGGAATAACATGGATCAGGGGTCAAAGTTGCACAAAGCACAGTATAATAGTACTAGTTACTACGTACAGAACGCTCAATTCTCGAAAAAAATATATAAAAAGCGACTCTTGCTACGACGCAAAAAAGTTCAATTCAGCTCCCATAAGCGCTCAGTGTCTAGCGCTATATTCTCCTAAACATGCCTCTCTTTCTAACGCATAACTCTGTCGCTGTCTAGCGCGGAGTGACGCGGAAGGGTTGTCTGACTTATCGCATAAATAGGTAATCGTCGCGGGTGGCTAGCAGTCGAGCCGAGCGGCAAGTGGGAACCCTACCTGCCAAGGCCCGCCCGGGGCCCGCTAATGTACTTGTAGATTTGTACCTAAAGTGCGGAGTGCACCTTCTGTACCTATTTTGTGGCCATGTTAAGTACCTATGTCTAGTACCTACTACTCATAAGAGTTTTGAGAGTGAAATAGTATAATTACCTTTCCTTGTGCCTGCTCCACACGGATCTGTCCGGCGAAGTAAGCCCCACTCGCCCAGCCACCGATGTTGGGCAGGATGAGGGATCCGATAGCAGACCAGTTCACCATCATGAAGTTTCTAGAAGCAACGAGAAGAAATACCTCTGTGATTATGTTTATTGGTCTTTAGACTATCGCTAGTGTACTCGGCACACTCGGTACAATGTACAGTACACTCAAACATATAGCGGTCACGCGGTCAAGCGTTCTGCGTTCGCGTTCTGCGTTCGAGCGTGCAATTGCTCACGAACCCCATTGTTCTACTTGACCGCCACGGTCAGAATGCCTCCTGTGTGAGTATATCTATGTAACGCAATAGAATACAAAGTACTCAAAACTGACCGCTTGAACGCTTGACCGCGCGACCGCTCTGTCTGATGGGTCCGTAGATGGTGCTACTCGATACTAAACCGACAAATATGAGATTATAAAGATTTTCGGCCCGACGATGGATTCCGTGGCCGTGTTGGTTAAGGCACTCCGGCTTGAGGAGGATAGATTGATACTAGATCAATGCAGGTTCGAATCCAGTCGAAAATTTAAAATTAAAAACTTTGTACCTACTACGGGTTTGTTGTTGCAGTTGTTCTATCTCACGAAGTCCGTATGGTCTTAATTGTGTGTGTAGATGTACAAGCACGTTGTTTCTGTATGCGTGGGCCGATTCTGAGCGCTCCCGAGCTTACGCACACAGAAACAACGTGCATGTGAACACACACAATTACAGACCAAACGGACTTCGTGAGATAGAACAACTGTATCTCTATACATACCTACCAAACCATAAACTATATCTTACAAAAGCATACTACTTAAGTACTTACTCATAGTGGTAAAATAAGATACTACAAAGATAAGATTACCTAACCTTTCTTTACATTGTAATTTTTTCAAGAAGCCAATATTATTGGCAAATACTCTATAAAGATTTACAAGACTGATGTACATTGGTAGGTATACCTTTCGCAAAACTCCACAGGATCATAAGTTGTGGTAATACCATCATTAGGACACAGCAGGCTACCAACAATTATTTAGTTAGTTTGTAAAGTTGAAAAGAAAAATATTGTTTAGAACAGTTGTCACAATGGATCTAGGCATTCGTGAAGTTAGACTTTTCGCTACGCAGTAGAAAATTTTGTATGAAAAAGTTGCACTGCGCATCGAAACAGCTAACTTCATGAATGCCAAGATCCGTTGGAACAAGTGTACATTGGGTTTAGATGAGATAATTAATTAGGAAAGTGTGGCATAAAATATTTAAATCAGTTGATGGATATAAACAGACTGAGAATGAAGTTCATGAATTAAATAAATGGGCCGATGATAGTATCCTAGCCTACGTAGATATTTATTGAGATCTACCAAGTATTTCAAATTCTTTGAAGATGATGAGAGGAGTAATCACAGGCCAGTCCAAAGTCCAAATTAAAAAAGGCCTGTAATGTTATACATATTAATATTACAATAAAGAATTGAATTGAATTGAATCACTATGTGACAGGTTGCCGCTTGCCAATCTTTATTGTAATTAGTTGCATAGGCTTGGCTCTTTCTCCCTTGAGGGAAGAAAGGAAATCCTGACAGTTGTCAAGCAACATAGAGATTTCACTTTTCTTTTTAATAATAAATAGAGAGGAATATTTAAAATAAAAGGGGGTCAAGGGTCAACCCTGCCGACCAAATACCTGCTGAACTTTGGAATCAATTACATGGAATATTTACTAGATGTGGGAGTTTTGATAATGATGATGAGATCTAAAACAAGGTCCGAGAATGTAGAAGTACCTTGCTTGCTCTATGTATTCCATTGTAATAAAAACACACAAATTACACACGAGTATCGGTCGGTAACTGCTATTTTTAGCGGAAATCAAACGCTTACTAACGATTATGTATTCACTTTTGCTAGAAATTTCACACAAGCCCGATTAGATAAAAATTATCTTTTTACATGAAATAATCACTTACCAGCAGAGTTTAACCGATATACATAGGTGATGTAATAGATGCTAATCGATATAAATTGCGATGACTCGGTGAGTCTAATTTTATTCACGCGAAAATAGCACTTTGACTATAATGTAAATAATTACGCAATAGTAGGTAAAGTACTTACCGGCTTCCTACCGGTACTACCCACTGAAATAAAAACAATTTCAAATATTTATGAACGACACAACACAATACTCACTTAAAATAGAAGTTGCTAAGCTTCTAGAATCTAGATTTTAAATGAAACTAGGAATTACAAAAACTATTGATAAAATTTCCACACAAACACCCTTTGACTTTCCTATCTTTTAAAAACCAAATAAAATTGGAAGCACCTTTATGTAGGGTAGAAAGTGCAGAAAATAGAACTTTGAACATTAGGCGGTTAATAATAACGACGTCATTGTGTGACGTTGACATAAAAATGTCAGATGACGATTTTACGATTCATTTCACGCATTGTGTGAGTGCGTAAGAGATTATAAATCTCGACTCGGTCGTTCAAATATTTGAAAATGAGAGATTAATTATGAGAAAATCAACAAGTTACATTCAAGGAATTTCTATACTACGTACCCGGAACGCTGACTGAGACAGAAAACAAGGTCCGCTTGAAATAAAACTTGGGCGGTGTGTCTCTTTCTTTTTGCAACTGTGTGAAAGAGACAAAGCACCCAAGAAAGCCTCTCAACAAGACCAACAATCCTTATAACCAAGATTAAATGATAATAGATCGTTGTGTAGTCGTGATAAGGTTCAAAATCCTTTGTACATTAAATGTCAGTCAGCGTTCTAGTACAGTGGTCCACAGATTAGGTAGAGATACTACGTATCAGATGGAAACAAAGAAATTTCATACATAGTAGAATGCTGACTGACATTTAATGTACAAAGGATTTTGAACCTTATCACGACTTAACAACGATCTATTATCATTTAATCTTGGTTATAAGGATTGTTGGTCTTGTTGAGAGGCTTTCTTGGGTGCTTTGTCTCTTTCACACAGTTGCAAAAAGAAAGAGACACAGCGCCCAAGTTTTATTTCAAGCGGACCGCGTTTTCTGTATCAGTGCGCGTTCCAGTTACGTTAGTATAAAAATTCCTTGGATGGAAATGTCGGGAACATTTTAGTGTGGACTTGTGTTCACAGATTATATAGATGTTACTCACTCCTGATTGGCTATCAGAAAACGATGTATGACGTTTCTTTTTTTTTTCTGCTACACCGGCACCGAGCAGAATTTACATTCTACCAAACAAATTAATTTGGTAGGATTGCTTTTTTCATTCAATATTCCTAAGGCATTGATCTCAATGTGTACTATTGAGATCAATGCCATAGTAAAGGTCAGTGGCCTAAGGGAAAGAAGGTGTTGTTGATAGAAAACAACGAAACATAGATAATCATTTATTATTATTTTTTAAATTTTTTCTTAACACTACATAGTAGGTATATTGTATAATAAACAAAGTCGCTTCCCGCTGTCTGTCCCTATGTAAAAAAAAAACATCATCAAAATCCGTTGCGTAGTTTTAAAGATATAAGCAATGCTTAGATCTTTAAAACTACGCAACAGATTTTGATGCGGTTTTTTTTAATAGATAGAGTGATTCAACAGGAAGGTTTATATGTATAATACATGCTTAGTATAGTACCTAGAGAAACACTGATAAATCTTAGGTTTCTGTGATGTGTGATGTGACCAGTGCGAAGCCGGGGCGGGTCATAAAGGCCTCAAAATGTCTGTGACATACTTGGCGTCTTGAAATCTCGTTCAAACTCACGTTTCTCAACAAATCACTGCATAAACAATCGAGCCACTTTTTGAGTCTGATTACACTACACACTGGGAATATGGAATACAGCGGCCTTTCGCAAATTTGTACAACCTGGTACAACACAAGTTAACACAACACATAAAATACATCGTAGGTACTGAAGGTACAAACCGTTTGCAGCTAATAAGGAACAGAAATAGGCGGGGAAAATCAACAAACTAAATACACAATGATCGTTAGACATTAGACCGCAGAGCACAGACTACCCACATCCACAGAGATACCTACCCTCAAAGATCTCAATCATTCATTGACATTGACATTGTCATCAAAATAGCAACTCATTCGGAATCGGAAGAGTTGAGGAGCGGAGAACGAACTGTCATACATAGTTTTCTGATCAAAGCACAGATTATATACAAGTCCAAGCTTCTGACTAGGAACATTTCTACCCGTGCAGTGGTCGTCAAAGTGCGGCCCGCGGGCCGCATGCGGCCCGCGAACGATATTGGTGCGGCCCGCGGCCAAGCAAACAATTTTAGTGGATAATGATGCTACCACTAAAGTGGGCAACATGTTGTGCCGACCCAACCTAGTTGGAAAAGGGCAAGGCAAAGATGATGAAAGGTGCTACCTACGTTTGTACAATAATAACTAGTAGTTCGCCCCGAACTGAGATCTCGCGCACCGTAGATGGCTTACATTTGGACTTTCTTCTGACTACCCCTATAATTTCAAGTGCTACTACTGCCGAGTATGCCTATTGCGCTAGCTCTTCATGGTAAAAAATACTAGCATGCATGCAATACATAATGTCGTGTCTAATTTTTTATTTATTTCATATTTATGAATTCTCGTCGTATTTCTAAAGTATACGTCCTAGAATGAAAATAATAACTATTTTGGAATGTACAAATTAAAACCTTTCATTTGACACCCCACTCAATATATTTGTTTATTTAACTTTTTTTACCCCAATTATTTTCATTCTTTATCAAAATTTTTTTTATCATGAAAATAAATCAAGTAGCATCTAAAATCATTGCAAACCAAACCGCAACGATGCCACTCTCTTTTTAAGACCGACCAGTCAATGAGCTACGAAGACATCGAAACTCTATGAAACGGGAGCTCTTGCAGCTCTGGTTTCGTAGTTTTTGTTCTTTGGTCGTATTTCAAAAACTATACATCCTAGATTAAAAATAAAAACCATTTTGGAATGTACAAAATAAGCCCTTTCGTATGACACCCCTCTCAATATATTTGGGTAACTTTGAAAAAAATTTACCCCCTTGGGAACCCCATATCTTTACAACCCCTTCATCGATTACACTCATACGCTCCACAGCAAATTTCCATAGCTCTACCTATTGACCTATCAAGTTTCATACAGATTGGATTAGCGGTTCGATAGTTATGCGAGAACATAAAAATGAAACATACAAACATACAAACATACAAACATACAAACATACAAAGCAAAATCGCCTAACTTGCCACTAAGATCTTCGCTCGCTTCGCTCGCTCGATCGATTATAATTGATTGAAAAACTTCGAGATAGTGCTCGCTTTGTTTGCTTGGTTTGGAGCTCTCTTTGTTCGCATTTTACTCCATGAGTAGGTATAATGCAAGCAAAGTGAGTTATGTCTGACCACTGAATAGGAACCGACAAGCATCGAGCCTTTCTATGAACACCGCAAACAAAATAAGTGTCACAATGTTGCGTTTGTCTTAAAAAATTCGGCTCGCTTCGCTCGCATTTAACTTCATAAGTAAGATATATTACGAGTAAAGTGAGTAAAGTTTAACCACAGAATTAGACCCTATAAGCAGCGAGTTTTTTCTATGATCACCGCAAACAAAATCAAGTGTCACATGTTGCGTTTGTCTTAAAAAATTCGGCTCGCTTCGCTCGCATTTAACTTCATGAGTAAGGTATATTACGAGTAAAGTCTAACCACGGAATAAGAACCTATAAGCAGCGATATTTTTCTTTGATCACCTGCAATCAAAATCCAGTGTCACATGTTGCATTTGTCTTAAAAAAATCGGCTCGCTTCGCTCGCATTTGACTTCATGAGTAGGGTTTATTGCGAGTAAAGTGATTAAAGTCTAACCACAGAATAAGAACCTATAGCAGAGAGTTTTTTCTTTGATCACCGCAAACAAAATCAAGTGTCACATATTGCGTTTGTCTTAAAAAATTTAGTTTTTTCTTTGATCACCGCAAACAAAATCAAGTATCACATATTGCGTTTGTCTTAAAAAATTCGGCTCGCTTCGCTCGCATTTAACTTCATGAGTAAGGTATATTGCGAGTAAAGTGAGTAAAGTCTAACCTCAGAATAAGAATAGATAAGCAGCGAGTTTTTTCTGTGATCACCGCAAACAAAATCAAGTGTCACATGTTGCGTTTGTCTTAAAAAAATTCGACTCGCTTCGCTCGCGTTATTATTCATGAGTAGTAAGTAATATTGCGAGCAAAGTGAGTTATGTCAGACCGTAGAATACGAACCGACAAGCAGCGAGTCTTTGAGCACTGCAAACTTATGCTGCTAAGTTTAAAGTTCGTTAGTAGGTAGGTAGTTAGGTACCTATTAGGATTTAACCACATTTAGGAATTTCGAAAAATCGTTAACTAAATAATTCAAGAATGTGCGGCCCGCAGTGATACCTCACATTGTCCTATGCGGCCCTTGGCCAGAAAAGTGTGACGACCACTGTCTAGTATGTATAGAATTTCTTTGGTTACATTACTATTATCCGTTGAGGTGCTCCGCCCCCCGGACCGATTGCCTGCCTAGCCTAACCAAAGCCCGCGCAACAACTGCGGTTTAACTTTTTTTGCCAGTGATTTTATTCCTGGACTAAACCTGTTTGTGGTATCATTGGAATCGGAATTTAACAAGCTTATTAAAATTATATTAATATCATCATCTAGATTTAAACGATGATTGTGCTATTGTATTAAGGCATGGTTCAAAAAGAAAAAAGAAAGAAGCGTTAAAATTAAAAAGAATCATTGGTTGCTGGTTGGTTGGTAAATGTCAATGTCATGTCAATGTGTCGCATGTTTTATAACCTAAAAATAAAGTTCAAAACCCAAATAGTGCCGAATTTGATAAAATTAAATCAGCTCAGCTTCAAAGAAACTCACAAAAATGGCTAAAGTTAAAAACAAGAGGAACAATGGTCTCGCCGACAAAGTTCACCACAAGCGAAAGATAGAAGCTAACAAGAAAAAAGTGAATCCCTTCGAAGTTCACATAAACAGAGAGAAAATAAAAGTTTTGGGTAAAAAATCTAAACATGACAAGGGTCTACCTGGTGTTTCAAGGGCAAAGGCTGTGCAGAAGGTAATGCTGAGCTTATAATATTTGATTCATGGCAATATGAATAGTTATTAACTTACTAAAGTATTCTTCAGTTAAATGAGGTTGTTTTTTGTATCTCCACTATCGGGTCTCTTCCAAGTCTCAAACTACTTGCATGCATCACTTTAGAGTCAATAAATCTATTGTATAATTCAAAAGTTAGGTATAGTCCAAAGTTTGTTACATAAAAAGAAAGATTCACAAACTTTACCATATAAACTTCCTGTAAATCCAGTTCATTCTAAGGTTGTCTGGAAGAAATCGCTCATAGCGATAAGACTGCCCATTGTACTTCACTCTCTATGTTCTGTGTGTCTGTAATTTGTTTTAATGTTCATGTGTTGTACAATTAAGTGTTAATCTATCTATCTATCATATTATAAGCAGTGATCGGAATCAGGCAGGCTAAAATACCTAAAGTTCAAAGAACAGAGGCAAAAAAGGGGGGCAAAAAATCGATGATAATGTGTGTTTTTTGTGAAAAATTTTCTAAGTCTCGGCTGCCTACTAAACTGCACACCCTTTGCTACACCCCGACCATGTTCTTTATTAATGTCCCGAAAACGGAAATTATTGGACCGAAAAATATTTAGTCCTGAGGCGTCTCCATTTGTCTCTGTTATTTTTTTAACTTTAGGTATTTTAGCCCGCCTCATTCCGATCACTGATTATAAGTGTTATTCTGAAAACCTTACCTTTCAGAGAAAAGAAACACTGGGCACAGAAATGAAGCTCATGAACAAAACTAACACGTTCATCGACCGACGTATAGGAGAGAAGAACAGTGAGCTATCTGCTGAGGATCGGATGGTAGCGAGGTTTGCTGCGGAGAGAGTGAAACAGCATTCTAAAAAGAATATCTACAATCTGGCTGATGATGAAGTCCTAACACATAGGTATAATTTGATTAATTTTTTTTTTTTTTTTTTTTCCAAGTTTTATCTGCGATCAGTTTTTTAACTATGAGCAAATTGTCTGTGGGTGTTGTGTCGGGTAGAGTTCACTCCTGTTTTTTCCCTCTCCAGTAGTCGTAGTAATTTGATTAATAATAATAAAGCCTTTAATTTGTACACATACTTAACCGCTCGTCTGCTTTATGATGGATCCACTCGAGACACAATTGATTTTCTATTGTGTCTGGAATCCTGACAGACGAGGGATTAATTACAGTTTTACTAGGATAATATTTATTTTGTAATGAATCCCTTTTGGGTATAGGCCTCCACCAACCGCTTCCATTTTTCTTTATCTTTGGCAACCATTGGCCAACCATTGGCAAGATTGGGCAATCAACAGTTGCCAAAAATAAGACTACTTGGAACATGTTGAATTGTCTTGCCTCACCCTGCTGTCCACTGCCATGACTTTCTTATTAAATAATATTTAAGTGATAAACCCACAAGCTTTAGTGTTTCTTAGTCAAATCAATTGCGGATTTTTAGCAACAACAACCATTGCATTTCATTGATGTGAACATGAAGTCATTTTTACTTTCTCTCTTTCTTTCAGAGGTCAAACATTAGAACAGATTGAGAAGTTCGATGACCCCAGGTCTGATGAGGAAGATGAGGATGGCAAAGGATTTGGTGGATTAGACTGTAAGACTTTATTTATTATTTTTTTTTTATTAATTCCGCAGTTACCCCACAGAACATAATAAAAAAGTAGGAGTAGTGTGGTCTCATTTTATTTAGATAAAAAAAACAGTGTTCTAGTCATTGAATGCAAATACATCATGGAAGCAATTCTATTTGCTAGAAAAAAAATATATTGCTAGACATTTCACACAGTGCCATCTAGCCCCAAACTAAGCAGAGCAGTGGTGGGCGGGGCTCAAACTCTCAAAAAATTAGAAAGATTTTTAAACTTTGCTTAACAGTTACTAAATGAGTGACAGAGTCAGACAGAGTTGTGAGATTGTTCGGTTTTTACCAAAATGCGAGTATAATTAAATTTTTTTTATTGAAAAACCTTTTTTTGAAAACCATATCGTTTCATCAACTAGAAAAGAACTGATGATTCATTAAACAACTTTTCAGATGACTTTGTAGCCGATGGTCACTTTGGTGGAGGAATGCTTTCAAAGACCGACTCCAAAGACGGAGCCAAGTCCCACAAGGACCTCATCGAGCAGCTGATTGCTGAGTCCAAGAAGAGGAAAGCGGAGAAGCAGAAGGAGAAGGAACAGACCCTGGACCTGACGGAGAAGCTGGACACTGAGTGGAAGGATCTCCAGCCTGTGGTCTTTAAACGGCAGAAGGTAAGTTGAGATGACATGAGATCAGCTGTCACGATAATGTTACAAGTACACATTATTTAACACACGGGAATTACTCACGTAAAAGTATCGTCAAACTCCCTCCTTACCCAGATGAAGATTCTCCGGATGAATCGAAACATTGTTGGTATCTAAATCGACGATATTTTTACGTGAGTAATTCCCGTGTGTTAAATAATGTCTAGTACAACTCACGAAAGTTTTGAAAGTGAAATGTTACGAGCACTTCAAGCTATATAATGGACATCAGTTATTTTCGTGTTTTCCGATATATCCGACAGCAGTGTATGATTCAACAAAACAGAATGCGACAGAAGTGCACGTCGTCAGCAGCGCAGCTCGCGCTACTTGCAACTAATTTGCATTTCTTAAAAATGACATTGATATTTGTCTGCGATAAAGATGAAATTATGAGTAATTTTCATTTCCGAATGACTTTTCGTCAATCGTTTTTGTAATTTTATGCGATTGTTTCCGATGTTTTCCGAAACGCAATATTTTTCCGGTTTTACTGTATTATGTGATTTTTAGAAAAATATGGCAGTCAGTAAATAGTTGTTTATTACAGATGGATGAAGAATCGCTGATAGACAAAGTCCTGAGCCAAGCGGAGAAGCAAAGTGCTGATTATGACAAGACGATGAGGGAACTTCGCTTCGAGAAGCGAGGAACGGTGAGTGGTTTTGAAAATTAGTGTTGTACAATCGCTTCACTAAAATCAATAGTTCTTATTTCGTTCACGATAAAGACCAAAACAAAACTACTGGCCGAGTGTTTTATGGGTTGAATTAGTCGAGGCCTATTTCACATTTGGAATAAAACTACTAAAATCAACGCAAAACAAGGTACTTTTAGAAATGTCAACTTCAATGTCATTCTGTTTTAGTCTTTATCGTGAACAAAATAAGAGCTGTCGGTTTTAGTCATAATTTAATTAGTCAGTGTTCAAGGCAATCAGCGCCAATGTTGGCCTTGGAGACCTTATTATTTTTATCTTAATTTATTTTCAAAAGTATGAACAAATTAATAGGAATTTTTGGACTGTTAGATATTCAAACCACTAACTTACTTTTTTGATTGAGTAACAAACACCGAAACATCTAAAATTCTAAACTTTCACATTTATAATACTAGGATAGGATTAAAAGTAATGTAATTATATTTGCAGCCATCAGACGGCTTAAAGAGTGACGAAAAGCAAGCCAAAGAGGAGAGGGCGCGGCTTGAAGAGTGGGAGAGGGACCTCAAGACAAGGATGGACGGAGAAGAGGTTAAGAAGACCACAACTACCACTAAACACAGGTATGATCTAAAATAGATAAACATTTACCTACCCAAATATCCTAACTGATATTATAAATGTGTGAAAAAATTCTACTACCTATTATTTATTAAAATGTTTAAAAAAAAATGTGAATGTTAGTAAAAAAATACTGTTCCCAAGATATAGAAAATAAGAATATCGAGGCGTCAGACAAAAGCTACGAGTAGTTACTACTAATACCATCTAATACATAGACTATAGATTTCGTCTAAATGAAAATTCGAACTTCATTTTTGACTATTTATATAGGATGTCCCAGAAGTCGATGTCAAGCCAAAAAAGACCATCATGGGGTGTAGATTTTATCGATTTTTTTTTTTAAAGACCTATAATTTTAAAAATAGCATAATAAAGCATGTTTTTTTTTTCTTCAGATCAGCAGAAGACTTGGACGATAATTTCGAATTGGAGGATGAAAAGGAGTTTATGTTGGCGTACGACAAAGACGGAAAACCTCTCGTCCCAGATCATATTCTCAAAGATTACTCAGGTACAAGTCATATTTATAGAAGCGAAAATAAAAAAGTAGGTAAATACTTAATAGAATGTATTTCGACAGTGTGTCAGGACCGTAGCAAATGGAGATCTGTAGTACCCCTATAATGGGAAACAGGCGTGAGTTTATGTATGTACTAGCTGCTGCCCGCGGCTTCGCTCGCGTGGTACCCGGATAAAAAGTAGCCTATGTTACTCTCCAACCCTCCAACTATCTCCACACAAAAAATCACGTCAATCGGTCGCTCTGTATTGACGTGAAAGCAGGACAAATAAACACACGGATTGTATCTCGCCAAAAGTTAAGTAGGTACCTACCTAGTAAGTTCGTATGAAGCCAAGCAAAGCGACAAACGCTAAGAACCACCCAACCCAGGTAACCATAAGTATACTTATGGTCACCACCTTATTGTGATATATCACAATAAGGTGGTCATAAGAACAAAAGAAACACAAAAATCAGTTAAACCATTTAGGAGAAGAACTACTATCATTCGCTCCGGAATTCAATATCAAAGATTAAAAATAATAATTCGTTTCGTTATATTACAGTGCCAAACGCAAAACCTAAGTTTGAAGACGGAGTTTCTGACACATCAGACGATGATAATAATGATGAAAGTGATTCTGAACATGAGGAAAAAGAAAACAAAGAACAATCTGATGAAGAATCTAATGATTCTGATGCAGAAAGTGATACAGAACAAGATACAAAGGAAGTAAAAACAAAGGCGAAAAAAGAAGAAATTCTGACAAATGGTAATAAAAGTTCCGATGAAGAATCTGATGACTCTGATTCTGATGAAGATGAACCACAAGTAAAGAAATCCAAAACTGATGTTAAAACGAAAGAAGTTAAAACTAAAGAAGTAAAAACTGCTACGAGTAAAGTCTCCAAGCCAGTACAACCAAAAGAAGAAAGCATTTTATTCCCTGACAAAGATGATTCTGATCAAACTGATGAAGATTCTGATGGGAGTGAAGAAAGTGATTCTGATGAGGAAATCGAGGAGAAACCTAAAAAGGATGATTTTAAAGATCTGAAGGAGTCTGATGATGAGAATGAAATAGACTTAGTAGAAGAACAAGGGAAAATAAAATCGTTCTTCGATGAAAAGACCATGGAAGGTGCTAATCTAAAGGTAAGAAAATAAGGTTTTGTTTATGGGCTACTTTTTATCTGATTTTCATGTATAAAAATGTGCGTACTTATAAGATCACTTTCAGACTCAAATGGTGCTTTGCTTTCAGACAATGATTCTAAGATCATCATAATCATTTTGTTTTAAATTATGTTACACTAGCAGCGCCCTCGCGGCGTTACCCCCGTAGTGATGGTATATGGTGATGATGATGATGAAAAGTAGCCTATAACTTTCCTCAAGAGTTTAGCTATCAAATGCAGAAATAATTTTTCAAATCTGACTGGTAGTTCCATAGATTAGCGCGTTCAAACAAACAAACCCTTCCGGTTTATATGATTAGTATAGATTACAAACTCGTGTTTTTACATGAGCTTGAACTCATGACAATGCTTGATTTTTTTCCTTAACTTAAAGATAATGCTTGAAGCATTGAAAAATAGCATTGTGAGGTAACCAACCATATTTTATGGAATGCATACCACAAAATTTCGGCAGGTGTTTATTATATTTGGTCCCTGACTACCGTTTAGAATCCTTTGACAATCCAAAAGTCAAAAAAGTCAAAAGTCAAATTCGTTTATTCAATAAGATCACAAGTGTACCACTTTGAAACGTCTTAAGAGCTAGGTGATTCTACTCCTGTTCCTTCGCGACCAAGACCGTGAAGAACCAGGGCAACAAACACGGTTTGGGGACTAACACTCTTTTCGGTGACACACTTTTTGTTTGTAATTTTTTTTTATATATTTTTTTTATGTACCTAAGCAATTATTACAAAATGGTTCAAAATCCAAAATGGTTAGTCTACTTTCTACTGTACTAGGAATGTCGTTGTAATCTTGTCTTGTTTTTTCTTTCAGGAATTACTCCTAGACAAAACTCCAGCGCAACAATCGGTAGCGTTACATAAACTAATCAAAAGCCACGACCCCAGCCTATCTGCAGATAACAAAGACAATCTCAGCAGATTATTCGCTCATATGCTACAACTCACAAACGATATGTTCACCAACATTACTGACGAGGGAACACTTTTAAAAGCTTTTTTAACATTCGATAGATTAGCACCATACTTCTACGACTTGGCGAAAACAAACAAAGTGTCCACAAAGAAATTCCTAATAGAACTTTTAAAAGAAAAGAGGGATAAGTATAAAAAAAATCCAAGAAAAATTCCCAATTTAGATACCTTGATATTTTTTAAACTTGTATCATTGTTGTATCCAACTTCTGATTTCAGACATCCCGTAACGACGCCATCTTTGATTTTCATGTCAGAAATTCTGACGCATTCAAAATTCAACAATGCGTACTCAATATCAAGAGGCATTTTCCTTGTCGCGTTAATTTTAGAGTACACTGTGCTATCAAAGAGATTAGTACCTTCTGCTCTAAATTTCCTCCGCGGAATCTTATATTTAGCTGCAAATACTAGTATAGTAAATCCTATACAAGTAGTACCACCTTTTAGGACCAATCAGGACGCAAAGATTTTGAATTTAGAATCAGACTGTTCTAAAATGGCGGCGGAAAACAAAATGGCCGCCAAAGATTTGCTGTTAGACGAAATAGATGACGCATTCAAAAGTCGTTGCTTATTAACTTGTACGCGGATGACGAAAGAGTTTTTTGATAATTTTAGCGATTTAGAAGCCCAGGAATGTTTGTTCGAGAGCCATATTAAGATAATAGGTAGGATTGAGTTAGAAAATTACCCGAAAAAGGTGAATAAGTTTGTGACAGCGACTGTGAAAGATATGAAAGATAGTTTGGAAGTGAAGACTTATACACCGCTGAGTCGAGAGAAGAAGCGACCGAAGGCATTGAGGCTTTATGAACCAGATGTGCAGGAAGTGTAAGTATCATAAAAAAAGTTAGACCTTAATATCTTTACTACATGATTTATACAGTGTCAGGAAACAATCTTTGCCTACACGTATCGGGACACTAGGTGCCTGGCCTTTGACATTATTGAGATGGAGTAGGCTTGCTCAGCACCTACACCATCCTCTCAGCTTACCCGCCATATCCACAGGAATGACATGGTCAATACGTGTGGGGCTGACTAAGCCGCGGGTTTCCTCACGATGTTTTCCTTAACCGTTTAGAGCTCGTATTAATGCTCATATTAATTTTTCGAACCGAATCCATTGATGCACGGCCAGGATTCGAACCCACGACCTTCGGATCGAAAGTCAAGGTACTATACCCCTCAGCGAGGTGAAGGAAAACATTGCGAGGACACCAGTTACCTTTCTAATAACACTATTAGCCAGAACCTGAGTGAGTTTTCTGAATTTTATGGAAATAGATAAAAATAAATAAATAGCGTCGATGGAATGTTAACTTCTGCAAAATGAATGTACCGAATATGTTTGTACATACCTCTGACTACCCCCTTAGACATCTTCAAAGGATCTTAAATGCCAAAGGTCCGAAAGAATATGTCTATTACCGCACCTTGGGAATAGTCGTGATTTTTTTTTTTTTTTTTTTTCAGATTCACCGGCAGCAAGGGTTCTAAGCTATCCCGTGAGAACGCCGACCGTATGAGACTACAGACCAAGTATAAGAAGGAGATGAAGGGCGCTATTCGGGAGATTAGGCGGGACAAGGCGTATGTCGCCTCTGTCAAGATCAAACAGAAGATTGCAAGGTAAACTATGCTCTATTTACTCAATTGTAAAGTAGTTTCTCAAGTACAAGGAGGAAGGGTGCACCGGCCTCCATCATGACTTAACCTGCTTAGGCTGCATTCGACCAAAAGTCATCTCTGTAACTAGCCGACTTAGGCTGGATTTGACTGGCCTCTTAGCACAGTTGGTAGTAGCTTTGCCTTCTGCGCTGTAGGTCGTGGGTTCGATTCCCACCCAGGACAAACATTTGTGTGATGAACATAAATGTTTGTTCTGTGTCTGGGTGTTATAAAGTACCTATTCTATGTATGTATTTTCAAAAAAGTATATAAGTATTCTATCAGTTATTTGGTTCCCATAGTACAAGCTTTGCTTAGTTTGAGGCTAGATGGCGCTGTGTGAGAAATGTCCAGCAATATTTATTTATTATTTATTTATTACTCCATTTCGCTTCGTTACTCGCATCACATTCTTCAAACATGCTCATCGGTTTAGAATACTACAGCAGTGCGATTCAGACTTCCGAAAATACATCCGATTCGATGATTTTCTTCGGAAAGTTGACGTTTATTTCAGCGAAGAAACGTCACTTTCCGAATACGGAATAAATTCCGAGAAGGTCTGAATCGCTGAGGGACCTATCAGACAGAGAGCGGTCACGCGGTCAAGCGTTCTGCGTTCGAGCGTGCAATAGGCATGATGACTAATTTTCAAAATCTCTTCTATGATATTCAGAAGTATCTATTATGTCTAAAATATTTATATTTCTGTAGAAAATTAAGGTTTTTGTGCAATAAAAGGACATTTAATTTTAAATTTTCAAATTCACGCCAAAACGCTCGCCGGTGTCATGGCGTCTGTCATTACGTCACGGCTCAGTATATCAACCAGTGATGCCAACTTAGCTACTTACAAACAAAATGACGTTTACTGAGACGTGACGCAATGACAGACGCCATGACACCGGCGAGCGTTTTGGCTATCATGGCGGATTGTTGTATTTTGTAGATTTATTTTAACAAATAAATTAGTAATCTCGACATTAATCGATCGAGCGAGCGAAGCGAGCGAAGATCTTAGTGGCAAGTTAGGCGATTTTGCTTTGTATGTTTGTATGTTTGTATGTTTGTATGTTTGTATATTTGTATGTTTCATTTTTATGTTCTCGCATAACTATCGAACCGCTTATCCAATCTGTATGAAACTTGATAGGTCAATAGGTTGTGCTATGGAAATTTGCTGTGGAGCATATGAGCGTAATCGATGAAGGGGTTGTAAAGATATGGGGTTCCCAAGGGGGTAAATTTTTTTCAAAGTTACCCAAATATATTGAGTGGGGTGTCATATGAAAGTACTCAATTTATACATTCCAAAATGGTTTTTAGTTTTCTTCTAGGTTCTTTAGTTTTTGAAATACAGAGAAAAAGAAAATTGATGAAAACCAATTAACGGATGTATGGAGAGAGCTCCCGTTTCATGGAGTTTCGATGTATTCGTAGGTCTGGTTAACAAACAAAGAGTGTGGCATCGTTGTGGTTTGGTTTGCAATGATTTTAGCTGCTTCTTGATATTTTTTCTTGAGATTGAAAATAAAAGCCGTGTTGGCCGAGTGGAAGAGTGCTCGATTTTCGATTCATAGGTCGTAAGTTCGAACCCTGGCCGTGCTCATCAATGGATTTTTCGATTAGAAAAATTTAAATGCGCATTAACACGAGCTCTAAACGGTGAAAGAAAACATCGTGAGGAAACCAGTTAACGTTCTAATAGCGGCGATGGGCTTGCAACCTGTCATGTATGCAAATGCTAACTCCTGCAAATAGTGGGCTGGACATGTACCAAAATTATAGAGGGAGACGGAGACGGAGGGGGAGGGGGAGGGGGAGGGGAGGGGAGGAAGGGGGAGGGGGAGGGGGAGGGGGAGGGGGAGGGGGAGGGTAGTGGAGGGGGGGTGGGGGAAGGGAGGGGAGGGGGGGGGGAGAGGGAGAGGGAGGGGAGGGGGAGAGAATTGATTTCCTCATACATTTTGTATTGAACTGCTATTTTAATAATTTCTCGAACTAAGAGGCCTTCCCTGAGGCGCGGTACGAAGTTCGCGGGGTCAACTATTGAATATAAACACGACACGACTTAATGTATTGCATGCATGCCTATAATATTTACCATACTGAGGTAGCGCATTAGATATCATTGTGTGGTAAACACTAGAAAGAGCACTTAACGTAGGTATAGGGGTAGTCAGAAACAAGTCCAAACCTAGGCTATCAACATAACGGTGCGCGAGATCTCAGTTCGGGGCGAACTACTAGTTAATAAGAGAATAAATACATTTTTCAAAATCTTTGAATCCTATTTCATTAGATCAGATAAATATTTTGGCGATACTTGATTACTGTCATCATGCCTATTGCCCACGAACCCCGCTGTTCTAGTTGACCGCCGCGGTCAAAATGCCTCCTGTGTGAGTATATCTATTTATCGTAATAGAATACAAAGAACGCAAAACTGACCGCTTGAATGCTTGACCGCGTGACCGCTCTCTGTCTGATAGGTTATCTGTATTTTTTCCAAAAATCACTTGTTTAGTTACTCATATTTCTAATTGAAAGTTTTTAATTGATGTAATTTTATTCCAGCGACAACATAAGAAGGGATAAGGTGAAGCAAATCTACAAGGACGCGTCGATACAACAAGGAGAGCTTAATAAGTTGAAACGGATGAAGTGATGAGGATAATAAATCAGTTGTAAAGTGCCTTTATATGACTTTCATTATAGCAAAAATGGAACTAATACCTTTAAAGTCAAGATAAGTCCTAAAATTAAGTGTTGTTTCAAAATATTGTGTATCGAATTGTCTTTGTTATGGAATTATAATACTACAAGCTTTGCTTAGTTTGGGGCTAGATAGCGCTGTGAGGCGCTGTGTGAAATTGACGAATTGAGAACCTCCTTTTTTGAAGTCGGTGAAAAATATTTTTGGATTATGCAAAAAGTCTACACAAAATTCCATGAAAACTCAAATGTTAATCTATTAAACGATCTCCATAGCAACATTGATTTACTTCAAATCTATCACTTTACGCCTTTCGCGTTATCAGATAACATTTTCTGAAATGTTTCTATAATATTTTTCTTATACTTTACTAAAAAATGGCTTGCAACGAAAATGTGATCAAAAACATAGCGAATGAAATCACAAGAAATTGCCAAGCGCAAAACGTCACTGTCGATACAGAATTCGTGATTTATTTAATAGATCTCTTGCTACTAAACCCGAAGTATGGAAAGCTGTTTTCTAAAACCATCAGCAGGAATAATTTGCAGTTTTTCGTCGATGAGTGTGTCAATATTTTGATCCGTAAGTACCTATCTATAGGTAATTAATATTAAAACATTTTCTGCCTTATCTCTGAGTGCCGAACACAGGTGCCGAAGTGGGTTTGAATGCAAACTTTCATTCACTTCCTAGGTTCACAGAACAGAAATCTACGTGCCTATTGAACCATAATCCTATTCTATTAAACGAGCAATATTTGTTTGTACTCACGTTCTCGAAAACGGCTGTAACGATTTCGATGAAATTTGTAGTACAGGGGTTTACGGGGGTGAAGAATCGATCTAGCTAAATTCGTTTTCTCGGCATTTTCACGCAAAAATATTTACCAGTGCAAAAAAGTGGCTGAGTGGTTGGGTGTCCGTCTTCTAGCCGAAGGCTCCAAATTCGAATCTTAGACAGTGAAAGATTATTTTTTTGTATTTTTTTTTGTTCTTTTTAATTCTATTCTATTCTATTCTATTTTGGAAACTGTTCTCAGGTGGTGGGACATCAGTAAATACTCTGAAGATGCAGTTCATAATTCAAAGCAACTATGACAAGCTGGAAAACTTGGTTGACAAGCATATTGACTCCATTGGTAAGTTTTAAAATGTCGATTTTAATGTCGACTCGCAACGGGGTGGGATACATTTAAAAGTAGCGGCTTCGAATCCCGAATTTTTCGTTTTTTTTTCTAAACGAAAAATACATTGATGCACGACCAGAATTTATGTAGGTACTCATTAACTCGTGCTCTAAACGGTGAAGAAAAACATCGTGAAGAAAACAGTTAGTTTTCAAATAAGCGGTGATGTGCTTGCAACCTTCAAGCATGAATGTTCTACTGCAAAATGTTAACGTGTACCAAAATGTGTATATGTTACGGGCAATGTGATAAATCCGGTCATTATGAATAATGACCGGTCCGTATGCATAATGACCGGGTCAATTGGGCAATGTGATAAAAACTGCATGATTAATCACTTTGCCCGGTCATTATGAATAATGACCACCCTATCTTGGGCAATGTAATAAATTAGATGAATTGCGGTGTTTTAATTGAATTACTACATTTCTGGCGCTTCGGCGGCCGCTACCGCGGCACGCTTCGCTCGCCTCGCGCGTAGGTTTTTTACTAACCTAACATAACCTAACCTACAGATTTTAATCCAATTTATCACATTGCCCGGCTAGAAGTAGGGCACTATTCATACTGCCCGGTCTAAGTGATAAATTCAAGCCTTGATTTATTAAATGGACCACGGGCCGTCGGGCATTATGAATATGGACCGGTCAAAGTAATAAATTTATCAAACTGCCCGATGCTCTTGGTCATTATGCATAATGACCGGTCCATATGAATACTGCCCGATTAATCAAGTTGCCCGTAACATATATATGGACCTTCTTACCTCTGACTACCCCCTTAGACATCTTTTGCAGAAGTTAGCATTCGATACGTGACGGTTGCAAGCCCATCGACGCTATTATGGTGCGAATATACGCTGAGCCAGCCTAGGCGAATCGATGTAAGGCGAGAGCGATAGAGAGGCAATGTGAGCCTGGGCCAGCGTTTATTCGCGCCTTTAGAAAGCTAACTGGTTTCCTCATGATGTTTCCCATCACTGTTTAGATAAAAAGCGTGAATCTGGTTTCACAGAGAGCTGTCTCCGTCCTCTCGTCAACGAGATCTTGGAAGAGGATCCGGAGCCGGAAGATGAGAATGAGATGAAGAAACTCTTCAGGAAGATATCCATCTACATCATACTAGCGAGTGGTCTCGGCAACCCTGGGATTATCGTGGTAAGTTCATGTATACTGTACTAGATGCGCCCGCGCGTATGACGATGATGAAAAATAGCCTTAACCTTCCTCAAAAATTAAGCTATCAAATGCAGAAATAATTTTTCAAATCCTACAGCTAGTTCCTGAGATTAGCGCGCTACTTTAAACTCTTGGGCCTCTATTAATAAACGCGAATTAACTTCTGGCAAAGATGCGCCACGGATTTAACTATTGCCATCCTTATTTGTCACTGTCTAACAAAAAAGGATACCTAGGTTACCTACGTTGTGTAAAATGTCCTATTTATAAAAATAAGCCTTTATTTTATGCACGAGTTAAGTACATATTCCCTGCAGACATTAAAAGAAGGCATGGCTGCCCTCGAAAGCGTCTTCTCCCTAGAAGACCTGAAGCTGTTTCTGGCCCTCCCTCGTCCGGAGAAGGTGTCCCAGCTGACGGAGCTGGTGGGCGTGGCTAGCGGAGTGAGGCTCTTCAACCGAGACTGTAGCAAGGGGGGGGAGGGGATACCTGACTGTAAGTCAATGTTGATGATAGATAGATAGATAAACATTTATTTGGCAACAACACACACAGACGGAGGTACAATGGAAAACTAACACTAAGAAAGGTAGATACTAACAAATAAGTTAACAAAATAGGTAGGTACTTATAAGATAAAGGATGCAGCACTGTGGGTGCTGCATCTGTTTGTTAAGACCTGTTGTTCTGTAGGGTTTTTAGTTGTTTAAGCTTTGTGCGTTAGATATTTGATATGTGTTAATTGTATGTTTGTTATTATTGTTTTTATTTACCAATTTCCGCATGCAATGCACTTTGTTTTTTGGAATAAATAACTATGAACTATGAACCATCCTTTAGTAGGTATCACATAGAACCCACCTACACTCAGGCAACAAAATTAGGTACTTACTTAATAAAACAGATCTGCACAAAGGTATAGGTAGGTAGGTACAGACACACATATACCACCGATCCTTACTTAGACAACTTAGATTAAGTTAGGTAGGACAGGACGTCTGTGCTGGTGTAGGCCAAAAAGGAACAGATGATGAGAGAAACAACTCTTTACTTCTCGCTGGAAGAAGCTGTTGGTAGCCCTCCCTCGTCCGGAGAAGGTGTCCCAGCTGACGGAGCTGGTGGGCGTGGCTAGTGGAGTGAGGCTCTTCAACCGAGACTGTAGCAAGGGGGGGGAGGGGATACCTGATTGTAAGTTAATGTTGATGTGAAAAACAACTCTTTAAAGTGCAGAAATCAATCAATCATTCAGCTATTGCAAGAAATATGGTGATAACAAGATCTTAATACTTATTTAGAGGAGGATCGCTTGTATCAGTGCGGGTTCGAGTCCCGATTTTCATAAGACTTCATTTTCAATGAAACTTCATAAACAGGTTCACAGCGCCTCCAAGAACGGTCTACTTACCTACATAAATCTTTGGACTCTATTCACATAATCATCGATAGATATCAGCTTCAGCAAACATCAGCTGTAATTTACCGTATACAAAAATGGCGGTATTATTTCATTGTCCATCAACCTAGTTGATGTTTGAAGGGCCCACCTTAACTCCCTGTCCAACTCCTGTAAAACCTTGCAATATTAAAGTATGTCTTTGAATTCGAATCGAAAAAAGAAATTCGAAAATGCTGGCTGCATTAGGAAATATCTTTTTGTAATTTCAGTGCCGTTCAACCTAGTCGACGCTGGTAAAGCCTGCCTCACCTCGCTGTCTAACTCGTTGATAACGGTCATGCAACGCGTTAACACGCTGAGCACGGCCGTGGAGGACTGCATGGCGATCGATGAGGAGACGGGCAACGTGCATCTACAGCAGAAATCTCAGCTGGCCGAGTGAGTTAACGCTTAGTTTGGGCATAGAATAGATAATCGATCGAGCGAGCGAAGCGAGCGAAGATCTTAGTGGTAAGTTGGGCGATTTTGCTTTGTATGTTTGTATGTTTCACGAATTGTTGTTCGAGCATAACTGTCGAACCGTTCATCCAATCTGCATGAAACTTGGTAGGTCAATAGGTTGTGGTAAGGAAATTTACGGTGGAGCATATGAGCTTAATCGATGAAGGGGTTGTGAAGATATTGGGTTCCCAAGGGGGTAAAAAATTATGAAAGTTACACAAATATATTGAGTGGGGTGTCATACGAAAGGGCTTATTTTGTACATTCCAAAATGGTATTTATTTTTAATCTAGGATGTATAGTTTTTGAAATACGACCAAAAACCAAAAACTACGAAACCAGAGCTGCAAGAGCTCCCGTTTCATAGAGTTTCGATGTCTTCGTAGCTCATTGACTGGTCGGTCTTAAAAAGAGAGTGGCATCGTTGCAGTTTGGTTTGCAATGATTTTAGATGCTACTTGATTTATTTTCATGATAAAAAAATTTTTGATAAAAAATGAAAATAATTGGGGTAAAAAAAGTTAAGTAAACAAATATATTGAGTGCGGTGTCAAATGAAAGGTCTTTATTTGTACATTCTAAAATAGTTATTATTTTTATTCTAGGACGTATATTTTTAAAAATACGACGAGAATTCATAAATATGAAATAAATGAAAAATTAGACACGACATTATGTATTGCATGCAACGACATTATGTATAACATAAGTGCAATAAATAATTTGACTTTGACTTTGACTTTGCATGCATGCTAGTATTTTTTACCATGAAGAGCTAGCGCAATAGGCATACCCGGCAGTAGTAGCACTTGAAATTATAGGGGTAGTCAGAAGAAAGTCCAAATGTTGGCCATCTACGGTGCGCGAGATCTCAGTTCGGGGCGAACTACTAGTAATACTACGTATAAAATGGACACTGTTCTCCCCCCACCAATTAAGGCTTCCTCACCCCGCGACTGAATTTGAGCTGGCGAGGGGCTGTCTTGAGCTAGGGACGCGTCACGCGCGCAGACACAGACGAGACCGAGACCACGGGGTACAATAATTATTCATACGGTAACATCCTTACTTCACGCACACAATTGCGCGTGTACATAAATGACATTGTGTAGTGTCTGTGTAAATAGGTAGTTAAACGCCGCTTTTGCATGCAGGGACCGCGGAAGTACCTGATGATGGAGGAGGCAAACTTCTTTGGTTTCAAATAAACAAAGCTCTGTGAAGGAAAGCACAGAGAAACCTTTACCAGTTAGAAAAATTGGAGCCCCCCTTAATATTAGGGGGGACATCTGGCCCCCTCTGCCCCCCACTTCCGCGGTCCTGAGTTAAAGCATATTCACTGTCATAAATATCGCTTCTATATCACAATTTTGTGACCATGCTAGAATAGTATTTTCATTTAAACGTTTCTCCAATCCTTGCAGAGAGGATTACAAAGAGCTGTTCGACCTCCTAGCGTTCTATCGTCAGTACGAAGTTATTACCAGAAAACTGCTCACCGATGTCCAGGTAAAAAAATAAATTAAACCTGCTTGCTAACAATTTGTAAACTTACTAACAATTTGTTTGTGAATGAAAAGTGTTTTCCTGTGTTGGTGTTTTTTTTTAAATAATACCTACATACTAACCTACATATAAAATACCTAGTACCTACCTAGGTTAGGTACCCTAGTAACTTCTACGGCTAGCGCATTTCAGCCGAAAATAAAGAGTTCATTACGTTTAACAGGTTATGGGTTTTCAACTCTTTTCTTCCTCAGGGTATGGTCTCGGGGGGAAGTACTCACGTGGAAAAGTTCCGCGCTGCGCTACAGAAGACGCATGCAGCTGTCAAATATAAAGCAGCTGTTCCAACTGCTACTGTCTTTGTAAGCTATATTTAATTTTACAATTAGCATCGCTTGGTACTAACACTTTCTATATCCTATTTATAGCATTTCTATAGCTATTCTAGGGGGTGTTTTTGTAGTGTCATGGACCCAAATATCCATGGTAGTGTGTATCTGTGTGTCTGTGGCATCATAGCTCTTGCACGGATGTACCGATTTTGATGCGGTTTTTTTGAAAACTGACTTTAATGTGAGCGATTTTCTGCACTTTCGAGGTGCATTTCAGTTTATAACAACGAAGATCCTCGACAGATCCTCACTAAATTTTTATGGCACCAATCTGAAAGTACCTATACACTTTCAAACAAAAAAAGAATTTTCCAAATCGGTCCAGCCGTCTTCGAGTAATCGGTGAACATAGGTACAGTCAGCGTCATCAATCGGTATCCCCCTATTGATTTTAACAAGGACCCTTTTCATTTCAACTTTGGATTTCAGTCGGATTTGCTAGTATACTTATGGATATCTAATTTCGCTCGAGTTCCTATACTAGCAAATCCGACTGAAATCCAAAGTTGAAATGAAAAGGGTCCTTGTTAAAATCAATAGGGGGATACCGATTGATGACGCTGACTGTACATAAAAAAAAATCCTATGGATTGAGAACCTCCTTTTTTTTGAAGACGCTTAAAAATAAATATCAATTTGTTCCGTAGCCTCTGTTCTCGAAGCTCTGGCAGATCTGGCGAGCCATGCAGAACGTGATGTACCTAGTATCTCTGGTGTCCCGTCTGCTGAATGCTCTGGGCGGTTTGTTAGAGGCGGCGGGAGCTCCGAAGGATTTGCTGAATGCCGCGCTACACGGACGGAAAGTTCTGACTGACCAGGTGACAACTAGTTCTACATAGAATGTGAATACTGCTCTAGATATGTGGTTTACACTGCTATAGGCGGTCCTTACCGGATAACCGAGCCGTACAGCATTAAGTAAGTAATTAAGGAGTGTAATAGTTACCTACACTATTACATTAGCGGTTGATGAAAATAAAGCTATTTTTATTTTAGTTCACTCCTCTAGATCTCTCCCTGAAGTCTGTCTGCCTGCAGTAGACCAACCTACGGTTTCATTGAACTGATAGGTTTCTTAAGGTGCAGAGTTGGACGGTCAACCTACAGGTTTCGCAAGTATCATTTAGCGAGTGATTTGCCACTACTCCCCCACCGTACCACCGACGATACCCCCAGTGGTACGGTGGGTAATTTTGCAAATTCAAAGACTGCTTGCTGACTTTTATCATGGCTTGAGAATATCTATCATGACTTAGCTACTTCTGTCATGGCTTAACAAATGTAGAATGAACCAAAATTGGTCACTGATCCTTACCTCTTCTATCCTGTACCTAGCTAGTATAGTAAGAACGTGATGTACCTAGTATCCTTGGTGTCCCGTCTGCTGAATGCTCTGGGCGGTTTGTTAGAGGCGGCGGGAGCTCCGAAGGATTTGCTGAATGCCGCGCTACACGGACGGAAAGTTCTGACTGACCAGGTCAGAACTTTATTCTAGACTAGCTGTACCCGGCATGCGTTGCAATGCCACGTGAAGTGAAGTAAAAAAGTGTTTGGTTTTATATTCTGTACATAAACAGATTTTTTTGGATTTTAAATTAAATAAGTTTGTGTCATGTATCCCCGTCCCGTCCCGTCCCGTCCCGTCCCGTCCCGTCCCGTCCCGTCCCCGTCCCCGTCCCCGTCCCCATCTCCTCCTCCCCCTCTCCCCCTTCCCCTTCAGCTCGATGTCACCACATCATTACATTATATTGGAAACTTGACAGATATGCTGAGTTCCGAGTTTCAAATCAATCAGCATATTTACTGAGGAGTTATGTTGAACAGCTCCTGACTCCATCCTCAGATCAGCTCACTGTCAGCATATTATTACATTGTACCTACCTAGTTGAAACTTGACAGGTTTGCCGAGTTTCAACTCAATCGGCCTATTTACTGAGGGGTTCTGTAGAACAGCTCCAGGATTCCATTATCAGATCCTGACCTGATCTGACCAAGACACCACCTTTCAATCAAAAAAATAATGTTCCAAATCGGTCCAGGCATCTTCGAGTAATAAATAATCGAGTACCTCCTTTATTTTGAAGTCGGTTTAATAAAAAACGTTTTAAATCACGCGTAGACTAATAAGTGACTGCCGCGTGTTTTCATCAGCGCGATTCAGAAAATGGTCATTTTTAGTCCCGCCATCTAGTTTTGATTTTTTTCAAATTTAACTGGTACGTCCAGAGATTAGCGCGATCAAACAATCAAACAAACTCTTCCGCTTTATTATATTAGTATAGATTAAAGATAAAGATAAGTATAGATTATTTCCAACTTCAGATCACCGGGTTTTTTAATTTTTTATTAATATTTTTTTTGGAGACACACAGCGCCATCTAGCCCTAAACTAAGCAAAGCTTGTAGCTACTATGGGAACCAGATATCACAATCTGGTTTCAGCTAGCTCCAATAGATGTCTCTATGTCCTTTGTTCTCGAAAAAACTTTAAATTTAATGATTGAAGTTGTCGTATTTAATTACTTACTTGTGATAAGAGTTTTTTAATAATATTGAAACTCATGCAAAAAGTTCATTGTAACTTGGATATGCTGGGTAACTGTGGGACTTTAGTTCAGAACAGAACTATGCTGGGTAATATATGACTCATCTCAGAAATGACTTTACCAATTTTTATGCAGTTTTCACTGTTGTATTGTGGTAAGCCTGGGTCATTTTTTAGTGTTAGTTTCATCAAAATCCGTTCACAAATAAAAAAGATACATCCTTTTTTATATTATTTTTTTTCTAAAGTCACAGTACATTCTTTAAATGCACATATCTTTTTTATTTGTGAACCGATTTTGATGAAACTAACACTAATAAAAGGTCCAAACTTACCACAATACATCAGTGAAAACTGCATCCAATTCGGTTAAGCCATTTCTGAGATCAGCGCGAACAGCGAACAGAGAACTAAAGTCACAGATTACAGCACTTTTTGCGTTGTAGATCGCGCTTACGAAGTGTTTTGAGGCTCTAGGGTTATATAGATCAAAAACTGACTTCACTTAATTGAATACTTATAAGTTTGGGCTTAGACTTCATTCTTATTATAAGTATAGATATAGATTTAGATAAACTTTTAAAGAATCTAGAATGTTTATAATGGCTAAGAAACTTCTCTGTCGTTGTGGCTTAGTTAGACTTTCTCCAATTCGTCATATAATAATAAACCTATTCATGAAACCAAATTAAAGATGATAAGCACGGCTCATCCGTAACCGCCGTTACATAAGTAAATAAATAAATAATGCTGGACATTTCACACAGCATCATGTAGCCCCAAGCTAAGCAGCCTAAGCAGCCCCACATGACTGATATACTACTTAAATACATTTTTTTTTGTAAATACATACATAATATACATAGAAAACACCCAGACCCGAGACAAATATTTGCAGATCATACAAACATTTGTCCCGCGGCGGGGATCGAACCCGCAACCTCCTGCGTCACAGGCGGGCCTTCATCCACTGCGCCACGGAGGTCGTCAAAGTATATAATAATATGACAGTAATTAATAAAAATGCGAAAGTTTGGATGGATGGATGTATGTTTGTTCCTCTATAACTCGACTTTTTGATTTTGATTTAAAATATAGATAGATAATGACCGGGAATAGGAAATTGGCTACATTTTATCCCGGAAAAAGGCACGGGTCCCGTGGGATACAAAAATAGTAATCCACGCGGCGTCCGCTAGTTTATTATATTTATAAACAACACTTTTTAAACATAAAATGGTTTCTTTCAGGACAGGATAGCTTCCCGCGTGAGCTTGGCAGACCGACTCTCGCTTTGCTCGCTGAGCAACTACGTGGCTTACAATGACAGCCACACTTCCCTCAAAGATAGGCATGTCCAGGTAAATAAGTAGGCTCTAATCACTAATGAATAAACTAAAAAAAAAAATACTGGCGGTCATTTCACACAGCGCCATCTAGCCCCAAACTAAGCAAATCTTGTACTAGATATGGGAACCAGATAACTGATAGAATAATTAATTGTTTTTGTAAAAACCTATATACTTATTACTTTATAACAACCAGGCACAGAACAAACATCTATATTCATCACACAAATGTTTGTCCAAGATGGGAATTGAACCCACGACCTACAGCGCAGAAAGCTACTACCAACTGATCTGAGAGGCCAACAATTGCAATTCACCTGTTATTATAGTGTAAGAATTGGAAATTTCTTTTGTTTGTAAGGGTTTCCTTTCCGATTAGTGTCACAAAAATTGGGTGAGGATCTGTCGAGGGTCTTCTATTCGGAGTTATGAACAGAAATTCACCTCGAGAGTGCAGAAAATTGCTGTTTATAACATTGAAGTCGGTATTTTAAAATTTAAATTTTGCCATCATCATCATCTCAGCCATTAGACGTCCACGGTTGTATACAGGCTTCCCTCAAAGATTTCCATGTGTTACGGTTGGAAGCGGCCTGCATCTACCGACCTGCAGTTTTTACAAGGTCGTCTGTCCATCTTGTCGGTGGACATCCAACACGCTTGCCGGTCCGTGGCCTCCACTCGAGGACTTTTAATTTAGCCACTTGTATTATTAACTTTTCTTTGTCCAGTACTTAGGTTTCTGCGCTGTTTGTCTGTGCGGAGGCGCTCTCATCCCCAGCAACATGCGGGTCGGTGTTGTGAAGTGCGGCGGCAAGAGATACGCCTTCTGCAGCGTTAGAATGGCGGCAAGGTTCAGCAAGGAGCCACAGAGGTACTCACTGAGCTAGGGAATATTTATGAGCTAGGATCTACGAAGAAGACGGTAGCACAGAATAATAGCACTACGCACAGAAGGCTCACTTCGCAAAAAAAAAATATTCTTGCTGCGACGCAACAAAGTGCAATTCAGCTCGCATGACCGCTAAATACCCAACGACAATTCATTGATAACGACAACCATTCCTATATCATTATCGCTGCGTTTTGTTTCGTTCTCCAAAATGACAGTAATTTGTTTGAAAACAAAACCACAACAGAGTCATAATCATAATCATAATCATTTATTCGCAGGAATGTAGGTACAATAGATGTTAGGTAAATGTTCAGTCATTGGTCATTATTAGACACTACAAAACAGTTTAAACAGAGAAATTCTATTGTAATATTTACAACGTTGATAAGAGTTTTAATGAATCCATTAAATGAGCTAGTTCAGAAGACAAGAGGTACGCACTGAGCTACTGATTAATTTGCTGTCAGCTATTTGTTAGGTACCTACTTTAACACAAAACCCAGATCCAGATATCCCTTCTAATCTTAATTATGTATTATTTCAGATACATAAACGAGGTGATACAGTACGCGCGTGACAACCCTCACATCATAAACCTACTGAGCATCGTGGAGGATGTCTACAGAGTCAAGGATATCAGTAACTTGCTTGTCTCACGCGTCGCTAAGAGTAAGACATAGAATAGATTAGAATAGAAAATCGTTTATTTTGTTAAATAGGTATAACTAAAAGACAAATTCGAAAAACTTATAACTAAAGAACTTAAAACTAGACACAAAATTGGTCACAATCTTTGGACATCATCAACCTACGCTTTTTTAACCGACTTCAAAAAAGGAGGTTTTCAATTCGTCGGAATCTTTTTTTTGTGCTTTTTTATGTATGTTCACCGATTACTGGAAGACGCCTGGACCGTTTGGAAAATTCTTTTTTTGATTGAAAGGGTAGGTAAATACTTTCCGATTAGTGCCACAAAAATGTTTTGAGGATCTGTCGAGGATCTTCGGAGTTATGAACAAAATGCTTTTCGAGAATGCAGAAAATTGCTCAGATTATACATTGAAGTAGATTTTTTTTTTTTAATTTTTAATTTAGCCACATGTTTTCCTTTTCATTATGTCAGCATGTTTGAAACCTATTCTTTCGTTTCTCAGTAAAAGTGTTCGACAAGGACGTCCAAACGTTGGTGCATCCTATCGAAGAGTACATTGAGAAGGATTACACATCGGATCTTTGGGAATGGAAGCGCAGAGCTTGTCAGTGGGTATGTTATTGAGTCTTTCTCTGTTACTGAGATCTTTTCTATCTCTATAAGCGTATGGGAACTAAAATTTGATATTTTTTTGTACTGGGCTATCAGCTCAGTTTGTAGTTCAGCCTTTTGCGCTGTAGGAAGGCTGTAGGTCGTGGGTTCGAGTCCCACTCAGGACAAACATTTGTGTGATAAGTTCGTATTGTGCAAGTGGCCAATTAACGACTTCAAAGTGAGACCGACAATTTAACGTGCCGCATGGAGCGCTCAGCTGTTAGTGCCACTAGCAGTTAGCCATCCAAATTGTGACCGTTTTGAACGTAGCTTGACTTGAACGATCTATCAAGGACGTCTAAAGCTCGGCGCAAACGACCGCAGCCACAAGTGACCAGCGACAGCGACTTTTCATATATTTAGTAGCTGTAGCGAGTGGCCGCCACCGGCTACACGTGTGCGGCGCGTCTATACAAAATATATGAAAACTACAGGAAATAGGTCGGTAGCGGCGTTTTGTGGCTCGTGTGCGGCCAAGCTTAGCAAGCTACGCCACGAGCGCTTGTACGTAATTTCCTCGAGCACTGTGCCTGGTACTTATCTTCCTCTTATAAGCACTCTAGAAGGCCAAGATACAGGCTCACGCTTAGTTTGGTTTTCGCTGGTAAATCCTTTACATACATCTGTACCTCCCTAGTATTAGTAATAATGTAAACATGTTTAAGTTATTGTAAGTACCCCTTTTTGAAATAAATTATTTGTATTTATCTTTCAGGCTACAATAGTGAATTGCCGCACCCATTCTACCCAAACCGACTACAGTCATCTCCGTTCAGACACACACTGTCAAACACACGAGCTGCGCGACAAGATTCAACAGACTAAAAAAAATTGTGGGATCAATACCGTGCCTAATAACGTATTCCTATGGGGTTTAAGGGGTCAAATGGGGTACGGACAACATTCTATGGCGTTGGGGGAAACAGTCGCTGAGAAAAAGAAAGGTGAATTTGTTGTAAGAGAAATAGGTGTTGCAGAAACGTAGTCCCCAATTATCTGTTTCTGCGGGGTTTAAGGGATCAAATGGGGTATGGACAACATTCTATAGCGCAGGGGGAAACTGTCGCTGAGAAAAAGAAAGGTGAATCTAAATTTTATTAAGTGTTGTAAGAGAAATTGGTGTTGCAGAAAGGTAGTTTCCAATTATGTGTTCCTGTGGGGTATAAGGGGTCAACTGGGGTATGGACAACATTCTATAGCGCTGGGAGAAACTGTTTCTGAGAAAAAGAAAGGTAAATTACTTGTTATTTTCATGTATTGCTAAAGAGGAACAAAAACGTTTTCTTGTGGGGTCTAAGGGGTCAATTGCTTGGGGCATCATAATTAATAAGTTTACCCTGTGAAAATAGACGGCATAATAGTACAATTCCTATTGTGATTTCGCTTTAGCGACCTTTTTAAGCCCGCTGTAAGTTGCTCAGCATAAAACATTGAAGTCGATTTTTAAAATTTTTCTATTTAATTTCTGAAATTTTCTAGAACTTGTTTTTTTTTTAATTTTCAGCTCAAGTAATATCTACCTGCTCCTGGCCATGTTTTGAACCGCCGACGAAGGAATCCAACACAGGTGTCGAAGACAAGGAGTCACAGTGATAACTTTTAGAAATTATCATTATAAATTTAATAATTATCATTATACTTTTAGAAGTTTATTCATGTTGTTTAGTTATAAAACAGATCACTATTTAGAAACAGTTTTATCCTAGATTTTAGTAACTTATAAAGTTTAGCTTGTAGATATTTTGACGCTTAAACCAATTTGAATAATAAAGTTTAAACGATGTAACTAATGAGAGGTTTTGTTTTACACTAAAACTTACGCGTTAGCTCGGACGAAAGCACGGACCAACCGCGGCCCACGGAGAGGCTAAGCACGTGCGTCAAGCTTCGCTTTGCTGGAGACTGTATGTAACTGTGTCCACTGCAGCCCACGGACACGCTACGCATGAGTTGACGTCATCGGTACACGCGTGGCTCGAATGTGGCGACCACGCAGCTCAACGCTGTCCACGCTATGCACGCGGTACACGAAATTATGATTAGTATGAATTCAAAACTGTGCTGCGCTACAGTTGTACATAGTCGTGAGTTCATATTCGTGTACTGTAGTGGAAACGTAGACCCCACGTTGTCAAACAAATGACCCCACGCAGCTAAAATGCGCCGCGTGCCCGTGCACATCATGCGCCGCGGTGTTTCCGTACCTTAATACAGTACTTATAAAAATAAATAAAATAAAAATAAAAAATAAAAAAGCCTTTTATTCCTTAACTTAATTAACATAGATTTCTAAATTACCATGCATTTTATTTACCTACTTAATTGTTAATATTATCATGAACATAGTAAGTGAGTAATGTAGTAAATACAGTACTTACCTACTACCAATTAATTAGTAACTGCACAAATACAAAAAGGATGGAATGCCGCACACTTTTCTACAAGAATATAAAAGCATAATTTTCGTGTTTCACTCAACAAGCTCGCTTTTTTCCCCTCGGCTTGCTTCGCTCGCTAACTACCGCATGAGCCGGTTGAGCGTGTCCCTCGCTTGGCTCGCCAGACGCACGTCTTCTGCGCGAGCTTGTAAACACGACGCCTCCTCACGGAGCTGAGACAGAGTGTGTGCGAGGGAGACAATACTCTTTGGGAGGATTGCATCTGATACTGGGAGTTTGGTGTATTTTGCCTGGAAAAGAGATAAACATATTAGATTATCTACACTAATATCATGCCGTAAAATACGCCAACATTGCCACCAAGGGTAATTTTGCCCGAAGATCAATTTATAAGCAAATCTTTAGATTGCAAAAATATTTGAATAATATTGTAACATTTTTTGAATTTGTTAGAAAATAGGTTATGTGTCTAGCATCACTGTCTATCGGGTGTGTCGCTAGCTTCACTCAGTAACTTGTTGGAACTCTTCAAGTACGGTGCGTATTTTCGCGGGCAAATTTTGGTGCAAATTCAAAAGTGAATTGTGAGTAATGGCGAAAACACAGGTTGGTTTTATTAATATTATGATATGTAAGAACATTTTAAGAGTATTAATATGTTATTATCGTTGCTGAATGTCTTTTCAAACAAGAGTTATAGCGGTGGGCAAAGTTATCCAGCATTGTAGCGATCTACTATTGACAACATTGCCCGCCATCAAAATAAGCTTAGGGTTGGCACTTCAGAAAAATGTTTTTTTTTTTAAAGCTTTTAATTAACTTGCAATGTTTGTATGTTTGTAAGTTCCTATGTTTGTAAGTCTGTTTGTCCGGGTCAATTCTTGCAAGCTTAATTTGACCTACTTCCCGGTGTCAAATTGAGCTGAATTTAGGTAAAATTATGAGACTTCGGTGACAATGCAATAATAATAGTGACAGTTAGCTGAAAATGTGTAATAGTTTAGTTATTATTTTAATTTAGCTCCTAACATCATTTGATCTCAATTAGTATTTCATTTTCATTTGGGTACCTACATAAATATGTTGATTAAAATGTATTAAATAAATACCTGAATGAAAAATAACCAGTTTTTTTATACCTACAACAACTACGATCACAAGATCAGTTTACTAAGAAGTGCCAACCCTAGCACTTTTAATTGGTGAAATGCGGTTTGTATGAAAAAGACAAAAAATGTCAGGGTAACTTTGCCCAGCCACTTTGCTAGGAAACCTTCTATAGTATCGTTTTAATTCCTAAAGTAAACGCCATTATTGCCTAAATTCTTGTATTGGCTTTTTATTTCATCTCTCTAGAGGCTATATTTGCGTCAAAAATCAACGTGGGCAATGTTGGCTAAAAGTCCAGATAACTTTGCCCGCCATCAAAATGTATAAAATACTTAATTAAATATTGACGCATCATAAAATCTGATAAAGTAATACATGCACATAATCTTATAATAGCAGATGATAAAAGAAAATACTTACGTTCCCATAGAAAATTTTTACAAAAATTGAAATTATTCGAAAAAAGTGGGCAATGTTGGCGTATTTTACGGTGATTCTTTATGGTGAAACGGTTGAACGGATTTGAATGAAATTTAGAATGGAGATAGCTCATACTTTGCTTAACTTCTAAGGCTCTTTTTTTTCGGGACTTTGTCGGTAGGTGGATTATCAGTGCTATAAATTATAGAAGCGTAACAAATACCTATCAGATCAATATTTTTGTTGCGCTTCCGTGCTTCGGAGGGTACGTTAAATTGTCGGTCCCGGCTTTTGAGTCGTTAAGCCATGACGGAGTCCTTTAGGCGGCCTTAAAACTCCGTCACCAGAGTTGGCCACTTGCTCATACGAACGTAGGTACTTGCAAGAATCGAACATGCATCTCAGCCATTTTCTTGTTTTATGAAAAAGTTACCTTAGCCTTTTCACAGCTCTCTTCATAAGAAGCTACTTTCTGCTTCAACTGCCTTATAGCCTCCTGTACAGTTTCCGGATTAGGGCTCCTCAGCATCAGCGAACTTTTCGAGCACTCCAATTCCTTCCTCAACTCCTCCAAAAACCGGTTATTACGGTCGATTTTCGCTTGCAACTCGTCATCCTTCTGCTTCAACTTGAGTATTTCGTATTCATCAGTGAGTTGTTCCGAGATGAGTTTTGATTGGTGGAGGGATATTGCGATAGGATCGAATTGTTCGATGTTCGTTGCTGCTTGATTATTGGCGATTTGTAGTAAGTGTTGCTGGCATTTTGGAGGAAAAGCGTCGATGGTTATGTTCAATTTTGTAAGTGCCTCAGTTGTTGATGTCGCTGTAAGAAATCATGAAGAATTTTACTTCGCAACTATTCTTCTCAGAAAACTCAAAATTATAAATCTATACTAATATAATAAAGCGGAAGAGTTTGTTTATTTGAACGGAACTGCGCTTATCTCAGGAACTACCTACCAGTCGGATTTGAAAAATTCTTTCTGCATTTGACAGCTAAACTCTTGAGGAAGGTTATAGGCTACTTTTCATCATCATCATTACCATTATACCATCAATACGGGGGAAACGCCGCGAGGGCGCTGTAGGTATTCAATAAAAGACACAAACATTTTCTAGACATTTATTAGCTAAACTCAATTTTCAGCATTTAAACTAGGAAATTGAACAATACTCTCTATTTTCTTTGCCACATTCAGCATTAACTCTTCAGATAGATTCGGCCCCATTAATTGCAAAGACAACGGTAGATTTTTACTGGAAAGTCGAATTGGTATTGAGACAGCTGGAATTCCTGCCATGTTTGCCGGCTGAGTGCAGAAATCTTGGAATGCACACTGATCCCGATTATGTTTGATTGAGAACTCCTCATATAAAGGAGCATCAGTGAGCGTTGTCGGCGTCAGAAGTAAATCCACTCTACCGTCCCCATTAAAAACATTCCTAAAATCATTCGCAATCAATCTACGAAGCTTCAGAGCCTTTATGAAGTATTTATCGTAGTTCCTAGTTAGAAGAAAGTAGTTTCCAGTCAAAATTCTAGATCTAACTACTTTGTTGAAACCTTTTAATCTCGTTGATGCGTATAGTTCTTCGGTAGAGTATGTTTCATCAGTTCGAAGTCCAAATTCTAGGCCGTCATATCTGGCCATATTACTCGCTACTTCACACTGGTTCAGGATAGAGTATACCGCGATTGAAACAGACGTGTGAGGGAGAGACACAGACTTTACTATAGCTTTCTCTCTTTCTAGTAGATCCGTCACATACTTCCAAGTATCGATGACTTCTTCACTCATGCCTTTGCAGTGATATTCTTTAGGTATTCCAATCGTAATATTAGAAAGATCTATGTCTTCAACTTCGAATGGAGTAAAGGGTTCTTTTATAGTTGTAGAATCTAAATGATCAGGTCCGGCTATACAATTGAGCATTTTAACAGTGTCCTCGACATTCCTAGCTAAGATTCCAGGAACGTCCATAGAGTTGACTAAAGGTATAAGACCGTATCTTGAGACGAGGCCATAGGTTGGCTTGAGGCCGACAACTCCACACAACGCTGCTGGGTTTCGCGTGGAACCACCCGTGTCTGAGCCTATAGCGGCTACACAGGATCCTGAAGACACAGCTACAGCACTCCCACCAGAACTTCCCCCTGCGATTCTCCAACTCTTCTCATCATAACCCCAAGGGTTGCGACTCGGTCCGAATATAGAGTCCACTGTCCCAGCACCCATTGCGAACTCATCTAAATTGCATTTACCGATCAGACAGGCCCCAGCTGCTCTCAACCTTGCGTATACAGTAGCGTCGTAAGTCGGAGTAAAGGTCCTCAGCATTTCTGACGCACAAGTTGTTGGTATACTACTAGTACAGAAGTTATCTTTGATGCCGATCGATATACCGTCCAAAGGCTTGGTTTTCTTGTCGATATAAAACCTCTTTTCGCTCTCGATAGCATGGGTCTCCGCGGCATCACCAGTGATGGTCACAAAAGCGTTCAACACACTCGTCTGCCTTGCTTTCTCCAGGCAGAGATCGACGAAACTAGTCGGCGTCAATAATTTGTCGCGATACGATTTGTGGATTTCTTTTATCGTGTACGTAGTCAATTTATTCATTTTGTTTTATTTAACTTTTGCATCTGAATACGAATTCCGTTCCGATTGAGGTTATAAAAGTAAAAACAAACAAACAGCTGATCTTGAGCTGATCCATATACGACTAATTTCAAAAGTCGAACATTTGCACTCCCTCGAGATTTCATTTCACACCTAGGCGGGTTATAAAAATACTAGTAGTTCGCCCCGAACTGAGATCTCGCGCACCGTAGATGGCTTACATTTGGACTTTCTTCTGACTACCCCTATAATTTCAAGTGCTACTACTGCCGAGTATGCCTATTGCGCTAGCTCTTCATGGTAAAAAATACTAGCATGCATGCAATACATAATGTCGTGTCTAAATTTTCATTTATTTCATATTTATGAATTCTCATCGTATTTCTAAAAGTATACGTCCTAGAATAAAAATAATAACTATTTTGGAATGTACAAATAAAGACCTTTCATTTGACACCCCACTCAATATATTTGTTTACTTAACTTTTTTTACCCCAATTATTTTCATTCTTTATCAATTTTTTTTTTATCACGAAAATAAATCAAGTAGCATCTAAAATCATTGCAAACCAAACCGCAACGATGCCACTCTCTTTTTAAGACCGACCAGTCAATGAGCTACGAAGACATCGAAACTCTATGAAACGGGAGCTCTTGCAGCTCTGGTTTCGTAGTTTTTGTTCTTTGGTCGTATTTCAAAAACTATACATCCTAGATTAAAAATAAAAACCATTTTGGAATGTACAAAATAAGCCCTTTCGTTTGACACCCCACTCAATATATTTGTGTAACTTTAAAAAAAAATTACCCCCTTGGGAACCTAATATCTTCACAACCCCTTCATCGATTAAGCTCATATGCTCCACCGTAAATTTCCTTACTACAACCTATTGACCTACCAAGTTTCATGCAGATTGGATGAACGGTTCGACAGTTATGCGGGAACAACAATTCGTGAAACATACAAACATACAAACATACAAACATACAAACATACAAAGCAAAATCGCCCAACTTACCACTAAGATCTTCGCTCGCTTCGCTCGCTCGATCGATAATAATTCGCTTACCGGCAGCAAGGCTTTCTTGTTTATTCTTTTGGATAATAGAATCCAGCATGTTTTGTACAGCAACATCAGAAGAACAGTTAACTTTCATGATTTCAAGCACTCCTTTTAGATTTTGTGTAAACTAGCAAAATAAATACAACAATGCTGAAATAAAACGATCGTTTTAAATTTTGACTTTGACAATTTTGACATTTAACTAACGTCGTTGACATTCATCAGTTCAACGCCTCGTTCTACGCACATTGATGTGATGAATGAAAATCATTTCAATCAATCGATGATGAGTTCTGTCCGATCGGCAATCGGTTTTCATTTCACATCCCTAGCTAGTAAAATTAAAAAGCAGTGTTGCCAGATCTGCCCCTTGGTGGCCAACAATAGGCAATATGCATCAATTTTTTTTATGGTTTTAATCGATAGGTTATATCGTCAAATAACCGTCATAAAAATTCCAGCGCCGAAATACTAAAATTTTATAACAAAAATATTTTTTGAAATTTACCAACATTTTCACGCATCTGAAACACGATTATTATTGTTGTCACAGATTACTGTTGTAGTAACAATTTGTGAACTTTGACGTGTGACGTCAAATTGATACTAAGTACAACAGTAATCTGTGACAACAATAAGTTCGAGTATAGGAATTGTGAAAATTAAAAAAAAACTTATCTATGGATCGTCATATCTGACTCGTCCTTGACTTTTCTTATGAACTCGTGTCGTCACATCCTTTCACATCCTTTTCAAGTATTTTGAAATTCCTACTATTTTTTGCAATTTTTAAAATTTATTTTCTAATCGAAAATGGTTTAATATTAAAAAATAATTACACACACATACCTCTAAAGCAACAATGTTCATAATAAAATACATTTAACCCGCTTTTGAATCAGACGCATATTGCCTATTGGCCTTTGGAAGGTGCTGAACGAAGCCTTCCCTTCGAAAGGTGAAATTAATGTAACTATAACTTAGTTCTTATAAGTTTGGGCCATCCATCATCACAAAATTCTGTGCGATCCAATGAAAAGAACCGTGTGGGGTTAAAAAGGGCGTGCCATTGTAGCAGAATCATAATCTGAATTGCATTTTAGGTATGCCGATAATTGCAGTCTCTTCTAGACATGAGAGTGACAAGAACTAAACGTAATACGTACGATTCTGCTTCATCGTCCTAATTGGCCCTGCGAAATTAAACATTAACGCCCCCCCGAGAGATGGCAGCCTTTCATTCAACCCAAAAATCGGTCCCCCTGTCAAGTATGGAGTTGGCTGGCCTTTTTTTAGTTAACTTGCTGGCAACACTGATGAAAAGAAAAGAAGAAATTCAATTCTGTGGAGCTACTACAACAGCTCCTCGAGTAATTGTGTTCTGTGTACTACAGGCTGCTTGTTCTCTGCGAATTTTATAATTTCTTCGTGAAATTTACTAGCTACATAGCTAGAAATTGAATTAAATAACTTTTAAAGCTTTCTAAATGAATTAGATAAGACTTATCTAACTATGGCGCATTTGCAATACATGCCCGGTGATCCTCGTTTGGTGGATCAATTAGTTTATGAACTCAAATCAAAAGGAATCTTTGACCAGGTAAGATGAAACAGCTAAATATCTACTTAATCTTTTCGCAGCAGTCTAAAATCCCTAACTTTACAGTCTCAGTAATGGTAATCCATCGAAAAATAGGAAGTTTTTTCTGTCACCTTCAACTTTGTGTTAACTTTTTTACATAGGCCTCGGATTTACATTACGAAAGACTCGAACACTAATTTCACTTCTTTATCACAAAAACAGAAGTTGCACAAAAAAAAAAACAGCTGTGAACCTACAGAAAACTTTTAATGTAAAAATCAATAGGAAAATATGTCCCAATTCAAAATGGAAGTCATTGGCTCATAAATTAGGTTACCTACTTATTATTCCAACAACCTACTTCTAAAACTTCAGTTATCATTACACTATTGATTCTGAACTTGTTTTAGCATCTTTTTAGTCTAAAGTTGTTAGTGTTTTATTGCTAAACCTAAAAAATGCAAGTCTAGAAACTTAGGAATAACAGATAACTAAATCATCAAGGTTTGACATTCATGCAAAGTTATCCAACATAAGTAATGAGACTTTTACTAATGGGTTAGTAAAAGCAAGTCTTAGGCACATGTAAATATCCTTGTTTTTCTTTTGGCAACTTTGACGAGCCTCACTTAGTTGGACTCCCCACTGGAGCTTGACTATTTAGATTTAAGCGGATGGATCACCGAAAAGAAAGCTAGGCCCCATACCGTGTTTGTTGCCCTGATTCTTCACAGTGTTGGTCGCGAAAGAACAGGAGTCTTAAGAGTTTCAGTTTCAAACCGAGCCTAGTGGTCCCAATGAATATAAAAAAAAAACAAATATGATCACAACTGTATCCCCTAGGCGCGGTAGACATTCTCTCAGATCTTTTAATGATTAAATGATATTTGATTTAAAAAAAAATTATTTTAAACAGTTCCGTAAAGAGTGCATCGCCGATGTAGACACTCGACCAGCCTACCAGAATTTAAGGCAGCGTGTGGAGAGTTCCGTGACTCTGTTCCTGTCTCGGCAGACATGGAAGTCTGACCTTAACAAGAACCAGCTGAGAGAGAAGCTGAGGAAACACATCTTGGAGTAAGAAAAGACTTGATTGTTTATTTTGTTAAAACATTAATAAGCATTCTCTATAGTTAAATTCTCAGTGAAACAAATAAATGGTGATTGTTAATTATTTCACTTGATTTTTTTGAACAAGTATTTAAAATGGTTGTAGATTGGAGTAGAAGTCTCCACACCCAACCTGTTTTTTGTGATACTTAAAATCAGAGTCACCCAATAATCCAGATTTTTTTTTCTATAAAAGTAGGCATGCAAAGATATCAGTAAAAATCCAAGTGATGTATTCTAATTCTTCCTTCTTCTGCTTTACAGTGGCAATTACCTGGAGCAAGGTGTTGAAAGGATAGTAGATCAAGTGGTAAACCCTAAAGTAGCTTCGGTCTTCATACCTCAAGTCGAAGACCTCGTCTACAACTACCTAGGTATCCCCAGAAAGAAGAAAGCAGAGACCACAGAGAAGACCACAAAAGACCTACTACCAACAGATCTAGAAGCAGTCAGCCCTGGGTCTGTGAAAAGCAATGATGAAGAAAGCAAGGGCTCCGAGAACAAGGTCCAAGATATGGAGATTGATTCCGAAGGCAAAACAGAGACGACTGAAGATATGAGCCTTGATACTCAAAAAGATGACTTGGTTGAGGTATCCTCTGATTCAACCAGCATGGACAAAAGCTCAATTCCTCTACCTACTGAGGAAATTAAGCTGGAGAATATACCAGCTCCTGAAAACAGTCCCACACCAGCTAAAGTTGAGCTTGAAAATATTGAGCTACCCACTGAGCCGGACAAACCGTCCAAAGTTGAGCTCAAAAATATTGAGTTGCCCAAAGAACCTAATCTTTCTACAGACATACCACTACCTGATGAAGTTAGAACTAAGATTCAAATTTTTAAACCAATGGCTTTACACAGTGAGGACTCTAATTCAAGCTCTGGGTCTTCTATAAGGAGGAATATGTCTCCTCTTACACCGGTCAGAAATTTCGATGATGAGAATTCCTGTGATGCACAACAGGCCTTCGAAAATAATGATGTAGCTGACTATAAAGAACCGAGCTCTTTTAGGTTCAATATTGAGACAAAAGAATCAAATGATAGTTCCGATGTAAAGGAAGAGAAAAAAGAAGCTGAACTATCATATCAGTTCAACAATCAAGTTAATATCAACACATACAATACACCTATGTATGATGACAGTTCAAACAGCCACAATTTGCAAATTGACTATGAAAGTGACGCCAACACTAACACCAGTAAGACAACAGAAGTAAAACAAGAAGTAGAAATCCCAGAGGATTCTAAAAAAGAGAGAAAAGATGACAAAAAGAGCCACAAGAGTTCTCATAGATCTAGAGACAGCAGCAGACACTCCAGTAGCAAAGACAAACACTCTAGTTCTAGAGATAGTAGTAGACATGACAAAAAACCTAAAGAAGAAAAGACAAAGTCCAGTAAAGAGAGAGAAAGATCTAAAGACAGAAGCGACAAAAAAGACTCGTCAAAACACAAAAGCTCTCACAAAAGTTCTAGTAGTAGCAAAGACAAGCATAGAAGTTCTAGTTCAAGCCACAGACATTCTAGCAAAAGTACAGATGACAGAAAGTCTAGCAACAATAAAAGTTCTGAAAAAGACAAAGAGCGAAGTTCTGGTAAAAGTTCTAGAGATAAAAAGGATTCAAAGTCCAGTTCGCATAGAGATAAAGACAGAAAAAGCAGCAAAAAAGATGATAAGGATAAAAAGAAAGAGAAGAAAGATGTAGATGACCATTATAATGCGTCGGGTAGAGGAAATC